>CM072999.1:238884910-241284910 GCA_037038555.1 Rhynchonycteris naso | reverse complement strand
CTCAGAGGCCAGTCACTCGGTACTTCTGACATGGACCCACCCTCAGCACCAGGCCCAGCCAAGCAGGGGAGGTTGTCTTTGGTCCCCAAGATGCTTCTAAGCAAGCATTCTCAGGTAGACCTTGGGCACACCCACTAATCTCTCTTTTCCTCCCCCCTCTTTCCTTCCTTCTCCCTCCTCTGGTTATTTCTACCTTCCCCTGGCACCTTTTCCTCCCTCCTTGCCTACTTCCTCCCTCTCTAGCCTATACCACAAGTGTCCAGAATGATGACCTCTTGCACAAGGACTGTAAATTCCTGATCCTGGAGAAAGACAACGTGCCTGCTAAGAAGGAGATGGAGCTGCTGATCATGACCAAGGACAGCGGGAAGGTCTTCACGGCCTCCCCCGCCAGCATTGCTGCAAGTATGTGGGACACCAAGTGCCTCGGGTTTCAGAAGAGAGGCAGGCAGGGTAGGGGGCTGAATGTCCTAGCAAGGTGGTTTGAGATGTTTTAATAATGAAAGCATAGTCATCCACTCAAATGAAAAAAATACCTACCTAAATAGGGTGTTCCCAGAGTATGTTTTGCATGCAGACAAGCCAGAAAAATTCTAGGAAAGAGCTCCCAGAGGGTTCTTCAGGCAACCACAGCAAGACTCCCAACCACAAACACAGATGGAGGGATGAGCCCCAGGGGAGCTGGGTCTCCTCCCTGCGGGGCTGCCCTCTGCCTCCCCCGGGGGACAGACCAGCTTGGGGCTGGGGAGCGGGAGAGGCGGCCCAGGTGCTCATGGGCTGTATGTGCAGCTTCTTTCTCAGAGGACACCCTGAAAAAGGAAAAGCAAGCTGCGTGCACCACTAATACCAACCTCATCTCGGAAACTAATGGTAAGACCCAGTCTGATCACCACCTACCTGCCTTGCCTTCAGCTCATACGCATTTCACTTATTTATTTGTCTCCTGGGCCCTCCCTGCTCAAAATGTGGTCCCTGGACCTGCAGCAGTGCCAGCAACGGGGAGCATGTCCCAGGGTCCCAGGCCCCAACCCAGGCCTGCTGTGTCAGAGGCTGTGCTTTAACTCACTTCCTATTGATCTGTGCATGCACAATACTGAAACAAAAGCTTTCCCGTGACATGTGTGAGGTCAACAGTGCTATTTCCTTTTCCCTCACTCTACTCATCCTCCCTTAATTTTCAGAACTAATAGAAAAATGCTTCACAAAGCACTTGCTAGCTTTATTTTCTCCTTCCCAAATATCTGGATCGTCTCCCAAATAAACACATTGCTACAGTGCTTTGGGTCCTAAACAAATCTTTCCAAATCACTAATTTCAGGGGGGAATCGTAATGAAAGGGAAAAGTACATCAGAGAACATTTTTAGATATACGTAAATGAAATCAATTACAGGCCTGACAACGCCTTATCAGTTTGTAGTTCCTTACATTTTAGGGGTGGAAATGGGGCACTGGAGCCAAAAGATCCTTTCAGAACCTGATGAGAGCTGTAAACAATTTTCCCTGAAACTCCACACAAGCCCACAAACGCGCAGTGCTCACATAGCATCAGGAACTTCTGAGCAGCCCTCCTCCAAGCCCGTCCTTGATGTCGGGTTCCTT
Organism: Rhynchonycteris naso; assembly: GCA_037038555.1. Lineage (NCBI taxonomy): Eukaryota > Metazoa > Chordata > Mammalia > Chiroptera > Emballonuridae > Rhynchonycteris > Rhynchonycteris naso. The sequence goes on along the minus strand of CM072999.1, from coordinate 241,283,310 downwards.
ACACCCCGGGTTAGGAACCTGTATTCAAAGTCTTTTAACCAAAAATATCAAGAGTCATTTCTCACAAGCACATTTATTGTTTGAAAGCAAAGGCCACCCCTAACATAGTCCTCTGAAAATGTCTAGGGCTTTAAAGATTTCAGGTCACAGAGGGTAATGATGCTGCTCGTTTCCACCATTAACTGTTTGCCAAGCCATGTCTGTATCGATGTAATTACTCAAGGTGCATATCTACCTAAAGCCCTGCCTGAAATCTACATGCAGGCTGTCTTGTGGGCTCCTCACACTTAAAAGCTCAGGTCAAAACCTGTGTTCTCGGTGTTTGTCTTTCAGGAGACGTGAAGACCGTTTCCACAAAGGGCAAGGCAGCCTCCGCAGGTAGGAGAGGACGGAGGGCCTGCAGTGACAGAAGCCCATGGGGCTGGCTGGTTATGGTGAATGGAGCAGATAAGGCTCCCTGGCCTGTACCCAGTGCCCACCTGAGCCAGCCAACTCTAAAGAGTGTCCCTGAAGGCTGGAGCGGAGCAGGGTGGAGGTGGTGGAGGGGGCAGGCCACGGCTAGAGTGGGCTGCAGAAGAAGCTTAGCTCAGGGACTGTTGCTCAGAGCTCCCCTGTCACCTCTAGGCACCTGCTGTCTGCCCTCGGGCCCTGGGTCTCCCACGTGGCAGGATCAGCACAGCAGGGCTGCTGTTGTCTCACCCCCTCACACTGACACAGGCTCCAAGGTGACACTAACCCACACACATCCAGCCCTCTACACCCTCCTCTAGCCCTGTAAGTGAGACAGGGCAAGGGTGAGCACCCCATTTTAGATACCAAAAACGATTTTATAAAAAGACAAAACTATTTACTGGGCACCCCATAAGTACTGAATGTAATTCTAGGCACTTGGGGATTACAGAGAAAGAGTTGTGAGTACTTAGACGAGGACACAGGAATGCTTTTGGTGTGGGCCTATTAACACGCAGGTGGTGGCCAAAGTTCATAATCAAAACTTAAACCTAGCACTCTGTGCTACATCCTCTGCTAGTTACCTTTAACGCCTCTCGTTTCATTCACCACCTACCCTGTGAAGTAAGTAATCTGTTGACCTCATTTTATTTTAAAATAAGTAAGTAAAAAGGAAACAGATGTTAAGTGACCATCTCAAAGTCAAGCCCAGATTTTCAGACTTCTGTTCTTTACCAGCCAGGGCCCTGTTTGGGTCCAAGATCCAGCCTCTTCCTTCACCAAACGCAGGAACATGAAAGACCCACTTACTTTCACTCAGGCCCACAGGAAGTCACCAAAAATGAAGGATTTAGAGGGAAGAGAGCAAGAGCCACCTGCCCGCGCCTTACCTTCTCTCCCTTCCATAGAGATCCACAGCTATGACCGACATAACGGTATTGGCGGCGTTACAGGCAGCGGCGGCGGCAAAGGCGGAGGCGGTGGTGTCGGCGGTGGCGGCGTGGCTGGGGGCCCGTGGGGGGCAGCGCCAGCCTGGTGCCCCTGTGGCTCCTGCTGCAGCTGGTGGAAATGGCTGCTGGGCCTGCTGCTCACCTGGCTGCTGCTCCTGGGGCTGCTCTTCGGCCTCATTGCTCTCGGTATGTGGTAACAGTGGCAGGGCAGCAGGTCCCGCTGCGCAAGAGAACCAATTCAAAGGGCAGGAATCAGCCAGTGACCCATGTGTTTGGGCAAAGGGGCCAGAGGTCTTCATTGCGGACCCCTTGTTACTGCAGATGAGTAAACTCCAGGAGGCACCTGGCCAAGGCCCAAGGCCACCTCAGTGACAGAACTGGGATTCTAATGCAGCTCCAGGTTCTCAGGCCTCTGTCCCTGCAGCAGCTGCCCTCATCACCTGCTGCTCTTAGTGGTCAGGCTGTGCCTTCTCCTAGCAGTTCTGCCCTCTGTGCTCTGTTGGGCTCCCAGCAGCTGCCAGGGAGAATGAGGGCCAGCACTATCACTATCTCAGATGAGGAAACTGACCCCTGGTCCAGTTTCCTTTAAAGCTCAGTGACAGTTTTGAGTAGCTAATCCGGCTGGTAGCATTCCAACAAAACGTCCCCTGCATGGCAGCAGGATGACACTGCCGGGGACCCCAGGCCCCCCAGTTGAGGCTCCCCGTGGGGAATGGGTGTTGCTGGGGAGGCACTGGCTCAGCGCCTGGCTGACACTGCCTGTCCGGTTCCAGCCGAGGAGGTGAGGAAGCTGAAGGCGCGTGTGGACGAGCTGGAGCGCGTCCGGGGCGGGGTACAGCTGACAGAGAAGATAGAGAGGAGCAACAAGGAGCGGCTGCAGGGCGTGCTGCCTGGCACAGGCGCAGGCCTGGACAAGTCAGGGCTAGACGGCTACGGTCAGGAGGCGCTCTGGCTCTTCGTGAGGGACAAGCTGAGGATGGAGCAAGAAAATGGTGAGCATGCCGCGGGGCAAAGGGTCAACCTGCTCCCACTCACTGCCCCTGCCTGGGTGCGGAGTGGTGCCCCCGCAGGGGACTCACCCACCCTCCGCATCAGTGCTCTCCATGGTTCTGGGGGGAGGGGGAGGCAGAGAGGAAGGACCAGTATTGTGAACCCATTTTACTGTTGGGAAAACTGACATCTAGAGAGAATTGCCCAAGATCATACAACTAGCACATTTTAGAATCTGATTGCTAGTCCTAGCCTCCGGTTCTTCCCACAATCCAATGATACTGTCACACAGAAGTTCTGTTACTAACTTGGGGTTCACTTTATCTTGTAGGCAATCTCCTAGGAAGCCCCGGCCCGAAAGGTATTGTGGTGGATGGAGCCCTTTCCCTCTCATTTCTTGAACTTGGAGCTGTATTTCTGGGTGGATTGGAAATTGTTTTCCAAGTTCTTTTTTTATTAAGTGAGAAGCGGGGAAGTAGAGAGACAGACTCCCACATGCACCTGGCAAGCCCCCTAGAGGGCGATGCTCTGCCCATCTGGGGCCATTGCTCCATTGCTCAGCATCTATACTATTTTAGCGCCTGAGGTGAGGCCATGGAGCCATCCTCAGCACCCTGGGCCAACTTTGCTCTAACCAAGCAGGAGGAGAAGAGAGAGAGAGAGAGAAAGGGGTGGGGTGGAGAAGCAGATAATCGCTCCTCCTGTGTGCCCTGACCAGGAATCAAACCCAGGACTTCCACACGCCAGGCCGACACTACAGGCAAGGGTCTTTTCTCCAAACTGAATGATGAGCAGTGGAAAAATTTTATAGTATCTGTTGGGAGGATTGAGAATTAGCTTTACAATCAGAATGAGAAGGAACCTAAGGCATCTGTTGAGAGGCCCAGCAATGTGCTAAGTGGCACAGACAGAAACTGAGAGGAACTCACACCCCATGCCTGCTCACCTTGAAATGTGGTTCACCTACTGTCTGCTAGTCTTCAATACTACAAGAGAAAGGCCCTTGCATTCCCACCCCATTCATACTCTTCTTATCTTTCTTATTTTAGGTGACATAGGAGGTCCAGGCCCTAAAGGTAATTTTTACCCTTAATATGAATGAGGGATGATGGTTTAAAGCAATCAGTGAGTATCAGAGAACCACCTCACACTCTCTGGCCATCTCCCTTTATGGTAGGACCATGAATGGCAGAGCAGCCTGCAGACCCTTGGGCCTCATGACAGAGCAGGACTCTATAGCACCGTCCTTTTCCCCTTCTCAGGACTCCAGGGACTCCCAGGCAGCCTGTGCCAAGGGCCTGCCTCTCCCCCAGCTCCAAAGGGCAGCCTGAGGTCCTGCTACTGCAAAAACCCCCCACACCCTTGGAGATTTCTAAAACTAGACTCCTGGGCCCTGTTATGAATCAGATATTCCTGAAGGAGGCGCTCTAGGGCTAGACCCACCGTGACCCCATGTTTTTATTCTGATGAATCAGGTCAGGAACCACTATTCCAGGTTAGCCACTGCTCCCAGGGGTCTCAGTCCGGGAAGGCTGGGGTAGAACCCAGCTGTAGGAAACTGAGCTCCTGGAGGAGAAATACAGTTGCAGCAATGCCACCGGCCTGCAGGGGGCGTGCAGGACATAGTCACAGGGACAGGTGCCCACCACAGTATTAGTTAATTGGGGGACAATCTCATGCTAACTAGAGTGGTACACATTTATGTGCTGTAGGAAATTGATATATTTCCTCAGAAAAGTGGTCTGGCAATCAATGGGACAGGCCCACGGTGGGAGGAAGAGGTTCCCAGTCTCAGGGATCATAGCAGCGCCCCTTGAGCTGGCTGAGTGGGGGTCCCAAACTTCAGTGTGTATGAGAATTGACAGAAGATCTGGGCGCCACTTCCAGAGCCTCTGGTTCAGCAGGTAGAGGTGGGTGGGGCCAGGAGTCTGCAGTTTTGATCACCCAGGTGGTTCTGCATCCAGAGTGGCAGAGTTTACTCTGAGAATCACTGTTAAAGGTGACAGGGTTGCCTCTCTTCCCAAGAGATCCCTGAGTAGGAATTGGGGTTCCTCCACTTGGTGGTCCTCTTCTTTTTAAAATCCCTGCCTCCATGCACCCACCCTGTGTCACGACCACAGCACCCCTTCCCCAGGACTCCAGTAGACAGCCCACACACTCCACCCCTCCCCCCAACCATGCTGATGGTCCTGGACCCCTGAGCCTGCAGTTAACATAAAATTCAGAATGCCCAGTTAAATTTGAATTACAGATAAACAACAAATAATTTTTCACTATAAGTATGCCCCAACTATTACATAAAACATACTTATACTAAAAATGTATCCAATGTTTATCTGCAATTCAGACTTCACAGAGCAACCTGTACTTTTATTCGCTACATTTGGCAATCCTGCCCGAATCCCACCTGGTGGCCCAAGTCTTCTTGCTGACTTCTCTCTCTTATCTCTATTCCCACAGGAGATCGAGGGCTCCCTGGGACTCCAGGTATGGAATCTCTGACGGTGTGGCTGGTGTTGCAGGCTGCTCAGTCCTGGCTCCCAGGTTCTGGGAGGACAATAGGGCTGAGGTATTTTCATGTATCCACAGGTATCCCTGGGCTCATGGGACACCCAGGTTCAGAAGGACCAAAGGGACAAAAAGGCAGCATGGGTAAGAATCACTTTATCTCTTTCTCCTTCCTTTCCTTGCTCCCTCTCTCCCTCCTTCTTTCTCCCCGTCCCTCCTTTCCTTCCTTTTGTCCTTCCTTTTTCTTCTTCCTTTTTTCCTTTCTTCCTTCCTTCCTTCCTTCTTTCCTCCCTTCCTTCCTTCCTTCCTTCCTTCCTCCCTCCCTCCCTCCCTCCCTCCCTTCCTTCCTTCCTTCCTTCCTTCCTTCTTTCCTTCCTTCCTTCCTTCTTCATTTCTTCCATAAACATTTATTAAGTGCCTTCTGTGTGCCAGACTATTTTAGGTGCTGGGGAGACATTGGTGAACAAAACAGAGGAACCCCTGCTTGCGTTTGGGTGGGGGAGAAAGACAATAGACATTATAAAGAAGTAAAGTACATGGCAGGGCAGAAGGTGGCTCAGAAATGGGAGAGACAGGACACTGGGAGTCCTCAGGGGGCTGCCAGAAAAGGCCTCACTGAGAAGGTGCCATTTGAGCAAAGACTTGAAGGAGGTGAGGGAGCCTGGCATGAGGAGGTGTTGGGGGAAACATTCCAGGCAGGAGCAGCCACAGGCCATGGGGCAAGGGTGTGCCCACTGGTCAAGGAGCAGTGAGGAGGAGGAAGAGGAGATGTGAAGGCCTCAGCTGGAACCCAGCAGGGAGGTAGAGAGTCCAGAGGGAGGGCAGTGAGCAAGGCTGACCACGTGGGGCTCTGGCGGCCCTTGTAAAGACATTTCCTTCTTCCCCATAAGGTGAGAAGCCACTTGCAGATTTGGGGCAGGAGTGATCTTGCATTTTTAAAGGGTTGCTCTGGCTTCTGGGTTGAACCTGGACAACAGGGGGCAAAGGGAGGCTCAGGGGACCAGTGCAGAGACTCCAGGCAGGCGTCCTGCCAGAGAGATGCTGGCTGCGGAGCCCTCCGCTGTGGCTCAGGTCCTCACCCTGACATGGCCATTTCTGTTTTTAGGAGAACCTGGCATGGAAGGACCTGTGGGCCAGAGAGGGCGTGAAGGTCCCATGGGACCTCGTGGTGAACCAGGGCCAGCTGGGTTTGGAGAGAAAGGTGACAGAGGTAAGAAGAGATTCCTTCACCAGGAGAGTTAGCTACTTCCACGCTTCTATCTCCCATCATTCTCCCTCCTTCACTCCTTTTACTAGCATTTGCTGGGCACCTTGAGCAGGGTCAGTGCCAGGCCTGATGGAGACAGGGGTCTAAGGAGGACATAGGCCAGGTTGCAGGTATAGGTCTCAAGCTCAGAACCCTGCAGTGCTTAGAATGCATGGAGAACCTGGTTACAGGGAGATGGGCTTCCCACATGGGGTGCGGAGGAGGCGGGGCTGCTGTGAAGAGCACACGGCAGGACCTGAAGGAGAAAGGTGCGGTGGGGTGCAGGCCCATGAACCTCTCTTGGCTGGAACTAGTCAGGGAAGGAGGCATGGAAAGCCTGACACAGGTCCCACCCTGGAGGGGCCTGGGAAGACTTTGTAGTTAGATTCTTAATCATGAGTCTGTTTGTATCAAGATAAAACAAGCACAGACACAAGAAATCCTCTTGATGTCAACAAATCATGAGCAAAAAGCTTCATTTTTAGTTTCTCTTTCTCTTAAAAATAGTGCTCAAGAAGGTAACAAATGTTTATTGAGTAGCTCAGGTGCCAGGTTTCATGGAGCAGAAAGGCTCTGGGGGTGGAAACTGAAGGTGGTTTGCTGATTCATGGCCTCAGGGAGGCACCATGTGGGTCAGAGGCTGAAGCAGGCTAGGAACCATCCCCCAAAGGACACCCCCAGGCTGGATGGGCAACCAGGCTGGGGGGACTCTCTCAGAGTGCTCATTTCTCCCCAGGGCTTTCCGGTGAACCGGGTGTTCAGGGCCCACCTGGTGTCCCAGGTTCTGTGGGTCCCAAAGGTAAGTCAAGTGTCTAGGATGAATCACAGGCGTTCAAGTGCTGGAGTCCCAGACAGCCCTAACCCTCTGTTCCAGGGCTGTGATGGGCTATGGCTCGTGTCCCCACAAAGAAGTCACTGAGTGTCAGGACTGGGTTAAGTTTGGCTGCATGGTGGATTTGGGGCTGTGTTTCCATCTGTTTTCAGTGGCCTCTAAGTGGGTGGGTGGATCAGGAAATTTCCTCACTTAACTGGGGCCCAGATCATAGGTTCTGGACAACCCGGGAGAATGGGCCTTCTCAATTTGATGGCCATCCGGTCACCTCTCCTCCCTCCCCTGCCCCAACCCAAATATTTTCCTCTGGGAAGGAGCAGGGTTCTCTTCATCCCACCAGCTCAGCTTCCTCCCTGAGAGTGAACTTGCATTGGACTTGGCTCATCTTGGACCCACTGGCTCTGAGGTCTTTGCAAGAACCCACACTGTGTAGGCTGCACACAACACAAAGCCCTCACCTGGAAGTGGGCCCCACCCCCACCTGACCTTCACCATGGGCTCAGGTGTTCCTGGCCTGTGCTTGACCCTAACTCTTTTGTCATCCTTCTCAGGTTCCAGTGGTTCTCCTGGTCCCCAGGGTCCCCCAGGTCAGTGTGCTGCTTCTTAAAATAGATGCTATTTCTGGGGCAAAGAAGAGATGCTAAAAGTGCAAAGAAACATTGTTTTAAGTAAAGGAAGCAATTATTAAAGAGAGTCTGAAGGTACAAAACTCACATCCACAGTGTCCCCTGTGGCTGAGGTCGGGTGCCATTGCCCCTCTGAGAGCCACTCTGACCCGGTTGGGGCCTGCGGCCTGGGGCAGCTTCAGCAGCCGGCAGCTCCTCCCCTCTCTCGTCTGAGCAGGTGCCCGCCTCTGCCTCATCACTGTAGCCAGAGCTTGTCCTGCTGCCTTGGAAACCTCGAGTGACAGCCCACATTGGAATGCAGACCAATGTCTCTGCCAGGGGCCCCTGAGGTGTCCTATGACTAGGACCTGGTGGTCACAGGGGCAAAGAATCTGGACCAGAATGATGTAGAGGGGATGTGGGGAGGAAGCTGTGGAGAGCAGCCCTCAATCTTTACTCCAGGGCAGGGGTACACATATGCATGTGTGTGTGTACACATACGTGCCTGTCTGCATACATGTGTGAGTGTGAGTGTGTGTGTGTGTGTTCGTCCCTTCCAAAGCTGCGGGCACTCACTCACCTGCATGGCTACCTCTGCTTGTAGGCCCTGTCGGTCTCCAAGGACTCCGAGGTGAAGTAGGACTCCCTGGTGTCAAAGGTAAGCTGGTGGGGAAGAGTAGGGGGTGGGGATGCGGTTGGGGGGAGATGTCACCCTGTCAGTACTTATTACTAAAGAAGAAGGTCTGGGGGCAAGAGGGCACAGGGAGTGTCTAGTGGACACGACCAACAGCCTGTGCAGGCTGACACGTGACAGGGGGAAGCCAGGATGGTCAGGTCGGGGTGCCTGTCTTCAGACACAGACACTGTCTTGCTTGGTCTTCCTCACAAGGTTTGTTATACCAAGTTGTCCATTACTTTGTCAGGTGACAGAGGACCTATGGGAACACCAGGACCCAAAGGTATAGTGCTCTACTGCTGTTCTGGCATCACCAGAGCTTGTCTGACTCCAGAGAACCCAAATATGACTGGGCCCCAGCATCTAAGAACACAGATGACTCTGGCTCTGGAACCCCAGGGCTGGGAGGGATATGGGAGCTCAGTGTAGTCCAACCTCTCAGATAGGGAAACCGAGGCACAGAGAGGGGCCACAAAGCACCAACATTGCAGTACTGCGGTTGGGTGGGCCTCGGGTGGCAAGGATGCAGCCTTGATGTCCTCTGTGTGTGGTCTCCTGTGCCCACGGTAGCCATTGTATGACAGCAGGGGCCCGTTGGTTTGTGGGTGGGATCAAATGTGCCCCTTTGGCTTCGTAAATGATGAGGTCTCACCAATATGCTGCTGACATAGCTTCTGGGTACGATGAGCACTGTTCTGCAGCCAGGGGTCTCTCTGATTGGGTGATATCCCCTGTATCCCCCATGCTTGTTTTAGGTGACCAGGGCGAGAAAGGACCCCGAGGCCTCACAGGTCAGTCTACATGGGAATCCTCTTTGATCATTTAAAGATTTTTTTGTAAATGTTATCAGGCACTGGAGGTGGAAACAAACATACAGAAGTTTGAGTCAGAATCTCTGTCTACTTCTGGGAACTTATAATCTAGCAAAACACAAGATGAGACAGAAGGAGCCCTGACTGGAGTGTAAGCCAGCGTCAGGGCATACAGTCCCGGCAGCAAATGTTTGGGGCACAAATGGAGCTACAATTGCCACTGATTCTTCCGAGGAATCCAGTCAAGAAAATTAAGCTCTTTCCAAAGTAGCAGAGAGTTGGTACAACTGTCCCCTCATCCACTTACCTCCTGCCAACTTACATGATTAGAAAGAAATGAATAGCAATGATGCTTTGGTTACAAGGGGCAGCTCTCTGTTGCCAAAGAAATAATACTCATACAAAGGTGGCTTCAGGTCAGGCGTGGCCCTGGGTGGGTGGCCCTGACTGTATCTAAGAAGACACCGTGTCCCCAAGCTCTGGTGGGTACCCCGTGCTTGTCTGGTTTGGGGAGGTAAGGGACTTGAGGGTGGGCATGGTGGGTGCAACATTTTACCACTATCAAGGATGCAAAGCTTGAAAGCCTCCAACGAGCTTGCCCGTTTCCTTGGCAGGTGAGCCAGGCTCGAGAGGCCTGCCTGGCGCTGTGGGTGAGCCTGGAGCTAAAGGAGCAATGGGTGAGTGTCCTGGGGGTGAAGGCAGCTGATCTGCCTCATTCTGGCTGTCATTGTGGCTCTAGAGTTGAGATCCTTTTAGAGCTACCTCTTCTGTTCTGACTCGCCCACCCCTAGTAGAGGATCTACTTACAGGTCGCTTCTGGGCTTGCATATCTCTCCTGGGGCTCAGAGAGCAGCATCCATCTCTGTGGGTTCTCACTACTCAGTGGAGGGGCAGGGTGACCTTAGCAAGGCAAGGCATCCACTTTAGTTCCTGCCCCCAAGCCACCTGGGCCCCTGAGGAGGGCAGGCAGTATTGGGGTCCTTTGGAACCTATGGTATTCCAAACAGAGCCCTGAAATCCCAGGGTTGGTCTCACAGACAGATCCAGGGTTCAACCTTTTGCTGACCCATACCAGGGACCTGCCAGCCAGGAAAGGGAAGCTGGCCAAGGACCCTCAGAAGGCCAGGCATTTAGTACCAAGTCCCAGGAAGATTTTAACCCCACCAAGGGGGATGTGATTTGTTCACTTTCTCATGCATTTAATGAACTATTAGGAAACACTCTATGCAGGAAACCTTGCTAGGCAAGAGAGATGCTTCACCTCCCTCAAGGGGGGACAAGGCCTGTGTGAGGTGACAAGTGCCATGAAAGGTACAGAGTTCTAGGAGGATAGAGTAGAAAAGAATATTTCTTCCATGCAGAAAGGTGAAGGAGGTGGCATTTCAGATTTTCCTAAAAAGTAAGGAAGATCTTGATCATGATCAACTTGAAAATTCATGCAGAAATAACATAAGTAAGGAAATACGGAAAGGTGGGGAAGAGCAAGGCATGGTCCCAGAAGGACCTCAGAGAGGTGGGCTATTTGGAGGAGAGAGGATATGAGCTTGAAGGACCTTGACTTCCAGGACCTGGAAGAAATGAGGGCAGCCCTCACTGAGCACCTGGTGTGTACTGAGTCCTGCCAAGGCACCGGAGATGCCGTGGGGGGTCATTGAACACTTCTTAACAGGAGAAGAGACAGTCACTGGTTGAGAAGAAGCAGGCAGGGAGAAAGCTGCACCCAGAGAGTGTGACAGGGACTGGGCTTTTTTTGCATTTGATGACCCCGAGAAGGGCCCAAGGGCACCCCACCTGGGAGACAACTTGATGTGAACCTGATGTGCTGTAGGGGGAGGGAGTCCCACAGCGGCTCCCAGAGTCACTAACAAGCTGTGGTTCTGCTTTTCTAGGACCCGCTGGCCCCGACGGACACCAAGGCGCCAGAGGTTAGTCACTTCCCGGCTCTCCTCACTCTCACAGCTTCCCCTGCCCTATCACTCCCTGCCTTGCCCACGGCCTCTAATCATAATGCCAGAGGGGCAGGTGTCATGTAGAAACATGCAAAGCCAGGTCTTACTAGCCTCCTCCCCACCTGCCTGCAAGTTACTCAGTGAAACCCCAAGAAAGTGTCAGCTCAGACATGCTGGCCGGTTCAGCTTTCCCAAAAGGAAAACATTTGCATGTTGCTCATACTCTCTCCAGGTGAACAAGGTCTCACAGGGATGCCTGGAATCCGAGGCCCACCAGGACCTTCTGGGGACCCAGGAAAGCCAGGTAACAGTGGAAAGAGGGAGCCCGACCTCGCTCTGTGTGTGAGTGTGTGCATGTGTGTCTTAGCCATTCTCCTCCAGCAGCCCAGCAGTGAACTGCCACAACTGCTGGCTTGTGCTGTGGGCAGTGGCTGTTACTCCTGATACCTCTGAGCCTCCAAGTCTGGCAACTGGGAAGAGAGAGATGAGCGGTTGGAAGCAAGGCACTGTAGAAAGGGGCAGGGAGTCTTCTGAAAACTGCAGAGTTAACAGTGCCTCAGGACCTTGCTCCTCTGAGCCTTTCCCTCTGGTCCACCTCCCTTCGGATTCTCATAATACCCACCAGTCTGACAAGACACACCACTGTTAGCATCCCACTGAAGGCCCAGCAGGAGCAAGATCCTCAGGGCTGCAGGAAACAAATCAAAACACTTTAAGAAAGCTGTTAGGGAGGCATTCATCAGTAGGCCGAGAGGACACAGAGATGGCGAGCACAAGGAGGGAGCCTAGGGCAGCATGAGGGCTCAATGAGTTTTCTGGGTTTATGGCTCTCAGATGCCAGAGGGTTTGTGACCCCAAACAGGCTAAGAACCACCGCCTGATGGAGCAGTGGGTCACTTCACTGCAAACTCCAAGAACTACTCTTGGTCCAGTGCTGGGAGGACCCTGGAGTCTGCTGCTCCACACTCGGGGTTTGTCCTCCTGACACACCAGTGCCACCTGCTCCTGTGGGCGAGTGTGTGGCTCCTCAACTATAACACTCTCCTCTCCCGTGTCTTCTTTTCTGTAGGTCTCACAGGACCCCAAGGACCTCAGGGTGAGTCACTGGTCACTCCCACCTCCAGCCTCCCACTGCAGCCTGCCAGCCTTTGGCAGACGCCTCTGCTCCATCACCTTGAGTTTCCTCTCCCCTCCCCTCACCCTCCCAGCGAAAATGGGGTCAGGTCCTTTACCTGTGAGTCTTGAAAAGCACCCTAGGAAGGAAAATTATGCACAGAACAATCTAGAGAACCACTCTGGTAGAAATGAAGTCAGCTTATGTGTCAGTCAGTTCCACCTGCCTGGGCCCTGTTCCCCTTCCCCTCTGGCTCAGGGCCCAGGAGTTGCATGGGCCCAGCAGAGGCCCAAATCCCCCTGGTGTGGTTAGGAGGGGAGCTCACCTCACACAGAGGGACCCCGTTTCTCGGGACAGCCTGGGTGTCAAAGTCTGTTCTGTAGTTGGACCTGTGTGTACTGTCACCACACCCAGCCCCCAACTCCTAAAGGAAATTAAAGATGTAAAATGAAAGCAAATAGCAGGTCCCCCCATAGTGGGGCACACAGGGACACCCGCCAGCTGCTCCCTGGTGGAGTTTAGCAGACAAAAGCCAGGAGGAGGTGTTGCATCAGCTGTGGGAAGCCTAGCCCCTACTTCCTGACTGATTCTGTGGGGACAGGTGGGCACAGCAGCTGCTTTGCAGGCTCCAGGGGGACTGGGATCCCCCAAAGCTGAGTCCATGGACCTCTGCCTCCCTCAAGTCCAGCTGTTACCCCGTTTCCCAGAGAAGAAAAGAGGCTCAGAGCAGGAGGCTCCCCTGAGGGGTCCCCTAGGCTAGAGCGGAAGGCACAGCCAGGTGGGTCTCCAGGTTGCTGGCAGAGACTGTGGCCGCACTGAGAGACAGAGCAATAGTCACTGCCGGGGGGTCTGGAATTACTGGACCTTTATCATCCTGACTGACTTGTTTTCAATGGCATCAGGACTTCCTGGAACCCCCGGCCGGCCAGGAGTTAAAGGTAAGTGATTCTCCAAATCAGATTTTCTTTATCCACTAGTCATTTCTGTGAGAGATTGGCAGGAGGGAAGCCCTTCTATGGGCAGAGCCTGGATCAATAGTGGCATCTAGTGGCTTCAGCGCAAGGCTGTGAGGCCCGGGAGCCTGGGATCTGTTCTAATCAACTAAGTCCCACCGCTCTGCTCCGCACACCCCTGCCCCACAAGCAGGGATCTCACTATGGTTCCTGGATGTCTCCAGGCCATTGGAGGAGGATCTGGAGACTACTACTCCTAACCCGAAAAACTAGTCCATCCTCTTACTTGCCTCTAAAATGTCCCCACTAGTGCTCAGTCCTCGTCACTTAGGCTTGGTCCCCTGTAACATGACTCTCCGGGGGTTAGGAACCACCGTAGCGTTATCGGCCACACGTGGGGCTTTAATGTGGACAGCGAGGAGTATCTGAGATGCTGCTGGAGAGGAAGTCATCCTCAGAGGGTGACCCCTGTGCACAGAGTGGAACTCTTGTCTGTTCTGTCCTTCCGCCCGTGTCCAGATCTGTACCATGGGAGCCCCAACCCTGAGCCAGTCCAGGGATGAATAGTGCTCAGGGTTGGTCTCCCTCCTTCTGTCCCTGTGACCTCACATCCCTGAACCCTGATGTTCTCTGCAGCTGTACTTGTCATGAACAATCACTGTCACCTTGTAGGGACCTGAGAAATGAAGTAACTACTTGCCAGAAACTATTTCCAATGACTTGTTAGGCCTAGGAGGGTTTTTTTAGAACTAACAAATATAATTCAAAGTGGTAACAACTGAGTTCACACATCTTAGATCTTTGGGTCCACAGGTGTGTCCATAAATTGATGGTGCCTTTTTAGTAAGACGTGTCAGTTTAGGGGTTCCTGAGGACACCGGCCACCTGCCCTTCTAGGGCCCACGAATTTCATCCATGGGGGACTTCAGATCCTCCCTGGAGAATGTGCACAAAAAGTGGACATTTTACCGAATTCTGGGCTGTGCGCCAGTGAAACAAACTCAAGTACTTTCTCCTCTCTTGGCCCTGACCTGAAGGGCTGGCAGAGACCAGCCCTCCACTTCCCCTGTGAGGGACATCAATAGTAGCCTCACAGGCCGGTGATTGAATTGCTCACAGGCCATGGGAAATAACAAAAGAGGCTCCTGAAAGCCCCCAGATGAGGGCTTTTCTGTTTTCTGCTTCAGTTGCTTGGTTCCCCAATGTCCATGTGGATTTGCAATCCTGAGAGGCTTCGCTGAGATGACATCTGGTGGTAGATGTGTTTGGGAGAGTTGAATCTGACATCTCCCGTGCACCTGTGCCTTCTCAACCCTCTGAGACACAGGCAGAAAAGAGATCTGTTCACCTTTGTGTAACATTCCCAACTTAGCAGCCACAGAAGTGCCTTCTAACTCTGCACAGCCCCTCCTGCTGTCCCTGAAAAACAGCATCCTGAGGGCACCAGGCTCTGTCTGGAAGGCTCCTGCCTCTGTCCTTTGACCTCTCGGTACCTCTTTACCGAAGCTCATTCCCAGTAAGATCCTGAGACACCCACTGAGGGAGAAGAGAGTGTGGGAGCGGGAATGACTCTCAAGTCAGCCTCATTCTGGCCTCACTGAAAGGCAAACTCTTTGACAGTCATCAGTGAAGCCAGCTTCAGGGAGTCCCTGCTTCCTCCGAAAGCGAATGTGGGCTGAGAAGATTCATGCTCCAGCCTCCAGAGTCTTCGGTGCAGAAACTGGTGCTTAATACATCCTACACGTTCCCCTTAGTTCATCACAATGCCGTTAGCCTGTCGGTTAGAGGCCCAGGAGCGGGTCTCAAATGCAGTTGGAAGCTTTGGAAATGATTTATTGTGCCACTAATTGATCCTGGGAACAACCACTCTCCTTTTCCTCCCCACCCAGGTGAACCAGGAGCTCCAGGCAGGATTGTGACTGCAGGTAGGCAGACCCTGTCCTGTGCATTCTTGTGTACCAGGCGTCTGCCCTGGCCCTGCCTTAACACATGACAAGAAGCGCCAGTCTGTGGACTTGGTTCTTTGGGCAAGATGCAATGCTGGGCTGTTTGGGTCTGCAGTGAGGTGGTGGGAGGAGTTTAGAAGAAATGAGAGCAAGAGGTGTTGGCCCAGCCCGACCCACAGCCCAGCCTGTGTCTTAGCACCTCTGTGCCAGAAGAGTGAGGCTCAGTGTTCCCTGTGTCTTCTGTTTTCAGACGGGTCATCGACTCTCACTGTCCCAGGTGCCCCGGGACCTCCTGGACCCATGGGACCCCCAGGGCCTCCAGGTGCCCCAGGTCAGTCTGTTTTCTTGTTTTGCTCCCTCATCAGCAGCACGCCTACGTTGCATTTGACTGTGGCAGCATTAGCTCAAATCCTGAAACCCAGGTCAGGAAGCAGGGCATGAGAGTAAGGGGGTGCTGAGCAAGCCTCTCCCCTACAGCCTTGCGAGCCAAGCATGTACCCCAGTACTGCACAGGCCCTGCTTTGTCAGACCCCGCAGCACCACGGGGGCTCCAGCTTGTAAATGACTTGCCCAGGGTTGCTCAGCTGAGACGTAGCAGAGTCAGGATCTGGGCCAGGTCCTTCTGCCTGCAGAGCCAATGTTTGACCAAATGAAGCACTCGGTCCTCAAATTGTTTCCAATTGGAAAACAGTTTGATAACATGCATCAAGGGCAACAAAAATGCTAGGAATCCCTTTGAAGGAAATATCCCCAAACTGACAAACAATAATGAAGTCGCTACAAAAATATAAAGATTGTAAAGAAAGTTGTTATGAGATAATAGTGTTATTTAAAAGAGCAGAAGATAAAGTATGCTCAGTGGTTGCAACAATATTTTTTTAAGATGCAAGAAAAAAAATGCTGGAAAGAAATAAAAAGTTACAAGTTAATTATGGATGATACTTTTTTCTATTTTTCCAAAACGCCTGTTATTTTTGCGCTATAGTTGAGTTTGAACTGTGCAGGTTCACTTGTATGTAAATATTTTTCAATAAATATACTGGAATTTCTTTGGAGATTTGTGACAACTTGAAAAAATTTGCAAACAAACCTTATGATTTTCATAGTAACATTTTCTTTCCTCTAGCTTACTTTATTATAGGAATGTAGTATATAATGCATGTAACACAAAGTATGTGTTGACTGTAAGGCTTCCAGTCAACAGTTGGCTATTAGAAGTTACAGTTTTTGGAAAGTTAAAAGCTATATATGCAAATTTTCAACTGTGTTAGAACCTCTAACCTGTGCTGTCCAAGAGTCACTGCATCTATTTGCTAATTATTTTTAAATGTTCGCATGTAAATGAAATACATGATTCAACATGACCAATGCAAGCGTGGACGAGCCTTCCCTCCTGTTAAGCTCCAGTGGGAGAGGGGACACTGGGGAAATTTAGGAGTCCCTCATCATTGAAGGACAGTGTCTGAGAAGGCAGTTCTGCCCATCCCCGGGGCACAGGGCCTGGCAGAAGAATTCTCACCTGGATGGACCACAGGTCTGGCCTTATTGCTTATTGCTCTCCAGTAAGCAAGCTGACCTCTTTGGCTACGCTCTATGCCCTGTGAGGAAGCTGCGTGTATACCTAGGACCTGACTTTTTTTCAGCTCTTTCGAGAACTGTGACCGTAGAGGTATGACAAAGCCTTTTCTTCCCCAACTCCATTTCCAGGCCCTGTCGGCCCAGCTGGTCTCCCAGGACAGCAAGGTATGTCATGCCTGAAAGAACACAGGACTGTGGCCTCAGTCAGTCGGGAGGGTTTCCTCCCCAGGCTGGACATGAAGCAAGAGACATGCATTTGGGGCAGGGAGATGAGGGGTGACACAGTTCTTCACCAAGGACCTTGAGAAGCCTCAGCTGCAAAGGGAGACACCTCCTCTCACCCCTTCCATGTCTCTGAGAAGGCAGGGGTCCACCAGACAGGGGATTGAAGCTCTGTGCACACCTGGTCAGGGCCAAGCTCAGCGATGTGCACAGACAGGCCTTGGCTTTCTTATGACCAGACCCTGATCATCGTGCCACCGTCCAGAGATTTATCCAAATACCAAACCCAGTCAGGCCTAGGGAAAGCTGATCCAGTTCCTCCCGGGGTCTTTCTCAACTGACAGGAAAGTTAGGAGTCCACTCTCTGGCCCACTCTGCCCAGGCCCCTGGGCCACTGCAGCCCATCTCTAGAGGGATTGCTGCTGGTGGCATCCACCCTAACTCTGTATCTCCCCGCAGGCCCACGAGGCGAGCCGGGACTTGCTGGTGAATCGTTCACTAGCAGCAGCAGCTCGATCTCTGAGGTCCTCTCTGCCCGTGAGTGCCCCCATGTTCTCCAGGGCAGGTGACGCTGGGACAGGAGTGGGAGAGAGGGCAGTACACTGGGGCTGTGGCAGCTGCACAGTGAGTCATCGGAGCCCCAGATGTGGGTGAGGATGATCAGTTCCTCTGGAATGCAGTGCCAGCGGGGAAACGCAGCAGTGGCTTTGTCAGCTGCAGGGGTAGATTCCCTGGGGATGACACAGCTGCCACAGAGTTCTCAGACTCCAGGGGTCTGGGGTTCTGCAGGGCCTCCCAGTGAGCCAGACACTCTTGGTGTTGCTGCCAGGAGTATGGCGCCCCCACTCACTAGGAGCAATTACAAGGGGCTGTAGGTCCTTAGCCTCAGGCCTGAGCTGGGAGGGAGAAGTCCTGGGTCCTCCCGTCCCCAGAGTCCTTTAAAGAGTGCAGGTGGGGCTGCTGCTGGGCCTCTATCTCAGCACCTGAGCATCGGGACGGCTAAATGGCAAAGACTGCAGCCAACCCTGGTCCCGCAGCTGCACACGCCAGACATTGTGCCATGGCATCTTCATAGGCCCCTGTGACAGAGGTCATATGCCTCTGGTTTGCAGAGGAGGAAGCTGTTGCTGAAAAAGGTTAAGAACATGCCCAAAGCCACCAGATAAAAGTGGCAGAGCAGAGATTTGAAACCAGGCTCTCTGACACAGAATCCATGTTCATACCCATCACTCCATACACCCATACCAGCTCTCAGGGGGTTTGGCTGCAGCCCTGCCCTGCCTCTGAGCTAGGGCACCCCAGCAGAGGGGGTGCTGAAGGGTCCTGTCCTGTGTGCAGCCTGCAGTGTAGGGTGTGAGTAGAGCCCGGGTGCCTGGCGCTGATGATCCTGGTGAGGGGAGAAGCTGGCGGAAAGCAGCTCATGTCAGCTGTACTCATTTCTCTTTACTTCTCTCTACAGAGGGTCTTGATCTACGGGGTCCCCCAGGCCCACCTGGACCACCTGGGCCACCAGGTGAGCATCTCAGGGATCTTTGGAAGGTGGGGAACCATGGGGCCCAGGGGACTCAGGGTACGTAGTCAGGAAGCCAGACCCTGATCCCAGGGGCAGAATCAGCTCTGTAGGGCACTGTTGCCTCCTCTGAAGCACACCCTCCTGCAGGGCCTTCTGTTCCAGGCCCACTAGGACCCTGAGGCCAAACAGGGAGGGCTGAGCTTCCTGGTGGGAGTGGGACCCAGCGGCCAGGCTTCTTATGGGCTGGCTCTTAGGGAAGAGCTTCCCTGCCACTTCTTCTCCTGAGCAAAGGGTTCCTGGGCCACTTCTTTGCAGTAATTAATCTCGAGGGTTCTCTTATCTAGGGGAAGGCTTGCCAGGTCCACCAGGCCCACCAGGATCTCTCCTGACCAGCTCAGGTACTGTTGTGGAGTCAAGTCACACCTGTTCTGCACCTCGGTCCCACCCCCAGGACACTCTGTGGTCACAGGGATTTGGTCTTCCTGACCTAATTATCCACCATGCTTCCTCCTGACTTTCCACCGGCAGTGTGTTCACATGCATTCCATGTAGAGAGGGTAAATGATGCCAGCCCAGCCACCCTGATAGCCCCTGGTATCCCACCTGAGGAGAGGGAGCCAGTTTTGCCCTTGGGGAGATCTGCAATGATGGAAACCTGATTCCTGTCCTTGGGGAGCCCAGGTCTGATTAAGGAGGCAGCACACATGGACATGAAATGAGATAAATGCTGGCAGTACAACATGGAAATAACTTGAGAGAAAATAGCCCAGAACTTCTCCCTAGTAGAAAGTCAACCTGCCCATCCATCCATCCAACCATTCATTCATCTAATCATCCATCCACCCATCTATTTATCTATCCACCCACCCACCCATCCATCCATCCGTTTGATAAATACTGATTGAGAATCTTCAGTATGACAAACACTGTGTTAGGTGCTGCTTCCTCACATCACTGCATCCACACTCAAAAACTATTTCTTCCTCCTGCAGAGACCTTCTCTGGCCGTCCAGGCCCACCTGGTCCCCCAGGCCCCAAAGGAGACCAAGGTGAGGACAGTGACTTAGGGAGTGCAGGAGCCTGTATGTACCCCAGCTAGCCCACTGGTGGCCAGGAGTGTTTGGATGAGGCCTGATGACCTGGGGCATTTCTTCCTTCCCTAGCCGGATCCATTAGGAGCTCAGCGCCCTGAAGCATGCATGGGGGCGGGGGGCATGGTGTTCAGCCGCTCTACAGGGAATCCCTGCCTCTGTATTAGCCTGATGGAAGGAGAGGCATGAGGAGCCCCAAGCCATGTCTGTTCCAGCCCTGGGGACCCATCCCTCCCCATGGGCCCCTTGAATTCACAGTGGCTGGTTCACATGTCTCACAACTCTCTGTACCTCTTTCCCTCAGGCGCCCCAGGCCCCCGCGGACACCAAGGTACAGTAGAGCGTGCACCGAACATCCGGGTGGGGGTGAATGGGGAGGGTGGCAAAAGCTGACCTTCCAAGAGGGTTGAGCAACAGTAGAGCAGAGGGTGTCCCTGAGAATGAGCATGTATTAGTAACTGGGCGAGGGGGGTGGCAGCTCTGGGTACTAGAGCCTAAAGGGCAGCGCAGCCCCAGCTACCATGAGTCGTGAGTGGCCTCCAAAGGGGAGGCAGTGTCTTGGGCTGGAACCTGGGGAGACGGAAGAAAGCACAACTGACTGTCCCCTTTCTCTGTGTTCCTCATGCGAGCAAGGCCTCCCAGGGTACTCAATCTCAGGTAAGTGCTGAGCCCCCACCCCCACTGCTAGCTCTAGCTAAAGCCACTCCCAGCCCTGGCTAACTGCACTGTGTGTGGTGTTCACTTCCAGATTCCAGTTCTCTCGGACTCAACCTGCAGGGACCACCAGGCCCACCTGGCCCTCAGGGACCCAAAGGTGACAAAGGTCAGTGAGGGAACAGCCAAGAAGGTAGTGAGTAGTAGGAGTAAGGCTGGCTCCCAGAGCCTGAATGGTGAGCAGCATGTACTTATTGGTGCTAAAGCCTTAGGAGGAAGAAGAGGGTAAAGAAAAGAGAGGCTGGAAGGAGAAAGCGATGGGGATGGGGGCACACGCAGTCTCTGCCCAAAGGGAGCTTGTGGTGTCACTGCAGAAACAGAGATAGGAAACAAATTGTTGAGCCACATGCTGATGTGTGGTAGGCTTAACCAGAGAAGGCTTCCTGGAGGAGGTGATGCAAACAGGGCTTCTTGTTTGGGATTCCAGGTGATCCTGGAGTTCCTGGCATTCTTGGTGGTCCCTCTCAAGGTAAGAACCAAAGCTGACCAAAGTTCCTCTTCCCTTCTTCAAGCAAGGCTGATCATGCCAATGAAGACATGGCTTCATTCCTTCCTTCCTTCCTTCATCTATTTACCCATGACTCCGTGTTGATTCAGTACCTTCTCCAGTGCTAGGGGCTCTGAGCTGCCTTCCAGAGGTTACATGTTAACGGGGGCAGAAGAAGCCCTGCATGTAAAGATGACTAACAATTCCAATGGCGAATGATGGAGGCAGAACAGGCCCTGGGAGCTGGGGGTGTTCAGAGATGAGGGAGACTGTGGGGTGGCGAGCAGGCTGCCAAAGGAAAGGGGCGAGAGTTTGGCATGGAGAGCTTCCTTTTCTGTGCCCTGTGCTAACAGTGGCTGCTGCAGTCACTCCTTTCCTCTTTTGGGGGGGTCCTTCTCTTTGCCATTGTCCTCTTCCTTCTACTGAGGAAGACATTCCTTACCCAGACGATGGGAGCAGGGCCAGGCCTCCTTTGCTGACCCTGGGTCAGAGAAACCAGCTCAGAAGGCTTTCTTTCTCCCAGGGGGATCATCATCTGGCACCATGTTCATGCCAGGCCCGCCAGGTCCACCCGGACCCCCTGGGCCTCCGGGCTTCATCAGCAGTTCTGGCCGTGAGATTCAGCAGTACATCTCTGATTACATGCAGAGTGAGTGCTGGGGTTTAGAGGTCAGAGTCAGGCAGTGTGTGTGCGTGTGCATGCATATCTGTTTTGGGGGTCAGCAGTCTGTATGGCCAGGTCCAGCTCTTCCACCCCTGCAGCCAAAACAGCAGGTCCATGCGCTGCTGCCTTCTGGCTGCCCACAGACATGCCCTCAGCCTCGCCCCCGTAGAGGCATGCACACCCACATGCTTGTCCACATGTGTCCCCGGCTACACACTCACACTTTCATGTGTGCACTCCCCTAACCCCACCCCTGTGCTCCCCATGGCCATGTGTAATTCCAACAAATGTGGACACCAGAGCTTTGTCAAACAGGTGGCTGACTAGAGGGTCTGCATTCCTTGAGTACCCCCCGACCCAGCAAAGGCCCCTGCCTCAGTTTCTCCATCTGTAACAAGAGACATCTGGGCTTCCTGCTGGCCCTGCCTTGGGCCCATGTGTGGGGTGGGGTAGACATTTCATCAAGTGTTTCAGGTCACCTCCACGGGAGGACATGCCCACCAAGGGACAGGCTTGAATTTGCTTTATTTCTTTGATGGCAGGTGACAGCATTAGGTCTTATCTATCTGGAGTTCAGGGTCCCCCAGGCCCACCTGGTCCCCCTGGGCCTGTCACCACCATCGCGGGTGAGACTTTCGACTACTCAGAGCTGGCAAGTCTCGTCGTGAGCTACTTACGGAGTAAGCCTCTCCCACCCCTGAAAGGACCCTGCCCCCCACGGTCCACTTTTGTTCTTGGAACCTCGTCTCTTCATTTGTTGTTGGCTTTGCCCTTCTGAACATGACATTCAAATCTGAACTCACGATAATCAGGCCGCAGGAGCTAGCTTCAAAAGGGCCACTCAGATGGAGCACTGCAGGGCGGGGTCTAGTGCGGCGGGCGGACGAGCCCTGAACACTGAGACAGGACCCTTCAGGCTGGCGGGATTTCACGGGGCTTAGGCTAAAGCATCATCTGGAAAACAAACTGCATTTCTTACCAAACAAAAACAACTTTTGACCTCATGCTTCAAAACTAGCCTCCTAATGCCTCCCCTTAGTTCATCTCCCCAAATGGAAACAGCCCGCTGACCAGGTCTCTGTGGCTCTGGAGTAAGGGGCTGCTCCTTCAGTACACACAGGTAACCCCAGATTTCCTTCCCGGCAGCTTCGGGGTACAGCATCAGCTCGTCTGCTTCCATAACTTCTGAGGACGTCCTGGCTGCCCTACAGCGTGAGTCACCTGCAGTGGGCCCCTCTGCCTCCTCCTGACCGCCCTTGTCAGGCGCACCTTGTGCCTCTGAGCTTGTGAGGGCTGCGAAGGGGAGGCGGTCCTTCAGGACAAGCTGCCACTCCCTCACTGCTCCCAACCACTGACTGGAAAGGGGCAGCAAATCTCCCTGTTCCCAGGCCGGCAACTGGGCAGGTGTCCCTGAGCCTGATGATCTGCCACCCCCACGCCAGTGGGCCTGAGGACCAGACTCACAGATGTCTCCCTCTGTGGCTAGTCTAAGTGGAGAGACCAAGCTGTGACTGTCCCGTGTCCTGTGTGGGTCCGTGCTAGCCATCCTCTCTTTCAGGAGATGACGTGCGTCAGTATCTACGTCAGTACTTGAGGGGCCCTCCGGGTCCCCCAGGGCCACCAGGAGCCAGTGGAGATTGGTCCCTCCAGTCTCTGGACTATGCAGAGCTGAGCAATCACATTCTCACCTACATGTCAAGTGAGTGTCTGTCCTTTGCAAACAAGGGTGGCCAGGAGGGAGATGAGGACATGCGGCTTCGCTGAAATGGCCCACTGACCTGCTAATCTGCCCCCAAACCCAGAGGGAGTGAGCAGCATTCAGTGCTATTCAAACCCATGGCCCCAGAGCTGGTCAAGGAGCCTGGCAAGGGAAACTGAAATTAGTGTTAGGCACCGTCTTGCATGGAATTTGCACATGACTCATGCACACTTCTCTACATCGACACTTTTCTATACACACACAACAGACACACACACTTCTGTTATACACACTTTGCTGTACATACTTCTTCATACACACACACACCTCTCCACGTGTACACACACTTCTCTATACACACATGCACATACACGGCTCTCTATATACAAGCCCTCCCACATGCCCAGCAGGATGAGGGATTTGGACCCTGTGACGTAAGCCCTTCCCAGGACCGGGGCCCCTCCTCCTCGGCATCATTACCCAGAATTCCATCTGTGCTCCTCTTTCTGCTTGTCCCTTCCCGCTGCCACTTTTTCATCTTTCTTGCCCCCATTTCTGTTCACATTCCTTCTGTCTGGCTTCCTCTCTTACAAGGTGTTTCCATCTGCCTTCCCCATCTAATCTGAATCCATCACAATTTGGGATTTTGTTTCTCAGGTTCTGGAATCCACATTGGGCTTCCTGGCCCCCCGGGACCCCCTGGCTTGCCAGGAACATCCTATGAGGAGCTCCTCTCCTTGCTCCAAGGTAAGGCTGAGCAGGGCACCTCCATCCAAGTGGTCTGGGATGGAAGGCACAGACCCTTAGCGCAGGCCATGACCAACTCCTTGCTTTTCCTTGGTGTCTCAGGATCTGAATTCAGAAGCATTGTTGGGCCTCCAGGTCCCCCTGGGCCACCAGGGGTCCCAGGCAGTGCATGGTCCAGCATCAGTATGGAGGACCTCTCATCTTACTTGCACAGTAAGTGGCAGAGAGCAGGGGTGAGGAGGGCTCCATGGGTTTTAGTAAGGGCAGCTGTGGAGAGTTAAATCCATTTACCAAGTCCTCCTGCAGCACGTGCAGGGCTGGGCCCTGGGGTCCTGGAGATTTGAGGTGCTTTCAGCATTGGCAGTGGGCTTAGTGGGGAAGACAGTGCTCCCAGGTGCAGCGCCCAGAAAACTCACGAGCCAGTGAGTTATCAGGGTGATCAGGAGCCAAGGTGGGAGTCCCAACTCTCAGTAGCAGAAGGGCTGAGGGAGGGGCTATGATCTGGGGTGAATGCAGCTCAGAACTGGAGTGGGAGGGCCAGTAACTCTTAGGGGTGCTCTGGGGTCTGCTCTTCCTCCGGTCTCCATCCCCTCCTTTGCAGGAGGGGCCCACAGGGCCCTGAGTGTGGGAATTCAATGTTCTCTGCAGGGCGCTCTCTTATCACTTTCTTTCGCCTCCTCAGCCGCTGGCTTGTCATCCATCCCAGGCCCTCCAGGCCCTCGGGGTCCCCCAGGCCCTAGAGGGCCTCCGGGTGTCTCAGGAGCCCTGGCAACCTATGCAGCTGAAAACACTGACAGCTTCCGGAGTGAACTGATCAGCTACCTGACCAGTAGGTGCTACTATTGCTGTCCCTAGTTGACCTCTTCCCAGATCTTGCTTCTCCCTGTAATGGGAGAAAGGGAAGGGACCTGGGGGTCAAATCCATGAGCCACTAGTCGGGGAAAGCCCAGTGTCTTTACAGCCAGCACAGTCCTGCTGTACAAGTGTCCTGAAGCTCACGTCCTGCTTAGGAGTGTTGAGACGCTGAGAGAAACCCCTAAGTCCCACTTCTTTCTCTCCACCCAGACCTGGGCTCCCACTTGTTACTGTGGCTTCCTCCCCACAGGTCCTGATGTGCGCAGCTTCATCGTGGGTCCCCCAGGCCCTCCTGGGCCGCAGGGCCCACCTGGAGACAGCCGCCTGGAGTCCATGGATGGCTCCTACAGTCGGCGAAGCAGCTCCTCGGTCAGCAGAGGCTCCTCCTACAGCTCTTCTATGAGCACAGGAGGAACCAGCGAAGGCTCGCTGGGCGACATTGGCCTGAGCCAAGGCTACGGGGCAGCAGCACACGGTGACATATATGGTGGTGACGGTGGATTGTTTGGGGCTGGCTTTGCTGGAGGCCTGGATTACAACGAGCTGGCTGTCCGGGTATCTGAGAGCATGCAGCGTAAGTTGGGACACTTAGACCTCAGTGCTGTGGGGGAAGGGAGGGGGCATGTGAGCATCTCTACATCTCGGCTCCAGAAACTCACCCTCTCATCTTCAGAGCAGCAATTCTGAAATCAGATGACGAGGGGCTGAAGACAGGAGGCCCCAGTCTAATTCTCAGCTAGCTTAATTCAAGGGGCCGCAGCCAGGAGTGGAACCGCTGCTACAGGGAAGAGAAACTGTTAGGGTCTTTGTACCTGGCTTTCCCACTCACTTTTATGGGCTTCAGAAGTCTTTATGACGGTGACAGTTTCTGCGGGGATGTGGGAAGGTTGTTAGCTAAGAAGCCCTTTCTCCCTGTAGTTTATCAGCACAGTTATGCAGGCAAAGAGCCCTTGATGCAAACCTACTGTGGCAGAGACCAGTGCCACTCGCAGGGGAAGACGGGGGGCTGGGGGGGCTGTCATTTAACCTGGTCTAACTATGTTGGATGTTAGATAGTCTGAGGGTGCTGTACTTTCTCCACTGTGAAGACTGTACCCACTTTCACGTTTTACAGGTCAGGGCCTGCTGCAAGAGATGGCCTACACTGTGCAGGGCCCACCAGGCCGGCCTGGGCCCCAGGGGCCCCCTGGCATCAGCAAGGTCTTCTCTGCCTACAGCAACGTCACTGAGGACCTCATAGACTTCTTCCGAAGTAAGAGCCCCTGGAGCACTTCCCAGCAAGTACCTGCTGCCCACACTCGGGCATGCGGGGCCTCCTCCACAGCAACCGCTCTCCGGAAATCCTCAGCACCTGACAGCTAAAGCTCTGACAAATGCTACATTTTGTTTTCCCTTACAAGCCCAAATTCTGCCATTACGTACCTGTGTTACTTGGAACAAGTCACTTTATTTCCCCAGCTTCAGGGTGACTGCCAGTCTAAGGCCAGTTCTTCCCTCTGCAGCTCATGGAGCCATTCCAGGACCCCCTGGGCAGAAGGGAGAGGTGGGCACCTCAGGACCCAAAGGTAAGTGGTGGTGGGGAAAAGCCACCAGGATCCTGTGTGACCACCTCATGCTGAAAGCAGCCCCCTTGCCAACACTGTGCTGGCTCTGTCACTCCTCCAGGCCCCACAGCCGTGCTTTCCTAGCATCTCTCTCCTCCTAGGTGAGAGGGGCCCCATGGGGCCACCCGGACGGCCTGGGCCACCAGGCCCTCGAGGGTACAAAGGGGAGAAAGGAGACAAAGGTAAGCCTCAGCTGCCACAGTCTCTGGAGTAACAGGAGGCGGGAGATTTGTTCCATAGCAAGCCTGGGAAGTTAAGGCAACTGCCAGTTACTAAAGGAAGACTCTGCCGATGAGGTAATTTGCATAACAGACAGCTAGGGAGAAAGGAAGGAGCATGCCAATGCAGAGGAGGAAAAGAGAACCGATCTGGTAATGAAATAGGGTAAATAATTTAAATAAGTTGATAGACTTACAAAAGTTTATCTTTCAAACCAGTTTTGCAAGTAGTCACAGTTGCTGTACTCACCCAAGTTGTTTTTTAACTTGACTACCAGATATTTTTTAACTTCTTACTCATCTTCTGACTTTCAGGTGACCAAGTTTATGTTGGGCGGAGAAGAAGAAGTATCGCCACCAAGCCATGAGCTACCCTTGACACAACAGCCCCCAGATCATTTCCTGCAATGGCTTATGGTGCTTTGGTCAATATTCTCTCAAAGGGTAAAAGCTGGAGTCTCAATGTCCTACTGACACAGCATAGCCAAATAGTCAACTAGCACACTTATTTTAGTCTGAAACAATATATACATATATAAATAATGCAATGACACAGTCTGAAACAGCTTTGTTCAGTAGATTTGAGTAGTTGCAGTGTTGCAGCATGAGACTGACTTCTCTGCTAATTAGACGTGAACTCCTTTGCTTCTCTAACACTCAGTTCAAGCCCTAAACGTAGGAAAGCCAGTTACACAGAAGTTCTTGAGCTTTGCCTAAAAATGATCCCAGAAATGGAAGACTGGAATGGGAGGGGCGCCTCCCTGGGGACGACACTTGATGGGTGTGTGTTCTGGTTAATGCTATAAAGCTGTGTTCTTGCTACATATCATATTCGCACTTGGTTAGAAAGTCTGTTTGATTGTAGCTATGACGTGTACCTATAGGTCAGTGCTAGAGTTTATAGGTACGTTGTACTGAGCTGTACTGCGGCAAATAGAAAAAGGGCAAGGGGGACAGGAAAAGAGGGAAACAATGCCTTCTGCCGGGAACGATGTCACCTCTGTTCTACACTTAGAAAATGGCACTGGGTACTGGGCACAGTTGGACTTTGAGCACTTTTCAATACCTAAAAATATTAATGTGGTCTATTAGATGAAAAGTCATTTCAGATGTAAAATTTCCAATTAAAGGATCTCCCCACCCCCTTTTTAATATGTGTAATGTTATCCATCTAACCAAAGTTAAGAAAAAAGAAAAAATATTGCGGGTTTGACTCTAACACAATATTCTGGGATACAGTTTCTGGCATTTTGTTTAGTTACTGAGATCGTTTAAAGGCAGACCTTTATCTATAACTAATAACTCAATTTGGGAAATTACAAAGCATTTGAAGAGTTTCCCTTAGCATAAGTTACTTGAAATAAACACATATGTAACAGATAAGCAAAGCAACAAGATTGTCAATTAATATAGTGATTTATCCTGAAGCAAAGGAATTATACTTGAAGAGCAAGTAATTTGGAATACAAAAACACATATTAAGAAAAAAACGCACCTGA
This sequence comes from Rhynchonycteris naso, assembly GCA_037038555.1. Classification (NCBI taxonomy): domain Eukaryota; kingdom Metazoa; phylum Chordata; class Mammalia; order Chiroptera; family Emballonuridae; genus Rhynchonycteris; species Rhynchonycteris naso. The sequence goes on along the minus strand of CM072999.1, from coordinate 241,255,388 downwards.
CCAAGTGGTGGCACAGTGGATAAAGCATCAGACTGGGATGTGGAGGACCCAGGTTCGAGACCCCGAGGTCGCCAGCTTGAGCATGGGCTCATTTGGCCTGAGCAATGCTCATCAGCTTGGACCCAAGGTCGCTGACTCGAGCAAAGGGTTACTCGGTCTGCTGAAGGCTGTGGTCAAGGCACGTATGAGAAAGCAATCAATGAACAACTAAGGTGTCACAACGAAAAACTGATGATCGATGCTTCTCATCTCTCTCCGTTCCTGTCTGTCTGTCCCTATCTATCCCTCTCTCTGTAAAAAGAAAAAAAGAAAAAACTCACAAATATCAAATGCCCCACAGAAACGCATAGTAAAATCAGACATGCAAATTTGGAAGCTACCCATGGCCAGCTTTTGAAGTGTTAGAAACTGTGACACTCAATTCCTGGATACTTTAGAGTGTTATTAAATGAAACCTACTTCTACATCTCTACTGTCATAAAAGGTGGGCTGTTTATTTTTCATGTGGCCTCTCCTGAGTATCTCACATACTATCCTGGGAAAAAAACACAACACTTAACTCCACTACGTCTGACAACTGCTAGCAGCAACTACCAGTCAAGCACCAAACACTCTACATCAGGGGTGCTCAATACGTCAATCGTGATCTACTGGTCGATCGCGAAGGAAGTGTGGGTAGATCACATGACATTAAAAAGACATTTGTTTTTTGATTGGCATACAGGGTAGCCAATCTGATGTCGGAACTTTTGACACCCTACGCATGCGCGTTAAACCGCGCTAACTTGTTCAGTTACATTGCTGCGTAGTTAGCTTTCAATTTATTTAAACTAAATACAACAAAGGGTATAAAAATGAGTGCCGTAGCTGGTCCGAGTAAGAAGCCTAAAACCTACCACTTTCATACAGAATGGGAGGGGAGTTTTTTCACTATGTCATATTCTAAGTGCGTTTGCCTCATCTGTCTGTGTGCCATTGCTATTCCAAGGAAGGGAAATGTGGAGCGGCTTTTTCGGACTGTTCATACAAACTATGACATTGACTTTCCTCCGAAAAGAGAGCTGAGAAGGAGAAAGGTGAAAGAAGCATACACAACATTAAATAGTAATAGTAACTTAAATAATGATAATATAGAAGAAATAAATTTATGTTTTGCATTTTTATTGTAGGTAGAACATTTTGACTTGGTCATCTTATAAGTAGCTCACAAGCTGAAAAAGTGTGGGCACCCCTGTTCTACATGATCTGTTTGCCTCCTTGATAGTATCCTGATAGTTAACTGCTCTGATTTAAGATAGGTATTCTAAAAACTAACTTCATAAGACCTTCAGAATTTCAAACAAGTTTTTACTTCCTAATGAAAATTTATTGCATATAATAAATTAATACATTGTGCCTTTATAATATTTTAGTTTTACCTAAAGTCTGAGCCTACATAGTTTTGTAATAGCAGCTTCACAGGCTCAAGTATTATATTCCCTTTGATGATTCTCATTTTGATTAATCACACATGAGTTTTTCCCTACTTACTAGCTTTACCCTTCTAAGCTATCCAAGTCTTCATCGAGTTCTAAGACCAAATGAAATAGGTAAAAGTTCAAACCTGCTTACCTTCTCCAGTTAAGATCCAGAAAGAAAATGAGCAGGTATGTCCTCAGCTGGATGGCAATGTCTCAGCCTATTTTGTTTCTATTAAAAAACAACAACAAGGTTAAGAGCTCAACAACCTACAATGCTCCTGGATTAAAAAATGACATGTGCCCTGGCCGGTTGGCTCAGTGGTAGAGCATCGGCCTTGCATGTGAATTTCCCAGGTTTGATTCCCAGTCAGGGCACACAGGAAAAGCACCCATTTCCTCCACCCCTCCCCCTCTAGCTTTTCTCTCTCTCTCTCTCTCTTCCTCTCCTGCAGCCATGGTATGGCAAGACTGGAGCTAAGTGGCCCTTGGTGCTGAGGATGGCTCCATGGCCTCCGCCTCAGGCGCTAAGGGCTCAGTTGCTGAGCAATGGAGTAGCCTCAGATGGGCAGAGCAACGCCTCCTAGTGGGCTTGCCAGGTGGAACCCCCTCCAGCCAAGCCAACACTTGCCAAATGATGCTGCCGAGTGTCTACCAACCATATCAATGACAAAAAGAGGTATTTTTTTAAGCAAAAGTGAGGTCATATGGCTTGTGAAATACTTAGTGAGGTCAAGAATCTATCCCAAGGGGGAGGAAAAAAATATGTACATAGGCATATGCTGGTGGAACTATTTAAAGCACCTCTAGCAAGTCTGAAAGGGTCAGAAGTCCTAGAAGACTGCAGTGTGAAAATATCACTAGGACCAAAAAAAAAAAAAAAGCTGCGCAATGTTCTCATGCATGACAATCCAGTTTCAACAGTTCTCAATAAAAGACTGCTTCTTCAAACAGATTAAGAAATAACTTTATTTTTCATTTGTCAATCCCATGATTGAAAAGACACGCTGCTCCCAAGTAGACGAGGCATAATCTGAAACAAAATTCTTTCTGAAAATTTAGCTTGTATTATTACACTGCAAATCAAGAGGATCACAAAAAGCTGCAGCCAACATTTAAAACTGTGTAACATTCTATCCGAAGCTTAGTAGCAGAAATTTTAAAGTTGTATCAAACCATGTCAGCCACAGAAAAGGAACAGAGGCATTAACTGTTGTGCCTTCAACTTAAGAAAAGCATTTAAAATATCCCATTTCCTATAAAAGATCGTTTCCCAGAAAAGAACTGATATATTTAATCAGAAAACTATTAGAACTAGAACTCTCCTCTTTCACCTCAGTTCTAGGTTTTCCTTTAATCAACACTATCTCTAGCTAATCATTTGACAGAATTTGGCTTCTCTGAAGAGACTTTGTCATTTAAGCATAGTGTGGAATAGGGCAAAGTGTGTAGTTACAAGGGAACTTAGAAGAGTACAAAAGACAGTCACTTCTGAAACTCGCTGATGCTCAAGAAATCAGAGACCCTCCATTAAAGAGTCTCATATGCCTGAGAGCTTTGTGCTTGAGGAAACACTACTTAGAGGTAGCTCTGGTTCTGGTTTATATTTAATTACAATTTGCTGTATCCTGTCAGAAGAAAATTCTAATATTTTTAGCAACATAAAAGCACTCAATTTCCTCCTTCCCCACCCTATATCTTCCCCACAGAAAAGCTTAATTGTGACTCGTACAGAATAGCAGTTAATTCAGCAATCAACACCCAACTCTGGATTGACAGGACTAGGAAAGGCAACCTGGTGCAACAGCTCTAGGAGCTAGACCTGCAGAAGTGTGGCGGTCTGGTGTACGCACAGCACGCAGGGAGAAGAGGGGCGGGGGAGTAATTAAGGTACACATATATAAAGAATCTTTTATGCATTTCATAGCACATTCTGCCACAGCAACAACAATCAAATCAGGAATGGATTTGATTGTATTTTCTCATTTCAAAACAGCCTGCACCCCTCCCCACTCCCCACTGACACTTCATGCAAGACAGAAAGACCACTATCAACTATTTGAACAGAGGGCCTAAGAATAAGTGGGCAGGGATGGGTACAAAAACATATTCTATAACAAAACACTTTTTGAAAAGATTTATGTAACTGTAAGTATTAAAATGAACGTTTCACCTCTATCCATGCATCCCTCTGGAGTCCTGCACCCACATGGATATGGCCCTATTTGAGAGAGAACTCGAGATAAATACTGAATCCATAGGGCAGTTCTAAGGGAGATGCAACAGTTGCAAATAAACTTACCAGAGTGTCAACAGTTCTACTCTGAGCCTCTTTCCCTTACTCAGTACTCTGAATGTCAAGTTGAAAGGAATAAAAAGAATCAAATATTCAGACCAAATGAATTATGTGCCACAAACTAGCACACAAAAAATGTCCACTGCTTGAAGTATTAACTTTTTAAAAGCCAATAAACTGAAAATTTCAAAGTGGTTTGACAACCTTCCTCCTCTCTCCCTCTTAAAATAAATCATTAAATACACTGAGTAACTTTATATTGTCATTTTTATAATATAAACAATTTCCATCATCATCCTGAATATTACTTTATAAAGATATATACTTTAAAAGGCTTTCAAAACATTTTTCAACCCAACATTTGAGAATAAAGCATTAAAGGAGCTTTGTATACAGTAACATATTCATGTGATAAGCATATAAATTTACAACCATATATAATATATATGTATATATATATATATATTTATATAAAAAACAAACTTGGCCAGAACTTAAGGCTACCTACAAAGTTGTCCAAGTAAATTATACGTCAAAATAATTACAAAATGAAAATCATACATGCACTTTTAAAACATCAAAACCACTGGCAAAATAAGGTTCAGCAATCAAAATTTTCAAATTAACTTAAGAAAATGCTACAGATATTTACATTTTCTTAATGTGTTCCCACAGTTACATTTAAAATTTTCACCAGCATCATATATATGTAATGTAACAAAAAATGAAATTTGTACAATTTGGTACCTAGTACTCTTAAAAGAGAGTAGGTTGCAAATGGCAGGCAGCAAGCATCACGTACAAATGTGCTCTCACACACCACAGTCCAGTTCATAATACCATTTGACCTGACACGTGCTTGAAATTCTAAGCCTCAAGAGGAACTAAGAGTGAGCATTTCATTAATAATTCACATATCAGCAACCACATGAAAAAGGTTTCAGGCTTTTCCCACTCAAATCAAAGTAAATAATTTAAACATGAAACAAAATAAAACCAAAATATAAATGACTTTATTTCAAAACAACTAAGTCATTTCCAACTTTTGCCTAAATATTTTATAATTTTTTTAAGTATTCTGAACAAATGCCTCTTTTAAGATCAATTTCAGAAAATACATTTATAAATATAATTCAGAGCTATTAGGCCTCTGACAGTTTTCAATGAACAGAATTTGCTAAGATGAGAGAATTCATTTAACTAGCTCATGTACTATTTTAAAAAATAAGCTAGGACAGCTAAATCTATATTTATTTTAATTTGCTGAGTTTTATATCTCCAATTTGGACATCCAAAAGCTACCTTTTCTTTCATGTTTTTAACTTTGTACATGTATGTTTTAGGATAAATATTTCTATCGAGTGGTAATAGAAGCAAGATTTATAAAACAATAATGCTTTAATGCTAAGGACAGTTTGTTTCTATTGAATCAAAACAGAAAATCCATTTTTAGACTCAATTGAAATTTAATGTTTTAGGCACTATCTTAATAAAATTAGCACCCTTTATTATTAGTCATGCCTAAACATGGAATTATTTTACACAGATTATTGAAATAACTTTTCTCTTTTTAAAAAAATGTGTTGTTATTTAAAGATTAAATAGATGTATTTAATGAATCAGTATCATGTTTTGAGCAACTCATACCTTTTTCATGACAGCTGATTAACCAAAAGAAAATTATTTCAACTCTACAGCAGTTTCATTGAGAATTCAGGCAATATTGAGAAAAAAAAGATATTTTTAATTCTTAGTGATGTAACAAGGTTATTTTTTTGTTGCTTTATTATTAGTAACATTGTATTTTTAAGAGTATTTTAGGTAACTGTGTCTCAAAAACACAATTTTCAAGATTAATATACAAAATCACCTTAGGGAATTACTGCAAGATGCTCTACGCCAACATGGCCCAGCATCTGTCTTAGTTCCTTTCCCTTCACCTTTGCTCAACAAACAAGATAAACAAAAAACACCTAGAAGGTGAGGCGGGTGATTGTCTTCGTGCACTCTCTAATGTAGACTGTGGCAGAAGATGAAGAGAACACAATGACATATTTTAAAAGCCAAACCAGACCACAGTATGCTTCCCAGTGTTAGGATCCGGTGGAATGCAAGCTAGGAATAGGATAGAATTTGGAAATTCGGCTCTGTGTTGATGGGTTAAGGCATTCAGACTCCCCGGTCATTTTGAAGAACACTTCCTGTTCCTGCAGTTTCCTGGCAAATTCTTCTTCCAGTGTCTTAAAAAGGAAGGGAAAAGGAAATTATGTACTGGTATTAGAAATAGAATTTACTCTGACAGCCAAGAGAAAACTATTTATCCCAAACATTTTCTTTGCCTATTATCCTACAGAAGACCAGACCACTCAACAGTTAAGATCAAAGGCTGTGCACAGACAGCCCTAGGGCCAAGTCTTGGCTCAGCCATACTAACAACTAACTTGGATCAATTAACTTAACTTCTTTATATTACAGAGTCATTTCATTCTTCTGTTATAAATAGGGATAACACCACTTACCTCACTGGGTTGATATGTGAGAGTTAAATGTGATAATAATGTACTGAACATATACTAAGTACTCAATAGATGGCACCTGTTATTGACTAGCATCTGTCACTCCCACATGGGACATACCATTTTTTATTTTCTATTTTGATTAGTGATGTGCATGTCTTTTCTCCCACGATGGACTATAAGCTGTCAGAAGGTAAAACCTAAACCAGATTCCTCTTTACATCCTCACAATACAAAGCAAATATAAGTGCCTGATAAGCACCCGAGCTTTGCGGACAAGTGATTCAGGGATGAGAAAAGACAGAAGGATTCAAGAAGGTTTTTCAGAAGAAATTAACCATGAGCTTAGTCCTAAAGGAAAGCTAAGAACTTGATGGACAGGATGGGGAAGCCATGCCAGACAAAGGGCACTGGAACAATGCAGAGCAGGAACCTGCAAAGCCGCTGTGAGTATGTGATCATACCCAACACTGGGAACAAAGTAGTTAGTGGGAGACAGAGCTGAAAAGGTTGACTGTGGCCAATGTATGGCACTATCAATGCTTAAAAGTCAGACTGAGTCATTTACACTTCTGATCAAATTAAAAATTTATCAATACCACTATAACAGTATCAGAAATGTTCTTGAAGATAAATACTCTGGTGATGGCCCTGGCCAGTTGGCTCAGAGGTAGAGCATCAGCCCAGCGTATGGAAGTCCTAGGTTCTATTCCCAGCCAGGGCACACAGGAGAAGTACCCATCTGCTTCTCCACCCTTCCCTTTCTCCCTTCTCTCTATCTCTCTCTTCCCCTCCCACAGCCAAGGCTCCACTGGAGCAAAGTTGACTCAGGCGCTGAGGACGGCTCCACGGCCTCTGCTTCAGATGCTAGAATAACCCTGGCCACAAGAGAGCATCACCCCTAGTGGGCATGCCGGGTGGATCCCGGTCAGGCACATGCAGGAGTCTGTCTGACTGTCTCCCCACTAACTTTGGAAAAATACAAAAAAAAAAAAAAATAAATAAAACCTCTGGTGATGGTAGACAAATAGGGAACTCAAGACAAAAAGCCCATTAGGACATTACTGAACAATTTTAAGCAAGTAGTAGGATGACAATATGGAAAAGAGAAATATTTATCATTGAATGTGGAGTATCATGGAAGTGAAAAATAATTCCAGTTTCTAACTTAGATGTCAACTAAGAGAATAAGAATGTGGGAAGAACATCTGATGGTGGATGGAACTGGAGAGACAGAAAAGGTGAGATACACATGAAACAGAAAAAGGATGCTGAGTTTAGTTTCTCTGCACTGAGTTTACTATCTGTAGTCAACATTCAGTGGGTGTGTCACGATCATTTACAATGTGCAGGAACGATTCTAGAAGTTAGGTACATATCAGAAACCAAAGAGATAATGTTCCCGCTTTCAAGGAACATCTATCTTGGGAGAGAAGATAAACAGTAAACAAATGTATTTAGCGGTGATGAATGTTATAAAGGGACAGAGTGTTTGAGGTGGGCAGTGATCAAAATAATGGAAACTTTGGATGGGATAGTACTGGAACAGAGGTCAGAATGCAATGAGGAATGGAAAATCTAGGTAGAAAATAGGAGCTCAGAGAATGAACCAGTAATAATAAAACAATAACAGCAATAGCAACTATTTATTGAACCCTGACCACAACTAAGTACTGAGACTACTGCTGTGCACACATCACTTTTTTTTTCTTTTTTTTAAGAGACAGACAGAAGACAGAAAGGAAGGGACAGAGATAAGAAACATCAACTCGCAGTTGCATCACTTTAGTTGTTCATTGATTGCTTCTCATATGTGCCTTGACCGGGGGCTCAAGTTGAGCCAGTGACCCATTGCTTAAGCCAGTGACCTTTGGGCTTCAAGCCAGTGCATGGGGTCATTTCAATGATTCTATGCTCAAGCTGGCAAGCCTGTAGTCGAGATGGATGAGCCCGAGCTCAAGCTGGCGACGAGCATCCCGGGTCAATGCTCTACTCACTGTACCATCACTGGTCTCACCGGTCAGGCCACATCACTTCTTTTAACTGTCTTAACCTCATTAAGATATGTAGTATCATTTTTGAGGAGCACTGAGCTTAGAAGCATTAAATGACAAAATTAATCAGTATTGGCACTGAGATTTGAACCCAGATCTGTTTACTCTAGAATTTGTGCTCTATACAACTCCTATTATACAAGTTTTGGGACTGTCCTTAAATATGCAGCAGTTGAAGCTATGACCAGCTAAGAGATCATCAAGATAAAGAACACAGCTAAGGATGTAAAACTAGGAAATGTCTACATTTCAAGAGGCTGGAAATTAAAGAAAAGGTGATAAAAAGCACAAAGGAGAGAATATGTCACAAGAGTCAGGCAAAAAGAAAATTTTAAGAAACAAGATTTTTAATGAGAACAGTTAGGTAATGCCATAGGGTCTGGTTATTAGCAACTTGCTTGTGACTCATTAAAGTTCAACTTGGGAGTGTGAGGTGAAAGCTAGACTGCAAAGTTAAAAGAAACTAGACAAAGGGACTTCTTCTCACTGTTCACCCTTCCATACCTTTTGAATTCTGAACCACATATTCATGTGGTAATACATTCGTATTACCAATTCAAGAATGTAACAATAAATAAAATTTAAATAAAAAAGCCATACTATCAACTGAGTTGGTCACCTCACTTCCTCTAGAAACCTTTAACACATAGTAAGTGCTAAATACATATTTCTGTAATTGAATGACTGGATGAATAAAAGAAAGGAATGGCTGAAATGTATAGCAGACAAGAAGCCAAGAGAAAATAAAGGCTTAAGTTTGGGAGTGAACAAAGAGAGAGGATTGTATACTGATAGCAAAAACTGAAATGGTCGATCAATTGGACCTGGCTAGCAGAGTCTAGTGCAAATAAGGAAGATGGCTGGCTGGTTAGATTAAGGAGGGGAAGCCATTCCTAGTTCATTAGACTGCCAACTTACATAGCACACATGGCCTTGCAATCTGGCTCCCATCAACCGGTCTCGAGTCTAGACCAGGGGTGCTCAATACGTCGATCGTGATCTACTGGTCGATCGCGAAGGAAGTGTGGGTAGATCGCATGACATTAAAAAGACATTTGTTTTTTGATTGGCATACAGGGTAGCCAATTTGACGTCTGAACTTTTGACACCCTACGCACACGCGTTAAACCGTGCTAACTTGTTCAGTTATATTGCTGCGTTGTTAGCCTTCAATTTATTTAAACTAAATACAACAAAGGGTATAAAAATGAGTGCCGTAGCTGGTCCGAGTAAGAAGCCTAAAACCTACCACTTTCATACAGAATGGGAGGGGAGTTTTTTCACTATGTCATATTCTAAGTGCATTTGCCTCATCTGTCAGTGTGCCATTGCTATCCCAAAGAAGGGAAATGTGAAGCGGCTTTTTCGGACTGTTCCTAAAAACTATGACATTGACTTCCCTCCGAAAAGAGAGCTGAGAAGGAGAAAGGTGAAAGAAGAATACACAATATTAAATAGTAATAGTAACTTAAATAATGATAATATAGAAGAAATAAATTTATGTTTTGCATTTTTATTGTAGGTAGAACATTTTGACTTGGTCATCTTATAAGTAGCTCACAAGCTGAAAAAGTGTGGGCACCCCTGGTCTAGACCATGCTGTCATTCCTTCCTTCTCTCCCGCCCTAATACCTACACATAGGAATGCTCTCCCCTTAATGCTCCAATGATGGGGAGCTACTTACAATTCCTGCACACATTCTCTTCTCTATATCCCAACCTAATCTGTCCGTCCACCTAGCAAGCTTACTCATCCTTTCATCCTTGATGGGCTTACACATCATCTCCTCTCTAACACTTCCCTGACTCCCCCAGGAAGATTTAAGCCCTCTTCCTCCTCTGCTTACACATTGTGAGTATCTCAAACTCAGCTCCTTCAGAGCAATAGCCCTACTGCTCTGAAACTGCTTGTCATTAGATTCTGAACCTTTGGAGAACAGGGACTTTGTCCTCTCACCTCTGTACCTCCTGTACTTGACATATATTAGGCAAACAGCCAACATGGGAGGATGGGTAAATGGATAAAAAGATAAAATGGATGGCTAGATGAATGAATGAATGTAAACATATTTTAAAGCTTTTTTTTTTTACAGGGAGAGAGAGTCAGAGGGAAGGATAGATAGGGACAGACAGACAGGAACGGAGAGAGATGAGAAGCATCAATCATCAATTTCTCGTTGCGACACCTTAGTTGTTCATTGATTGCTTTCTCACATGTGCCTTGAACACAGGTCTTCAGCAGACCCGAGTAACCCCTTGCTGGAGCCAGTGAACTTGGGTCCAAGCTGGTGAGCTTTTTACTCAAGCTGGCGACCTCAGGGTCTCGAACCTGGGTCTTCCGCATCCCAGTCCGACGCTCTATCCACTGTACCACCGCCTGGTCAGGCTAAAGCTTTTAAAATTACCTTTTTCCTAGGTCTCAATTTCTCTCTCCATTCCTTTAATTCCTGGCTGTGTTCCTCATCTAACTCCTTTAGTTTCTGAGTCTCATGCTCAACCAATAGGTGGCATTTTTCATTCTGAAAATAAAGTTTGGATTAAAAAACTTCAGATTAACAAAGCAATTTTTCACAAATACAATTATCTTCCAAAATAATAAATTACTCATTAAACACTAGGCTATTACTGAGATTCGAATTCTCCTCTAAAAACCAAAATTATAAAGCTAAGTCATAGCTTCATTTTTGCAAGTTTAGAAGCTAGGTCTATTATCACATGAAAAATACTTAAATAGAAAGAATTAGTTTGATCCTGTTTTTCCTTTCAAAGGTTTGTTCATAAAACTGACATTTCAGAAGGCACTTTGTATGCATTTAACCTGCTGATACCAGAATGTGGGATTCAGAATTCTTCCACTCTAATAAATTAAGCAAATATGTAGAGTATCCACACTGTATTCACTACTCTAAAATTTTAAACATTTTAGGTTATATACTAGATGGGCTGCATATTCCAACGAAGGCCCCCAAACAGTCCCCTCTAAAGTAAGCTTTAAACTTCTTAGGAGAAAAATTCTCATGTTTAGTTTATCACCTTTTTCATAAACCTAGAAGAAAATGAACTATTTCTCCCTAAATGAAAAGAAATTTCAAATTCAGAATCTGATAACAGAACTATCATCTTGAAAACTCTGTTTCTTATTTTTGCAAAATATACTAAAATTACTCAATACTGCTTTAGAGACTCAACTTGTTAGATTATAATTTAGCTTCATTTTATGAGTCATAGTCATATAAAATCCCAGTGCCTATGATAATAAAGTGATCTGCATCCCGGTCTACGCAGGAAAGTAAGCCCAGCCTTCTCAGGAGGGGTGTGTGGCCTGCTTGGGTTGGCTCCCGTTTCCTCCCAGCCTGTGCTGCCCACCACCACCAGCCCGAGTCCACGCCGCAGCTGACCTGCAGCTGATGCAGCTCGCGGACGTTGGCTTCACACTGCAACTGCAGATCCCGCATCTGATTTTCATGTTTTTGATGCTGAGCCAGTCTCTCATTTTTCTGCCTCTTTTCTTCTTGAGCAGCAAACTATACGTAAGAAAAACAAAGGGAAATTTGGTTACCAAACAACGTAATAACTGCATCTCCAAAGTATAATTAAGGAATTTAACAAAACATAGTACAATAAATTAAAGCTGCAAGTAATATGCTGTGACTCGAAGCTGGAGCCTGTATCATGGGGAAAGGAAGACTTGTGATGAAAACCTTGTTCCTCTTATCTGTTTAGCGACCTCAGTTAATGTGTGTGTAATCTGTGACTGGTGAAATATAGTGAGGCCAGCCTGGCCTGTGGTGGTGCAGTGGATCAAGTGTCGACCTGGGACACTGAGGTCGCCGGTTCAAAACCCTGGGTTAGCCTCATCAAGGCACATATGGGAGTTGATGCTTCCTGCACTTCCCCCCTTCTCTTTCTCTCTGCTCTCTAAAAAATAAATAAATAAATAAATACTTAAAAAAAGAAAGAAATATAGTGAGGTCATATTTTTTCACTTAAAAAAATGTCCAAGTCACCTCATTCCCAGGGCTGGTCAGATGCTGAACCAGCCTAGTCCACCATCTGGTATGGGGCACAGGAGAGAGGACGCTGCCGTCTGTGGCCACCACTCTCTGTACACGCCGTACATCTAGCCCCAACCCACAGTCAGAGTGAACATCAATAGGCGCAGGGGGTTCTAAATGTGTAAAACACAACTACAGGGCCTTTCTACAGGTCATTCAGATTTTTTTAACCTAAAAGAGAAGAGAGTGATTTGTTTATTTACCTGTTTAATTTTTTCACGGTCCTGATCTGGTGTGGCCGTTGAGTTAATTCTCAAACTTTTCTTAAACATCGCCATTCGAGTCTTGGCTTCACTGCGCTGAATCTTAGGGAGCCTTGCTCTTTCTTGAGTCTGTCTGTTTTTCAATTCCTCAATAAGTCGCTGATTATAACGCTGCATTTGTTCTGTTTCCTAAGAAAGTTTTAACAGAATCCAGTGATGTAGATGTCATTTAATGCTCAGTACCCACACATATGCTCAAACATGCCATTTTGTTGCTGTTTCCCCAAATTACTCTATCCCTTGTTGCATACAAACCAGCAAAATATTAGGCAAAAAAAAATTTATAAAGAAAAATAAAACTATTAGTCGTAAGAGTTTTATGATAAAACTTCCTTTTACCAAGTATAGGGAATCCAAATTTTCGTGATATCTGAACCATAAAAGGAGCCTCTTGGGTGACGGGTATGCAACACAATTGAATGATAAGACAACCTGCAGATGTTTTCATTATAAATATGTACCCTGATTTATTGGTGTCACCCCATTAAAATTAATAATAATAAAATATATATATAAAATACCTGTGGATGCAGAGAGCCTCAATATATACTTTGAGACAAGATGAAGATTAGCAGAGGCCATTAAGCATTATAATTAGTTACCTTTTTTGGAATTTGTATGAAGTTTGTAATCATAATCAACAATTAATTACTCCAAACTTCATCAAAGACATTCTAGCATAAAATATAAAAATATGAAATGCATTTTTGAAGAAATATAAGTTCAAAAATGAAATCCTCTGTCTGCAAACTTTAAATTGAACAAAAAACTAAATAAATTTTCCTTTCATTAACCTTCTCATGGCGCTTAAGTAACTGATGTCGTTGCATAAAATACTGATCTTTAAGTTGCTGTTTGAGCAGCTGGTGTTTTTCTTGTAAGTGTCGTTCTTCAAGCTCCCAAATTGCAGCTTCTCGAGCTAAAGAAAGCAAGTATCAAATATCAAATATACTTTGATCCTTTTACTAATGTACTTTGATACTTTGATCTTCATTTTAAAATTTATACACATTTACATAAGTGTTCTATATACACTGACTTATACACATGCTGACATTTAGAGCTATAAATATTACCAATGTAAAGATAATCTATTGATACTTTCAATTCTGTTTTCATGTCCTATAATAGAGAATGCCCACCCCCATACAAAAATTCTTTTTAATCATCTTCATGATAAATTAAAAAAAAAATCTAAGCTATTTCTTAGAGAAAATAAGTGCTTAAAATCCCATTCTATCATGTAGCCATTAAATATGCCAACAATTATAAGACATAGGAGTATATAAAATTACTCAGGTATATTACTAGCATCATCTGGACAAAAGGATGTTTTAACGATTATATGTTTATGTCATTTGTACTGTCAAAAAGGAATTGTGTATTTCACAGTATTTCTCAATTTTATTTTTACAATTATTTTCCTCTCATTTATCTCAACTTTCTTTCTCTTTCCCTCTACCATTCTAGCAAGGGACAGCATTCACATGATTTTCAGGGTCTAGCTCAGCCATGTTTTGGAGATGACATTTTACACACACACATGCTGCATAATCTTGTATACCTCTCCTGAGCTGCTGTTTGTTATTCAGGCACTCTCTTTCAATATTGGCAAGCTCTGCCTTCTGCTGCTGGATGATCTTCTTCAGAGAGCCATCTAATTCTTGCTGTTGCTTCTGAACAAACTCTTGTTCCTATTAGACAGAGTTAGCCATCAGTTAATAAGTATTTACTGAGCAAAACATCCATTTATCTATATGACAAGATTTTTAAACCAGGTTTCTAAGTTAGTGAAATTTTAATAAACCCAAATTATATAGTATATCTAAATGTACTCGTAAAGTCCAGAAAAAAAAGCTCTGGAATACATATTATTCTAAACTCATTATTAAGAATTATATACATAAAAGCAGTCCATTATCCACTCATAATTAAAATGCCCTGTTACACTGACATCTTTGGGAAAATAATAAATTTCAATCTTCTAAAACTATCCATTCCACTTCAGCATGGATAAAACAAGGACAAGAAGGGCCTTAATGAAAGCAAGGTGATAAAGAGCAAATAAGTAAAATAGGTATCAGAATTTTAAACTATTTTTCTAAGAACTAAAGAGGAAAAAATACCACGCCTACACTAACAGAGAAAGACAGTTTTAGTATCAACAACCTATGCCTAAAAAGAACAATAGTTTGAGGACTTACTAAGAAACAGTGCATTGCTAGAGAAATGTGAACTAGTAACAGGAAAGTGAACTACATTCTATTAATCTATTATCAAAATTCCTTATAATCAGATACTCTATTAACATGTTTGAGATCTGTTCATTCATTCAACAAATACATTCTGAGTACTGTTTGCCTAAATGCCAAATTTATGCTTTAAAAATATCCTTTGGTTAATGTGTAAGAAAGGAAATGTTAAAGTGACCTTTGACCTTTATGCTCGAATGTACATTTACAGAAGAAAAGAAACAATATCCAACTTGAAGAAGGGTAAATTCTGCCAGGAAATGTTGGATTTCCATCCCTTTCTTGGCAGTTATGGTAATTTATGATTAGCTCAAGGGACATCTGATCAATTTGAGTGTGGATTTAAACGCTTGGTGTTGAAGTGCCACTCCACCTATAATGCCTCCTCTTGCGCATCCTAGAGAAGATAAAAACCCCAAGACCCTTTTGGAACTATTTTTTAGGCCTCAGACTGAGTCCACAGGCCTGGCCCTCACCACCGGGCTGGCCCTCAGTGCACAAAGGATAGTCCAGCGGTGTTCCTCGAGAAGCTTGCCTTACTGCTCTGTCTCTGGAGGCGAGAATCATGTCTTGCCATTCATGACATCCAGTTAAAGTAATTAGGAGTCATGAATGCTGCTGCATCATTTGCATAATAATTTGTATTTTAGCATAAATACAAATATACAGTAGCAGAAAGACTAATGAATTACCTCTATAAAATACAATTGTCATCTTGACTACAGACACCTATACAACTTTATCACAGCAAAATAAAACTAAGTGAATATTTAAATTCAACTATATAGCAATAATGCCTTTTGAGTTTTATTTAGAAATGCAAAATTTCTGTCTATCTTTTAAGCAGTTACAACAAAAAAAAGTTGTTCAAATTTCTCTTTGTCCTACAATATCACTTGTAATAAAAATTAAATTGTTTCTCTAATTTCATAATAAAATTCTGATATGCAAACTTGTTAAATAAATTTACTATACTCTGCAGATATATCAAAGGGTTCTCTTTTGTTTAACATATTTACCATTGGTTTGCATAAAAATTTTCTAATTATCCATGTGGGCAAAAACAATGGGTTCCAGTTAACTAGCATAAATATAAATAATACATTTAGGCTCAAAGAAACCAGTGCAGCCGGACCAGGCAGTGGCACAGTGAATAGAATATTGGCCTGGGATGCTGAGGGCCCAGGTTTGAAACCCCCAGGTACTGGCTTCAGTGCAAGCTCACCAGCTTATGCATGGGATTGCTGTCTTGAGCATGGGATCATAGACATGACCCCATGGTCACTGGCTTGAACCCAAAAGTTCCTGGCCTGAGCCCAAGGTCACTAGATTGAGCAAAGGGTCACTAAAGTGTCCCAACTATGAATTGTTGCTTCTCATCTCCCCGTCTCTCGCTTGAAAAGAAAAAAAAAAAGAAATCAAGTTCATGAGATGGGGCGAATAAATATTTATGTAAAAATTAATAAGCCAATTCCACTAAAAAAGTGAATGTATTTCTTGTCAATACAGTATTTGGTCACATTAATATATATATATATATATATATATATATATATATATATATTTTTTTTTTTTTTTTTTTTTTTTTTTTTTTTACAGAGATAGAGAGAGTCAGAGAGAGAGATAGATAGGGACAGACAGACAGGAACGGAGAGAGGTGAGAAGCATCAATCATTAGATTTCCGTTGCCGTTGTGACACCTTAGTTGTTCATTGATTGCTTTCTCACATGTGCCTTGACCGCGGGCCTTCAGCAGACCGAGCCACCCCTTGCTGGAGCCAGCGACCTTGGGTCCAAGCTGGCGAGCTTTTGCTCAAGCCAGATGGGCCCACGCTCAAGCTGGCGAGCTTGGGGTCTCGAACCTGGGTCTTCCGCATCCCAGTCCGACTCTCTATCCACTGCGCCACTGCCTGGTCAGGCACATTACTATATTTATGTCTAGATAAACAATAAAAGAATTCAATTCAAAGAAAGCCTTTATTAAGCACTTAGTCAATGCGGGCAGTGTACTAGTTATAGGGTTACTAAAACTAATAAAAGACAATATTGTCTTCAAAGAGCTTCCATGCTATTGGGCCCAAATTGGTTTGCAGTTCACATAAAGAGTAGTGGGCCCCTTCTCTTAGTGCTGCACTTTCAACAGTTCAAAACCACAGAAAACTCAAAGCTGGGAATCAAGGGTCCAGACACCATCCTACACAATGAAGGACTGAAAGAGCTCCAGAAGCATGCCCTAAAGCAGCTAATAATAAATGAGGGGAAAAGAAGAGCTGAGACTGTTTACAGAAGCAGGCAGAACGAGCACTGCTCTACTCCAGAAGGTCAAATATGAACCAACAGTTAAGAGTCAAGGTAGGCAACATATGGAAGTGCTTCCTAATGATAAGAGTTAGCAAAGACACCAGCTACCTTACAGAGCTATAGAGTTAAATAATTAAGCAGAGTCTGGATAATTACATGGTCAAGGAGAATGCACCAATAATTATTTAAATTAAAGCTAAAATTACGTGATAGGTCCCTCACATACTACTTAATATATGTTATTACCTCAAAAGAAATAAAAATTTAATACTATTGAGATTTCATTAAATTTCCTAACTTCAAAAACCAAGTACAATGTGTTCAAAATTAATTTTTTTAATTAGAAATTACCCATAGGTTGTAAATGAAAAGTGATGTTACATTCCAAAAAGATTCTATAAATTACATTCATCCTATAAAAAATACTAACAGATGAATCTGATCACTAGGAGTAACAAATATTTTTTAAATACACATAAATTATAAAATGAGTGCCCTTTAAAAGCACAAGTTTGAATTCTGATAAGAAATTTTATTATATTAATCAGGTAACTATAAACATAAAAAATACAACATTGGGTTCTAGAAAACTATAAGGGTTTTGATATACTGGGCAATTTGTACAAAATTTGATCATTTTAACTCAAAAGAAAAGCTAAAAATGGTAATGATCAGAAAAGTGATCGTAATTCATAATTTCTCCCTCTCTTTATAAAAGTAATGTTTTGCTTACTCTTTTAGAAAACTAGAGTCCAACAGCTGCCAATAGGAAAAATAAGTCTAATTTCTGGAGAGGGGAAGGAGGGGTTGAAATCAAGCTGTATTCTATCCACTCCAGTTGTGTAGCAAACATCACAGACAAAAATTAGTGTTAGATGAGCTGGGCGCTTCCCTATAGAAACTGTGAGAAAGAATACAGCCTGGAATTCCAGACTTAATTTAAAACTACAACAAGAAAAATTGCAACTCACTATTCATTACAGACAATTTGAATAGTGAAAACTAGAGTTCAATGAAACTAAAGTCACCACTTTTAATATGGCTTTTCTGACCATATCCATAATTAAAACATCTAAAGAAACATATGCAATCAAAATGTCACTTCACACAAAGATAAAAATCTAATCACAGCATTCAATTTCTCACATGTGCAAAGCTCATAAAATACTACTCGGAAGATATTTCTTGAAAAATATGGAAATCTCAAGCTAAAATTTGTGGGGTAGATAGAAAAAGAACACTGTATTAGAAGTGTTCTAGCTCCAACTCTACCGTCAATCTCTTTGTGACTTTAGGCAGATCACTTAGACTTCTGTGACTGATTCCTTCATCTGTTAAATGAATACACTACATCCCTGTGTTAGGATAGCAGTGAGAATCAAATGTAAAAACACTGAAGAATACTGTACTATAAAAATCATGTCAAGTTAATACTGTTATTGTCATTACTGACATTATCATCTATCAATCTTCTAAGATTTTAACAAATAAAGCTAACAAAAAGGCACATGTGAGCCAAAGAAAAGCAAGTAAAACAGGAGATGGCATCCTCCTACAGGCACGTGGGACTTACGTCCTGCATTTGGGCGTTGAAGACTGCACAAGATGACAACTGAAAAGACTGAATCATGACCTGAGCAACACCCTGTGAATCAGAATACAACGCACCTCCCAGGTGAGAATATGGCTTAATGACTTTTTGTAAATGGAAAAAGTAATTATACAAACGTTGAGTTTCTTGACGCCTGGAACAGAGGAGCCTCTTTCTCCACTGTAAAATGAAAGATTTGAACTGGATCAATGGTTTCCAAACTCTAGATTGCTGGTGGTGTTTTTTGTTTTTGTTTTTAAACCAGTCAAAACCTCTTTTAGAAAACTCATCAAAAATATATAATTTATATAACAGTTTTAAAAAGTGGTGCTCCTTGACTTGAAGCAGAAGCTGGGGTCCACAGCCCCCAGTCCTCGCTTTTAGAAGGATTCTTGAAGTGCTTCTTCTAAACCCAAGAGCTCCTAGATGCAATTTGAAAACCACTGGACCAGATGATCAAATACATTCTAGCTCTGCAACTATATGGCTATTATCTATAAACTCTCAAAAGATTTTAAAATAGACTCTGCAAACTTATCAAGTTTTGGCACCGTAAAGCAGTAGCTAAAGAGAAATGCTTTTGAAATTTGTTAGGCTACTAAATTCTCCATTAAATTTACAAAAATAAATTTATTATTGCTTTCAGCTTTCTTGGAAAATACAGGCTAGCAATCAAAATTATATAAATAATCACCAACAACGTTTTATTAAAGCATCACATAATCTAATATACTACCTTTTGAAATTTAAAAAGTTTATATTCCTTTATAAGGTAAAACCATACTGTTATCTAGTTTGAAATCCAAATTATCCAAAATGTATGTACAGTCAGTAAGGACTTCCTTTCACCTTGGAACAAGATATGGACAACAACCACTAAACTACGCTGGGAGGAGTTTAGATTTGGCACAGAAACGACAACTTAAATATGGGAAGCAGCATGGTATGGTGGTTCAAGTGTATGACATGTGGAGCCAAACGTGCCTAGTCAAGAATTCTGGTTTTATCATTAATCATGTATCACCTTGGGAAAAGTCACTCAACCTTCCTGTGCTTTTATTTCCCTCACTGTAGTATGGAGGTAACAAGAATAATTCCCTTAGACATTGTGCAGTTAAAATGACTTTATAAAGGTAAAGCATTTAAAACAGTGTTTGACACACAGTAAATGCATGTTTGCTATTTCGTGATCATCACACCAGCCAAGACAAAATTTTTCACTAGCTCACAGCAAAAACTAAATTTATTAAAATAAGTTAATTTTATTAAAATTTGAAATTCTTCCCTGGCTGGTTGGCTCAGCAGCAGAGTATCGGCCCGGCATGTGGAAGTCTTGGGTTGGACTCCCAGTCACACAGGAGAAGAGACCATCTTCTTCTCTACCACCCCACCCTCCCGCAGCCATGGTTCATTCAAGCAAGTTGGCCCCAGGCACTGAGGATGGCTCCATGGCCTCACCTCAGGTGCTAAAATAGCTTGGCTGCCAAGCAATGGAGCAACGCCCCAGATGGGCAGAGCATCGCCCCATAGGGGGCTTGTCAGGTGGATCCCAGTAGGGGAGCATGAGGGAAGTCTGTCTCTCTACCTCCCCACCTCTCACTTTAAAAAATATTTTTAATTCTGAGCCTGACCAGTGGTAGTGTAGTAAAAGTGTTGACCTAGGACACTGAGGTCCTAGGTTCTAAACACCAATATCATCGGCTTGAGTGCAAGATCATTGACATAATCCCACGATCGCTGTCTTGTGCCCAAAGGCCTGAAGCTCAAGGTCACTGGCTTGAGCAAGGGGCCACTGGCTTAGCTAAGACACATATGAGAAACACTCAATGAACAACTAACATGACACAACTACGAGTCGATGATTCTCATCTCTCTTCCTTCCTTCCTGATTCTCTCAAAAAATAAAATTCTGTCATATTTTTCATGGTGTTAAAATAGTCTCCTTCAAAATGATGGTGACAAGTAAATGAAAGCTTTAAGATACCTTTACTTGGCAAAAACAAAAAAATTCTGAAGAGCAATCCTTTTGTCTTGGCCCCCAATGTTTTTTGTTATTTTTATGTTTCTTTTCATGGGTCTATAAAATTTAAAAGTCTGGAAACTACTTTTTAAATTCTATAAAACCACATTAAAAAGATAATATAAAGCAAGAGTTAATATATAATCCATGTCTCTTCTTCCTTTCATTGACATATATAACTATAAACTGAGCTTACTTTTCTTTGCTTCCAGGCTAAGTGTACACTTAATTAAAAGAAAGAAGATTCCTAGTATAAAAAACTAGCCATGTGAAATAATTCTAGAAAAATATGTTGAAAATACTAATTGATCTAATTTTATAAAGAATTCATCCATCTTTATTGGCTCAGCCTTAAAACCTAGAATCAAATTTATATAGGAAAAAATCTATTTTTTTAATTGCTAGATTCTGAATCAAAAAGAAAAACAGACTTACTATTTAAAATTGGGTTTTAAGTTGCTTATGTTCTTGAGTTTAACAGTAATAAATGTTTGATCTACCATTTAATATTAACATTGACCATTTTTCTTTAAACTCTGAGTTTTTTAGAAGTAACAGCCTTTTAATAGGCATCCTTTTCATACTCACCCCTCCATATTTTTCTGTCCTGGAAGTCTTTTATCAAACACTGACATTACTACTTAAATATGCAAGCTTCCAAAATGATTAAAATAAGACTACAGTGGATTATACATTAACATACTTGTTTATTTCATCTGGAGTCAGCTTTCTAAACATTCCACTTAACTTCATATTAACAACTTGAATGTCATCATTAGTGTGAATTTAGTACTATGGAAAAATGCCCTGGTTACCTCTGAATTAGGAAAAGTCAATATCGTATAAGTACAGTTAGAATTTACCCTTTCAACTATGGTTTACTGAGCTGTGAGAATAATGCTGCTTTCTGTTTTAGTAGCATTAAGCTGCTTCTGTTACCTGAGCATGCTGGCTTTGTGCAAGCTCCTCTTTCCTGCGCTTCATAAGCTCTTTTCTCAGCTCTTTGGGTGCTTTCTCCACTTCATTTATAACCTACAGTGTATAAGCATGCAGGAGGTGGGGAAATAATGCTTTCTCCACAGCAAGCATTTATGTGAGCAGACAAGCTACAAGTCAAATATGAAAGCTGTTAAAAAGTTTAACATGCATTAGCATAGGTGTTAGCTTGGTGAAAAAGAATGAAAGGACAGAACATGCTTAATCTCAGTGCGAAAAAGGGACATTACACCATGTAGAAGTTAATTAGTTGCTTAATATCCCTACATATCATTCCCTCTAAAAGATCTGAAGACAATCAGTAAAGGATTAGTTATAGCACTGATGCTGAAGTAAAGTTAAAAAACTCAACTGACCTTCTTGAAAGATCATAAAATTATAAATACATCTATTGACACTGTTTGAAGTATCAAGCATAAGGAAAGCTAATGTCACTTATAAAAGTGAAACAATTCATAATTGGCTTGATTAAACCAAAAAAATAATTTTAAGTAAAATTCACTGAGACCAAAAGAAAAACAAAAGGGAAAGTAAGCCTTAGAATATACAAAGGAGAAATACTCCATTTTCTTTTTTCATAAAACACACCATTTTACACATAGTGTGATAAAAATGAACATATCTGATGATTTTGTGTTGGATTAGGATAACATTCTCCTTTGCTGACAATTTAAGCCAAACTTAATTGTCAAGTTTAAAATCAGTAATATAAACACTCATAAAATAAGTTTAATATGCTATGATTTATTATACCAGATAAAGCATATTATGAAACAAAGTATTTTCAGAGCTCAATCTTTTAAATCATTTCAAAAATCTAGATAAGTATTCCACCTAAAAAGAGACCTGTAATCCAACTATGAAGACAATCATGTGTTTACAAGTAGAAGCACCAAAAGCAACCAGATTCCAAATCACCACATGCTATTGATGGTCCGTGAAAGACACCGATTTTGATTTAACATAGTGTATTTAAAATTTTCCATCAGTAATTCCTCATGAAACCAAATCACCATTAAAAGGAAGAGACTCCCCAAATGCAAGAAGTTTAGTGATAAGGAAAAAAATACATAGTATAATTATTTAAAATACACATATCATGATCTCAAACATATTCAGTGTCTAAAACTCTGCTACCCAAAACAGTAACAATAACTGCAGACTTTTATATATTTAGGATTAAATCATATATTTACCTATAAAATGTTTTATTTAATCTGATATTAAAAATAACCTCTAAATAGTACCCATGGTTTCAAGAGAAGTAACGTGTAGCCTCAGTAAAAGTCATACATCATGACATACAGAACCATTCTATATAAAATATAATCATGTGACAAAACAGTAATTTTTAGAAATGGTAGCCACATCAAATAAAATTATATACCATTTAAGTCATCTTTACCTAAAGCAATCATAAAACACACTATATTTATTAATGCTTGATTCTACCCTTTTTAAAGTAGATCTGCAAGTTCAGCAATATGATCAATTTTCTGCATAATTTAAATGTTTAAGTCAATGAAATTAGGTACTGAAACTTACAACTGTGAAAATACATTCACTAGTTTGGTTGAGATATTTTGGTTCCAATCTCGTAGAAATAAATCATATTGCTGTCCCTGGGGTAAATCATGAAAAGGCAAATTCTCTTCCTACACTAAAGATACAGATAATTTTCATAAAATTAACACTGAAAACTCTAATATATAAAGCTCTCTTAGGTTTATTTTACTTAGGGAGAAAAAGATATGCTAATACAGTATGTGAATCTTCTTTCTCAATTAATGACTATTTTTCACACCACAAACCGATTCTACCACAATATGGAACAGTTTCAGAAAAATGAAAAAATTCATTCCACTTAAATGACTTTACAGATATTCTTCTACCTGTGATTCTTCAAAGTATCTTGCAATTTGATGCATTTATATATAGTATTGCAAATTTCAGGTTACTCAGCTTTTGTTTTGGTGCAATGTCCAAGAAAGGTAATAAAGCTAATCAAAATAAATTTAAGTATAAATTAAGTATTACAAATAAATAATAAGGGGAATTATTATTGCCACTTGAAAACAAAACATTGTAAATTTTCTTGAAAAAATATTTCTATAACATGCCTTAAATTCTGGATTAATAAAAGAAAAATGATAGTCTGGAAGGAAAATGAAGACTTGGTTCAATGTCTAGCTGGACATTTAATGGTAGTTTGTGAATGTGAATAGACCATTAAAACTTCTTCTACTCCAGCCTCCTTGGCAGTAAATGGGTACCACCTGACCTAACTACTATCCCGCATGACTGTTGGGAAGGCCAAAAAAACAAGAAAGAAAGAATGAGTGCTATCTTACTAGAATTATTATCAAGCTTTATTCCTAATCCCTTAGTCTTACATATACATTAAAAAAATAGCTCTAGTAATTAAAAACAGTAGTTAACACCTACCTCCTTTTTTCGGTTCTTCAACATACTCTGAAATTTGGACAATTCTTTCTCTTGTTCTCCTTTAATGCGTTTGGCTTCATCTCGCAAGCGATTTGTGTGTTCTTGTTCTAGACGTTCAATAGTCTGTTTTTGCTGTTTTTCTAGATTCTCAATTTCTTGGTCATACTGTCTCTTTTTGCTCTATAAAACATATAGCTCAAGATCATTTAACTTTTCTATCAATCATATGCACTCATTATAATAAGGATGTTTACTAGAGTACATAATTATTTTAATATATATAACCTTGTAGTACTGAACAAGTCAAATAAGTATGAAATTTTTCAAAGATGAGCATTTCACTTTCTCTAACATGGAAAATAAATACAGTTGACCCCTGAACAGCTTTGAGCTACACAGGTCCATATATATATATATATACAGATCTTTTTCAATAAATATACAGTTGGCTCTCTGGATCCCCAGGTTTCAAATCCGCAGATTCAACCAACCACAAACTGAAAACTGCAGTTGGGAATCTGTGGATGCAGAGGGCTTAATGTCTGCACTGTTCTACACCATGTTATACAAGGGGCTGAACATCTGCAGATCTTGTATCCATGGACAGTCCCAACACCAACTCCCCGTTGATACCAAAGGAAAACTGTAGCTAAGTTTTTGTTTTTGAGGAGTTAAAACTTAAACATGGATTTTCTACTGTACGGGATAGTGAGAAGCCCCTGAACCCTGCATTACTCAAGAGTCAACTGTGCTTTTTTCTATTATACAAGAAGTAGAATGTTCAAAATTTTTAGACAATCCAGAAGAATATCCAGTTACTATGAATTACTAAAGTAAGGACATTTTCAATATTTATACAACAAAATATTTGATAAAGAAAAGGTCTTATCTGAAGTCTATTTTAATTATGTACCACTGTCATTTTCAGATTTTCTCTTCTTCATTAAGATTCTTAAAATAAACATACTATTTCATTGAAACAAATCTTTTGGAATTATAAATCTACACTTTCAACAGAAGATTGCTGCATATATAAAAACTGAGTAACACTGTAATTTTAGATAAAGTTAAATATTTATAAAGGGTGTTTTCTTTAAACAAATTAAAATGTGCCTGACCAGGTGGTGGCGCAGTGGGTAGAGCGTCGGACAGGGATGCGGAGGACCCACGTTTGAGACCCCAAGGCCCAGCTTGAGTGCGGGCCCATGTGGCTTGAGCAAAAACTCGCCAGCTTGGACCCAAGGTCACTGGCTCCAGCAAGGGGTTGCTTGGTCTATGAAGGCCAGCAGTCAAGGCACATATGAAAAAGCAATCAATGAACAACTAAGGTGTTGCAACAAAAACCTGATGATTGATGTTTCTCATCTCTCTCCGTTCCTGTCTGTCTGTCCCTATCTAACCCTCTCTCCATTCCTGTAAAAAAAAAAAATCATCACAATTGTTACTTAAACATAGAAAAGGGGGTTACTAATATCCCCTAGTCTTGACCCTACAGTGAAGTCCTGATTAAAAAAAAAAAAAATTAAAATGTAAAACATTCTGAAAAATATTTTAGGGGAAAACCTCCCCAGCTTTTATAAGGTTCTAGAAAATAGAATATAAGTACTATAAAAATACTCAAGTGAGAAAAAGAGAATTCTTAAGATTGAATTCTCAGTTATGATCCAATAAATATAATCAGCAATACCATACTTCTCACAAAACAATTCCTTTTTTTTGTTTAATTTTATCAATTTGAGAGAGAGGGAGGGGGAGAAAGAGAGAAAGAAAGATAGGAACGTCAATCTGTTCCTGTATTTGTCCTGACCGGGGATCAAACCGGCAACCTCTGTGTTCCAGGACAATGTTCTAACCAACTGAGCCATCAGGCCAGGGCCACACAAAACAATTCTTAGCACATATAATTAAGAACTATGTTCAAAGCATAAACAGTATAATATTTCCAATTATCTTTTTTTGAACCTACCTTATGCTAGATGTTCAACATAAATTATCAAAATGTTATATGACATTACTAATTCCTCTTTTAACTTTGGATACAAGGAAAAAACCAAGACTCAGTTACAATTACCCTTGACTAGTCAGAACTAATTTCTCTAGCAGCTGTGAATGGGGATATGTGGAAGCTTAACAGTAGGAAACAAGAGAAGTGTCTTTTGAAAAAGCCCTCAAGAAGTTATATTGTAATACTCAGCAAGGTTTAAAGATGACTGCTCTAGACTGGCTTAAAATCTTGCATTCCAAATCTGAGAGGTCAAATTGTAACACTGAAAAAGTATTCAGCAAAAGGCACACCAAAGGACTTTGGAAACCACCTACTAGCTTCATGATTCCAGGTTTTCTGAAAGATTTTAACCAAAGTAAAATGAAGATAGCCATCACACTGTAAGTCAGTGACAGAAACTCTGGGATGAAAGACCCTTTTGGGCAAAGGGAAAAAAGAAAAGACATCCGGAACACCAAAGAGATAAAGGCCAGAAACACATTACGAAGCCAGAAAAATGTAGTCATCAGAGAACAAGTTGTAAAACCACTCAGGGGTCTTTTTCTTAAAGCACCAAATTTCATAATGAGCAAAAGAGTACAAATATCTAAGACTTTACCATCATTTCCTGTTCAAAGCGCCGGAAAATTTGTTCTCGTTGCTGCTGCAGTTTGCTATTGAGCTGTTGCTGGGCTCTTTGCTCTTCTTTTTGAAGAAATCTTAATTCCCGAAGTTCCTGGCGTCTGATAAAATGAATTATCAATGACAGAGGAAAATAACAAAAATTACACCTTTGAAGTAACTCTTTTTACTTCAAGATATTTTTCAAATGTAAAAGTAATAAAAGAATAATCCAAAATTAGCCAAGACTTGGCTCGTTTCTCTAGTCTTTAGACTTTGCTGAGACTAAAAAGTCACAAAACCAGTTTTAAGTGTATGTTGTTTCTCTACTCACCTAAGAAACCTCAATTCTTCCGTTTTGGAATCACTATCTGTAACTATCTTTGATGTTGTTACACTCACTTCTACACCATCAACAACAAATTTGCGTGTTTTCTTCAGTGTCTTCTTTTGTCTCCTTGTTTCCTGAGTGAGATTTTATTTTAGTTAATTAGGCTTTATATATGGGTAATACAAGAGAGAGAAAACATTTTCTTATGTAAAAAAAACAAAACAAAAAATTGAATAGCCATGCAGTAAGACTCACCTGTGGAACAAGTTATATCATCTTATTCCTCCTCTGACTTTCAGATGACTTTACAGATGAAATAAAAATTTTTTCAAGTGAAATTATGCCTTTTGATGATGTGCATGTATAATTTTTATACCACATCATAATCAGGCACAGTGGTAAGGAGCAATTCACATACTAATTATTCATCCACTAATTAGTATAACTTACATGTTAACCATTTTTTATTCCTTCTTTTCACCTTGGAGGTCCTTTGCTTTCAGTTTTAGAACCACTGACTGGACCAAAATGAATTCCTGGGGCTCATCCCTTAAAGAATCTAAAGCAATAGGTCACAGGGCAGCTGGAAGAGTGTATTTTGAAAAGGCTTCAAGGTAACTTTTTTTTCCTTCTTTTCCCAGTGAGAGGAAGGGGAGACAGAGAGACAGACTCCTGCATGTGTCCCAACCGGGACCCACCTGGCTACCCATCTGGGGCTGATGCTCTGCCAATCTGGGATCCCAAAGGTAATTTTTAAGCACTTCCAGGACTGAGTATCAAAATCTATTTCATTGGTAACAATATCAATAGTTCTCCATCTCAGGATTGGGGACAAACGTGATTTTAGAGTTACTGGAAAGATAGCCCCTCTACTGCACCTCAAAAGGACCGTATCTGCCTGCTAGTTATTGCCTACCATTATTTATTAAGGCCAGACTCTTCATTCCCCAACTGGTATCCAAATGCTTTATAAATGTAAGTAGAAAAAACAGAAATGTAACACTCCTACAAATACATTTGGTATTGAGAGCAGATAATTACTTGGTTTGGAGATGGGGGAAAGGTTGAAAAGCAGAAGAAGCAAAAGTAGAATGGGAAAAAGTTAAATGCAAAATGCATTAGATTTTCCAGGTTGTCTTTGGCACTTTCCAGTCACCTTTCTGCATCCTCTTACTGTTTTATTCTGCAGGCTTCTGCCATCCCCATCCTGGGTACCCTATCCAGACTTCCTCTACAACCTCAAGTGGGCACACCCCCAAAATAGACCCACCTCCCCATTACCCCCAAACTTTCCACTTTTTCAGTTACTATAAAATATTCATGTAACATGACCTTACCTCTCATAGAAGTACTTGCATTTAAAAAATAATAGTATATTTTTAGTGTAACTTAAAAGATCTGGAAACAGCCCAAGTGTCCGTCAGAGGATGAGTGGATTAAAAAGCTTTGGTATATAAATACTATGGAATACTACTCAGCCATAAGAAATGATGACATCGGATCATTTACAACAAAATGGATGGACCCTGATAACATTATACAGAGTGAAATAAGTAAATCAGAAAAGAACTGAGAACAGCATGATTTCATACATAGGTGGGACATAAAAGTGAGACTATGAGACATGGACAAGAGTGTGGTGGTTACGGGGTGGGGGGAGGGAGGAGAAGGTGGGATAGGGAAGAGGGGAGGGACACAGGGAAAACCAGACAGAAGGTGACAGAGGACAATTTGACTTTGGGTGACAGGTATGCAACATAACTGAATGATAAGATAACCTGGAGATGTTTTCGTGGTACATATGTACCCTGATTTATTGGTGTCACCCCAATAAAATTTTTAAAAAAAGTTACTATACATAGTTACTGCCTATTCAGTCGGTGAATGAACTTCAGATTAATAGAATTTCAGTCAGTGAAACAAAATAAACTGAAGACAGCCTAGGCAAGACGTAATAATCTGGGGCAGATGGGCAGGCCGCTCTGTCATGTCCCAGAGTCCTGTCCCTAAGGTCAGTTTTCCTAAGTTGTTTCCGCTTTTCAATATTTTGCTGTCAACCCTGAATCTTTAGTCCAAGACTCATCTGTATCAGAATTCCATGGGATCTTTTGTTACAAATACTGATTCTTGGGCCCCACCCCACACTTCTACAGAGCTCCCCCTACTAACTCTTAGGCACACTCATATTTGAGAATTATTCTGTAGAAACTAGTGTTCTGGGTTTTAGTTTTGGGTTCTGTCTATCTTCCCACGATGGTTCTCCTGGCAGCAGTGACGGCTGTGACTGAGGAAGCAACAGTGGTCATCTGTATGGGCCAGTGGTAAATCAAGGGCTATTTATCCCTAAACATGCTTTTAAAAAATCATTCTTTCAATTTCTCTGTTCTCTCAGATCTTACTGATTCTTGTTAAAATCCTATCTAGATATGTGCAGTAAGAGAACCCAAATCACACTACGCAACTATACTATATTGTGCATATCAGGTTGGCAAAATATAAGTACGTACTACCAAAAAAATTAAAGGTCACATCCAGACCTCTCTCCTTGGTTCTTTTTAATTGACTGCCTACATAGGCTGTAAGAATTTTATGGGGATAATACTATACTAACTTAGTGCTGTTTTATTTTCTAGATATCAGTTTCACATAAATTCTAAATTCCCAAAATGACCAAGAAAAACCCAAACAAGGACCCATGTACACTTACTTGTAAAGATATTGATCCACTGTCTTTAGTTTTGCTTAGAAAACTAGATATGGATAAATTCAAGTCAATGCTGCTATTGTCGGCAGTGGAACCAGTGCCTGAGTCAGTATCATTTTCCTTTTGATTCTCAGATTCTGGTAACAACCCGGTTTCGGTTTTTGATAAAGCACCTATTTCCCCTCTCTTTTCTGCATCTTCAGAGTTGATATGAATACTAGGAATTGCAACAGGCTGAGGTTCACTGGGCTGCGAAGCAGTAGGAACGTCAGGTTCCGTTTTAATTGGCACTTCACGTGGAATTTCCTTCTGCTCTGTATCTGCCTGAGAAGTGGCTTCATGAGCATCCTGCGTCTCACTTCCCGAAGCCTCTTGGTCAGTATGAATCGCTGCACTTTTGATCTCTATTTCTTCAATGCTACTTGACTCAGTAATTTCTTCAACTTCGTTTGCCCTGGGTTCATCATTGGTCTCCACTATGTTCTCAGAACTGTTGATTAACTGTTGGTCACCTTTACCTTCTAAAGATTTCTGATCTATCACATTAGTTTCAACTATTTGTCTAACAGAAACTTCCTCAGTACCATCAACCTCAGGGCGCTCCACAGGTTTACTTGCTATTTCCTGGCTTATGTCAACCATTTCTTTCTCATCACTACTCTGAACATCCTTAGCCCTGTTCTCAACTGCCTTCTGAGCAACATCTACTGCCTCATCTGTTCCCAATACATTGCTTATATCACTAACCACATCTTTCTGAGTTTTCTCATCTTTTCCCAAATCCTCTTGGGTGTCTTCCTCTGTAAGCTCAACTTCATTATCAATTGTCAGAATATCTGCCTCTTTTTCTCCAGTCTCTTCAGAAATTAAATCCATTGTTTGAACAGCAGTATCTTTAACTTCTTCTTCAGATTTTATAAACTTATTTTCAAATACCTGTTGCTTTTCCTGGTTCCTTTCTTCCTCAGGTTTCAGATTCTGTTCAATATTTGTTTCTAAAGTTATCATATTATTCTCTTTTCCTTCATTGACTGAATTCATGTCTACTGTTTCTTGATCTTCAGTGTCAGGCAGATTATCAAGCTTGGGTCTCTTCTCCTCTCTCCCATTTTCCTTGATTATTATTGTTCTATTACAGAGTTCAGCCATAGCTTCTAAATGAGTATCATTATTATGTTCATCAATACCCTCCACAGCTTTTTCAGGCTCATTAGTAGTGGATTTTTCATTAAGGACTCTGCTGTTGAATTTATCTTCCGGAATATTATGTTCTGTTTTTTCAGAAACAGATCCCAAAATGCAAGCATTCTGTGAAAGTTTATCTTCTTCAGAGCTGGCAATACTAAGATCAGAGGAGGCGCGTTTACTTGCAGGTATTGGCTAAAAAAGATTTTATACATTTTTTAGTGTTAAAACAAGATGGTGACCAAAGCAATATTTTGTTTATTTATATTTAAAAATTAGTTAATTCATGTATAATGTTTACAACGTTTATTCAGTAAATCTGATGAAGTTATAAAAATAATTTTAAAAACTGACAAATCTTCACATAATAAATATAACAAAAATAGCAAGAGTATAAACTTATTAACTTTCACCTCTAAAATTAAAGGTTTTGTGCTGCTACCCAAAAATTAATGCTTAAATACAGGTGCAATCACTCTTCAAACCCTAATTCTAAAATTTACCTAAATAAAATTTCCTTTCTATTAAATACTCACCAGAGAATTTTCTGTTTCTTCATCCTCCTCCTCTTCTTTACCATCTTCAACTTCTTCTGTTACTTCAGCCTTTGCCTCTGCAATCAACTCTCGGATTGGTCTGTTGGTATCCACAGTAACAAAAGGATGCTGTTTGATCATTAAAAAGAGCATGCTCAATAACATCTGGAATGCTTGTTTATAAAGTTTCAAAAACATAAAACACATTATTATATGGTAAAAATATGAATACATAGGTAGAAAAAATATATAAACAACGTGAAATAATGTTCCATCTGAGAAAGAAAGGAGGTAAAGGAGGCTGAGCAGGAGTGGGGCTGCCTACAACCCCCACTGTACCTTTTATCAAAAATCTGAAGGAAACAAGTCAGAAGTAATAACACATTACACTTGGAGAGTAGCATGTACTTTCCTCTGTTAGAAAATTTCATAATCTAAAATTTAAACTTTAATTTAAAGTAAGTTTCAAGTTAGTTTTACATTACCAGTTCTTAAAAAGTAACAATACATGTAAGTCCAGTAAGAAGCTTTAGGGCTCTGTTAAGTGTCTACAAACACCTGCTTTTTTGACACAGTTCTAATTTTCTTAAGAGTAAAAAGATACATTATATATACTCACAGTGTCTGTCACAGACTAAGGCCTTCAAATGTAGGGTTAGTAAAAAATAAAAGTAAAATAATAAAAGTGTGTCTGAAGGATATAGCTGTTGCCCAAAAAAAGGCAGTTTTTCCTGCCTCCCTCCCATATAAATACATCAAAAATACTATCCCACAGGAATTATACAGCAACTCAGCCTAACAGTAAGTACCTCAAAAGTTGCCATTTTTTTTGTTCACCTCTGTTCATTATTTGACAAAGTTTTATTTTAAATATTATAAACAGATGCTGTTATAAAATAAAATTAGCCAATCACTTTAATACTATTTGTTAAAGTCAGCAACACTTACTGAACATTTATTTACCCTCACAAAACTAAAAAATGCATTAGCTCGTTCCCTTGCCCCCATAGTACATGCTTTTCACTAACTGGAGAGAAAATGGAAGCAACTAACAAAGTGCAAAAAGTTAACAAAATGAAAAGAACACAATTAAACTGAATCAAAAAAGCACAGGAGGAATGACTTATAAGTTACAAGCATTTTGGCAATGGCAGCACATACATTTGCAAAGCAAAGCAAATGTTAACTCCTACAATGTATTCTGAGTTTCCACAGGGAAACTGAAGTGGAAAGAAAGCACAGTGACTAAATCTGAAATTGTATTCTTCTTAAAAATATGTTTAAAAAATTACATGGTTTGTTGTTGTCATAGTACTCTTATCTTACCTGCAGTAGCTGAGATGTTGTCCACCTGGAATCCACATTTTTTTCCAAGCATTTCCTTAGAAAGTCCTTAAAATTTGAAGACCTTCAAAATAAAATTTTAACAATGATATTCTATTTTACTTTCTTATTATTTTAAAGCCAAACAAAACTCTGCTAAATTATGCTTAAGTTTCATTACGTATGCTATTGTATTACTTCTACATAAGAAAACTAGTTAATGAGAGTATTAAGATTTTATAAGTTTTTCATTTATAAACATGTTAGACATATATATATATATACACATATATATATGTATATATATATATATGTGTGTATATATATATATATATATATGTATATATATATATATATATATATGTAAGTAGGTTCACAGTTTTAACCATTGAGATATAACTATATATTCGCAAGTATGCTAAAAATCACAAAAATTCTTCTATATTAAATTTCACAATTTAGGTCAAATATATGCCTCACTTTCTCATAGTACAGAAGATACCCATTTCATGTAAAACTCAATCACTGGTACTTTCAAATTCAGGGGGAAAGTCAGTTATAAGAGTTTATATGCACTTAAGTCTTGAAAATATATCAAAAATTTGTTTTCTACTTCATAGAGTTTTTGTACCGTAAATTTAAATACCCTTGGAAAGTTGGAAGAATAAACCTTCAAGTTTGCTTCTTAAAAAGCCTTTAGAATATTTTACCATTTTGATGGCTGTGCTAACGTAGGGGGCTCAGATTTTGCTATTTTTAGCAGCACTCGCATTGGATTTAATTCATGGTGAGGTGGTTCTATCTCAGCCATTTCTATTAAAGTGATACCCAGGGACCAAACATCCGCTTTGTAATCATAAGGCCTGTCCTTCGATGTTTCACACATGACCACCTCAGGAGCCATCCTATGAAAACAGAGAATTAAAAGTTAAGATTTTTAACTTAAGAATAGTGATTGCAAACCACATAAAAGAGAATCCTCAATTATATGAACAAATAATAACTGACATAACTAACACTGTAAATCCACAAATATGAATACATACCAGTATGGTGTACCAATAAAGGAATCTCTTCTTTGAAGTGTCCTTGTGTTTTTAGCTGATACTCCAAAATCCGCTTGAAATAAATAATCATACAAAAGTGTTAATGCTAGTTTTAATGTTATCAACAAAGGGAAAAGCATATCAAGTCTTTCATAAGGTCATTCTTATTCAAGAGTAAGAAAAATAACGTCTACCATTCTAATTTTGACCACCCTCTTTCTATTACACCCACCCCAAAAAATTGCCACAGAAAAGATTCCATAATTAATACACTTAATACCACCATCTTTAAACATCTTCAGATCACAAGTTCTCAAGAATTGAAGAAAAAAAACAGTAACATTAAAAGATCAGTCTATCTACTTCAAAACAAATGCCAACTAGTGCTATATTATAATTAAATCATAAACATTTTTTCTATAGTGTGAGAAACAAATTATACTAAAGCAGCCTTTATGACAGCATATGGCTTACTAACTTCCTTATAAAATTACATTACAAAGAAAAAATTAGAAACCACGTTTTCTGATTTCAATATAGCTTTATCAAATGTTAAACCCCACCTTTTAAGCCAACAGCTCAAACATAAATAGCAACATAAACTGCTACTGCTACCTAAATTACCTCATGCCATACATACATGTATCTTTCAAAGTTTCATGTTTGACATGCCACAGTTCTCAAAATTAAATCAATATAAGAAATCCAGCATTTAGAGCTCATGCCCCAAGGCCTGGCATAGAATATATATGCAGTAAATGGTAGCTACTATTATTAACTATATCTCGAACTCTAACCTTAATGATATTTTGTTGGTAGAACTCTTAAAACTCATTAAATCCTACCTTGTATTCTAATTGTTTATGTTTACTATATGGTACTCTTCTTTTTTTTTGACCATGTAGTTCTGCTTAAACATAAATAGGCAATTACCTATTGCCTGTGAAATGAAGTTCAAGCTTCCTAATGTGATATAGTAACACTCCTCATTACATTAGATATTTAATTAATGTTTTATAATTAAATTTATAAGTGAGTAAGCAAACAAAACATCTATACTTGGAATATATTATTTACAGAAGATGCAACAGAAACAGATTCACCCCTATTACCCATCTCCGTACCTGTCCTCTACTTACAACCTTCCCCTATATTTCTGGAGGAAGGAGTTGGGATCACAATATGTAACTCCTGCCAGAAGAGGTTCTGTTCTCAGGTCAAGTCAGCTCATTACTTTAGTGTTTTCCGAGGACCCAATAATACTATTCGTATTAACTTTCTCCCCTTAGAACAGGACTGCAAAAGGAGGTCCAGAAACGGGCCTGAACAACTGTCTACTGTCAATATTCATGCCTCTCTAAGCACTCTAATGAACAGAAATTAAACTAAACAGGGACAAAGGGCATCTTCATTTTCTGTGCAAAGGAGAAAATTGTTTGCTATCTGCTATATGCTTTGAATTTCTACCTATAACGATGTGGTATGTACACACTGGTCTGTTAAAACAACCTTTTACATACTTATTTCCATCTGCTATGACATGATCCAATAAGATCATAAAAATTTGGGTACAGTGATCCCTCATCTATCATGGGGGTTAGGTTCCAGAACTCCCTGCGATAGGTAAAAATCCACAAAGTAGTCGCCTTATTTTTATTTTATTATTTATATATATTTTAAGGCTTTATAAATCCTCCCCACATTCTTATAAACATTTCCCACACTTTCATTAACCTTTTGTGCACTTATTTTGCTTATTTGACTACAAAAACAATTAAAATAATAATTAGTATATAAAAATACCTATATACTGCAAAATCCCGCAATATAGCGAAAAATCTGCGATACCAAATTAGAGATATACAATTTAAAAATCCACGATACAGTGAGATCGTGAAAAGCGAACTTCAATATGGCGAGGAACGACTGTATTCTAAAATGGTTCTCGAGGACAGTATGGTTCTAGATTTGTGCACACTTAAGAGGCTATGAAAGAAATGGAGGGTTCTCTGTATTTACAAATTAATAAAACAAAAAAAATTAATAAAACAGAGACTGGAACTATTTTAAATGTCAGCCAACTCAAAACGATTTGACATTCCTAAATATTCAAAAGTATACTGATTTTGCCTGGCTGGTGGCGGCGCAGTGGATAGAGCGTTGACCTGGGATATTTTAGGTCCCAGGTTCAAAACACCGAGGTCGCTGGCTTGAGTGTGACCTCATCCAGTTTGAGCATAGGGTTGCTGGCATGAGCCTGGAATCATGCCTTCAAGGCACATGTGAGAAGCAATCAACGAACAACTAAGGTGCCGCAACTACGAGCTGATGCATTTCATCACTCTCTCTTCCTGTCTATCTGTTTCTCTCTCTGCCTCTCTCTTACTCTCTCAAAAAAAAACAAAACAAAAACTTTTCTTTAAAGTATACATTATTTTACACAAAAGTATGTTCCTGTATTAAAATAATATTTTAATACATTTACAGAAAAGCATTCAACAAAAATGGATCAAAATTATAAGACATTATTTCAAAATGAGCTATGAGACTTCAAAAATGATGCAAGACATAAAATACCATAAGTCAGGATTAGAAAAACTCAGAAATAAGGTGGCATAACTGAAGAAAATTAGAACTAAAAGATCACTTTAGAAAAAAGGACTAAACTAAAAGGAATGCAAGAACAGATAAACAGGCCTGAGAAGTGGTGGCGCAGTGGAGAGAGTGTCATCCCAGAGCACAGAGGTTGCCGGTCAATCCCAGGGTGGCCTGCTCAATCCCAAGGGCACAGGCTCAGAGGGGGCTGATTCCAGCCCCCATCAGGGCACATGTGAGAAGCAGTCAATGGCACAACTAAGTAGAACAACGAGTTGATGCTTTTCTTCCTCCCACACACACCCCTTTTCTTCTCTCTCAAAAAGTAGTAAACATACTTAATGGTACAGAACTGAGCACTTAAAATGGTTAAACAGTAAATTTTATTAAGTATATTTCACCATAATTTTTAAAATGAGAATAAAAAGAACTTGAGAGAAAGTTACAAATATTGATGACAGGCAAATCCCACAAGCAGATAAAAATCCCTAAAGAAGAAAGTTAATGCAAGGGAGCAGAACAAATACTCAAATAACAAGGAAGCTATCAAAGACTAGACTCATATAAAAAAATATTAAACCAAAAGAAAAACCTCATGGATACGAATAACAGTGTGGTGACTGCAATGGGTGGGGTTGTAGAAGAGGGTATGGGGGCCTAAATGCTGATGGAAAAATACCTAATTTGGGGGGATGAACACATAATACAGTGTACAGAGATGTGATGTAGAATTGGATACCTGCAACCTGTATAATTATGTTAATCAGTGTCACCCCAATAAATTCTATTAAAAAAACAAGATAAACAAGCCAATGTGAAGAAGCTTCCTGTCACCAAAGATGGTTCAATGTGAGCATCAATAAAGATAAAATTGTGCCTGACCAGGCAGCAGCACAGTGGATAGAGCCTCAGACTGAGATGCAAAGGACCCAGGTTCGAAACCCTGAGGTTACAGCTTGAGAGAGGGCTCCTCTGGCTTGAGCAAAGGGTCGCTAGTTTGAGCACAGGGTCACTGGCTTGAGCGTACAATCATAGACATGACCCCATGGACAATGTCTTGAGGCCAAAGGTCTCTGGCTTGAAGCCCAAGTTTACTGGCTTGAGCCCAAGGTCTTTGGCTTAAGCAAGGGGTCACTCGGTCTGCTATAGCCCCCCGGTCAAGGTACATATGAGAAAGTAATCAATGAACAACTAAGGTGCCGCAACAAAAGCATTGATGCTTCTCATCTCTCTCCCTTCCTGTCTGTCCCTATTTGTCCCTCTTTCTGTCTCTCTGTTTCTGTTGCAAAAAAAAAGAAAAAAAGATAAAATTGTAATAAAGTTGAAACCTATAAAGTAAAATTGAATTAATAAATTAACAATGATATTTTTAAAAATACTGGTCACCAACTGAGGGTAAGAGAACCAATTCATTGTCGTAAGCTAAGTTGTGTGTGTTGTTTTCTGTATCTGTTTATTTCATAGTAAGAAGGTTAAAATTTAGTACAGGGGAGGGTCCTCTGGTTACAACAATCTTGACATATGATGTTTTGAGTTTACAACATTCACTCCCATAAAAACGTTAAAAAACTGATCCGTGAGTGTTTCGGCTTACACCATTAGCATCATACGGCTGCGCGTGGTGGAAGAATACACAGTAACCAGCGTATGAGTGAGGGAGTTGGCTCCCCCAGCATGCTTACCTGAGTCATTTGTGACTGTTAAAAGCGCAAGTGTTCCGTTTGTGTTAAGCTAGGTTGTATTTTGACTTACACCAAAATTTGGGTTACATCACTGTCATAGAAACAGAACTGTGTCATAACCCGAAAACCACCTGTATATTAAATTATACGTGTTTAGATGTCATAACAAAGTAATGTGAAATTACTATAATCACTGTGTTTTTTCAAAATATTTTGTCCTTTTAATCTCCTTCCAAAATATACAAATTTAGACATCATTAGATTTTTTCTTAATATCTTGGAAGTACTTACAGAGGACTATATTT
This sequence comes from Rhynchonycteris naso, assembly GCA_037038555.1. Taxonomy (NCBI): domain Eukaryota; kingdom Metazoa; phylum Chordata; class Mammalia; order Chiroptera; family Emballonuridae; genus Rhynchonycteris; species Rhynchonycteris naso. The sequence continues at coordinate 241,216,830 of CM072999.1, read as the reverse complement.
TCCATTTGTATGTATCTTTATAAAATTAATTTACCACTTAAATCTACATCTATTTATTTTGAAAAAGTGTATTTATTCCCTCTGTAAAAAACAAAAGTAAAAACTAGACTCCTTATACTTATTTTTGGCATCTTTTTAGACTTACTTTGTTTAGTCAAGATACCATATGTATAGAATAAGTATAAAACTAAACTTGGGGAAAAAAACTTCATTAGACATGAGTTTTAGAATTAAAAATGAAATTAGCAGTTTTACATACTATATCGTATTCTAAATGTGTTAATATAAATATTAAGTCTACAGATAAAAACTTAATAAAAGAATTATTCAGTTTTTAAAAGCTTGCCTTTTTAAAAATAATCATCCAGCCCTAACCAAATAGTTCAGTGGGTTAGACTGTTGTCCCATTATGCCAAGGTTGCAGGTTCGATCCCCGGTCATGGCACATACAAGAATCAACCAATGAATATATATATAAAGTGGAACAACAAATCCTTGTCCTGAAGTGCAGAGATTGCCAGTTTGATCCCCTGTCAGGACAAATACAGGAACAGCTTGATGTTCCTGTCTCTGCCTCTCTTTCCCTGCCTCTCTTCCTCTCTCTCTCTCAAAAAAAAATAATAATAATTAATGCTTTTTTCTCTTTCTCTCTTGCCTTTCCTCTCTCCTTCTAAAATCAATAAATTTTTTTAAAAACGAAAGTATTTATCCTTCCTTACTTTCTTTTTAAAATGTCTTTATACCAGATGACTATACTTCGGAATTCCGGAAGTTAATAATTATTTATCCAAGGAAGTATTTTAAAAATTAACGTAGAGGAGGAGCAAGATGGCGACGGAGTAGGCGGACGTACGAACTTCCAACTCCCAGAACCAAAGTGGATTACAACGCAATTTTAAGAACCACCACCTGGATAAACCAACTTTGAACAAAACTAAGTGGACTCTTCAACCAAGGAACACTGCAGAAGCCACATTGAGACTGGTAGGAATAGCGAAAACGCGAAGAGGGCTGCCCAGCTCCCCGGAGCAAACGGCAGCCTGGAGAGACCCGCGGGGCGGGAGGAGAGTTTGGTGGAGAGGGAGGGACCTGGGTCCCAGGAACCAAGCCCCAGCCTCCAGTCCTAGAGCCTAGAAGAGCGTTTGGACAGTATTGAGCTGTGAAACAAGTGAGGGAGCTCCCAGGCCTACAGTGTGGAGTATTAGGTCCCTTCCTACTCTGCTGAGGGCTGCTTAAGGTTTTGGGGCGGCAGGACGCTGAAAGGCGGTTCTGTCGGCGTGGGCGGAGGCCAAGCCGGTGGGAGATCGGTCTAGCCCAGAGGGTCAGAGGGGATCGCGAGAGCGGTCCGGAAGCTGCGGGCCCGCCTTTAATCCCACTTACGGGGACAAAGCGGGAGGCCAGGAACGGGCAGGCCCTGCGCAAGTCGGCCCTGACCGCGGGGACCGGGCTAGGACCAGGGACGGGCAGGGGCTCGCGGCAGAGCTGACGCTACTAGTCCCGCACCCCCCCCCCACCCCCGGGGCGGAGAAACCGCGGTTGGCCAGTATACGTGCGCGAGCGGGCTCCGAGCGCGGGAACGGGGTGGACCCCGAGACAAGTGGAGGCTCGCAGCTGAGCCCACACTACTATCCCCATGCGGTCGGAGAAACTCCGGATAGCATTCATACGTGAACGAGCGGACTCCGAACGCGGGGGCGGGGTAGAGCCCGGGACGAGCGGAAGTACGCAGCTCAGCGGAAGCCAGCAAACACGCCCGCCCCAATAAACCTTGGTTTCCGACCCTGCGCAAAGGGCCCTGGCCTAGAGGGCGGGGCTAAAGCTCCGGACGGGCAAAAGCTTACAGCTGAGAGCACGTCAAAAGCCCCGCCTAACCCGCGGAACTGTAGCGAGCAGGCTCCGACTGCTGGTTCTGGGCGGAAGTCCGGAAATAGGCTGGGTCCGCAGCTGAGGAAAGGTGCTCGCCTCTACCCTTGGTGCTAATCTTGTGGCTTCAGTCACAACCCCTCCCACGGAGGAGAGGCAGAAATCATAGCAAAAGCCACAGTGGGCCGGCGCTGGCAACGCTCATACCCAACCACCCTAGGCACCGGCAGAGGGGGTGGGGGCCTGCAGATAGACCACACCTAGAGAACACAAAGGCAACACCTACTGGACTCCAGTGGCCACAACTTGCTTATACACAGAAAAAATGGGCAGGCAGAGGAATGCAAACCAAATGAATCAAGAGAAATCCCCAGAGAAGGACCTGAATGAACCAGATATAACCAAATTACCAGAAGCAGAATTTAGAATAATGATAGTTAGGATGTTCAAAGAAATTAGAGCAACAATGGATAGTCATTATGAACATCTAAATAAAGAGATAACAAGTATAAAAAATGAAATTGAAATAATAAAAAAGAATCAGACAGAAATGACAAATACAGTATCAGAACTGAAGACCACAATGGAAGGAATTAAAAGCAGGATGGATGATGCTGAGGACCGAATAAGCGAGTTAGAGGACACAATAAACAAAGGCACAGAAGCAGAGAAGAAAAAGGAAAAGAGACTCAAAAAATGTGAGGAAACTCTAAGGGAGCTTTGTGACAACATGAAGAGAAACAACATTCGCATCATAGGGGTGCCTGAAGAAGAGGAGAGAGGACAGGAAATGGAAACTTTGTTCAATCAAATCATAGCAGAAAACTTTCCTAAATTAAGGCTGGGAAACACTCCACACATTCAAGAAGCACACAGAACTCCATTAAGGAGAAACCCAAAAAGATCTACACCAAGACACATCATAGTTAAATTACCAAAGCTAATGGATAAAGAAAAAATTTTAAAAGCTGCTAGAGAAAAAAAGACTATCACCTACAAAGGAGCCCCGATAAGGATGACATCGGACTTCTCAACAGAAACACTTGAGGCCAGAAGGGAATGGCAAGAAATAATCAAAGTAATGCAGAACAAGAACCTACAACCAAGACTACTTTATCCAGCAAGGCTAACATTTAAAATTGAAGGAGAAATAAAGAGCTTCCCAGAAAAAGAAAGCCTCAAGGAATTCATAAAAACCAAACCAATTCTGCAAGAGATACTAAGGGGCCTCTTGTGAACAGTTTAAAGGGAGGAATGAATAGAGCAAAAGAAGAATACAGCTTTAAAGAATAAAATGGCAATAAACAACTACATATCAATAATAACCTTAAATGTAAATGGATTAAATGATCCAATCAAAAGACATAGGGTAGCTGCATGGATAAAGAAACAGGACCCATACATATGCTGTCTACAAGAGACACACCTTAAAACAAAAGATGCTCATAGACTGAAGGTAAAAGGATGGAAAAAAATATTTCATGCAAATGGAAATGAAAAAAAAGCAGGGGTAGCAATACTTATATCAGACAAAATGGACTTTAAAACAAAGGCTGTAGTAAGAGATAAAGGAGGACACTACATAATGATAAAGGGAACAATTCAACAGGAAGATATAACTATTGTAAATATCTATGCACCAAATATAGGAGCCCCGACATACATAAAGCAGACTTTGATGGATATAAAGGGTGAGATTAACAGCAATACTATCATAGTAGGAGATTTCAATACCCCTCTAACAACACTGGATAGATCCTCAAGAAAGAAAATTAATAAAGAAACAGCAGACTTAAAGGAGACACTAGATCAACTTGATTTAATAGATATCTTCAGAACTTTTCACCCTAAAGCAATAGAATATACATTCTTCTCAAGCGCTCATGGTACGTTTTCTAGGATAGACCACATGTTAGGACACAAAAATGGTCTCAATAAATTTAAGAAGATTGAAATCATATCAAGCATTTTCTCTGATCACAATGCCATGAAACTAGAAATTAACCACAAAAGAAAACCTGAAAAATACTCAAACACTTGGAAACTAAATAGCATGTTATTAAATAATGAATGGATTAACAATGAGATCAAAGAAGAAATAAAAAAGTTTCTAGAAACAAATGATAATGAGCATACATCAACTCAAAATTTATGGGACACAGCAAAAGCAGTTCTGAGAGGGAAGTTTATTGCACTACAGGCATATCATAAGAAGCTAGAAAAAGCTCAAATAAGCAACCTGACCCTGCATCTAAAAGAACTAGAAAAACAACAACAAATAAAACCCAAGACAAGTAGAAGGAAGGAAATAATAAAGGTCAGAGCAGAAATAAATGACATAGAGGCTAAGGAAACAATACAGAGGATCAATGAAACCAGAAGCTGGTTCTTTGAAAAGGTAAACAAGATTGATGAACCTTTAACTAGACTCACCAAGAAAAAAAGAGAGAGGACTCAAATAAATAAAATTAGAAAGGACAGTGGAGAAATAACAACTGACACAACAGAAATACAAAGCATTGTAAGAAAATACTATGAAGAACTATATGCCAAAAAATTAGACAATCTTGGTGAAATGGACAAATTTCTTGAATCATATAACCTTCCAAAAATCAATCTGGAAGAATCAGAACACCTAAACAGACCAATTACAGCAAATGAGATCGAAACAGTTATCAAAAAACTCCCAAAAAAGAAAAGTCCTGGGCCTGATGGCTTCACAAGTGAATTCTATCAAAAATTCAAAGAAGAACTAACTCCTATTCTCCTCAAGCTATTTCAAAAAATTCAAGAGGAAGGAAGACTTCCAAACTCCTTTTATGAGGCGAGCATAATTCTGATCCCAAAACCGGGCAAAGACAACACAAAGAAAGAAAATTATAGGCCTATATCCCTGATGAATTTAGATGCTAAAATTCTCAACAAAATATTAGCCAACCGGATCCAGCAATATATGAAAAAAATCATACACCACGATCAAGTGGGATTTATTCTGGAGAGGCAAGGCTGGTTCAATATTCGCAAATCAATCAATGTGATTCATCACATAAACAAAAGGAAGGACAAAAATCACATGATAATTTCAATAGATGCAGAAAAGGCATTTGATAAAATCCAGCACCCATTCATGCTCAAAACTCTCAGTAAAGTGGGAATACAGGGATCATTCCTTAACATGATAAAGGCAATCTACGATAAACCGACAGCAAACATCATACTAAATGGACAAAGATTAAAAGCAATCCCCTTAAGGTCAGGAACCAGGCAGGGTTGCCCACTTTCACCACTCTTATTCAACATAGTTCTAGAAGTCCTAGCCATAGCAATCAGACAAGAAGAAGAAATAAAAGGCATACAAATTGGAAAAGAAGAAGTAAAACTGTCATTATTTGCAGATGATATGATATTGTATATTGAAAACCCTAAAGTCTCAGTCAAAAAACTACTGGACCTTATAAATGATTTCAGCAAGGTGGCAGGATATAAAATTAATACTCAGAAATCAGAGGCATTTCTATATACCAACAATGAAATATCAGCAAAAGAAATTAAGGAAACAATCCCCTTCACTATTGCAGCCAAAAAAATAAAGTACCTAGGAGTAAATTTAACCAAGGAGGTTAAGGACTTGTACTCGGAAAATTATAGAACATTGATAAAAGAAATCAAGGAAGATACAAACAAGTGGAAGCACATACCGTGCTCATGGCTAGGAAGAATAAACATCATTAAAATGTCTATATTACCCAAAGCAATTTATAAATTCAATGCAATACCAATTAAAATACCAATGACATACTTCAAAGATATAGAACACATATTCCAAAAATTTATATGGAACCAAAAAAGAACACGAATAGCCTCAGCAATCTTAAAAAGAAAAAATAAAGCAGGAGGTATCACTCTTCCTGATATCAAGGTTTACTACAAGGCCATTATACTCAAGACAGCCTGGTACTGGCATAAGAACAGGCACATAGATCAATGGAACAGAACAGAGGACCCAGAAATAAACCCACAGCTTTATGGACAACTGATATTTGACAAAGGAGGAAAGAACATACAATGGAGTAAAGACAGCCTCTTTAACAAATGGTGTTGGGAAAATTGGACATCTACCTGCAAAAAAATGAAACTAGACTATCAACTTACACCATTCACAAAAGCAAACTCAAAATGGATAAAAGACTTAAATGTAAGCCGTGAAACCATAAGCATCTTAGAAGAAAACATAGGCAGCAAGCTCTCCGACATCTGTAGCAGCGGTATATTTGCCGATTTATCTTCATGGGCAACTGAAATAAAAGGCAAGATAAACAAATGGGACTATATCAAACTAAAAAGTTTTTGCACAGCTAAAGACAATAGGAACAGCATAAAAAGACAAACCACACAATGGGAGAACATATTCGACAGCACAACTGATAAGGGGTTAATAACTAAAATTTATAAAGAACTTATAAAACTCAACACCAGGAAGACAAACAACCCAATCAAAAAATGGGCAAAAGAAATGAATAGAAATTTTTCCAAAGAAGACATACAGATGGCCAATAGGCATATGAAAAAATGCTCAACATCACTAATCATTAGAGAAATGCAAATTAAAACCACAATGAGATATCACCTCACACCAGTCAGAATGGCACTTATCAGCAAAACAACACAGAATAAGTGCTGGCGAGGATGTGGAGAAAAGGGAACCCTTCTGCACTGCTGGTGGGAATGCAGACTGGTGCAGCCACTGTGGAAAACAGTTTGGAGATTCCTCAGAAAATTAAAAATCGAACTGCCTTTTGTCCCAGCTATCCCACTTTTAGGAATATACCCTAAGAACACCATAGCACTGTTCGAAAAGAAGAAATGCGCCCCCATGTTCGTGGCAGCATTGTTCACAATAGGGAAGATCTGGAAACAGCCCAAGTGTCCGTCAGAAGACGAGTGGATTAAAAAGCTTTGGTACATATATACTATGGAATACTACTCAGCCATAAGAAACGATGACATCGGATCATTTATAACAAAATGGATGTACCTTGATAACATTATACGGAGTGAAATAAGTAAATCAGAAAAAAAGAAAAACTGAGAACAGCACGATTACATATATAGGTGGGACATGAAAGTGAGGGTATGGACATGGACAAGAGAGTGGTGGTTATGGGATGGGGGGAGGGAGGGAAGAGTGGGATAGGGAGGAGGGGAGGGACGCAGGGAAAACCAGATTGAAGGTGACAGAGGACAATTTGACTTTTGGTGATGGGTATGCAACACAATTGAATGATAAGATAACCTGGAGATGTTTTCATTGTACATATGTACCCTGATTTATTGATGTCACCCCATTAGAATTAATAAAAATAAAATATATATATAAAAAAAAAAAAAAAAAAAAAAAATTAACGTAGAGTAATTCTCTATATTTCACATATTTGAATCAAATAACAAAACAATATTAAGTCACACACATATAGAGAGAAATCTCAGAGCATAAATTCAAATGTTTTATTTAAGGGAATAAACTTACCCAACTTAATATCTCCATCTAGGGTAAAAAGAATGTTGCCAGCCTTTAGATCTCTGTGGATGATTTTATTATCATGTAAGTAGTTCAAGGCCTCTAAAGTCTGTTTGCAAACTACTTGTATTTGGGACTCGGTTAAGGGTCTCTCAAGTTCTGTGAAGAGAAGAGAAGCAGGTTTGTAATTTGACAGTGAGCAAGCTCGTTACTTTTACCATTACTATCAGGGGTCAGAATACAGTGAGCATGTCAGCAAGCTTTTTACTTTTACCATTACTATCAGGGGTCAGAATACAGTGAGCATGTCAGCAAGCTCTTTACTTTTACCACTGCCATCAAGGGTCATAATACAGTGAGCATGTCAGCAAGCTCTTTACTTTACCATTACCATCAAGGGTCATAATACAGTGAATTTGTTTTAGAAGCACTAAATATCTAAAAAGATTGCTTTCCTCACATATTATCCACAACATTTAATTTTAGAGTGTTGTTACAATTATCGAAGAATATAAAAATATTTATGCTGATTTCTTGATTGAACCTCACTTAATAAGATATACGTACAAATGTTTGAAATCCACTGATTTTTATTAAGTGTAATTTAAGATATAAAAAGAAGGGAAAAATGGTATTTACCAAGCATCACAGCATCCACTGCTCCACCTGCACAAAATTCAATGAGGATCTGCGGGCAAATAAATACAACACTGAGTCTGAGTATTTCTTCTATAATTTGGCAAGAAAAAAAGATAAAGAATAGCTATCAAATAACCTAGGCTATGGAAACAATATTATGCTAACCATAAAGATGTTCTTTGTCAAGAAGTGTTAGGAGTTTTAATCATATACATTTGAGAAAGTACAAAGAGCCCAGACCTGTTAGCTCAGTTGGTTAGAGCATAGTTGCTATACACCAAGGTTGCAGGTTCGGTCCCTAGTGATGGCACATAAAGAATCAACCAATGAATGCATAAATAAGTGAAGCAACAGATCTAAGCTTCTTTCTCTCTCAAATAAATTTTAAACATATTTTTTAAAAAAGCAAAAAAAGGGCCCTGGCCAGTTGGCTCAGTGGTAGAGTATCAGCCCAGCATGTGGATGTCCTGGGTTCAATTCCCAGTCAGGGCACACAGGAGGGGTGATCATCTGCTTATTCACCCCTCCCCCTTCTGTCTCTCTCTCTCTTCCTTTCCTGCAGCCATGGCTCAATTGGTTTGAGCAAGTTGGCCTCAGGTGCTGAGGATGGTTTTGTGGCCTCCACCTCAGGTGCTAAAAACTGGCTTGGTTGCTTAGCATGGCCACAGATGGGAAGAGCATCACCCCCTAGTGGGCTTGCTGGGTGAATTCCGGTCAGCACACGTGCAGGACTCTGTCTCTCTGCCTCCCCTCCTCTCACTAAAATTTAAAAAAAAAAAGCAAAAAGAGAACACATTGTGGAAGTACTGTACATGCATTTCGATTAATCACAATTTTTGGTGTCCCTGATTCTCTAAAATAACCAGGCACAGAATTTTTCTTCAGAACAGTATTATCCGTTTCATCACTACTAAATGATTTTATCACTCTCACTTTTAAGGTAACTATTGTGGTTTAAGTGATCAAATGTATTTTTTAGCTTTACGTTTTTTGTTTGTTTTTAGCAACAGAGACAGACAGAAAGAGAGAAGCACAAACAGGGATAAACAGACTGGAAGGGAGAGAGGTGAAAAGCATTAATTCTTCGTGGGAGTACCTTAGTTGTTCACTGACTGCTTTCTCATATGTGCCTTGACCAGGTGGCTCCAGCTACGCCAGTGACCCCTTGCTCAAGCCAGCAACATTTGGGCTCAAGCCAGAGACCATGGGGTCATGTCTATGATCCCACACTCAAGCTAGCAACTCTGCGCTCAAGCAGCAACTTTAGGGTTTTGAACCTGGGTCCTCTGAATCCCAGCCCGATGCTCTATCCAGTGCACCACTGCCTAGTCAGGCTAGCTTTATTGCTAATAAAAATAAATGCTGAAAATAGAGACTTTTTGAGTTTAAAAAGAAAAACAAACAGAAAAATATACACAGAAGCTTCATATACTAGCTCAGTCATCACTCTCTGCTGGATGCCTTCCAGACCTCCCTGGTACATATCACCAAGTACCCACCTCTCTTAACCTATATCACAGTTGTAATTTTATATTTACTATGATTCTTTGGTTAACTAATATCTATATCTCCCACTAGACTGTCCCTTCACAGTAGTCTAATTTTTTATTTTATAATATTCTCAAGTAAAGATCTTATCTATTTATTAAACTGTCTAGTTCATTTCATTATTATCTCTGGAAACATTTTTTTTTTTTACAGGGACAGAGAGAGTCAGAGAGAGGGATGGACAGGGACAGACAAACAGGAACAGAGAGAGATGAGAAGCATCAATCATCAGTTTTTCGTGTGGCACTTAGCTGTTCATTAATTGCTTTCTCATATGTGCCCTGACCAAGGGCCTTCAGCAGACCAAGTAACCACTTGCTCGAGCCAGCAACCTTATGTCCAAGCTGGTGAGCTTTTGCTCAAACCAGATGAGCCTGCACTCAAGATGGCAACCTCGGGGTCTCAAACCTGGGTCCTCCGCATCCCAGTCTGATGCTCTTGCTCTATCCACTGTGCCACCGCCTGGTCAGGCTGGAAACATTTTGCTAGAGACCCGAACAACTATATTAGAAGATACTATGCTAATAACTATAGGTAATTTTTTTAATTACATATCTTAACAAATTGTACAGCTTCCTGTTTTGTTTTCCCTCTATTTATATAACACCTTTTTTATAGAGGCTTGCCAATTACAAGTTGTTTCCATATGCAATATATTATTTGAAAAATAATTTGGAAGGCAGATCATTACTTATCCTATAAGCGAGTACACAGACCCTACCTAGCAACACCAAGATAAAAAAAATATAGATCTTTTGGTTCCAAGTCAGTTATACTTGTACTGCCTACTCTTCTCTCATAGCACTTTGCTCCTTCCTTTAAGGAGAAAAGCAAACACTGCACTTCAAAAAGCCCTCTTGATTAAATTAGTGTTGGTGCAGAGCAAGTGAGTGGTTATTATAATGAACACTAACATTTTATTTCTCATACATTGAGAGGAGGTCGAGTGGAGGCCGACTGTTGTCCGGCAGGGGGACTGGATGAAGGAAGTGGAGGGATAGAACATAAAAGGGTAAAATAACTCCTGGATGTGGATCAACAGTGTGGAGGCTGTGGGGGGTAGATATGGGATTATACACGGTGATGGACGGATACCTGACATGGAGGGTGAACACAATACAGTGTACAGAGATGTGTTGCAGAACTGGCCAACTGAAACCTGAATAATTATGTTAACTAGTGTCACCTCAATTAAATTCAATTAAAAAAATTATTTCTATAACTATTTTCTAAAAATGAACATAATTTATACACACAACCTGAGCCACTTATATCATGTACTAAAGTTGGGCCTGATTATATAAGATGAAAATGTAACATTTCTAGAAAGCATTTTATAATTTATTACATGATCTAGAAAAAGTTTAGTGTAAGAAAATTATAAACAATTTCTAGAAAAACAAAAGAAACTTTTTTAAAGATTTTTAAGTATTATAAATGCTTAAATCTAAATTGCTAATAAGAGAAGGCTATTTAATTTCATAATTTAGGCAATTTAATATTTGGGACCAAGCTTCTCCACTTGGGTCCAATGTCAAACAATCATGAAATACAGATCTGAAAACAGGGATGGGCAAGAGTGGGTTTACAGCTGTGAGTACGTGAAACATGAGTTAATAAAACTACTGTAACAACAATAACCTGCATGTCTTTTCCCATACTGTAAACCAACTTTTGCCGACCTCTGCATCCATTGAAGCCAAAGGTAATTACGTTCTTAAAGACCCTCTCATCAGCAGATCAACTCAACACAAGTAACTAAACAAAAGAGGGTTATACATAAAATAGACTTTCACAACAACTTATAAACTTCTTTAGGACAATGAACTCATTTTGACTTCTCCTAGAGCAATAGAAAATACTTACCCAAAGATTGTTCTCATAATAGAAGGCATCTAGAAGCTTGACTATATTTGGGTGATCACAAGATGCTAAAATATCAATTTCAACCATGTAATCTTCAAGTTCTTCTTCGGATTTGGTGTCAATCACCTTTGCAGCAGCTAAAACATTGGTCTCTTTATTCTGGGCCTAAAATGTAAGTATAAAAAAATGTGCTGATGCATATTTGGTTTTTTATTTTAATTTTCTATTTTTTAATAAACTTCATCTTTCAGAATAGTTTTAGGTTCACAGTAAAGTTGAGCAGAAAATACATTCCCAGCTTCTACATATGCACAGCCTCCTCCACTATCAAGATTCTGCACCAGAATGGTACATTTATTTCAACTGCTGACCTATACTGATATATCATTATCACCCACAGACCATAATTTACATTTGGATTGACTGTTGGTGTACAGTCTATGGGTTTTGACAAATGTATAACATGATATTGTAATATTATACAGAACAGTTTCACTACCCCAAAAACCCTCTATGGTCTACCTATTCATCCCTCCCTTCTTCCTAACCCTTGGCAACCACTGATCTTTTACTCCATAGTTTTGCTTTTCCAAAATGTCATAGAGTTGGAATCAGAAAGTATATAGCCTTTTCAGATTGGCTTCTTTCACTCAATAACATTCATTTAAGTTTCCTAAGTATCTTTCCATGGTTTGACAATTCATTTCTTTTTAGCAATGAATAATAAATAGTTCGTTACATGAATATGCCATTTATTTATCCATTTACCTACTGAAGGCATCTTGTTTTCAAATTTCAGCAATTATGAATAAAGCCACTATAAACATACATGTGCAGGTTTTTGTGTGGACATAAGTTTTCAACTCCTTTGGAATTACTAGATCATATGGTAAGAATATGTCTAGTTTTGTAAGAAACTGCCAAACTGTCTCCCAAAGTGGTTGTTCCACTTTGTATTCCCACCAACAATGAATGAAGAGTCTCTGTTGTGCCACATTCTTGACAGCTTTTGGTGTTCTAAGTGTTTTTGATTTTCACTACTCTAACATAGCTGTATAATGGTATCTCCTTGTTTTAATTTGCAATTCTTTTCATGACATATGATGTCAAGCATCTATCTTTTCATATACTGTACTCATTGACTATCTGTAAATCTTCTTTGGTGAGGTTTCTGCCCAGATCTTTTGCCCATTTTTAAACAGACTGTTGGTTTTCTAATTGTTAAGTTTTATATATTTTGAATAACAGTCCTTTATCAGATATCTTTTGCAAATATTTTCTCTCAGTTAGTAGCTTGTCTTCTCATTATTTTGACATACTTATTTTAAAAGACAGTCTAAACCAGTGGTTCTTAACCTTTTTTGAGGTACCAAACCCACCAGTTTCATATGCGCATTCACTGAAACCTTCTTTAGTGATAAATAAAATATGATTTTTTCCCCCAAATTCAAGACATAGGCATATGTTTTTTTACTGGTGCACAAAATGAGCCGTGCATGAACATCACCTTGCTCAAAGAACAAAAACAAAGTGCATGAACTCACAACAAATTAAGGTATTACTTTATTCTGGCCTCCACAGCAGTGGCTTCTCCGAACCCCTGAGACCGACTCATTGAACTCCTAGGGTTCGAAAAAACCCAGATTAAGAACCACTGGTCTAGACCCTGGCTGGTTATCTCAGTCAGTTAAGAGCCTCATCCCAGAACACGAAGGTTGCGGGCTCAATCCCTGGTAAGGGCACATACAGGAAGTGACCAAGAAATACAAAAGTAAATGGAACAACAAATGAATTCTTCTTTTTCTCTCTCTCTCCCCTTTCCTCTGTCTCTCTAAAACCAATCAATAAAGACAGAGTAAATATTAACTAATGCATGCTATGCATTATGCTAAGTACGTGTCTTAATCAGATCTTAAAATACTAACTAAGCTTTTTAAAGACATTTCAGTATTATATATGTTATTTATCACTTCAGCAACATCACATCTATTACCTTTAAAAAAAATAAAAACAGCCTGACCAGGCGGTGGTGTAGTGAACAGAGTGTCAGATTGGGATGCAAAAGACCCAGGTCCGAGACCCTGAGCTTGCCAGCTTGAGCGCGGGTCCACCTGGCTTGAGCAAAAGCTCGCCAGTTTGGACCCAAGGTCGCTGGTTCCAACAAGGGGTTGCTCGGTCTGCTGAAGGCCCGCAGTCAAGGCACATGTGAGAAAGCAATCAATGAACAACTATGGTGTCGCAACGGCAACAAAAAACTAATAATTGATGCTTCTCACCTCTCTCCATTCCTGTCTGTCTGTCCCTATCTATCCCTCTCTCTGACTTTTTCTGTCCCTGTAAAATAAATAAATAAATAAAACATTAAAAAAAACCCTAATGATTGATGCTTCTCACCTTTCTCTGTTCCTGTCTGTCTGTCCCTATCTATCCCTCTCTCTGTCCCTGTAAAAAAAGAAAAAAGAAAAAGCAGAAAAAAATACCAAACTTTTAAAAGCTACTAATAAGTGTTTCAATAAATAAATAAATGTCCAATCTCACTTTTAAGAATTTATCATAAGGAAGTAATTTTTCAAAATAAAAAATATGCATATATAAAAATATTAATCAAATCATTATTATAATAAGAAAAACTAAATCAGCCTAAATATACATAAGAACCTGCTTAGATCATGCAATGTTAATTCCACAATGAAACATTATGCAGTCATTAAAATTAATTGACCAATTAATATTTCTGAAGATGAAATAGTAGCCACAACACATCAGTGAATAGAAAATAAAAACAACTTATTAGACATGAGAGGTATATAATTTTATAGACACTACACATCCATTTTCCCATTCGGATAGCTACATAAGAAGTATCTATATTGCTCACAAAAATTAGGGGATATTTTAAAATATAAAGGACTGTTATTCAAAATACACCAATAACTTTTAAAACTTACCAATTAGAAAACCAAGAGTATGATTAAAAATGGGTAAAAGATCTGGGCAGAAACCTCACTCAATATCCCCTAATTTTTGTGAGCAGTATAGAAAGACATTAGTGAGGATGGTAGAATTTCATTTGCTTTTGAATTTTTCTGTATTTCATATCATATTGTTTGAACTTTTAAAAATGGACATGTATTCCTAAGAACACCATAGAACTGTTCGAAAAGAAGAAATGCGCTCCCATATTCGTGGCAGCATTGTTCATAATAGCGAAGATCTGGAAACAGCCCCAGTACCCATCAGAGGACGATGGTACATATATACTATGGAATACTACTCAGCCATAAGAAATTATGACATCGGATCATTTACAACAAAATGGGTGGACCTTTATAGCATTATACGGAGTGAAATAAGTAAAATGGAAAAAAACTGAGAACTGCATGATTTCATACATAGGTGGGACAGAAAAACAGAACTATGAGACATGGACAAGAGTGTGGTGGTTACGGGGTGAGGAGAGGGAGGAGAGGGGGGAGAGGAAGGGATAGGGGGAGGGGAGGGGCACAAAGAAAACCAGATAGAAGGTGACAGAGGACAATTTAACTTTGGGTGATAGGTATGCAACATAATTGAATGATAAGATAACCCGGAGATGTTTTCTTTGAACATATGTACCCTGATTTATTAATGTCACCTCATTAAAATTAATTTGAAAAAGAAAGAAAAAGGACATGTATTGTCTTTACAGACACAATAAGGTATACTGCTCACAAAAATTAGCAGATATTTCAAAAATGAATATGAAGCTATAAAATATCCCCTAATTTTTGTGAGCAGTATACTATAAAAATCAGTATATGAGAGATTTTTTAGTGATCTATTATCTAACCTTGGCAATGATAAAGAATAAACAAAGTATATGGGAATTTTTATCAAGAGAAAAATTCTGGTGTGCCCTAAATTAAATTACAGTGGACAGAAGAGTGAGAGAAAGAGATTGAAATAATTAGCCAGTCAATAACTGTGAGCCAACTAACAAAAGACTGCTCACATTCTTGAATGTATGTTACAGCTTTGAATCAACCTCCAGGGTCTATTAGCCAACCACTAGACAACATATGCATGAAATTTCAGGACTACTGCTTGTAATCAATCAAAACTAGTAAATCTTTCTTCCTTATAAATTGTGTAACTATCACAAAGCTGCCCCCACTTCACCTTTTCCCACCCCTCATTATCTGTAGCAATGAAAATTCTTCCGAAACAACTTACATCTTTCTTCCTCAAAACAGAATGTATAAAGCTCGCCCATCAACGCCAGTATAACATACATGCTTATCTTTTCCATCTAGCCATACTGATGGTGGTTTAGCTTTCCTGCCCCAGGACCTGGGCCTTTAAGCATTTGGCTCAATAAAACATTCCTTTCAAAAAACTTTCAGCTGTGAAATCTTTTAACCTTTTCTAAGTATATTAATGCTATGTGTTCTATTTTCTTAGGGAAAAATAGGGGCAAAAATACTAATTTACTAATTAAGAAACTCTAATGTTTAGGATTCAGAGAATATGTTTTATACACAAAAATAACTTAAAATTGATCATCACTACCACTCTAATAGAATATTCTAAACTACCATATTTTAACAAATCTACAATGCCTTTTAAGATATGCCCTAATTGCCCTGGCCAGATTAGAGCATCTTACTGGAGTACAGAGGTTGCCAGTTTGATCCCCAGTCACGGCACAAATGGGAACAGGTCAATATTTCTGTCTTTCTCTCTCCCTTCCTTTCTCTCTAAAATCAATTTTAGGCCCTGGCTGGTTGGCTCAGTAGTAGATTGTTGGCCTGGCGTGTGGATGGCCCAGGTTCGACTTCTGGTCAGGGCACAAGGGAGAAGTGCCCATCTATCTGCTTCTCCAACCTTCCCCCTCTCCTCTCTCTCTAACTCTCTCATCCCCTACCACAGCCAAGGTTCCACTGTAGCAAAGTTGGCCCAGGTGCTGAGGATGGCTCCATGGCCTCACCCTCAGGCACTAAAATGGCTCCGGATGCAATGTGGCAATGGCCCAGGTGGGCAGAGCATCACCCCCAGTGGGCTTGCTGGGTGGATCCCAGTTGGGCACATGCGGGAGTCTGCTCTCTGCCTCCCTGCTTCTCACTTCAGAAAAATACAAGAAATAAAATAAAATAAATTTTAAAAAATATTTAAAGATATGCCCTTATTTTGCCTGACCAGGCGGTGGCGCAGTGGACAGAGTGTCAGACTGGGATGCGGAAGACCCAGGTTCAAGACCCTAAGTTTGCCAGCTTGAGCGCAGGCCCATCTGGCTTGAGAAAAAGCTCGTCAGCTTGGACCCAAGGTCTCTGGCTCCAGCAAGGGGTGGCTCGGTCTGCTGAAGGCCCGCGGTCAAGGCACATGTGAGAAAGCAATCAATGAACAACTAAGGTGTCGCAATGGCAACGAAAAACTAATGATTGATGCTTCTCACCTCTCTCTGTTCCTGTCTGTCTGTCCCTATCTATCCCTCTCTCTGACTCTCTCTCTCTGTCCCTGTAAAAAAAAAAAAAGATATGCCCTTATTTTATTTCCACTACAGAAGAAAAACTTCCAACTAAACTGTAACAACACTATCATTTAAAATTTTTATACCTTTTTTAAAGAATTCTTTTGGACATATTTAGACAATAATTGTTACTGTATCTCTATTATTCTTATTCATACATAAAATACTGATACTTCATATTTAAATTCTACTCTTCGGAATCACTTTTTCACTCAGTTATTTAATATCTGTGTCTTCCATACTATCATTCTCTTGCCATTAAAAGCTTTGGTGATACAGCACTGCTCCTTAACTACTGCCTCCAAAATTTTCTGTGAAGCCACCCATTTGCCATTTTGCAATTATAACAATGATACATACTACTTTCCTGACCTTACCACAGGTGCTGAAAGATTTTAGGTAACAACCAGGACTCATATTTTTTCTTCAAAAGCTCTTTAAATAGGTTATTCAGTGAAACATCAAGGTATGGTGCTCTAGTGGGATAGCTTAGTTGGTTAGACTTAGAGCATCCTCCAATAAGCCAAAGTTGCAGGTTTGATCTGGAAAGATCAAGGGATTGCAACTGCATGACACCAGGGATACAACTAAGTTTACTAATAGATAGATAGATATATAAAACCTCTTTCTGGCCAATAATACTATTACTAAGGCATCAAACAATAAAGGACCTATCCCAGTTTCAGAGACATTAAAAAGCAAAAAGTCTGTTATAATTGGTGAAAACACATTAAGTTGTATCTCTGAGAAAGATACTACAGTTGAGCCAATAATAATTAGAACTCACCCTCCCCTAAGTCAGAGGAAATAAGCCAGTGAGAGATAAGGTCTTCTCTCACCATTATAATGTAACATTTTCGGAAGAAAAGAGACTAGAGGAACTGTCTTTGAAGAGGAACACTATAAAATGTAAGCCCTGGTAAGAGACCAAGGATATTGTGAGTGGAATCAAAAGGCATCCTACTTCTGTATGTTTCTACTAATGTCCTGAGAGATTTTAAAGATGTGTCTTTTACTTGTGGATGGAATAAAATGAATGGGGAGAGGGGGACACTAGATAATCTCTAAAGTTCTTTACAGCAACAAATTTCATTACTCCATTCCCCTGACATACTAATTAAATCAACAATGGTATCATTTGGTTTAATAAACAAGTTACATTAGAAAGTACAGTACCTCCTACATTTTTGCTTGAAAATAACTTCATTATTCATCAGGATTAGTTCCAAAGAACTCTGAAAATCAAAACTGAAATGCACACTGATAAGCATGCAATACTATACTTTAAACAAATATAATGGATATTAGTGTTAAAAAGTCTCACCTATCTACCACCTAAAATCATGAAAATTCTTCAAATAAAGACAATAAAATATAACTAAACAAATGTTAATATAAGCAAAAAGGGAATACATAGAGATGTTACTTTAAAAGGTGAAAGATTATGTGATTTGAAGAGAAACCAGAGTATAGAGATGTTACTCTAAATTGATAATATGTTTTCAGAGATCAGTCATGATCACTTAAAAATTACTGTTTTTATTTTCATAAATCATGAATAGAGCTTAGCCACTTTACATTAAACAAATACGGGTCTATAGGGAAACATAACTTATTAAGTTTCCTGTACTGGTTTCATTTTCTAAACAAAGCAAAGTAAAAATTACATCTTCTTATAATACTCTTGTTTCAACAGTGGATATTTTCCTGGATGGTGAGGACACAAGTAATTTTTAGATTTTCATTAATTTTCTTCCTACATTTTCAAAGACTATATGTTAGTTTCATAATGGAAAATGTATTCTAATAAAATTATCATCTGGAAAATGAAAGACCAGCACAGAAAATATAGATGACTTTAGTACCTCAGAGTTGTTAGTCAATCAAAAGGAGAAGGAAAAAAATAAAATAAATACAAAAAGAATCTAATCAAGATGAATTTAAACACTTTGATAATCACTGGGATTGATTATATTTACTTGGATGATTTATTTGATCTCAAGGTTGAGAGCTCAAAGGTACTCCTCCTCCCACCAAGACAAGAGATCTCTTCTGTCCAGTGTATAAAGACATTCAACCATAAGAAAATATAAAAACTAAACAAACCAAAGCATAGTTCATGAACATCCACTACATACAAGACATTAATTGAAGCTATAGAAAACATAAAGACAAACATATCACCCCACAAAAATCTATTTTCAGAAAGAAAGGCAAAAAAAAGTCTACTAAAGTATGTTCAAGAACTGGTCTGCTAAAATTCAATTCATTCTTTGAAGAAATACTGAGTATCTTCTATATATGTCAGGCACTAGACAATATTTTGATATTAAAAAATATATAAAATCTGTCTTTATAACATTTATAATTGTAGGGAGAGGACAGTCAATAGGCAAATTTTAAAAATAGATTAGTGAATAGTACCATGGGAAAAAATTAAGTAAAGTAATGAAAGATGAGGAAATGGGGAGGTACACAGGGAAGAAGCTAACAATTTAAATAGGGTAGTTAAGTTAGACTTCACCGAGAAAGTGATATTTGAGCATATCAGTGTCAATGAAGTTTAATGATTATCATTATGGGTTGTTTGGGGTTTTTTTTGAGCTATGTAGTTAAACTGGAAATTTCAGTATTTTGCAAAGAAATGGGATATAAAAATCTCAATTTCAAGTATGCTTTTCTATATAATAGTATCCATTTTGCTATTAGATGATATTTTTCATTGAGCAAATTACCTTATGCTAAGCACTATTTCTCCGCCCTCTCTGTTTACTAGCTTATTTAATTTTTGTACCAATCAGGGTCCAGCCAGGAGAAAGACATCATATTATTTTAATAGAGAGAATTTAATACAAATAATTTTTGACTCTGTTGTTAACTAGGTAACTGAAAAAATAAAGAGAGAAGGTGAAGGGTCTGACAGGTAGCAGCTATAGGAAAAAGCGACTACCCTAGGACCAGTGAAGCCAAAGGAAGGGACTGGAATTATTAAAACTCAGAAGCTTGGAGGGAAGGTGCCACAGAGCTGAAACAGATCCCTGAGGAGAGAGTGCTCAGCTGCTGCTGGCATCTCTGAGCTTGGAAGAGAGAGGGGTCTTACAGGGCTAAGGAAGAGGGGACCAGTCAACGGCAGCTGGTGTTATGAAAGCTTATGATGAGGCTAGTTCTGCGAGTCCTGCAAAAACTACAAACGAGATTCAACTCCTGTTGGCTGGGTGAAGGATTTCCACGCGGATGACGGTCACAGTAACAGGAAAGCAGACAGGAAGTCCACAGGAAACAAAGAGAAAGGTGCAAGTCCTTTTTTCCTCTCTTCCTTGCAGCCTCCCCCTCATGCTCCATAACTGTGAAAACTAAAAGTGAGCAGCTGGCGAGGTAGAAAAGTGATCCACAAAATGGATAAAATCTAGAATATTCAGCTAAACAAGAGAAAGACATCCAACAGAAACATGAACAAGAGACTTGAACACAAAAAAAGAAATCCAATTAAGCAATAAACCTATGAAAAGAATGTTATTAGTAGTCAGAGAAAAATGAGTTAAAACCACAATAAAAAAATATAACATCAGATTGTCAAAACTGAAAAATTCTGACAATATCAAATGTTGACAAGGATGAAGGGCAAGGAAATTCTCATATGCTGCTGGTAGGAGTAGAAATTGATACAGTTTGGCATCATCTAGTAAAATTAAAGATACACTCACTACCCTATAACCCAGCAATTCTACTCCTGAGTTAAGTCCTAGTGAAACTCATGCATATATGCATCAGTATTGTGTATAAAAGCCAAAAAATGGAAACAACCAATATACCCATTAACAGTACAATGGTAAATAATTGGTGGTATAACCATATAATGAATTCTATGCAATGAAAACAAAGTAAACTACAGTTCTAGGTGATAACAAAGATGAGCCTCAATAACATAATGCTGATTTTGAAAGAGGCAAGACAACTCAATATGATTCCATTCATATAAAATTTAAGTGCATTTAAAATTAAATTATAATATTTAGGGATATATACCTAGATGGTAAGCTATAGAGAAAAGCAAAGAAATGAATGACTTAAAGATAAAATAAGTGGTTTCCTTTAAGGGGAGAGAGGAATCAATTCTGAAGGGATGTGGGAGGTTTTCTGGGGTGCTGGCAGCATTCCTTGACTCTAATAATTAATATAATATTTGCTAAATGTACACGTATATTTTTATACTTTTTAATACAAAGATTATATATTTCACTATTTCTTTAAAAAGGTGCACACTCATCAGGGCCATAAAAAGAATCATTCTCACCCAGCACACAGGTCAGGGAAAATTATATATTCAATTCAATATATAATTTTATATCACGTTTTTTCCTTTAAAAACAGCAAAAAACCAAATGTAAAAAAAAATGTGAGGGATATTACATTATTTTCATTTATATGTCAAGTATTACATGAAAAAAAGAAAACTTAAAAATAATCAAACTTAAAAAAAGAGAAAATAGATTTAAAAACCTTTGAAGCAAGAAAGTAACTGTTACAGAGTGTGCAGTGAACTGAGTGGAAAGAATACAACTCTATGATTGAAAAAATGTTTCAAATAAACTAAGGACACAAGATGATTGCCCACTTATAATTTAATCTTTGTAACAGTTACTAATTTCCATAAACAAATGAGAGAATCAATTTTAGAAATAGTTTTCTACTGCATACACTATTAAGGTTTAATAGCTTTTTCCCTCACACAGGAGAAAGTTAATAAATTTAAAATTTCTAGAGTATCTTAGAAAACAAAAATTTTCAGGAAAAACAAGCTAGATAAGTTTACATTTTCTTTTAAAGAAATGTCAGAGTCTTGGAAGCATAGAATAATGAAATGAAAAGATGTAAAGAATTCATGCTCTCCAAATAGCACACTGAAATAGTCATCAAGCCCACAAAAATATCCTTGACACAATGTTACAGTGTTCAACTACATGGAGTAAGTATTAGTTTTCAGAAAATTTTCAATTGCTGTCTCACTATAGAAAGATATGTTACACTTTACAGAAAGAGTCATTAAATTATTAAATCACAGAGCATTAGCATGACCACACAATCATCCTGTGCATTGGGAAATAAGAAAATGGTTCATTATTTTAGTAGGTCCCTTTTCCTGTCCCATCCTATATTTTGCTTCTGAGTTCTAAATATAATAACAGTAATTTCTACCATTGACTGAGCTCTTTTTATGAGCCCTGTATTTACTATCTCCTTTAATTTTAACACACTGAGGATCAGGTCTTACTGATGAGGAAAGTGAGACATTGGAACGATTAAGTAATTTGTCCAAGCTCACATACTGCTACTGAATTAGCCAAGACATAGTACAACTCCAGAGCCAGGGTCTTAATGCAACAGAGTTCTTATTCAATAAAACACTTATACCATGAAAACTACCCATAATCACCTCCCGCCCTCTAACCTCCAGATTCCAGATGCCTTAAGGATTTATTTTTGCCTTTCCTAGATAGCTGCATGCCTACAAAACGTTAACGTGTGAAGAAATCTAAACAAACATTTGGGGAAATCTCTGATTTTCCAGCTAAGAAAATGGAGGTCCAGAGAAGTGTTCTAAGACCACAGAGCTGGTCTGTGACAGCCAGCACTAAAGCACAATTCCCCGGAGTGATCTTCCCACTGCACTAAAAGCCCTTCCTTCCTACCATACCTCTACACTGAAAGCTCTGCCTGAAACCCATTCTCCACCCTCCACACAAGGACTGAAGTTCACTTTGCCAACTTTCACAGCACACAATAACTTCAATAGCACTCCCAGGTACGTAACATATATCCTTTCATTTCAACAAATACATATAGAGATGCACTATGTGCTAAAGTCAATTGATGATCCTAAATGTATATCCTAGTTCTGGCCCCGTTTTATCATAAAAACACAAACACATTAACTATAATACGTAGCAGTGCCCTGTGAACAATGTGATTTGCAAGCACACAGAGAAGTGGATATTTCAGCCTAAGTAAGAAAGAAGACAAGGGGCTGTGAGAGGCATTTAAGGCAGGGCAAACGCATAAGTGTGATGGTGTTCAGAAAGAAGGGAAAGAAATCTCTCATTTTTACCAATGGACATCAAAGTAAAAAACAATAGTAAATATAGGGTCAGAAGACCTGAGTCCAAATCTAGACTGTGACTTATGTGACTTTGAACAATTTCTGAGTCTCAGTGTCCTTGTCTGTGAAATGTAGACACTACTGACCTGTCTTCCTCAAAAGACTGTTGTGTCGTGGAGCCAAATTATGTGAAAGTGTTTTAAAAACTGCAGCAAAGTCCTGCATTGGTTATTCAAGTTTTCAATTCTAGGCAACCCCTTGGATCTTCCCCCTTAACCTGTGTCTCATAAAAATCTCACTCTTCGGGATGAAAATATCCCAATGACATCATTCATATACCCTTTCGAGGTAGTAAACAGCATCAATGCCTTCAGGTGGAAACATCAAGCCTCTCTGTACTGAAATACATATATACACATAAAATGTGTGTGTGTTTTTCATTTCTTCAGCATTGGTACTGACGTCTAGTCAATGCTTACTCTGAAACTAATACCAGATGTAGGTTTTCTTCTGAAAATTTCCTATCAGAAATTCACTCCATTTTATATTATGTTGTCAGGCAAACCAACTTAAGAATAGTCTGCAAATAGCAATCACTAAGCTCTCATCCCAAGACACTGGCTATGTGTTAGCCATAGACACACCAAGTATACGCCCCGGACCCTAAAAATAAACTGTTTTAGTACAATCCTGCATATATGGTTGTGAACAACTAGTGGACAAATATAAACCCACTGAAAAATATGAGTTTCTATAATACGTATAATGATTTTTAAATACTTGGAGGAAACAACCTGATCTCTGGGTTCAATTAAAGGACGTCCCCATTTACTTTAAAGTTGGACAGAGTAGCTTATGGTAACCTCGCCTCCCTTTAGCAGTCACTCTTGAAACTACATCCAGGCCCCATTCTGGTCATCCTTCACCCCTACTGTCTTGGCTGCTCCTTGGACGGTCGCCTAAATAAAGTTCCAGTGTACGTTCACCAAGTCAAGAGACCAGCAACAGCCAGGAAAGCGGCAAGGGGGACGAGAAATCCTCTCGCTTCACCAGGACAGTGGCTGTTTGATCTTACAAGGGCGACTTCCCGTTTTCTCCCTCTTACCTTGTACACTTTCCCAAAGGCTCCGTCACCCAATTCTCCTATAATTTCCCAAAACTCTTCGGGGTTCAGGTCCCTCTTCACGTGTTCGTACTGCTTCTTCTTCTTCTCGCTCCCCAACTTGAAGATCTTACGGAAATTGAAGAAGGACATTTTTCTTCCCCACGGATTGTCTGGCACTTAAAGAACTAAAACAACAATAAAAGGCAAAGTTTCTCCTCCCTGCTCCCCCGCGCGAGCCCGACGGGTGGCGGGCGGAGGGCAGCGGGCTGCGGCGGGCGCGGGCTCTCCCGGCTCCCGCCGCTCCGGCCGGGAGTCTCCGGAGAAGGCGGGGCGCGACGCGGGCTCCGACCCACGGGGTGGGGAGGGGGGGCTGCGCGGGCGGTCCTTCCACCCAGCCCGGCCCGCGGGCCGCGCGGTGGGTGCCTGGCCCCCCTTGGCGCTAGGGGGGCGGCACCTGCCCGGACTCTTGTCCCGGCCCGGTCCGACGGGTTCGAGCGGTCCGGATGCCTGCGATCGCTGCGGCTTAGGCCCGTGTCACGGTGTCTCCAGGGGCGGCGGCCACTCCGGGCAAAGGGACGCGGCCGGCGACCTCGGAGGCCAACAGTCGACAAGCCGAGCTCTCTCGCCTCGGCCCGCGAGCCCAGGGTCCCCTCTGCAGCTGTCCGCTCCCGCGGCTCGAGGCCCGCGCGTCCCCTCCGCTCCCGGGCGCCGCCACCTCCTCTCTCTCCCTCCCCAGCCTACACAGCCTCGCTCTGGTGCGCGCGCCGGCGCCGACGCCGACGCCAGTGCCGCAGCGCGCCCGCGCGCTCCCCCGGTCGCGCGCTCCGCTCACCGCGCACTCGCGCGGGGGCGTGCCCTTTGGCCCCGCGCACGCGCGTTGGGCTCAGCTTGCTGGCGGCCTTGTGGGGCTCGCAGGTGTCCAGCGCGAGGTGCGACGTGAGCCCTTCCTATTGTCTCGCCTTTTCAATCGCTCCGGGTTTGCCCTCTAAGCCCTAAAATCCTTTCAACCCAGGGCTTTGGTGGAGTTGCCTCCGCGGTCACGACCCTCTTGGTGTTGCCTTCCATTCTGGATCTGGGCAAATTTGTTAAAGACTGAAAGTTGAGCTGTCCCGATTGGGGCTCTCAAAAGGGTCCAAGAGAGGAGAGTATGTGTGGCAGCTAGCCTAGGAGCTTTTGAAGTCAGAGATTACCAGCTCTGTGACCTTGGGCAGTAACCTCTGCCAGACTCAGTTTCTTCATTATGGAGAGAAATAAATGAGGTGAAGATGTAAGCCCTTGGCGCGGTGCGTGCACCAGCGGACGCTCAAATTTCCTTCTGGCTGTTGTTACAAGTGTGCAGGTAAGTCAGACATAGATACATACAAACCGTTTAAGCCCCCTTCTTGGGTGATAACCACTAAACCCCACTACTAAACCCCACTACAGGTAATCTACCTTCTCCTGGCCAGTTCCCACAGCCTTATTTCCGGTACCACCCTTCGTGACACCATCTGAACCACTTACTAGGGCCGTGGTTTCCTAATCTGCCTCCAGCCCCTTGGACCGCACTAATGGAAGACTGCCTGAGCAACGTGGGCGTTGGCTGGAATCTATCCGATAGTGACCTGCCTTCCTGTCTTCCACCAGAAAGGGAGCACTTTAAGGGCAGTGGTTTGTTGCTCATCATTGTATCTGAGTACCTGACAACATTCCTGGCATATGATAGGAAGGCAGATGCCTTGAATGAATGGAGTTTATCTGGAGCGTAGGCCCTATGCTCCTATAGTGTTGATATCTCCATAATGCCCAAACATTTTGCCCTCCAGCTCTGAAATGATCTAACAAAACTCTTCTTCCAGTAACAGGATTAGAATGATTTTGTTTCTCCAGGTCCCTCCATTTTTTAAGTTTTATTGAGGTATAATTGATATATAATAAACTATACATATTCAATGAATCTATTTTTAACTAAGTATTATCATTTATGTAGGTGGCAGTAGGTGTAAAGGTAATACATACTCATTGTGAAAAATTAAGAAATTCACAAAGGATAAAATAAAAAGTACTTGAATTCTGCCCCCCAAATATAACCATTGGTAAGATTGTATTATATTTCCAAACAGGACTTTTTGGCTATAGATTAACTTTTTTTACATGGATTAAATTATACTGCATGTGCCTGACCAGGCGGTGGCACAGTGGATAGAGCGTTGGACTTGGATGCGGAAGACCCAGGTTTGAGATCCCGAGCTCGCCAGCTTGAGTGCAGGCCCATCTGGCTTGAGCAAAAGCTCGTCAGCTTGGACCCAAGGTCGCTGGCTCCAGCAAGGGGTTGCTCAGTCTGCTGAAGGCCCGCGGTCAAGTCACATGTGAGAAAGCAATCAATGAACAACTAAGGTGTTTTAACGGCAACCAAAAACTAATGATTGATGCTTCTCATCTCTTTCTGTTCCTGTCTATCTATCCCTCTCTCTGACTCTCTCTCTGTCCCTGTAAAAAAAATAATAATAATTATACTGCATGTAAAGGTTTGCATCCTACACATTTCATATTCTCATACCATTAGTATTTTTTTGTTTGTTTTTTTGTTGTTCAAACATGGGATATTTAGATTACATAGAACTTTTCTCTATTTTAAATAAAACAGTGATAAATATCTCTGTTTACAAATCCTTTTCCACATATTTGATTATTTCCTTAGGCAAATTACCAAAAGTAAATTTGGGTCAAAGGGTTTAAATCTGTTCCCTTTTTTTAGTTCTTTTCAAAATAGAAAAACTTTTGCTTTTTTATTAATTTTAAAAAAAAGTATATCCTGTTGTAAATTAATTCAAATAATACAGAAATGATAAAACTAGGAAACTGTCTGTAATTTTCCCCTTCTCCCTCCTACCCAACTTCTGCCCCAACCTAACCACTATAAAAGTTAAGCTTATGAACATGAGGGAACTTTGAGGGAGTAACAGAGTTCTAAAACTTGATTGTTGTAATGATTGCACAGCTATATACATTTACTAAAAACCATTGGATTGTATACTAAGAATGGGTAAAATTTATGGTATGTAAATTACAGCACAATAAAGTCACTTTGAATAAGTTAGATATAGATATATAGATACAGATATTTAACATGATTTTTGCTATGCATACACTTTTTAAATATAAAAATGGTGGGCCTTGGCCTGGTAGCTCAGTTGGTTAGAGTGTTGTCCCAATATACCAGTGGTTCTCAAAGTGTGTGCCAGGGCTCACTGGTGCACCCTGGAAGATTTCCAGGTGTGCCCTATGGTATTCCAGAGAAATATGTTCCTGTTGGGAACCAAAAACCAACAGGGTTTTTGGAGTTTACATTTTTGGGGCACAGAGGTGTGGGGAATTGGCTGTAAGCTGACAGTCTGCCCAATCCCCCACCTCACTTGCTTGATTAGGTTGCAAAAGGCTGTTAAGCTGTGGTGCTGGATTGTTTACACTACCCCCCATGTTCCCCAGAAAGACTGGAGGCAAGTTTCTCCTATCCTTTGTTTGGTGTAAAGTTAAGATGATATGTATGGTGGGGGTTTTCTGCACTTGGTAAAATTCTTGGGTTGCCTTGGAAACATGATCAGAGACCATCGATTTGGTAATGGGCTCACTTTGCCCTATAAATAAAGCAAGATGCAGTTTTTGGACGCATTTTGTTCTTGCCAGCAGCAATCACAGGGCCCTCCCGACCCCGTATTTTCTTAATTCTGTGTATTTTCTTAATTCTGCACCGTTCCCACTCAGGACTTGGAATTACTGGCTGCTCTGGTTCACGGCATGTGCCCAGCTATAAAAATAAATATAGTTACTCTATTTTACCTTTTCATTACGGAAATACCGCTCTTTTTGTTAACACATCATTATTATATTTTTTATTAACACATCATTATATTATTTGTTTCTCATAAACACAAGAATGAAAAAACTTAACACATTCACGCCAGAACCTGCTAAATTTATTAAATCTTACTAAGAATGTATCTATATACATAAAAAGATAATTTTTTGTCATTTTTTTTATTTTTTAACCCCTCTTTTTTATGAATTCTAAAAAGCATAACTCAAAAAATGTAACATAAAAATGTTTTTTAATGTCAGAATAAATTCAATTTTGTTGTATTGATTTCATTTAATTACCATAAAAGCACGCTTGGACTTTATATTTTTTTCTTTAATATTTGACTTAATTATTTATAACATATTTCTCAGAAATTTATATATAGTGCGCCCACAATTATTTGTAGGATTTTAAATGTTCCCCGACTTTAAAAAGTTTGAGAACCACTGCAATATGCCAAGGTTATAGGTTTAATCCCAGGTCAGGGTACGTATAAGAATCAACCAATAAATGTGTAAATAAGTAGGACAACAAATGAATATTTTTCTCTATATATCTCTCTCTCTTCCTTCCTCTGTCTCTAAAAAAATCAATAATGTAAAAAAAATGTTGTTCAGTATAGATCATTGACATCTTCCATACCAGCACTAATAGAGCTAATCCTTTTTAATAGGTGCATGTGGTCCCAGGGTATAGCTCTACCATAATTTATTTAATCATTTTTCTATTGGTAGGCATTTAGATGGTTCCCAATTTTTTGTCATCACAAACAGCACCACAGTGAGCATACGTATACTAGCATCTTTTTGTATTTGTCTGGTTATATTTCCTTAAGATAAAATACAGGAAGTAGAGTTTCTGAATCAAAGACTATATTCAAAAATTTTTTACCTATATTGCCACATTGGCCTCTAGAAAGGTTATACTAATTTATACTCCTACTAGCAATATATGAGTGTCAGTTTCACCACACCCTCAATAGCACCAACGTATTATCTCATCTTTTGAAGTTTTATCAAGCTGATAGCCCAAAATAACCTCTCATTTACAATTCTCTTATTATTAGTGATGTAACACCTTTTCATATGTATATTGGCCACTTCTATTTTGTATTTTATAAATTGCATCATCATATCAATAATATCAAATGGCATTGTTAGTATATAAGTGAGATGGTCAAGTCTAACATACTTTGGTGAAATAATGATGGAGTTAATAGTACCTTATTCATTTTTTCCATGAATTTATAGCAACAAATTATTAAATAATATCAGTGAAATGTCATTTATACAGATTCATATTTTCCCAGTAATGACCCTGATTATCTAGATGTTTGTGTTATTTGTAAATCATAGTTTGGCTTCCTTGAATTTTTTACACTTTTAAAAATAAAGTTTAACCAGTGGCCATGTGTAGTATTCATTTAATACACAATTTTTTGGCTCCACTCACCTTAAAAATAGTTTTAAGACATTCTCCTTAATAGCTTGGTGATGGGAGAAATATCTTTCCAGGTAACTAACCTACACTGAAAATATTAAGGATACCATTAAAAATTACAAATTGAATAAGTATTGAATGCTTACTACATGCCACCACTGTGCTAAGTGCTTTACATGCACATCTCATTTAGACCTCATACCAACCCTATGAGGTACATACTATGGTATGATAGCCCCATAAAAGCAAGGGAAACTGAGACAGATTTACTCAGAGATAGTTATGAACTGGAATCCAGATCTTGGTAAACCAAACTCCCAAGCATTGAACAACTAAGACTATCTCCGTAGCCTTAATGAGCTTCTGTAATAGTTTATCTCACAGGATTGTTGCCACACGCTGCTGTTTCTTTCTCCTTTTTTTCTTAAATTGAAAATGTACTCTTCTGCCCAAGCTAGATAGCTCAGTTGGTTGGAGCATCGTCCCCAGTGCACCAAGGTTGTGGGTTCAAACCCAGGTTGAGACACATACAAGAATCAACCAATGAATGCATGGGTGAGAGGAGCAGTAAATCAATGTTTCTCGCTCTCTTTCTCCCTCTCTAAAAAATAAATTTTTTTAATTTAAGAAAACCTACTCTACTCATGTCTTTCCTTTGTTCACTATCAAGTGTGTACTTGTATAAGTTAAGTGTGTATGGGTAGGTCTATATATGCTTATGTGTTTATAAGTGAATTTGTATATGTATGTGTGTGGAAGTGTATGGAAGCATGTATGTTTGTGTATGAGTATGTGTGTATGTGTGTGCACATATGTGTATATTGGTATTTGCGGGTACACTTGTGTACAGGCATGTGTGTATCTGAACATATGTATGAGGGTATTATATGTTTCTCCCTCTAGACTGAAAGTACTTGGAGGACAGAGACTCTCTTGCTCATCCCTACATACCTTGCATCCAGCCCAATATCTTTCTAGTCCATAAATTTCTGTTGAATAATGAATGAAAATGAAAGCACTTTATACCTACTAAAAGCAGATTACATATCAATTCCTTTCCCTTCCTTATTTCTAATTTAGGCAGCAAATTTACTAGTAAGTTCTTTAAATGCTACTGTGTAGGTTACATGGAAGTAGTAAATTCCTTTCGTGTACAAGGACTGCAGTGTCAATACATTTGTCTTCCTTGTGCAATTATATTTTTAGAAAGAATTTTTTTCAGGTGTTTTTAAAACGTAACCTGCAATCATGACAATCGTTCTCCTGAAATAGGATTGTGTGTCATTCAGAAAATTCCAAATCGGATTTTTAGTCATTTTTTTCCTACTTTAAAGGTAAAAAAATCACCTGGTAAGCTATTTTTGTTTCAAAATGGGAATCTAAAAATATCCTCCCTTCTCCTGCATGTCCCTTTCTGCGTCATACAGAACTGTTACACTCACACTCCCACCCTCCCTCATCCCTCACTGCTTCTGCTGAAATGAATCATAAACATTTGGCAGTGTAATGGCAAGTCTTAACATATTCAAATCTGAGGAATTAAAAATGAAAACTGTACAAACATAACTTCTTTCATAAGTGGCACTCACTCCAGTTTAAAAATCTAGCTACCATAATAACTTTTGAACTTTAAGGACATTCAGACATTAACTAGCTGCACCGTTCAGGCAGTGGATCCTTTGAGGTTAATAAAAGCCTCTGTGCTATTCTGTTGCCCATACTTCTATGTATTGCAGTTCTTCTATCTTTGTTTCATAAGGCAAACAAGTTGGATGTGACAGTTTTGAGCACTGGCTCAAAATTATTTGTCTGCCCTTAACTAGCGCTGTGGCAAGTCACTGCTCTGCACTTTGAGGCTCACACAGGAGTTTCACTTTCAACAGAGGTGGCTTCAGAGATGAAACAAGTCAGTATGACCCAGAAAATAGGATAAGTGCTAAGGTAAAATTTTGGTAGTAGATTGCTTCGTGTGTTTGTGTGTGTGTGTGTGTGTGAGAGAGAGAGGGAGAAAGAGACAGAGACAGATAGAGAGAGGGACAGATAGGGACAGACAGACAGGAAGGGAGAGAGATGAGAAGCATCAGTTCTTTATTGTAGCACCTTAGTCGTTTATTGATTGCCTTCTCATATGTGCCTTGACCAGGGGGCTCTAGCCAAGCCAGTGACCCCTTGCTCAAGCTAGCGACCTTGGGTTTCAAGCCAGTGACCTTTGGGCTCAAGCCAGTGACAACAGGGTCATGTCTACAATCCCATTGACCCCGCACTCAAGCTGGTGAGCCCGCGACCTAGGGATTTCCAACCTGGGCCCTCTGTGGCCCAGGCCCACGCTCTATCTACTGCACCACTGCCTAGTCAAGCTAGATTGCTTATTTAACATGATCTCTAAGAGCCCTTGCAACTATAAAATTCTGTTTTTATTGTGCCCCTAACTTTTATTGCCTTGTACATATACTAGTAAATGTGTCCATTTTTTCTGACACAATTGTGACTGAAGAGTAAATAAATGCAGCTAGGAACTTCAAAAAGAAGCACTTGGCTATCAAAATTCATTGAGAATCCTGTTTCCACCCAAAACTATTCTCTGGGTAACCCTTCAGAAATTTCTCTGGTAAGATAGAAAGCCTGCCACATGCCTTGGGGAGTGGATGGCATGTTTTCGGGGTAATGTCAGTGGCTATCTTCCAAAAGAAATGTTCAGGTTTTCCCTGTTAGGAAATCACAAGTTCTTAACTATTGTCTTCTTATCTTCTTCCTAAACTCTTCTAATCATTCAGAGCAGCAAATTTTCAATGAAAACCTTATTAGTGTGCATTCCTGTTTCACAAAGCTGCCAGAACAACTAGAAACCAGAATTTATGGCTCATTATAGTCATGAGACACTGCCTGTTTGTCTGCAGAATCACAACCTTTTCTATTTCTGTGGCTCATGTTTCATGCTGCTGCAGGAGGAAATTCACCAATATAGATTCCTATTAGAGCCGTGTCTATTTTCGAGTGTTTATCCATGTGAACTTTATAAAATGGCCATTTCTTACAAAAATGAACCAATTATTTGTGATTGTAGATTCAGCTGAATAAAAAATATGTATTACAGAACTGACTCTTTAAATAACTATTTAGAATTGCCACCTTTCGTCCACTCCTTCCTTCAACAGATGGTCCCAATTTTCTACTATAGGCTAAGCTAGGCAATGTCCTACAATATACCCCAGTAGGGCCAACTGGAGAATCAGTCAGAATCTAAACAGACAAAAAAAAAAAAACAAAAAGAAAAACTGTAGCCTTTTGGGACTTATACTCTCTATGGTTAAGTGGGATGTAGACAAATAATAAAAGGTTGATTTTGCCAACCCTGCCCCAGGATATTTGTCCATTTCTGCAGACTTTTTTGGTTGTCACTTCTGGGGTGCTATTGGTATTTGGTAGCTGGAGGTCAGAAATCCTGCTAAACATCCTGCAATGCACCAGACAGCTCCCCATCCCCACCTCCAACAAAGAATTATCCAGCTGAGGTTGAGAAATCCTGTACTAATATTTAGTATTAGCGATCAGGATGTTGGTTAGCCCTGAGGGAGTAGTAACTAGAAGAGGACATAGCAGGAAACCTCCGGATGCTTATTACATGGGTGAGTTTATTATGCAAAAATTCACTAAACTCTGCTCTTATGATTTGTCTTTTTTTCTATATGTGTAATTTTAACATATAGCCACTACATTTTTTTAAAAACTCCTCCTGTCAAGAGGTGAAGGGATTCAATGAACTCCCCCCCACCCTTGATTCTTGGAGCTATGACTACTTAACCAATATAATATGGCAAAAGTGACCCAGCCAGTTTCCAGACCCATTTCTTAATAAATTGGCAGTTTCCACTCCCTGTCACTTGGGACACTCAGTCTTGGAAACCAGCTACCATGCTCTGAGAAAGCTCAAACAACCCATGAAGAGGCCCATGTGGAAATGGACAGAGGCCCCAGACCTTCAGTCCTGAGCGAGCTCCCACCTACTGCTCAGCTTTAACTTGCCAGCCATGTGAGTAAAGCATCTTGAAGTTCTCTTCCAGCCTCTGTCCAATTACCCCAGCTGACATCACTTGGAAAAGAGCCAAGCCTTCCCCATGGAGCCCTGCCCAAGTTGCAGATTTATGAACTAAAGAAGCAATTGCTGTTCATTTAAGGCACTACATTTTAGGGAAGTTTGTAAAGCAACAATCTATAACTGAAACAATGTTAAGTAAATCAAATTTTTACTTTAAAAAGGAGTACCAGCCTGACCTGTGGTGGTGCAGTGGATAAAGCATCGACCTGGGAACACTGAGGTCGCCAGTTCAAAACCCTGCACTGGTCTGGTCAAGGCACATATGGGAGTTGATGCTTCTAGCTCCTCCCCCCTTTCTTTCTCTCTCTCTCTCTCTCTCTCTCTCTCTCTCTCTGTCTGTCTCCTCTCTAAAATAAATAAAGAAAAAGAAAAAAAAAAGGAATACCATATTATAGCCATATAACTTGGGGAAATTCTTGGTTAAGTAGTTTTAAAGTTTTTCTTACAGCAGAACTTTTAATGGACTAATGTATTTTCTGTTTCTGTACAAGTATCTATATTTCTCAAACATTTTTAACCCCAGAATCTGTATTTTAAAATGCCATCTTGCAAGATTGGTGTTAAATGGACCAGACTTGAAGAAAACCAGACTAATCTTTCAATTTCAATAATTCAGTGAACTGAAATTTTAACCCTTAAAATTGCAGAATTAACATCAGGATAGTTTTAACTGGAAAATTAAGATGTAATATAGTCAATCCAGATAATCAGGTGAAATACCTTAAATTTGCCTAATGGAATTTTTCTTAATTATGAAAAGTTCTAATGGCACTTAAAAATTTTAGATTGCATCTCAGTGTTTATTTTAACATCCCTGAGATCAATGGTTCCATAAGTTAAAAAACAAACCAAAAAAACACTTAAAACTGTTTTTACTTGGAAGGTAATAGTAGCAATGTATACTTAGATGTTGAGTGGTATAAAATGCTTTCTGTGTTTCCTTAAAATCTCACTTGGTCTTGCCTGACCAGGCAGTGGCACAGTGGATAGAGCATCAGACTGGGACATGGAGGACCCAGGTTTGTAACCATGAGGTCACTGGTCTGAGCGTGGGTTCATCCGGTTTGAGCATGGGCTCACCAGCTTGAGCATGGGGTTGCTGGCTTGAGCATGGGGTCATAGACATGCCATGGTCACTGATTTGAGCCCAAAGGTCACTGGCTTGAAGCCCAAAGTTACTGGCTTGAGCAAGGGGTCACTCACTCTGCTGTAGCCCCCCGCCCCTCGTCAAAGCACATGTGAGAAAGCAATCAATGAACAACTAAGGAGACTAAGGAGCCGCAACGAAGAATTGATGCTTCTCATCTCTCTCCCTTCCTATCTGTCCCTCTCTCTGTCTTTCTCTCTCTGTCAAAAAAAAAAAAAAAAAATCTCACGTGATCTTAAACTGAACTACACAACATACTTCTAATATATTGATACAAATTTATTTTGTAGCCTATTTATTTGTCCGGGCTTTAAAAACAACATTGGACTGAAGTGGATAAATTGTGACCTTATATCCTGTCTCAAGTCTAGTGAAATTCAAGTTTATTGTTTATTATCATCATCCAAAATCCAGTGGAGGCTTTGTTTTGATTTTCTTATTAAAGACCAATTCCCAGCCTGACCAGGCAGTGGCGCAATGGATAGAGCATCGAACTGGGATGCGGAAGACCCAGGTTCGAGACACCAAGGTCGCCGGCTTGAGCACAGGCTCATCTGGCTTGAGCAAAAGCTCGTCAGCTTGGACCCAAGGTCACTGGCTCCAGCAAGGGGTCACTCAGTCTGCTGAAGGCCCGCGGTCAAGGCACATGTGAGAAAGCAATCAATGAACAACTGTGGTGTCGCAATGGCAACGAAGAACTGATGATTGATGCTTCTCATCTCTCTCCATTCCTGTCTGTCTGTCTCTGTCTATCCCTCTCTCTGATTCTCTCTCTGTCCCTGTAAAAAAAAAAAAAAAAAAAAAAGACCAATTCCCAGTCGCCACTCCCCACACATTCAGTCCCCCCTGTCTCAGCTCAGATGCATCTCGTCAGCATGAGGCAGTTTTGGAATGAAAACTTTAGCATCCAAGTAGAGCATGCTACAGACTGAGATGCTGACCAGTTCCCCATGTGCCCAGTGTCATCCTCCTCCTTTCAGATCCTCTACTAGAGCCTGACCCCTGGACATAGGGTTCTCCAGTCAGTCTTCTTTATTCCACTCTGGGTATACCTCAAATCACCAGCTCCCTGATTTTATCCCATGATGTTACTGCCAAGTCCTGTCTACCCTGATCTATGCCAGGTTGCTAGAAAAGTCATTTTCTGTTTGAACCTTTGTGTTCAAACTGTGCTGACTCTACCCACATCACTCCCCAAACAACCAAGTTGGAAATTCTGGCTTCTGGATTTCTCTTTGGCTTGTGGAAAGACAAGTTGTTTGGCTTTTGCTCACCACACAAAAGCATACCCCTAAAGGGGTCAGGGGAGGCTGAAATTCAGTCCACATTTTGTTAACTAGGCTGAGAGCCTGTCAGTCTGTCTACCCAAAGGGACACCATTTTCTTGTTTTAACAGATGATTTATAAAGTAGTGATAGTACTGGCCTCTGACTTAGACCTCAGTGTTGTCATTTATACATCTGGGATGTTCTCTTTTCTATCTTTCCTGTTGTCTTAGGTTCTGTCCTATTCCATGGCAAAATGACATGTCCTTTAAATGGGAGAGATCTCCCCCTTTTTATGATTCTTCCCGTAATATGAAAGCACTTTGGTGGTTTTTATACCTGTAGTTAGCACCAGCAATTATCCTCAGATTTGTAAATCATTTTGCTTCTAATTGATATTCACTGAAGTGCTCAAAACATAGGCTCCAAGTAGAACTGTGCAAGTGCTTTGCATCCATTGAGTCTTCTGCCTCACTCAGGAGACCATCCTAATTCTATTCTACAGCTTTGCCTTTCAAATGTTTGCTGGTTCACATAACAACAAGGATTAAGGAATTACTGAAGGATCAAGGCTGCTTTGAAGCCAAGTATAACTGCCATTCAACCCCAGAACCAATTTCACTCAACCAACAAACTCAGAAGCACTAGCTCTCTCCCAGTGGGCTTTCCTTTGTCTTCCCCTCAAACTGCATGATTTACTTTTCCAAAGGGCGGTTATGTTCCATTATGTTTTGATAGCATCCAGATTCTCCAGATAAACTCATTTATTATGTGGTGCACTCCTGTACACCAGGCCAACTGAATTATTTTCACATTACTCACCCTATTGAGCTGGCAGATTATTAATATAAAAGCACTATAAGGTGATGTGCTTCTTCAGCTTCAATAAAACGTCATCCTTATTAAAGAACTGGGTTTCTGTATAGTCAAAGTATTTCTTACTTGTATGCTACACAGAAGGGGGAAAAATCAGTATTTCCTTAATTCCCAAGAGCAGGTGGAAAATTAACCAGAGCATTTGAAATTACTTCACTGAGTCTTAATGAGAGGGTGGAAGCAGAATTGAAAACAAAGAAACAACAATGAATATTGTGACAACTATATATGATGCCAGGTAGTACTAAAAATACCAGGGGGAACATTTTGTAACATATGTCTAACTACTATGCTCTATACCTGAAACCAATAAAAAATAATATTGAAAGAAAAAAAGGGACAGTGATGTTTCTGATATAGAAGAGACATTTTTACCTTTTACAATTTACTTGACATGCGAAGTTAAGCACTCAGAAGGACCAGCAGTTAAATGATATGGGTCAATACATATTCTAATATAAGAAAGCAGCTCTGAGGAGTGAGAGCCAAAGCCAGTACTGTTCTTAGCTGTATCAGTTATCATTGAAAGAGCTAACTGGGGTTTTATTGACAAATTTTAAGTATCATTGAGCAGAATGACAGAAAACGGGTTTTGCTACAGAAGTGGTGCTAAATGGACTACTCAAGACCCCCTTCAGGGCTGAATGACTTACTCCCTCGGGTGATGGGAGACAGTCCTCTCCAGAAATGACCCAGCAAAAGAGTCCCCACTCCCCAGGTCACATCCTCTTCCTCATCCATTGACTAGTTGATGCCGGGGTACATCAAGGCCTGGCCATCCCAGCTCCAGAGATCCCAGCAGGCTCGGTGGAGGCTTTTGCTGAGACTATTTCGCAGTCCACCTTCTCCCTGCCCAATCTTGCCTCCTTCCTTCTCTTTCCACAGGTACTGGACCCAACCGTATTCTCCAAGTAATAAGCTTTCAGGATGCTGATCTCAGTCTCAGAGCTCTCAGATTTCCCCAAATCTACCCCCCCAAGGCTTTTAAAAGATATGATGAACATATATAACATTGTGTAAGTTTGAGATGTACAGCATGTAGATTTGATACATTTACATATTGCAAAATGATGATCATCAGAGCTCTTAGCTCACAACTGCATCATATTGTATAATTACCATATCATTTCTGAGGTGAGAACATTTAAGATCTACTCTATTAACAACTTTCAAGTATATAACACAATGTTATTCACTGTAACCACTATGCAATACATTAGATCCCCAGAATTTATAACTGGAAGTTTGTACCTTTTGACCAATCTCTTTCCTTAACACCCTCCACCCCCGCCCAGTCCCTGACAGCCACTATTTTAGTCTTTGTTTCTATGAGTTTGACTTTTTAAGAATCCACATATAAATAATATCATACAATATTTGTCTTTCTCTGTGTGACTCATTTCATTTAGCATAATGCCCGCAAGGTCCACCCATGTTGTCACAAATGGCAGGACATCATTCTTTCTCATGAATGAATATTCCATTGTGTGTGTGTCTATGTGTGTGTCACGTCTGTATCCATTCATCCACTGACAGACACTTGGGTTGTTTTTGTCTCTTGGCTGTGGTGAATAATGCTGCAATTAACAAGGAAGCCAAAAATCTTTCATAAAAAGCAGCTCCAATTTAAATTACAAAATTTCCCAAAAATCAATGCAAGAAAATGCCTCTTTCTTCACACCCTCACCAACTACATGTACTGTATAACAAAATGTTTTAATCTGTGCCAAAAATAGATTGGAAATATTACTTCACAGGTGCCCTACACATGTATACAGCCTTTGTGTGAATTTTTAAAAGGTGTCTCCTCTGGGTGAATGAATTTTAAGTTTCTTTCTCAACCCAGTGCCCCCCACATACCACCTCGTACCTCTTCCTACCCCCACCCCACCCCTGATGATTTTCTAGGTAGAAAGAGGCCAGAACACAGAATTTGTCATTCAGCACTCACCCCTTGGCCAGTACTCTTTGCACAGTGCTTAAACCAGGGGTCCCCAAACTTTTTACACAGGGGTCAGTTCACTGTCCCTCAGACCGTTGGAGGGCCGTACTATAAAAAAGAACTATGAACAAATCCCTATGCACACTGCACATATCTTATTTTAAAGTAAAAAAAAAAACAAAACAGGAACAAATACAATATTTAAAATAAAGAACAAGTAAATTTAAATCAACAAACTGACCAGTATTTCAATGGGAACCATGGGTGCAGATGCATCCTGTGCTCCTCTCACTGACCACCAATGAAAGAGGTGCCCCTTTCGGAAGTGCGGCGGGGGCAGATAAATGGCCTCAGGGGGCTGCATGCTGCCCATAGGGCCATAGTTTGGGGACCCCTGGCTTAAACTGAGAAACTGACTGTGCATGGCAGCTCTAGAAACTCACTGCTAAAAATCGCATTTCTTTAACTATGAGTTAAATCTATGTAACCCTATAATATTTATATTGGCTTTTTTTTTCAATTTTTATTTATGAAAAGATGTTCTGAGTAACGCAAAATCCATCAAGACATGAATCTGTATAATACCCCAGTAGATAAATGAATAATAGTTGACAATATTATTTGGTAACAAATAAGTGAATAAATATTTGATCCTTTGATATCCCATTTAGCATACCTTCAGGAAACGGGGTCATGAACAGTAAAGTGACAGTGGGACATTGTTTCTCAAAAGTTTCAAATACTGAACTCCTGGAAATGAGCATCCCTGCCCCTCAAGGGATAGGTAGTGAGCAACTATACCCACCAAGTGACAACTGTATAGATTAACATTAGTTTAAGTTCAAGTCACAAAGAAAAACAAAAGGAAGGAATTTTTTTTTTTTTACTCTCCGCTAGCTGCACAATAAATTAATATGTTTAGAGAGAAATCCCTTCTCTCTGCAGTCCCTCTGAAGTAGAAGCTGTTTGGACATATGTGAACAGCAGTATTTCAGGTGCATACCAAACCACCCCAGTATATGGTAATTTAAAATATCAATGTTTTATTACGTCTCATAATGCTATGTGTTGACAATCCGGGCTTCTTTTTCTCAGGCTCAGCTGGGGTCATGTATGACCACCTGGCTGGAGCTAGAGGGTCCAAGATGGTCTCACATGTCAGTGGATTAAAGACTTAAAAATGAAAAGCAAGCTTTTAAATTTTCAAAAGTAAATATATGGAAATACCTTTATGACTTTGAAATAGGAAAGAATTCTTACACAAAGCGGGAGACCAAGACTGATAAATTTAAGGTATCTATATATCAAAGACACTTTAAACAAAGTAAAAATATAGGTTACAGATTTGGAGAAAGCGTTTGCAGTGAATATAACTGATAAAAGATTAGTTTCCAAAATACAAATATAAAGTATTCCTATAAAACATTAGGATAGGCCCTGGCTGGTTGGCCCCAGGTTGATCCCAGTCAGGGTACACAAGAGAAGCAATCGTCTGCTTCTCTTCACTCTCCCCCGTCTCTCTTCCCTTCTCACAGCCAGAGGAGAGAGCCACCTCTCTCGTGGCTTGATTGGTTCAAGCGTCGGCCTCAGGCACTGAGGATAGCTCCATTGATTCAGGCATCATCCCCAGATGGGGGTTGACAGGTGGATCCCTGTCAAGACCCAAGTAGGAGTCTATCGCTCTATCTTCCCTCCTCTCAACTTAAAAAAAAAAAACAACACAAATAAAACCACCAGGATAATGAACTGCACCACCACCATGGGTAGAGGATATATGAACAGGCACTCACAGAAGAAGAATGCAAACAACAAACAAGAATTTGAAAAGAAGCCCACTATCCCTAATAATCATAAGTAAAATACAAACTAAAACAATGATTTCAATCATTAAACTGGCAAAAAAGCTTTTAAGAGCTTACAAAACTCACTGTTGATGAAGATGTAGCTCAAGGGAGATTCTCAAACACTGATCTACTTAGGGATATAGGTTAATGGAGGTTCCAGAGCTTTCATATACCACAATTTTAAAACATGGTTTCCATGGTCTCTGCAACAGAAGAGTCAGTTGTTCTTCTGTGCTTACCTTGGATGTTATACAACATACATGCTTACAACTCATTGGCATAACAAATATCATGGTAACAATCCAACCACAAAATAGGCTGGGAGATGCAGTCCTTTTGGGTGCCCAGGAAGAAGAAAGTGAAATAGAAAAAGAAAAAGAAGTCTCTGTCACACTTGAAAACTATTAAAATTTTATAAAAGTTGGTGGTAGATAGACATTAATTTTATTATTCTTTCCATTTATATGTTAAACTTTCATAATTGTTTTAAAAGAGAGGAAATAAAGAGAATTTAAATGATCTGTTCAGTGTTACAGAGGTAAGTGGTGAATTTGATTGACTAAGAGCTGTCTCTAAGAAACTCTCTTTCTTCAAGAGTCAAATCCAAGTACTTTACTAATTTCATATTATTCATTTAAAAAAGACTTACTGAGTTCTTATTATATGCTTGCCCTTGAGGAAGGCACAGTCCAGAGGAAGAAGAGATAGACATGTAAACAAATTATTGTAATATATTACAGTTATCACAATGTATTATGAATAAAAGTATGTTGAATATGCTCCTGATCTTTGTAACCTGGTGACATAATAACTGGAAACTTCTTTATAGTGGTCTTGAGTCCCAGAAAGTTTTAAAATGTACACGAGCAGTTCATGAGGTCAATGTTATCTTCAACTGTGAGAGCCAAACTTTAGTGGAGAGTTACTTCAGGAAATTCCTGAAGTAAAACTTTGCCATGAACTCCACCCTAGTCATGCTCAGCCTGTACAGACTTGTTAGGGAGGTGCTGCTTAAATAATATATATAGTCTTGTTCAACCTCGTGTCTTCAAATAAGAAGTTCTTTGCTCTTCTGCACAAAAGAACAGAGAGAAACAGATTCCCACTGGAAAGGAAAATTGTTCAACTTTACTAGTATTGGAGTCTTATGCCTCATTGGAACATCTAAGTGGACACCTCTGATTGCACACTTGTGAAGGTTGGAGACTAAAACGACCTAGCATATTTTCTAGACCATCCTCCAAGACCAAGGTCACAATTGCTTCAAATAGCTTATCTCCTTATTCTTCTCAGTCCAGTTAAAACATAGTCCTGTTCCATTTACAACTATGTTTCTCAATGAGTTCCATGATATAGTTAATTCAGTCATTTAACACAAATTTTTGAGTTGGGGAAATAGAGCTTAGCAAACAGACATGGTTTCTGACCTCATGAAGCTTATAGTCCAGTTGGTGAAGCAGACATTAATCAAACAAGTACACCTACAAAGATCTCATATATGCATAAGAGTTATAAAGAAAAATAAAGGATACTGTGAAAGAGAATAGAGGTCAGAGAGAGAGATAGAAAATAGAGAAAGAAAATAGGGGTTCTCATTTAGAATGGAGTGATTGGAATACCAGTCTGGTGGCGTGGACTAGGATAGTGGTAGATGGAAGTCTTTATTTTTGTGATATCTCTTGGTGGCTAAATTGATGGAATTTAATGATTCATAGATATGCAGATGGTCTGGCCTGTTTTGGCACAGTGGATAAAGCATCAACCTGGAATTCTGAGGTCGCCTGTTCGAAACCCTGAGCTTTCCTAATCAAGGCAGATATGAGAGTTGATGTTTCTTGCTCCTTCCCCATTATCTCTCTCTCTTATCTCTCAAATGAATAAATAAAAATATTTTAAAAAAAAGAGATATGCATATGGAAGGAGATGGAGGTCCAGGTTGACTCCAAAGCCCAATGTTCAAGATAAATATTTCCTTCTTTTATAATTTTTTTTCATGTGGTTTTGCAAAAACACCTGTAGTCATCTATGTATTGCATTCTTTGCATAGGGGTTTGAGCCTTATTTTTTAAATTTAATTTATTGGGATGACATTGGTTAATAAAATTATACAGGTTTCAGGTACACAATTCTACAATACATCATCTGGATATTGCATTGTGTGTTCACCACCCCAAATCAAGTCTCCCTTCAACACCGTCTATCTCCCCACTACACTTCTCCACCTCCCTCCACTCCCTTTCCCTCGGTGTTTGATCCTTAGACACAAATATTTCCTTATCTAGCAGGGGAATCATTGGGATATTAGCCACCTTTAACCCTTACTCAATGTCACTCCTTTTTATCTTGTATCCAGAAAGATGCTATATCCAGATATACAGGGTTCTCACCCCCTTACTACTCTCTGCAATTATTTTATACTCTTTCAGGATTTTAAATTTACATTTAGTTTATTACATCACATTTACATGTACATTAATGTGGTACAAAATTTCACAAGGACAAAAGGGTGCACAATGAAAATAGATCTTCCACCCTGTCACCCCATTGTCTAGCTACTCTCCTCAAAGTCAACCACCATTATAAATTTCTTGAGTATCCTTCAAGGGATAATTGTATGTGCAAGCAAAGATTTTGTAAATAAATGAAAGAAAGCTATGGTAGTTAGTTTGACCAGGCTAAGGATGTGTGGGTAGCTGGTAAACATTATTTCTGGGTGTGCCTATGAATGTATTCCTGGAAAAAATTAGAGTTTGAATTAGTAGATTGAGTAAGGAAGGTATCCCTTACTAATAAAAGTGAGCATCATCCAATCCTCTGAAGGTCCCAATAGAACAAAAAGGCAGAAGAAAGACCAATTCACTCCCTCTGCTTGAGCTGGGGCATCCATCTTCTCCTGCCCTCAGACATTCATGCTTCTGGTTCTCAGGCCTTCAGATTTGAACTGGGACTTACACCATTGGCTGCCTAAGTTTTAGGCCTTTGCATTTGGACTTAACAGCATTGGCTTCCATGATTATCAGGCCTTCAGACTCAGAGTGAACCACAAGCAGCTTCCCTGGCAGATCTTGAGACTTCTAGGTTTCCATAATCCAGTGATCCGGTTTTTATAATTTTCTCCTATCATCTATCTATCTATCATCCATCCATCCATCCATCCATCTGATTCTGTTTCTCCGGGGAACCCTGACCAACACCAATACTATGGTTCTCTTCTGTACCTTGCATTCTTCACCTAATAAATCTGGAAGATCTTTTCATATAGTCTTTTTAATGATGGCATACAATTTAAAT
The DNA here is from genome assembly GCA_037038555.1 of Rhynchonycteris naso. Lineage (NCBI taxonomy): Eukaryota > Metazoa > Chordata > Mammalia > Chiroptera > Emballonuridae > Rhynchonycteris > Rhynchonycteris naso. Next base: position 241,172,949 of record CM072999.1, on the reverse strand, counting down.
CTATTTCATTTAATTAGTACAATGTACTCAATCTGCCTCCTCTTTTTTTTAAGTGAAAGGAAAGGAGATAGTAAAACAGACTCCTGCATGCGCCCTAACCGGGATCTACCTGGGCAGGTGCTCAAATCAACCGAACTAGTTTTAGCACCTGAGGCAGAGGCCAAGGTTCTGACCAACTGAGGCATCCTCAGTACCCGAAGCCAATGCTTGAACCAATTGACTGTAGGAGGGGGAGAGGGAGAAAAAGGGGGAAAGGGAGGAGTAGAGAAGCAGATGGTCACTTCTCTTCTGTCTCCTGAATGGAAATCAAACCCGGGATGTCCATACGCTGGGCAGACACTTTACCCACTGCGCCAACTGGCCAGGTTCCAATCTGCTTTTTATTGATGGATATTTGTTGTTTCTAATTGTAGGCCATTATAATCAATGCTATAATAAATAATCTTTACATACTTCTTTCACACATATGTATGTTCTGTAGAAAAAATTCCTACAAATAGAATATAGAACCAAAAGGTGTGTGCCTTTGTAACTTTGATAGCTATGGCCATAATTTTAAGGGAGACTCCAGTTTATATTTCTATCTGCACTATAGTGGAATCCCTGCTTTCCTTCATCCTCATCCATATATTATGTCATCAGACTCTGATCTTTGACAATCTGAGAAGTATAAATAGTATTGCATAATTCTAATTTGCATTTCTCATAGCAAGATTGAATATCTTTTCCTATAGATGTGACAGCCATAATATTTTACCTTTTCTGTGAACTTTTCATGTTACTTCATGTGAAAAATCTTTTCAAAATTAAAATAAAATGTGTTTTTGATCAACTATGAGTCAAACATCCTTTGACTATAAAGAAGCAAGATAATTTTCATGAAGTCATTAGCCAATTTGCAGAAGTTAATGTTATTACTCATAAGAAATGTTATTACTTATTACGAAATAGAACTAGTTGAGAATGGTCCTTGGTTTCTGTGGTCTTTTTTGCAAAAACCCATACACCACAATAACCATGAGAAAAACATCAGATGAATCCAAATTGAGAGTCATTCTACAATATATCTGACCAGTACTCTTCAAAACTGTCAAAATTGTCAAAATTATCAAAAACAAGGAATGTCTGAGAAACTTATAGCTAAGAGCAGCCTAAGGAGATAAGACAACTAAAATGTAATGTGATAGCTTAGATGGGATTCTGGAATAAACAAAGGATATTGTAGAAGAACTAAGGAAATCTGAATAAACTGTAGAGTTTAGTTAATAAAAATGTATCAAGCCTGACCTGTGGTGATGCAGTGGATAAAGTGTTGACCTGGAGTGCTGAACCAGGTTGCTGGTTCAAAGCCCTGGGTTTGCCCGGTCAAGGCACATATGAGAAGCAACTACAAGTTGATACTTCCTGCTGCTCCATCCAGCCTTTCTCTCTCTCTCTCTCTCTCTCTCTCTCTCTTTCTCTCTCCCTTCTCTCTAAAATTAATAAATAAAATATAAAGAAGAATATAAGCAATTATATTTTTAAAATGTATCAATATTGTTTCATTACTTATGACAAGTGTACCATATTAACATATGACATTAGCCTGACAGGCAGTGGTGCAATGGATAAAGCACTGGTCTGGGATGCTAAGGACCCAGATTTGAAACCCCAAGGTCGCCAGCTTGAGTACGGACTCACCAGCTTGAGCATGGGATCATAGATATGATCCCATGGTCACTGGCTTAAGCCCAAAGGTCACTGGCTTGAAGCCCAAGGTTGCTGGCTTGAGCAAGGGGTCACTGAGTAGCTGGAACACCCCCCCCCCCAACCCATCAAGGCACATATGAGAAAGCAATCAATGAATAACTGAGGTGCCACAACTATGAGTTGTTGCTTCTCATATCTCTCCCTGCTTGTCTGTCCCCCTCCTCTCACTAAAAAATAAAAGAACAAAAACAAAAAACATATGATGTTAATAATAGGGGAAACTGGGTGCCAGGTTCTGTGCGAATGCTCTGTACCGTCTTTGTACCTTTTCTGTAGACGTAACACTATTTTAAAATCGTTTATTTAAATGCATAACGTAAAATTGGTAGATGGATAGAGAAATGGATGAATGGGTAACTGAGACAAAACCAATATAACAAAATATTATTGGTTTAATCTAGATGCTGGGCATATGTGTTCACTAAAATTTCTTCAACTTTGGTATATGTTTGAAAAATTCATAATAAAATGTTGGGGAAACTATGCTCATGTAATTTAAAGTAATCATTTCTTTTTTTCCCTTTTTTGTATTCCAATCCTTTATTCTTTTTTTCTTATTTATTTACTAGCATGATTATACATACAAAGTGCAAAAAAGGTAATGTCCACTGTTATAATTCTCTTCTGGGCATTATCACTATTCATTTTGTGGCATAATTAATATTGAAAACAATTCTATCCTCTGGAAGGGTGTTAGAATTATCCCCTCTGAATATCAAATCACTAGAACTGCTACCTCCAAGTACAAGTGAGTGTGGGAAAGTCTGAGATAGAGGGAGGTCAAGACCATAAAGGCAGTTTGTCTGGATTTTCTGTGGGGTTTTGAGAGCCCAAAGGGCAGCAACTGTAGGGGCAGTCTGCGAGCTGGTAGCCTCCACAGTGGCGTCCCTGCCTTTGGGGCAGCCAGGGCATCTGCGGGACACATCGGGCACTTTTGGCCCAGGCGCTGGCTGCCTCAGCCACAGACAGATCCTGGGGAGCAGGCACCGAGCCAGAGGAGGGGAATGGTGAAGCCACCTGGTATCTGAGGAAAGAGCCAGAGAAACACAATTTTTTTTTTTATTCATTTTAGAGAGGAGACAGAGAGAGAGAGAGAGAGAGAGAGAGAGAGAGAGAGAGAGAGAGAGAAAGGGGGGAGGAGCTAGAAGCATCAACTCCCATATGTGCCTTGACCAGACCAGTGCAGGATTTTGAACTGGCAACCTCAGTGTTCCCAGGTCGACGCTTTATCCACTGTGCCACCACAGGTCAGGCTAGAGAAACACAATTTTATATCAGGATCCCAATTTAATCCCCTTTCTGGGATAATCAGGAAACGTGGTCAAAGCTTCAGCAGTTGTTTTACATTTTCTATGCAAATTGTTACAGAACTACTGTGAAAAGCATTAATATTTTATTGCCTTTTCTTACTCATTAGGCTCATTTGTGTGTGTGTGTGTGTGTGTGTGTGTGTGTGTGTGTGTTTGGTAGAGACAGAGAAAGTCTGAGAGAGGGACAGATAGGGACAGACAGACAGGCAGGGAGAGAGATGAGAAACATCAATTCTTCGTTGCGACACCTTAGTTGTTCATTGACTGCTTTCTCATATGGGCCTTGACTGGGGGGCTACAGCAGACCGAGTGACCCCTTCAAGCCAGTGACCTTGGGCTCAAGCAGGTGAGCCTGACTCAAACCAGATGAGCCCGCGTTCAAGCTGGTGACCTTGGGGTCTCAAACCTGGGTCCTCCGCATCCCAGTCTGATGCTCTATCCACTGCACCACCACTAGTCAGGCTCATTAGGTTTATTTTTAACAACTCCTCACTACTTTCCCAATTTGTGTAATAATGAATTAGATGTGCCACCCATTTGTCAGTTGGGGACTTCCTGCCCATCCCAAATTTGGCTCAGCTTCCATGGTTGTCTAAAATTGTTAGGGTACTTAGTGTGTTTGGCAGCACAGCCGTCTGGACAACCAACTCCACCTCCTGTTGTGCCCAGAGTGGGGAGAGGCACCTCTTCACTGAAGATTTTAAGGGAGTGGTAGACAGGGGTTTACATGGCGATGTCAAAGACTTTAAGTGCAAACGTGTGCGGGGTAGAAAGGCCTGAGTGTCAGGGCTGCTGTCACCACACCCTGGACTTGCTTCAAAACACCAATCAGAGCCAGACATCTCAGTGATGGGCAAAGGGCTGAAAAGGCATTTGAGTGTGGAAAATACCGCTTGCAGTACCCTAATTGCCTACCAGGCATTGTGCTCCCTTCTTAGTAGTGGAAGGCATGAAATGCAATGATTTGATCCTTATTTTGGAGGGATGTCCCAGGATAGCCCAGCTTCTACACCCCTAAAAATTTACTGCCGCAGTCACTAAGTAACAGAGCCTTGAATCCTTGTAGGGTTTAACTCCCACCCTCTGAAGCACAAGTGTCTTCCCAAGGCCTTTAACATATTGGCACTTCTTGCTTGCTACCTAGTGTGATTAACATGATATCATTGATGTAGCAGACCTATTTGATGTGATGTTTTCTCCAAGAGCCATCCTAGCAGTGTGATAGCACTGTCTCATTGGGTCCTCGCTGGAGTGGACTCCTCTATCATGGGAGAATGCTTTCTTATCAATGAACTCTTCCTTTTTCAGTTTTTCATTCCCCCCATTTCCACTCCCCTTCACCACGCATACTGAGGATCTATACTTTTCCAGCTTCTGCCAATACAAGTCCTTCGATAAATAGTCTCCTTTCTCCTTAGCAGGGTCATCACTTATCTTGTGACTTAATTGTAGTTATTGGTTTGTGGTAGGAACTTCAGAAATGGGGAATACAAACTTTTAACCTGGAAAGTGGCTCCCTTCTGCAGCCCAGAGGGTTCGGAGGAAAACAGGAGTCAAGATTTACAAGAAGATCGACTTCATCCCGTATCACAGGATCTCAATCTTTCCCAATTAAGGCCATGACTTTGACATAGCCGACTTGCTAGGACTGAGAGTTCTGCCTTTACTAGGGCCTGCTACCTCACGATTTAAGTGCTGTGCCTCAACCTCAGGAGGTCTGGTCTCTTTAATTAGTGGTTAATCACTCTCTGCCTTTCTTGTGTCTCTCCAGTAAGAGCCATTAAGTTACCACTTTCCCTGAAGCTCTGGGTGCCCAGGCTGCTGCAGCCTCCAGCTCATTCTCTTCCATTGACATCCTGTCCCAGTTTGCCACTGCTGCAAGTTTTACAGTCACACTGCTACCTCCTCAGGGACTCTGCCTACCCAGGTGATGGGTTCTTGTTATCTGCCGGTCAGCAGGTAAGCCAGCTCCAAAATCTTATTTTAGAATCTGTTTTCTAAGAGCACCCCACTCTTGCCTGACCAGGCAGTGGCACAGTGAATAGAGTGTTGGACTGGGATGCGGAGGACCCGAGTTTGAAACCCTGAAGTCACAGGCTTGAGCGTGGCTCATCCGGCTTGAGCCCAGACGTTGCTGGCTTGAAGCCCAAGGTCGCTGGATTGAAGCCCAAGGTCGCTGGATTGAAGCCCAAGGTCGCTGGCTTGAGCAAGGGGTCACTCACTCTGCTATAACCCCACCCCCATCCCCAGTCAAGGCACATATGAGAAACCAATCAATGAACAAGCAATCAGCGAACAACTAAGATGCCGCAACAAAGAACTGATACGTCTCACCTCTCTCCTTTCCTGTCTGTCCCTCTCTCTGACTCTCTCTGTCTCTGGCAAAAATAAAAGCACCCCACTCATTTTCCAAGTATTGGAATTTAAGTTCATCCAGGCTCTTAGAGTTTAGATATGCCTGCAAGGTGTAGTAGAGAGAGCTTTCAGGGGCTGCTCCTGTGAGGGGGTAAAGGAAACAGGATTGGGTAGAGGGAGAAATTGAATTTTAGGGCAGGTATAACAGGCTTCAGCTGACCCTACAGGGATCTCTGAAGCTGATGTGGACAATCAGATGTGTCCTGAATTGAAGATTGGGGCTGCACCAATGGGTTATTCACCTGGGGACAGGGCATAATTTTGAGTAAGGCAGTTTCCTGAGTAGGGTCTCAACTGTGACCTGAGGCTACCAGCATCTGGTGAAAATAGTGCGTGGTCCTGTAGTGGGTCTGAGTGGCATACTGTGACATCTACTACAGATAGGATGACCAGGGTCAACCAGGAGTGAGGGTAGCCCAGGACATGAGGATATCAGTGCTAAAACTGGAACAGTCCCAAGCAAACCAGAAGATTTGGTTGCCCTAGCAGCTCTGACCTCAAAATACTAAAAGGAGCTGCAAATTTACCAACTATCATTTTCTCAATAACAATGAATATGTATTAGTAGAAATTACATTAGTATTTAAGAGGCTGGGCCATTGGATGAATATTCAAGGAATAGCTTAACAGCAAAAGGCTACTAGAATATTTGTGACAATATTTGACTTGTAATGTTTAGTGGGTGAGTCATGGAACAGGAATACTAACATCTCTTAAGGCAGGTCCCTGATGTAAAAACAGAGTGGAAATTGCTTAAGTAAGGCCACTATAGGAAATGAAAGAGCACATCAGAAAAACTAGAACAGCATAGATATCAGGTCAGCTAGCAACAGTGCCAGAATCACCTCGGGATCTTATTGCTAACGCAGAGTCCCACTAGCAGAAATACTGATTGGGCACGTAGAGGGTGAGGGTACCAGATGGTGGCTTCATAGAGGATTCTGATGCAAGTGACAGCAGATCACAATCTAAGAGACATTGTGTTATTTCTACCATCCATCTCTCTTAGCCAATCACGAGTTTAAGTTTCTAGCAAGTCAGATTGGTAAATAAAATACAGGATACTCAATTAAATTTGCATTTCATATAAACAATGTTTTTTACTATAAATATGTGCCATGGGAACATGTAATAAAATTATATAAATATAGAACATCAATATAATGTTATAATAAAATAGTATACCTGAATAATAATATTATAAATTATATTATTAAATTAAAGGGTATAAAATATATGTGATTTTAACAAAATATAAATTATATTATATTATAACAAAGTATAAATTATTAATAGCTAGAACTTATTGTTTATCTGAAATTCAAATTTGACTGGGCATCCTGCATTTTTATTTGCTAAATCTGCCTACGCTGCTTTCAAGGGAATTTTTCAACACAAATCGAAAGAATAGTAGAATAAATCTACATGTAAGCATCCTTCTGCTTAGACAATTATCAACATTTTGCCCCAGTTATTATTTTTTTTAATTTTTGTCCTTACCAGTATGTTCCATATATGGGAAATACATAAATAATTATGTCCTTAAATAACTTTTCATCTAGTTGGGGAAACATGATAAACATTCAAGAATTAAGTGCTAACGTGTGTAATGCTGACTGTAAGTTCTACTGGCATTCAGGGAGGGGAGCATCAGTATTGATTGGAATAGATAAAGTGAGCTTGAAGTTGAGGTTGATAATGCCTATGAAATCTGTGTTAGTTGAGCAGGCTTTGCAAGTAGGGTAACCAGCATGACCAGTTTGAATTCACTGGGTCTATAAACATCTCTCTCCATTTAAAAGCACTCACCCCCCCCCTTGCCTCCCACTTTAATCATCAGGGTCCATAGCAGCTGTCACCCATCCAGCTAATACACATCAAGCTCTACTGCAAATTACATCATCAAGACCGATTAGCTCTTGAGCATGTCAGCACAGTGGCTATTCAATCTTCTCTGGGTGACTCGTTAATTAACCTCTGCAATGTGCTGTCTTTGACATCATTGAGGAGTTCAATTTTTCCTTGATTGAAAGTAGCCCTGGGAAGAATTATAAACTGAAAAGAGAAACAAAATTCCATTTCGTTGGCCAGCTTTATGCTAATGCTTATGAAATGCCATTGCTACTTGAGCCTATTGGTACACATCAAATCATTAAGAAAAATACAGGATGATGCTATATCTTATCTCTGAAACGGCATTAACATTTAAAATGGCCTATTTTTTATGCAAGTGACAATGACACAAAATATAGGACTTTATACATTTAATAAGTTTTAACTTTCTAATTTCTCTCAACTCTAAAAGCAACTAATTCAAATACTAAGGATAAAAACTTGAGCCTGACCAGGCGGTGGCGCAGTGGATAGAGCGTCCGAGTGGGATGCGGAAGACCCAGGTTCAAGACCTGAGGTCGCCAGCTTGAGTGCGGGCCCATCTGACTTGAGCAAAAGCTCATCAGCTTGGACCCAAGGTTGCTGGCTCCAGCAGGGGGTGGCTCAGTCTGCTGAAGGCCCGCGGTCAAGGCACATGTGAGAAAGCAATCAATGAACAACTATGGTGTCGCAGTGGCAACGAGAAACTAATGATTGATGCTTCTCATTTCTCTCTGTTCCTGTCTGTCTGTCCCTATCTATCCCTCTCTCTGACTCTCTCTCTGTCCCTGTATATATAAAAAAAAAAGAAATTAAAAATAATCTTGAAAAAGTATTTTACTGAAATATACTGTAATACAGTTACAGATCAAGAAACACTAAGTGTTCTTAAAAGCCTCTTTCATACTTCCTATTCTTGGTTAACACCCCCAGCTACCCCAGCTAAAGGGTAATCACTATCCTGACTTCTACCACCATAGAATAGTTTTGCTTAGTTTTGTATTTTATTTAAATAGACTCATACAATATGTACTCTCTTATATGTCTGGCTTCTTTCACTCAGCATTACATTTGTGAGATTAAGGGGGTACTGATTTTAAAATGACTTTTGTTGTTAAATAAGTAATAGATATTCAACATTATTTTAAAATTAGAAAAAAATCACCTGACCTGTGGTGGTGCAGTGGATAAAATGTTGACCTGGAACACTGAAGTCACCAGTTTGAAACCCTGGTATTGCCCGGTCAAGGCACATATGGGAGTTGATGCTTCCTGCTTTCCCCCCTTCTCTCTCTCTCTTTCTCTTCCTCTCTCTCTCTCTCTCTCTCTCTCTCTCTCCTCTCTATAATGAATAAATAAAGTCTTTTAAAAAATGTTTAAATAAAGTAAAATAAAATTAGGAAAAAAAATTTCAATTAGTTTCAAAATTGTGTATATGTCTGTACATAATTTATTTGATCAAGATTATAAACTTTTATAAAGGTCCTGCATAAAAACAAAAGTTCTCTTTTTTTTGACATTTTTATTAATTTTTTTATCCTGGCCTGGTTTTATGACTATTAATCCCATTTCTCCAAAACTTAATCCTTAGTTACCACCAAGTGCCTTACAATCTTTTTGGCATCTTTATAATAAAAATAGAAAAATAAGAATAAGACACAGATGCTTATTTTCAAGCTGCTGTGCTCACTGTCACTGGCGGTCCCTAGAGAAGCAGCTGTCTTTCCAGCTCCGCCTCTGTGAAGACACTTATCATAACAATACTCAGGGATTTTCTCAGAACAGTGAATGTGCAGCCAAGACGGGAGGTGGGGGTGGGGGGATGGGGGTGGTGGTGAAGAAGCGAGGCATGATTGTTTCCACTCAGCTTATTATGAGCATAAGTCCGATTCAAAGCAGCCCGCCTATGGCCCTGGCCAGTTAGTTCAGTCAGTTAGAGAGTCACCCTGAAGAGACAAGGCGGTGGGTTTGATCCCCAGTCAGGGCACACACGGGAAGCAACCAATGGATGAACAACTGAGTTGAACAATAAATGAATGCTCCCTTTCCTTTCCCCCTTCCCTCTCTCTCCCTTCTCTCTGTCCCTCTAAAAATAAATCAATCAATAAAAAATTAAGCCCTGGCTGGATACCTTGAAGGTCCTGTCTCTGTCTCTCTTTCCCTGCCTTTATCTCTCAAAAAGAAAAAACAATAGTTCACCTATCTCATAAACTACGCACAAGAACTTCCACCCTTGGCAAGACACCAACTAGATTTGTGTCCTAAATGACCAGGTGATAATGTGGTGCACAGGTGACTGTCACATAAGTTTGCCTAGCACAAACCACAAGCCATGTTCAGCATTGCCCTGAGATACAACTTTTTTCTTTATAATATACGCATAACATAAAATTTACCATCTTAATCATTTTTATTGTTTTTATTTTTATTTTTTTTTAATTTACCATTCTTTATTATTTTTCTTTTTTTCTTTTTTTTAAATTTACTTTCCAGGGACAGAGAGAGAGTCAGAGAGAGGGATAGATAGGGACAGACAGTAGGAACGGAGAGACGTGAGAAGTGTCAATCATTAGTTTTTTGTTGCCCTTGTGACACCTTAGTTGTTCATTGATTGCTTTTTCACATGTGCCTTGACCGCTGGCCTTCAGCAGACCGGACAACCCCTTGCTGGAACCAGGGGCTTTGGGTCCAAACTGGCGAGCTTTCGCTCAAGCCAGATGGGCCCGCGCTCAAGCTGGAGAGCTCGGGGTCTCGAACCTGGGTCTCCCGCATCCCAGTCCGACGCTCTATCCACTGCGCCACTGCCTGGTCAGGCTTATTTTTCTTTTTAATTTTTATTTCTTTATTCATTTTTGAGAGGAGAGACAGAGAGAGAAAGAAGAGGGGAGGAGCAAGAAGCATCAACTCCCATATGTACCTTGATCAGGCAAGCCCAGGGTTTCGAAATGGCGACCTCTGTGTTCCAAGTTGATGCTTTATCCACTGTGCCACCACTGGTCAGGCCATCTTAAGCATTTTTAAATGTACGGTCCAGTGGTAGTAAGTTTTTGGGCAGATAAAATATATTATGCTCACTTTGTTAAAGATGGTGCTACCCACATGGAAGCCCATCGCCCAGGTGATATTAGTTGCCCTTATGCTTGGGATGGGCATAATTATATTATTGTGTGTGGGGGACAGGCTGTAAGCAGGCAGGGTTATTATAGCCGAAGGCTTAGTTTTAAGAGTAAGTTTTCCCCCACACCCTTGACTGATTGCATGATGTAGGGTGGTGCACTCTCATGAGGAATCCCATTATGCCTCAGATAAGTGACTCTGTATCAGAGACTTTCTTGTTTGTATTATTGGATTAAAGGTTTTGAATCTACACTGGATTAAAGATTTTGAATCTACACTATATAGTGGGGCAGACTGGGAGCTTGCGGCTCTCTCGGTTCCTGAGATTAGCATTAGAGAGGAGAGTAGAGAAAGGCCACATGGAGGAGAGGAGAAGCAGCCAAGATGGTAGAGTACTGAGGGAGAAGCCAGTTAGTGCAGAGTTTGTGCAGAGAGAAGCAGATGGGGAACAGAGGTGTATAAGTCTGGTGAGCTAGAAACCTTTGATTCTAGGAAACTCAGATAAATCAGTAGCTTTGTGAGCACTGAATGAGTGGGTTTTGGAGTCCAGTGTGTGATTTTACTTGCCTGCCGGGTGCAAGCTAGAATTAAAGCTGATGGCTCGCCAATTCTTGGCTTCATTGTTTCATTATCGACTGTCCAAATCAAATGTGAACCTGCACTGGCGGGGTGGCTCTGATAGTGACTGTGACTACTGGCTTTACTAAGTACATTCACATTGCTGTACAATCATCATCACCATCCATCTCTATAACTCTTTTCATCTTGCAAAACTGAAATTCTATACCCATTAAACAATGACTCTGCATTTTCTCTTCCATCCAGTCCCTGGCAACCACCATTCTTTCTTCAGGATACAGACTTGTAAAATTCAAAATGCAAAATTCTTTCTCATGCACTCAATCAAAGCTGTTGGAAGACAAGTGTTCCTAATGAGAAAGTCATTCTCTGCTCTCCAAGTTGAACCCCAGCCCATTACCTCCTGTTCTCTTCATCTTTGCAAAGGTCCTCACCCTCATCTCTGGATCCCCTTTGATCAAATCAGACCATTTGGGCAATATTTAATTGGTTTAAATATAAGGACCTAGAAGGTATATCACCCTCAGCCATCTCTTGATGTCATTTCTGGTTCTTGTCATTCCAAGAAGTGCTCCAGCAAATTATTCTGTGTTGTTGGTCAAATAAGTTTGTAAATATGATGTATATGTTTGCTCGCTTATAGTTTGCATTGAGTATGGGGGACAGGCTGTAAGCAGGCAGGGTCATTATAGCCTAAGGCTTAGTTTTAAGACTAAGCTTTTGCCTACACCCTTGACTGTTGCAGGATAGGGGGTGGTGCACTTTTATGAGAAATCCCATTATGCCTCAGATAAGTGACTTTGTATCAGAGACTTCCTTGTTTGTATATTGGATTAAAGGTTTTGATTTCTACACTATAAAATGGGGCAGACCGGGAGCTTGCTCTCTCTCGGTTCCTGAGATTAGCATTAGAAAGGAGAGCAGAGAAAGGTCACGTGGAGGAGAGGAGAAGCAGCCAAGATGGCGGAATGCTGAAGGAGAAGCCAGTTTGTGCAGAGTTTGTGCAGAGAGAAGTAGATAGGGAACAGAGGTGAATAAGGCCTGTGAGCTAGAAACCTTTGATTCTAGGAAACACGGATGAGTCAGTGGCTTTGGGAGCCCTGAATGGAAAGGGAAGTGTTTTCCCACTGTGTGTATTTCTTGCCTGCTGGGTGCAAGCTAGGATTAAAGCTAATGGTTCACCAGTTCTTGGCTCCATTGTTTCATTACTGTTTGTCTGAATCAAGTGCAAACCTGCACAGGCCAGGCAGCTGTGATTGTGGCTGTGGCTACTGGCCGTACAGCCTGGTTCACACCATGCCTTCTGCTGACTAGAAATTGTTTTAAAACCCCATGAGGCCTGGCTAGTTAGCTGAATTGGTTAGAGCACTGTCCGGATACACTAAGGTTGTGGGTTAAATCCCCAGTCAGGGCACACACAAGAATCAATGAATGATTGCATAAATAAGTAGAACAACAAATTGATCTCTCTCTCCCTCTCTCTCTTTTTCATCAATAAAAATATTTTAAAAAAGAAAATGATTCAAAAAAAAAAAAAAAGAAAAGAAAATGATTCCATGAAGGATGGGCTGTAAATAACTTCTTTTTTCAGCTTGGTAATTTCTGACTTTGTTCAATAATTCAGTTGATCACCCCTTATTTGTTACACATTATGCCTAACCAAATTTACCTACTGTTGTTAACTATAAGCCCTTCCATCAGAGACTTTCAGCCATAGCTGATTGAGAATACCAGTAAATAATCTCCCCAAAATACAACCACAAAACTGGACAAAATTGACCAAAACAACCATTTTAGCACACTGAGATAAGATCAACAGTACATAATAATCTGAAAAGCTTCTATACTTGAAAAATAGCTGCACCACGGTGGTGCTGTGGATAGAGCATCAGACTGGGACGTGGAGGAAGCAGGTTTGAAACCCCAAGGTCCCGGCTTGACCTTGGGCTCACTGGCTTGAGCATGGAATCATAGACATGACCCCACGGTCGCTAGTTTGAGCCCAAAGGTCACTCGCTGACTTGAAGCCCAAGGTTGCTAGCTTGAGTCCAAGGTCACTAGCTTGAACAAGGGGTCACTCTCTCTGTTCTTGCCCCACCCCCCAATCAAGACACATATGAGAAAGCAACCAGTAAACAACTAAGATGCTGCAGCGAAGAACTGATGCTTCTCATCTTTCTCTTTTCCTGTCTGTCTGTCCCTATCTGTCCCTCTGTCTGACTTTCTGTCAAAAAATAAAAATTAAATTAAAAAATAAATAATAATACCTAATTTCTTTTTTAAAATAAAAAAAATAGCTGTACTTCAGGTAAGAACAATGGGATTCTGTTCATTCTGGCCTGGGACTGGTCTCATTCCCCACCCCCACCCCCTGGCCCCGCTTGCCACACAGCCACCAGTCTTAGCTTGGTCAACATAGATGTTTTGTCAGGGCAGGCTCGGCCATGAGTACCAACACTACCTCTGCCACAGTCCAGGGGCTCATTCAATTTGGGGCACCTACACCTGCAGGAAGAAATGAATGGTACCAGAGATGAAAATGATATGAGCTAATATAAAAGACTATGGTTATCTTTTTCTCATTTCTTACTTTTTTTAAAAAAAATATGACTGTACAAATAAATAATTATAGCATTATCTTGTTGAGTTTATAGCACATAGAGATGTAATATATATGATGATAATAGCACAAAGAAGGAATGGAATAGAGGTATATTGAAGCAAAGTTTCAATAACTTTCTAGAGTTAAATTAGTATTAACCGGAAATAGATTATGTGATAAATCAAGATGAATATTGTAATCCTTAGATGATAAGCCTGAAAAACAACCAATTTCCCCCCAAAAAAAGCTAGCAGTAATTTAAATGTCATACTGAAAATATTTACCATAAGAGAAGGACCACCTGGCCAGGCGGTGGCACAGTGGATAGAGCGTTGGACTGGGATGTGGAAGACCCAGGTTCAAGACCCCGAGCTCGCCAGCTTGAGCACGGGCCCATCTGGCTTGAGCAAAAGCTCACCAGCTTGGACCCAAGGTCGCTGGCTCCAGCAATGGGTTACTCGGTCTGCTGAAGGCCCACAGTCAAGGCACATATGAGAAAGCAGTTAATGAACAACTAAGGTGTTGCGACAAAAAACTGATGATTGATGCTTCTCATCTCTCTTTGCTCCTGTCTGTCTGTCCCTATCTATCCCTCTATCTGACTCTCTCTCTGTCCCAGTGTTAAAAAAAAAGAGAGAGAGAGAAGGCCAGTTGCTACTGGTGGCCAGGCGACAAAAATCCCGGTATTAAATATTAAGAAATTTGAAGTTTATTTTGCACACTATGTAAATCATTGACAGACTTTAGATAAGGGAGTGATATTGTCTCACTTGCATTGTATAAGGATCATTTTGGCTAGAGGCAGAAGGACTCGTTGGAAGGTGGTGGGAGTAATCCAGGCAATAAATGATGAAAGACTATGACAACAGGCGAAGGGACTAAATTAAGAAAACATATTTAGGCCCTGGCTGGGTAGCTCAGTCAGTTAGAGCATTATCCCAATATGCCAAAGTTGCAGGTTCAATCCCTGGTAAGGGCATATACAAGAATCAACCAATGGATGCATATATAAATGAAACAACAAATTGATACTCTCCTCTCGCTATCCCTTTTACTCTAAAATCAATAAATATATTTTTAAAAGGAAGAAGAAAACATACTTAGGAAGCAGAATTGACATGTCTTTGTGAGTAATTGCATCCAAGGATGAAAGAGGGAGTGATCCATGAAACCTTCCAGTTTTCTGACTTAGACAGCTGGTGAGTGGTGATGACACTCATCTGACAGGAAAGAGAAAGACAGAATTGTGAGGGAAGAGATTTAGTTTGAGGTATTCAGGAGGATCCAGTTCCAAATTCAGATGTGGAACTCAGGGGAGACTTTCAGGTTAAACATGAACAGATGAGAGTCACTGGAATACGTTTAAATGAGACTAACTCAGAGCGAGTACGTAGGGTACAAAGGAAGGGGCAGGAGATTGAATGAGGGGGAATATCACATGTAAGAGAGAAATATGTAGAAGAGGACCAGAAGAAGAAGCAGAAAAGTGGAAGGGGGACTAAAAAGGATATCAAGAAGCTAGGGTCAGTAGGGAGAGACTATGGTCAGATCAACATGAAAATCTATCAGGGGTAGTCAGCCTTTTTAAACCTACCGCCCACTTTTGTATCTCGGTTAGTGGTAAAATTTTCTAACCGCCCACCGGTTCCACAGTAATGGTGATTTATAAAGTAGGGAAGTAACTTTACTTTATAAAATTTATAAAGCAGAGTTACATCAAATAATAATAATTACTTACCAAGTACTTTTTGTCGGATTTTCGCTAAGTTTGACAGAATAAATCTTTATAAAACAACTTACTATAGTTAAATCTATCTTTTTATTTATACTTTGCATAAATAGAAATTACATTAGTTAATTGAATTATTAGTGGGATCCCTGAGGCGGATGCTGGGAAACTAAATATTGAATATCCGGTTCAATTTTTGTGAGGAACAAACGAAGATCTCCCCTTTCGGAAATATTCAGGCAGTTTCTTTCTTTCATCATAATATGATTAACAGCATTAAATCCTGATTCCACAAGATATGAGGTAGGGAAAGGTATCAATAAACTGAATACCATTTTCCACATATTTGGATATAAAACCAGTATTTTTTTATTTTGCCATAGGTTTTCATATCCACCACTGTTGAATTTATGTTTACTTTCTTAATAATATCTAATTTCTAATAGTTCTTCTTGGCAAGTTGTATCAGCCTCTTCAATATTTGTGGTAAAAGGATTTTTCATCCAGTCATATACCTTCAATTTCAAAATATCTTCAAATCATTTTTCCATGTCCAATTTAAGTTCATTGAGGTGGCTACTGAATCTGTCAATATCCTCTGGAGTTACATCATCTTTCATAGATGATAATTGAGGAAACTGATGAAATTCTCTCTTCAATAGATTATGACGAAGTAGTTCAAGTTTGTCAATAAATAATAGCACAATACTTTGGCAACCTATAGGAGTTTTATTAGCTCCTTGAAGCTGCAAATTGACATTGTTAAATCTCTTGAAAATATCTGCCAAGTAAAAGGCATCATTCTTTACTGTTTTTAACTGTTGACACAGATTGGTCTCATTATTACTTTCAAAAAATTGTATGACACTATCATATAATGCTACAAATCTAGCCAAAGATGTCCCTTGGACAGCCATGGAACTTCTGTGTGCAAAAGTAACTTAATAAAATCTTCACTATTGTCCTGGCAAAGCTGCCGAAACATTCTATCATTCTTTGCATTGGATTTGATCTTGTTTATGGCTCGAATTATTATAGTTAATGATGAATGGAGACTTGAACTTAGATGTTTTTCTACAAGATGTTGTTTGTGCACCACACAATGAATACATAAAACATATGGCACTTCCTGCTTCAAATAAGCAACAAATCCACGATAGCGACCTACCATTGATGGTGCTCCATCAGTAGCGCATGCAACAATATTATTCAAAGGAATATTATTTTTTGTAAAGTATGTTCTCACAGTATTAAATATAGATAATCCTTTTATATCTGTGATGATATTTATTGTGATAGCATTTCTTCTCATAATATATTGTTTTCATCAAAATAGCGTACATATGACATCAATAAAGCATCATTATCTGCAATGGTAGATTCATCCAAATGCATGGAAAATAAAGAGTTTTGGAGAATACTTATAAGTTTGTTTTCAACATTAACTGCCATTTCATCAATTTGTCGCTTTACTGTGCTATAGCTTAGGGGCAACATTTTTAAAATTTGAGGTATATCCTGATGCATTACTGTTGAGATAAATTCTTTTATAGAGGGTATTATTACAGTTTCTCCAATATTATAGCTTTTACCACATTTTGCAATTACTTGTGAAATGCAATAAGTGGCAATTAATCCATCTTCATTTGTTGTATGTTGTTTCTTAAATGATGCAACGATAGTTGAATGATTTTGAAATTTTTTATATATTTCCTGAAAATATTCAATGGGCTTGTCCTTGTCATTTGGATGCTTTCTAGAAAGATGTTCTCACAATCGACTTGGCTTCATTGCCTCATTGGATAGTGTTTTATGGCACAATAAACACATTGGATGTTGTTTATTTGCAACAGATTCTATGAAACCCATCTTCAGATACTCTGGCGAATAGCCACGTGTGCTTTTTTTTTTTTTTTTTTGAGACATGGGCTCACGATATTTCACAGTATTTTGTTTGAAGCTGTAAGCTCGTGCTTAATCTCAGAAATCTAACTATGTACTGACTTTTTTCGATTACGTAATGATTTAGCTTCACTTACGTAACATGAACAAAACTTATGCGCTGAAGTCTGTTGCGTGGTCACGACGTTACAAGTGTCGTAGTTGAGCAACAGTTTGTCGAGACGAGACTAAGTTAGTGAGTATCCATGGTTGTGCGTTTTATAAAATTTTATGTAGCGGGTGTTGGCCAATGGCATCACTTCTTTGCAATGGGGCGAAGTAGCGAGACATCAGCTAGTTTTGGCAGTTCAAAGGTGGGGTTCCAAGGATTGGCACCCTATTACCCTAAAATGCAGGAATCGAGATGAAAATATAAATTAATTGGTGTCTCCATTGTCCAGCAGTTTCTGTCATAGAAAGAAGCGTCGAACCATGGAGTTCTTTGTCTACGGGGTAATAAAACGACTAACTGCTAGTTTTTGAGTGACAATAGTGGTCATAAACTGCCCGCTGGATTGAGTAGCGGGTATGGACCTGGGGCTGCTCATGGATGTTGGCCGGGTGGTCGCGAAAGAGGTCAGGTGCGGTCCAAATACAGATGCCCTGTAACAGAGTCTGAGGGCTGTCCTGATCTTGACTGGTCAACAGTTAGTAGATTAGTCTGTAATCACTGGGTTTGGTTGCTCCGCTACCGCCCACCATGAAAGCTGGAACGCCCACTAGTGGGCGGTAGGAACCAGGTTGACTACCGCTGGTCTAGATCTTCAGAAATAAAGATGAAAGTATTCATTGTATATGAGAATTTGAATGTAATTGTTAACCTTAGGAGAGAAGATTCAGGGGAGTGGTGGATGGGGGTGGAGTTAGTTGAAAGTTTAACTCTGGTAGGTTGGATTAGAGACGGAGGAAATGTGAATAGGGAATGCATATGACTTTTCAAGAGCTTTGAACAGAGAGCAAGTGCGTGAAAGGGCAGTTGTTAGAGGGGCTGGGATATTTAGAGAGGCTGTTTTCTTCAAGTTGGATCACACTTAAAGAGAGGGGACAACATGCTTATGTGCCAAGGGGAAGCCAAAGTGAAGGAGAGGGTGACATCACAGGGGATTGAGGAAGAGTGCTGAGGAAGCTGAAGGAGAGGTGATTCAGGTAAGGGCCAGTGATATTTTCTTAGTGAATATTCCTAAGACAATTTTTAGACTAGATTCTGTAAAGAGGGTAGAGAAGTCTTATAAATATTTGTATTCCCCACCATAGTATGTTAGACATGGCAGGTATGCCTGCAATTTTAAAAATTTATTAAATCAAATCCTATGACCAGTAATCAACAGTACCTTATTGCTTACAGTCAATAAAAGTAGAAACTAATTCAAGACCTTTTGAATGTAGCTGAAATCCTAGTCTCCAGCTGTTTCCACTGCAACTGCCCTCTCAGGTCAACTGCTAAACATTGGCTTGCTCACCTGTCTTGTCTCCTTCTTACCCTCAGTGTCAGTACACTGCTTGACAAATATATGCCATGAATGAATGAATGAACAACTCCTTCATAGTCTCAAACTTCAGTTTAAATTTCAGCTCCATAGTGAATAATAATCATAGCTTTTATGTATTGAGTGCTTACCTTGCTCCAGTGGCTACATGTGTTATCTTATTGAATGAGCCCATGCCCCTGACTTGATCTCCTGTGACCCATATAGTAATTATTATCAAGGCCACACATTATGTATTTAATCACAATTTAGGCTCTTGCTTTATTTATTATATTACATATGTTACTCTTTTTTGTTCTAGTGAAATAAAAATGCTCAGTGCTCCTCCACAGCACATGGAAAATGCTCAAGGTACACTGAGTGAGTAAAGATTGGCCCCAGGGTTATAACTTTAACATAATAAGAAGGTTGATAAATTGTCTTTCTTACAAACTTTGAACACAAAATCTAATCCAACTTGCAAATGGGCAAACACCATTCTATCTGTAAAATGTCAGAAATGGTTAAGATGAGCTAGTTTGAGCTTTGAGGTGGGAGATAGTTCAATCTCCTCATTTTCCAGATGAATTTGCAACTTTCTAGAAAGGATTGCCCAGGCTTGCAAAACAGAATTATTTCACATTGAGAAGTCATAAGAAAGGTTTCTAGCATTAAGTGTCATTGGGTATCAGCTTTGCAGGGTTTTGAAATCCCAAGATGAAGAGCCCTCCTGTGTTTATGGTTTTGGGAGTTTGTTGGGCAGATAAAATATATTATGCTCACTTTGTTAAAGATGGCGCTGCCCACGTGCAAGTTTTAAGAGTAAGCTTTTCCCCACACCCTTGACTGATTGGATGATGTGGGGTGGTGCACTCCCATGAGGAATCCTCCCATTATGCCTCAGATAAGTGACTTTGTATCAGAGACTTCCTTGTTTGTAGATTGGATTAAAGGTTTGGATTTCTACACTATAAAGTGGAGCAGACCAGGAGCTTGCTCTCTCTCAGTTCCTGAGATTAGTATTAGAAAGGAGAGCAGATTAAGGCCACGTGGAGGAGAGGAGAAGCAGCCAAGATGGCAGAATGCTGAGGAAGAAGCCAGTTTGTGCAGAGTTTGTGTAGAGAGAAGGAGATGGGAAACAGGTGAATAAGTCTGGTGAGCTAGAAACCTTTTGATTCTAGGAAACTCAGATAAGTCAGTAGCTTTGTGAGCACTGAATGAGTGGATTTTGGAGCCCAGTGTGTGTTTTGCTTGCCTGCCTGGTGCAAAAGCTGATGGCTCGCCAGTTTTTGGGTCCGTTGTTTCATTACCATCTATTTGAATCGAATGCGAACCTGCATTGGCCAGGCAGCTCTGATAGTGGCCTTGGCCACTGGCTTTACAGAGTTCCTTTGCCCACCTCTAGGCAGTCGTTTGGAGAATTCTTCTAGATGCTTCTGCAGTCTGGAAATTCTTTTTCACATCTCACCTTAGGTTTCAGCAGCAAATAACTCCTTCATGTTTTGAGCTCAAATCAAAAGAAACATTTCTAGACTCTAAGGAGCCTGGGCTTCCTTGTAAAAGATGACTTCAGGGTAGTCTACTCTTCTCACCACCACTACTTCCTCCCATCCTAGGGTATGGCCCTCCCCAAGACTGGCAGTAAGCATAGAGTCCTCAAGGGCCTTTGTTTCTAGCACTCTGCTCCTGAGAGCCATGAGTCATTCCATATCTGTTTGGGTTCTGAGTGTACCCAACAGTGATTTTCTTCTTGGGTTCCACCCAGAGCAGATGTGTGTAGTCAGAAATATATTACCCAAATTATTTCTCCCTATCTGACAGGTTAGCTGGAGGCACTGTCCCATGGGGCATCCTCCTGTGTGTTGCTGCTCCAAGAGAGCCTTCCCTACAAAGGGTGTCTTCTCTTCATTAAATCTTCAGCTCCACAGACCCATCTGTTCATTGCCGTAGAATCTGGGCAATGTTCTGCTTCACCAAGGACTGTGTTTTGTAGCTTCTTTAGTGGCCAGGGGTGTAATTAAATGCCATTGTTCTAATGATACACATTTTCCATTCAGCTGCTTGAAGTTCTTTCTCTGCTAAATGGTTTAGCAAATAGCTAAACCATCTCTTTGGCTACCACCAACCACCTGCTGGAATGGCCTGCCAGAGTGACCTGTACTACTGCCATTTTAGTCCCTGTGTTGTAAAGCACCGTACCTCACTTCTGCGGGTTTATATAGAGACACTAAGTCCAGATGACTTTTGAAGGGTTTTATTAAAAGGAGGAGATTTCTTAAGTATGCCAGCTGCATGTAACTAACACGGGGCATTGCAGACCCAAATTGTGTGCGTCAAATACATCTCAGAGTCTGGTTATATACCCTTTGACCACATACAGGTTGGGGAGAGCATGACATCATGACATAATTACTAACAAGCTTATAACATTTGTTTAGGGCAAGGGTAGTCAACCTTTTTATACCTACCGCCCACTTTTGTATCTCTGTTAGTAGTAAAGTTTTCTAACCGCCCACCGGTTCTACAGTAATGGTGATTTATAAAGTAGGGAAGTGACTTTACTTTATAAAATTTATAAAGCAGAGTTACAGCAAGTTAAAGCATATAATAATAATTACTTACCAAGTACTTTATGCTAAGTTTAGCAGAATAAATCCTTTTTTTTTTTTTTACAGGGACAGAGAGAGAGAAAGTCAGAGAAAGGGATAGATAGGGACAGACAGACAGAGACAGAGAGAGGTGAGAAGCATCAATCATTAGTTTTTCGTTGCCGTTGCAACACCGTAGTTGTTCATTGATTGCTTTCTCACATGTGCCTTGACCGCAGGCCTTCAGCAGACTGGCCAACCCCTTGCTGGAGCCAGCAACCTTGGGTCCAAGATGGCGCGCTTTTGCTCAAGCCAGATGGGCCCGCGCACAAGCTGGTAAGCTCGGGGTCTCGAACCTGGGTCTTCCGCATCCCAGTCCGACGCTCTATCCACTGCACCACCGCCTGGTCAGGAAAAATAAATCTTTATAAAATAACTTACTATAGTTAAATCTATCTTTTTATTTATACTTTGGTTGCTCCGCTATCGCCCACCATGAAAGCCGGTACACCCAACTAGTGGGCAGTAGGGACTACCACTGATTTAGGGGATCCATAAAAACATTAAAACTTTTAAGGTAATACAATCAAAGACATTTACAAATCTTTTAATGTATATCTTCTCTCCTTTGCCTAGAAGTATTTTACTCTCAGGATTCCAGGAAGGGAGGAAGAGCCAAAATCAATGTAGGGTGGTATGTAAATTGTGTCTCCCATTGAAAGAGGAAAGAAAGAAGTTGTTTAGACAACCTTTATTCTATAGTTAAAACTAAATGACCCATTGTCCTTGTAAGTCAGGAAGCTTCTACATTCTTCTCCCTCCCCTCCCCAAGGAAAGGACGGGACAGAAAGCCTGATCTTTCTTCCTAAAATACCAATATTAATTTTGCAACTTTTTGGTACCTTACTGTAAAGCCAATAGTCGAGGCCATTATCACAGCCGCCTGGCCCATGCAGGTTCACATTGGATTCGGACAGTCGGTAATGAAACAACAGAGCCAAGAACTGATGAGCCATCAGCTTTAATCCTAGCTTGCACCCAGTGGGCAAGTAAAAACACACAGTGGGCTTCAAAACCCACTCATTCAGTGCTCACAAAGCTACTGAATTATCCGAGTTTCCTAGCATCAAAGGTTTCTAACTCACCAGGCTTATTCACCTCTGTTTCCTATCTCCTTCTCTTTGCACAAACTGGCTTCTTCCTCAGCACTCCACCATCTTGGCTGCTTCTCCTGGCCTCCTCCACGTGGCCTTTCTCTGCTCTCCTCTCTAATGCTAATATCTCAGGAACCCAGGGAGAGCAAGCTCCTGGTCTGCCCCACTTTATAGTGTAGAAATCCAAACCTTTAATCCAATCTACAAACAAGGAAGTCTCTGATACAAAGTCACTTATCTGAGGCATAATGGGAGGATTCCTCATGAGAGTGCATCACCCTACATCAGTGGTTCTTAACCTGGGTTCTATCGAACCCTAGGGGTTCGATGAATCGGTCTCAGGGGTTCAGAGAAGCCTCTGCCGCGGAGGCCAGAATAAAGTAATACCGTAATTTGTTGTGAGTTCATGGACTTTGTTGGTTTTGTTCTTTGAGCAAGGTGATGTTCATGCACAGCTCATTTTGTGCACCAGTAAAAAAACATATACCTATGTCTTCAATTTTGAAAAAAAAAAATCATATTTTATTTATCACTAAAGAAGGGTTCGGTGAATGCGCATATGAAACTGGTGGGTTCGGTACCTCAAAAAAGGTTAAGAACCACTACCCTACATCATCCAATCAGTCAAGGGTGTGGGGAAAGGCTTACTCTTAAAACTAAGCCTTAGGCTATAATGACCGGGCCTAACCATCAACACACATTAATATCATTGGACTTCCAGGTGGTCAGTGCCATCCTCAACAAAATGAGCACAATATATTTTATCTGCCCAACACTTACCATACCTATAAACTAGGAAGAACTCTTAACATCTCAAGTATTATCATTATGTAACTTATTTATTTATGGGAGTGGAATGTGGCTGTCTTTTCTCATTTTAAATTAGGACTATTGGGCCTGACCAGGTAGTGGTGCAGTAGATACAGCATTGGCCTGGGACACAGAGGATGCAGGTTCAGAACCCAGAGGTCACCATCTTGTGTGTGTGCGGGATTGCCAGCTTGAATGTAGGATCATAGACATGACCCGAGTCGCTGGCTTAAGCCCAAAGGTCCACTGGCTTGAAGCCCAAGGTCGCTGGCTTGAGCCCAAGGCTTCTGGCTTGAACAAGGGCTCACTGACTCTGCTGGAGCCTCACAGTCAAGGCACGTATGAGAAAGCAATCAATAAATAACTAAGGTGCTGCAACTATGAGTTGATGATGCTTCTCATCCCTCTCCCTTCCTGTCTATCTCTTTCTCTCTTAAAAAAAAATAGGACTACTGGGAACAAGCACCATCAAGGTGGCCATAACTTACCGAAATGCAACTTTTCAGAATTCTTAAATGTATAACATCCCAGAATGTACACAGAGTAAGAGAAGCTCACATTTACACAAGGGCTCAAATTTAGATACAACTCCAAGAGAATAGTCCCAACGGATGTGAGATAATTTATCAAGTGTAAATAAACATTTAAAATATGCCACAATATAATCCTGCTTTTGGTATTGCTTTATTTACTTTTTTTTAATGTTTTTATTTTTTACAGGGACAGAGAGAGAGTCAGAGACAGGGATAGATAGGGACAGACAGACAGGTACGGAGAGAGATGAGAAGCATCAGTCATTCGTTTTTTGTTGCGGTTGCGACACCATAGTTGTTCATTGATTGCTTTCTCACACGTGCCTCGACCACGGGTCTTCAGCAGACCGAGCAACCCCTTGCTGGAGCCAGGGACCTTGGGTCTAAGCTGGCGAGCTTTTGCTCAAGCCAGATGGGCCTATGCCCAAACTGGCGACCTCGGGTCTCGAACAAGGGTCTTCCGCATCCCAGTCCGGAGCTCTATCCACTGCGCCACCGCCTGGTCAGGCGCTTTATTTACTTCTTAATTTAATATATCAGGAACTCCTCCTCCCACCCCCCAAAAAAATTAATAAATAAAAAGAGTTGGCTGAACCAGTTCCAGCCTCTTGGAGGTCCTGGCTCAGGATCTCACCGCTAGCGGTATAGCGGGGAGTTAAGAAAGGGTGACTTGCAGCGCGGGCTTACGTAGGCCCCGGCATCTGGGCGTGTGCTGGGAACTGAACCCGCCTGAGCCACACTACAGCCGCACAATCATCTGGAACCGAGCATGGGGCGGAGCCGCTGCAGGGCACAGAACGGGCGCGGCCATGGGCGGGGCAGGGCCTTATTGGGATGAGGCGGAGCCACTGCGAAAAGAGGTGTGGCCACGGGCGGGTGGGGCGGAGCCGCGGCAGCTCGGAAGAAAGGCCTGAGCTGGGAGACGTCATTTTCCGCCGGAACTTCAGAGTTCAAATCCCGGAAGAGTTGGGCTTGCGCGCTCTGGGGACCTGCGGGCCAGCGATGCAGGCGCAGCGGGAGGGGCTACAAGCAAACCTGTTTTTCGTTTCCGTTTTCCTCCTTTTCTCAGTCTCCTCCGGAAAACCGGAATGGGCAGGAGCCAACAGACTGACAGCCCCACCCACTATGCCCCACTAGAGTACGGTCACGAGGGCGCCAGTTCCTCTCTGGGCTCCGCCCACTAAAGCGGTTTCAGGGTACGCTTGCCTGGACCGATCTCCCAAAAGTGAAAATAAGGTGATTAACTTTTGGGGAAGGAGACACAGTCCCATGGGTAGGAGGAGATGCCAGGGAGAGAACCATAAGGAACTCACGAGTCCTCAGATGGAAACGCCTCTTAACTCAAGCCGGTGGTGTGCACTTGAGCAGGTCCTGGACCCCTGGGTTTACCCCTCGCAGAGTTCTGGATGCCCGCCGGGAACAGCTGTGGGGCTATGCCAGTTTCACTCACTTTAACCACCTTGCATCCTGGTTTTGTCTCCTTTCTAGATTCTCGACTCAGTGATGTGGATGTGAGACTTTGAGGACTGGCTGAAGCCCCAACCCAGCCTCCTGATGCAGTCTGAATCCAGCCGGTGTGAAGAGGAGATCCCTTCCCTCTTGTGGGGTTTGGATCCTGTGTTTCTAGCCTTTGCAAAACTCTATATCAGGGATATCCTGGACTTGAAGGAGTCCCACCAGGTGCCAGGTATGTGGCTGATCGTCTGGTGGATGCCCTGTCCTGCACCTGCACTCGCACCTGCACCTGCACCCCACTCTCCCCCAAAGCTGCAGAAATCTGGGGCTTAGGGGCTTTCAGGAGAGCCTTCCTTCTTGCATGCTTTGAAAATGACCTAGACTGGACCCTTTAATAAGTTCATTTCTATGCAAGTTAAAAGCAATCTAAATCTTTTTTTTTAAGCGGATGTTTGGAGGAGTAACCTCTGTACTGATGAATGTTTTTATCAGGCTTTGAAGTCTTTCATATTGAAAAAGGCTCAGTTGTTTTTCCTGGGCCTGCTCTTGGTGGAAAGCTCACTGAATCCGGCCCCCCTCGGCCTAGCTTTCTTTCTTTTTTCTTTTTTTTTAATTTTATTTTAATTTTATTCATTTTAGAGAGGAGACACAGAGTGAGAGAGAGAGAGAGAGAGAAAGGGGGGAGGAGCTGGAAGCATCAACTCCCATATGTGCCTTGACCAAACCAGTGCAGGGTTTTGAACTGGCGACCTCAGTGTTCCCAGGTCGACGCTTT
This sequence comes from Rhynchonycteris naso, assembly GCA_037038555.1. Lineage (NCBI taxonomy): Eukaryota > Metazoa > Chordata > Mammalia > Chiroptera > Emballonuridae > Rhynchonycteris > Rhynchonycteris naso. Next base: position 241,146,854 of record CM072999.1, on the reverse strand, counting down.
ATCCACTGTGCCACCACAGGTCAGGCCTTGCTTCCTTTCTTAACTGTGCCGTTTACCTGGCCTAAATGCGACTTAACTGCAAAGCTTCTCTCTAAACATGAGGATTAACCTGATTTTCATGTGGCGTTTAATTTTGTTTCGAATTTATATCAAAATAATATAAACTCCCTGAGCAGAAATATATCACCTGCCCTGTTCACATATGTAATTCCAGTGCCTGGCATGGGCCCCCAAGAATTAGTAACTGGAGCAACAAAACATTATAAGTGTAAAGTTAAGTAAGTCATTTTTTTTATTAGCTTGGTGGTCACTAAAGATAGGTTCTTCCGTACCTAAAAATATCACAAATATAATGTAGGGTAGATTTAAATAATTCACATAGCTGTGGATGGATCTTCACATGTTTACTATGCTACATGAGAAGTTTGGTTAAACTCTCTTTGCCATTTTGAATGAATAACAAACTGAGTCAGAAGTAGTAAAGAATCTCTCAAGGTTGTGGGTTCAATCCCAGGCACATACAAGAAGCAACCAATGAATGTGTAAATAAGTGGGACAACAAATTGATGTTTCTCTCTCTCCCTAGCCCTTCCTCTCTGTCTGAAAATTAATTAGAAGAAGAATCTCAAGTGTGCACAGTTTTAATGAGATGATGTTGTGCGTGTTTCCAGTTCTGTGTACAAATATACTATTTGGATGACCTTATTTTAAAGCCACTTGTACAGATTTTTTACCACACGTTTATTTCCTAATTCTTGGAAATGTTTTTTTCCCTTGGAAGACAACCATCCTCCTCATTTGTCCGTTTTCCAGAACAGTCTAGTATTCTAAATAGTTCATCTCAGGAAGAAATTAATTCACACCAAATGCCAGCCTTGCTTGAAGGTCTTGTGTAGATGCTCAAGGAACGATTGTCACTGAAAAGAGACCAGTCCCAGAGTGGGTCTGCCTCTGGCCAGCCTGTAATGTGTACATTCTTGACTTGGTGCAGGGCTGCTTTGGCTCTCTAGAGATGTTACAGGAAAGAAGTGAGCCAAGGTGGGGCAGCTGTTAGCTCCTGTTAGCTCTCTGAGGAGTAAAAGTCACAGTGACAGAAATGAGCCAAGGCATGGCTGCTTTGACTCACTGAAAAGTCAGAAAAGTGGGCCTTGAGGACAGGTTACAGGGGTACGGCCAGGATGAGCTGCTGCTGCCGCCATTTCTCCCCTACTTGCAAGTCTCCTGGGGATGTTGAGAGTTTAGAACAGTGGTTCTCAACCTTTTTTGAGATACCGAACCCACCAGTTTCATATGCACATTCACCGAACCCTTCTTTAGTGATAAATAAAATATGATTTTTTTTTCCAAATTCAAGACATATGTATATGTTGTTTTACTGGTGCACAAAATGAGCCGTGCATGAACATCACCTTGCTCAAAGAACAAAACCAACAAAGTCCATGAACTCACAACAAATTACGGTATTACTTTATTCTGGCCTCCACAGCAGAGGCTTCTTCGAACCCCTGAGAACCCCTGAGACCGACTCATCGAACCCTAGGGGTTCGATAGAACCCAGGTTAAGAACCACTGGTTTAGAAGGCAGTTTACTGCAGAAGAAAGAAAAGACCTGGGCGGTCTTGAGGCTTTTTATCTCTCTTTTGCCAGTGGGAATATAGGGGAGATCTCAGGTAAGGGTTTCAGAAGAATATTCTTTAACTTTTTGGATGCAGTTGATGTACCAAAATGAGTGCATAGAGCCGTGATGGGTAATCTTTTGAGCTTGTTGTGTCAAAATTCGCCAAAAAAACGAACATAACTCGGGTGGTATGTCACTCCGAGAAAAACGGCCTAACCGGAAGACCCAGAACTAGACGCTCTGTGCCGGAGTTCTGTTGTTTTGGCCTACAGACCTCCGGCAGAGAATGTCTATACTACAGCAAATGTTTTATCCTTGGCTACTGCACCTGGCTGTGTGGGAGCCGAGGATGAAACATCCTTCTTGGCATGCGGTCCCATACTTCTCTAGTATGCGGCTGCATGCGGCCGGGTGTCATAGAAAATGTCAGTGCTGACACGCGTGTCATAGGTTCGCCATCACGGGTCTAATACAAACAGTTGCCTGGCAACCACAGCAGACCATGAGTTGAGCTTGGCAAGGGGGAGGCCAGTTAGGTTTTAGAAAACACTGCTTTCTAACTTTGCTGTGCTCAGTCCACAACTAGAAAGCAATTTTACCTGTACAGTGCATTTAGGGAAGCAGAAAGGGCTGGCTCAGCCAAAGACCAGCCTGGAGCTCTGGCCACTCAGGGCCCCACCTAGCCCTGTAACAAGCTTGGAGGTCCAGAGCAGTGCTGTGCCATAGCCCATCTCTGCACAGGAGCAGGGAAGGGCACAGTGAGGTAGACTTCACTAGAGGCCTCCCATGTCCGTGGGTGGGGCTCATTCTCCTGATTTTAACTTCCCTTCTGCAAGCAGAGAAGCAAGAAAGGTTGTCTGCAAAGATCCTATAGGGATCCCCTCTTCTTTCCTTGGGTTTGGCCCATGCAGGCACATAGTGGCAGAGGACTGAGGGTCTCACCACAGGTAGTAACTAAGACCTGGATATTAATTATAAGAACTCAGAAGTCAATTCAAATTTGCTCTTAAAACTTCATGGATTTATTGTGAAGCCTATTTGTCCTTATTCAATCCAAGTGTTCCTGGTTGAGGATGACACAGTGACCCAGGCTGGTTCCCTTGTGTAGCCCCCAAGGTTGCCCTGAGCACAGTTTCCAATCTACTAAGTATATTTTGAAGCATGCCCCTAGGAGGCCCTTCTTCTGGCTAAATCTGCCACCTTTTCTTCAAACCACACCTCACTCTTTCAGAGTTTCTGGCTAACTGGGCTCAGAGCTTCCTTGCCTACCCCCTGGGACGCTGCTGGGAGCGACTAACCCCCACCCCTTTATCTGTGTGGAAAACAAGAATTGTCTGTGGGGGCAGGCCAGTCTGGGTTTCTGAAGGGTGTTGGGGTTCAGGTCATGGTCCTTTGTGGATGTGGAGAAGAAAGTTCCTGACAGGCTTGAGGGTAGGACGAGGTGGCAAAGGCCTGAAGAGATAACCGATTCTCTGTTTAAAATTCCTATATATACACATAAAATATACATATATACACATATTTACATATACATATAAATATACATATTAAATGAAGGCAGCATTTAAAAGTTTATAGCTTTCTGAAAGTAAAGAATTCAGTCGTAGTGGAAAGAGAAAAAGGATTTTCACCAGGACTCGTTAGCTGCAGGTGACGAACATTGCAAGTAGCTTAAGTAAGAATGTGGGGTATGTAAGCCGTGAAACCATAAGCATCTTAGAAGAAAACATAGGCAGCAAGCTCTCCGACATCTGTAGCAGCAGTATATTTGCCGATTTATCTCCACGGGCAAATGAAATAAAAGGCAAGATAAACAAATGGGACTATATCAAACTAAAAAGTTTTTGCACAGCTAAAGACAATAAGAACAGAATAAAAAGACAAACCACACAATGGGAGAACATATTCGACAGCACATCTGATAAGGGGTTAGTAACTAAAATTTATAAAGAACTTATAAAACTCAACACCAGGAAGACAAACAATCCAATCAAAAAATGGGCAAAAGAAATGAATAGAAATTTCTCCAAAGAGGACATACAGATGGCCAATAGGCATATGAAAAAATGCTCAACATCACTAATCATTAGAGAAATGCAAATTAAAACCACAATGAGATATCACCTCACACCAGTCAGAATGGCACTCATCAGCAAAACAACACAGAATAAGTGCTGGCGAGGATGTGGAGAAAAGGGAACCCTTCTGCACTGCTGGTGGGAATGCAGACTGGTGCAGCTACTGTGGAAAACAGTTTGGAGATTCCTCAGAAAATTAAAAATCGAACTGCCTTTTGACCCAGCTATCCCACTTATAGGAATATACCCTAAGAACACCATAGCACTGTTCGAAAAGAAGAAATGCGCCCCCATGTTCGTGGCAGCATTGTTCACAATAGCGAAGATCTGGAACCAGCACAAGTGTCCGTCAGAAGACGAGTGGATTAAAAAGCTATGGTACATATATACTATGGAATACTACTCAGCCATAAGAAACGATGACATCGGATCATTTATAACAAAATGGATGTACCTTGATAATATTATACGGAGTGAAATAAGTAAATCAGAAAAAAAGAAAAACCGAGAACAGCATGATTTCATACATAGGTGGGACATAAAAGTGAGAATATGAGACATGGACAAGAGAGTGGTGGTTATGGGATGGGGGGAGGGAGGGAAGAGTGGGATAGGGAGGAGGGGAGGGACACAGGGAAAACCAGATTGAAGGTGACAGAGGACAATATGACTTTTGGTGACGGGTATGCAACACAATTGAATGATAAGATAACCTGGAGATGTTTTCATTATACATATGTACCCTGATTTATTGGTGTCACCCCATTAGAATTAATAATAATAAAATATATATTAAAAAAAAAAAAGCTCCCTGGGGCAGCAAGGAAAAAAAAAAAGAAAAAGAACATGGGGTGATGGGGGGACCAACTGGAACTGGGCAGGAGCCAGGACAGCTGTGGGACCTGGGTCGAGTCAAGGGCTCTCCACTGCCAGGAGTCCCTCTGTTCGAGTCCAGTCTCTGAGTCCCAAAAAGGCCTCTGAAATTTTTCTAAATTTCAGGTCGGGCTTATCCTCTCAGGTTTCTCCTCTAGCGAGAACCTAGCTGCTGGCATCTGTCATCGAGGCTTGAAAACAGAGTTTCAAAAACGTTTTGAATTGTAATGTGTTGGCCGCAAAGTGGAGTGTTTGGTAATCTAATTATCTTCTCCAAAAAAATGGCCATTGCTCATTCATGGAAATGATGGCTGGTTTCCTAGAAAAGCACCAGTCAAAAAGCCAAAGCAGCCTCTCTCGTGGTTTCCTCTATTTCCTTCTCGGTCCTTCACAATAGTGCTGGGTTTGGTTCCGTAAAGTAATGACTGTGTTCAGGCCCCTCACGAGAGTTGAAGGGAGGGGGGTGCATTTCATTTTCACAAGTGGAAGGCAGATTCACCAAATCCAGTTAGACAACATTGGCTTTCTTTTCCCTGCACTAGAACAAGCTTCTTTAAAGCCAGGCTCTTGCCTTATGACCCTTGAGGAAAAGACATCTCATTTCTTGGGGCTTGGCATTTGTCAAGGGCCGATTCTTAAGTCTGGAATTTCAGCAAGCAGCATGCCACTGGTTTCTGACACCCCTATCCCCAGCCATCATTGACTGAAACAGAAAATGTAATCGTACATTAGATGGACTTTGCTTTTTTTCTAAATTTCAGGTATATTTTTTTACAATGGGCATCCAATAAAACAGGTCGATATCTTGGGAACTGTCATTGGAGTGAGAGAAAGAAATGCTTTCTACAGTTACGGAGGTAAGAACTATTGCGTCTGCCGTTGAGTTTTGTGGCAGGACTTAGTGGAATGCTGAGTTTTGAAACAACCCAGGCTTTCAGAGGAGCTGAGGACTCTCCCAGACCCCAGGCACTTTCCTCTTTGGGAGCTGCTGACCTGGACTAAGTGTAAAATGAGGCAACAGGCAGGAATGATGCTGATGAACACTGTCCAGTGACAGCCGCTGGGGAGTTAGGAGGAAGAAGAATTAAAATACGGCAGTCTGGGATCACTGGTTAATCAGAGACAGACACCCAATACCTGAGGGCATAGCTATAAATAGCAAAGGATGGTAGTCCGTGTCTATGTTGAGTTCTGTGAAAAGACAAGGCTAGATTGTTAGAGTAGATCCTTTAAGACGGGTAGTCAACCTTTATATATATACCGCCCTCTTCTGTATCTCTATTAGTAATAACATTTTCTAACCGCCCACCAGTGCCACAGTAATGGTGATTTATAAAGTAGAGAAGTAACTTTACTTTATAAAATTTATAAAGCAGAGTTACAGCAAGTTAAAGCATATAATAATAATTACTTACCAAGTACTTTATGTCGGGTTTTTACTAAGTTTGGCAGAATAAATCTTTATAAAACAACTTACTATAGTCAAATCTATCTTTTTATTAATACTTTGGTTGCTCCGCTACCGCTCACTATGAAAGCTGGAATGCCCACTAGTGGGCGGTGGGGACCAGGTTGACTACCACTGCTTTAAAAAGTCAGGGAGATGTGAAAAATAATTTGTAATTTATAAGATTTATATCCAGAGAAGTTAAAAAAAAACCTTAATCAGAAAATTTTTCTTTCCTCATGATAATGGAAACAAAAAGGTTTCTATAGTTTGGATACCAGTGAATTGTTGGAAGATGATTTCAATGTCAAGCGTCTTGATTTTTTTTATTGAGTTTAGCGTAAATATTTTAATACATTGCCTTGTGCAGCTTTCAGATTCTTTGTAGTCAAGAAGCCCAGTTAGGTATTTTGTGGGAAACCTGACTTTGAATTCCAAACCTCTGCTGTAACTGACATTGTCATTTTCTGTTGTGTTGCCTTGGATCCGTGTTCTTGCTCTACCTGGGGAAAGACCGAGCCAGTCAGACTAGGTGACCAAGAAGATTTCATTCGTAGTCTGTGCATAATGGATAATTTTCAGATGCAGTGTTATCACAGTTCTTCAACCTGTATTCATTTTTCTGAGGAGGATTTGTCTAGTGGTTATAAAATAACATGTGAGATGAGATTTTTTCATACCCTCTGCTTTTTTCCAGCAGAGAGAGAGAGAAAGAGAATGATATATATATTGTTTTGGGGTGGTATTTTTGTTTGTTTGTATTTTTGGTGACAGAGACAGAGAGGGACAGATACGGACAGACGGGAAGGGAGAGAGATGAGAAGCATCAATTCTTTGTTGCGTCACCTTAGTCGTTCATTGATTGCTTTCTCATATGGGCCTTGACTGGGGGGCTACAGCAGACCAAGTGACCCTTTGCTCAAGCCAGTGACGTTGGGCTCAAGCTGGTGATCCTTGTTCAAACCAGATGAGCCCACACTTAAGCTGGTGACCTCAGGGTTTCAAACCCGGGTCCTCCACATCCCAGTCCGATGCTCGATTCAGTGCGCCACCTCCTGACCAGGCTTGTTTGTTGTTGTTTTTTTTAAGAGGTGGGGGGACAGACAGGGACAGACAGACAGGAAGGGAGAGAGATGAGAAGTATCAACTTATAGTTGCAGCACCTTAGTTATTCATTGATTGCTTCTCATATGTGTCTTGACTAAGGGTTCTAGCCAAGCCAGTGACGCCTTGCTTAAGCCAGCGACCTTAGGCTTCAAGCCAGTGACCTCTGGGCTTAAGCCAGCAACCATGGGGTCATGTCTATGATCCCACGCACAAGCCAGTGAGCCAGCGCTCAAGGTGGATAGCCCGCACTCAAGCTGGCGACCTTGGGGTTTCGAACCTGGGTCCTCTGTGTCTCAGTACAATGCTCTTGTCTGCTGCACCACCACCTGGTAAGGCTAATTTTCTGTTTTTTAAATCAAATAAATGAGGCTGTTTACGGACATTAGTACTGTCTCTAGAACCAGGCTAGATATTATTTCTGTGACCTAAATGGGCTTCACTAACCCTTTTTCCAATTTTAAAAAGACGAAGGCATTATGTCTGAGTCTTCCCTGATACGCATCCCCTTAGAGTGGATGTCCTGAGAGCATGACACATCTGTGGGCTGTGGGAAAACAAAACGCGTCTGAAGGTTGAAATAATTGAGATTTGAAATGCTTTTGTGACTGGAATCCATGGGAGTCTTGTTCAAGGGAGAGCTGTCCTCTCCCTGCTGTCCTCAGGCCGAGCTTGGCTCTTGGGCCACCTGCCAGGTGACCACTCCTGCTGTTCTGGGTCGTTCTGCCTGACTCACTGCAGGCCTGTGCTGAGGGTGCTTCCTGCTCACACTGACCTGTTGCATCGTTGAAACAAAAGGCCAGCAGCTGGGCGGTACTGCCCAGCTGGAAAGGACCTGGCGCAGCTCTGCAGGGATGCTCCCCTTCCAGGGCATTCCACAGCCAGACCTCAGGGCGCCAGAAGGGGGTCTGCAGTCAGAGGTTATAAACCAGGAAGTTCAAGGGTTTGTAGCACTGCCTTGAGCACACAGAGCACCTGGCAGCAACTCAAGCTCAGACCTAGAATCCTGGGAGGTTATAGTCAAGATCAGAATGACCTCACATTTTCTAGAACAAATATTCACGTGCTAACATAATGACTTTCTATTATAAACCAAGATTTTAAACTGGCTAGAGAGGTTGTGTGTCTGGAGGTGACATACATTTTTTAAAACTCAAAATGCCTTTATTAATTTTTTTCTTCTTTAAATGATACTTAACTCATTATAAGAGAAAATTTTAGCTAGAGAAATTTTTGATAAGTACATAAAACTCCTGTGAAACCCTGTAAATCAGACAAAATGTCACTGTTTGAGTAAACATCCTTCCTAACATTTTTTAACATGTTCCTAATATTAAAGAACAATGCCTATTTCCTCATTACTGTTATTCATATTTCTTTTATTAATAGTTCTGAAATTTGGTTCACAGTCCATGTATACATTGAATATTCCAAAAGAAACTGCTATTAACATTCTAATGTCTTAAAATCATTTCTGTGGAAATATACTATTTAATGTTTTATACAAATTAGATTACATATCAGATTATATGTACAATTTCTGTTTTACAATGAAGCATGAATATCTTTTAACAGCAATTAAAAATCATTATCATTTATACTCATATGCTATGCCATTGTAATTTGTTTAACCAATTCCATATTTGTGAACATTTAGATTATTTCTAACTTTTAGTATTTATTGTAAACTATTGCAATGAATTGGCTTATACAAGATACATATATATCTGTGTATTCATTCTATTTTCTCAGGATAAATTACTGGAAGGAAATGCTAAGTCACAGGATACACTGAATACATTTTAAAATTTGATATATATTTTAGAGTTTGCTATTTATAAATTTGATACAGATTTACAGCCTCAGTAATAGCAAGCATATGAGGATAGCAGTATTTTTAATATTTGTTCTAATAGTTGAGATTATTTAAATTTGCTTTCTTTTTTTCTGGTACAGTGAATTTAGTGTGCTGACATATGTTCATTGGTCATTTTTTTTATCTTCCATGAATTGCATATATACTGCTCACAAAAATTAGGGGATCAGGGAATGTGCAGATACTCTAGTACTTTCAGCCTTTTGGATATGGTCGACAAACTCATCAGTCAGCAGAGCCAAATATCAACAGTACAACGATTGAAATTTCTTTTGAGAGCCAAATTTTTTAAACTTAAACTATATAGGTAGGTACCTTCCTTATCGAGGTAGCGCCCGCACGTGGTATTTTGTGGAAGAGCCACATTCAAGGGGCCAAAGAGCCGCATGTGGCTCGCGAGCTGCGGTTTGCCGACCAGGGGGTAGTGCATTTTCACCAATGAACTAAAAGTTGGTTTTGCATCTTATTTGCATAATTGATGCAAATTGAACAACTTTCTTTGACTTGTCATTTGCTTTTACGATGGTCTTGTTAAATTTTAAAAAATCAAATGCTTCTTTTTTATCACTTCATATTCATTTTGAAATACCCCTAATTTTTGTGAGCACTTTATGGCCACTTTTTCCCTTGTGGTGTTTGTCTTTTCCTTTTGGATCTGTATGAACTCTTTATTAAGACACTAACCCATCATTTGGAATGTTGCTTATACAGTATTAGTTTTTAGTTGGTCAAATATATCAGACTTTTAAAAATGAGTTCTGATTTGCAAGTCTGCTTAAAGAAGTCTCTCCTTACCAACTATAAGCCAAGGTTGGAAAGCATTTACTCAGATTTTCTTCTCTAATTTTTTTTTTTTTTTTTTACAGGGACAGAGAGAGTCAGAGAGAGAGATAGATAGGGACAGACAGGAACGGAGAGAGGTGAGAAGCATCAATCATTAGTTTCTTGTTCCCGTTGCGACACCTTAGTTGTTCATTGATTGCTTTCTCACATGTGCCTTGACTGCGGGCCTTCAACAGACTGAGCAAACCCTTGCTCGAGCCAGCGACCTTGGGTCCAAGCTGGTGAGTTTTTTGCTCAAGCCAGATGGGCCCAGGCTCAAGCTGGTGACCTCGGGATCTGGAACCTGGGTCCTCCGCATTCCAGTCCAACACTATCCACTGTACCACCTCCTGGTCAGGCTCTTCTCTTCTTAAGTTCACCTTTATTATGCTTAGTAAAATAAAATCCATCTAGAATTTATTTTAGTATAAGAAGTATTCTTCTCAGTTTTAGCTTTCAACACAGATTTAAACCACCAATAAGAAAATTTTGCCTTATGTTTCTTATATATATATATACATAGTACATGTGCTTTTTACAGCAGTGTAGCTGATGATTTTTAAAAGTCATTAAACCCACTGACCCCATGTTTAGCAACCTCTGCTTTTCATTTGTCTGTAATTAAGCAGAAAGAAAATACCTATTCTCCATAGCAAACACCTCCAAATACCTCAACAGCTAGAAATACAAGTGCAATGGGAAATCTTTGATTTTTTTTTTCATTAGGGATAAAATAAGCCAGACCAGTATTGTGTGTCCAAGATATAACTAGTTTTTACTATGTACTTAGCTTTCTTTATATCCCGGGCAGTGTAAGGACAGGGCAGGAGCTCTTTCAAAGAGAACCTCAGGCCCAAAGAGTAGGATACTTTGTCCAGGTAAGTCAGCAAGTTAGTAGAAGAGCAAATGGTGACAGAAGGCTATACCCGAAGTGCCTCTAACCACAGACCATGTGACACTCTTGTTGTGGGGCAGGAGAGCAAGGCTGATGTTCTGTGTTAGCAGTCATTGAGATTTTTGCACTTAACTTCCCAAGGCTACCATTTGTAGGAGAGGCATAGACAAGAATTATTAGTATTCTTGAAGTGTAGGGTAAGTGGGATGTGGACCACATTCCACTGGGCTCATGTATCACCTTGACATTGCAGACAAGTAGTTCCCACTGGTGTAGGGTGAGAGTATGTGTAAAAGCGGAAGGAGAATTTAATAAGGGATTTGCTCAACCAGACTTGGAAAAGGCCATCTTTCAGTATAGCCTAATGCAATCACAATGGGCTAATTCACCTGCAATGCCTAAATCTGTTCTACTCACTCACACTTCTCTTGCAGTGGATGATAGCACTGGAGTTATAAACTGTATCTGCTGGAAAAAGTTGAACAATACCGAGTCTTCCTCAGGTAATGTGATTTGCATTGCTCCTTTGCTTTTCAGCTAACCAGTGGATTTTACTCAAGGGAGCTCATCAGAACAGCTGTAGGCCTAAATTGTCGCATTTACCCTCTGATGAATTACAGTGACCAACTTGAAGCACTGGCCTCTGATGGCTTCTCTGCAAACTGATACGAGAGGGAAGACATTTGTTTCTCTTTCTCCCACCTCTTTGGTGCTCACTTGCTCCTAAGTCTACAGGAATGTGAGTGGGTTACCAAGAGTTCAGCATTTCCCTTTTCCTTTGCCACGCATTCTGCAAGTTCAGATGTTTTAACCTAATTGCCAGTCAGGTCAGAATTCCCTTGCTCCGGGCATGTCACGTGACCGAAGAAGGTTTTGAAGACTTTTCCTCTGATGTGATTGACATGAACTTGATGCTACCATTCAGATCCAGATTTTTCTGAAATCTCTACATGTTCAGCAGATATATCAAAAATTCTAAGATTGAGAAGGTGAGATAGGTTTCCTTGAAGTTAGCCATTAAGAAATATAAACTGAAAAAGAACTTTAAAATTATATATTAAAGACTTTGACTATAACTGAAAACAGCATTTAGAATTTCTTGAGTATATTTTAATAGGTGGGGGTTTTTTAGTTCATAATATTAAAAAATAGGGTACAGTGTTGGTGATCATTTTCTTTTTAATTTTTTTATTTCTGATGTTAGAGAGAGGAGAGAGAGATAGAGAAAGGCAGCGGGAAGAAGGGGGAAGGATCAGCTCATAGTTGCTTCCTGTATGTGCCTTGACCGAGCAAGCCCAGGGTTTTAAACTGGCAACCTCAGGGTTCCAGGTCGACACTTTATCCACTGCGCCACCACAGGTCAGGCAGTCCAACTTCCTGTAGTTTCTTTAGATACAAATGATCACCGCCTGACCTGAGGTGGCACAGTGGATAAAGCGTTGACCTGGAATGCTGAGGTTTCCGGTTTGAGACCCTTGGCTTGCCTGGTCAAGGCACATAATGGGAGTTGATGATTCCTGTTCCTCCCCCCTTCTCACTCGCTCTCTCACTCACTCTCTCGTCACTCTAAAATGAATAAAATCTAAAAAAAAATAAAGAAAGTGGGACCTTGTTTTTAGTGTTTTATGACATACACAGTGTGATACCATACACAGTGAGGTTGTATTTAGTGTACAGTACATTGCCTGCTGTCAAACCTAACAGCTGGTGTCTCTCTTGTGTTATACATGGTGAGAACGTAACACTTGGAATGATTTCTTCTTTCCTTTCTGCCATTTCCCTGTCAGAATCTCAAATCCCTACTTTGACTGTACTGACCAGTGAGTGCTCCTTTGCTTAGTTTTGTTTGTTTGTTTTAGAGAGAGACAGACAGACAGATAGACAGGAAGGGAGCGAGATGAGAAGCTTCAAGTTGTAGTTGCGGCACCTTAGTAGTTATTGATTGTTTGCTCATACATGTCTTGACCGGGTCCTCCAGTTGAGCCAGTGACCCCTTGCTCAAGCCAGCAACCTTGGGCTTCAAGCCAGTGACCTTAGGGTTTCAAAACTGGGTCCTCAGCATCCCAGGTTGATGGTCTATCCACTGTGCTACCGCCTGGCCAGGCTTCTTTGCTTAATTTTCTGATGTATTTACATTTAGAATTTAGTCATCGGGTTCACATAACTTTTGTATTCCCATTTCCTAATTTGGGAAAATCTAAATTAATGGCACTGTAGGAACTTTGCTTAGGAAGCTTTGTAGATTAAAAAAAATTAAGAGAGTGCCTGACCAGGCAGTGGCGCAGTGGATAGAGTATCGGACAGGGATGCGGAAGTCCTAGGTTCGAGACCCCGAGCTCCCCAGCTTGAGCGCGGGCCCATCTGGCTTGAGCAAAAGCTCGCAAACTTGGATCCAAGGTCGCTGGCTCCAGCAAGGGGTTGCTCGGTCTGCTGAAGGCCCGCGGTCAAGGCACATGTGAGAAAGCAATCAATGAACAACTATGGTGTCGCAAGGGCAACGAAAAACTAATGATTGATGCTTCTCACCTCTCTCCATTCCTGTCTGTCTGTCCCTATCTATCCCTCTCTCTGACTCTCTCTCTGTCCCTGTAAAAAAAAAAAAAAAAATTAAGAGAGACAACAGGTTTTTATGAAGATATCTCACAGGCAAAAAATAAACCTAGAAGACAATCAGATATTTGAATTCTCATGTGTCATTTGCAGATTTATGGTTGTTGTAATGTCATAATCTTCATTCAGAAGGTGCGTTCTGAGTATGTATGTTTGTCCCATGCTGAGGGTCAGCAAATGTTTCTGTACAGAACCAGATATTAAATGTTTTCTGCTTTGGGAGCTACATGGTCTGCGTCTCAACTATTCAGCACTACCATTATAATACAGAAGCAGCCATAGACCCTGGGCTATGTTCCTGTATGTGCCCTGACTGGGGTTCAAACCCACAATCTCTGTGATGGGACTGTGCTCTAACCAACCTAGCTGTCTGGCCAGGGCTATAATTCAAATACTTAGTAATTTTTGAGGTGAAATTTCTATTAATACTGAGAGTGAGAGTTTAAAAAAATCTCTAAGTAGATGAATAATCAGGATGGATGGACTTAATTGAAAATTGCTTTGAGAGGGTGGGTGAACATAGTACAGTGTACAGAGATGCGTTGCAGAATTGGGCACCTGAAACCTGGATCACTGTTAACCAATATCACCCCAATAAGTTGAATTTTTAAAAAATCAAATATTTACAGTGTGACAAAAAGCAAAAAAAGAAAATTGCTTTGAGAATAAAAAGAGAGAGTGAGAGAACAAAGAGAAAGCCTGAAAACGATTCTCATCACGTGATGTAAGAAGTGGTATCTTTAAATTGTTCCTGACCAACCTGTTCTCTCCTTTAATTTATAGATTTTTTATTTATTCATTTTTTAGAGAGAGGAGACAGAGAGAAAGAGAGAGACAGAGAGAGAGGAGGGGGGAGGAGCAGAAAGCATTAACTCCCATATGTGCCTTGACCAGACAAGCCCGGGGTTTTGAACCAGTGACCTCAGCACTCCAGGTCAATGCTTTTACCCACTGCGCCACCGCAGGTCAGGCTCTCCTTTAATTTAATTGTCCCCAGTTTTAAAGCTTTTCGCTGGAAAATGGCCTGTGAAGAATTTTTGTAAAAAAATTTTAGTCTGATTTAATCATGTTTCATTCAGTGGAGGTATAAGAATATGATATTAACTCCAGTAAATGTCACATTGAATGTACCATTTGGACTTAGATTATGAGGAAAGTTCAAAAGCTTGGCTCTTAATATTAGAATTTTAAAGAGGGTTTATCTTTCAGCATGGAATTGGCTACTTAAACTGAAATTCTATGAGGCTAGAGTCATCTCATTATATTCTTTAAATTACACAGCTTGAACCTTTTCTGGGGTAATTCCATGCACCCTTTAAATGAAAGCTGGGCCTCTTTTTCTCAGACCAGCCATCAGTCTGGTCATTTCAACAATGCTCTATGAAACATTTATCATTACCTATAATGTCTGAATAATGGCAGTGAAACTTATAAATACATTTAAAATTCAGGCTAAGTAGAAAAGGACTTGGGAATAGGGACACAGATGGAAAACCTTTTAAATAGTAATACTTGGGTATTTTCTGAAGAAACCCAGTAAGCTGAGTGACATTAATGCTGATTGTGTCTAGATTCCTAGCTGTTGGTTACTGGATACACAGGCTTCTGCACTTCTGAGGTTGCTGTTTCCCTTGGTGTGGTAGATGTGTTAAAAGAAAAGTAATGTCATTGCACATTATGAAGCCACAGTTATCTAAGTTATATTAGCTTAAAGAGAATATTTTATTAATAGACCGAGAGATTCATTTCATTATAGGAAACCTACTATATGACAAACCAAAATAATACAATAGTAGGAAATAAATCAGCATTTAACAAATGTGGTTCAGGTAGATAACGATATTAAAAAATAGATAATCTCCATCCCTACCTTGCAGCTTCCGTAAAATAACCCAAAAAAGGTAGAATGTGTATTTGTTCCAATAAAGAGGGGAGTATATACATTGAGGTCTCCTGAGTCTTTGTTAAAGCACTGAAAGCTATCATTAGTGATAAGAGAAGACTAAAAGATTTTTTCAAACTTTTATGTAATAAAATGAAAGAGAAGGCCTTGGCTGGTTGGCTCAGTGGTAGAGCATCATCCCAATGTGTGTGGATGTCTTGGGTTTGATTCCTGGTCAGGGCACACAGGAGAAGCAACCATCTGCTTCTCCATCCCTTCCCCTCTCATTTCTCTCTATCCCTCTTTCTTTTTCTTTTCTCCTCCTGCAGCCATGGCTCAATTGGAGCAAGCTGGCCCTGGGTGCTGAGGATGGCTCCGTGGCCTCCAACTCAGGTGGCTATGAAGAGCTTGGTTGCTGAGCAACAAAACAATGCCCCAGATGGGCAGAGCATCACCCCCTAGTGGACTTGCTGGGTACATCCTAATCAGGATGCTAGTGGGAATCTCTCTCTGCCTCCCCTTCTCTCACTTATAGAAAAGAATTAAAAAGTTAAAAAAAATAAAATGAAATGAAAGAGAAAGAATGCAATGGAATGAGAAAGTAGGTGTAGTGCATGTAACTTCACAAAACTTCCCTAAAAGTCTTTCAGAAATTAACATGAAGTATTCAAAAGAGATGAAGGGCTTATACATAAAGAATGCAGAGAGCAGATCATCTTATCTAAAAACTCATAGCCTCTCTGGCAACTTAAAAGCAAAATAATACATTGCAGAATTATTGCATATTTTGTAAGGTATTAAAAAGCCAAGTGACTGAAGCCAATGTAGGAGCCACAGCTTGCAGCATGCATGCATGGCTGGTGACATCTTATAAAAAGAATTAGTTTGATATTCTTTTTTCCTGGCAAATATTCTGACAATATCTAATGAACTATGAACCTATTTGTACTTTTCTATTCAGTATTCCCCCGTAAAAATACTACAAAGAAAACAAAATGATTTTGCCTGACCTGCGGTGGCGCAGTGGATAAAGCGTCGACCTGGGAACACTTAGGTCGCCAGTTCAAAACCCTGCACTGGTCTGGTCAAGGCACATATGGGAGTTGATGCTTCCAGCTCCTCCCCCCTTTCTCTCTTTCTCTCTCTCTCTCTCTCTCTCTCACTCTGTGTCTCCTCTCTAAAAATGAATAAAGGAATAAATTAAAAACAAAATGATTTTGTCTAGAGAGCTTAATTATGTTTTCCCACAAATAGCTAACATGTATTAAATCTTTCCCATGAATGTGGCATTGTTCTAAACGCATGGTATAAGGGTTAACTTAGATCACGCACAACAACTCTATGTATTAGGTGCACTCGGTTGCTTAAGTTTATAGTTTTAAGTGGTATGAGAGTGAGTGAGTATATGTGTGTGTGTGTGTGTGTGTGTGTGAGAGAGAGAGAGAGAGAGAGAGAGAGAGAGAGAGAAAGAGAGAGCGTGATTCTAGTTAGATCAGCCTAGTTACCCAACAAAGATGAGAGGTGAGAGATTAAGGTGTTGAGCACCTAGGAAATTAGCCTAAGGCGAATTTGCCTTTCCCAAAAGCAGAACCACAGACAGAGACTCGGGCCCCCTTTCCCTTTGCTACAGACCTCTGTCTCCCTGCAAGGACACTTTAGGTTGTTGAGAGCTATTGTCACCAAACCCAGCTGAACCCATGCAGAATTCAGCTCAGGACCACATAGAGCCCTTTACACTGGTGATGCAGGGCTTCTAGATTTTGTTCCCTTCACCACCCTGCTTTTGAAGAATTGCAGCTTAACGCTTTTTATTCAGTTGAGAATTGTAAGAGGTTATGCAGATTTCCTGCAGTAGAACAACTAACCCGAAGTAGAATAAATAAACGTCTTGTGTTGGAGTTACCCGCAAACTATTTCATAAATGCGGTGGAGTGATCATGCTATGCATTTCTCTCTTTCTTCTGGCCCTGACAGCTACAGCTGCTCCAAGCGCAAGAGAACTGAGCTTAACCTCACAGCTTAAGAAGCTGCAAGAGACCATTGAGCAGAGAACAAAGATAGAAATTGGGGACATTATCCGGGTCAGAGGTTATGTCCGCACGTACAGAGAAGAGCGAGAAATTCATGCCACTACTTATTGTAAGCACAAGATATTTCTGCCTAATTGTTTCTTATTCTGGGTGTGTGTCCAGTAAACTTGTTTAGCTAAAAGTCAAACTTCTAAAAAGTTCAAATAAAAAGATTAACTTTTTAATGGAAGAAATTATATTTTATAACATGCTTTCTTTGGGAAAGTGTCATTTCTTGAATTTATTTTAAAAAGAGGTAACTATTATAACTAAATCAAGAAAGAAAACAATTTATTATATTTAGCTGGAAAATTTATTTGGACACCATAGTAGTTTCTAATGTACTTTGAATTTCCAAATGTGAATCCATTTCGGGCAGAGTGTTCATATTCTTCAAAGTAGTGGAGATCTCTTGAGCACCAATACGTTCATTAACTTTGAAAGAAAACAGCTAACCACAGATGGTATGACAGACCTGTGTCACCTGAGTGACACCTTTGCTCTGCTCGGGCTGGTTTTTGCTTGGGAGTCTCCAGGAGGACCCGTTGTCCACCACCAACAGATGAACGAAGAAGCTGATGTGCTCGCCCTAGTCCCAGGCCGCTCCGGCCAATCGTTGGCATGCATTCCCTTTGCATGATGACTAGAAACTATTAAGTTCATCTAGATTGTATGATTCCCGGACACCCACAAGAAAGGAGACTGTCTAAGTGCTTCATTTACTGTCATTCTAGTAGCAATTTGGACATGGGAAAGGACTGATCTCAGTGTCATTTCTGTGACTTGTTTTTCCCGTTGGCTTCGTAGATAAAGTAGACGATCCAGTGTGCAGCATTCAAATTGCAAGGATGCTTGAGCTGCCCAGTATCTATAGGAAAGTTTATGACCAGCCTTTCCACAGCCCAGCCCTAGAAAGAGAGGCACTAAGGTAAGTTATGGCCAATCACTGCTGAAGATGTAACCTCAGCACATAGACCAAGCAAGGGGACCCAGATGCTGGCGTGGCCCTGGGTTCAAGTCCTGACACCATTATCTTACAGTGAGGCTCTGGGCAAGTCTGCGCACCCTTTGTATGCCTCATGTCCTCATCCATAAAGCAAAGAGGATAGCAGTACAGGTGGTATAAGGTTGTGGTGAGGAAATTCTATGTGCATCTGGGTGGGGTCCCTGAAGGTGGAGGGAGCAGAGAAAAAATATTTGAAGGAATGATGACTGAAATTTTTCCAACTTTGGTAAAATATTAGAAACAGATCCAAGAAACTTAACAAGCTCCAGGGCCAGAAACCCGAGGAAAACTGCAGCAAGGTGCATTATAATCAAAATCTCTCAGCGTGACACATGGTAATGAAATACTACAAGTGTGATGACTGTTGTTCTCAACTAGGGCTGATTTTACTCTATTTATTTTATGTGCAGGAAGAAAGGAGTGAGATGAGACTATCTGTGTATTTTATTTTTTGTGTGAGAAAGACAGAGATGAGGACAGATAGGGACAGACAGACAGGAACTGAGAGATGAAAATCAACAATTTTTCGTTGCAGCATCTTGGTTGTTCACTGATTGCTTTTTCATTCGTACCTTGACTGGGGCGCTCCAGCCGAACCAGTGACCTCTTGTTCAAGCCAGCGACCTTTGGGCCCAAGCCAGCCACCATGGGATTATGTCTGTTATCCCATGTTACAGCCAGTGACCCCATGCTCAAGCTGGTGAGCCCGCACTCAAGCCAGCAACCTCGGGGTTTCGAACCTGGGTCCTCCACGTCCCAGTCAGATGCTTTATTCATAGTACCACCGCCTGGTCAGGCGCTGTGTTTTCTAGTATATGTGTGCATCAAAGAACTCCGGGAAAAGACAGAATCAGTAGTAGTGGTTGCCAAGGGGGTGGGAACTGGGAGGAAGATAGATTGGAGACTTCACTCTATACACTTTAATATTTTTTAATGTGTATATGTTACTTTTTCTTTAAGTGAGGAGAGATAGACAAACTCCTGTATGCATCTCAACTGGGATCCACCCAGCAATCCGTGTCTGAGGCCAATGCTTGAATCAACCAAGCTATCCTCAGTGCCCAGGGATGACACTCAAACCAGTCGAGCCACTGGCTACAGGGAGGGGAGAGGGAGAAAAGGGGGAGAGGGAAAGGAGAGAAGCAGATGGTCACTTCTCATGTTTGTCCTGACCAGGGGGGGATCAAACCTGGGACATCCGCACACCAGGCCGATGCTCTATCCACCGAGCCAACTGACCAGGGCCACATAGTTTTGTAAATTATATTTTAAAACACCCCAAAGTATAGACCTGTGTAAAATAAAGGGTGAAATTCCTCCAATGTCCTGTCTCTCACCTCAGAGTTATACCCTAGAGGTCACCGCTATCCATATGTTGACGTGTATGTACCCTTGTAGACATTTTTCTCTGTGCATACACAAGCAGGAATATCCACCCATACATTTTGTGGGTTGTCATTTGAGTTTTGACAAAAATGGGATCATACCTTACATACTATTCTGCAGCTTGACTTTTTTTCTTAAACTGTTATTAATATCTTAGTCCTTATCCTTTCAAACAACCACACAGTGTTCGTAACGTGACTTGTCCTTTATGTTAAAAACAAGCATCAGTTTAGTGTTGTGTTTCCTAGCTAAGTTTCTGTTTTATACACACCAAAAAGGAACAAAGATGATCATTTTCTACAGAGCTTTTTTAAAACTTTCCCCAGCAAAAATCCAGGTGACCTGGACCTTGCCAATCTCACATCTTTGCTAAGTGAGAAAGCCAAAGAATTCCTCACGAAGAACAGAGTGCAGACGTTTTACCAGCAGGAGTTGGAAACAGTGGAGTCTCTGCTGTCCCTGGCCAATCAGCCTGTGATTCACGGCGCCTGCTCCGAGCAAGTATGTCCAGCATGCCCACATGAGGGGTGCCATCCCCTGCCCCAAATATGCAGCTCAAGGGTGTGGATGAACTGACTCACAGGGCAGAGGCAGCGAGTAGAGGTCATGGTTTTGTCACATGTCTTTTCTATTCTGGGAAGTCACTGACCTCTAAAAATTTGAAATGAGAAGGGATCTGCCCTTTTCTGCTCACTCAATCTCATTAAGCTTCATCTTTGGATAGAAAAAAATAATAGTCTAAGCTTCACAGTACTTAGTACTCAGTGAAATGGGTAATCTCATAAGGAGCCAAATGTGGGGGGCAATAGATGAGAAGAGGTATCTAATGAGTTATCCTTCTAAGATTATTGAAGTTGAACAAAAGCTTCTACGGATTTGCTAGCTGTTCTTCAGAGTAAGGTTAACCTATCATGTTTTAGGAGTTTGAATAAAGACCAACTTGTATTCATTTGGGTTTATGAGTAGAAATTTCAAAGAACATTTTAAGTCATTTTTATTTCTCCTAGAAATAACTGTCCCCACTTTTTCACCCCTAGTGTTACAGGTGAACGTCAGTGGTTTGGTGTTTCCATATTTGCTTGGAATTCAGAACTATTTGAGACTTTGGCATTGCAATTTCATTGCAATTCTTGGGATCTTTTGTTGTTGTAACATGATTGGTGTTTGTTTGTTTCATTTTTTCCACCAGAGGATGATCTGTGCTTAAGTGTCACCTTCTTGCCCTCCCTATCTGCTCTGATAGCCACTTCCTTACTCTGTTATCACCGTTTTCATATCTCATTATGTCACTGGTATTTGTTTGCCAGCCTGTTCCTCTACCAGGATTTAAGTTCTCTCACAGCAGAGATCTTTTTTTTTTTTTTTTTTTGATAGACAGAAAGAGAATCAGAAAGCGGGACAGACAGACAGGAAAGGAGAGAGTTGAGAAGCATCAATTCTTCGTTGCGACTCCTCAGTTGTTCATCATTTGCTTTCTTATTTGTGCCTTGACTGGGGGGCTACTGCAGAGTGAGTGACTCCTTGCTCACACCAGTGACCCTGGGTTCAAGCCAGCGACCTTGGGCTTCAAGCCAGTGACCTTTGGGCTCAAGCCAGTGACTATGCGGTCATGTCTATGATCCCACACTCAAGCCAGTGACCCTGTGCTCAAGCTGGTGCAGAGCAGAGATCTTGTCTGTCTTATTCTCTGTTCTTTAGAACTAGGACCTAGAACAACTCAGTCATAAAGTAGATTTTTGTTAATTATTAGTTAATTGAAGAATGAACAGTTTTTAAAAATTCAAATAGTCCCTGAAAATATCTAGTTAAAACTAAGTTTCCTTCTCATCCTTCCTCCCACCCCTTTCTCCAGAGACAAGCACTGTTAGCAGTGTCAGAAGTATCCTCTGGAGATGTCTGAACATATAGAAAGTAGAAGTAGTTGTATTCCCTTTTTTTACACAGATGGTATCATTTAGGCTAGTCCATCCTAGCTTTTCATTGAACAGAAGGTTCTATAGATCATTTCTTAGCATACATAGATTTGCCACTATATAATAATCTTTTGTTACATGTACCATAATTTAAATAACTAGCCTCTTCATTGTTGGTCTGTTCAGATGTCTTCCAGTCTTTTGCCATTACCAACAGGGCTGCCCTTGTTAGGTAACATAAGTTGTTCTTCATGATTCTGTTAGAACAGATACCAGGTCCCCATCCAGCTTCCTAGGCACGACCACTGCTTCTCAGTTTCATTCCTGATTCTAATTATCTCTTCCTGGCACCAGGCTGTGTCCAGTGACCCATGATTTCATACAGAGAGATGAGGGATATTGTTTCAGGAAACACGAAGGTGGAGAGGGTCATGACTGGCTGCTTTGTCCTGGCCATCATCGCTTCTAAACAGTTGCAGCACTCCAGCTGTCCCCTGACAGCAAGATTGACCTTCCTCCATTTAATCATTTAGAGGGGGCTCAATGCCAGGTTGGCCTCCTGAGACTTCTGACCACTCTTGGCATGTCTGGAGGGAAACTTTGAACCTTAGCAAAGACCACATTCTTCCTGTGAACCAGCTCTTCAGTGATGACTCTGATTAAGTAGAGAGACTTGAGGTCTCTGAGGACTAAAAGCATTCTTCATTCAAAACAATCCATGGAGAACTTTTGCCGTGTTATCTTTTTGAAAATGCTTAGAGCAGAAACTTGTGTCTCCCCAGAGCTGGATGTTTAAAAAGAAATGAATGTGGCACTTTATTTGTTTTGTCTTTGGAAACTATTTTTCCATCAATTATGAATTGTTCCCTCACATGGCTCTGCTTGGGGAGGTCAGTGTCATTCAATTGAATCCTGCTTAATTGAGCCTGGGGAGATCAAGGATGCTTTACAATGGTGGTGAAACCCTAGCTCTTTCCGTACTTTGTGTTGTCATACAGATGAAAGCTCCACAAGAAATCATTGTGATCGTGGTATAGGCAGAAGGAGAGGGCTATGAATGTTTTCCCCTTCCTTTTTATTCATCCTGGCCCTTCTTAGCAAATCCAGAAACCTGATAAGCAGGCCTTGCGAAAGCATTGTTTCTTTGACAGCTGGATAAATGTTGAGTTTGTTTGGGAATGAAGACTATATATACTTCAGAGATCCACCCAGTTCCTGACCTGCAGTGGGGAGAGGCCTGCTAAGGCTTAGCTCGCCCAGCCAGTCAGTTGTTTCCTCTGAGCAATTTCGGTTTCCTGAATCAGATGAGTGTGTCATTGCTCTTTAGAAAAAGACAAGAAAGACACAAATCCCAGAGCAGGAAGAGCTACTGGCTAGAAGAGATGATTGGAGGTTTTACCCTTGAGACTGTGTCTTTCTAACCAGCAGAGAGATAATATCCGGAGGTCAGCTGAGGAAATGTTTTTGGAAAGAAGCTTCACATGTTGTTGATTTTTACAGAGTCTTTTCTGTTGGGTCCGCCTTGTTCACAGCTGAAACTGTGCCTTTAATTAAGCTTGCAGGCCTTAATCTTCCTGAGACCCGGGAGGAGGACTAGGCTTTCTGTATGGTCGGGATAACCAAGAGTCTTTTTCAATGACAGGGATCTTTCTGTGACAACATTTCTAGTTAGTTTCTAATTTAGTTCTATCTTGATAACTCGACCCTTAGGATCTTTATATTTGACTAAAGAAGGCTAATCTCTTAAGGAATATGAAGATTAAGTGGTTATAAAGTTTTGTGGGAGAGCCTGTATTGGATTGTGTTTTCCCTAAAGTAAGAGTACTGCTGTATGAAGTTAAAAACAACTTTGTCTGAAGGCCCTGAATAAAGATGTGTGGCTGAGGATTGCTAGGTGAGGTGCTTATTCTAAACACACCCAGAAAACTTTTCTGCCTGGGGGAGTCGTCAAATATTTCTGAGCCTTATTCTCCCTTCAGAGAGTGGGTGCTGTCATAACCTGGAATGTTTGTCAGCTTTTAGGCCCTGATGTTCTAATGACCAGGTTCCCCAGCTTGTTCTGTTAAGGAAAAACTTAGACTATAATTTCAGAGTCTCAGACTCGCCTCTTAGCCCAGGAGAGCACGTTTGTGAAACATTGCCAGGATCTAGCAGATTGAAACAAAGCCTGTTTGGGTGGCCTCTTCTAGAAAGAGAAGGTTTCTTCAGGGGTAGAATTGTCAACACTTGAGGTAATTGGGAGATTTCTTTCTTCTCCCTGTCTCTTTGAGGAAGTGCCATGGGCAGATCTCAAACACGGTCTCTTTTTCAGCAGCTCTGGGTGCTGCCCCAGACAGCCTTCATAAGTGCCTTTCACTGCAGGTCGGAGTTTGCCTTCAAACACTTTTCTGGACACTTTGCCGTATTTCTTTGGTGCTGTGATCTTTTTTTTTTTTCTTTTTACAGGGACAGAGAGAGAGTCAGAGAGAGGGATAGATAGGGACAGACAGGAATGGAGAGAGGTGAGAAGCATCAATCATTAGTTTTTCGTTGCCGTGGCAACACCTTAGTTGTTCATTGATTGCTTTCTCACATGTGCCTTGACCACGGGCCTTCAGCAGACCGAGCCACCCCTTGCTGGAGCCAGCGACCTTGGGTCCAAGCTGGTGAGCTTTTGCTCAAGCCAGATGGGCCCGCACTCAAGCTGGCGAGCTCGGGGTCTCGAACCTGGGTCTTCCGCATCCCAGTCCGACGCTCTATCCACTGCACTACCACCTGGTCAGGCAGTGCTGTGATCTTTTTAATGTCTTGACAAAGTTGTGTCAAGTACCTTGGATCTGTACCTTGAAGGACAATTGTTCACTTTCTTTGTTTTAGTAATGAACTGATAAACCCCTAATGGAGTAATCAGAAGCATACAGCCTCTATAATAGTTCTTTGATTACATGAATGTTTTATTGATCACCCTCCATGTGCCAGGAAGAAGGTGGCCGGGATGAAATGCAAAGGCTCCGACTCAAGAACCACACGGTCTAGATGACCATGGACATAGCTGAAAACTGAGCTTTCTTGGGAATGAGAAGTGGGATGACCTGGAGACCTCTCTAGGCAAATCTGTCTCTTAGAGAAGGGAAGAAATACTGAAATTGAGGAGGCAGCAAACTGACAGCAGCTGAGTTCCTCCCATAGGGTGATCTTGCTTTACTCTAGGATCCCTGTCCACCGTTAGCCCACATACCCACCTTTGACAGGTCTCTGCAGACCTATTTGATGTCATTATTCTCCTTTTTTTATAAAATTATTTTATTGACTTTAGAGAAAGGAATGGAGAGAGTAGGAGAGAGACAGGAACAGTGGTTCCTGTATGAGCCCTGACCGGGGATCAAACTGGCAACCTCTGCGCTTTGGGATGAGATGGTGCTCTAACCTACTGAGCTATCCGGCCAGGGCTATTGTTCTCCATTTAAATTAAGGAGACTATTTAATACTTTCTACATGCTGGAATCCCTAACTTATTTCAGTGTATGTAAAAGTTCTTTGAAGTCCTTAGGAAGAGATTGTATATAGCCATGATTTTAATTAACCAAAAAAGAGGGGGGCTAATATGTACCCAGTGTTTTAGTTCTGTTAAAAAAAAATAATGAAGCTTGTCCTTTCGAGATGTCCAAAATATGGGACAGTTATCAGGCATGATCCTGCCTAAGCAAACTCCCAGTCCTCCTTAAATACCACCCTGCTAGGCTGGTGCATCCTGGGTCTTGTGACTCAGCAGATAAAAAGCTTGTTAGGTGAACTTATAAACCAGTTGATCCAGGGAGTTGCTCTCAGGTGCTGTAAGATGGGACTTACTAGGTTTTCTTTTTCCTTTTTTTCTTCCCACAGGCAGATTTTCAGAATGACACCACTTCCAAGGCAATTCACAGCATATTTAAGAATGCTCTAAAGTTCCTACAGGAAAAAGGATTCATTTACCAGAAAGTTGGTGGTTTTGATAACCTCTTCTATGTAAGAGACTTACAACTTCATGTTTTTCCTTCTTAGCTTTCATTACAAATATATTCATTACTTAAGAATACTTATTTTCTTTTTTTTTAGATTTTTTTAGTTATTCCTTTTTAGGGAGAGGGGAGAGAGAGAGAGAGAGAAGGGGGGGGGGTTCTCACAGTAAGCATCAACTCCCATATGTGCCTTGACCAGGCAAACCTGGGGTTTCGAACCAGTAACCTCACCGCTCCAGGTTGACACTTTACCCACTACGCCACCACAGGTCAGGCCCCTATTTATTGTTTTTAAGAATCAATCATTAAAGAGATACATAAAATAAGTAGCCCCAAGGTACCACTTTTTATTTTTGACAGAAACAGAGTCAGAGAGAGGGATAGATAGGGACAGACAGACAGGAACGAAGAGAGATGAGAAGCATTAATTCTTCATTGTAGCACCTTAGTTGTTCATTGATTGTTTTCTCATATTTGCCTTGACCGGGGGGCTACAGCAGACTGAGTAACCCCTTACTCAAGCCAGTGACCTTGGGTCCAAGCTGGTGAGCTTTCGCTCAAACCAAATGAACACACATTCAAACTGGTGACCTCGGGGTCTCGAACCTGTGTCCTCCGCATCCCAGTCCAAGGTTCTATTTACTGCGCCACCGCCTGGTCAGGCCCAAGGTACTACTTTTAACAGTATATCCTTCTAGGCATTTATGCATTTACAAATACACACTTAAAAATATATACTCCTTTGGCTTTATGTTTTACAAGAAAACGTGATCATTTTCTAAGTCAGGATTTCTCAGCTCACCACTATTTGAGCTGGATAATTCTTTGTCACGGCGGCCGTGCTTTGCATTATAGGATGTTTAGCATCGTCCCTGGCCTTCACCCACTAGATACCAGTAGCAGCTCCCTGGTTGTGGCAAATAAAATGTCCCCAGATATTGCCAACTGTCCCCTAGGACAGTTAAGAACCAATGCTCTAAATAATGCTTAGGAGCTTTTTTTGACACCAAAATCGCACATTATACCATATTTCCACGTTAATACTTACAAATTGACCTCATTCTTTATTACCTCTGTATGATATTCCATGCTATGGCAACTTGCCATAAACGTTTTAACGCCCCCTCTCTGATGGACATGTATGGTGTTTCCAACTTCTGCTCTCACAAATCATGGTGCTATGGGTATTTTTGAACAACTATTTCTGTGAACTTATGTTAAGTATTTCTGTAAGGTTGACTCTTAAAAGAGGAATTGCTGGAACAAAGGCATGTAACCTCTAAGCTTTTAATCAACACAGTGTGACTGGTCGCCCAACTTCTTGTCCCAGTCATCACTCTCAGTGGGGGTGTAAGTGCCTGCTTGTCTCGTACCTTCGGAGTAGTCCACCTCTCCCTGCCTACCTTTAACGTTGGAGGAACCAGTCTGGAGCCGGGCCTCCTCCTGGCCATGGATACCAGTAGCATACATGTGGCTTCAGCTACAGGTAATTGTCCTGGAGACAGATCACAACTTGGAAGCATCCCAGAAGTCGCACTGTTTGCAGGCATGATTCCCTTAATAGACCATTTTCTTGATATTGACTTACTCCAGTGAGTCCCCATTTTAGAGCATTTTTTAAAATTAAGAGATTTTATTATTATTATTATTTTATTATTTTGATTTTAGAGAAAGAAAGGGGGAGAGAGAGAGACAGAAACATCGATCTGTTCCTGTATGTGCCCTGACCGGGGATTGTGCCGACAACCTCTGTGGTTCACGATGCTCAAACCAACCGAGTCATCCGGCCAGGGTGAAAATTAAGAGACATTTTAAATACTGTTTGCATAGCTTTGGAAAAGGGTATTCCAGTCTGTGTAAGGGTGAGTGCAGTCCACTCCCTCCCAAGATGGGAAGTCCTGGTGGGAGCTGGTTGCCTCTGGTGAGATTAGAGACGCTTGTGATAGGCAGCTCACATTAAGCTCACACCCCCACACACACACCAGCACCCGCCCACTCCTAGTCACGTTGCCCCTGGCAGGCTCGGGGTTAGCCAGCTAAGCCTGTAGAAAGCAGCTCTTCCCAAGGAGCAGCAGGCCCGCGGGCTGCAGCCCACGGCTGAGGCGTGGCAGGGGTAGGGTACTTCCTCCAGTGAATCAGTATGAGCTGGAATGGGGTAATCAAGCAATAATTGCTGTCTTTCCTCAGTAAAACCATTCTTCTTTCCTGACTTCACTCCTCCCCTTTCAACTTAGCTGCCTGGCCTTGTAGGTGTCTTTCCCACAGGGTCTGGCCTGGTTGGCCTGGGTGACGTAGTGATCGCAGGATGTAGGTACTTCTGTTTGTATAGCCCTTTCCAGCATCCCCTGCCCTCGGCCCCATTACCTTACTTACACTTTACAGTAGTCTTGTGAAAAGGAGGCCGTTATCAGTGCCCATTAAATCCAGTTACTCTCAAGTCCCATTGAACAAGCACCCCTGATACACGGGATGGGGCAAAAGCAAGTTCACAGTTGTGACTGTGAAACATGGCGTTCATTCTTGTGTTATTTGTTAATTATTGTGTTATTTTTCATACAAACAACTCAGTTACTTTTGCCCCACCTTGTATTTGTTTGTTTGCATAATTTTTTTTGTACTTTTTTCCTCTTTTTCCTTCCTTCCTTCCTTCCTTCCTTCCTTCCTTCCTTCCTTCCTTCCTTCCTTTTTCTATTTCTATTGTTTTACTTGTTTTGTTGTTAGATTTACTACTGAACATGGAGGGAGTCCCATTGGTTGCTGCTGTGCTCTTATCTAAGCTGGTTGAGAAAGAAACTATTTAGGTTTGCCTTTGAAGACAGAAAGGGTCTCAAGGAATAGGCTAGATTTATTCTCTTGCTAGCTTTTCATTACAGTTTTATTTCTTTTCCTTACAGTTTTATTTCTCACGGTTAAGAGAAGGAATAAAACTGATCAAATGAGCCTGACCAGTTGGTGGCGCAGTGGATAGAGTGTCGGACTGGGATGCAGAAGACCCAGGTTTGAGACCCTGAGTTCGCCAGCTTGAGCGCGGGTCCATCTGGCTTGAGCAAAAAGCTCACCAGCTTGGACCCAAGGTCGCTGGCTTCAGCAAGGGGTTGCTCGGTCTGCTGAAGGCCCGTGGGCAAGGCACATGTGAGAAAGCAATCAATGAACAACTAAGGTGTCGCAACAGCAATGAAAAACTAATGATTGATGCTTCTCATCTCTCTCCGTTCCTGTCTGTCTGTCCCTATCTATTCCTCTCTCTGACTCTCTCTCTGTCCCTGTAAAAAAAAAAAAAAAAAAAAAAAACCTGGTCAAATGTGACCAGGTGTCAGAACCCAGAGAAAAGAGTCCTGGGGTCAAGATCAGACATTGTCACTTGTACCTCCCTCAAAAATATAACAAATAAGGCCCTGGCCAGTTGGCTTAGCAGTAGAGCATTGGCCTGGTGTGTGGAAGTCCCGGGTTCAATTCCCGGCTAGGGCACACAGTAGAAGTGCCCATCTGCTTCTCCACCCTCCCCCCTCTCCTTTCTCTCTATCTCTCTTCCCCTCCTGCATCCAAGGCTCCACACACACACCAGCACCCGCCCACTCCTAGTCACGTTGCCCCTGGCAGGCTCGGGGTTAGCCAACTGAGCCTGTAAAAAGCAGCTCTTCTCAAGGAGCAGCAGGCTCCCAATGGAGCCAACAAGGCTCCATTGGAGCAAAGTTGGCTCGGGCGCTGAGGACGGCTCCATGGACTCTGCCTCAGGCGCTAGAATGGCTCCAGTTGCAGTAGAGCAGCGCCCCAGAGGGGCTGAGCATCGCCCCCTGGTGGGCATGCTGGATGGATCCTGTCCCATGCATGCAGGAATCTGTCTGTCTGCCTCTCCCCCTCCCCCACCTTCCACTTCTCACTTCGGAAAACTACAAAAAAATTAAATAAAATTATATATATATATATATAACAAGAGACATTTTATAAATGTGTTATGAATATTTAAGATTAAAGTTTCCCCTTTAAAGTATTATAGTCTCACCTGACCAGACGGTGGCACAGTGGATAAAGCGTTGGACTGGGATGCGGACGGGCCCAGGTTCAAGACCCCGAGGTCGCCAGCTTGAGCACAGGCTCATCTGGTTTGAGCAAAAGCTCACCAGCTTGAGTCCAAGGTCACTGCCTTGAGCAAGGGGTTACTCGGTCTGCTGAAGGCCCGCAGTCAAGGCACATATGAGAAAGCAATCAATGAACAACTAAGGTATGAAAACAAAAAACTGATGATTGATGCTTCTCATCTCTCTCCGTTCCTGTCTGTCTGTTCCTATCTATCCCTCTCTCTGACTCTCTCTCTGTCTCTGTAAAAAAAAAAAAAAGAAATGTATTATAGTCTCTTGCCCTGACCCGATAGCTCATCCCAAAGCACAGAAGTAACTGATTCAATCAATCCCTGGTCAGGGTATATGCAGGAACAGACTGATGTTCCTGTCTTTCTCTCTCTCTTTTTCTTTTTCTCTCTCTGAAATCAATAGAATGAACATTAAAAAATACATATTCCAGTCACTCTTCACATCATGGCCCAATGGACCGCCCCACCGAAGAACATCCCTCTGAGTCAGTACAGAGCAGTCAGCCGCTGAGGGACAGAACTGGTTTGACTGTAGGCCAAGTATTAACCACATTATTGGTGTAGGAATGATGATTGTTATGAAATCTTTAGAAACTATCTTAAATACTAATTTAGGAGTCAGCTTGACACAACCACTGTGTCCCTTAAGGACACTTTCTCTCCGAACTTTTCCTATTTAGGTAACCAGGGAAGACAAAGAACTACACAGACAGATCCACCGTATCATTCAAGAAGACTGCCAGAAACCAAATCGTAAGTGTTGTGGGGCTGTGTCCTGCTGTGTTGGCGAGAGAGGTGGAGCCGGGGCTTTCCCCAGTAGTGACTCGGAGTATGACTGGTGGAGACACCTGCCCCTCAGAGCCTCAGGTCCCTCCTCTCCAAAGGGAGTGTTAGGCTCCTCTGGACCTTGGCTCCACATAAAATTCAACTTTAAAGGGTTTTTGAACATTTGGTGCTCAGGTCCTACTTGTGGGGATGCTGCTTCATGGGGGGTCAGGAGCATGACAGGTGAGCTCCTCAGGTGGTCCTGGTGGACTGAGGCCAGCCACTGGGCTCGGCTTTTTGATGTCCTTCTGGTTTGTGCTGTTTGTTGTTCTATTCTTGCCCCTTGTCTTTGAACCCAAACCTGAAATTTTCCTCTCGTCTGATCAAACCCTCAGTGTTGAGAGGAATGGTTCTAGACATTACAGCTGGTGTAATTCAGTCATCGTGAAACCAAATAATTTGCAAAAGAACTGGTTTAGAAAATAATTGGTTTCCGTGGAGCTAGATCAGCCCCTAGTGGTTAGAAACTCAGACTGTAGCTGATCTAACAGACACTAAGTCCTGTCTTTAAATCCTATGTAAACCGATCGGTCTTTTCTTTTTTAAAAATTGATCAGCCCTAAAGATGCCGTTTTATTTATATTTTTTAATTTTTTGTTTTTAGATTTTATTTATTTTTGAGAGAGGAGACACAGAGAGAGAAAGAGAGAAGGAAGGAGGAGCAGGAAGCACCAACTCCCATATGTGCCTTGACCAGGCAAGCCTGGGGTTTTGAACTGGCGACCTCAGTGTTCCAGGTCAACACTTTACCCACTGCGCCGCCACAGGCCAGGCCTACAGGTGACATTTTAAAGTCTGTCTTTTGCAAACACCACCCAATAACAAATGTTGACATATGTGAACAAATTACACTAGAAGAAAAGTGAAGAGCCTTGTTAATGACCGCAAGTCTCCTCTTGCTTCCTTTCTCTCTGGAGAAGTCCACCTCCGGTCCTTTTGGCCCATACATCCGTGGGGCCTGGACCTATTCCAGGCTGAGTCACTGGGTAGAGCTGGACCAGGTTTCTAGCCCTGGTGTTTGATATGCAGCCCTATTTAGCCTTTAAGAACTGATGAGGTGAGAGCCCAGAGTGGCATGATGACAGATCTTAAAATAAAGCAACCAATTATTTGAATACAAGGTTTCTGACTTTGGTTCACTGCATAAATAACAGTAAGAACAAGTGTCCTGTAGTTGGGTTAAATACCTGTCTGCCCACAATTTAAGGAGCTTTTAAGAGCAGTGAAATCTGGGTTTTTCAACCAGAGAGACAAGAGGTTGCTCCCCATGTGACACTCCTGTACCCTTCCCAGCCCTGGGCCACCTGCCAGATTCTTATTTTGATTTGCATTAAGAACAGGATAAATTGAAATAATCCTAGGGCCTGGTAAAGCAAATGAAAGGAACTTACACTCCATTTCTGAGGAGAACCAAGCAGCCTCAGTGACATGAGGGTCTGTAAAGCGGCAGTTTTATATCTACTTCTAATTCCCAGGCCAGCTCCTGCATTGGTGAGTGTGTGTGGCACGGCGGACAGTCTCTCAGTCTGTAGGTGGGAACCTCTAACAGCCATAAACCAATTCCCTGGAACTCCCTGGAATTCAGCTCCCAGGAGCTGAATTCTGGAGCTTAAGTAACTGACAAAAACCAAGAACAATACCTTGTAGGGACTGTCTCGGAGTCTACTGTGACCTCTCCTTTTCACAGGAAACATCTATGACATTAGAAAAAGTATTCTGAATAATAACGAATGCACATGATGAAAAGTCAAACAGTGTAAAACTACATGCAGATACGTTAGACACCCTCCCAGCATGAGACCCAAGCTCTGTGTTCCCCTTTCCAAAGGCAGTAGTTGTCACTAGTTTCCTGCATATCCTTCTATAGGTGTTATATACACTTATAAACATATTTATATAGTTTATTTTTAAAAGCACAAGTAAAGATTAGCATGTAACACTCTGTTCTACACCTTGTATTTCAACTCTTAACATTGGTTTCTAGAGGTCATCCAGCAATAGTACATATAAAAGTGTCTCAGCCTTTTTAATAGCTGTACACATTCCATTGTACATATAAATAGATATTTGACCCTTTATCTAACCATTACTCCTGGATCTTTTGTTCATTTCTAACCTTTCATACAGAATAGAGCATTGAGTTTTTCCTTGTCAGGGTGATTAGTGGCATACTTTAAAATCTTTAGTCATTTGTGAGTATTTAAGCAAAGGTTAAAGCTACAATAACAGAACTGTAAACCTGAGGTTTGTTTTAGGTCCCTAAAAGCACTGATACCAGGTTTATCTTCAGAAATGCCCCACCTTGCCTGGGGCCAGCTTGCCTAGGTTTGAATCCTAGCTTTGCCACTTTGCTGCTGTGTGACCTTGCATAAGCCTGTGCCTCTGTTTCTTTACATGTAAATGTGAATAATATTGCCTACATGATTGATTGCTATGAGGATTAAGTAAATTGGTGTTTTATTAAACTATTATGAAGATGGCAGAGTAGGAAGCACCAGAAAACTGTCTCCCGACTTAGGCAACAATTGCATCTGTCTGATGTAACTATTTTGGAACTCTGAAGTTCACTGAAGGTTTGCAACTTCCAAGAGACAGTAAATTGGTGTTAATTTGAGTCAATTTTCAACTCTTAGTAACAACTACCCATCCCTCACCCCAGCCATGTGGTGGACAGCTGTGCACTTGTTCCTGGAATAGCTTGCACAGAGATTGTGGGAGCTCAAATGGGCAAAAAGGAACCTGTCCTCAAAATATCAGGGGTCTGTGCTCTGATTGCTGATTGCTGCTTCTGATTTCAGAGGTGCTGGCACAGAGGCAGGTAGCAGTTGTTGTTGCACCTCCTCCCAGTGTTGCAGCCCCCCCCCCACACACACACACAGCTGAATTGACTTCCAGGAGATTTAAAGTACTAATGTATACAAAGCTACTGCGTGGATGGGAGAAATTAGAAAGTGATCACACATACCCAGGGAAAGGTGCAGACTCATAAAAATACCTGAAAAGACCGTAAATTTGTATCTCAAGCTGATCTTTGGCACAGAGATAGCCTGCAACAATAAAAAAGTAATAACAGAAAACAGCAATCCCTGGGGAAGGGGGGGAATCTGATCTCCAGTTACAACATTATTAGATTCAAATGTTGTTTTTAACTAAAAATTATAAGACATAGAATAAAACAGGAAAGTATGGCTCGTTCAAATGGAAAAAATATATATATTAACAGAAAGTGTCCCTGAAAACACCTAATGATATATGCTAGACAAACATTTTAAAGTAACTGTCTTAAAGATGCTCAGAGAAGTAAAGGCAGATCTGGAGAAAGTCAAGAAAATGATGGATGAACAAAATGGTAATATCATAAAGTAATAGACAACCTAGAAAAAAATTAAAAATAAAAATCTGGAGCCTGACCAGGCGGTGGCGCAGTGGATAGAGCATCAGATTGGGATGCAGAGGACCCAGGTTCGAGACCCCGAGGTCACCAGCTTGAGCGTGGGCTCATCTGGCTTGAGCAAAAAGCTTACCAGCTTGGACCCAAGGTTGCTGGCCCGAGCAAGGGGTTACTCAGTCTGCTGAAGGCCCACAGTCAAGGCACATATGAGAAAGCAATCAATGAACAGCTAAGGTGTCACAACGAAAAACTGATGATTGATGCTTCTCATCTCTCTCCGTTCCTGCCTGTCTGTCCCTATCTCTCTCTCTCTCTCTCTCTCTCTCTCTCTCTGATTCTCTCTCTGTCTCTGTAAAAGAAAAAAAAATTTTGAAGCTAAAAGTACAATAACTAACTTGAAGAATTTACTAGAGTGATTTAAAGACAGATTTTGAAAGGCAGAAGAAAGAATCAGCAAACTTGCTGTGAAGAAAAGTGAACAGAACCTAATGGTCCAATGGGACACCATGAAGTGGACCAGCATATGCATTGTGTGAGTCCCAGAAGGCAATGAGAGAAAGGAGCAGAGAGAATATTTGAAGAAATAATGGCTTGAAAACTTTCCTAATTTGATGAAAATCGTGAATATAAATATCCAAGAATTTCATTGAACTCCAAGATGAACTCAAAAAGAATACACTGCCTGACCAAGTGGTGGAGCAGTGGAGAGAGCGTCGGACTAGGACGCAGAAGACCCAGGTTTGAAACGCTGAGGTCGTTGGCTTGAGCATGGGGTCACTGACTTGAGCTTGGGATCATGGACATGACCCCATGATCACAGGCTTGAGCCCAAAGGTCAATGGCTTAAAGCCCAAGGTTACTGGCTTGAACCCAACATTGCTGGCTTGAGCAAGGGGTCACTCGCTCTGCTATAGCCCCCTGGTCAAGGCACATATGAGAAAGCAGTCAGTGAACAACTAAGGAGACTAAGGAGCCTCAAGGAAGAATTGATGTTTCTCATCTGTCTCCCTTCCTGTCTGTCTCTATCTGTTCCTTTCTCTGACTATCTCTGTCTCTGTCAAAAGAAAGAATAAAGAATATACCAAGATATATAATAATCAAACTTTTGAAAGACAAAGAGAGAATCTTGAAAACAGCAAGATAGGGCAACTTGTCACATACAAGGGATCATCAATAAGATTGGCAGAAGATTTCTCATGAGGAACTCTCACTTCCTCTATCTCTCTCAAATCAATGGAAAAAAGTAAAGGAGAAATCAAGACATTCTACAGTAAACAAAAGTTGAGGGAGTTTGTTACCACTAGACCTGCTCTGCAAGAAATAAGAAAGCCCAGGAGGCTGAAATGAAAAGACACTGAACAGTAACACAGAGCCTTATGAAGAAATAAAGTTCTCAATAAAGGTCCACACGTAGCAATTATAAGAGCTAGTATTCTGACCTGTGGTGGTGCAGTGGATAAAGCGTCGACCTGGGAACACTGAGGTTGCCAGTTCAAAACCCTGCACTGGTCTGGTCAAGGCACATATGGGAGTTGATGCTTCCAGCTCCTCCCCCCTTTCTCTCTCTCTCTCTCTCTCTCTCTCTCTCTCTCTCTCCTCTCTAAAATAAATAAAATAAAAAATTTAAAAAAAAGAGCTAGTATTGTAACAATGGTTTATAATTCCTCTTTTTGTTTTATACATAATTTTAGAGATTAATACACTTTTTTAAAAACACAAATATTAGTCTAAAAACTTATGTTATTGTAACTCCACAGTTTATTTTCTTAAGCATAATTTAAGAGATTAATACATTTAAAAGAATTACTAGTTTATGTCTTAGGCTCACCATGTATAAAGATGTAGTTTTGTGGCATCAATTGAAAGGAGTAGGGACAGAGCTACAAAGGAACAATTTTGATATGTTATTGAAATTCAGCTGAAATAAATTCAAATTAGGGTGTTAGAACTTTAGGACATTAAGTATAATCCACAGTAGATAGAAAATATGCACAAAGGGAAACGAGAAGGAACTTAAATGTTTCACTACAAAAAATCAACTGAACACAAAAGACGATGCAGGAAATGAGGGACAAAAGGATATAAGACGTATAGAAAACAAATAGCAAAATGACAGGAGTCCTTCCTTATCAGTAATTATTTTAAATGCAAACAGATTAAACCCCCCAATTAAAAAACAAATTGGCAGAAAGTTCAAAAACATGCTGCAACTATATGCTGTCTATAAGAGACTCCCTTTAGATCCAAAGCACAAATAGATTGAAAGTTAAAGGATGGAAAAGAATGTCCAATGTAAATAGTAACCAAATGAGAGTAAGGGTGGCTATTTTAATATCAAATAAAATAGATTTAAGTCATAAAAGAAACAACATTGTGCATTATTGAAAGAGTCGATACCCCCAAGAAGATACAGGAATTATAAACATTTATTTACCTAACAACAGACCATCAAAATATATGAAGCAAAAACTAACAGACTTGAAGGGAAAAATCATTTTTCAATAGTTGGAAACTTTCAGTACCCCACTTTCTAAAATGGGTAGGACAACCAGAGAGAAGGTAAGGAAGGAAATAGAGAAATTTTCACAATAAATCAACTAGGCCTGACAGACATATACAACACACTCCCCAGCAAGAGAATGCACATTCTTCTCAAGGGTACATGGGACATTATCCGGGATAGACAATATGTTAAGCCACTAATTAAGTCTCAATGGATTTTAAAATATGGATATCATGCAAAGTATCTTCTCTGACCACAACAGGATGAAGTTAGAAGTCAGTAACAGGCAGGAGTAAAACTGGAAAATTCACACAAATTGGTGGAAATTAAATAACACTCTTATACAGCCAATAGGCCAGAGAAAAAAAATCACAAGGCAAATTAGAAAATACTTAGAGATATGATTGAAAATGAAAACAGAACATATCAAAACTTGTGGACACAGCGAAAGAGGTGCTAAGGAGAGATTTTTAGCTATTTGCATTAAAAAACAAGAAAGATCTCAACAACCTAACTTTACAATTTAGGAACTAGACAAAGATGAACAAGTTAAATCCAAAGAGCAGAAGAAAGGAAATAATGATTAGAGCAAAGATAAATGAAACAGAATAGCAAAACAATAGGAAAAATCTTTGCCACCAAAAATTGGTTTTCTGAAAAGATCAACAAAATTGCCAAACCTTTAGCTAGGTGGGCTAAGAAGTAAAAAGAGAAGATTCAAATACTAAAACCAGAAATGAAAATGAAGACATTAGTACTGATTCTCCAGAAATAAAAGGACTATAAGGGAATACTGTGAACAAATGTACGCCAGATGAAGTAGACAAATTTCTAGAAACATAAAACGCACCAAAACTAAATCATGAACAAATGGGACATCTGAATAGACCTGTAATTAGTAAGGAGATTGAATTGGTAATTTAAAATCTCCCAAGAAAGAAAAGCCCTGGACCTGATGGCTTCACTGGTGAATTCTATCAAACATTTGAAGAAGAACTAACTAGTTCTCTCTGTAACCAAAAGGGCACTTAGTGAACAGCCTTACCAGACAATCTTAGACAGCCAAATGGCCTTTCTGAAGAAATGGTTTAAGGCCTTTGGGAAGAGTTTAAGATTCTTTTGAGCAGGGACTAGGTTATGAGCATCTTCTTAGGTTATGGCTCTGACGATAGAGTCATAGTCATGTAAGAAGCACCTATCACAGGTCTCCTTTCATCCACACGACCACCAGTGAAGTAGGTGATTTTGTTCGCATTTTACAAATAAGGAAACTGAGATGTGAACCACACTGTGATTTGTCCCAGTCATAGAGCCTGGACTTGATTTGCATCTGTTGGACTCCAGAGTCAGCTCTCCATCTGCACTTTTCTCTCTTTTTTTATTTTGTTTTGTTTTGTTTTGGTAGGAAAGAGACAGAGACAGGAAAGGAGAGAGATGAGAAGCATCAACTCATAGTTGTGGCACTTTAGTTGTTTATTGATAGTTTCTCATATGTGCCTTGACCGGGGGGCTCCAGCTGAGCCAATGACCCCTTACTCAAGCCAGTGACTTTTGGGCTTAAGCCAGTGACCATGGGGTCATGTCTATGTTCCCATGCTCAAGCTGGCGACCCATGCTCAAGCTGGTGAGCCCACGCTCAAGCCAGCAACCTCGAGGTTTCCAACCTGGGTCCTCAGTGTCCCAGGTCAACACTTTATCCTCTGCAGCACCACCTGGTCAGGCAACTAACTGCTCCTTTTTTTTCAACACTACACACATAGTAGGTGTTCAGGAAATCTTTATCAAATGAATGTTGAAGAAACTGGAAATGTGGAGACAAGTGAAGATGACAAATTTTCCAACAGTAATCCCAACTGGGAGGAATAATGAGTTGACAGAGCCACCAGAGGTCAGAATTTAGCAAGTCTTTGTTAGCCCAGGCTGCTGCCTGGGATAGGCTCTGAGCCTTTGAGCTGGAAAACGCCTCACAGGTGCCCCCCACTCTGCCGCCTCCCTTTATATAGGTGAGAAAACTGAAACATGAAGATACTATGACTTGCCCAAAGCCACAAAGGTACACCAACTCCCAAAACATGATTTAGCCAACAGCACAATACATCTTTGGGCACCTTCCTGGAGCCCAAAACATTTTATCATTCAAAGGCATTCAGTGACTGTGTGGAGTGTGAGAGGCCCTACCTGGCCTTGCCATAGGGCCATAAAGTGAAAACTGGGGAGGGTTTGTTTTTAGTAATGTGGTTTCGCTTTGACTTGCAGTTACAGCATTTTCACATCGTGACCCAAACAATTATATCATTATAATGTAACAGATACATAGGTCTAAATTATATACTTAGAAATAGATAGAGCCTGACCAGGCGGTGGCACAGTGGATAAAGCATGGAACTGGGATGTGGAAGACCCAGGTTCGAGACCCCGAGGTAGCCAGCTTGAGTGCAGGGACCCATCTGGCTTGAGCAAAAGCTCACCAGCTTGGACCCAACCAAGGTCGCTGGCTCCAACAAGGGGTGGCTCAGTCTGCTGAAGGCCCACAGTCAAGTCACATGTGAGAAAGCAATCAATGAACAACTAAGGTGTGGCAATGGCAACGAAAAACTGATGACTGATGCTTCTCACCTCTCTCTGTCCCTGTAAAAAAAAAAAAAAGAAATAGATAGATAGGTATAAATTTATACTTAGAAATAGTTTGGGCCCTGGCTGGTTGCTCAGTGGATAGAGCATCAGTCCAGTATCTGGATGTCCAGAGTTTGAGTTTCAGTCAGGGCCCACAAGAGAAGCAATTATCTGCTTCTCCTCCTCTCCCTCTCCCCCTTCTTTCCCTTCTCCTCTCCTGCAGCCACTGGTTGGATTGGTTCAAGTGTGGCCCCAGGCACTAAGGATAGCTCGATTGGAGTGCAGCAGCCTCAGGCACTAAAAATAGCTCGATTCTTGAGCATCGGCCCAAGACAGGTTTCCGTGTAGATCCTGGTCGAGGTGCATGTGGGAGTCTGCCTCACTATCTTTCTTCCTCTCACCCAAAAAGAAAAAAAGAAAAGAAAATAAACAGTTTCACAAAATAATATCTATCTGACCTATAATGCAGTACATTCTGTAATTTTCTAGTTTAGTCTGTTTGGTAAGGAAAAGAATGCTAATTACAACCAACTAAATTGATTTCATGATCCTCTAATGGTCACAACTTGAGTGTGCATACCACTACTCTAAGTCATTGATTTCAACTAGGAAAGAGGTCACTAACCCTGAACTTTTATCACTGTACAACAGATGGTCTTAGCTTTGAGTGGAGGGTAAGAGTTAACTAGAACTGTCACAAACCTTCTTGGAAGCCTATGCTGAGATAAATGAAACAGACCAAAGCTAGGAGTCCCTTCTCATGGCGATGCCGTGAGCCAGGAGGTGGGAAAGAACGTGGAGGCTGTTGTAAACTAGGAGTCCCTTCCCATGGCAATGCCGTCGGCCAGGAGATGGGAAAGAACATGGAGGCTGTTGTAAACTAGGAGTCCCTTCTCATGGCGATGCCGTGAGCCAGGAGGTGGGAAAGAATGTGGAGGCTGTTGTAAACTAGGAGTCCCTTCCCATGGCGATGCCGTCGGCCAGGAGGTGGGAAAGAACGTGGAGGCTGTTGTAAACTAGGAGTCCCTTCTCATGGCGATGCCGTGAGCCAGGAGATGGGAAAGAACATGGAGGCTGTTGTAAACTAGGAGTCCCTTCTCATGGCGATGCCGTGAGCCAGGAGATGGGAAAGAACATGGAGGCTGTTGTAAACTAGGAGTCCCTTCTCATGGCGATGCCGTGAGCCAGGAGATGGGAAAGAACATGGAGGCTGTTGTAAACTAGGAGTCCCTTCTCATGGCGATGCCGTGAGCCAGGAGATGGGAAAGAACATGGAGGCTGTTGTAAACTAGGAGTCCCTTCTCATGGCGATGCCGTGAGCCAGGAGGTGGGAAAGAACATGGAGGCTGTTGTAAACTAGGAGTCCCTTCTCATGGCGATGCCGTGAGCCAGGAGATGGGAAAGAACATGGAGGCTGTTGTAAACTAGGAGTCCCTTCTCATGGCGATGCCGTGAGCCAGGAGGTGGGAAAGAACGTGGAGGCTGTTGTAAACTGGCTCTGCTGTCAGTCTCAAGTGGGACCCACCTGGGAAGCTAGAGGTTCCGCACAGAATACACACACTTCTACATGTAATAGCACTGGAGAAAAAAGACTATCAAGCAGTAAAAATCCATTTGATTATCGATATAAAATTGTTGGTTGGGAATCCTTGAAAGTTGAAGGCCTGAGTCCCTGAGCGGTGGGTCCATTGACGGGCCCGAGAACAGGTTTTTTGTTCTGTTTTGCTGATAATCTAGGCCAGTGCATCTCTGACTTTATAAGAATCATCTGGCCTGACCTGTGGTGGCGCAGTGGATAAAGCGACTACCTGGGAGCACTGAAGTCGCCAGTTCAAAACCCTGCACTGGTCTGGTCAAGGCACATATGGGAGTTGATGCTTCCAGCTCCTCCCCCTTTCTCTTTCTCTCTCTCTTTCTCTCTCTCACTCTCTGTCTCCTCTCTAAAATGAATAAAATTTTAAAAAGAAATTAAAAAAAAAAAAAGAATCATCTGGAGATCTTATTAAGATCCAGGTTCTGATTGAGCGGATATGCAGAAGGGTTTTGACTTAGAGGGAGAGGAGAGAGGAGGGTCTGACTGGAATGTCTGAGCTTAGCCACCTGCCTTTTACCTGCAGACATGGAGAAGGGCTGCCACTTCCTGCACATCTTGGCCTGCGCTCGCCTGAGCCTCAGCCCAGGCCTGAGTGAGCCTGTGCTGCAGCAGGTGCTGGAGCTGCTGGAGGACCAGAGCGACATCGTCAGCACGATGGACCAGTACTACATAGCCTTCTGAGTGCAGGCGCCGGCAGCCCACTGCGGCCGGCCCAGGAGCAACGCCAAGTGGTGCTTACTCCCAGGCCTGAGTGTGGACATCGTTCAGAAGCTTGTGGGTTGGGAGGCAGTTATCTGCCAATCAGCTGTGAAGTATGGCCATATGAGGAATGGA
Organism: Rhynchonycteris naso; assembly: GCA_037038555.1. Lineage (NCBI taxonomy): Eukaryota > Metazoa > Chordata > Mammalia > Chiroptera > Emballonuridae > Rhynchonycteris > Rhynchonycteris naso. Next base: position 241,105,448 of record CM072999.1, on the reverse strand, counting down.
ATTTGGCATACACTCTATAGGCTGCCTTCTACCTGCTGTATTCTTGGGGTAAAATAACTTTGATCTCAGTCATGAGATCAAAGTTATTTATATCTATTTCTGTTTTGAAACAGAAGGGTAGGAGACTGTTGGTGGCTGAATTGGTGTGTGTGGATGGGGCTCTATCACAGTAAAGGTCTACCACGTGTTAAAGCAAGCCCATGGCTTGTGGGAACTGAAGACCATGCAGCCAGACCACAGAGATCTAAAACTTTTTAAATCTTCAGACTATCGGGAACATTCTTGTGGGTCTGCCTCAATGGTTAAGAACCCGGTGTAGGGAACTAGCTCTCCCTGAATGAGTTTTGCTGAAGTGCAATTGCCAACGGTCAAGCACCAGCAGTGCATCATGAAGACTGGGTTGAATGCTTTACACAGACCCACCCAGAGAGTCAATAAACAGATCCAAGGTGTGGCTCTGTCATTTTTCTTCCAGGTCAAAGGTGTCTCTACTTTTCTCTGCATTGAGGATAGATGTGACTAAATACATTGCCACTACTGCCCTGAAGTTCCTGGAGGTTCTCAGCCAATCATCTGGTGGTGGTAGATGTTATTTTCAGGGTTATCACTGAATGTGCAGGACATCCTGACACCATTTAAAGACTCAGCACGTGTCCAGACAGGTGGGAGAGTCATGCTGCTGCTCCGAATGGCAAGGTACAGGGGAAATCTGAAGCATGTAGTGGGCCTGTTCTAACAGCAAGATGACAAATCCAGCCTGCAAAAAATAAAGTGGGGAAAGATTTGGAGTTAATTACAGTCATTTCACAAAAGGCACAGCTGCTGTTGTCTGCCACATTTGCTCTTGGCATAATAAGCTCTTATTGGCTCTGCCGGAGAGCCTGTGGGCCTGGAGAGTTTCTGTTCTACGTAGAAATGGCATGGTTATAAACTCAGAAGTCAGCTGCAGCTCCATGTGTCAGGCTGAGGGCTAGTACCAACAGATGGCTTCCTGTCGTGGACTTTTCTGATTTGACCCAAACCTCCTCTTCCTTATTTCTAACAGTGATAACCCAGATGGTTGTCCTGAACCTCCCAGTGCTGTAGAACAGGGTCTGCCTGTATTGCCATCCCAGTGGTTCTTCCTTGAGGCCCCCAGCTGTTCCATATTGAATCATCGCAGGTTTTAAGAACTGCCAGGAAGGAGTCTTGAATCAGAGACTAAAAGGGCAAACAGGCCCTGACCAGTTGGCTCAGCAGTAGAGAATTGGCCCGGAGTGTGGAAGTCCTGGGTTTGATTCCCGGTCAGGGCACACAGGAGAAGTGCCCATCTGCTCCATTCTTCTCCCTCTCCTTTCTCTCTATCTCTCTCTTCCCCTCCTGCAGCCAAGGCTCCATTGGAGCAAAGTTGGCCCGGGCGCTGAGGATGGCTTCGTAGCCTCTGCCTCAGGCACTAGAATGGCTCCTGCTGCAACGAAGCAGCACCCCTGATGGGCAGAGCATTGCCCCCTGGTGGGCATGCTGGGTGGATCCTGGTAGGGCATATGCGGAGTCTGTCTGCCTCCCCACTTCTAACTTAGGAAAAATACAAAAATGAAAAACAGGGCATACATACCTTGCATTTGGCAACCCCATGTCTAGGGTTTATCCCACAGAGATGGTCACACAGGTGTGAAAGGATGGGTGCCCAAGATGTACATTGCTATATAATGTAGAATTCTGTAATTGGGGAAATCTTTATAGGGAAAATGTAATGATGGTGCATATGCACAATGAAATACTATGCAGCTATTAAAACAATGGAGCAAACAAATACTATTGACATGGAGTACTCTTCCCAATAGACTTAGTGGGAAGAAAATCAAGTTATAGGTCTGTTTATATTACTATTGATCAAACTACCTGTGTGTGTGTGTGTGTGTGTGTATATATATATGTCTCTGTAGAGACTATTGCTATATATACGTTTATATAGATGTAGCACATATATACTCTTAAAGTTGGCCACCCCTCCCCCTAGAAATACTTTCTGCACTTGGTTTTCAGGACACCATACTCTGGGAGCTCTCAGTCTCCTTTTTTTTTTTTTTTTTTTAAATTTCTTTTTATTTTATTCATTTTAGAGAGGAGACAAACAGAGTGAGAGGGAGAAAGAGAGAAAGGGGGGAGGAGCTGGAAGCATCAACTCCCATATGTGCCTTGACCGGACCAGTGCAGGGTTTTGAACTGGCGACCTCAGTGTTCCCAGGTCGACGCTTTATTCACTGCGCTACCACAGGTCAGGCTCTCAATCTCCTTTGCTGGGACTTAACCCTGCTAACTTTCCTAATTCAGGAAAAGGCAGCTTGATTTTTTTTCCAGTTGCTTGGGCCAGACCCATTGTCTTCTTTCTCTCCCATCCAGTCTGCCCACAAATTACTGTGGTTCTACCTTCAAAATATTTCTAGAATCTACCGCTTCTCTCTTCCCCACGGCCCCCACATGGAGTGTTGTGGCCTCCTCGCCGTCCTCCTGCTTCTGCCCTCGCCCCTCTGGAGTTCATTCTCGGTGTAGCAGCCAGTGGTTCTGTTAGCACTTGCATCAGACTCTGTCATCTGCTCTGGCTCTCCCACGACCTCGCAGTGTCCTGACGGGAGCCTGAGGCATCGTGGTGTCAGCGAGGTTCTGCTCTGCCCTGCCCCTCACCTACTCTGCTCAGCTTCACACACCCTGCTGGTCCTCACACATACTAGCCACTGTCCTGCCTTAGGGCCTTGGCCTGGAATGTCCCTCACATAGATAACTTGAGTGTCCCCTTCTCAGTGGGGCCTGCCCTGCTCTCACTTTTGCGAGTTGCAACTAACTCCTTCTTCCTACTCCAGAATTCCTCAGTACTTAATTTTCTCCATGGCACTTGTAACACACTCCATATGCCTCCTACTTGCCTTTTTTGTTGTTGTTGTTTTTACAGGGACAGAGAGAGAGACAGACAGAGGGATAGATAGGGACAGAAAGACAGGAACGGAGAGAGTTGAGAAGCATCAATCATTAGTTTTTCATTGCTGTTGCAGACACCTTAGTTGTTCATTGATTGCTTTCTCACATGTGCCTTGACCGCTGGCCTTCAGCAGACCAAGCAACCCCTTGCTGGAGCCAGAGACCTTGGGTCCAAGCTGGCAAGCTTTTGCTCAAGCCAGATGGGCCTGCGCTCAAGCTGGAGAGCTCAGGGTCTCGAACCTGGGTCTTCCGCATCCCAGTGCGATGCTCTATCCACTGCGCCACTGCCTGGTCAGGCACTTGCCCTGTTTATTATCTGTTCCCCCAACTGAAGGAATGTTCAGTGAGGGCAAGACTCTTCCTCTGTCTTGTTTTCTGCTGTGTCCTCAGCATCTAGAACAGTTCCTGATTGTCTTTCAAACAATCCTAGCCTTGAGTGTCTGTGTGTGGCTTTCCTCCACCAGCTAATACCTTCTGGTCTATTCTGTGGGGCTTTCTTTGCGGTCTTACAAGGCTTTTCAGAGTGGAAGTGCTCAGAATTAACACCCACTGGGAGCAGTCTGAGCCCGTGGGACCTGAGGTATAAATAGTCCAGCTCCCTTGATATTTAAATGGTCTATCTCTGAGGCATGTGTTCCACACCATTGCCCAGAATTTCTCTGTGGAATTAAACTCCACCCACAACACTATCAATTGATGTGGCCACGGTTAACTGACTGCCCTACCCTCCCTTGCTTCCGCACTCCCCGTTCCTGTTTGACACTGCTCCCAACTGAACTGCTTCCTTTCCAGTCCTTGTTTCAGGGTCAGCTTCCGGGTGAGCACAGATGAACACCGTGCTCACAAATGTATTTAAGAAGTACTGTATGAATAATTCACATCAAACAAAGTCTACTAAAAATGCTCACCAAAGTGATACACTTGTTGCCTCCGAATGGGGAGATGTTTAATGCTACTTAACTACATGTCTGTACTTTGATATGTTCACAATTAGCAAGAGTCTCAAAAATAAAGCTGTTTTTCCCTCCCCACCCCATACTTGCGTTACCTGAATTATGAATGAACTAAGAATAAGATGGACCGTTAACCCCACAGCAACATAGTAACTCGGATAAGATGGGCGCTGCTCTTGGACAGTTCTCTGGGGTAACTACAGCTGGGTCACTGCTTATGTAAAGAGCCACCCAAGGGGTCCCCTGAGGAGAAGGAAACTGAATAAGCAGTCCACTGTCTCAGTGTACACATGTTTTGGGAGGTGTGGACACAGAGCTTATGTCAGCAAGAAGACAGTGCTACTGTCTGGTCAAGGATTTGTTTGAAGATCCATGATTATGCCCATCTGGTAAGCTACCAGTGCTTCCCATCCCTGTGAGACACTTCTAATTATTTTTCCCTCTGATAGTGTGCCAGGACACTGGCTGAGAGAAAGCCAAGTGGAAAGAAGGCTATTCTGTGATGAGGAACCCAAGACTGGGTGCCAAGGATTGAAACCAAGCAAACTTGTCATTTTCCTTTGGGGTAAACAACCACACTTTTCTTATTAGTGTGGCTTCTTCTCTGCAAGTGGCCTCCACAGCAGCTGCCCCAGAGTATCTCGTTTCCAATTAAATGTACGTGAAGCACACGGGCAGACTCAGAAACATTCATGACGGCGCCTGCTGGAGAAGCCAGCAGCAGGCGCTGGGAGAAGAGCCGGCGTTTGAAGGGGAGCAGTGCCTGTGGGTGGCAGGAGTTCTTACTTGCATGATGGTCTGCTGGTGGAGACGCTAAATGTGAGCCCTAACTCCCACATAAACGAGTTCTCAGAGAATCCAGAATTTACTTTTTAAATGCATCCTGTTTTTATGGAACTTTTAGGTAAAGCCAAACAGGTAAGTCACAACACAGCCCAAAGCTCTAAATTCACAAGAATTCTAAGTCCAGTTCCACATTCCTGAAGAGACTCAAGTCCCTCCCTGTGTGTGAAAGTAAAATGATAGGTTTTCATTTCGGAACACGAGGAGGGGAGTTTTGAAGACCGCATAATAGTCCTAGATATTTTTAGATGGAGACAGTAGAGTAGTGTATCATTAATTCAGACTGAAAGGTTTATGCAAATTAGCAGGAAATCCAGGTTTGAAATAGCGCCATTTTATTAGTTAGGTCTACCAAGTGTGTGTCACATTTGAATTCTCAGGAGGAAACAGGTTTGCTGCTCTTAGGGAACCTGCTGTAATGAAAAATATCTTAATCATGTATCATTATTTAGTGTATTTATTATGTATCATTTAATATTAATAGGGGATTTGTAAGTACTTAAACTATAAGAAATTTTATTTATTTATTTTTACAGGGACAGAGAGTCAGAGGGATAGATAGGGACAGACAAACAGGAACGGAGAGAGATGAGAAGCATCAATCAGTTTTTTGTTTTGACACCTTAGTTGTTCATTGATTGCTTTCTCATGTGCCTTGATCTTGGGCCTTCAGCACACCGAGCAACCCCTTGCTGGAGCCAGCGACCTTGGGTCCAAACTGGCGAGCTTTTGCTCAAGCCAGATGGGCCCGCGCTCAAGCTGATGACCCCGGGGTCTCGAACCTGGGTTCTCCACGTCCCAGTCCGATGCTGTATCTACTGTGCCACTGCCTGGTCAGGCAACTATAAGAAATTTTAAAACATGTCTGTTCAAAAACTTGTGTGTGAATATGCATAGCAGTATTATTTCTAATCACCAAAAATTGGAAGCAACCAAATGTCCATCAGCTGATGAATGGATAAAAATCAATGTGGTATATCCATACAATGGAATATTATTCAGCCATAGAAAGGAATGAAGTACTGATACAGCATGAAAACAGTATGCTAAGTGGAAAAAGCCAGATACAAGAGGCTACATATTGTCTGGTTCCATTTATATACGTGTCTAGAATAGGCAAATCTGTAAAGACAAAAAATAGATTCGCGGTTGCCATGGCTTGGGGGAAGGAGAGGAGCAGGTGGTATAGGGGGGTCTTTGTGGGGTCACAGAAATGGTGTGGAATTAGTGGTGATGTTTGTACAACTCGGTGAGTGTACTCAAAATATGGAACTGTGGGTTAAGCTGGGATTCCTCACAGCGTGGTGGCTGAGTTCCAAGGGCAGGCATCCCGAGAGAGCATGACCCAGACAAGCGGTATGGACATTTTGTGCAGAGCCCCAGAAGCCACGCGCTGTCACTTCCACAGAGTTTCACCCAAGTGCCGGGAAAGGAAATAAAGCACCTCCTGACAGGGAGTAACAAGGTTCTAGAAGGGCATGTAGAATTGGCAATATTGCTCTGGCCATTTTGGAAAAATACAGTCTATCACAAACACCTTTCAACTTTATGTACATGCAATCTTGTTTTTTAGTTCTGTTTGTTTCTTTGTATTTATATTCAAGAGAGAAAGAAAGAGGAAAGGAGAGAGATGAGAAGCATCAACTAATACGGGTAGTTGTATCACTTTGGTTGTTCATTGATTGTTTCTCATACGTGCCTTGATGGAGGGTGTGGAGACTTAGGCCAGTGACCTTGAGATCATGTCGACCCCGTTCTCAAGCTAGATGAGCCTGCTCTCAAGCCAGCAAACTTGGGGTTTCAAACCTGGGACTTCAGCGTCCAGGTCAGCACTCTTTCTGCTGCACCACCACCAGTTAGGCCATACAGCCTTGTTTTAAATTTTTTTCTTAATGTCAAAAGTATAAAGAGTCCTGGCCAGATGGCTCAGTTGGTTGGAGCATCATCCTGGAGCGCAGAGGTTGCCAGTTCAGTCCCCGGTCAGGGCACATACAGGAACAGATTGATGTTTCTTTCTCTCTCTTTCCCTTCCTCTCTTGCTAAAATCAATCAATAAAAAATTTTTTAAAAGAATAAAGAAAGGGTAGATGGTCCTTCATTTTCCAGGTACTCGATACTATTTTTTTAGATTATGCGCATATTGTTAGAAAAATAACTTAGTAATGTTTTGTCTATCCTTTCAGAAAAATATGTGAACACATTATATTTATCTTACTTTTTTTATTTAATGCTATATCTTAAAGTTGTTATTGTTAGTTTTTACTTCATCATACAAAATTGACCTCATTCTTTTAAATGACTACATAATTTCATTGTATGGCTGTCCCTGAATGTTTTTAATGAGATCCTTGTTGAGAAACATAATTGCTTTCAATTTGTTGCTATTGCAACCAATTCTACAGGAAACATCCTTGTACCCTTTTCTTCTCTTGACATAACATCTGTGAATATATTTGTGTGATCCATTTTTAGCAATGCAACTGGTGGGAGAAAGCATGAACATTTAAAAGTTTGAATAGATGCTGAAAAGATTGATTCGTTTCATATTCCTATTAGTGATTTACAAGTCTATGTTTGCCCACAAACTCGCCCACACTTTGTATTAGACAAGAGCCTAGCTGGCAGCAGAGGCTGGCACAGCCAGGGTCATGTGCTCCTGCAGTGGTATCAGCTACAGAATCAGCCCAGAGGCAGACCACTGAGGTCCTAGGTCAAGGGTGCCCACACTTTTTCAGCTTGCGAGCTACTTATAAGATGACCAAGTCAAAACGATCTACCTACAATAAAAATCCAAAACATAAATTTATTCTATATTATCATTATTTAAGTTACTATTATTACTATTTAATATTGTATATTCTTCTTTCACCTTTCTCCTTCTCAGCTCTCTTTTCGGAGGAAAGTCAATGTCATAGTTTTTATGAACAGTCCGAAAAAGCCGCTCCACATTTCCCTTCTTTGGAATAGCAATGGCACACAGACAGATGAGGCAAGCGCACTTAGAATATGACATAGTGAAAAAAATCCCCTCCCATTCTGTATGAAAGTGGTAGGTTTTAGGCTTCTTACTTGGACCAGCCACGGCACTCATTTTTATACCCATTGTTGTATTTAGTTTAAATAAATTGAAGGCTAACTACGCAGCAATATAACTGAACAAGTTAGCGCGGTTTAACGCATATGCGTAGGGTGTCAAAAGTTCAGACGTCAGATTGGCTACACTGTATGCCAATCAAAAGACAAATGTCTTTTTAATGTCATGCGATCTACCCACACTTCCTTCGCGATCGACCAGTAGATCGCAATCAACGTATTGAGCACCCTTGTCCTAGGTAATACGCAGCTGGAATAAACATTCTGAAGACCTCAAACCTCAAGGTTACCAATTTGCTACTTCAAGTGCTTACATCCCTGCCCAAATACTATCTATAATGGTACATGTAAGCAATCTTTTATTTAAAAATATTTCTTTTTAATTTATTGATTTGAGAGAAAGAAAAACACTGACTTGTTGTTCCACTTCTTTATGTGTTTATTGGTTGATTCTTGTATGTGCCCTGACTGAACCCAGAATTGTATATTGAGATGATGCTCTAACCAACTGAGCTATCCCCAGGGATAGACAACAATCTTTTATATATCTTTTCTTTTTCCTTTCTTTTCCTTTTCTTCAACTTCTTTCTCTTTCTTTCTTTCTCTTTTTTTGAGAAAGAGAGAGAGGTGTCAACTGACTATTCCACTTAGTTGTGCCATTGATTGCTTCTCATAAGTGTCCTGACATGGGCTTGAGCTGGATACCCCACACTGGAACACCACCGGCCCACCAACCAGGGCTAGGCAACAGTCATTGAAAACCAATCACCATGTGCCTGACCAGGCGGTGGTGCAGTGGATAGAGCATTGGCCTGGGATGCTGAGGACCCAGGTTCAAAACCCTGTTGTCGCTGACTTGAGCACAGGCTTACCAACTTGAGTGCAGGGTCTCCAGCTTGAGCATGGGATGATAGACATAACTCCGTGGTCACTGGCTCGAGCCCAAGATTGCTGGCTTGAACAGGGGATCACTGAGTCGGCTGGAGCCCCCAGGTCAAGGCACATATGAAAAAGCAATCCATGAACAACCAAGATGCTGCAACTATGATTTAATGCTTCTCATTTTTCTCTCTTCCTGTCTGTCTGTGTGTATCTCTAAAACAACAACAACAAAAAAACCCAATCACCATGCCGTGGCCAAATAGCTTGATGGGTTAGATTAGAGCATCATCCCGAAGCACAGAGGTTGCCTGTTCATTCCCCAGTCAGGGCACATACAAGAACAGCTCTATGTTCCTGTCTCCTCCCCCTTCTTTCTCACTAAAATCAATAAATAAATTTTCTGCCCGGCACATCAAGGTCGTGGGTTCCATCTCTGATCAGGGCACATATGAGAGGCAACCAGTGAGTACACAACTAAATGGAACAAGTTGATGCTTCTCTCTCTCTTCCCCTCCCCCCTCATCAATGGGAAAAAAAAGAAACAACTAATTACCATATTGTCAACACAGATTCCATAAGTGTCCTAGTTCCACTCTAGTTCAGTGACTGTCCCCGGTCAGATTAATGTGAAAAACTAAGGTTGCTTTTAACAAAGTCCTCAGTGAGTGGTGAAGATAGTTTTAGTAACAGAAGTGTACTTAATGCTTTCCCCGCTTTAATTAACATGGCCTAATTATAATAAGGCTATGTTTGCATACTCATCATTGACTGGGTTTGGTACAGTTAGTTGGGGCACTGGGCAACACTGCTTTTGATTATCTTGGCTAGAAATTGTTTCCTCTGGGAGAAGGGTTTTTATTTTTTTGTTGTTCTGAAGATAATCAGTGAAGGAGGAAATAAAGCAGGAGTGGGGCGAAAGTATCCTTCCATTTTTTAAAGCTAGTTTAGAGCTGCCATGTCCTTTATTTAGATCAGCGATTTTCAACCTTTTTCATCTCATGGCACACTTAAACTAATGATTAAAATTCTGCAGCACGCCAAAAATATATTTTTTGCTGCTCTGACCAAAAAAAAAAAAAAAAGATATTTTGATTGATTCACACCAGACCACTATTGTTGTGTCAGCTGTTGTCATTTTTTTATTTGACAATCTAAGAGAAAAGATCTCAGTGGCCCTGACTAAATAGCAGGCATTACATTACATGTACATTTTTTTTATTAAAAAAAACATTTTCTAGCCTTGGCTGGGTAGCTTGGTTGGTCAGAGCAACATCCTGATACCTAAGGGTTTCTGGTTCGATCCTTGGTCAGGACCCATAAAGAAACATTGATGTTTTCATGTCTCTCTCCCTTCCTCTCCATTGATTTGAGAGAGAGAGAGATCAGTGGTTCTTAACCTGGGTTCTATCGAACCCTAGGGGTTCGATGAGTCGGTCTCAGGGGTTCAGAGAAGCCTCTCCTGTGGAGGCCAGAATAAAGTAATACTGTAATTTGTTGTGAGTTCATGCACTTTGTTGGTTTTGTTCTTTGAGCAAGGTGATGTTCATGCACGGCTCATTTTGTGCACCAGTAAAAAAACATATACTTATGTCTTGAATTTGGAAAAAAAATCATATTTTATTTATCAATAAAGAAGGGTTCGGTGAATGCACATATGAAACTGATGGGTTTGGTACCTCAAAAAAGATTAAGAACCACTGAGATAGAGGAAGAGAGAAGGGGGAGAGAGAAGCATCAACTTGTTTCACTTAATTGCTCCATATAGTTGTGCATTCATTGACTGATTCTCATAGTGCCCTACCTGGAATTTGAACCCACGATCTCTAGTGCATCAGGTCGATGCTTTATCCACTGAGCCGCCTGGCCAGTGCCAGGTATTGCATGTCTTAAAAAGTCTTGCAGCACACCAGTTAAAAATTGCTGCTCTAGAGCAAAGCAGCAGTGATGTGTGTCTCAAGCCATGATGTGCAGCAGAATTAAATTGTGAAAAGTCCTGATTTGTGTGAGGTGCTAATTTGTGAACAATTATTCAATTATAAATTAGGTGGCAGGATAATTTATTGAGGTATTAGCATGAGGCTTGTTGTTCCTGTATTTTATTTCTTCTTTTTGAGCAGGAAGTCAGCCTTGCCTTGGGGAGGTTTGGTTTGGGAGCCAAATGCAGAAGTTGTTTGTGCAGAAAAGCTGGCTTATATTTTCTGGAAGCCTGGAACCTGGGAGGGAATGGAGATTGGGGGACTGCAGGCATCACAGGCTGGAATGCGTTCTCGACGGTGCTGGTGGCAGGTGGCAGGTTAGCAGGACTTCTGTAGAAAGGCTTTGTGGTGTCTCTTGCATGGCTCAGAACCGTGGCCTAGGACTTCCAGCTTCAGCCCAGATTCCCAAGCTTGAAAAGGAAGCTTCCTCAAGCCTCCTCCGAAGGAACACGCTGGGGAAGTCAGCAAAAGACTTAATCTCAGGACAAGAATGGCCTTGTTCGATTTTCCAGGTACCACAAAGCCTCCTGGACTTTCACACATCCCCAGAGAGGAGAGCCTGCCCCGCCCACTGTCAACCTTGTTATTAAAGGTCTCCATGCCTGAGGTAACTTAAAGAAAAAACAAACAAATATGACAGGTCTCTCCCACTTGAGTTTTGGGAGTAAGATTCATATGGCACTACTATTAGAATAAATTCAAGGTGACTATTAGAACAAGGTCAGTTGCATTCCAGAATATTCTCTTGAGTGGGAGAGAAAGGGACGAGGTCACAGTGCAATTCCGGGGAAGTTGCTTATGACCATCCCAGGGGAGCAGAAATTTGGGCACCACCACATCACAGGGTGAGGAGAGAATATGAGACAAGCATTTGTTTCCTCAGCGGGGTCCACCTTACATGAACTGAAAATAGCGTGTCTCACACCCAGTGCACATGCTGACCAGCCAGGCACGGGCAAGTGAGCAGATAGAATCTAAGTTCGGAGAGGGCCTCAAACCATCTGAGCAGTGAGCCTTCCTCCAACATGAAGAAGCTTGAAAAGGTCTTACTCAGCCAGCAGCCAGCCCCACCCAGCGCCTGGGGGAAGAGTCAGCAAGCCGCCTGTCCTGTGGTTTCTGTCCTGTCTGGACTTGCCTTGACCTGGCAGAGGGCAAGAAATGGAAACCCTGCTCCTGGGAATGACAGCTGGCTCGGGAATGCTGGTGTCAGCACTCGGTCTGGGGCTGGGCTGTCAGCACAAGCAGATACCCTGCCAGGGCGAGCCCAAGAGCAGGAGTGATCTGCTATTTCTGTCCATGTGTTGGAGACTCAGGTAACCAGGAGAGGTGGGCGTGGGAGGGTTCTGAACCTGTGGGCGGCTGAGTCCTGCCTGTGTTCCCACAGGGCTGGGGACTAACTGAACTGAACTGCGCCCAGGTGTTTCCTCAGAAGTTGTCCACTTCACAGTTCACTGGACATCTGTCCAGCAGCAGACACAGAACGGTACTTAATAACTGACTGCCAGTGGAAGGGCAGTGCCCTTACTGAGTGCCTACTGCGTGCAAGGCGTCAGTCACACCAGGAAGAAAGGGGGCACTGTGACAAAGCACCACCCCTGTCTTCAGGGAACTTTCTGTCATGCCTACATGATTTATAACCCACAGATGCAACTGTGTCTTGTTTGACCCTCAGAGTTTTAAAATTGTATAACAACATAAAAAAGTTGGCCACCATCTGTATAACAAAAAGGTACTGGTGCATGTGTGTCTGAAAGTACGGTCTGTGTCTGGAAGGCGACAGGAGAAACTGGCAACAGGTGGCCTCCTCAGAGCAGGAATTGGGGCCAGGAATGGGTGAGACTCACTACAATGTTTTATAATATTTTTAATGTGTAAAATGTAATAACTGTGAATAAACAAACAGAAAAGATGTGGGAATTCACATAAAACTCCAGATTTCTGGCTTTTTCTGAAACTCAGAGTTCTGGCAGTCCTGGGAACACGCAGCCTGGAAACGTCTTGTGTGGGGAGGGCGGCACTGAAGGACGTTGAGCTGAGCTGCAGCAGCCTGGAGGAGCAGGGCAGGAGGGCAAGTTCAGGGGCAGGGGGTCCACTGCGGGGGTCCAGGGAAGGGCAGTGAGGGCAGACGGACTCCACGACAGCGGCAGGGAGACGGGTGTCAGACATGAAATAGAACCCAGAGGTGGGTGACCGAGATAGCGGGAGAGGCCAGGGTACCGCCCAGGTTCTGCCCAACACCCCGGTAAGGACCATGGGAGTATCAGACTCACAGAAGGGAAACGGGCGGGGCAGACGCGGACCCTTCTGAACTGGAGACTGCTGAACTGCTGAAGGAGTGCATCTCCCGCAGTGCAGGCAAAGGCCCTGCTCCCCTTCCAGCACCAGTGGTGCCTCAGTGACTTACCAGGGGAGGTGGCCTCGCTGGGAGAACTGGAATTTGGGGCCAAGAAACTTAATGCTTGTGGCTTGAAAGGCAAAGAAGCATCCACTGAAAAGTTGTTGAAGCCACATTCCCTTGGGGAATGGATTTTCTTGGGTCTGTGTGTGTATCCTTTACAGCTTCAATTGTCATCCCTAAGGCCCATTTGGGGTGACAGAGCTGCCAGCAGGGTGCCGTTCCTGATAGGATCACCTTGAGCAACAACCCCAAACAGCAGCCCTGCATGACAACAAGCGAGCTGCCCCGCAACGCAGCCCTCCACAGGGACAGGCCTGTGCTGGCCAGAGGCTGAGGCTGACGCAGGCAGTGAAGGAGCCAACTTGGAGCTTTGGCGATTCTCATTCCCCTTGAGATTAGTAGTCTGGGGTCTTTCACAAAGGACAGATAAAGGTTGTTTCTTGATGGCAGAAAGGTGAGTTTTAACTGCCGGGTCTCCTGCAACGGTGGCAATGACAATATTTGATTGCTTTTGCTATTTGAATCAGAATTGAAAATATTTTCCCTTTGAAGCTACCAATATAATAATGCTGTGGCCTCATACTTAGTCCATGATGTAAGAAAGATATTGAAAGTAAAATCACACTGATGTGCAGTACTAATAGTTAATGATTATTGAACAGTTATGCATGTCACTCAGCAGACTTAAATCTTCCTATAAACCCAAATAGGTAGGTTCTATTGTCATTCCCACTTTACGATGAAGAAATTGAGGCTTAGACTAACTTGCCCAAGGGCATGCAGCTAGTAACTGGAAGAGCCTGTTGGTGCCCACTGAGATTAACCACTAGGCAATATTGCTTTCAGGGTCAGGTAGCTCTAAACTGTGAAGCCATCACAGAGTCTTCAAATTTGGGTTGATGTATAAACATGACTACAGCTAAAGCTGCACAGAGAGTGCCCCTTCTGGTAATAAAGGTCATATGGAACTCTGGGCTGAGTGGAAGGGGTGACATCACCCCCCTGGCCAGGAGGTAGCAGGTGTTTACTCCAGCATGTAGAAGAGCTGGGTCAGGACCGCAAACATTCTACCTGAACAGCAATACGGTCCCAGAAGGAAACCAAGGGAGCGGTTTAGTCACCTCCAAGGGTTTGCTGTGGCCCATGCATTGTGGTTATCCTCAGGCTTCTAAAAATATCTATCTATATTAGAGATGTCTATAAAATATCTCAAACAAACAAAAAATAATAAAGCAGAAAACCTAGATTCCACTAAGAAGAGACAGCTCTTAATATTTTCCCATATGTGCTTCAGTTTTATCTCTTTAAAGAAACAATGTTGGAGATACAGGCCAAGCCAACGCCATTCCTGCCCTGTATCTGCCCCCCCAGGCAACAAGTACCTTGAGGGAATTAGCGTCATCCCCTTGCAGATTTTCAATTATGGCATACCCCACCACCAGTAAATCATGCAAGTCTTCGTCGCAGAGCTTGCTAAATTCTTATACATGTATACTCCCCAAATATGAATCAGATGTCTTCAAACTTTTTATAAAATGGCCCACTTTTATAGTGCTGGTCAACCTGGTCCATACCTCCCACTAGTAGGCCTTCCAGGTTTCATGATGGGCAGTAGTGGAGCAACCAAACTGCACCGCGATTGGCCCACCATGAAAGCTGGACCGCCCACTAGTGGGCAGTAGGGACCAAGTAGACCAGCCCTGTAAAAGTGGCCGGTTTTTATAAAAAGTTTGAAGATGTCTGAATTTATAGATCAAGAACATGTTCAGGACCTCAGGGCTCCTTCACATTTCAAAAATATATTGATGGAGTTGCCAACATTTAAAAGTTGAGAAACCTAGAGATTTAACATAAATATCCAAGTTTCTACCTTCTCTTGAAATTTTAGAAAATCTAAACACATATTCCAGCTCAGAGACGGAGCACCTGTCCATTTTAGACAAGGCCTGAGTTCCCTGGTTTAGCTACTGCACCCTATTGTTATATCCAGCCCACTTCATTCATTTACATAACCTCACCTGTGACTCATCCCCTGAAAGGTGCCGCCATATTTATAATTCTGTATGTCCTTAGTGCTGCAAATATAAAAAGGCTGAGAATAATTGCCTTAGCCATCTAAGGAAGGCAGAGTTTGAGAACAATTGTCCTCCCCCACCTTGCTCAAAGATATTCCTGTGAGGTGATTTGGAAGCTGCTGATAATCCCATAACACAAGAAACCAGGTTCTCCAGGTCTTTGCTGCTTAAAGTGTGATCCTTGGACCAGCCTCATCCAGCAAAGAGCTTGCTAGAAATGCAAAACCTCAGTTCCCTCCCCCGACCTACTGTGTTAGTCTGCTATAAAATATCACAAAGTCCCACTGTCTGGGTGGCATAAACACAGACATTTATTTTTTCACAGTTCTGGAGGCTTAAATTCCAAGATCAAGGTGTCAGCAGGGTTGGTTTTTTCTGAAGCCTCTGTGCTTGGCTTGTAGATGGCCATCTTGTCCCTATGTCTTCATATGGTCTTTCCTCAGTGTCTACGTTCTCGTTTTTTATAAGGAAACCAGTCATATTGGACTGGGACCCACCTCAGTGATCTCATTTAACCTTAATTGCCTCCTATAAAGACCCTCTCTCCAAATACAGTCACACTCCTGAGGTACTAGGGGTTAGATTTCAACATAATGAATTTTGAGGGGACACAGTTCAGCTCATAACACCTACTAAATCAGGATTTACATTTTGATGAGATCTCCAGGGGACTAAAGATACCACATTGTGGTCCTCCCTACTCTGCGCAAGCTTACTTACCACCTCTGTCAGGCCTGATACTATGGTGACAGTTACCATGGAGATATTCCTATGCATGGTTGAAGCTAATCCCAACCCATACTGTCAATCATATGCTTTAAACCAGTGGTTCTTAACCTGGGTTCTATCGAACCCTAGGGGTTTGATAAGTCGGTCTCAGGGGTTCGGAGAAGCCTCTGCCGCAGAGGCCAGAATGAAGTAATACCGTAATTTGTTGTGAGTTCATGCACTTTGTTGGTTTTGTTCTTTGAGCAAGGTGATGTTCATGCACAGCTCATTTTGTGCACCAGTAAAAAAGCATATACCTGTCTTGAATTTGGAAAAAAAAATCATATTTTATTTATCACTAAAGAAGGGTTCGGTGAATGCACATATGAAACTGGTGGGTTCGGTACCTCAAAAAAGGTTAAGAATCACTGCTTTAAACTAAAGATTTTCAAGCTGCATTCCATAAAACTATAAGGTGCTTCCAGGTACACAAACAGTTTATTTAAATCTCAAAAATATATTAAAATAAATGTTTTTTAAGCAAGAGAGAGGAAGGGACAGACAGGAAGTGAGAGACATGAGAAGCATCAACTCATAGTTGTGGCACCTTAGTTTTTCTTTTTTTAATTTTTTTTTATAGAAAGTTTCCTTTTAGTTTTTTTTTTAATTTCTTTTTTTTATTTATTCATTTTAGAGAGGAGACACAGAATGAGAGAGAGAGAAAGAAAGAGAGAAAGGGGGGAGGAGCTGGAAGCATCAACTCCCACATGTGCCTTGACCAGACCAGTGCAGGGTTTTGAACTGGTGACCTCAGTGTTCCCAGGTTGATGCTTTATCCACTGCCACCACAGGTCAGGCGCACCTTAGTTTTTCATTGATTGCTTTCTCATATGTGCCTTGACCTGGGGGCTCCCACTGACCCAGTGACCCCTTGCTCAAGCTAGCAAACTTTGGGCTCAAGTTGGCAACCATGGGGTCATGTCTATGGTCCCACGCTCAAGCTGGCAAGCCCGCGCTCAAGCCAGATGAGCCGCGCTCAAGCTGGCGACCTTGGATTTTCAAATCTGGGTCCTCAGCGTCCCAGGCCAACACTCTATCCACTGTGCCACTGCCTGGTCTGCTATTTTTACATTTTTTTATTGGTATTTTTGTTTGTTTGTTTGTTTTTGTTTTTAGAGAGAAAGAGGAAGGGAGAGAGAGAGACAGAGACAGAAACATTGATCTGTACTTGTATGTGTCCTGACTAGAGATCAGACCTGCAACCTGGGATGATGCTCTAACCAACTAAGCCATATCCAGACAAGGCATCAAATCTCAAAAATATTTTATTTATTTTTTTAATTACAAAGAATATACTTGCAGCGAGGAAATCAAACAATATAGTATAACTATATACTAAAAGGTGAATGTCCAAATTTTCATCTGACAAAGTGGTTTGTTTAAGTCTAATCTCTACTCTTAATAATTATATATTCTGGATACCCGCCCTCCCCCCAAAAAAACCCCTCTATTTTATGGCATTGGAGAGCATACAGTAAAGGAAGGGAACAACTCTGGGTGTGACCCACTTTTGGGTGAGATCCACATTTGTACAGCTTTTCCCCTAAGGTAGTCATCCTCAAACTTTAGTGTATATTAGAATCTCTCAAGAGCTTGTTAAAATATTGATTGCTAGGCTCCACTCCCAGAGTTTCTAGTTCACTAGGTCTGAGTTGAGACCCAAAATTTTGCATTTCTAACCAGTTTCCCTGTGATGCTAATGCTACTGGCCCAAGGACCACACTTTGAGAGCCACAGTCAGCTTGCACAGGGTAGAGGGGAATAACAACTGATGATTCTGAGAAGGAGTTTGCAACTAGAGTGGCTGGAAAATGAAAAAATTCTGCAGAGGAGAGAGTCATAGAGTGGGAAGCCCCAAATATATGTATAAATTCTTCTCAAATTCTTGGCTGACCCTTGAACTGAACATGTCCAGGTAAGATGCCAGGAGTCCAAGGGGAGAACAAATCGCTGACAGATGGAAGAGGTTTAAAAGGATTTTAGCAATTGCCACCACAAGGGAGGCAGAGCTGAAAGCCTCACCAAGTTTTAGGGGGTTGGTAAACAGCTTGAGCTCTCAATAGAAACCGTGGAAGAGCCACAATCTAAGAGTAAAGACTAGGTGATTGACTAAGGCATTCACCTAGCAGTAAGGTTAAAACTAAAATAGACCCATCCTAACAAAACCTAAAAGCAAGCTTTAAGTGATGTGGCCCACCAGTAATTTCCCTACCTATGGCAAGTAAACACTTGTCAGAGGAAGATTACAGAGTCCAGTCTCTAGAACAGACTTGCAATGTTCATTATACAAAAATTACTAGATATGTGAAGAAAAAGAAAAATGTGAGCCATAATCAAGAGGTAAATCAGTCAATAGAAACAGACTCACAAACAGCCCAGATGTCAGAATTTGCAGACAAGAACTTTATGTAGCTTTGATAAATATGTTAAAGATTCTATAGTAAATGATACATACTTGGGTGAAGAGATCAGAAATTCAGGTGAGATGTGAAAAAGAATCATGTGGAAATTGTAGAACTGAAGAACAGTATCTGAAAAAATGATCTTCCTGTTCCACATCCTTAAACCCAACCCAACTTCCTGCCCCAGAGTTAAACATCAGTAGTAGGATTCTTTGGTTGTAAATGATAAAGACTTGACTGTAGATAACTTATGGCAAGGTGGTGAGATATAAGGAAGCCAACATAATCAAACTGTGGGGAGAGAGTGGAGCTGGTTTAGGATCAACTGGTCCTAGGCATTCAAATGACATGAAGATGCCCCTGTCACTCATCTCTCCCCTCTCTGTGAGAATTCACTGTATACTCTCACTGTAAGCAGACTTCTCTGTGTGATAAGAGAGTTGGCTGAGGTCAGTGCTGGGCTCATAGCTTCATAGCTCTGAGAGGAAAGAAGAGATTCTCTTCCCATAACACCAATTAGAAAGATCCCAGGGAAGACCTCCTATTAGTCCAGTGTGAGGTGCATTGTCTGCATGGACCAATCACAATTGCCAGGCTTGGGTCAGATACCCAACCTCAACCAATCACTGGCCAGGGAGGCAGTTCCCTTGGAAGGGAAACAGTTCTTTGAAAGGAAAGAGGTAGCATATAGGTGATAAGTGGGAAAACTATTTTGAGTTGGACTCCGCTTTCATTTACACCCTTATCAGTTAGGTGTGAATCCTGCCACCTTACTTCATGTGCATTACATAGTGTCTCACTGTGGGCTCCCATCAAAGCAGTACCCAGGTCAGTGACTTAAATGCAGGTAATTTTGGAGGAACATGATCCAAAGAAGCATGGGAGGGAGGGTGTGGGGAAGTGAGACAGGAAAGGGAGAAAGCCAATGAAGGTGTGTTAGCAAACAGGCTAGCACTTTGGGCAACTGGAGCTCAATCCCACCGTGCCCTTTGAGAGATAGTGAAGAAGACATCTCAGAATTGTCCAAGGGACAAGGAAGTTGGGGGAGCTATTCACCAACTGCAATCCCTTGTTGGTTGCGGGTTGCTCCTAGGGTAACAGCCAGAGAAAGTCCTCAAACACAGAGAGAAGACGGGTGCCTGATGGAGGAACACCATTGTCTAAGGAACTCCGCTGAAGCACCAGGTCTCTGGGGCGGGCTGAGAGGAAACAGGCAGCATACTGACAGCGCCTGATACACATCTATAAATCTCTTTACATAAAAAGGATCCTGTTATGCAGTATTATGTAAAAAGTATTCAAAGCTATGGTTTTTTTTAGACTTTCTTTTTAAATTTCTTTTTATTTATTTATTTTAGAGAGGAGTCACAGAGTGAGAGAGAGAGAGAGAGAGAGAGAGAGAGAGAAAGCAGGGAGGAGCTAGAAGCATCAACTCCCATATGTGCCTTGACCAGACCAGTGCAGGGTTTTGAACTGGCGACCTCAGTGTTCCCAGGTCGACGCTTTATCCACTGCGCCACCACAGGTCAGGCCTCAAAGCTATGTTTTAGCTATACTTAAAACTCAAATAATATCCACATCCAAATGTACTGTAATTCCAAGTGGGGCTACATTGGTGACCACAGAGCTAATTAATAGTTCTGCAAAAACTAGTTTATATGTTATACTTCTCATTTAGAGAAACCGTCCCACTATAGCTATTAGATATGAGTGCCTGAATAGCTAATGCATATTTTCTTCAAATGGATTTGCACTAGTACCCTTAAAACTAACAATGGATTACACTGGTGAAAAGCAGGACATTTAAGAAGAAAATTTGATGATGGATGGGATAAATTTGATCAGGACCAAGATATAGAATATCCCATCTGAGACCAATTCTGCAAAGCAGCAGCCTCACTGTTGATGAGGAGAATGTGCTGAAAATGCTCATGCAAAGCCACCCAAGACAAGAGAGTATCATGATTGTTAATTGTTTTGAGGAGTCACCTTTTATGGCAATAAAAATTACCCAAGTCCTAAATATGTTTTGTGTAGTAAATTTTGCAAATTAGTTTTATAGATCCTGCCAAGTTGCAATGCCATTTTGAGACTAAACACAGTGGAGCCAAAAACAAGGCTTTTCATTTCATCCCATGGGAAAGGAACAGCTTAAGTTTTTGAGAAAAAAAAATATGCAAAGAAGTCTGGTGATGAAAATGCGCTGATAGCGCCACACATAAATAACACAGTGTGCATGAAGAAGAAGAAGAACATACTGCTAAGGAAAAAGGTCAGGAAAGCTCAAGCCATGGTGAATAAGACGCGAGTAACTGAGCAACAAGAACATCAAAAGAACAGACTACTGTATAAAAGCAACAGGAACCTCTGCCTGATCATTCTGCCCAGAGACGAATTCGCAAATACACAGATCGCACTATAAATGTAAGTTCCTTGAGGGCAAGTCTATCCTATTCTACTCTTGAAGATTAAAGTTATGTGCATCTTTACAAACCAGCAGGACCAGGGAGCAAATGATGCCTCTTTTAGTAAATAATAATGGATAACATTACTGATGATTCACTGTGCACCCACTCTGTGCTGGACATTTTAAATGGAAGGTTGGAGTGAATGGATTTGGTCATACTGGGAGTCTGGTCATCAGGGTTGCTTTTAACTCTGGCGAAATGATTATTGTCCCCTTAAATGACCCCTTCATCAACGTCAACTACAT
Organism: Rhynchonycteris naso; assembly: GCA_037038555.1. Classification (NCBI taxonomy): domain Eukaryota; kingdom Metazoa; phylum Chordata; class Mammalia; order Chiroptera; family Emballonuridae; genus Rhynchonycteris; species Rhynchonycteris naso. The sequence goes on along the minus strand of CM072999.1, from coordinate 241,084,390 downwards.
GAGCTACATGTTCCCGTATGATTCTACTTACGTAAAGTTCAAAGGTACAGTCAAGGCTGAGAACGGGAAGCTTGTCATCAATGAAAAGTCCATCTCCATTTTCCAGGAGGAAGATCCCACTGACATTGAATGAGGGTGATGCTGGTGCTGAATATGTTGTGGAGTCCACTGGTGTCTTCACGACCTTGGGGAAGGCTGGGGCTCACTTGATCTCTGTCCCTTCTGCAGATGCCCCCATGTTTATGATGGGTGTATGTCATAAACAAGTATGTCAACAACTCCCTCAAGATGTTAGCAATGCCTCTTACCCCACCAACTTCTTGCCCTCCCCCACCCCACAGCCAACGTTATCCATGACAACTTTGGCATCGTGGAGGGATTCATGACCACAGTCCATACCATTGCTGCTACCCAGGAAACTGCGGATGGCCCCTCTGGCAAGCTGTGGCATTATGGCCCAGGGGCTGCCCAGAACATCATCCCTGCTTCTACTGGTGCTGCCAAGCTGTGGAGAGGATCATCCCTGAGCTGAATGGGAAGCTCACTGGGATGGCCTTCTGTGTCCCCAGTTCCAATGAGTCAGTTGTGGATCTGACCTACCACTTGGAGGAAGCTGCCAGATATGATTACATCAAGAAGGTAGTGAAGCAGCCTGACCTGTGGTGGCGCAGTGGATAAAGCATTGACCTGGAATGCTGAGGTTGCCGGTTCAAAACCCTGGGCTTGCCTGGTCAAGGCACATATGGGAGTTGAAGCTTCCTGCTCCTCCCCCCCTTCTCTCTCTCTCTCTCTTTCTCTCTCTCCCTTTCCTCTAAAATGAATGAATAAATAAAAATAATAATAATAAAAAAGAAGGTAGTGAAGCAGGTATCAGAGGACCCCTTGAGGGCATCCTGGGGTACACTGAAGATCAGGTTATCTCCTGTGACTTTAACAGTGACACCCAGTCCACCTTTGATGCTGGGGCCAGCATTGCCATCAATGACCACTAAGTCAGGCTCATTTCCTGGTATGACAATGAATTTGGCTACCCCAACAGAGTGGCAGACCTTATGGTCCACATGGTCTCCAAGGCATAAGAGCCCTCTGGACCACTAGCCCCAGTGAGAAGAAAACAAGCCCTCAGCTGCTGGGGATTCCTTCCCCCAAATTGATTTCCCAACACACTGAGAATCCTCTGCTGACCTCCATAGTTTCCATCCCATGCCCCCCGAAGAAAGAGAGGGGCTTAGGGAGCTCTAGGTTGTCATGTATCATCAATAAAGTTCACTGTGCCCAAACCAAAAAAAAGAAGAAGAAAAGAAAAGATACAGTAAGTGCCCTCAGGGTCTATCTTTTTTTCTTTAACATTCTGTTCAACATTGTGAGCTTCATCCACTTTGTTGCAAATAACATGTTTTATTCTTTATCATTGGTTTATAGTATTCTGTTGTATGAATGTAGCATTGCTTATTGATCCATTTAGTATCAGTGGACACTAGGGTGCCTTTTGGTTTTGAGTTATTATGAATAATGCTGCTATAAATATTTTTGTACATTTTTTGGTAAAGATACTCACTAATTTCTCTTGGATCTTCCCCTGGAAGTGAAACTGAGAGTCATAGTATAGGCAGAGTTGAGTAATTGCAATATAGATAATATAGTCCCAAAAGTCTAAAATATTTACTATCATTCATTTAACAAACATTTAGTGAAAACTTGTTAGGTGTCAGACATTGTTCTTAGCACTAGAGGTGTGATCAAACAGACCAACATCCCCTGTGCTATAGAGCTGGCATTCTAATGTTTTAGTAATACCATGAGTTAATAATCAGACATTACCTACATGGTTTTGTTGGCTATTCATTGGTGAGATTTTTTCATTCTGTTTCTAAAAGTCTGAGCAGTGGCAACCTCTCATGTGTTAAGCAGGGTAGACAAATAAATGGCTAAGAGTTTTGGCCTAAAAGAGTGGGATTTTCCAAGGATCTCCTGCCACAAATAGTCCAGTTCCTGCTACGGTCAACAGAATCTTCAAGCAGAAATTCAGAGCCCCTTTTCATTGGCCCCTCCCACCTTCATGGAGAATTCTTGCAGTGTGCCTGTGCAGGAAGTTTTGCACTTGTAGATTGGGCCAGGCCAGCTCTGACCTGGGTCAGGGGACGGCTCTGAAGTTGGCAGTAGTCACCCCAGCTGCAAGGTCGCAGTGCAGTAATGCGTGACCTAGAGCTATTTCCTTGGAAGGAATGATTGGTTTTAAGCTCCAGTCTTTTAATATGCTTCCCAAGAAGTTAACTATTCAGAAAACTTCCTTCTCACCTCACCCCCAAAATTAAAGATAGAAAAACAAGAATTCTAGAAAAATAGGTAACATCTGACTTCTATGAAAGAAAAAAACAAGCACAAGAAAACCCCCAAAAATACCCTCTTAAAGTATCTTTTAAGGTTTCAAGAGATAGCCACATAAGTTACTGTTACCCATAGCAAGCATGTGAGTGACATTATCCAGCCATAAAAACCCAGGAAATATAAGACAATTTAAGAAAAACATTGCATTTAGTCTATGTAGTAAATGTTTTATTTTGAATGTAGAGTAAGAAGTGCACACTTAGTAGAAAATTTCTTTCTTTCTCAGTAAATAGATACTGAACAAATATTTTTAAAATCAAGAATTGAAGGGCCTCAAAAGTCTTGTTTTTTCCTAGACTAATTCATAGCTCCTTCCAGCTAGACCATGAGCCCCACAAAGAGGACAGTTCTGTTTGTGACTGAATTCCCATTCATGGAATAAACATGAGCAGGGCGCTTACTCAGCACAATCCCTAGCACAGCACATGGAAGGGGGTTAATAAAAAAATAGTTGATATTACCTATTGCATTATAGATGTAATAATAGTAACAATAACAATCATTGACACTATATTGTTATCATGATCTTTATTACAGCTAAAAGGAACTTTTGATAGCGACTAGATCAGCCCTGTATATTACAGACTAAAGGAACGTTAGAGAACTGAGCAGCACCACCATGCTCCTAGTTATGAGACCAAGAACCTACAGTTGTCCTTAGCACCTCCATTTTCCTCCCTGAATGACATCAACAAACAGGGGTCACTCAACATTCTCAAGTTCCCATTGCTTCATCCAAGACGATCATCCTAGTCCAACCTGTTGTCACCTCATATTCCACTGCAGAGCTTCTATTTGTCCCCTCATTCACCAGGCCCCTTCACCAGAGGACCATAGTGATGCTTTTAAAATGTGAATTAAAAATACAAAGACCGGCCCTGGCCAGTGGCTCAGTGGATAGAGCCTTGGCCCAGTGTATAGACGTCCCAGGTTTGATTTCCAGTCAGGACACACGGGAGAAGCAACCATCTGCTTCTCTCCTCCATCCTCTCCCCCTGCTCTCCCTCTTCCCTTCCCACAGCCGGTGGCTCACTCGGTTCAAGCGTGGCACGGGTACTGAGGATAGCTTGGTTGGTCTGAGCACTTTGGCCTCAGGCACTAAAAATAGCTCCATACTCAAATAGCCCCAGACAGGGTTGCCAGGTGGATCCTGGTCCCAGCACATGGAGGAGTCTGCCTCACTATCTCCCCTCCTCTCACTTAAAGAAAAAAAAAAAAAGACCAAACAACACTTTTATTTTTATAGAAGGACACATGCATAGGATTTTTAAAGACATTAATTTTAAAAATGTAAAACCCGACATTCCCAACATCATTCATATTTTAGTATATGTTTGCCCTACCCTGATAATATTTGTCACAATTTTGATTTTACATTTTTTTGTATGATTTTTAATGCCCTGGCCATTTAGCTCAGTTGGGTAGAGCATTGTCCCAAAGCACAGAAGTTGCCAGTTTGATCCCTGGTCAGGGCACATACAGGAACAGCTTGATGTTCCTGTATCTTTCTCTCTCACCCCTCCTCTCTCACTAAAATCAATTTAAAAATAAAATAATAAAAAACAGTGTCTATCTTCTCCGAAGGTAATATAACTCCTTGAGGGAAAGGAATAGCCCCAAGTATATCCCCAGTTGCTAGCACAGTGAAGAACATATGTTGGTAACTTAACAAATATTCATTGAGTGAATAAATAAACACAGTAAACTTGACAGAGTAAACAATAATTTAGTAGATGTGTTTTGGGGTGTGTGGGTCACAAGCCCTCTTTCTTAGAATTAATTTTACAACCCAATGAGCTGATTTATAATAGTTACATTTGGTCTGGCTGACCAGGCGGTGGTGCAGTGGATAGAGCGTTGGACTGGGATGTGGAGGACCCAGGTTTGAAACCTCGAGGTCGCCAGCTTGAGCGTGGGCTGATCGGGTTTGAGCAAGGCTCACCAGCTTGAGCCCAAGGTTGCTGGCTTGAGCATGGGGTCACTCGGTTTGCAGTAGCCCCCTGGTCAAGGCACATACGAGAAAGCAATCAGTGAACAACTAAAGTGCCGCAACAAAGAATTGATGATGCTTCTCATCTCTCTCCCTTCCTGTCTGTCCCTATCTGTTCCTCTCTCTCTCTCTGTCAGACACACACAAAAAAGTTACATTTGTACTACATGACTCTATCCATGATAATTAATTGGGTCAGCACAGACACTTGACCCAAGTTGGCCAATTGGATTGTTTGTTCTGGGAACTAGGATTTGGACTCCAGAGGCAGCAGTGAGTGTCAGGTATGTGGGGAATTGAGGGACTGCTAGATACTCGGATGGTTGGGGATTCCTTGCACGTGGGTGAAGAAGCAGAGAAAAACAGTCTACAGGTAAGGAGAATAAAACAGACACAGAGTGCTAAGCAGAGATAAGAGGTGGCGAAAATGATCAAGTTCTCAAAGATAAGCTACTTCCTGGCTCTACTCCAAAAAGCCCAGATACCTGTGGATCATGAGATACCATCGTATGTTAGAAATAAAGCCCCTTTCCTGTTTTAGCTGGTTCAGCTCCATTTCTAGTACTTGTAAACCAAAATGTCTCAACTAAGACATGCATTATTCATATACAGGGGTCCCTCATCTGTTGTGGGGGTTAGATTCCAGAGCCTCCCATGACAGGCGAAAGTCTGCGAAGTAGCGACCTTATATTTATTTTATTATATATATATATATATTTTAAGGCTTTATACACCCTCCCCACACTCTTATAAACCTTTCCCACTGTTATTAACCTTTCCCTCACTCTTACTAACACTTTCGATTTTTTAGGCTAGAAAATGCTTATTTTGCCACAAAAATAATTGAAATGATAAATATATAAAAATATCTATATAGCCTGACCAGGCGGTGGCGCAGTGGGTAGAGCGTCAGACTGGGATGCGGAAGACCCAGTTTCGAGACCCTGAGCTTGCCAGCTTGAGCGTGGGCCCATCTGGCTTGAGCAAAAGTTCATCAGCTTGGACCCTAGGTTGCTGGCTCCAGCAAGGGGTGGCTCGGTCTGCTGAAGCCCGCGGTCAAGGCACATGTGAGAAAGCAATCAATGAACAACTAAGGTGTCGCAAGGGCAACGAGAAACTAATGATTGATGCTTCTCACCTCTCTCCGTTCCTGTCTGTCTGTCCCTATCTATTCCTCTCTCTGACTCTCTCTCTGTCCCTGTAAAAAAAAATAAAAAAATATATCTATATACTGCAAAATCCCACAATATAGCAAAAAATCTGCGATACAAAATTAGAGATATACAATTTAAAAATCCACAATACAGCGAGATCGCGGAAAGTGAACCGCAATGTTGCAAGGGACGACTGTATTAGGTGGTAAGATTCATCAAAGTGACCATAGTAAATCTACCTAGGGCAAAACCTTTCTGATGTTCGTCCAAATCCCAGCATTTCACCTATATGGGAAAACCCATCCTACTGAGGCTTCCTCTGCCTTCTCTAGCCTATTGGTAGAAAAAGAACCAACGATGGGGGTATCTTCTGCTTGAAACAGAGAGGGCAGCATGTGGGCTGGAGGCAGACTTGACTTTGAGAGTCTTGAATCTTTCACCTGAAATAGACATACAAATTCAAAGAGTAGAAAAAGACAGTAATTTCTATGACATTTCAGAACAGAGAACTGAAAAATAAAAAGGGTGTGTGTGTGGGGGGGGGGTGGTTAAGCTAAAACCAGACTCATTTTGGATTGTTTGGGTTGTAGCTTCAGACTATTTAAAGGAACTGCCTTTGAATTCCCCAAGGGATTTTTTTTTTTTTCTGTTCTTTTTGTCATTCAGTGGCCAACTCAGGGTTTGCTGACTTCTGGAAAATCCAGGGGATTTTGAAAAAGAAAATCTAGAGTCGCTTGTGGTTACAATGAAACTATGCAGACTGATCCAGGCAGGGATACACTTGAAAGTGTGTGTGGTAGTTGAGAGAGATGGTATGAACCATCCTCCCTCTCATCCCTGAAGATCTTAAAACACAATGTACTAGTTTGGGGACCAGATGTCTGGTCAGTGTTAGGGATGCCGGCTAGAGTTATAATATTTTTTCCTCTGTAAATCTAATTGTACCCTTGGCCTCTTTGGCCGTGCATGTCACCAGATTTCCCCCTGTTATTCCAGACCATAGTCATTTGCTAAGGTTGAAATTTCATGTGTTTCTATTTTTTAAAAAATCTGTTGCATAATGACCCTCACCAGAGTCCAGGCTAACACAGGAGGCGGAGACTCAATGGCACCGAGTACAGAAACCTGTTGAGACTGCTGATGATCTTACCATTTAGGTCAGAGAGAGGTTGCTTCTACCACCAGGTGGTTTGGCAAGGGGAAGGAGAAAGGGGGGGCGCTATTATTACGGCTCTAATTAGTGAACAGTGGGGCTCAGCAGACAGGGCAGTTCTGGGGCCTCATCCTGTTCTCATTCCCCATCAACCAAGAAGAGGAGTCTGGCCAGCGATGTACTTCCCTCTGGAGAGAACGGAAGTTGGCCTCGCTGTCTACTCTCCAAATATAGGAGGGAGGGACCTTCCTCAAGACACTCGAGTAGCCGAGCAGGCGGTGGCATAGTGGATAGAGCGTCGGACTGGGATGCGGAGGACCCAGGTTTGAGACCCCGAGTTCGCCAACTTGAGCACGGGCTCATCTGGTTTGAGCAAAGCTCACCAGCTTGAGTCTAAGGTCGCTGGCTCGAACAAGGGGTTACTCGGTCTGCTGAAGGCCCGCGGTCAAGGCACATGTGAGAAAGCAATCAATGAACAACTAAGGTGTCAAAACGAAAAACTGATGATTGATGCTTCTCATCTCTCTCTGTTCCTGTCTGTCTGTCCCTATCTATCCCTCTCTCTGACTCTCTCTCTGTCCCTGTAAAAAATAAAAAAACACACTCCTGTACATATGTGTCTATTAGGGCTGAAAGAGAATGAGACAGAGAAAGGAAAGAAGAAAGAGAAGACAGAAGCATGAGCACCCTGGACTGCATATAGTTTAGAGATTAGCAGGTTATCTGTGCCAGGCCCCCTGCTTGTCTCTGCCAGCCCTCAGCCAGGGACTGAAAGGGATACAACAACCTGGGCCAGCTGCTCGTGTTAAAGATGCTAAAACTACTTTGGCCAGGAGGGGGCCCCAAATTTCACTCAAGTTTGCACATCTCTGGGTAATAGTCCAGTTAGATAGACCTCACTTTATGAAATAGTTATCCCTATGCTAGAGCATGGAAGGGACCAGAAGGATCACCAGAGACTCAGATATGGGAAGTGACTTCAAGATCACAAGGCTGGTTTGAGCAGAGCTAGAACCCAGGCTGGGTACGTCCTGCTCCGAAACTCTGTTCATTTGACATCACTTTTATCAGCAGCACCTACAAATATCTAAATTTGAAAATGTGTGGAGAGGGAAAGCGTGGTGACAGAACCTAAGTTCACAGTCCTCAAGACCCTCACTGGCTTCTTACAGGTTTAGAAGGCACAACCTAAGCACAGCAAAATTCAAAAACAATTAAAGATGTCAATAAGCGTTTGATACAGTAGCGGCTGAGCCGTCCTAAGGCAATGTATAGTTAACAGCCAAACGAATGATTAGCAGTTGCCATAGACTTTCTGATGAGGAAGAGAGAATTATACTGTGCCTTGTTTAGCATTACTGTTTCCAGTGCTTTTCTGTATATGTTCTCCAGGGTGGTCATGAAAACTACACGGGAGAGGAGGCGGGTGGGCTCTGCGTATGAGGAGCGGATTGGATTTGCATGCGCACAGACCTCCCTGGAGACACATACATGGTCCCTGCCCTTGAGCGCCGTTCTACTTCATAGGTCTACAGAGAGTGTGTGATGCTCGTGTGAATGGAGAACTGGAAAGAGGAACCCTGAGTTAACGGGACAGCAACCTTCTGGATCTGTAGGTGTTTGTAGGTCTGCAAAACATGCTCTTTAAATGAACTCTTCTTGCCTGTGAATAGGCTCATGAGCGTGTTGGTGGACAAAAACGGCTAGTCTGGGACCACGTTATTGTATGGCGTCATGCAACCTGCTTAGTTTCTCTTGGCTTCAATTTGCTTCTCTGTCAAATTAAGGGAGTAAATTACCTCTTTGGTCCCTTCCAGTTGGAAAAGTCTTTGGTTCTAAGCATCCTACAGTTATGTGGTTGAAAAATTAGATTTTCAAGTATCAGTCAGTGTACATCTTTATTTTGGATTCCTTTCCCTTTATCTTCATTTGTTTCTTTTGGTATTTTTATGATTATATTTTGTCATTTGAATTCATACAAGGTCCTTAGATTGGAGTCATACCCAATGGGGATGACAAAATAAGGCTTTACCTAGTCCTCTCCAGCACTATTAGCTCCTTGAGCAGATGCTTTCAATATGGGCCACCCAGTGTACCTACTATGTGCCAGGCATGCTGGGGGTTTGAACAAATGAGACAAAGCCTGGTCTCCAAGGGGACTTCAGCCAGTCTCAATCATTTCTGGAGCGTGTCAGGCACATGTGATGCAGGCGATCAGTAGATATGTGTGTAGAAGAGCAAGGAATGCTTAAGTCACTGTTGGGAAAAAAAAAGAGTTTGAAATGTACCCAGGAAGAAGGGAGAGGCTGTACCATTTCATACTTAAAGCCTCTTGGGCATATGGCCTCAGGAAGGAAAGGAGATTTTCTCCCACAGGTATAAATAACTTCTGCTCAACTAATCCCCAGAGACCTGGCACCATGGGGTTGGAGTGAGGACTGGCACTCAGTTGCTCCCTCCAGGTGAGGTAATTTGAGAGCTCAGAGGGAGTTGGAAGCATCCAAGTTGTACTTTGAGACTCTGAATTTAGGAGATGTCAGTTTGTCTAGAGTTTCTTAGGCTGGAAGAAGGCCATCACCTTGTAGTCAAGCACTGAGTCACTAGGACAGCCGGGAGCATGGAGTAAAGAATCTTAAGAGACCATCTAGTTCAGCTCCCACATTTTTCAAATGAGAACATTAAGTTGACTAAATATTCTGCTCACAAAAATTAGGGGATATTTTATAGTTTCATATTCATTTTGAAATATCCCCTAATTTTTGTGAGCAATATATTTACTCAGGGTCAAATATTCAGATAGAGGCATTGCTTGGTGTTCTAGTAGCCTTCCTCACAGCTGGAGGGATAATGTGGGACTCAGCAAACGTGTGAATAAAGCCTTAGATTGGTGCATGGGTTCTGACAGTGCACAGGAGAATATATTACTAGAACAAGGTCATAAAATTCTTTGCCCCATTTCAGATATTTCATAGTCTGAAATATCTGAAATATTTCATATTTGGTCCATAGTCACAAAGCTGTATTGTGATTATGAAGCAATAAGACTCATTGTGAAAACACTACACTATCTCTTTAAATATATTTGAAACTAGAATGGGAAAAAATGTTCAAGTAGATGGGGTGAGGGGTATAAATTGAATTAAATTGTAATTGTGCTCTGTGTCCAGGGACAGACAAGTGGCTTGGAAAGTCAGTTTTCCATGCATGAGGGAGAGGTTGTGAGAAAGCCAGAGCCTGGGGCAATGATGAGCTGGCCCCCAAGCCAGTGCATTTTCCCACCATTGTGTGCTCCCATCTCTCCTCCCCCGCTGGAGGAGGGTCCCAGGGGAGCCCTGGGCTTAAGGCAGTGGTGTTCCGTAGAGTCTTGTAACCAACCTTACTGGTAAATGATGTCACAGGTTAGTTACAGAGGCCCAGATCAGTGGACGATTCAAGCAGCGAATCGATCACATTTCCGGGGAGAATTCGTCCTTTGTGACCCCAGGGGTAGGGGGCAGGTGGTTTATTAGAAGAGGCTTAAGCTTGAAGGATTTAATAAAGGGCCCCTTCCCCATTCCCGTCTCTTCCTCGGGAGGCCTGGGCAGTAACAGCAGGATAACAAACTATATTTCATTAAAGAGATCTGGGGGATAAGAATGAGAGGGATACGTAAAAGTGGGGGGACAAAAAGACACAAACCTGCTCCAAGACTAAAACCAGGTTGGGGGGCGCGCTGGCTTCACAACGCCCCCCCCCTCCCGGGTCCTCCTCTCTCGGAAGCCACCCAGTTTCTGAGCCCCGCGAACTAGCCCAAGGCCCCGCCAGGCCTCCGACTGCCCTCTGGGCTCGGTGGGGACGCGCTGGCCCGCCGTGGCCTCTCCGGCTGGGCGGCAGCCCCCTCCCCGGGTCCCCGAGCCCCTCCCCCAGGCCTGGAGCCCCTCCCCGCGCGCTTCCCCTCTCTCCTCTCCCCTCCCCTCCCTTCCCTTCCTCGCCTGCCCGGCCCTGCCTCCACCTCCAGCGCCCGCAGCCTCCGCCAGCGCGAGCCCCCCGTTGCCGGAGCACGGCGAGGGGGCGCCGCCCTCCCCTCCCCAGCGCGCTGACAGCAGGCTCCCGGGTCCCCGCCCCGGCGGGACACACCCCCGCCCCTCCCCTGCTCCGCCAGTTCCCGCCGGACCCACCGGGCGGCGGAGAGAGCGGGCGGACGAGCCGGAGAGCGGCGGCGGCGGCGGCGGCGGCGCGGGAGGGAAGGGGATCGCGGCAGGCCCAAGGGGAGCCGCGCGGGGCGCACGGAGCCGGCGTGCCCTCCGGAACCGTCCCCGCCCAGTGCCGTACCTGTGGGCGCCTGGAGCCCGGGCAGCGGCGCGCGGGGCCGAAGTGGCGGGTGGCCCCAGGGACCTGGGAAGCAGGAGAGAAGGAACCACAGCCCGGCCGGGATGAGAAGGTGACGTCGCCGGGGGGCGCTACTCGCTTTGTGGGGGAAGATGCTCGCCTACTGCGTGCAAGATGCCACCGTGGTGGATGTGGAGAAGCGTAGGAACCCCTCCAAGCACTATGTGAGTACTGCCCCAAACGACTCTGCGGGGGTCTGCCCAGGGACCCCGGGTGGTCCCTTGCCCCTCTCCGCTGTTGAGTCCCGGAGCTAAGTGCCCACTGGGCAGCCCTCGCTGTGGAGTTTCTCTGCAGGCTGTGATATCCAGGGAAGCCTTTTCTATCCTCCCTCCACTAGCTGCCTCCCCTAGCCCCACGTTTTCTTTTTTTGGCTTTGGAATTGGCAAGTGGCTGCCCTTGTCTGTTACAATGGTGAAGTCATCTGTCCGCCTGAGCGTTGATGGGTGGTGGGGGGAACGTTGGTCAAACCCTCATTGAGAAGCTCTATTGGGCGAGAGCATCTTCGCGGCCCTCCCTGGGGGCTCGGGTCGCTTTCGCTTACACAGACCAGGATGCCTTCTGGGGCTAGCCTTGGGGACGAAAGCCTCGCGCTCCCCTTTCTGCCTCCCGAGACCTGGGTCTGGGGGCAGAGGGAGCCGCCGCGCCCCCTGCCCCACCTCCACCCTCCGCCCTGAGCTTTGATTTTCTTCTTAAAATCATTGTGTTTGTCGGTGTGAGGAGAATTGTGGCTTTTCCTTTTATCCCTACTCTGGACGTGACCCTTAACCGGGTTCATTTCCTCTGGAGTGATGCTCCATCTCCAGACACGGAGAGGCAAATGTTTGCTGTGGTCTCCGAGGAACAGCTGCTCCTCCCCCTTTCTTCCCCAGACTTAATGAGAAAGGACTAAGGTTGATTGACTCGAGCTTGGAAGTCCGTGTGACATGGCCTCCTTTCATCTCAGCCAGTCCTGTCTTCCCATCCTTCGCACCTTAGGAAGTAAACTCGGTGTCCTTGACGCCTAAGGACGCCGACTGAGCAGTCAGTGTTCCTGTACTTGAGACCGACAGCCCGGCATCCAAAGCAGGACTGCATCTTATTTGCAAATTAAGCACTTAAAGGAGCATTTAGACTGCTCAAAGCATTAATTTTAACAATTAAAACAGGCTGTTGGTTGCTTCCCTAGACTGCACATTTGAAATGCCTTTTTCCCTGTTGGAAGGGAACTGGGGTTTATGCTAATGTCAGCTGCAGGGGACTCTTTCTGCCTTTATCACCCTGAGCTCTGAACTTTGGGTTTCTTATAGCAGCAAATGGGGCTGGGCTCAGGTTGGGGAAGAGGTAAACCAGGTAAACCGTGGGGGCTGGCTCCTGACTAGACAGAGGTGGGTGCCCATGGGGGATATTCCCTTACATGGTTGTAGAGTTGTTCCTTTTGCGTGACTAGGCTTAGCAAGCAACTTCCCCTGCTTTTTAAGAAAGCTTTTCTAGAGAACTTGGGTCACCAGGTGGTCATCCTGCTCAGGTGGCGACGTCCATTTGCACATCCCAGTGCTTATTATCAAGTCAGCCTTCCTAACTTTTTTTCTCAAACGTTGCAGGCTAAGTGTTAGGGGTCCTTTTTCTAGTCCCCAGTTAAGATTGGCACTGCTTTCAACAGATGGCACTCTCTACTCTGAGACCCAGGCTTGTGCTTTTCCAACTCTGGATGTAAGGTAAAACATCCAATTTTACCAATCTGATAAATAATGTCCAAGATTACAGATGTAGGACATACTGGCAAGAGGCCAGGAGTGTTGCTAATGCGACCAAGGACCCCCTGCCGTGCTGAGGGGTGGTTCAGTGCTGGGCTCTAAGTAACATTGGGCAAGTTGCTTAACTTCCGAGGGCCTCAGTCTCTTCATTTTTATAGTGAGGATAATAATAGTACCCAGCTCATAAGGTTGTTGGGAGAATTAAATGGGATCATACATGCAGAGCCCTTAGCCCAGTTCCTGGCCCATAACAGGCAGTCATTAAATGGTAGCTTATTTTTGGTGAGATTCTGACTGAGAAAGCACTTTTGAAAAGCAGCTATTAATGGTCTGGCAAAAAGGAAGAAAGATTTTGGGTTTTAAGATTGATAATAACTTGTTTTATGTGAAAAATACAAAAGAAGTCTTGTCCAATTCCCTTGAAATGATCATTTCCTCCCTTTTTACAGACAATAATGTTTCCCAGGACATCTCCGCTTCCCATGTAAAAATCGACATTATGTTTGGGGCAGGGAATGATGTCACTGAACAGATGGGATCCTACCGAGCCATGAACGAACATGGTGGAGAGCAGTTAAAGGAGAAGGTGTTACGTGTTGTGAAACTGTGGGGCTGGCGGGGGCCTGAGGACTTACTAGGCTGGACCCATCATTTTACAGATGAGGACACTGAGAACGAACCAGAGGGGATCAAGGCACTTGCAGCATAGCACCTGGGTCTAATGGTCTTTTTGTGTGGTGTGGGTTTTATTCATTGAAGTATCTGAAATCTAGTTGGGGTTGACCAGGAAGACAAAATGCCTGATGGTAGCAAACGGTTCCTCACATATTTGGGACATAAATGCATAGTGTTTAAAGAGAGGGTGACTAGTAATAGAAAGTGTAGGTGGGGTCCCAGAAGCAGGAAGAGCAGGTTGGGGAGGGGGGCTGTGCCTCTGAGGCTTAGGATTTCCTTTTTTCTTGGTCCTTGCATGGTGGACACCATACACCAGGAGGTAAAGTGTTTGGGTGAGGCACTTGCTGTGGGTCGCTAGCAGGACACACTGTGCCCAAGTCGCATATGTTCCGGAAGCCTGTGGGCTGGAGAAACATACCTTCTTCCCACCTCTCCTCCACGGATGGTGAATCTGAGTTTGTGTTTTGGCAAATGCAGAGCAGAGAGGTTTTATGGGACATGCATGTTAGCCAGAGGGAGCTGATGAGAGGCCGGGGGCCCAAGCAGGAGGGGCTCTGCTGGCTGCAGAACGCTGGGAACACAACGCAAAGGTTCTCTCAGGACATCCAGCAAAGGGCGCGCTCTTCCCCAGGATGAGGGGGAGCTGCCTGGACACCGAGGGTCTTGTGCTTTCGGTCTGTTTATGAAAGGCAGGCATGTGGCCTCCATCATTTGGATGGTGCTGTCAGCCCCTGGCTGCCTTCGTCTCTGCCAGGCCCCAGCTCGGGGTGGAGTTAGGGGAGGGTGGGCAGCTGCTGCTTAGGCCAGGCTCCCTGGCATGGAGTCGGGCTCCTCTGTTAGCTTATATGAGCTGCCACTGGAGAGACCTTAGGTAAACTGGCTTTGGCCCCAGACCACTTGTGTTTAAAATGATCCTGATGATGTTGGGTGCAAACTGCATATGTCTTCATTTATAAGTTTTCCACGTGAATATGGGTCCAGGTCCACAGAATTCTTAACGCTCACATGCATGTGTAGGTGTAGGTCAAGTCATGTGGTTGTGGAGAGAACTTGTTTATCTAAAACAAATAAGGAATTATTTGTTTGGATTTGGGAGGCGTTGTGCTTTCACTGCTGTTTCCTTCCCTAATTGTTTAATTCGGACAAATACTAGTCATGAATGTTCTGATCCTCTACAGGACTCTATGGCAGTGGTTCTTAATCTTTTTTGAGGTACCGAACCCACCAGTTTCATATGCGCATTCACCAAACCCTTCTTTAGTGATAAATAAATTATGATTTTCTTTTCCAAATTCAAGACATAGGTATATGTTTTTTTACTGGTGTACAAAATGAGCCGTGCATGAACATCACCTTGCTCAAAGAACAAAACCAACAAAGTGCATGAACTCAGCCAGCGTTAGCATTTACCATTGATGGTGCTTCACGTGCATGATTTCATGTGATTTCTACCATTCATTGAATGTACCCTGACATGGGGTTGGTTCTTTGATGCCTTTAAACAGATGAGTTAACTGAGTCTTGGAGAAGTTAGAGATTGTTCAGGTCTCCTAATTAGTTAAGGCAGATCAGGGTAAAAGTCAGGTCAGTTCACTTCCAAAGGGGGAAATGAACTTAAAATGGGGCCCGTCCCTTCATTTGGAATCCGATTGGGGAGACCAGCCTCAGGCCTGCACAGCAGCAGGAGAGCAATGCAAGGTGGTGCTTGTGGACTGCCTCCTTGGGTGCGACGTTCACCTCGTGCCATGGAGGAAGGTCACCGTGAGGCATGAGGAGTGGAGCAAATCCAGGATGACATCTGGTCCCAGTGATACTTTTGAGATGATAAATGAAGAATTGACCCAGTGGAAATAACATATTCTCCCGTGTGTTTAGATCATTACAGATTCTTATCTTGGCCTTGGGAGCTACAGCTTTAGGAATTGGTCCCAGACCTGTTATTTCTCAGCCCTTCAGTTTTTCTCCAGGCCCTTAGCCTGTGGATCCAGCCCTATGGGAGGGAGGATGTGCAGCTGTGGCATGGAAAGGTCTTCTCAGGACCTGTTCCATTAGGGAATGAGTGGCGTTGGCCAGATCAGGGTTTGAATCCCGCCTCTGGCTCTTTCTAGTTGTGCAAGCTGGGGCCAGCCACCCTGGGCCTCAGTTTTCTTACCTGTAAACTCACAGAGCTTTGAGGAAATTGATCTGAAATAATTTTGGGTAAAGCTTCCATTTGGTACCTGGACCCCGTCTTGAGCACTCAACATACGCTACTTTCCATCTAGTGTTCCTGTTCACCAAAACACTGGAGTACATTTAGGAGCTGATAGGTGAAGCTGAGAGAAAAGGAAAGATTGAGGCAAAAAAGGGAGGCCCAGCTGTTCATAATCTGCTGGGAAATTGGGCTGCATGCCCCGTGGAAAACACCCAACGTACAAGAGGAACACATAAGCAAGAAGCAGCTGTTCAGACCTGGAGGGCTTCCTGCAGCTGAGCAGGGATGGCTTCCTGGTCAGTTGGGAAAGAATCTGAGTTGGGGTAAAGGAATAGAGGGGTGCTCCAGGGAAGGGCAAGGTCAGATACGATTCTAGCCCCAAGGTCAGCACCAGAGAACAGTTTCTTCCCCTTCTCCAGGAAGGGAAATGATCTAGGGGTGATTCACAGGTCTGACAAGGCTCCCTACTTATGGAACAACCAACCACATCCTTCAAGGCCGTTGGAACGGAGCACAACCAGCCATTTATCATAGCCCTTTTTAGAGCTGAGTGAGGGTTTGGGGTGGGGGTACAAATCAGGATTGGAATCACTGTGTGTGGTGGCAGGCAAAGGGGAGGGGACGGGAAGGGAAAAAGAAACCTATTTGATGTCATAGGAGACTGGTTCCAGTTCCAGAAATATAAGTGCCAGCTGCTGCATTTTCCAAAGAGATGTTCTGGGGCCAGCGTGAGTTAATGGCCAGTGGAGGCTCTGAATTAGAGGAGCGTTGTTAGGACTTCTGACTCTGGGTTTGCACAGCAGTTCCCTGGAAACTGCCTTCTACTTTCCTCAGCCTGAGTCACTGACCA
The DNA here is from genome assembly GCA_037038555.1 of Rhynchonycteris naso. Lineage (NCBI taxonomy): Eukaryota > Metazoa > Chordata > Mammalia > Chiroptera > Emballonuridae > Rhynchonycteris > Rhynchonycteris naso. The sequence goes on along the minus strand of CM072999.1, from coordinate 241,067,885 downwards.
GACCCTTTCTTAGCCAGAAAAAGTGTAATAGGCAACTCTGTTCTCTTTTGCCTCTTGATTAAACAAATAAAACGAATATAGCATTATACATATGGTAATTATGCTTTACTCCTATTGAGTTCTGAGAATCCAGGAAAGGGATAATGGATTAGGACAGGGATCCAGGGACCAGGAAGGGCAAGGGGTGTGTGTGGGAAATGAGGTGGAGATTCTGGCTTTGGACATAGGTTCTGAGCCAGGGCCAGAGGTTTACTCTGCCCTAGCAATTGCCAAAAATAATGGAAGCATCCAGTAGGGTGACTAGCATTTTAAGAGTGGATTCCCAGAGCTACATGTGCTTTCTCGCAGCTGCTACCTGCAGTCGAGTCTGTCATAGGAAGGCAGGTGAATGGAGAGGTCAGAGGCCTAGAAAGGAGGGTGGGAGTGTGAGCCATCAGAAGGCTGCCCGCGTGCCCCCGAGTAACCGCCAGGCAAGTTACTACATCAGCAGAGTTGCTGAGCAGAGTCCAGTGAGGATAAGACGCACAGTGAGGAGAGAAGGGCAAGAACTTATATATACTTATATATGCGCACCTACTATGTGCCAGGCAATGCAAAAGATACCTTTTTAGAGGGGATCTTATTGGAACTTCCTAACAACCACGTGAGGTTTTTATCCCCACTTTACCTATGTGGAAATTGAAGGCCAGAGAGTTTTATGTGACTCTTCCTCAAAGTAGCTCAGTGGCAAAGCTGGGGTCCTCACTCTGGTCTCTGATACCCACATCTGTGAACTTGTCGCTTTCTTCACTGTTAGAGCGGTCAGTGAGGGGGGCGGGGAAGTAACCGAGGAGTCCAGGCAGCACCTGGGATGACGTGCATCTGGAAGTCTGTGTTGGCAGAGAACACCTAGACGCCAGTGTCCCTGGGCTGGAATCCTATCTCCACCATTTACTGCCAGGGGACCCAGAGCAAGGTACTTATAGCTCTGTGCCTCAGTTCCCTCACCTGTAAACAAACAAACAAACAAAAAAATGAAGGGAAAGCAGGCCCTCACCATAGGGTTGTAGCGAGGATTACTAAATTAATAAACATGAAGAGTTTAGAACAGTACCTGGCATGGATTAAGCACAACATAGGTATTTGACATAATAAATATCAAGTTCAGAAGGCGGAGGGCTCGCTGGGAACTGAGTTTCAGGGAAGATTGGCTGGAGACGGCAGGCTTCCTGAGAAGCCGTGAGTAGTCCTTAGGATATGACGGCAAAGAGGAGGATTCAGGAGGGAAAAGAGAGAAGGGCATTTCAAGGAGGGAAAAGCACAGGTGCCGGAGGTGGGCCTCACAAGGAAACTATGGACAGAACCCATGGGGGAGAAGGGTGAGGGAGAGACCAGGCCCACATCTGACAGCCTCAAATGCAAGCTGAGGGAATTCAGTTTATTGTGTGGACACCTCTGAACCTTCCCTTCTCTCAAGGCTGGTGGGGTAAAGGGAGCTGACTGTCACGATGGGGTCCTTTTGGTGCATTCCAGAGCTGGCTCTGGGGTTTTCCTGCAGCCGTGGCTGGGACAGAGCTCGACGAGGACTGGAACCTTTTTCCAGTTCTGCACTGGGGACTCGAGTTGGCAGCCAGAGCCCAGGCCCTCTCTGCTTACAGTTCTTACTCCGAGGGGTCAGACCGCCTCATAAAAGATGGTTGCACCCTGGAGGTCTTGCGGAGGGAGGATGGTGGCGGAGGGGGAAAAGGGGGAGCAGCAGGCATTAGGCATGGCTGCTTGGGGCCTTGCCTCGCTTCACGATGGAGGGCCCTGGCTGGCCTGAGGACCCCGGCTGGCTGGCAGAGGACCCTGGCGGGCTGGTGGAGGGCCCTGGCTGGTGGAGGACCCCGGCTGGCTGGTGGAGGGCCCTGGCTGACCCGAGGACCCTGGCTGGCTGGCGGAGGGCCCTGGCTGGCGGAGCCCATGCAGCCGCTGAATGTCACAGGGCAATGCTCTCCATCCACATTCCCAGACACGGCAGCCACTGCAGCACCCCATGGGCAAGAGGGAGGAACCCCTGATCCTTGCAGGATCTGGGGGCTGATACTGAACAGCTCTCTGGGGGCCCAGGATGTCTTTGAAGTCTCAGCGTTACCTGAAACAGTCTGGCTAATGTTGCCTTCTCCCTCAACATCTCTCTGAACTTGCTTTACTTTTAAATACAGTCTTCAACTACGTCTTCCTGTGTTTAACCCCCGCCACACTCCCAGACTCTCCAGTGAGCCTGATTATTTAGGGAAAACGCAATGTTAAAAGTAACAGTTAACGTTTCTGAATGTTTTCTCCGTGCTGAGTTTTATGGAAACGCTCAAAACTGCCCCTGAACGTGTCTTTACCGCTGGCCTCTATGCTGTCCAGGTCAGGATACCGGGGCCCAGGGAGCTTAAATGGTTTGCCAAACGCCACGCAGCCAATAAGCCGTGTGTAGAGAGGTGCCTGCTCTGTCAACATGGAGACCTCACAGCCCCTTAATCAACATGATATACCTGGGAGACTGGACCCCAAGGAGATTCCACCCGAAGCCTGGCTGGTGTCGGCTTGTCAAGCCGTGAAACCTTCCCCATGTCACCTTCCCCGTCCTGATCTCCATTTGCCCATCTGGAAAATGGGCTGATTGCTTCCTTTCCAGCCGGCCTTGCAGAGGAGAGGGTGGGTGGGAGTGATGCTTTGATAAGGTCCGAGCCCAGAGAAAATAGCTGTGTGAAGGAAGGAAGGATTCCTAAGCCACTCAACCTCGTTTCTGAATCGTTTGGGGAAGGGGATATTTTACAAAAAGGAGCTGTTCCTGATGCCCTTCCCGGGACACCATGCAGCCGGGGTTGAGTCAGGATCACTTTAGGCCTGAGTGTGTCTTCAAGAAAACCACCCTGGGACTTAGACTTAGACTTGCTGCTTTCCGAGCGTATCATTTTTGTGAATGGGAAGACACAGATCTCTTTCTAGTCCCTTCTCTGCCCTCTGTTACCTGAGGGGAGGAAGGGACAGCGTGGCGGCTGAGGTAGCAAAGGGGAAACAGCTGTGCTTTCTGCCCCTCCACTGGGCTGCTTTCTCTGGCCCTTTGCTGTCATTTCCCTTTGGCTGGTGAGGAAGCCACCCTCCCCAGGCTGGGGTGGAGGTGCATGGTGGGGTGGGGGCGGGGTCCCTTCCTCTGTGTGTGTGTCACCGCAGCATGAATTATGCAGTGGAATGTGTGGGGCGCCCTCCAGCCTGCCCCTGGGATCCCTAGATCGCGAACTTCAGACCTGGCAAAATCATCACTCTTATCAGATCTGACTGCAACTCCGAGAAGAACGAGGCGGGGGTGCTACCCAATGCTCGTAGTGTACTGGGGGGGGGTGTGTGTACCAGGTGGGGTGTACCGGCGGAGTGTACCAGGGGGATGTACCAGGTGGGGTGTACCAGGTGGGGTGTACCGGCGGAGTGTACCAGGGGGATGTACTAGGTGGGGTATACCGGGGGAGTGTACCAGGGGGATGTATGTTGGGGGGGGTAAGGGATTACGTGCGTGTGGACTGGTTTGTACTTTTACCCATCCTTGTGTTGGGAGAGAGCCGTCGTTGTTTTCCTTTTTCCGGGAATATTCTCACTCAAGGTAATAAAGGAGACTTTGGACCTGTCTTACGTGAGCACCATCATCAGAGGGCTGCCACGTATTGAATTTCTATTTTCTGCCAGGACAGCCAGGCCTTTTACTTATAATCTCTGATCTTGACACAGCCCTGAAGGTATGCATTTTTAAACCCCACTTTACTCACAGGGAGACCGAGGTCCAGAAAGTTTAGGGTGCATTGATAGTCAGTACAAAGCCAGGTGTGTTTGGCCCCGCCCCCAGCCTATGCCTCTTTCACTGACTCTGCTGTCTACATCTACGCTGGTTCCTCTCCAGGCCTACTCTGGGGTGGTGGGGGCTCTTGCCCGCCCTACACTTTGTCCTCCTGCAGAATAGTAGCCTTTGTTGAGGAAGCCTGCCTCTCACCCACCTAAGGGTACTGAGCATGAAGGGATTGTCCCTTTTGTTTGAAGTGACTGCTTTGTAAACTCTTTCATGGTAGGCCCCATCACGACCAGCTTTATTCCATTTCCTCATGGCTCAGACCCAAACGGCTATTTTAAGGGACTTACTTGCCTGTGTGGGAGAATTTCTTTGTAACAGCAGAGAGGGAGGCCTGGCTGGCCTGGCATGGGGCTGGCAGCGGGGCTCTGAGGGAGGGCAACCCTTTCTTGAATTCTGCCCTCCGGGCTGGGATCGACTCACTGAGCTCTCAGCACGGTGCCTGGCACCCGGAAGGGGCAGCCTCACTTGTCAGTGAGGGCAGGGGTTCCAGAGGTGGCTGCCCAGAGATTTCTGGAGCTCTAATCCCCAGAGGATTGGCAAATGGATCCTTCTCTCACAGAGTTAAGGTCTGTGGTAGAACAATGGCCCGGTTTCAAGCTGGGATTAATTATTTGCTTTAGTCATCACTCATTGGCAGCTGGAGAAGAGCAGCGTCGTTCTCCCCACGTTGCTGGACGGGGCAGGTCCACGCAGGGGCACTGGGGGAGCTGAGTCAGAGAATGTGAGCGGAGCCCCTTGTAGGTACAGGCACTGGGCCAGGGCTTTTTGTCCCCGTCCCTGCCAATCCCCACAGCGCCCTAGCCCACTGTCCCTGTTTTGTAGACAAGGAAACAGAGGTTCAGAGAGGTACAGTATCTTGCCCTCTGTCAGATGGCAGTAAATGGTGAGGGTCAGAATTTGAACCCAGATCTCTGCAGCAACAAAGCCTGTGAAGATTCCACTGTGCTCCCTGGATATTTGATAGATTCTCCCCTCCCACGTACTGAGGTTGGGGGTTCTCCTTTTTTTTTCTGCCTTCAGCTGGAAGCATCCACCCAAGTCAAACTCCTATACCTCCTCTACCATCTCTGCACTCCATCAGACTGTTCGCCGGGGCTGTATTTCTCCCTCTGCTGAGGGGACCCCACGGGGGTCTCTGCCCTGGTTTGTGGCTCTGCTGAGGTAGAGAATGCTGAGAGCACTCCCCTGGGCTTAAGAAAGGGAGCGGGCCCAGAGGGAGTGTGTGCAGTGGACCTTCCAAGGGAAGGCTACATAGATGGCTTTATCTTCAAGAGCTTTCTGAGAGGCTGGGGGGCTTGGGAGTGCATCATGTGGGTTTCCAGATAAAACTTCAAGGGTCTAGATTAAACCGCGGCTCATCTGCCTACTCTGACCTTTCCTCCAAACCCCTCTATTAACATGTGATGTGGTTGGAGCTGGTGGTGGCGATAAGATAACAAACCTTTCTTACTGAGAATGGACCCTGGCAAGGTCTGGCTTCTATTCAGGGATTCAAATTTTTATTCCCTTTGAATTCTTCTTGTCCAGAACCACTTTTGAAGGCCTGGCCTTTCAGAAGCTTCGGCTGCTGCGGTTCTGCCTTCCATCCTTGGGGCTAGCAGCTAGCATGGCATCGTGTCTGGGAACATGGGGATGTGGGGCGTTTTCAGCCTGCTGCTTGCTCAGGCTAAAACTAGGCTTTTCCAACTGCACTAAGCCCCTGAGAGGGCCTCAGGGCCAGAAGTTGGAAGTTGAGGGCAAGAGAATGAGGGTAGGGCACAAATAGCCTCTGCTACATGGGCTCAGGCTCGGAAGCCTCTTACTAGCTTGTTCCACTTGGTCAAATTTCTCTACCTCCATGGGTCTCAGTTTTCTAACCTGTAAAATGGGAATAGTCATAATATTACCTAACTCTTTTTTTTTTAAGTTTTTTTTAAATTTCTTTTTATTTTATTCATTTTAGAGAGGAGACACAGAGTGAGAGAGAGAGAGAAAGAGAGAAAGAGGGGAGGAGCTGGAAGCATCAACTCCCATATGTGCCTTGACCAGACCAGTGCAGGGTTTTGAACTGGCGACCTCAGTGTTCCCAGGTCGACGCTTTTATCCACTGCGCCACCACAGGTCAGGCCAATATTACCTAACTCTTACAATTGTTACTGTACATAGTGCTTGACACATGACAGTTGTTCAATAAATGGCAGCTATTGTTACCATTATTATCGAGGCCATCTTTCATGGTTTTGCTTGGTTTCTGCCACCTCCTGTTCTAGTGTGCCTGGTTGATGGACCTTGATCTGACACTCATATTCATTCATTCCTTTATTCAATCAATCAACATTTGAATGTTTACTCTGTGCCAAGCACTGGGAACAGAGCAGGGCAGCTAAACATCTCTGTCCTTTGGGAGCTTACATTGTAGTAGGAACGGAAACACTAAAGAAGCAAACAGTATAGCTTGTTAGATGGGGAGAAAACTAAGAAGGGTGAGAGAGATAGGGAACCACGGTAATGGTGGGGGTTGCCGTGACATTTTATAGAGTGTGGCCAGGGATGGCCCACTGTGGAGTGACTTTTGAGTAAGACCTGGGGGAGTGAGGCAAGCAGATATTTGGAGCAAAAGTGACTGAGGGAGAGGGAACAGCATGTGCTATTGCTCTGAGGTAGCACTTTTTGTCTGGCCTTGTAGGGAAAAGCAAGGAGGCTGGTATGACCTAGCAGAGTGAGCAATGGGAGGGTAATGGATGATGAGGTCAGACAGGTGAAGGGGTCAAGTTGGGCCTTGTGTCTCTCCCAGCACTGAGCACCGTGCTTGGCTCAGCAGCAAGACCTCTTCTCCACTGAAGGTAAATATTGGCCACAACACTGCTGGGCACTTGCTTGGGGTTCTGACTCCGTAGGAGGTACTCTCTGGAGAAATGCAGCCTCTCTATAGCATCAAGGATAGGAACTCCGGGACCCCAGACACGGTGTGCATATTAGGGAATGTCACTAAGCCAGTGGTTCTTAACCTTTTTTGAGGTACCAAACCCACCAGTTTCATATGCGCATTCACCGAACCCTTCTTTAGTAATAAATAAAATATGATTTTTTTTTTCCAAATTCAAGACATAAGTATATGTTTTTTTACTGGTGCACAAAATGAGCCATGCATGAACATCACCTTGCTCAAAGAACAAAACCAACAAAATGCATGAACTCACAACAAATTACTGTATTACTTTATTCTGGCCTCCGCGGCAGAGGCTTCTCCGAACCCCTGAGACCAACTCATCAAACCCCTAGGGTTCGATAGAACCCAGGTTAAGAACCACTGCACTAAGCGAACATTATTTCGTACCTGTTGTGAGCAAGGCACTGTGCTGAAAGCGTTTCCTCCATCTGGGAGCCGGGCGGTGAGCTTCTGCAAAAGCAGTAGCCACCACATTTTTATTGTTATTGATTTTACAGAGGGAGGGGAGAGATAGGTGGAAGGGGGAGGGAGAAGTATCAACTCATAGTTGCTTCACTTTAGTTGTTTGTTGATTGCTTGTCATATGTGCCTTGACCCGGCAAGCCCAGGATTTTGAACCTGGTGACCTCAGCATTCCAGGTTGATGCAGTAGCCACTGTGCCACCAGAGACTGGGCACCGCCACATTTTTCATCTTTAACACCCTCTTCCCCACACTAGCAGAAGGTCTGGATCATCTAGGTCCTTGATCAATGGACTAAACCCATGGATAAAGGTTTTCTTTCTTTTTTCTCTCTTCCTTTTTTATTTTATTTTTTGAGAGAAAGAGGGACAGACAGACAGGAAGGGAGAGAAATGAGAAGCACCTACTCATAGTGGCGGCACCCTAAGTTGTTCACTGATTGCCTTCTTATATGTACTTTGACTGGGGGGCTCCAGTCGAGCCAGTAACCCCTTGCTCAAGCCAGAGACCTTGGGCTTCAAGCCAGCGACCTTTGGGCTCAAGCCAACGACCATGGGGTCATGTCCTTGATTCCATGCCTAAAACGATTACACTGTGCTTAAGCTAGATGAGCTCATGCTCAAGCCGGCGACCTCAGGGTCTCAAACATGTGTCCTCAGCAGCCCAGGCTGACACTCTATCCATTGCGCCACCACCTGATCAGGCTGAAGGCTTTATTTCTATTAAAGCCCCTTTCTCTTATTCCACTATTATTTTTTTAAAGGATTACAGCCTTTAACTTACAGTTGTGGAAATTGGCTTTTTGAAATTCAAAATATATATTCCTATAGATAGAATATTGTAAATGGTGTTAAGATTCTCAGGCCAGTCCTTTCTTATCTGCTGAGTAGATGGAATTGTGGCACCAAGAACCAGATGTCTCTAGTTTACCACACAATGGGCTAGCCTGGGAAACTAAACTCTTGAGTAACATCCAGGAAAACTGTCTTCCAGTGTTCACAGTGAAAAGGAAACTTCCAGGCTAAAATGATGGTGGTGATGATGACAATAATAATTACAACACTAATTGTGTGCCAGTCACTGTTTCAAGCACTTTATTCATTTAATCCTTAAAATAAACTAATGAGAAAAGCACTGTTATGGTCTTCACTGATAGGCAATGGAGACACTGAGAAGTTAATTGACCAAAAGTCATAAGTCAGGAGGAGGGGTTCAGAGCTAGGCAGTGAGTCTACACAGTCCTTCAGGAAACCTCTTACTTCCTGGCCTTCCAGGGAATCCTGCCAGCCAGCCTCGCCACGGCCCAGGTTGGCCATCTGTAGACCTTAGGCTGGGGGACTGTTGTCATTAGCTGTCCACCACAAGTGTGGAGTTAACAAATGTCAGAGTCTGGGAAGCAAAGCCATGGGTGGCAGACAGGAGCAGCCCTTCTTTGTCCCCAAAGCAGGAAAAGCCATTTGTTCCTGGAATCTGACACGACAGGGGGCGGGTTTGCTGTGCTGGTTGTCTTCCTAGGCCATTTACAGGTCCAGCACATGGAGCTGGGGAGGGGTCAGGGTGGGTAGCAGGGTGTTTGTTGAGAGAGGCCTGATTAGAGCATCTGGCAAGATGTTTCTGACACCGTCCTAGACCATTGAACTCGCAACAAAACCCAGCAGGTGGCTGGGGCTGTTGATTTAGCTGGGGGTGGGGGGTGGGCACCCTCGCACCCTGCCTTGTTCAGTTTATTGTTGGAATGAGGTGGGTCCTAACCATTCCTTTCCCTCTTCCTGCACCCCAAAATAAACAGCAGCTGTTGACTACACAGTCTGCCGCAGGTCTGTCAACAGCCCCTGGCACTTGCTTGGTCCTGCCCCATTGGGGTTTAATGGCATGGGGTACTGGGGGTCTTTTCACTTTGCTCTACAGAGCCCACCATGCTGGCCAGCTGGCATGCCCATCTCCAGGCTGTGCTAGCCTGTTGATCAGCCACCGGCACTGTCCCCTCCTGCTCTACAGGTCCTCGTTGTGGTCATAAACTCAGGCTGCAAAGTTCAACCTTCTGGCTCTGCCACTAAGCTCGTGACTTGGGCAGATAGATGGCTTAGCTTCAAGCTTCAGTTTCCATCTGGGTAAAATCAGGTAACGGTAGCTATGTCATAGTATGTCGTGAGGATTAAGACCAGTGCTGCAGGCGAGCTGGAGGGGTGTCACCGAAGCGGTGTCACTGAAGCCAGATTGCCTGATTTCAATCCTGGCTTTGCTGCTCAGGAGCTGCGTGGCCGTGGGGGAGGTGCTGAAGCTGCCTGCACCTCAGTTTTCTCATCTCTACAGCGTGTGGATAATAAAAGCATCTCCCAGGCTGGTGGTGAGGAGTAAGTGGGTTCATACGGACAGAGCCCTCAGGACAATGCCAGGCAGCGTGTGAGAGCTCATGAATAGAGTAGCATGGGCGGCCCTTTGCAGATAAGGCAAAACATCTAAAGAATCACTCACGGGTGAGGATCTGAGAGATGACAGGATTACTCTTCCTCTTTTGGGGCTGTGTGGCTGAGCTAATTTGCTTGGCTTTATTTCTAGCCTGTGATCAGAACCTCCACTGATGGGGCCAGGGTGGTGGTAGAACTGGCTAGAAAGCAGGCTGGAGGCATGAGAAAGGAGCACTGGGTCTCTGCTCTCCTTGGCCGTGGTTCTGCTGATGTAATAAATGGAAAGGAGACCGCTGCCTGCTGCCAGGACTGCCTTCAGCTGGTGGGCAGATCCCCTGGGGGTTGGTCAGTTATCTCTGCTGATGTGTGAGCCCCAGGACAGGCTTCAGTACGAGCTCCCCAGCCTCCTTATGGGCCAGCTCGCTTTGGCTTCACCCCGGTTCTATACTCTGGGAAACTAGTTATCTTTGACTTTTCTTTGCATGTTCCCTACCTTTTGGAAAGATTGTACTGGGAACCCCCAGTACAGAGCATCCAGACTGAAAAGTCAAAAGTCATCATTCTAAAAATAAAGTGCTTGTCTCTAATTGTGTTGGGCCACAGCGCCAGATGCCACCGTCAGCATCGCCTCTCCTGTCCCCAGGAAAGAGACCCTAACTCAGGACAAAACATGTGCCTGTCTTCCCAGGAGCCTGGCCCCTTAAGAGAGGTGGCTGGGTGTGCTACCTTGTCATTTTCATGCTGCCTTCGTCAATTCTTATCCAAGGAAAGAGGTCGATGGCAGTACTATTCCCGACATTTGGGGATGTGGTCTTCTGGTAGTGAAGAGAATGCAGCCCGCACTTCACAGGGGAATGTAGCAATTAGTTTAGAGCAGAAGCTCTGGAACCAGGCTGCCTAAATGCAAATTTGTGCTCTACCATTTATTTCCACTGAATCTCACTTCAGTTTCCTCTTGGGTAAAATGGGGATAACAGCAGTACCTTCCTCATAGAGTGGCTGTAAGGATTACACAAGATAATGGTGATAAAGGCACTTATAACAACGCCTGGGGCACAGTCTGTGCTACCTAAGTGTCACTGTTATCTGAGCCGGCACAGCAGGTGGGGTCCCCTCTGGGGAAGGGTGTATATTTAGAACCCTTAGGAGGCCCTCTCACTGCTTGGTTTGTGACAGTGGCATCTTGGATGGAGCTTGTGCCATGTCCTAGAGGAAGGGAGTGTAAAGATTCAGACGTGACAACTCCAGCATTTCCCAGCTGATGACCCTCTCAGCTCAGCTACCTGTGTCCATGAGTCCCGCGGAGGGAACTGGGAGAACTCGAGACAGCCTAAGCACCCAGCAGTCACGCCCCTTCACAGCGCTCATCTACACAGCCTTGTGACTTGGCAAGGGGACCGGAGGATGGTTGGTGGGCTCCAGCCCGACTTCTGGCTGAGAGCTGTGAATAATACCGTATTTCCCCATGTATAAGATGCTCCCATGTATAAGACACACCTTAATTTGGGGGCCCAAAATTTGAAAAAAATAAAGTATTACATAAAGTTATTGAACTCAGGTTTTATTCATCATAAAATTCATACAACTCCTCATCACTGTCAAAACTCCCCTCCATTAGCTTGTCCTCATCTGTATCTTGTCGAATCACTGTCTTCAACAACGAGCTCAAAAACAAGTGTGAAAAAGCAGGAAACGCAAGTAAAAAAGTCTATATCTACTGTACAAGGCTCACCCAGGTTTTAGACCCCAAATTTTTCAGGAAAAGGTGCGTCTTGTACATGGGGAAACACAGTACTCTTTTCCCTCCTGAGGGCAGCAGCCTCTGGGTTTCACTGCAGCAGGGCCGCCCTTCCAGACTGTGCGGTGCCTTCTGCTGGTATCAGCAGGGTTGCAGCTTGCCAAGCACCTCACAAATGTTATCTCTGCCTCTGAGGGACCCCCGGGAGGTGATATGAGTCTCCTGCCTGCTTCACAAATGAGGAAAGGCTTGGAGAAGCACATGACTTCTCTCAGTGTGGAGGACACTGTTGGTGCCCTGCTGCACATCGCCTGGGCTTACCTGAGTTCACCTGCAGCGATCTCCAGCCCGCCAACACCGTCCCCCCAAACTTGCCCCTCCTCACCCCTCTGCCCACCTCATCTTTCTGGGTGGGGTTTTCTCCAGCCCTGTGGCACTGAGGAAGCTTGCTCAGCCTCAGTGGGTGCACCTGAGGAAGGCCAGGGAAGCGGTGGCGGTGAGTTGTCCTCCCACGGAGTTGCCTTCAAAAAGTGGGGGATAGCAGTTCTGTCCCAGACACCTGCTCTCTAGGGGGAGGGTTCTGAGGCAAGTTCCAGCCAGAACCTCAGAGGATAAATCCTTAGCCGGCCTGAGCCCCCAGTGTCCACAGGAATAACCTACCCATTAACTTTGACCAGCTTTTATCCTTTCTTGGTCTGACTTTCTATACTTCTTCACTTGGACTTCCTGGAATCAGCTCCCTAATAAACAGCCTGTACCCCAAACCTCAGCTCAGGTGCTGCCCCAGGATGAACCCAAACCACGATAACAAACCTCTTCTAGCAAGTCGTGGAGCTGGGACCAAAAGCCTGTGTCCGTGACCCAGTTCCCTAGGCCATGCTGTCTTGCTGCAGATTTCTGGGGGCCCTTGCTATAGAGGAGTCAGAACAGAGCCTTGTTTGGTGCAAGTCATTTTGGGTAAGAAGAGGACAGTTTCTGGAGCGAGTCAGAGTGGACAAGCTGAAGAATACTTGATCAATACGACAGCTTCTAGGGGCTCATCAGGGAAGGAGTCAGCCAACGCAAACATGGCCGAAAGAAGCTAGGCATTGGAGACGTGGGAATCTGACCTTGTGTAGACTTGCCCCAGGAAAGAAAGAAACAAACAAGGGACTTCTATAGATAAGCAGAAGTCTAGTATCTTTGTCACAGGTCAGACTGGGAGGAGCCTCAAGGAGGTGGAGGGCTGCTGGTGTCTGCCCAGGTGCAAGGAGACGTGTATGACCAAGACACTGTTGTTTGTGCTGAAATTCCTGTCTGTACCTGTCTAGTTTTATCTGATGTAGTCAGGCTAGTTGGCAAGGAATTGGACATTATTAACCTTAAAGTTTCTTGTCACAGTGTTTGAAATTGTGGCGAGACTGGGTGTCCTTATATTTAGATAGTGAAAACATGTTTAAGAAAGTAAAGGGCCTGACCTGTGGTGGTGCAATAAATAGAGTGTCAGCCTGGAATGCCGAGGTTGCCAGTTCGAAACCCCGGGCTTGCCTGGTCAAGGTACACGTGAGAAGCAACTACCTGTGAGTTGATGCTTCCTGTTCCTTCCCTCCGCCTATCTCGGCTCTCTCTCTCTCTCTCGCTCTCTCTCTCTTTTCTCTAAATTCAATAAATAAAATTTTAAAAAAATAATTTTAAAAAATTTATAAAAAGAAAGGGAAAAAAGGAGAAGTGAGGGAGATGTGCAGACCACAAGCTGTTGGATCGTTGTCTATCAGACATATTACTCGGACCATCTTTTTTTTTTTTTAAGTTTTTTTTTTTCTTTTTCTTTTATTCATTTTAGAGAGGAGACACAGAGTGAGAGAGAGAGAGAGAGAAAGAGAGAAAGGGGGGAGGAGCTGGAAGCATCAACTCCCATATGTGCCTTGACCAGATCAGTGCAGGGTTTTGAACTGGCGACCTCAGTGTTCCCAGGTCGACGCTTTATCCACTGTGCCACCACAGGTCAAGCTCGGACCATCTTTTATCCTTGACGTGTCCTTATGGTCTGGCTAGGGGGACCAAGAATCCTTAGATTTTAGTATAAAATGGTCTTTTAGATCTTTACATATTCTTTTTTTTTGGGGGGGGAGGGTGGCAGAGACAGAGAAAGTCAGAGAGAGGGACAGAAAGACAGGAAGGGAGAGAGATGAGAAACATCAATTCTTCTTGCGGTTCCTTAGTTGTTCATTGATTGATTTCTCATATGTGCCTAGATTGGGGGGCTACAGCAGACCGAGTGACCTGTTGCTCAAGCCAGCAACATTGGGCTCAAGCTGGTGAGCCTTGCTTAAACCAGATGGGCCCGCGCTCAAACTGGCGACCTCAGGGTCTCGAACCTCGGTCCTCCGTGTCCCAGTCCAATGCTCTATCCACTGCACCCCCGCCTGGTCAGGCTAGATCTTTACATATTCTTACAATAACTCTTTTTCAATATTTCTCCAGAGCCTCCTCTGTGGTAGACCTCATTTCACTCTCATGACATCGTGTTTTTCCCATTTAACAGGCAAGGAAACCGGGAATCAGAAGGTTAGGTTGCACACTCACAGTGACACGACTTGACTCGTCAGTGGCCGAACTGGGATCTGACCAACCTCCTAAAACTCCCGTCCTCTCTTTGCTTGCTTGGCCCAAGTGGGGTGAGCTGGTGGGTTCTCCTGTGGCCGTGCACATGCAGAAAGGGCACTTTCTCTAGAAGTGTGACTTCTGACTTCAGTGGAGCCCTGGGAGGATCTGCGGGAGCAGGAAGGCCATGAGGCTGGGCTGCGGGAATGAGGCTGCTGTAGGCGAGCCCGGAGGACCTGATTCTAGGGAAAAGTGGTTGTGAGCCAGAGTGGGGCGCAGATAGAGGAGGACTGCAAGAAAGCAAGGGAAGAGTGGAGGAGGAGCGCAGAGGAAGCTGGAGGGGTCCTTGGGTTCCTCCCCTGGGCCTTAAGGGGAGGATACTGGACACATTTTAGTAGGGTAAGGAACCTTATGCCTAGTTTTAATCCCCTAGGGGCAAATGTCAATCTCCCTTGTCTGTTACTGTGCAAAGGTTACCTGTCCAGGTGTGTGGGAATGGGGCGAGGCAGACGTTTTCGTGTTATCTGTTCGGGGACTTAACCTCTAAGACAGTGGTTCTTAACCTTTATTGAGGTACCGAACCCACCAGTTTCATATGTGCATTCACCGAACCCTTCTTTAGTGATAAATAAAATAAGATTCTTTTTTCCAAATTCAAGACATAGGTATATGTTTTTTTACTGGTGCACAAAATGAGCCGTGCATGAACATCACCTTGCTCAAAGAACAAAACCAACAAAGTGCATGAACTCACAACAAATTATGGTATTACTTTATTCTGGCCTCCGCGGCAGAGGCTTCTTCGAACCCCTGAGACCGGCTCATTGAACCCCTAGGGTTCGATAGAACCCAGGTTAAGAACCACTGCTCTAAGAAGAGCTGAGTACAGAAACAGGCCTTTCCAGTCTGGTTTCCTGGAAGGAACAGAGAGGGTGGACATTTTGTCAGTGTGCGTTCTTGGTTGACAGAGGCAGCAGGGCCATGGGGTTGCCTGGCTTCTCCGCCCATGGGAACTCACGTGGGGAGTGAGAAGTCCCACGGAAGCTGCGTTCCCAACACAACTCTGTGTGGGGCATCTGGATTTGCTCCTGGGGCTCAGATGACCTATGGTTCCCAGAGTCGCTGAGAGGGCCCCCAGGACCCACCCAGCTTGGTGATCTCAGCTCCTCCAGCACAGGGGGTTCCTACCAGTGCCCCCAGAACCTTAGAGAGTGACCTCCACTCACCTGTGGGTTCCTCACATCAGCCAAGGTGAACCCTGGGAAGTAAGCAGATTCATGCAGGTCAGGCCTGAGCAGCAGGAATTTTCTCTTAAGTTCCCAGCTGTAATACTATTCATGTTTGGTGTTAACTCTTGTGGATTTCTTTGACTGTTGATTTTGGTTAGGATGTGATATGGTACCATACATATACAGGTGTGTCAGAGTCCCCCACAGCCATGTGACGTTAAGCATGTTATTTAATCCCCCTGAGCCTCAGTTTACTTATCTGCAAAATGGAGATAGTAAAAGTAGCCCGAACTTCATGGAGTTGGTGGCTTGCGGTGAAGTATTAGTGGCTTTTCTCTCTTACCCTACCACCTTGAAGCTGGCTGAGGCTGGTCTTTTAGGCAAATGTTGAACTCGTCTTCAGTTTATTCCCATTACTTCCTCTGGCCTGATGAGCAGTGTGGGGGAAGGGTGGAAACTGTGAAAAGCCTTTACTGATCTGTCCCCCAGGGACTCTCCTTCCGGGAGGGGATGGGGAAAGAAATAAAAAAGCATCTTTATTTGTTTTTTAATGTTGACTAACTCCCCAGCTCCCTTACCAATTTCTGGTGAAAATTTCTGGGTTCCCGGTCAGGCTGCCTTCCCTTGAGACACAGGGTCATGGGACCTCTCTCAGGGGCAGTTTGTGGGGAAGTCACCAGGTGCTTTGGAGCTCTCTCTGTGTAGAATCAGGCTGCATTTACTTCCTCTCTTGATAGGGCTGGCCCAGTGCAAAACTGGTGAGTCTGTTAGGAGACGTTCAGCTGTAAGTAACAAATCCCACTGGACACCTGGGAATTTATTATTATACTTTCAAGGTAGTTTGTAAGTATAGAGTAAGGGTTATTGTTGGGCAGATAAAATATATTATGTTCACTTTGTTAAAGATGGCGCTGCCCTCATGGAAGTTCGTTGATATTACTGTGTGTTCTGGAACAGGCTGTGGGCAGGCCGGGTCGTTATAGCCTAAGGCTTAGTTTAAGAGTAAGCTCTTCCCCACACCCTTGACTGATTGGATGATGTAGGGTGGTGCACTCTC
The DNA here is from genome assembly GCA_037038555.1 of Rhynchonycteris naso. Classification (NCBI taxonomy): domain Eukaryota; kingdom Metazoa; phylum Chordata; class Mammalia; order Chiroptera; family Emballonuridae; genus Rhynchonycteris; species Rhynchonycteris naso. The sequence continues at coordinate 241,051,626 of CM072999.1, read as the reverse complement.
CTGAGGAATCCCATTATACAGAGACTTCCTTGTTTGTATAATTGGATTAAAGGTTTTGATTCTACGGTATAAAGTGGGGAGACCAGTAGCTTGATCTCTCGCTTGGTTCCTGAGGTAGAAGAGAGGAGAGCAGATTAAAGTCACATGGAGGCCAGGAGAAGCAGTCAAGATGGCTGAATGCTGAGGGAGAAGTCAGTTTGTTAAGAGTTTGTGCAGGAGGAGATGGGAAACAGAGGTGAATAAGTCTGGTGAGCTAGAAACCTTTGATTTTAGGAAACTCGGATAAGTCAGTAGCTTTGTGAGCACTGAATGAGTGGGTTTTGGAGCCCAGTGTGTGTTTTTGCTTGCCCGCCGGGTACAAGCTAGAATTAAAGCTGATGGCTCACCAGTTCGTGGCTCCTGTGTTTCATTACCGACTGTTCGAATCCAATGTGAACCTGCACGGGTGCGGCGGCTGTGATCCTGGCCGCGACTACTGGCTTTACAGTTATCATTTTAAAAAACTGTGCCCCGCGTCCCCCATCTCCGAGGCTGACTCCTATCTCACCCGGTTCACTGTCCCTGAGACATACAATTACTCTGTTCTCCTTGTGGATCCTACTTCCCATACCCTTTATGTCGGTGCCTGGGATGCCATCTTCGCTTTATCTCTGCCCTTCCCAGTGCAGAGACCCCGAAAGATTGACTGGATGGTGCCCGAGGCTCACAGACAGAACTGTAGCAAGAAAGGCAAGAAGGAGGACGAATGTCACAATTTTGTCCAGATTCTCGCCATTGTCAATGCCTCTCACCTCCTCACTTGTGGCACCTTCGCTTTTGATCCGAAGTGTGGGGTTATTAGACAGAGGAAGGTCGAGAGGAAGAGAAAGACAGGAACACTAATCTGTTCCTGTATGTGCCCTGACCGAGAATTGAACCGGCAACATCTATGCTTCAGAAAAATGTTCTAACCAACCGAGCTGAGTTTTAAGGGGCAGATAAGCCATCTCTGTGAGGAAGTTCAGCAGGCAATTGCAAACATGGACTGAAGCTGGAAGATCTAAGACAGGGTTGCCCACACTTTTTCAGCTTGTGAGTTACTTATAAGATAACTAAGTCAAAATGATCTACCTACAATAAAAATGCAAAACATAAAAAACAAAACAAAACTGTGCCCCTATGAACATTTATATCGTTTCCAACATTTTCTCTTTTTTTTTTTGCCACTGTACACAGTGTTGCCCTAAGCATCCATATATATCTTTGGGAAGCTGGACTACAATTTTTGTAGGATAAATTATTGAAGCGATATTGATAGGTGAGAGAGCCTGGGGTTTCTTGGCAGATGAAGAGCCCACGTGAGAGTGGAGCTTGTCTGTAAGTGCCTGGCAGAGCTCACTGCGTGTTACGAAGAGTGCAGCATTGACGGGGGTGGTTGTTCCCTTTGGTGTGGACCCCACTGCTGCTGCGGTCAGCGGGGAAATCGTTTTTGTCCCCTTGTCACTCCTTCAGCCACCACTCTAACTCAGGCCTTCTGCTGGAGCCCCCTAAGGGCTCGCAACCCTTGTAGTCAGTAGTCCGATTCCCAATTGACCTGGCAGACCCACACCAGATAGCCTTCTGGTGGTACTGTTTTACTTGGGTAGCTCTCTTGCTCTAAAACCCTCAATGGCTCCCTATTGCATGGCAGATTAAATTAAGCTCTGTTGGGAATTTAGGGCTTGAGCAGTGTGGGCAGACTGAATGGCGGGAATGACATCAGGTCTTGCCCTTGTAGAGTTACAGTCTAAGAGAGAGACTCCCACATGAGCTAAGTGGGAATGGAATGAGCTCTTTGAAGATACAAAAGCAGGTGGTATGGAAGCTTCCAGAAGGGAGCTGTTTACTTTCATAGGGGGGATAAGATGTCAGTGCCCTGAGGACCTGGTGCATGTGCACATTAGTATCTGTGCATGTGTATGTATGCCCATGAGCATGTGTATATCTGTTTTTTTATTATTATTTTTTTCATCTTTATAGAGAGAGGGGTGAGAGAGAGAGAAGGAGGAGGGAAGGGGCAGGAAGCATCAACTTGCAGTAGTTGCTTCCCACATGTGCCTCGACTTAGGCAAGCCCAGCGACTCAAACCAGCAACCTCAGCATTCTAGGTCGATGCTTTTATCCACTGTGCCACCACAGGCCAGGCTGTGTATATCTGTTTTAATGGGCCACTTACTGTGTACCCAGCACTGTTGAGTGCTTTTTTCTTTTTCCCCTATTTAATACTAACAGCAACCCTATGAATTAGGAATTAACCCATCCCCATCTTATCAAAGAGGGAAGAAGAGACTTAGGCCTCAGAGCCAGGGCTTGGTGGGGCTGTGAGTCAGAGCCGGCACCCTGGGCTCCTCCTGAGTTTGTGCTTTTAATCCTTAAGTTCCTGAAGGAGGAAAGCGGGAGAGCTAGCCCATCCTGGGGTGGGGGTGGGGCACGGACAGAGCAGACCGATGAGGGGAGCAGTGAGGAGCCCAGCAGTGGCAACTTGGGGCGCTAGGAGAGACTGGGGTCTGGGGCTGGAGTGCTGTGCTAGGGAGTACAGACTTCCCTGCAAGCACAGGGAACCTCTGGAGGTGTTGCTTGACACGACCCAGTGTGTGTGTAAAGATGAAACCCCACACGCGGTGTGAAGGATTGATTGAACTCAAGAGACCAGAGGGACCTCCTGGAAACCTAGCTGGGAGGTGAGGGCAGTGTGGTGCAGCCTCATCTGATGAGTGGGTCAGGCTCTCTGGTCAGCAAGGAGGGCCAGTATCACCTTTAAAAATCTCTTAAATGGCTCATCCAGTTCAGTGTTGAGAGCACTTTGTATCTGACTGTGCAGCATGAGAACCACTGAACTGGAATAAAAGAGAAACAAGAGGCAAATCGGTAGCCCGCATTCGGCATTTAGACCCGTCCACCTGTAACCCAGAGGGGTAAAGGGTGCTCAGGGTTGCAGCCTGTCTGCAGAGCTGACTCCATTCTGCTTTAAGATTAAGGCTCTGTAACCTGACCAGGCAGTGGTGCAGTGGATAGAGTGTTGGACTGGGATGTGGAGGACCCAGATTCGAGACCCTGAGGTCGCCAGCTTGAGCACTGGCTCATCTAGTTTGAGCAAAGCTCACCAGCTTGAGCTCAAGGTCACTGGCTTGAGCAAGGGGTCACTCGCTCTGCTGTAGCCCCCCAGTCAAGGCACATATGAGAAAGCAATCAATGAACAACTAAGGAGCTGCAATGAAGAATTGATGTTTCTCATCTCTCCCTTCCTGTCTGTCTGTCCCTATCTGTGACTCTCTCTGTCTCTGCCACACACACAAAAAAGATTAAGCCTCTGTAACCTGTGGTCTCCTTAGGAGGTTTGCAATCCTAAGGATGGACCCACCAGAGAGTGACGTTAGCGCCAGAAGGTGTGATTCCACGTAGCTGCGAGTGGAAATTTGGCTTCGTGGCCTGTCTCTGTCCCGTTTCCCCACTTCTCTTTATTCCTCTTACCTCCTCGGATAACCCTTTCCCACTTTCTAAATGAACCTGTTTTTCTGTCCCCATGCTTCCATTTTCTTTGTACTCTTTTACTCGGGACCCTCTTTCTATTTAGTCGGGGACCTCTGGGCAGGTTTGTGTCCCCAGCAGGAACTTCTCCGAGTCCACTCACCTCACCTTACTCTCTGACTCTCCAGTGTTTACATTAACAGCACCGCCAATTACCCAGTCCCCGGAGTCAAAATCTGTGAGCGGCTTTTGACTTCTCCTCCCGACATTCATTTGGATTCTGTGCCCTACTGCTGATGAGTGACTCACCCCACTCCGAGCCCGGAGGCTGATTCAGTATTTGGTTAGCCTGATAAAGAGGCAGGACCCAACAGTTCGTGTCATTTTCCAAGCTGCCCAGGGCATCTGAGGCTGGGTCAGGTGCTGGAGCTGCGACCCGGGCTCTGTTTCCGCCCTGTCTCATAGAGTCGTTAGCCTTTCATTTTGCACCCCTTTCTTCATGGCCCCAATTCTAAGCCACATGGTAGCTGGGATGGGCTTGTGCAGATCCCTGCAGCCAGTCTAGACCAGGTTACTCGCCATTGCCTCTGCACAGCCATTTTCATTGCCTGGGATATGGCCCCTTACCTGCTGACATCCTTGAAGACTCATCTAAGATATATCTTCTAAAGGGCCTTCCAGATCTATCTCAGGCATTCAGGCCTCCTCTACTTGCATCTCACAATAATTATTAGGGTACGTATGTCTTTCCTCTGCAAGATCAACTGGACAGGCATATTTGAAGCATCGTCCCAGACACAGGGGTTGCGGAGAGGACAGACAGGTCCTATTCTTGAACTGCAGGCTACTTCCCAGAGCCGTGCTCGGACAAGGCTCCGGTGCACCTTGAGCATAACACTCTGTTAACGTTCGCTGATCCTGCCCTGGGTCACGACCTTTTCTTCTTTTTTATTATTATTATTATTTTTTTATTTTTATTTTTATTTTATTCATTTTAGAGAGGAGACACAGAGTGAGAGAGAGAGAGAGAGAGAGAGAGAGAGAGAGAGAGAGAGAAAGAGAGAAAGGGGGGAGGAGCTGGAAGCATCAACTCCCATATGTGCCTTGACCAGACCAGTGCAGGGTTTTGAACTGGTGACCTCAGTGTTCCCAGGTCGACGGCTTTATCCACTGCGCCACCACAGGTCAGGCACGACCTTTTCTTCTTAAAGGAGTAGGTCTCATGCTGGTTTTTCTGACCACTGGTGCAGCAAGTTACGTTAGCCGTTGCCCATTGTCATAATTGCAAAGCCCTCCTCCCACTTTGTTTTTATTTTCCTCTTTATCCCTAATCCTCACTCCTATTCCTTTTCCCTCTATGCCTCCTCTCTAACCTGTTTAATATAAACCCATGGATCCTCAGAAAATAGGTCGTGCTGTTTACGTGTGTGGTTTGTAATCTACATTCGCGTTGCGCTGTAGATTTTATTTGGTGATTTCTCTTTTACGCCATGATGTTTATAAGATCTGTTTACACTGTTGTAGGCACCTGTTGCTTCTGGCTGCGACAGGGTGTTCCATAGTGGCCTCCAGCACAGTTTACTCCGTACGCCCCCTCTCAGTGACACCAGGGCTGCCTCCAGTGCTCTCTACTACAAACTGCTGCAGCCAACATCCCGCAGACTGCACCCCCGGCAGACTCCAGACATTTCTCCAATATGTACCCCCGGCGTGAGCGGGGAGCGCTAGGGTACAGGGCACACACAGGCTTAGTTTAAGTCGATACCACCATATTGCTTCTCAGAATGGCTGTACAGTGTATATACCTCCCAGCAGGGAGCCAGGGTTCCCGTCTCCCTACATCACCCACACTTGGTATAATCCGGGAGAGTGGGTCACTTGCTTCTCTCCCTGCCAGAGAGGACCTGCGAGGCTGTTGGCACTTCTTCCCGAGGACCAATCCAACTGAGGTTGGAAGACCTAGTGAATTTTAATGTCTTCATATCACTCCTTCCTGGCCCATCTCCCTTGCTTGTCATGAAAGTTCTCTTAATAATTCCCTACCTAGTTCTCACTAACAGGGCCAGAAACCTAAAACCTCTCTCCAGTATCTTAAGAACTCAGCTAGCCTTTCAAAACTAAACCTTCTTTGTTTTTCAGCTTCATCTGAAATAAGCCCTTCTTATCTTGTTTTTCCCCTCTGCTTAGAGCCTGGAAGCCTCACTGGTCATTTTTGTGGACTGCAGCACAAACGGCCTTTGAAGGGCATTGCTTCACCTGTGTCTGCCCATGGCAGACCCCTCCCCGGAAGTTACCCCCGTCAGACGCTAGGTTTGGGATATAGCTCAGTTTACATTGTGGCCTGCAGCCTTGTTTGCAAATGGAAATATGCTGGGCTTATTTGCTGGGGATAATTATAGGAAAAAGAATCCTACCTAATACCATCTAACCTTTGGCTTCAATCCGTTGGATTGATAAAAATTATAGCTGCCCTATGGCAGGCGCTAGAGTGGGCTATTTTTGAAGTCTTACATCTTTTCTGGTTCCAGAGAGACATAAATGTGGCTTTAGGTCCTATGTCAGGTACATGTTATGTGTTTGCCTGATTTCTCCAGTTACACTCTGATGCCCTCCCCCTCCCCCTCCCCCCCCTGGCTCTGCAGAGACTCGCACTTAGCAGGTGCTCAGTAAATACTTGTTGTGTGGTTGACACAGGATTACATGTTAATCCATCATCCTCAAAGGCTAGAACCAGACCCATTTAAAAAAATAAACAAACAACCCTTACTTTAAAAAGTGGCATTACCTTCTTACCCTCCCAAGTGTTCATTTTAGTCTCATTTATTGCTTTTTGGGGTGGGAGGTCTTGGGGGAGTGACTCAGCCTCTTTAACTTAGAAGAGGCATAATAAATTACACTCTTTAGAGATGCCTGGATGCCTGCGTGTGTCCCAGATCTGGGTTGGGAGCACCCCATTCTAGATGGTTCCTTTGCTCACCCGACCCCCCGCCTGCAGGACTTGGCTCCCATAGCAGCAAGTGGTATCCTACAGATCGCCATGAAATAAACAGTCCCTTGAAAACACAACAGTAAAAATGGACCGTCTATGTATTGTATCAGGAGAGCTAAATATTATGGAAAAGGCCAAATATTTCCACTGTGTTAAGAAAATAAGAACCCGGCCTCATGGAACTTCCCACTCAGTGGGCAGAAGATGTGGTGGAGACTTCAAAAGAAGGGAGAACTATTAAGACAGCATGAGCTGTAACGGGCGACCGCTTCCTTGAAAAGAGAAAGTGTGTGTGTGTGTGTGTGTGTGTGTGTGTGTGTGTGTGTGTGTGTGTTCCGTATGCGGCTGCAGGAGTTGCAGTAGCGCCTTTCACCTGGGAAATAAATTAATGCACCAATGTATGTATCATGGCTCATGCAAGAGATCGTCCAACAGTGGCCTGGGCTGGGTGAGCTTAGGAGGAAGCAGGGGGTGCAGAACAGAGCTGCTCTTTGTTCTCTCACAAGCCCCGAAGGCAGATTCACAGGCAGAGGCTTCCCATCCTGGGTCTGAAATGAAGATGAACGCTCAGGCTGTCAGGCTGATGGCTCTAGCAGAGGCCCTGCCCTTGGGCTGCGGGCCATGTCTCAGCCACGGAGGGGCCTCCTGGCCCAGAAGTGGAATCTCTGAGTGGTGGGATCTGGCTTCTCCAGCCCACCTCCCTTCACCAGGGTCTGACTTTCATTGGAAAGAGACCCAGGAATCATCCTGCTTTTATTAGAAAGTGAGGCTGGGTTATCTCAGGGAGGGCGATGTTTCAAAGTGGACCAAGTTCTCAGCGTCCGGCCACCCCGCTTTAATGAGCTGGGAGAAGCTCATTTGAAGAGTGGCAGTAAAATTGCTTGCTGGACTTGCAACGTGAGAATGTTGTTCTTAACCCTGCGACTGTTGTTCCTGAATCATGAGGAAGAACTCCCAGGCATGGAGAATGGACTCTTTTTCCTTCTGCTGGTTTGGGGCGTGGCACTCTTACCAGCTTCCCGGCTTTCTCTTCCCTGGCACACGCCTGCTCCTCCTGCCGGTGTGGCTACCTGGCTGGTGCTGCATTAGCCTAGCGGGCCCCGCCCTTCCTCGGAGTGGAGAAATAGCACAGAAGCATCTTCTTACAGACTTTCCTCCCTCACTCCCAAATCATGTGCCTACACACCACGCTGGGCCCTGCTGGGGTGATAAGCGTGGCCAGCAGCTTCTGTTGAATTCTCTGCCGGGGACTGTGTGATGCTGTGTACACAGGGACCTTCATTTAAGCCTCCCACCAGCCCTCTACAAGGCAGGATTATTGCCATCTATCTTGTTATCCCCATTTTATAGATGAGGAAGCAGAGGCTTTGGCAAGCATAGGAACATTTGTCTATGGTCACACAGTCCATGGCAGAGCTGGGTTTCAAACCTAGGCCTGTGCTTTTCAACACTGCCCTCTCTGCCTGAGGACTGTGCAGAGATGGCCAGGACATAGCCCTGTCCTCAGATCTCACCGTTTAGGTGTAGAGATAATACTTCCTCGTGTGGAAAGATAATTCTCGGGCCCAACAGAATTGGGTACCAAAAACTTCATGGGCATTCTAGGGAGGGGCTGGAAGGAGCTTGAGCATCCTGTGATCCAGGCTCTGTGCTGCGTGCTTTGTATCCATGACTTATTTTAATTCTCATAGTAACCCTATGAGGTTCATCTTACTAATACTGGACTGAAGTTCAGAGAGGTTGTATAGCTTTCCTAACACCACACAGCTCGTGGGAGGTGAAGCAGGGCTGACCACCCTGTCTAACTCCAAAGCACATTCTCTTTACTCACCACCCCGATAGGCTCCATTTTAGTAGAGTTGTCGGAGCGGAACATCTTGAAGGGGCCAGAGGTGAGGAGGAAGACAGGAAGGAGCAAGTGCACAGGCCAGGAGAAGCAGAAGGACCCAGGGAATAGAAGGAATCCCAACAGCTCGCCCGTGAGGGAGCGATTGGCCCAGCCTTCATCACCATCCCAAATCCATTGCCTCCGCAGTATAGCTAATGACATCGTGGCTGCTGAAGGCCAAGTTTCTTTGGTTCCGGGGAAGTGATGTCCCTTTCCCACCTCTCCAGCTCTTCTCATCCCTCTTCTACCCCCAAACTTGCTGGGTAATTCATTAGATGTGGTCATCTACAATGGGTGTGAACTTGTCAGGATGACAGATTAACCATGGGACATCTTGTTTGGAAGGACCTGGATTTACGCCTTGATCACTTCCATGCTCCCTGCTTCTCTCTGCCTTCTGCCCATTCGGAAACACTCCCTTTAGTTGCCTGCCTCTCCTGCACTCCAGCACCTTCTAGGCAGTATCTTCCAGTTCCCTAATGGTGACCTGCTGGCCTTGTGAAAAACATGCCTATATCCATTTTCTCTGATTGTCTTTCATTCATCCAACAAGCTTTATTAAGTGCCCACTGTGTGCCAGGCACCATTTCAAGTGCTGCAGATTTCTGGGTAAACTAAAACAAAAATTACATGCCAGGTGAGGGAGGGAGCTTATAGACTGGCGAGGGTGGCCAGCATTAACCAGTCACATGTGTGGATGTGCAGCGAAGGACTGAGATCAGGAGCCAACTGGAAAAGAATAGGATGCTCTGAAGCACGGACAGGAGAGAGCTGTGCAAATTTGGAGGTGGGAAAATGGTGTTCCAGGTAGAGGGAACAGCATTTGGCAAAAGGTCAATGGTGGGAGAGAGTGGGATGCTTCAGGATCTTCACCACAGTCCCATACAAGTGGGTCCCTTTTATTGTTGTGATGCCCATTTTGTAGGCAGTTAAGGTAAAACCCAGGAATGGGCTTTCTCCTGGACTTAGGGCAGGGCTTGCTTTGTTGGTAGACCCTAAACAGAAGTGGGCGGGGGTTGCAGCCAGGTTGCAAAGTATGCATGGGAGACTGGGAGGCCCCTGCTCTCTAAGAAAAAACATCCTAACCTTGGGAGCTATTCCACCAAAATCCTGCCTCCTCTGTTTCCCAAGGTCTCCATGTTCCCAGTAGGTCTGAAGCTGTCTGATTGCAGGAAGGAGCTGGGGCACACACCGGGGGACTGGGATGGGTTCTGAGCTCAGTCCAGAGAAGATTCATAACTGAGTAGACTTTTTTTTTTTTTTTTAGTGAAGAAGAGAGAAGGACAGACAGAGACAGGAAGAAAGAGATGAGAAGCATCAACTCATAGTTGTCATACTCTAGTTGTTCATTGATTGCTTTCTTATACATGCCTTGACCAGGGGGCTCCAGCTCAGCCAGTGACCCCTTGCTCAAGCCAGTGCCTTTGGGCTTCAAGCCAGCAAACATGGGGTCATATCTATGACCCCGCGCTCAAGCCAGTGACCCCGCGCTTAAGCTGGCAACCCTGCGCTCAAGCTGGTGATCCTGCGGTCAAGCAGGTGACCTTGGGGTTTCAAACCTGGGTGCTCAGCATCCCAGGTCGATGCTCTATCCACTGTGCCACCACCTGGTGAGGCCTGGATGAAGATTTCTCTACGGAGACCCAAGAGGCAGCAGCATTGACTAGTGAAAATAGCAGAAGTTTTGGAATCTGACAGACCTGGGCGTGCATCCAGATTTGTATCCACGTGACATATAGCAAGTCATGCAATCTCTCAGAGCCCAGGTGCCCTTGCTTGCAAAATGGGAGTGATGATACCACTGATGCGGCTTCACGTCTGAAATACTCAGCTGGGAGTCTAGCATGTGGTGAGCTCTGAGCAAGTGCAGGTGCCATATTAGCTAGATTTCATGAAACTGTCTGGGTGTGCAAAACATATTGATTTGTGTTTAATTTATAGGAGGATTTCTCATTTTGTGAAAAGACTTCCTGATGATTCTTTTGTATAGAGAGCTCCTCTTATGGCTTAAAAAATACACTAATTTGGTATATGTAACTGTGATTTACTCACGAGCACCCCAGTTCTCAGCTTCATACAGAGCTAAGCTAAGTGTGTCCGTGTGGACCTGAAGGGGTGTCTAGCGAAGGGCCACGGGGCTGTGTTCTCTGACTCTCTCCAAAACGTTTGTCAGTGACTTGTGTGGCATTTTGATGGCATCCTGCTCACATTTACAAGGTGACACAGGGAGAAAGGAGAAAGAGTGCTTCAGACAACAAGCCAGCTTCCAAACCTACCTTGAAGAAGACTGGAGCTCCACAGGCAGAAATATAATGGGTTTTTACCCAAGACATCGGTAGCCCAAGTACAGGCAGCAGGCTTGGTTTTCCCGGAAGCAGGAGTGCGGGCTGTCAGGGTTCGGGTTGCCTGCGGGCTCAGTGGAAGTCAGCAGTCTGAGTGACTCTGCAGATCCTGGGCGTGCGTTCATGGCATTCACATTTCTTCAAATGCACTCACAGAAGTTCAGGGTTTAGAAAGTTGAGAGGGAGAGAGGTGGTGGGAATCTGCTCCCATTCTGCCCTCTCAGTCTGTCTGCACCTGGAAGAATAAGGGTGGGTTTGGCTCTGGTGCACACCATGACAGCAGGCTTCAGGAGGGCGGCCTCCATGGTGGAAGACCCAGGAGGAAGCAGGGCACACAGGGGACCCTGGGAGAGGGTGTGTGTGAAATTCCTTCCTTCAGGAGAGGAGTTCGACTTGTTCTCTGTGGTCCCAGGGCAGAGCTAGCAGGTACGGGCAGGAGCTGGCAGGAAGTCGATTCAGATCAATAGAAGATGTTTTGGTGGTCAGCTGCCCAGAGAGTGATTGGACTGCCTTACTTGTGACCTCCCTATCACCTCGGGACGTTTGCAAGCACAGGGCAGGGCTCAGTGACCTTTTGGGTCCTTTCGGGTCCTGAGAGCCTCATTCTCTTATTGTTTGGTGCTGGCCAACATGGCCCCTTGCAGTGGGGGTTGAAACTCCTGGGACAGCACTCTTGTGTCCTCCGCTCCTCTGTTGAGATCCTCATTCATGTCAGTCAGAAGGGTGGTGTCAGTCAGGTCCTAGAGGGGTGTGGAGACAGAGAGAGTGGCTATCACCCACAGTAGCAAGCTGTTCTCAGTCTTGCTGAATCTTTTCTTGATACCCAGAACTTCCTCTGGAACCTGAGCACTTCTGGTCCAATGTCACAGAGCCCTTAGTGGCCAAGCTGAGCAGGAGCCCCAGTCTCCAACTCTGGGTCCCCCTCCTCTCCCAGGTGACCCATGCTCTGTCCTGCTACAGCGTCCCTCCAAATAAACCTTCCCAGCCATAGAAAAGCCCAGAAGACAGAGGATGTTAGTAGTTAGAACATCAGCAGTCATATCCAGTGGTGGGATTCAAATAATTTAACAACCAGTTCTCTACCCTAATGACTGTTTTTGAGTATATAAAAACAATATGCCAAAAGGTAGTTTATTATTTCATACTTTTTTTTTTTTTTTTACAGAGACAGAGTCAGAGAGAGGGATGGATAAGGACAGGCAGACAGGAAGGGAGAGAGATGAGAAGCATCAATTCTTCTTTGCGGCATCTTAGTTGTTCATTGATTGTTATCTCATATGTGCCTTGACCGAGGGGCTATCGCAGAGCGAGTGACCCCTTGCTCAAGCCAGCAACCTTGGTCTCAAGCCAGCCACCATGGGGTCATGTCTATAACCCCACACTCAAGCCAGCGACCCCATGCTCAAGCTGGTGAGCCCATGCTCAAGCCGGAAGAGCCCGTGCTCAAGCTGGCAACATCGAAGTTCGAACCTGGGTCCTCTGCATCCCAGTCCAACACTCCATACACTGCACCACCACCTGGTCAGGCTCCATATTGCTTCTTGATTGGTGTCCTCACTTGCAATTTTTTTCATCTATGGACGGAATGAACATTACTACGGGTGCTTAGAATACGATGTTACGCAGATGAATGTTAAAAAAGAGTAAGGAATGTAAATTTGTGATTTCCACATTGGGCAGCTGCCCAGGCGCCCACCTTAGAGAGAACCCTGATTACAGATGCCATTTTATAACTGGTTCACTGAACTCAACAAAAAATTAGGTATCGGTTCAACCAAACTGGTGCAAACTGGTTGAATCCCACCACTGGCCATATCCCAACTCTGCCCTTTTCCTTATCTTCCCATTTTTTTAAAATTTTTTTAAAATTTCTTTTTATTTATTTATTTTAGAGAGGAGACACACACACACACACACACACACACACACACAGAAAGGGGGGAGGAGCTAGAAACATCAACTCCCATATGTGCCTTGACCAGACCAGTGCAGGGTTTTGAACTGGCCACCTCAGTGTTCCCAGGTCGATGCTTTATCCACTGCGCCACCACAGTTCAGGCTATCTTCCCATTTTAAAAACAAGGAAACAGAGGCCAAAAAGCATGAATTGAGTTGGCCCAAACCACCAAGAGAACCAAACTCCATCCTTGCTTGCTCTCCCCTGAGGGCCCTCTGGACATCTCCTGTGTCCTCTGCAGAAGGAAGAAGGTGTCTGGTCCTGAAGGGTCATTGGGGAAGAGGTCACCTTGGAGAGTGCCATATTGGGCACAGTCCACAAGGCTTCACACTTTCAAAATAGCCTGGCAAGCCTGTGAGCTTCCTCCTAGGGGCCAGGGAGTAGCCTCCAGCTGGCAGGGGGACAGCCTGAGGGAGCGCTCCTGGGTGGGGTGTTGGGGTGTAGGTTCTGCGATGTCTGTTTTCCTCACTGCAGTAGTGAGTGAGGCCTTGGCAAGCTGACTGGCCTGGCGTGGCTGCCCCCTACCCGCTTGCCTTTCGGCCGCCTCTGCACGCTCCTCCCTGTCTCCCACCCTTGGGACTCCCCAAGCTCCCTCAGCTTTCCAGGAGTCAGTGAGGTGTAGTGTGAGGCTGTGCCATGACTTGGAAAGAACACAAGCATTGCAACCCAAATCCTGACTGTGTAACCTTGGGCAAGTCACTTAACCTCTCAGAACCTCAGCGTCTTCTGGAAGATGGAGGTGCCACTTGTGCCCAGGCACGGGGTTTGTGTCTCCGTTCGCTGAGCTTGTGTATGAATGACTGCCTCCGGCATAGAGCCTGCTTGGAACTTGCTAGGGTGGCTTCTGTCCGTTCCTCAGGTGCCATGAAAGTTGCTCTGCTCCGTGACGTGGCTGACTAGGACCAGGCGCCCAGTCCTGTAAGGGAAGTAGTTAAAGCCAGAAGATACAGGCTGGAGAAAGACAGGACACCTTCCTAGACAAAGCCAGCACTGCCTTAAAGACTATTTATGCAAAAGGAGTGGATTCTTCTGCACCTCGCTCTTCTAACCTCTCAGTGTAATGCTTCTATGGGCAAATGCAGACAATCTGGCTTTGGGGATAGTTGCAAAATATTTAATTCTGACAATATTCTGAAACAACGTGATGGATACTGCCAAAAATGTCCTTGAATGTAAAATTTGACACACTTTTGTGAGTTTAGAGTTTATCCCAGAATCCATTTCTAGCAGGGGAATTGGTGAGTCAAAGAGTTTGCATTTCTCATTTTGATATATGTTGGCAAATGTCCCTCCTAAAAGAATTCGCCTCCCTCCTACAGCGAATGAGACGTCTCTCTTTCCTCAGGCCTTCATCAGCCCTGGGGCTCACTGAACTAGAATGTTTTGCCAGTAAACTAAAGAAAAATACTATCTCGTAGTTCAGATTTCTTTTGTCAGTGACACATGAGGTTGAGTATCTTTTCCTGATGGATCTGCCATTTTGTATTTCTTTTTGGATAAATGCTATTTACATTATTGGCCCATTAAAAATCTTTTTATTGGGAGGTTCAACTTATTACTTTGGATCTAGAGGGCTGTTCCAAGGGCGTGGGGGTGGATTCCAAGGGGGGTTGGTGATGTTTAAGTCAGCTTTCTCTGGGGCTGCCTCCCCGGCCACAAAGGGCCATCCTGAGCTTGCTGTGAGCTTCTTTGGGCGCCCAGTGTTAACAGGTGTAAAAGTCCCAGTGCTAGGCAGTACAACAGGGCAGAGCTTATGATCAGATGGCAGTGCTGGGGGCTACCACCCACTGTTTCTGGGATTAGAGGAGGGGGTGCAAGGTGGGAAGCCAGGAAAGAACATCTGTATGTGTGCAGCGTTGTGAGAGTGCCAGGGGGTTATAGCTGCATAGGAAGCACCCCACTAGAGAGTGTATTCCAAATAATGCATCTACTAAAGCTGCTTATGTGCACAGTAGGTATAACTTCCAGAAAATGTCAGTTGTCTATTTCCCTGGATAAATAAATATAAAAGTAAATAAAGGTAAAATCAACAATAAAATAATAGCAGATTTACCACTTGTATTTGGAGCATGCTGACAGAGATTGTGTCTCCACCGGCACAGCCAGGAGGAAGCCGGGAAATAAAACAGATCAACTACCATAGTAGGGAGTTTGTTGAGGGCCCAGCACAGACATGCTAAGCACCTTGCATGCGTTTTCCCATTTAATTCTTATGCAAACTTTCCAAGCCACGTGCTCTTATTAACCTCCGTTTAGAAGCAAGGGCATAGTGCCTCAGAGAAAAGGAAATAATTTGTCCAAACTCTTATCTTACACTGAATAAGGGGCAAAGCTAGGGTTTAGTGCTGGAAGTTGTTGGATGTCGTGCATTGGGTTTCCCTGTCTTTCCTCCGCCTCCATGACCCCTTGGTTAAAGCTGGAGGGAGATTCCATGTAGAGGGTGGGCGAGGGGACTGTGGTGTTCTGGCCAAGTGCCCCAAATCCTCAGCCCCCCTACTCCCCTTAGCAGCCTAGCTGGCATCTCAGAATGCAGGGCTGGGAGAGGGGGCCCTTACTTGGGGTTTTGCTCTGCGGCCTGGGAGGGCTGGAATCTGTAGCTCACGCCTTTCCCTGCGTGGGCCTGGGTGTGAGTGAGGGGGTGTGGAGGGGCCCCGCTCCCTGGGGGTGGGCTCTGGCCAAGTGAAACAGGCTGAGGTCAGAGGAAGGGGACCACCCTCCCCAAGGGAATGCCTGGATGACGTGACTTGGGGAGGCACAGGGGGAGGACATCGGCTGTGTATTTCTGTCTCACCTCTGTGCCTGGCCAGATGGGGAATCGGTGCGGGAAGCCCGGCCAGATGCAGCCGCTGGCAGGCTTCCCTGGCCGTGCGAGGCTCTCCTCCAGCCTGCTGGGCAGGCCCCTCCTCCCTCTCCCAGAGGGGCCGGGACCAAATGACGCCCTAGGCTGGCTGTGGCAGAGCAGAGGGTCTCCTCTGGCCAAGCAGCAGGAAGGGTCAGGGAGATCTGGGCTGAGGCCCAGAAGATATGGCCGGGTACCCCCTTCCTCATTCCAAATGGCTCTGGATTCTGAGCCAAGTTTGGGGAAGAGAGGAGAGGTGTATAGGGTTTGCTCTCAGATCTGGAGAATGGGAGCAAATTGAGCATAAAACAGAGCCTCTGACTTCCAGCGCTTGGTCCCTTTACTTTTTCGAAGTTGCTTGCACTCTCCCTGCAGCAAACATCTCTAGGTCTCAGTCACTCTGCACTGTCCAGCAGCGAACAGTGCAGCACCCCGTGCACTGCCAGAAACTGGGTACCCCCCGCCCCCCGCTTCCAATTCTGAGCTCTGTCCCAGTCATTCAGTTGCATCCCAACTGTAGTCCGTCTGTGGTCCCAGAAGCCTTTGGGGAGAGCCTTTCTTAGTCTTCAAGCATCTTCTCCTAAACTCCCCGTCTTCCCTTCTCTCCTTCCCAGACCCCACGCATTTCACTGCCCGCGTGCTCCCGTTGCCAGGCCTGGCTTCACCTTCGTGCCTTCTCCTCACTCATGTCCTTCTTCCTCATCTCTTCTTCCATTCTTGTATCTCCCCACCTGCTGTTCTTTCCTCCTTCTCTAATCCCAAACCATCCCAAGCTTCCCACTCAAGAGACTCTTCAGCTATGACTTCTGCTTCTCTGCCTTCCTCCCTCCGACTCTCTCCTGTCCCTGTCATCCCCACAACTTCCGAGCCAGGGCCTCTTCTGCTCACCTTCTGCCACTCGCTGCCTTGGGCTTCAGGTTCCAGCTGCGAGTTCCACCCCCAGCTCAGGCCATTGTACTCCGCTACCCTTGTGCCCTTTCTTCTGCATAGGACACCCTCCTGACACTATCACCCCCTTGTCTTAGCCCAGCTTTTTCATCTTCCCCTCCAGTATCACCTCCTCCAGGAAGCCATCTCCACTCCGTGACTCTCTTCTGTGTTGCCCCAGGATCATGCCCTCTCTCTATCTAGCCTCCACAGCAAATCACCCGTTAGTGCTGACCCTTCTCTCCAGTCCAGGAGCTGCCCTGGGGCCCGAACTGTATTTATTTGGCTTTAGGTTCACCAGAACACAGAGCGGGAATAGCACATAGTAAGCACTCAATGCTTCTATGAACTGAATCTTATCAGACGGAAGTGACATGTCTTTATTGAGGATCTACCTCATGCCAAGTATCCTTAGATATTTTAGGGTAAACAAGGGAAGTCTGGATAAAATCTTTGCTTTCAAGGAGTTTGTGGCACAGTTGAGGACGGTTGTGGGCGTGGGTCGGAGTGATAGACACACATGAAATTGGCAATCTGGGTCTCTAGTGCTGAAGTGGGTGCTGTAGCTACAGGTGACCTGAAGGGTTTTAGTGGAAGAGGGAGAAGGCAATGAGGCCCCGAGAAGGGCATAGGGTGTGTGTGTGAGCGGGGCAGATGAAAGAAGGCTGGGCGGAGCTCCAGGCTCGGGACCATGAACCGAGAAACAGGTTTAGAGGTGAACCTATTTTACCCAGTTCTGCAGTTAACTCTCCTGCACGCTTCCAAATGTCAGGGCAGGGTTAGCGGATTTTCAGTGCCAGTTTCTCAATCCTGGAAGCCAAACAGGAGCTGATGGAGTTCCCAGTTTTGCCACTTGATGGGGAAAGTTTTATTACTCACCAGGCAGAAAGAGCAAGATGTTGCCGGCATCATTTCGTTCCAGTCGGCAGTGGAAGAGAATGCAGTTTTTTCTTAATGAGCCTGGGAAGCCAGGTGCATTATCAGCCAGATATACCTACTATGTGCCAGTGTTGGTGATCTGCAACATGGGAATCTCAGAGGCCCAGGATAAGTTTCCTCCAAGCCTAATGGACATCACATGACCCCAACCTACACAAGCTTGTTGTGTACGAGATAAAGGGGCAGGGGGAACATCAGGGCTGAGGCAGTCCAGGGAGGCTTCTAGGAGGTGGTGGGTCTTGATTAGAATTAAACAGGCTGAGAGAATGGAGAAATGGAGTCCTTCCTGGCAAGAACTCCTTGACCAAGAGTGACATCCTTTCCCTTCTAATATTTTAAAAACAGCTTTATTGAGATATAATTCACATACCATACAATTCGCCCACTTAACACATACAATTCTTTTTTTAAAAAAATAAGTTTTTTAAAATTTACTGATTTTTAGAGAGAGGAAGGGAGAGAGAAAGTGGGGGGACAAGCAGGAAGTCTCAACTCAAAGTAGCTGCTTCCTGTATGTGTCCTGACTCAGCAAGCCCGGGGTTTCGAACCGGCGACCCCAGCGTTCCAGGTTGACTCTTTATCCACTGTGCCACCACAGGTCGGGCACATACAATTCAATAGATTTTTAGTATAGTATATTCACAGGTAATGTGCAACTATCACGACAGTCAATTTTAGAACATTGTCATCATTACAAAAAGTAACACCGTGGGCAATCCCTTCCCATTTTTACCAATGTCACCACCCTCAACCCGAGACAACCACTAATCTATTTCTGTCTCTGTAGATTTATCTGGGCATTTCCTAGAAATGAAATCGTATAATATGCGGTTGTTTGTGTCTGGCTTCTTAGCATAATGTTTTCAAGTTTCATCTATGTTGTAGCGTGTACTAGAACTTCATTTCTTTTTGTAACTGAATATTCTGTTGTATGGCTATAACACACCATTTTATTTATCAATTCATCACTTGGTGGACATTTGGGTTTCGCTTTTTGATAATTACATAACATATATATGTATATACTCATACAGAGTATATGATTGATTGATTGATTGACTTTTAGAGAGAGGAGAGAGATATGGTTGGGGGGGGTGCAGTGGGAAGCATCAACTCATAGTAGTTGCTTCCCTATGTGCCCTGACCAGGTAAGCCCAGGGTTTCTATCCAGTGACATCCGTGTTCCAGGTTGGCGCTTTATCCACTGCGCCACCACAGGTCAGTCAGATACATATACGTATATGCTACTATGAACTTCAGCATACAGTTTTTTGTGTGTGGACACGAGTGTTCATTTCTCTTGGTTAGATATGCTGGAATAGAATTGCTGGGTTATACAGTGACTCAATGTTTAATGAAGAGGACCTGCCAGACTGTTCTCCATAATGGCTGCACTATTTTACATTCCCACCCACAATCAATGTACGGAGGTTCCAGTTTCCATACATGACAACACTTGTTATTATCTGTCTGATTATAGTCATCCTAGTGGATGTAAAGTGGTACTTCATTGTGGTTTTGATTTGCATTTCCCTGACGGCTAATGATGTTGAACATCTCTTCTTGTGCTTATTGGCCATTCATATATCTTCTGTGGAGAAAAGTCTGTTCAGTCATTTTGCCATTTTTAAATTGGGTTATTTATATATTTTTTATTATTGATTTGTAAGAATTCCTTATATATTCCAGATGCAAGTTTCTTATCAGATATATGATTTGCAGATATTTTCTCCCATTCTGTAGATTAGCAATTTTTTTTTTAATTTTATTTTAGTGAGAGGAAGAGAAGCAGAGAGACAAGCTCCCAAATGTTCCCCGACCGGGATCCACCCACCAAGCCCACTAGGGAGCAATGCTCTGTCCATCTGGGGCCATTGTTCCATTGCTCAGCAATAGAGCCATTTTTTAGCTCTCGAGGCAGAGACCTCAAAGCCATCCTCAGCACACGAGGCCAACTAAGCTCGAACCAATCGAGCAATGGCTATAGGAGAGGAAGGGAGAGAGTAAGAGAAAGGGAAGGGTGGAGAAGCAGGTGGTTGCTTCTCCTGTGTGTCCTGACCAGGAATCAAACTGGGACACCTATATGCCAGGCCGATGTTCTACCCCTGAGCCAACATGCCAGGGCAGATCAGCAATTTTCAACCTTTTTCATCTCATGGTACACATGAACTAATTACTAAACTTCTGGGCCGTGGCTGGTGGCTCAGTGGATAGAGCATCAGCCCTGGGTATGGACGTCCCAGGATTGATTCTTAGGGCACACAGGAGAAGCATTCGTCTGCTTCTCTCACACTCCCTCTCCCCCTTCTCTCTCTCTTCCCCTCCCTCAGCCAGTGTCTCAATTGGTTCAAGCTTGGCCTGGGTTGGTCCAAGTGCATCAGCCTCAGGTGCTAAAAAGAGCTCAATACTCAACCATCGGCCCTACATGGGGTTGCCAGGTAGATCCCGGTCAGGAGCATGTGGAAGTCTGCCTCACTATTTTCTCTCCTCTCACCTTAAAAAAAAAGACACAAAAATTCTGTGGCACACCAAAATATGCATATATATTTTTGCTGATCTGACAAAAAAAAGAGTAGGTATAATTTTGATCCATTTGTACCAGATGGCTATTGTTGTGTTGGCTGTTGTCATTTTTTTTTTACTTGATAGCTGAAGGGAAAAAGAGGTCAATTCTCCTTACTAAATAGTCAGGTACTGCATGATTTATTTTTTTTATTTTTTATTTTACTCATTTTAGAGAGGAGACACAGAGTGAGAGAGAGAGAGAGAGAGAGAGAGAGAGAGAGAGAGAGAGGGGAGGAGCTGGAAGCATCAACTCCCATGTGTGCCTTGACCAGACCAGTGCAGGGTTTTGAACTGGTGACCTCAGTGTTCCCAGGTCGACGCTTTATCCACTGCGCCACCACAGGTCAGGCCCGTACTGCATATTTTAAAAATTCTTGCCTGACCAGACGGTGGCGCAGTGGATAGAACATCGGTCTGAGACACAGAGGACCCAGGTTCGAGACCCCAACGTCTGCAGCTTGAGCGCAGGCTCATTGGGTTTGAGCAAGGCTCATCAGCTTGAGCCCAAGGTCACTGGCTTGAGCAAAGGGTCACTCTCTCTGCTGTAGCCCCCCGGTCAAGGCACATATGAGAAATCAATCAATGAACAACTAAGGTGCCACAATGAAGACTGATGCTTCTCGTCTCTCTCCCTTCCTGTCTGTCTGTCCCTATCTGTCCCTCTCTCTGACTCTGTCTCCATCACTAAATAAATAAATAAATCTTGAGGGCCACCAGCTGAGAATCAGTGGTGTAGGCTGTCTTTCCAGTTTCGGCTAGTGTCCTTTGAAGCACAAAAGTTGTTAATCTTGATGAACTCCAATTAATTTTCTTCTTTGATTGCTGTTTTTGGTATCATATCTTAGGAGCCATGGTCTAATCTAAAGTCATGAAGATTTGTGTCTGTTTTTTTCTTAGACTTTTATCGTTGTATTGCTCACATGGAGGTACTGGATCCCTTTCTAGTTGATTTCTGTATATGAGGTGAAGTGGGGCTCCCTTCTGATGGAGTCAAACTGAGGTCACCCCCCGTCCCAGTTGCCAAGTCGGGCCTTGCTCTCTGAATCTAGTTCCCCACTCACACATCCTCTCCTGTACAAGGCCTTCCTTGACCATCTGTCCAGAGTAGCTAGCCCCCTTCATTGCAGTCAGTTTCTGTGACTGTAACCCATTTCATTGGACCCTCAGACATGACTGTATGTGTGTCTGACACTCCCCATACAAGATTCATAAAGACAGACTGTCTGGCTCCCTGCTGGTATGGCCAGCGCCCAGTGCAGGGCCTGGTGCTCAGCTGCTGCCTGGTCTAGATCTGGTGAGAGCACAAAACTTTTTGTTAAAGGAGCTGCATTCCCAGTGGATTTTGCTAAGACTTTATCAGTGTTTCTGGCCTGAGCGATTTTCCAGCAACATCACAGATAGGTGGTCACTCATCGCAGGCCCTGACGATGCCGTTACTTCATAAGACAGCCCCTTTCATCTTTGGGAAACTCTGGTTGGCGAGTTCTTCCTGAAATCAGGCAAAGACCTGCTTTCCTATAATTTGCACTTATTATCCAGTGCTTTCCTTTGGGTACAGCTGGAGCTGAACGTCCCATACTGATAGTCCTTTAAATATTTGAAACCAGCTGTCATGTGTCTCTTGCAAGTTTCTCTGGGCTGAGCACCTCTAATTCTTTCAGCTGTTCCTCCTGGAGCCAAGAAGGGCTGGACTCTGACCCCTCAGTCACTGACGTAGGCCCCATGGAGCCGGGGACGGCCAGAGGCTGCCAAAGAAAGCAGAGGCACGGCTACAGCTGAGAACTAGGAACCTCAGTCTCCGTGTTTTCTCGTCTTCATTTGAGCTGGTGAATTCCAAACCTGGAAGAAGAACTTTTGAGATAAAGCACTGACTACAAACCCCCTAACAATACCTCTTGAAGAGAACTGACTCTTAGTAATATAAATTACACTATAATATTGCCTTCTATTTAAAGAGTTTTCTTTGCCTGACCAGGCGGTGGCACAGTGAATAGAGCGTCGGACTGGGATGCGCAAGACCCAGGTTCGAGACCCCGAGCTCGCCAGCTTGAGTGCAGGCCCATCTGGCTTGAGCTAAAGCTTGCCAGCTTGGACCCAAGGTCACTGGCTCCAGCAAGGGGTGGCTCGGTCTGCTGAAGGCCTGCGGTCAAGGCACATGTGAGAGAGCAATCAATGAACAACTAAGGTGTCGCAACGGCAACGAAAAACTAATGATTGATGCTTCTCATCTCTCCCCGTTCCTGTCTGTCTGTCTGTCCCTATCTATACCTCTCTCTGACTCTCTCCCTGTCCCTGTAAAAAAAATACAAGAGTTTTCTTTTATTTTTTTCCAGCTAGTCCAATGATCTCTTTTGGTATTGGTCCTATTTAGCAGTTCTTAACCTGTCACCTGGGGAGCTCTGAAAACCACCATTGTCCACCTCACCTTCCAAGATTCTGACTTAAATGGCATGAGGTGGGACCTGGCAGTCATGTCTGGGTAATTGTACGTGTAGACAGGGTTTCAGTCCTTGGCTTCATGAGCTAGCTCCCCAGAATGAGTAAGTGTTGGCTGTTACCAGAATATCTAAGCCAGGAGTCCCCAAACTTTTTACACAGGAGGCCAGTTCACTGTCCCTCAGACCGTTGGAGGGCCGGACTATAAAAAAATCTATGAACAGAGCCTGACCTGTGGTGGCACAGTGGATGGAGCATCGACCCGGGAACACTGAGGTCTCCAGTTCAAAATCCTGCACTGGTCTGGTCAAGGCACATGTGGGAGTTGATGCTTCCAGCTCCTCCCCCCTTTCTCTCTTTCTCTCTCTTTCTCTCTCACTCTGTGTCTCCTCTCTAAAATGAATAAAATTAAAAAAAAATCTATGAACAAAAAAAAAAAAATCTATGAACAAATCCCTATGCACACTGCACATATCTTATTTTAAAGTAAAAAAACAAAACGGGAACAATACAATATTTAAAATAAAGAACAAGTAAATTTAAATCAACAAACTGACCAGTATTTCAATGGGAACTATGGGTGTGGATACATCCTATGCTCCTCTCACTGACCACCAATGAAAGAGGTGCCCCTTCCGGAAGTGCGGCGAAGTGGGGAGTGGATAAATGGCCTCAGGGGGCCGCATGCAGCCCGCAGGCCATCGTTTGGGGACTCCTGATCTAAGCGCTGGCATTAGCCAGAGGACAGGCTAAGGGGATATTATTGTCTTATAAGATGGAATCTTGTTTTAAATTGTGAAAGCCATACATGTTCAAAGGAAAGAAAATAATACAGAAATGTATCAAGTGAGACTATTGCATTTCTTCCTATCTTAACCCAAATAACCACTATTATTAGTTTGTTGTGTTTTTCTCCAGATTTTTATAATGTACA
The DNA here is from genome assembly GCA_037038555.1 of Rhynchonycteris naso. Taxonomy (NCBI): domain Eukaryota; kingdom Metazoa; phylum Chordata; class Mammalia; order Chiroptera; family Emballonuridae; genus Rhynchonycteris; species Rhynchonycteris naso. The sequence goes on along the minus strand of CM072999.1, from coordinate 241,028,324 downwards.
CATATGCACGCACACACAAATCCCCATACACATACTCCCCCCAAATAAATCTAATCATAATTTTTACATACTGTTTTGTAATCTGTTTTTACTATTTTTCTTTGTTTGCTGTGGGCATTTCCCCATAACGATGCAGAAAGATTTATCTTTAACAGATGTATGAATCATAATTTGACCATTTTTTATACATCAATAGACATTCAATATTCCTCACTTTTTGTGGTTACAAACAGTGCAGCAACGAATATCTTTACATACATAAACACACCCACAACACACACTTGTATGGGTAAATTCTTAGACACAAAATTGCTAAGGAAAAGGAATGCAAATTTGGAGTAGAGATTGCCAAAATGCTCTCCAAAAAGGTTGTTCAGTCTACCCCATGCAACAAAATGCCAAATGACAGCTATTTGCCTTGTGTCAAAAGCTGAGCTTTGCTGAGCATAGCAGAGTGGAAGGTGTGAGTGTGGCAGCTGGTGGGGAGGAAACGGTGGGGTCACTTCCCCCACAGGCTGTGTGGAGGAGGCACTGGCCTCTGGCCTTGCCTGGCTGCTGTGTTTCCCAGGAAGAGGAAACCAGGCTGTGTGTGTTAACCTTTGCCTTGCTCTCCAGGGTGTGACGATGAAGCCAGGCACGTTCACAGGATGTGTGCATCCAGGTCAGTGGGCCCGGGGCATTCATTGATTTGGGAGTGTGTGGGGTGACAGACCTCCTTCCAGCCCTTTCCTTGTTTCACGGGGCTGCATCCAAGCCCATCAGAGTCCAAGAGCATGATCCTTTTTATGTTTCAGGAGAGGATACTATGTTTAAGGTGGAATTCCAGGACTCTAGTTCCTGAATGGCAATGTACATCTAGAGTTTTTCTCAATTTCCATAGTGGGGTGAGCCTTTTTCTCCTAGCCTCGGCACACTGCCACCCTCTCTGGGCTGCTAGGCATTATCCTAGATACCACAGCCCATTCCTGGGCCTTTCCCCTGGAGCACCTGCTGGTTCAAGGTGGTCAGACCCGTGTGCTCTGATAAGCTGGCTGGAGACCAGAGGGTGGAGGCACAGTTGGAGGGAGGAAGGTACAAAGTTCAGCCATGTGCCTGCCCTCAGGTACCATGCCCAGAGCTCTGGAAACCTGAAATGGGCTTCTTTCTAGAACCAGGGCTAATTGGTGACTCCAGAAACTTCTAGCCCAGTGGTTCTTAACCTTTTTTGAGGTACCGAACCCACCAGTTTCATATGCGCATTCACCGAACTCTTCTTTAGTGATAAATAAAATATTATTTTTTTCCCAAATTTAGTTCTGCCGGTGCGAGACTAGAGTTGCTCAACTTGGCACTGCATATCATGCAGATAGGACGCTGACTCCCATCCCGTTCCGTGATACATGTGAATCCATGTTGTACATATTCATCTGACCACTTTCTTTTTTTTGCTCAACATATTTAGTATGGATTAAAATATTAAGAAAGAAACCACACGACATACAACTATGACAGCCGTTGACTACTGCACGCACTAAATTCCCCAGCACTGGTTGGCCAAGCAATGTAACGTGAGCCTCTGCAGCAAGTGATGGCCAAGCAGGGTGTGTCATCACAACTTTACACAAGTGTGTCTTAACCTCCGCAGCAGAGGCTTCTCCGAACCCCTGAGACAGACTCATCGAACCCCTAGGGTTCGATAGAACCCAGGTTAAGAACCACTGCTCTAGGGGAAAGGCTAAAATTCCAAGAGTGCAGAAGACCAGGCCAGGCATCTTGAAGGGGAATACAGGAAAAAGTCTTTTTATTTATGAACTGGAGATGAAAATAATACCTTTTTTCACAGAATCATTGTAAGGATGAAATAAGATAGAATAAAGTGCTTAGCAATACCTCAACATTGTAAGTGCTCAATCAACAGGCGTGGCTATTATTGTTATTCCTAATGAAGTGGATAGTTTGTGCGCATAGAAGGAAGTTTGTAAAAACTGACTCTTCCTGCTGTTTCCTCCTAGTTCTGGTGACGGGAGGGCAGAGCTTTGACAGCTGAACTTTTCCTTCAGGGTCACCTAGGGTTTGGAAATCCTGGGAGCTCCTGCTTTATTCACGTACTTACCCTCCAGGAAACATGAAAAAAAAAAAAGAGAGAAAAAAACCTCTGACTATAAGGGGCTGGCCACAGCTCCCTGTCCTTTCCAAGGGTGCTCCTGAGGGGACCATTGTTTTCCCTGCCTGGGCAACAGAGTTATTTTTGCTCTTCTACTTTCCCAGACCAGCTTGTTATTCAGTTGTAGGTCCACTCCCACCATGTGTGCATGTGTGTGCGTGTGCGTGCACATCTGTCCCTGTCCCTGTTTCCCACTTCCTGCTCTCTTCCAACTCCTATGGCCCATGGAAAGAAGTTGGTTCACTGTCTCCCTCCCTCTTCCTGGGTGTCTGAAAACTAATATGCGCTGGGCGCTTACTGTGTGCCAGGTCCTGTGCTGAGCATCCCATGTGCACTGGCACATTTAAAGGGGAGCTCCCATTGTGAGCCACGCTCTGCAGCGAAGGTGTTGGGCAGATAAAATATATTATGCTCACTTTATTAAAGATGGCGCTGCCCACATGCAAGTCCATTGATATTAATGTGTAATGGGGGACAGGCTGTGGGCAGGCCGGGTCATTATAGCCTACGCCTTAGTGTTAAGAGTAAGCTTTTCCCCACACCCTTGACTGATTGGATGATGTGGGTGGTGCACGCTCATGAGGAATCCTCCCATTATGCCTCAGATAAGTGACTTTGTATCAGAGACTTCCTTGTTTGTAGATTGGATTAAAGGTTTGGATTCCTACACTATAAAGTGGGGCAGACCGGGAACTTGCTCTTTCGGTTTCTGAGATTAGCATTAGAAAGGAGAGCAGATTAAGGCCACATGGAGGAGAGGAGAAGCAGCCAAGATGGCAGAGTGCTGAGGGAGAAGCCAGTTTGTGCAGAGTTTGTGCTGGAGAAGGAGATGGGGAACAGAGGTGAATAAGTCTGGTGAGCTAGAAACCTTTGATTCTAGGAAACTCAGATAAGTCAGTAGCTTTGTGAGCACTGAATGTGTGGGTTTTGGAGCCCAGTGTGTGTTTTTGCTTGCCCGCCGGGTGCAAGCTAGAATTAAAGCTGATGGCTCACTAGTTTTGGGCTCCGTTGTTTCATTACCGACTGTCCGAATCTAATGTGAACCTGCACTGGCCAGGCGGCTGTGATGGTGGCCGCGACTACTGGCTTTATAGAAGGAAACCCTGATTCAGAGAACCTAAGACACTTGCCCAAACTCACACAGCAGGGAAGTGTTGGAGCTAAAATTTGAACCCATCACATGCTTTTGAAGCCTTCTTTCTCTTTTGCCATCCAGCACTGCCTTTGGTCCTTCCTGAGCCTCGTTGTTTGGCACCCCATCCCTCTATCTTGCACCATGGCCTATTTGCTTTGTCAGTGTGAGTCTGGCTGCCCCGGCTGAGCTGTCAGGGCCTGGAGGCTGGGGACTTTGTCTCAATCTTTAGCTTGGCACCAGGTAAGCACTCACTCAACATTTGCTGCTTGCTTTGTATTCTCACTTCTTCAGCGGACAGGAAGTGAGCACTTCTTAGATGTGAAGTGTCTTGCGGAGGGTGATTTGTCACAATCATGCCATGGTCTGCCTTCAGGGAGCTTCCATTCTAGTGAGATATACAGGGTTAGCTCACGACATCCTCACCACAGCCCAAAGTGAGCTAACCATGGTTACCCCCATATTGAAGGGTATAATAAATGGAGGCATCAGTGATGTGGAAGCTTCCTCCAGACCCTCTTGCCTATCTCCTGCCCTCCGAATTAAATAAACACCTGAGGCCTGTGATTTATGCAAACAACAGCAGGCACTGAATGTGATGGGTGCCCGTGAAACTCTCGGGGGTGTTTGGTATTACATAGGAGCCTGATGACTGTCCCCTCCTCTGTGTACCAACAAAAAACCCCTTTTCCCCCAGGAGGGCCAAATGGTCTGCAGCTACAGTGCCTGTGTTTGGGAGGTGACTGCTGGACACATGACTCTGGAAGGAGCATTCTGCCTGCACACACCCTGCCCTCCCCCAGAGCTCATCTGGGGTTCACTTATACTGTGACTGCTCCATAAACACGAGGTCCAGAGGGATCCTGGCGTTGGATGGTCTGAGGACTTGAAAGGGTCTGCCACCTGGGTAGTAACCCTTAGTCAACCCGTGCGTGTGCATGCTGTGGTGGAGGTCGCCCTCCAAGTCCAGGCTTCTAAGTGGGGGCACGTTCCCTAAATCAAGAGCCCTGGTCCTAGCCAACTGATTCCACCCCATGGTGGTGTGAGCAGGTGAAGGAAAGTTGTCATTAAATTAACCTATGGCCCGGGGCCAGAGTCAGCTGCCTGGAGTCCAGGGAAGAGATGGCCTTCCTTAATATACTGAGCCACGGTGCCGCAAAGACACCCCATGTCCTCCGCAGGTCCCAGCTCCTCTCTTTTGATGCAGCAGAGTTGAATCAAGTACTTGCTGATTAAATACACTTTCTAATTAAATACAGGCAGGTCCTAGGCCTTCTAGAGCTGGTTGGGCCATAACTTTGGATTGTTAACTGGTCGCAGGCCAGGTTTGATCCTGGACATCCCGCCACAGGAACTGGGCTGGGCTTCATTCTCTGTGCTCTGCAGTGGAGCTGGGGGTTTGATTTGCATCGAGGCTGCTTTCTTGTTGAAAAGAGCAAGACTTGGAAGCTATGGAAGTCTCGGAAGCCTCAGACATTTTTGGGCTTAATGAGCTGAGCAGATGGAAGGCAGCCCGAGATGGCCTCAGAGTGGGTGGGCTGGTGGGACCGGGCCTTTGTGCAGGTGTCCGATGGGAGTCCCCGTAGCCGTGTCTGTGGTGCAGATCCTCCTCTGTGCAGGCTGAGCGTGGCAGGAGAACATCGGACGCTGGGGCTTCCTCTCCAGGGAAGCTGGGTGCAGTTGCTGACCTGTAGCAAGGCTTTCTAGACCCCTGCCATCTGCCTAAATGGCCAGAGATGGGGGAATAGAATCCACGGGTTTTTTAAAATCCAGAAGGAAGGGAAACTCCATCCGGGAAACATAACCCCAACGTGTATGGAAGCAGGATGTTTAATTGCAAACCTTTCTGGAGACACAGCTGCTCGGTAATGTTATCTGGGCCGTTCCTGTGACCACAGAAGTTTATCTGGGCCCCAGTAAACAGAGCTGGCTTTCTCAGATGACCTCTGCCCTGTCCCCATTCTCATCCACTTGCTCTTTCTCCGTGGTTTATCGCTAGGGTTTCCAATGTCACCAGCGCCAGCTCAGAGAAGCTGGAGAAACTCTAATTGGGTGGGTGTGGGGGGGGGTTGGGCTGCGATTTTGTGTATCCACTGCTCATTCGGAGGGGTGATCTGGGATGTTCAAGGTTTGGGAGAAAGCAGAGGTGCCAGCTGCTCACATGAGAGAAAGGGGCCTGCAGACTGGTTCAGATCTCTGGGCTCATCTCCAGGAAGGTCTCTAACCATTTCTTCAGCCCAAGATAGTCTCCGGGCACCTCTGGCAAGTCCCAGAGGTTTGAATGAACCTGGCAATATGGGTTTATCTTCCCTCATTCCCACACAGGAGTCCCCATCATGCCCTGCGGAAGTACAAGATGTTAGCAGGAGAAGTACTTTCTTTTTTAAAAAAATTTTACTGAATTTATTGCAATGACATTGGTTAATAAAATTATGTAGGTTTCAGATGTACAGATCTATAATACATCATCTCTATATAATATTCTGTGTTCACCACTCAAAGTCAAGTCTCTCTCCATCAGCATTTATTCCCCCGCCCCACCCCCCTTAGCAGGGGCAGTTCTTTATTCAACAAAGAAAGACATATTCGAGGGGAAGCATATGTCTTGTCCTGTTGTCTGTGGCTGACAAGGGTCACATGGACAGTCTCCCCTCACCCCCCGTCCTCTGGCTATTTCTCCACCGGGCTTATCTTTTGTGTGAGTTGAAGTCAAGGCTTAGATGTAGATGACCCCCTGTGACTTTTCAACTATTCTGAATATTCAAAAGGAAAGGTCTTTTCCAAAGGTGGCATGCTCTCTGGTCTTGCGCTGGGGAGTTGTAGACTAGAAACTGGGAGGTCTGGCTTCCTGTTTCCGTTGTGCACTGACGGGGTGAGCACACCCGCAATGGTGAGCGGTGTAGTTTATCAGGCCAGGATAGAGAGGATGGCGCATGGGTCAGTTAAGTCCCAGTGAAGCCCTTCCTGTGGGCCCTACTTGGCTGGCCAGGGAGATAGGTTACTGTCTAATGACCTGCAGCTGAGTGCAGGCTCTCTCCTGGGAGGGCATGGCCACTTGGGGCCTCCTAAAGGTCCGCCCACCTAGACGAGGTCGGGAAGGCAGCACCTGGTTGTGGCCAGCATCTGCCCCTGCCCAGGACCCTGTGGGAAGGGCAGATGCAGGTGAGAGGGGAGATGCAGCTGGCAGGGTTTGGGAGTCAAGGAGCTTAGAGTCAGTGACTGGGGTGGGGGAAATGGGCAGATTAGAACCCATGTGAGAATTCCAGAGCATCCTGCCATAGTTAGCCCGTTATAAGTCGTGTGTTTCCTCTGTGTTGGGCTGGTTTTGTAGCATTCCTAACTGTTGACTTCTGTCTGGGCCCCGAGTTCTGTCTCTTTTTGGTCTCAGGCTCTCAGAATTAACATGACTCCCCCCTAAGCAAGGAGTGTACAGACTCTTCAGGCCATCTAAAGCTTTATTTAAAAAGATGTCATTCAGTTCTGATCAAGTAGTTTTGAGTTAAATATCCACATTCCTAAATCTGCACATAGGGAGATAGTCCAGTGTGGTTAAAAGCATGGGGTGGGATGCAGGTTCAAGTCTTCTGCTCTGTATTTTGCTACCTGATTGACCTTGTGCAAGTTACTTAGCTTCTCTGAACCTTGGCTTCCTCCTTTACAAAGTGGGGATTGCAGTAGTAGCTTCATCACTGAGCTGAAGATTTAATGAGCTAGTGCATACTGATGTTTTGCACTGAGCTGGCACCTAGCAACCAGTACCTAAGTGGTTTCTACAATTTCCTATGGATACATATTTACAGGTTATAAAGCACAGTGTATTCCTATCATAAAATAGTCAATAGTTTATTTTGGGCTTATGAGGATAGGAATGGTTTTTTATTTATGTTCTTTCTTATCAGGATCACATAAAACATGTCATAAATACCCATTCTCAGGCTGGCATCGCTCAGCTCTGTTTGCTTTGCTTTGGGGCCATCTCCTTGGGTGCATTCCAGAACAAATACTCCACCCTGCATGAGGCTAACTCGGTGCCTTAGAGATCAGAGGGGAGAAGGGGCTGGATTCAGAGCTCACTTTCTTGACTGTTAACTGAGCAGCTAAGCAGAAGGCCTCACAGCCCTGTGTGCAAAACCCTTGCTACGGGCTAAATGTGTCCTCCCCCCTCAAATCCACACACTGAAGCCCTAATCCCCAGTGGGATGGTGTAGACCAGTGGTTCTTAACTTGGGTTCTATCGAACCCTAGGGGTTCAATGAATCGGTCTCAGGGGTTCGGAGAAGCCTCTGCTGCGGAGGCCAGAATAAAGTAATACCGTAATTTGTTGTGAGCTCATGCACTTTGTTGGTTTTGTTCTTTGAGCAAGGTGATGTTCATGCACGGCTCATTTTGTGCACCAGTAAAAAAACATATGCCTATGTCTTGAATTTGGGGGAAAAAAATCATATTTTATTTATCACTAAAGAAGGGTTCAGTGAATGCACATATGAAACTGGTGGGTTTGGTGCCTCAAAAAAGGTTAAGAACCACTGGTGTATAACTAGGGCCTGTGGGAGATGATTAGGTTTAGACAAGATCATGAGGGTGGAGCCCCAATGCTGGGATTAGTGCCTTTATAAGAAGAGGAAGAGACCAGACCCCTTTTCTCCACCATGTGAGGGTACAGCAAGAAGGCAACCATCGGGCAAGCCAGGAATTGGATTCTTCCCAGGGACCTTGAGCTTGGACTTCCAGCCTCCATAACTGTGAGAGTCCATGTTTGTGGTGTGGGTCACCTTGCAGATGGTATCTTGTTATAGCGGCCCAATCAGACTAAGACAGCGCTGCTTCATGGTGAAGTCAACTGCCCTGATGCCAAGGTGTCTAAACGCTTTCCGCTGCTAGCGTTCCTTCCTTGTCACGGAGACCAAGACCCCACCTTCTCTGCCCACCTTGTCCTCCGCATGGGTGGGGAGCCTCCGGACCACTGAGTCAGATTGCTAGGCAGAAGCCGGAGAATATGAATTTCCCCAAGTTCCCAGGTGACTCTCATTTAGCAGATCAGCCCTGAGGTGGTGTGAGAGGACCCCTCCTCCTAACCGAGGCCTCTCCCGGGAGGGTGTGCCTTTGGTGTGGGTGCACGTAACAAGGACAAAGATGGTGGGAGCAGTGGTCCAGATTGGGTGGGCAAAGGACTTCTTCTCCTTCTCCAGCCGGCAGTCCTGCCCACCTCCTCGGTTAGGGAACCTTCCAGAGCCAACAGAGGCCACAGCCCTGGAGAGCCTGATTGAGCTTGGTGACACTGGAAATGGAGGCCTGAAATGCCTTCATTTCTGAAAAACTTCCACGAGCCAACATCTCTTTTGCAAATCTACTTTCATCCAAGGGGTCGGTTTGCTTGTTCAACAGAGAAAAATGTTTTCTGAGCACCTGCCCTGTGCCAGCACTGTGCTGAGACTTAGGGGCAGGGTGAATGAATCCCACCTCTCTGAAACGCTGTGGTCTCCTGAGTGGGTTTCAGTTCTGAGGGTCACCTGCAGCGGGATAACCTGGAATTATTTGTTAAAACCACAGATGTAACGGATGTGCCACGTTGGTAGGGGGCGTCGGTAATGGGAGAGGCTGTTCATGTGTGTCGGCGGAGGGACATATGGGAACTCTGTACTTATTTACTGCCCAATTTTACTGTGAACCTACTATGTGAAAATAAAGTTTTTGAAAAATAAAATAGAATGTAGATGCCTGAGCCCCCCAAATCTAAGTTTATTTATGCAGAATTTCAGAGGGAGGGGCCTTGGCACTTATAATTGTTAAAGGCCTCTTGCAGAATCTCATTCCCCCTGAAGTTTGAGAACCAGTGGTAATTAGCTGCTTAAATTATTTTAACAACCCCAATTTTATGTTCATTGAATAAAGAACATAAAATTCTTCAAAAAAAAAAAGAAAAAGAAATTAAAACCATTTGTAATCCTACCCTTCTAAGAGAATCATCCTTAGCATTTTATTGAATACCCCTCTAGATGTGTATGTGTGTCTCTGCATAGACTTAGACATATGTGTAGCTGTCACGTGTACCTGACTCTGTGCTAGGCCCTGGGGACAGAGAGGAGAAGAGTAGTCCTGGCCACAGAGCCCCCGCAGTCATGTCAGACGGGGCCTCGTACCACTTGAAGCCTAACTTTAGTCACCCACTCACCAGCTCTTCCTTTTACCCCACAGGTCTACATCATCAACGTGACCTGGTCTGACTCCACATCCCAGACCATCTACCGGAGGTACAGCAAGTTCTTTGACCTGCAGGTGAGTTGCTCTGAGTTCAAATGGTGCCCAGTTCCATCTGCAGCCCTCGTTTCTGGTGGGCTGGCCTCTCTCTCTCATGTTCTCCCTCATCCGGAGGACCCCCACAGAGCTCTCAGGGTCAGAGTTGAGGTCAGAGCAGAGGGACAGAAGAGAGTCTTGAAGGTCAAGCTGGACTAGGCTCAGTTTAGGACACTGAAGACAAACACTTGGGGCTTTGTTCACTTCCTCAGATGGTCTTAACAGTCATGCTCTGTCACCCTCCTCTGCCTGGCTGGTAGGAAACCGGGTGGGGGTGGACAGGAAGATGGCTGTGGGTGCTATGTGCATGAACAGACATGTGTATAAACATCCAGGGTGACACACAGCCATCACATCATTGCAGGCAAAGAAAAGCAAACATACAGAAAAGACCCAAACGGAAAATAAGCAATTTCTTAAACCACAGACACAAACTGGGCATACCACTGTGTCTGTCTAACCAAGTGAGGCTCTTGCTGCCCTGTTTGTACATGTGGACAGTAGGTGTGTATATTACACAGGCGTGTTCACAGGGGTATGGTGATATAGACCCCACAGCTCCATCGCGAACGCCTCCCTTGATGCCAACTAACCGGGTTAGGCCTCTTTGGATTACAAGTGATAGTTTTACACTCATACTAGCTTAGACAAAAAGAAGACTTGGTTGGCAGGCTATACCAGAGAAGCTTATGCAATTGATCAGATGGAGAAAAGGGGATGTGAGGCAGTAGCTCCAGGAATACCTGACACCTGGCTTATTCTTCCTGTCTTATCTCTGGTTCTCTCTTTATCTTCTATTACCTCATATCTTGAGGAATGTGGCTGTCGACAGCTCCCAAATTTCATATCTTGTGGTTTTCAACAGCAGAGAAACTGATGGTCTTCCACTTCCAAATTGAAAAATCCCAGGGAAGACTCTGATTGGCCCAGTTTGGTCAGATACCCTCTCTGGACAAATTAGTATGGCTGGGGTAGAGGTTATATAGCACGGACATGGCCATTAAAGGGGCCTACCCCTATGTATGGGCAGGCACCAGGCGAGGCAGAATCATTGTGAGTTGGGCAGTGACCCTTTCTATACCAGGAAAGAAAACCAAGAGAGACTTGCTCAGGACTATGAGCCAAGTTTAGGTCAATGAAAACTCAAAGAAGAGACACCTACTCCTGGTCCTCACAACCAAGGTTCATCCCATCCTTTACAGGCCTTTGGGGGTGAGTCATCTTGGAGAGGCCAGACCTGCATGTTTACCCCCACGTACCTGATTTTATCCCATTGTCCTTGTCATGTTACCTATGAGGTGAGCCAGCTTCCTGTATTACAAATCCTCTCTTAATCCAACAATATGGGATTGAATATCCCACTGAATGTGGAATGAAAGCCACTTCTTACCCTCCTACCTTCTTCCTCTTTCCCCCTCAATTCCTGTCCAATCTCCTTGGGTCCTTCCGGCATAAACTGGTGGGATTTGCAGATACCCCATCAATGGGTGTAGTGTGTTGGACAGGAAATGATAACTTAACTGGGGAGAGGGAACCCTGAAAGAACTCATTGATGAGCCTGAGGGGGTCTGAGAGTCAGCAGAAACTCTCAAATCAGAACTTTTCTTCCTCCCTTTCTATTCTGTTTCTCCACCCCCTTCCTAGTTACAGAATCTCACAAGAAAGGAATGCAGCTACCCCCACTTCTCCCTTGCCTAGAGTGTCATTTCCTGTGTGTTGGGAGGGGACACGTGTATGATATGCTGGTCTTAGCCATGAGCATGGCTGGGCCTGTACACATGCATCATCGCCACCCTGTCAATGCAGTCGGGAAAGGGGTTGGGATGGTTCTTTGGAATAACCTTTGAGCCAAGCATCTTGGTGAACCCATTTTATCAAACTCATGGCATGATGACTTTGTGGTGTGCATTTTGGAAAGGCGTTCTTCTTTATCAGGGTCACTGGTTTTAATATGGCAGCTCCTACAGAGGAAGAACACATGGCATTGCTAACCCCGTCTCTGGTCACTGGTGGCCCTCGGAACTCAGTTTTCTGAGAGGCTGTGTGAGAGAGTGGCTTAGAGTTTAGGAACTGGGGACACATTGCCTGGGACTGGTTACTGGTTCTGTCACCATGTAACTCCAGACAGGTTCCCTAACTTCTCTAGGCTCTGTTTTGTCCTCTGTAGAATGAAGGTTCAAATAGTACCCACCCAGTAGGGTTGTTGGGAGGGCTAAAGGAGCAAATCCACATTTTTCCGGACACGGACACGAGGTTGTCTGTAGTGGGTTACCCGCTACGCTGTCTAGTGGTGTTAGCAGGTGGCAGGGATGCTGGGCCGCGGCGGAGTGGGCCGGGGGCTCACCCTTCCTCTCACGATGTTGCTCTGTTTCCCTCTCTCAGCTTCCCTCTGTGCAGAGGGGCTGCTCTGCCCTGGCCTCTGCCAGCATGTTCGGAGACCTGGAAGCCACACGCTCTCTCTGGGCTTACCACCGGGCAGGACGGAGTGTGTTAGGAGTGGGGGTGTGGCCCACAGGTGGCTGCTCTGAGACTTGTGTTGCTTCTCCAGTTTTTGACAGAGCCCCACCTTGGAACCCTGCAAGTCCTGGGCTGCTAAGCTGTTCTTGTCAGCTCAGGGTTCTGGGCCTCTGGGGATCCCTTTGTGCATCTGGTGGCTCTCCCCAGCAAAAGGGCATGTATGTACAATCTTACCTATAGTGTCAGGTGTTCTCAGACACCCCTGGAGACTCCCCAGGAAAGAACCGCTGAGCTGAACCAGTTCAACTCATGAATCACACAGTCACATCTTGTACTGCTTGGGCGCTGTTTGGGGTTTATGCACAGTATTCAGATAGTAGCAGCGGACCTGGATACCCCGGTGAGGGACACCTAGGTCTCCTCCCTCTCCCTAGTTGGTTTCCCCCCCAGCATGGGTCTCCCCACACTTCCCTCTCTTATTTCTCCCTCTTCAAACAGTATCTTTCACTCCTGGTGGAGGTCAGGGTATCATGAGGAGGCCCTGGGCTCCCAGCTCCCTAATGTAACCCGGGAATCATGAGCAAAGTGATACCAAGTGGCCCCGACCTCCTGGCCCTGGGCTGAGAGCCATGGGCTGTGTGCAGATCCAATTCCACTCAGAATAGCACAGGTACCTCCAAAGTCCTCCTCCCTCTGTGGGGCCAACATGGGGACAGACAGGCGGGCCCCGCCCTTCACACCCTACTGCCTGGAAGCACCTGAAGGATGCTGTTGTAGGTCTTGGTTTTCCCATCTCTCCTCAACGCAGCGTCCCCATCGGCACAGCCCCTGTCCCCAGCCTATGCGCAAACTAAGATTTGAAGCTGAGCATCCCTCTGGGTTATCACCTTCAAAGCTTTTGCCAGGACCTACCTGCTCTGCATGTGGCGCTCTCAGGAGATCTAGGGAATGGAAAATCTCAGGCACACGTCTTTGTCGCGGCAACCCGCGCTGGGGGTGTGTGGTGGTGGGGGGGGACATCAGGCAGAGGGGAGGGAGCAGGAGGAGGAGAGTCAGTGTCTCTGACCCATGGCATGGATGAGTCCTCTGCAGGGTACTTCGAACTCTGGCGCAGCCCTGGAGAGCTGTTTTGGTGTTGGGGGAAAGAAGCCACAGATAACCTGATAACTGTCCATTCCACACTTTATCTGCAACCTTCGGGCTGTACGGGCAAGATCATTTATCTTGGTATTCACCTTCTTCCCCCACCGCTCACACTCTTTTATTTTTTCTCTATATTCTTTGGTGATTACGGTCACTAGATAAATATGAGATATTCAATTAATTTTTAATTTTCGATAAACAATAAATCCTTCTTTTAGTATAACGGTGGCCTTAATATTTCATAGGATATACTTATATTAAAATAGTTGTTTGTTGTCTATCTGAAATTCCCGTTTTATTGTGTGTCCTATCTTTCCGCTCGCTGAATCTGGCAGCCTTGCTGTGGCTGGGAGTGGTGGGAGGGGAGGTGTGAAGACGGGTGAGCCAGGCTGGCTCAGGGCCAGAGTGGGCTGGCCTGTGCCAAAGCCTCCGGCGTATCTGCAGTTCTGCAGAGCAGACACGGTACAAGCTGGGGAACACTTGGCTGAGGACAAGGTCCCTTCCTTAAGGAGTGCATATCTTGTGGGGAAAGCAGACAAAGCAGTTGAGTCCACTGTAGGTGAAATAAATGCTAGACTGAGATAGAAGCAGCATGCTATGGGGACGGGGGAGAGGAAGGAGAAGAGCGTTCTTCTTGGGAGGGGGCAACAAAGAAGATGGCCATGTGGTTTTGATTGGTGACAGCAGCCTAGAGTGATATAGCCACACACTTCCATCCAGTTTGAGGAAAATTTGGCTGTTTCTTGAGGATTATAGTTATCAGGATAAAGTATGTCCCTAATTTATTTTTTAGTTAGTTCATTCATTGATGCCTGTTTGCCCTCTTCCTTCTGTCTGTTCATTCATTCATTCACCCTCAGTCTGTCCAATTGTAAGAGCCTGCCTTCTATGGCCTAGGCAACATGCCAGGTTTTGGAGATTTATTGATGAGCAAAAGCAGATCTGGTTACTGCTTTTATGGAAAGTATAGCTTAGTGAGAGAAGGCAGATTTTAGTTAAAATGTATATATTCTTTTATGCTATTCCAGATGCTATAAAGAAAGGTACCATAGGCATATTATGGGGAAACCTTATCCTCGGGGATTGGGGCAGGCTTCCCTGAAGAAATAAGTTTTATCTAACAGATCAATGAGTTGTTTTATCTTATTTTATTTAGGGGATCAGGGATGCTTTTATGCTTCTAATGAAAACAAGACTTTGTCCCCCAGACTAATGCATGAATATACCCATACAATTCTAACAGCCTTTTTGGTCATTCACACCGCCCTGAAATCCTTCCATTTGCACCAGGATAAGACTTTCTAATCAGGTGAAATGCTCTACTTGGCCCTGAGCCTTCTCCTCTCCCCATACCTTCTGCCTTGAGCCTTCAGACCCAGTGATTCTGCCTCCTGCACAGTCAGTGGGTGCCCACTGAGCCCAGCCCCACTTCCTGCCCACTGGGAGGTGCTGGGTAAGGAGGCTTTAGACCTGTGTCTTTGGTGCAGTAGCCACGAAGCCCACATTGGAGCTATTTGAATTTAAACTTAAATTAACTAAAAATCTTAAAGATAAATTTTAAAAATTAAGTTTAATCACTTTTTGAAAATTAAATTAAATTTAGTTTCTCGGTCACACTTGCTACGTTGCAAGCGCTCAGTAGCCGCAGTGACTAGTGGCTAGGTATTGAGCCGACAGAGAACGTGTCTGTCACCCCTGAAGGTGGTGTGGGACTGTGCTCCTTTAGACCGTCTGAGACACACACAGGCTTGATCTGGCCTTATGCTCATCCAGAGTACTCTGCCACCGCCCCGTCCCTTCCCAGTTGGCCTCGGACATTTTCTAGGGCCCGCGGCAGGAAGACGGAGACTAAGTTCTGTCATGACTGGCCCCATCGATAGAGCTATTCAAATTCAACTGTATTCCACACCCCTCTTGGAAACCAGGTCAGTTACTAGAGAGGGCCTCTAAGGGCATTTTAGATGTCAAGCTGGGGACAGGGAGAAGAGAGGCCCTTGGTCTTCGAGTGGAGATTGGTTTCTTCTAAAAACAACCCACCACTCAGCCCTATCTGACCAGGAAAGAGACCTGTCCCAGAGGGAGCTGGCCAGAACAAGGCCTGATGTTGAGGCCTTTTTGGTTCTAAAGGGCTTAGATCACTTGGAGGGGCAGTTAAGGGGAGGAGGAAGAGGGTGAAGGGCCACAGATGCTCTTAAATTGCCTTCTCACTGGCAGCTGGACCACGTTTCCAGCCTCTCAATTTCCTTGCACAGCTCCTTCACTGTTAAGTATCTCCCCCAAGGCCTGGCCCCACTGAGGAAGGGCCGGAAGGCTCCATCGAAGGTTGTTTCACAATCTGACCTACAAGGCAATTACTGCAGCAGTAATTACTCTGCAAACATTGGCTCCGTGGTGCTGCAGGCCCTTTAGTCTGACTCCGGCCAGGGAGTGCACAGGGTCAATATTTGATCAGAGGCACGAGGGGCCCCTTAGCTTCCCCCACGCTGCTTGGAAGATGGAGTCAAAAAGGTTGTTTAGGTTTGCTTATTTGCTTAAGAGAACTTAACCTATTCTGGAGAACTTCTCTCTCTCCTCCTTATTCATCTCTCCAGTTTCTCCGCCCATTTACCCCACCCAGGGTCACACGCACTTTCCAGCTCTCAAATAGCCAGGCTAATGATGGGCGAACAGACTATAAGCCTGAATCGCTAATAGCCGGCCTTGAAATAGATGTTGTGTATGTTTGTGTGGGCATGGTATGATGTCATTTATGGAAAGTTATAAGATCACTGCATTTTTAGGATTAGAAGAGTTCTATCCCAAACTGCTCACTTTGCAGTTAAACATCTGTTAATTTTTCTTTTCATCAAATTTATACAAGCTTTAATTTGGTTTGATGTCCAGAGCAAACCTCAGCTGAGGTCAAACTGGGGTGATCTTGGGGTATGCCAGGGATCAATTTGAGAGTAGAGAATAGGGTGGTGTCTCTCCCCTAGGCTCTGTCTTTTAATCACTGAGGCACGCTCTGTGCTGTTTGAGATTATTGACCCGAGACTGATGGCAAGGGGACCAAAGCCTAGGGAAGTAACTTGTCAAGTTCTAAGAACAGTTTTGTGCCAAGCATTTTAGGGAATTCTGGTGCCTGGTTTGGCGGTTCTAGCTCCAGCAGTGTGGTGAGCTGTGGGTCACTGTGATTGCTCACCTTAGACCAGTGATGGGCAATCTTTTGAGCTTTGTGTGTCAAAATTTGTCAAAAAACTGGGTATAACTAGGGTGGTATGTCACTTCGAGAAAAACAACCTAACCGGAAGTCCCAGAACTATACACTCTGTGCCGGAGTTCTGTTGTTTTGGCCTACAGACCTCCAGCACAGAGTGTCTACACTACAGCAAATGTTTTATCCTCGACTACTGCACCTGGCCGTGCAGGAGCCGAGGATGAAACATCCTTCTCGGCATGCGGTCCCCTACTTCTCTGGTATGTGGCTGCAGTGTCATCGAAAATGGCTATGCATGTCAGTGCTAACACGCGTGTCATAGCTTCACCATCACAGCCCTAGACAGAGGAGAATTTGGGCCTTGGCTGAGGTCAGTCACCAGTCCCCAGAGGGCACAGAAAGCCATGTTGATTGCCATGGTAAAAATGAGAGACAACTTCAGTGAGCAGCCCTAGGGGAGTGGGAACTGGGGAATTCTCTGCCACTTTACACAGTAGTCATAACAAATGAGACTGATCTCCATTTTCTGTCTGGATTTCCAAGAAATGTTAATGAATGTCTAATGCAAATTTCAAAACAATAAGATTATAATATGATAGCAGTTATGAAAAATAAAACCAAGAAGAAATATGTTTTGCAAGTATATGTACAGTGTATGAAAAAATTTCAAAGATCTGGAAGGATGCCCTTCAGATTGGTAGCAGAGTTATCTCTGGAAAGGGTTTGGGGACATCAGTGGGAGAAGAGACTCAGTCAGAGAGGAACTTTAGCTGTATTTGTCATGTGTATTTTTAAAAAGCAGACATTCATATATAATTTGCAACCTTAATATTTAATAATCAAAAAGACACCTATGGGGGAGGTCTAAAATAAAATGTGTCTCTCACTGTCATTACTGTATAATGAGACAGAGAACACACAGATTTAAAAAGTAAACATTAAGAACGTATCTGAAGAGAAAGAAAATAAAAATAAAGATTAAAATTTCATTGCCTCAGAGTTCCTGAACTATCACTCTGGATCCTTCCTATGGAGCGTAACTGGTTAGAACCCATTACAGCACACCCCAGGGGCCTGTCCATATTTTCTTGTCACACTGGAATCTTGCATTCAGATATTGCTCAAAACACACGGTCTGGGGATTGGGCAAGAAGCAGCTGGCAGTGGCTCTTGCATCACGACGAGCAGGCCGAGGAACGTGGCCGTGAAGTGCAGTGTCTAAGGGCACGTACTCTAGGATCGGGACCATTGGGTTCCAAGCCCAGCCCCAGCACTTGCTCACTGTGCATGACCCCTCTGCACTTCGGTTTTCCCATCTAGATTATGAAGATTTAAAAAAAGCTGCCTCGTGGTAAGTTTTACAACCAGAAAAGCTCCAAAGTAGGTTAAGAATAAAACTAAGACAACTCATATAAAGAAAGTCCTTAGAATCATGACTATCGTGGAGACACTTGACAGGGAAGCTGAAACCTCACTTAACTCCGAGAGAAAATAGCTGGCCAGCCCCTCTCCGTCCGGAGGCTGAGGTCCTTCCAGTGCCCCGTCTATACAGACGTCACCTGCTCCGCAAGCTCGGTAGGCCTCCAGGCCGGAGGCAGGCCACCCGGTGGTGGTAAGGGATTTCCAGGTAAACATTTTCACCTCCAAAGTGTGATTAGCAACCCACCTTTCTCCCTGCAACAAACACTATTAGGAAAACGCTGCTTTTTAAAATGCAATTTTTGGTCGACAGTGTCTCCTTGCTCTTGAAAACAGGCATCTTCCAGATTCCTGATGGGAACGCGTGGGGTCCTAGGGGAGCCTGTGGGTATCCCAGTCGCTCCTGGACATCCTGTGATAGGTTCCCCTCCCCACCCCTATTGAGAGCAGCTCTTGCCTCAGCTACTCCATCTCGTCTGGCCCCTGTGGCCCCTGTGGCACTTCAGCCTTCTCTTGTCTCCTGATTCCCCCTCTGGTAGGTTCTGCACTGAGGTGGATGGGGGGTTGGGGAGGGCTGTGGGTGTCTGTTCTCCAGGAAGAGTCAGGAGGGGACGGCCTGGTGCGGTGCCACCTCCAGGCTGCTCAGGACGGAAAGCAGTTGGCCGCTGAGTTGCAATCCTGGGGTTACTTGGTGTGCAGCTAGAGCGCACTCAAAGGTGGTCCCTCCGCCCCCATCCAAGCAGGTAGAGTTTGCACGGTTTGTACACTGACCCCTTCTTGTGTACTTACTCCAACCCCGTGGGTGTCGGAGCAACCTTGTACACCAGCGGCCTCGCGGTTCCAGAACAGATGGAGAGAGGTGGTGGGAGGAAGGGTGGTGGCTGTAGGCAGAGGACACTGGGGAGGGGCTCCATTCATCTGTGCATAAAGGGAAATGTGCCCAAGAGAAGGGGGCAGGGCCGCCACCAGGAGAACTTCCCATGTGGCGGAGCCCAAGGATACAGACAGGAGAGAAACTTGTCTGACAGTCAGCCCAGAAATCAGTCTTTCCCTGTGCAGATGAGTTCTTGATCTATGAGCACTTTCTTAGGTACCTGTGTGCTTTTGGCTAATTATGGTGATCCAGGCATATGCCTCTGGGGAGTTCCTAAGTGACATAAGGCCCCATCAGATGAGACTGCTGCTTGTGCACCAGGATGTCAGGAGCCATCTCTGCCCTTTGCTGGTCACCCAGCCTCTCCATGCAGCCAAGGTGGGTGGAATTTTTACACAGTGGAGAAGCCCCTCTGTAGACACTGGGGCAAATTGTAAGAAAAGCTGGTTATTAAATGTCCTCTGGTTATTAAATTGGCTCTGACCTGTGGGTAAAGTCCTGTGAGTGTGGGCATGGGGGCTGAGGGGGCAGCGTGCTCCCCCACTGACTGTCCTGCAGGGCTGATAAAAACATTATTTCAGGGAGAAATCAGCTGTGTGCAGACATCACAACAGGGGAGGTACGTGCTTACGTGCTTGCCATCCAGCATTAACCTGTCCGCTGGGCGATGAGGGCTGGAATTGTAAGTTTACAACTGTTAGAGATTATCGAGCAGGATGAGAAGTATCTGGCATTTATGCTGCTGCTCTCCAGTCTCATGCCCACAACAGACACCACTGATTGATCATGGCACATCTCCATTCTGTGCCCATGGCAGAAACTGTTCGCCAGTCATGAGCCCCAGACATGGTCTCAGAATCTTTCTAAAAGAAAAAAACAAAAACTAATCATCAGACCCAGAGTGTCAATGACAATGGGACCTTGAGATGATACTTATTGGCCACCCTCTGAAGCAGCCCATTTCCTTTATTTGACAGATGAGGACCAAGGAGGAGAAGTGGCTTGTCCAAATTACAGGGCCAGCAAGTGACAGCAGGACTGAACTCAGACAGTCTAGCTTCTAGATCATTCCAGTCTGGAGTTCTAGCCACCCATGCCGAAGTCCTCTTTCTGTTTTTGGCTGAGGGCCAGAAACCCCTGTTGCATCACCCAGGGAGCTCCTGGTGGGGAGGGTGGGGGTCATTCACCCTTGCTGGAAGGAAGATAACTGTGTAGAGAGCAGAAGGCTCCTCTCCGGCTCCTAGAAAGGTCAGATGGCTCTTCCACAGGATTGGCTGCTTCCTGGAGCTTAGCCCGCATGTCCTGCCCACCAGCACCTACCTCTCTCACAGGGTAATGCCCCAGCTCTGCCCGAGGCAGCCTCTGAGTCAGGCCACGCCGCCCGCAATACCGCCCAGAGCTGCGCACCTTGTTTTCCCGGCATAAGGGTGTCCTGTCAGGGTGTGTTTGAGTGTTACATCTGGGAGGCCCGGAGTGCAGTTGCTGCTTCTGTCACCTCCCTCCTCCTCTGGTCCCAGGTTAGCTCTGCCTCTACAGGGCCCCGTCTACCTTTCTTTGGATAACCAACAGGAAAGTTGGCTGGAAAGTGGGTGGGGGAGCAGTGTCTCCCTCCAAACTGGAGAATGGAGGGAAGGAAGACCTTTGGTGATGGCCAGGTGAGTGGTGTGTGTGTGTGTGTGTGTGTGTGTGTGTATACACAGTATGTGCTGTGAAGCCATCGGCTGTGACTAAGTCACTCCCTTCCCGCAGAAAGGAATTTTAAATCGCTTTGGTGGCGTGCCAGCTACATGCCAGGCACTGGATCTGGTACTGGGGACTCTAAGAGGCAAAGCCAGGGTTGTCCTGTGTGGGAAAGCCAAGCTGACAGCCATGGCCTGAGCTGGACCCCCAGCTGGTGGAAGAACCAAGGAGAAGGCGCAGGATGGATAAGCTGCCCGGGGTCCAGACCTTTGCCATCGGGCCTGCTTGCTGAGGTGTCCCCGCCTGCCTGTGGTCTGGGGCCTGGTGGTTCTGACGTCCTTGTGTCCCCCTTCAGCATGATGACAACTGCTGGGTTAGCTTTGATGCTTGTGGAACTAGTTGTGTGGGACAGCGGGGGTGAGCCGTAGGTGCCTGGGCTGTGGGTTGTTTGAGGGAAGAGTTCGTTCTGCCTGCGGCAGGTGAGCTGCCACCAGCTGGGGGATGCGGAGGTGCCTGCTGCAGTGGCTCCCTTCCCCAGCGGCCCACCGCCCAAGTGGGACCGCAGCTTCAGGTGACGACAGGGGCTGCGATTCCTGCACCTTGGGACGTTCCCTGAGACTAGGCCCTTCCTTGTAGGAGCTGTTGGAGAACTGGCACCGTTTCCTTCATATTCTCACGTTAGCTGGAGGCAAGGAAAGAGGTTTTAGATTCCTCTGAGACCCCCACAGCTGGGTGACAGCAGGTCTCTCAGGAGAGCTTGTGGGACTTTGGGTGCCAAGTGCCCAAGTTTCTGAGTGGGGCAGTGTCTCACAGTGATGGAAGCTCAGGCTTTGTCAGACAATCTGTGGGTGTGTGCCTTGGCCCCTTCTCTTACCGTCAGTGTGACCCTGGGCAATGACCTAACCTGCCAGAGTCTCAGCCTTCTTATCTGTGAGAGGGCTCTAACTGCCGGAGCTGCCTAGAGCAGTTGTGAAATGTCCAGGATGTAAGGCTCAGGAGCCTTCCCTACCGAGCCTGGAATAGCTAGGGAGCATTATTAGGATGGTTATCATTCCCATTGTCGCCTTTGGCTCCGCTGGAGTGGGGAGGGGCCCCAGTTGCGCCCCTGCGCCACTGTGTCTGTTCAGCCTGGACTGGGGGACATTGTCCCAGCCAGGAAAAGGCCTTAGGCACCCCTGAGCTGCAGTGAATAAATGCTCCTGGGCTGGCCAACAGACAGCCCAAAACCCAGGCCAGGGTTTGGCTCCGTCTGCTTATTAGGGAGCGTTTATCTGGTGCCCGCAGAACAAAGTGGCCAGTTCAGCTATGCTGGAAGTCTGAGCTCAGTGCTGGCGGGGGGCTGAGGAGGAGACTAGGAATGGGGTTGGGGCGGAGTGGAGGGGCGTCCCAAGGGCTAAATGGATCACATTCAGATAGACCTTTAAAAAAAACCCAACAACCAAACCAAACAGGAAGCATGAGGCTGGTATATGTGTTGGAATTGAGGTGCCCACAGAGAGGATGGTTCTGGTGCACAACAAGCGGCCATTCTTCCCGCTGAGACAGTGCCCGCTAATCTCCCAAGGGGGCATCTCTGCTGAAGGCTGGCCTGAATGGCCCCCCAAGGAGACAGGGCAGTTTACCCTCAGATCCTCAGGGCTCTGTTCCTTATCTTGGAGCCTTGTGAGAAGGAAGCCCAGTGAGAGGGTGGAGGAACCCTCTGTGTGAGTGCTCCCCTCATCCTTCATTGTATTGGGGCATGACCAAGATGGGAGAGAGGGACCGTGAAATCTCTATGTGTAGGAGGACTCAAAAATGTGAGTTTGTCCTTTGTTTTATGTATTTTGGAGTATAGTTGGGAAAGTGGGCTAGTTCAGAAAACTTAGGGTTTTTGACTGTGAAGTTCAGTGTGGGAAAGGGTGGAGCCCCAGAACCACCCTCCCTTGCAAGCAAGGGGCCAGGATTCAGATTGCACAGCCTGTCTCTGGAATCCACTTGCGAATCCCCTTTTGTCTATTGCCAGTCAAAACTTGAACGTGGCCCCCACATGAGCCAGAGCACTGCAGAGGCAGCCTGGGAGGCCCTGGTACCTTAGAGAAGAGAGGGGTGCTTCCCTGTGTCGCCAGGAAAGCTCCAGAGCAGGTGGGGCTGGACGGGCTACTGGGGTGGGTGCTGCCCTGCCTCCAGGTTACCCATGATGGCGAGCCATGGTCACTTCTCCTATGTTTCCTGACCAGGAATCTAACCTGGGACATCCACACGCCAAGCCAACACTTTACCACTGAGCCCACCGGCCAGGACTCAGTCGTCCTATCTTATCTCTGGAGGATACATTTTCTGAAACCACGGAAAGTACTGAATCTTATATGTACTATGTTTTTTTTATATACATACATACCCAGGACACAGTTTAATTTATAAATTAGTAACCATTAGAGAATAACAACAATAATAATCAAATAGAATAATTACAGCAATATACTGTAACAAAGGTTCCGTGTATGTGGTCTGTCTGTCTCTCTGTCTGATAACTGATCTGATGACTAAGATAGCTGCTAAGTGACTAGCAGGTGGGGTATAGGCAACGTGGGTATGCTGGACAAAAGGATGAGTCACACCCAGGCAGGATGGAGGAGAGTGACAAGAAATTTCGTCATGTTGCTCAGAACAGCGTGTTTAAAACTTATAAATTGCTTATTTTTGGAAGTTTCCATTTAATATTTTCGAATTGAAGTTGACTGAGGGGTGGGGGTCACTGAAACTGTCAAAAGCAAAAAGGCAGATAAAGGGGAATACTGTATAAGGCAAAGGTCCCCGGACTACAACCCGCGGGCCAAATTGCGGCCCCCGGAGGCCATTTATCTGGCCCCGCCGCACTTCCGGAAGGGGCACCTCTTTCATTGGTGGTCAGTGTATGGAGTACTGTATGTGGCGGTCCTCCAACGGTCTCAGGGACAGTGAACTGGCTCCCTGTGTAAAAAGTTTGGGGACCCCTGGTACAAGGGAATGGGGTGAACAAGACCCACCCCCTCCCTCCTTCTCCACTCGAAATACAAATTCTGCTATTTAGCTCTTGTTCCTCCTTCTGTGTGCTTGTCTTTGCTTATAGGCTAGCCTTGCAATTTATTGGGAGCACTTGTTCCACATTGGATGGAATCCTTGTGGCAAAGAATAGTGAGGGCTTTTAAGTTTTGATGGGCATACCAACTAATTAGTAACCATGTTAAAATGCAGATTCTGATTCAGCAGGTCTGCATGGGGCTTCGTATTTTGCTTTTCTACCAAGCTCTCAGGTGGTGATAAGGTCTGTTTCGTGAGCACACCTTGAGTAGTAAGGGCATAGACTTTGGAAAGACGTTTGAAGTCCTTCATTCTTTTCTTTTTCTTCCTTCTGTGCAAATGTTATCTTTCTCCCATTTGGCCATAGCCCTTTGTGACCAGATGGGAACTTGGCCTGGCAAATTTGGGCTCTGTGTGAGGAACACTCCCCAGAAGTTGCCAGTGGGAGTGTGGGTTGCCTCAAAGAGATGGTGGCTTCCCACCATTGGAAGGGTTCCTATGAGCTTGGATGGTCACGTGTTAGGGATGTTGATGCCTGTGTGGGGACGAGCAGGTGCCTCCCTACGATTCAACTTTGTGTCTTTGTGTGCCTTCTATAAACTTGTGGAACCAGGATCTCAAGTTAGGGCTCATTCGTTTATGGTGGCTTTTACATGTCATCTGGCAAGTCCTCAGTCCCCACCCTTTTAGGTCTTAACTGGGGAATGCTTGGTGCTCTATATACTGAGTGTGTGACTGGGTGGATAGTGCAGGGGGATAGAGGTGGTCGCCTCTGCTTTGGGAATAGTTCACTCATATAGGAATGTGGTGCCTGACTTGATTGTATCTAGGTGATCTTGCATTTTATATTGTCTTCCCTCTTTCAATTTGATAGAGAACTCCTTTGTATTAGGACAGGCTAACAGACTCTCAGTGACTCACAACAATACAGGTTTATTTCCTGCTCATGTCATAGGCCAAAACCATAACAAATTACTGGAGAGCTGTACTCCAGGTAGACATTCAGGAATGCAGACTCTCCCATCGGGTCACTCTATCCCCCATGAATCTCTATCTAAATCTCCACAGGGAGATCTTACAGTTTTCTGAAGGATCATATTCACCCCTGATCATATTCCATTGGCCAGAATTCAGTCACATGACTGTACCTCCCAGCAAGGGAGCCTGGGAAATGTGTCTTATGTGCCCAGCTATGTGTCAGACCGTGTGATGAACAGTGGGCGTGTCAAGTCACAGATGTTGCTTTCAAGAAGCTCACAGGCTTTTTGAAAGGGGGTAGATGTATAAACAAGTAATTATAATATAGCGGTAAGTGCAGTTCTAAAAATGTGACCAAGTAGCAGAAGCAATCTAGAGGAGGGAGTAAATGAGGGATAAACCTATACAAAGGCCTCAGAGGTGGTGACAGCAGAGATCATATAAGGTGGGGCATTCCAGTTAAGTGGAACAGAATGTGCAAAGGCACAGAGCTGTGGAACAGCAGTGAGGGCTGAGTGACCTGGCTGACAGCCCTCCAAGAGCAGAAAGGGTTGTGTTATATCTGGGTATGCAGTATGTGAGAAGATGCAGCCAGGGCAGGATATACAACTGGAGAAGTGAGTCAGGACAGAGTCTTGAATGAGACTTGTGTCCCGTGGGAAGCAGAGAGCCAACAAAGAGCGCGAAGCCAGAGATGAAACCATCAGATGGGAGCAGATTGAAGCAGCATTAGAGATAGTACGTGCTTAGTGCTGTCCTCACTGGAACCTTCAAAGAGGTTTCATGTTTGTTTAGGTTTTTATATCCCGTGAAGTTTCTCATGGGAGAGAGCGCTGCGGGTGCGGGCAGGTGACCTAGCCACGTCTTCTGGTGCTGCTGTGCTCCCGGCTTGACAGTGTGGGGTCTAGCTGACAGCAGGGGGCCTCTCCGGCAGCTCCCAGTGTCTCACACTCTGAGCACCTACCTGTTCCTGAGTTTGGGGTGGCCAGCCATGGCCGGTGCTGATCAGCAGCTGCAGGGCCATTCCCAAGCAGAGGAGAGGTGAGCCCTTGGGAAGAAAGAGTTCCATGTTGACAGGCAAGGCCACAGGGAAGATATGGACTCTGCCTATGAGCCCAGCCATCTTCTTTAGCCTCTTCCTTTGTTCTTTTTTCCTTTTGCACAAGACTTGGAGGGGTGGGAGAAGGAATGAGGATAGGGCCTGGGAGCACCCTGACCCATTCGGAATCGAGAAAAACTGGGGAAAGGAAATGTTTGGGGAAGAAGAAAGAAGAAGGCCGGGATGTTGGATTGTCCCACTTGGCTTCCGTCCAAGAGATGGCAGTGTCAGGGGAACAGGCTGGGGACCAGCTCTGCAGTCTCACTGGCCCAAACAGCAGCCTGGGCCTGGGACCCCTGAGGGTCTTTCTTGGCCTTATCTATGCCAAGAATGTGCTATCTTTGTCCCAAACTTTGGCTTGAATTTCACCTATGATGGCAGGGGCACTTTGGACACCACAGTCCTGTGACATTGGCAAGGATGATCAGGGTGAGAGGAATCAAGAAACACTGGCATTGGGGGTATGGTTTAGCTGGAAATGAAGGTGGAGGCTCAGTCTCTTTTATTCCCTCTCCGCCTTCTTCAGGCCTTGTGCTCTTTGTCTGTAGTCCTTGGAGGTCTGTGAGGAAGAGGAAGTTGTCGGGCAGCTTCGGAGGTAGGGGTTTAGTAACTTCAGGGGAGTTGATGAGGCTAAGGGAGAGCTAGAGACCCTCCAGGAGGGAACGGGGGAGGGGCCTTTAGCTAGGACCCTGCTGGAGCATGCACTGCACACACACATGCACACACACGTGCACGGGCAGAGTTGTCTTTGGCTGGCCTCTTTCTGTGGGGGAGTGTCACTACCGACGTCCTGGGCTGGTGCCAGCATCTTTCTGGCAATCTGTCCCACACGCAGATGTCTCTTCCACTGCTGTCCCGTCTTGTGTACTGGGCAGATTCCTCCTCCTAGGACTCCACTTGCACAGATTACTCCTGATCAGCCTCCTCCAGGGGCTCCCGTTGCCAGGCTCTTTCTCCAGCCTCAGAAGACCCCTCCAGCCCTGCCAGCTGGGGGCTGACACTGGGGAGCTAAGAGGATTGTGGTCTAACCCCAGTCCCACACGAGGAAACTACATTTCAGGTTCTGTGTGTCCAGGGGAAGCTCTACCTGTTTGCCCTGAAGCCAGGCTCAGAGCTGACTGAATCCAGGATTTCTGAGACAGGCCTCTTGATCACTAGCTTTCCAGGTGGTTGGCTGCCCTAGCATCATGCCCTCCCTGGCCCTCCTGGCCAAAGGAGACATGAACAATCTTGTGCTAGGACAAAGAGCAGGAGCCTCACACCAGTGCAGGCTATGAAGAGACAGGTGAGGGCCCTGAAGTTCTTTCAGCCATTGACAGTGAGGGCTGGTGACCTGGCTGATAGCCCTCCGAGAGCCGAAAGGGCTGCGGGAGAGCACTGGGGACGGGAAGATACTGCTGGAGTCTCTTGACCTTGAAAAAGGTGACCCTGTAGCCCCCTGGTCAAGGCATATATGAGAAAGCAATCAATAAACAACCAAGGTGCCATGACAAAGAATTGATGTTTCTCATCTCTCGTCATTCCTATCTGTCCGTCCCTATCTGTGTCTCTCTCTCTGTCTCTGTCACCAAAAAAAAAAAAAAGAATAAAAATAAAAATTGCCAGGCAATTAAGTTTCTATTTAAAAAAAAAGAGGAAAGAAAAAGGTGACCCCATTCATCAAGCAGTGTGCTCGCCTGATTTGATCCACATACCACTATGGGGTGGCTGCTTTTATTCACCCCTACCTTACAGATGAAAAACTGGGTTCCAGGGAAGTTAGGTGACTTGGCCAAGGTCATGTAGATAGAATAAGCTGGAATTCTGACTTTACAGTTTAAGAGTTCTATCACTAATTAGAATACTCAGTGGCAAAACAGTGAGAAGAGAGGCATCTGTTTGTGATGGTTTCCCCCATGCCTGGCGTGTGTTGAAATGCTTTACATACACATCTTCCCCTTTTAGCTTCTCAGTCCTCAGGAAGGAGAAAGTAAGCTTGACCCCATTTTACAGATGAGTAGACTGAGGCTGAGAAAAGTTAAATGGGAATAATGGCATCTGGCATTTGGCAGCACTTTCTCCCATGTCTTCTCCCTGGACTTCACAACACCCATGGGGACAGGGCAGTTATTTCACAGAGGAGGCCACTGCTACCCAGAGAGGTCGAGTCACTTGCCTCAGTTGCCCACCAAGTCTTTGCAGGCTGGAACCGGAATCTTCCTCTCTTGACTACCATCGAACGTTATTTCTCCGAAGGCTGTGGGTCAGCATGGTGGAGGTGCATGGAACGAGCCCACTGGTGGTTTCAGGGGGAGACATGTCGCCACTGGCAGGGACACCTTCCAGGCTGGAGGGAGCTCCCCCAGGACGGCACTGTCCTGCACACTCTGGTGGTCTCACTCTGTGTGCATCTCACTGCGCATGTCGGAATCTCATCCCAGGCCGCAGTACGTTAATGTGAGATGTGTCCCAGCCACCCCCACGCACCTGATGGGCTGCTGGATGAGCCACAGGCCTCCTCCCCAAGCCGGCCCACGCACACCAGCTGGGCAGCTTCCCTGGGGACCCTAGACACTCATAGCCAGGCCAGGCCTGGCCAAGACACCTCTCCGGCTCATCTTCCCCCATGGTCTCCCTACTGCCTCTCTGACCTTGGGGCTGGAGCTTCCCAGCACTTGCGCTGGCATTAGGGACACAATTTGGCGTCCTAACAAAAGTGATGATGACGATAGTAAGGTAACGGTAGCCAGTGTGTATGGAACCTTCAGTGTGTGCGTGGCTCTGGCCAAGCACTTTGTACCCATTATCTCATTAGCCCTCTCTCCCACCCTGTCACAGCAGCTCCTACCACTGTCCCCGCCGTGTGCATGAGGAACCTGGTTTGAATCCAGATCTGACTGACTAGGCACTGTTTATAGTTATTATTCACATTTTCCAAAATGTTGTATAGGCACTACATTGAGTTCAGGAAGAGACTCTGGTAGCAGAACACAGGCGAATATTTTCTCTTTTAATGGCTAGTTTTGTACAATGTGCATTGGTGTTTTAGGCTGAAGTCTTGTGTGACCCCCCCCCCAAATTTATATGCTGAAGTTCTAATCCCGAGGCCCTCAGAATGTGACCTTATTTGGAAATAGGGTTGTTGCAGATGTAATTAGTTAAGATGAGGTCACAATAAAGTAGGGTGGGCCCTTACTCTAATAACTGATGTCCTTGTAAAAAAGAGGGAATTTGGACACACATATACACGCAGGGACAACGCTGTGTGAAGATGAAGACGGAGACAGAGGTAGTATTTCTAAAAGCCAAAGGATGCCAAAGATTGCCAGGAAACCATCAGAAATTAGGGGAGAGACAGGACAGACCCCCCCTAAGAAACCAACCCTGCCGACCCTTGAGCTTGGACTCCTAGCCTCCAGGACTGAAATAAAAAATTTCTGTTGTTTAAGCCACTCAGTTTGTGGTATTTTGTGACAGCAGACCTAGTAAGTTAATACAGTGAACACACACACACACACACACACACACACACACACACACACACACACACATCTTCACTTAATGCTGTTGATAGGTTCATCTCAGACAGCAAAGCAAACAACCAACCTGTCACCCGGCCCAGCTGCTGTAGACAGCAGTTTAGTGAGTGTTACTACCTGAGTAAGTATCTGGAACATGTGGCCTTCCCTCCCACCCCCCAACCCCAGCCCCACCCCAGACACTCTAACCACATGCAGCACAGTCCTCCAGATGAGTTCCGGAAATGACTCTGTTTGTCCCATTTCCAGTGGTGCTTTAGGGTGCCCTAATTCCACATGTGGGTATCTGTTCTTATCCAGCTCTGATGCCAACCGTGTCGTCCTCCCCAAATCACTGGAATAAATTATCAAAAGCCTCCACCCTGGATCCCACCACTTTCTCTGACACATGGCAGCATTTCATGGAATTCATGAATAAGTCAATTCACTCCGATCTGACTGCTTCGTCCAGCAGTCCTGACCCTCCCACTGCCAGGCAATTGTATTCGCCTTCCCTCCCTGTGTAGTCCCTTTTCTACAGCTACCCTGTATTCAAGGCCCAGCTCTACTCTGGCCTCGTCCGTCCGTCCGAGAAGTCTGCTTTGCTCATCCCAGCCACACTGACCTCGCCCTTCCCCGCACTCGCATTGCACGGCTGTCTGTGCCTCTCAGCGGGCTGGCATTCATCTAGGTAAATCCTTACTCCCGATTCTCCCGGCTCCCAACCAGATCACAGGCCGTGACTTACACCCTGAATCACACCCACATAGTGCATAGGGTGTCATGGGTAATGGCTTAATTGGAAAGGGACTTGAAATAGTGAAAACTTGCATGTGTTCTAGAAAATGATCGAGGAAGACTTCTTTGACTTGGTAAGGTCTTCTGGAAGGTCGGTTGGGCTCCTTCTCAAAGTTGGGGTGTGCTCCAGCACTCCGTGTCTTGGCTTCAGCGTGGTGTGGGCCCCTGCCCAGAAACAAATCCATCCAAAGCAGGCAGTTCCTTGCCCTGCCTCCTGTCTCTCTTCCCGGCTACTGCTTCAGGGATACTTGGAGTGTCAACTTTGTGGGTTGTAGTGGTTTTGCCAAGAAGGTCTGTGTTCCTCCTGTCCACCGTCCTTCACCTTGCCTCATCCTAGGAGCTTTCTGAGCAACTGCCATACAGCCTCCTTCCCACACTGCCTCTTTTTGTTTGTAGAACACACCACAGCATCTCCTCAGGGTTCTTGTGTCCTCCCTGTAATTCCATCGCCCTCTCCCACTGCGTGGATGAGGGTAAGGACCCTGCAAAGGGCCACTTGGTCGGCTGGTGCAGTGATGGAGCCCAGGGCTCAGGACTTGAGCCTTGAATGCTCTGCTTCACGCTCCTTGTGTGGCTGCCGCAGGGGTGACAAGGAGAGACCTTGAATCTTTCCTCCTAGTCCCCGCTCACGCTCTGCTGGCACAACTATGAGTTGATGCTTCTCATCTCTCTCCCTTCCTGTCTTTGTCTCTGTCAGTCTCGCTTAAAAAAAAAAAAGTTCACTCCAATCCTTCTTTGTTAAATTAAAAAAA
This sequence comes from Rhynchonycteris naso, assembly GCA_037038555.1. Taxonomy (NCBI): domain Eukaryota; kingdom Metazoa; phylum Chordata; class Mammalia; order Chiroptera; family Emballonuridae; genus Rhynchonycteris; species Rhynchonycteris naso. The sequence goes on along the minus strand of CM072999.1, from coordinate 240,997,823 downwards.
TATTATACATGGATATTGAGTTTTATAAGATACTTCATCTATAATGTGAGAATGATAGTATAGTTTTTATTCTTTATTTGATAATGGGTAAATTATATTAATAGATCTTCTAATGATGTATCATTCTTACATCTTGAGTGAACTTTAATAGAAATGTATTCCTAATGGTGGAATTTCTGACTTCTTTATTTCTTTCATTGTATTTATTTATTCAGACTGAGGTAGGCAAGGGGCCAGATTGCCTGGGTTCGAATTCCAATTCCACACTTTGCTAGTTTGGGCAAGCTATTTAATCTCTCAGTGTTCTGGAAAATAGTGTAATAATAGTACCTACCTCAAAGAGTTGATATGAAAAGTAAATGTGACAAGCCATATAAAAATTCTTAGCACAGTACCTAACACAAAGTTCTCAATAAATGTTATTTTTACCATCAAATATTTACTGAACACCTGTTTTACCCCCAGGACGTGTGCCAGGAACTGGAAACTCATGGTTAGGTGACCCACAGGACTGCCTTATCAGGACAGTCCTGGAAGTCTTATTTTACACATCTTATCCTTACATAATTCTTACTAGCGCTGACTTTAACTCTGAAAAGTTTCCCAATTTGGATAAATTATTTGTTCACCAACTGATTGAGGAAAAGGTCTTTGTGTTGTAGATGTGGAGGACTTGGCTGGACTTTGTTCATAATTGAGCTTCTCGAATGTAAAGCAAAATTATGGTTGGAGTTAAGATAGAGGCCCTACAGGACTTCACAGGTGTCATAAACCTTCTCCTCTTCCTCCTTCTCCTCTTCTTCCTCTTCTTCTTCTTCTTCTCCTTCTCTTTCTCCTTTTAGTGAGAGGAGGGGAGATAGTGAAACAGACTCCTGCATGGCATGCACCCAGACCAGGATCCGCCTGGCAACTCTCATCTGGGGCTGATGCTCAAATCAACTGAGCCACTGGCTGTGAGAAGGGAAGGAGAAAAGGGGGAGAGGGAGGGGAAGAGAAGCACATGGTTGCTTCTCTTGTGTACCCTGACTGGGGATTGAACCTGGAAAATTGGCACACTGGGTTGATGCTCTACCACTGAACTAACCACCAGGCTTCTTCTTGTCATCTTGTTTGCATTTTTTTCTGACAAGAAATCTGTCATAATTATCTTTGGTCCTCTGAAAGTAAATATATATTTTTCTATGGCCGCTTTTAAGATTTTTTACTTTATTACTGATTTTGAGTAATTTGCTTATAATGTGCCTTGGTATAGTTTTCTTTATGTTTCTTGTCTTTGGAGTGGGTTGAATTTCTTGCACCTGTGAGTCCAAACAGAAATCACAAAGGAAATTTAAAAATATTTTGAACTGAATGAAAACACATTGAAACACACATGAAAATTTGTGGGTCACTGCTAAAGCACTGTTTGAAGAAAAATTTATATCTTTATATTCGTAAATTTAAAAAGAAGGTTTAAAGTCAACAATCTAAGTTTCCACTTTAAGAAAAAATTTTAAACTAAACCTGAAATAATTAGAAGGAAAGAAATCATGAGAACAGAAATAATAAAAAGCAGAAAATCATAAAGAAAATGAACAGAACTCAAAATAAGCTGTTTGAAGAGATGGATAGAATTAATAAACTCCTTCCTAGGATAATCAGAGAGAAGAGAAAACACAAATTACCAATCTCAGGAGTAAAAGTGAAGCTGTTATTTCAGGTTAAACAATAATAAGGAAATGTTAGTAACAATTTCCTGCCAGTAAATTTAATAAGTTAGATGAAATGAATAAATTTTTTGAAAAACTCAGCCTGCCAAAATTGACTCAAAAAGAAATAGAAAAATATTAAGCACCTTTATATCTATTAAAGAAATTGAATTTATAATCAAATACCTTCTTGCAAAGAAAACTCCAAGCCTATATAGTTTTACTAATGAATTCTATCTAATATTCAAGTATGAAAAAATACCATTTTACACACAAACTTTTAGGAGGAAGGAATGTTTTCCCACTCATTGTATGACACCAGCATAATCCTGGTATCAAATTCTGATAAAGATTTTACAAGGAAAGATAATTCAGAATAATATCCATCACGGACATACCTATAGATACAAAATTCCTCACAAAAATATTAGCAAATCAAGGCCAGCAGCTTATAAAAAGGATAATATCTCCTAACCAAGTCATGAATAGTCAACTGATTCTCTATGAGGGTGTCAATGCCAGGGGAGGGTGCTCCCCACGGGCAGTGTGGGTACTTGTACCAAAAAGTCATGAAGGACTGTGAGGTACCAAAATAGGGAATTTAAACCAGGAGAGCTTTTGGGATTCAATGAAAGGTGGCAGGACCTTAGACTGGAATGGTCAAAGAAGGCTTTCCCGAGTAGATGTCACTTGGTAAGGTCACCAAAGCAGGAATGGAACTGGGAAGTACATTTCAAGTCACAATGGAAGAGAACTTTAAGAAAAGCCACACATATCACTACTGTCCCTCTCTGTCTTTGATTCTCCTTCATGTGTCCCCAGTATCTAACACAGGGACTGGTAATGGTAAGCCCTCTTTCCGAAGAATGGACGGAATAGTTTAATGACTCTATCAGCATCTCCAGGGAGATTGGGTGACCTTGCCTCTTTGTAAGGAGGATTTCCGGGTCAGGGTAGCACCAGGCTCTCGTAGTAATGTCCCCTTTGTTCCTGAACTGGAAAAAGTGGAGTAAAGTTTGTGGATTGGGGCCCCAAAGCTGGAGGCTGGGACCTCCACCCTCTAGGAGGATGAGAAGTTGGCCTCTTGGGTTACAGATGTGCCCCAGCTGGCCTCAGGGGCCCCCTCTCCACTCCCCAGTGTTTATTGCTGTTTAGCCCTGCCTCTGAGGAGCTGCTGAGTCAGCTTTCTCCAGCTCCTGGAGCCAGGCTGTCCTGTATCTCTCACACTATCCACCCCTTAGATAAACAGCCCGGCATCCTCCGCACACTGCGACCTTCTGATGTGGTTGCAAAGGGCTCCATTAGCCAGACGCCTCTCTCTCTAAGAAGGACCCTGGCTGTGGGCCCTGCTTTTCTTCCAGCCTGAGTCAGGCCTTTGCTGGAGTGACAGGAGAATCGACTTCCTGCCTGAAAAGGTGGCCGCAGCAGAAGTCTCTGCCGGGCGGAGCCTTCCTTCCTCGCTGCCCACGCACCCAGGCTTCCTCCTCCCGGAAGGCCTGGCCAGCCTCTTCGCCAGACAGCCCCCCTTACTTAACCGTTCATGCCAGTGTTGTATCTACCAAACCCAGCCCTGCCCCTCAGCACCGACCAGGTTACAGAACCACTTTGCAGCCTGCCTGGCCCCCTGGGTGGGGTGACATTTGGATTGTATATCAAACATGGCCCCAGATGTTTATTCCACCACCCGCCACTCTGCCATAGACGCTGAACGGTGCCGCTTTGCAAACCCCCACATTGAGTAAACTCAGCTGGGCTGCCTTTATTTGGTTTGCTCTGGAGCCTGAACAAGGGGATTTGCTTTCTTTGAAAGGTGACCTGTGGGCAAAGAGACTACCATTGGCAGCTGATTCGTGGTGGGCCTTGGGAATGACAGAGAGGGCAGACACCAAGCCTCTGCTGCTTCAGCAGTGGCACTCAGATTAGTGACACATGTGGCTGGGCTCAGCACCTGAAAGCTAGGGGTGGAGGGGAGGCCAGCCGGGCACTCATGGCCCTGGACAGGACTCCTGACCCAGTACTCTCAGTAGACGGGCTTGTCTCGGCCCCAGGAGGGCTTGGTTTGAGCCAGCACTGGGGAAAGAGAAGAAGCAGAAACAGGAGGAGAGGCCTCCACAGAACACCCTTCAGAAGGCCTTTGGAGACAAACCTCAAACCTGCAGGGCCAGCGGATGACCCCGGCCTTCCAGGAGGCACGTAAACCCATTGAGAGAAGCCAGACTCCCCTTTAGCGGGAAGAGCACAGGGAATGTGACAGTCACTCTGCCACTCTGGCTTTACCTCCTCCAGGAGGCCTTCCCTGACCTCCCCCTTTAGCTCGCTCATCCTCACCACTCCAGAGCTTCTTGTCTCTAGCACCAGAATAAAGGTTCACTGCATTTTTAACAAGCACCCCCCCCCCATGACTCAGGAATGGGCAGACTTCAAACTACACTTTGAGAACCATCTCACCTTAGAACAGCCCGCCCAAATAGAAATATGAGCCACATATATCATTTTAATTTTCCTAATTGCCACTTAAAAATGTAAAAGGCAGAAGGTGAAATGATTTCTAAAGTGTTTTTTAATTAACCTAAAATATCATTTCCACATGGAATCAATACACAAATTTTTAATGAGGTATTTCACATTCCTTTTTTAAAAACATCATCTTTGAAACCTGCTTCACAGACCAGCAGTTTCAGCATCACCTGTGAGCTTGCAGAAATGCAGGAGCTCAGCTAGCTCTAGAGCTGAGCCCCTTCCTGTAAGGGCTGTGACTTTACTTACCTGTGGCACCTACAGGGGCCGAGCAATAGGAGGTACGAACGAACGTAGCATATGTTTTTGGAGGACAGGAATGAATGCTTGAATCCTGCCTCCCCATCGCCCACTCTTGGCACTGTACTTCCTATGTGTGTGCTGTTAATGAGAATCTCAGAATCTTAGGTCTGCAAAAGAACTTGGGAGTCAGAAGACAAATGTGAGTCATAGCTGATAGAAAATTTAAAGTTTCTGTAGCCTAATTCCTTAGAGCCCCAAGTTAGGTAAGTCCCAAGGCTTGTTGGGCACCTTGTTTCAGGAGAAAAGTGGTTTGAGAGGGCAGATCTCACCAGGGCGTGTGGCTGGGTCTGCCTGGCCCTTCCGATATCTCTGTTCTCTTCCTCAGGAATTGTGGAGCCATTGCTCAAGGGCCCAGGTCTGACCTGCTCATAGTACTTATCCATCTGTTCCTCAGTCTTCTTCCAGAACGGATTTCAGGCACCTATAAATATGCATAGATTTCAACAGATTGAAACAAAAATAGAAAAAAATAATAAAGATGTGTGCATGGATGTGTGGACTAGGATCTTCACTACAGTAATACAGATAGTAGTAAGAAGTCAGAAGCAAACTAAATATCCAAAAGGAGGAGAGTAGCTGAGTAATGGCGCATTCAAATGTTGAATTCTATGTCATAAGTAAGAATGCTGATACAGACGTCATCGGGGACGTGAGAATGTGCTCACTGCCTAGTGGAGAGTGCTGCCACGCTCGTTTTATTTACATGCACGGGAGAATGTCTGGAAAAGATATATATCCCAAAATATTACTATTGCTTTTGCAAAGGGAAGACTTATTCTTACTCTTTTTGACAAACCACTGCTTCTGTAATTTTTAGTTTCCCCCCCCCTCAGTGAACATGAATTCTCTTAAGTAATACAGAAATGAAATTTACAAAATAGAATATGGGTAAGGAAAATGGGAAAAGGAGAAAATCAGAGTTCTACTCTGTGTAGAATTTATGTAATAATGTACTGATTTTTTTTTTTTAAGTCCTAAGTATAAGCCTATGGCATTATGGCTCAGTGGCCCTACTTACAGGTCCAGGCAATTACTAAACGTCAGAGCGATGGACTTAAGCACTTGGGTTTAAAAATTCATGAGCCAGCTTTCCTTAAATCTCGGTCTGTATTCAGGGAAGTGAAAATTAATAATGATGCAGTCTCTGTTTTGTTTTGAGTGGAATCCAACCATGAGCTGCCCTTCACGTGTGGGATCTAAATAGCCTGTGTATGTTGGATAATGATTGTGCAAGAGAGAAACCTAAAGTAACATGTTGGAGCTGGGTGGATGGGCGGGTGGGTAGGAATATGTACGGAGGCACACACATGTGAAATTGAACGCAGGACGGCTTTCACCATCTCCAACGCTTGTGCTTTGATCCAAGCCACCGTCAGTAGGATCCTGACTAGTCTCCTGCTTCCGCTCTGCGGCCTGTTCATTACCGAGTAGTCCGAGCCATCCTCTTCCTGACCTGGTCCGTGCTGCCTCTCAGTGCTTGTTGCCCACCCTCAGTCCCTCACTCACTCCGCTCCAGCCATGCTGGCCTTCTCAGGCTCTTTGCACTTCCTGTCCCCTTGGCCTAGAAACACTCTGCACTTCCCTGTCCCCGTCCAGTGTGGCTTTGCTTCTGCAATTCTTGTGGATCTCTGCTGAATTGCCATCTGACTCGCCTTTCTCAGCACCCTGTGTAAAATAGCCACCAGGCACTTTCTCAACACCGGTCCTAACTCATCTGTCTTCTTAGCACTTGTTCCCCGCACAGAGCACAGGTTTATCTGTTTGCTGTTTGTCTCCTTCCACTAACAGAGGTAGTCAACCTGTTCCCTACCGCCCACTAGTGGGCGTTCCAGCTTTCATGGTGGGCGGTAGCGGAGCAACCGAAGTATAAATGAAAAGATAGATTTAACCATAGTAAGTTGTTTTATAAAGATTTATTCTGCCAAACTTAGTGAAAATCCGACATAAAGTACTTGGTAAGTAATTATTATTATATGCTTTAACTTGCTGAAACTCTGCTTTATAAATTTTATAAAGTAAAGTTACTTCCCTACTTTATAAATCAGCATTACTGTGGAACCGGTGGGCGGTTAGAAAATTTTGCTACTAACAGAGATACAAAAGTGGGCGGTAGGTATAAAAAGGTTGACTACCCCTTCACTAGAATGTGAGCTGTCTGCAGGCCGGTTTTATTTCTTCTCTTTACTGCCCTTGTCTTAGTGCCGAGTGCACCCAGTAGGTGCTCACTAAATATTTGAAAGACGGAGCCTGACCTGTGGTGGCGCAGTGGATAACGCGTCAACCTGGGAACACTGAGGTCGCCAGTTCAAAACCCTGCACTGGTCTGGTCAAGGCACATATGGGAGTTGATGCTTCCAGCTCCTCCCTTCTTTCTCTCTCTCTCTCTCATTCTGTGTCTCCTCTCTAAAATGAATAAAATAAAAATAAATTTAAAATAAATAAATAAATAAATAAATAAATAAATATTTGCAAGACGGAATAGACTTCAGATATCATGTGACTGATCTTCCTCATTTTACCAATGAGGCGCCTGAGGGTCAACTGATAGCCACGGGGCAGGCCGAGGTCACAGAGCTGGGTGCGCAGGGCTGGCCCTGCCCTCTCCACCCCGCTCCAGCTCTGCCTGTGCCTCGGAAGGGAGAGGAACCACACGCACAGGGGCCGCGGCCTTGGCCATCCTGTCTCCTGTGTGTTTTTCCAGTTTATACAGAATTGCAGCCCAGAATAGCAGAAGAAAAAAAAAGTTGTTCCTCCAGAACCCTGGAAGCTCTTCCAGTGGGTCTGTCCCTGGAAAAACAGCAGCGATCTCAGGGAAGGTAGGAAACGGAGCCGGGGGCTCTTCCATCCTCAGGGGGAAAGGGGCTGGATTTGGTTTTGCAATTAAAATAGCATCTGGGTCTGTTCCCACAGAGCACGTTCTGGAAGGTAGGTTTATCTGCAGTATCAAGCGGGGTCTTCCCCCGGCCTGGCCCAGGACGGTATGAGTGGCAGGTGGCATAAGGGCTCACCCAGCATATGACATAAAGAAACTGGGCCCAAAGAAGCCACATGAAATCCCACTTGCAGCCTGAAAGCCTGCTGACCCCTATCCCAGCCTCGCTTGGAAGCATCTCCAAACACCTCCTCGGGGCCCTTGTCCCTCCTTGACATCGCTCAGATACCCACTTTGATACCCAGAGAGCTCTGGCCTCCTTCCTCTCATGCCCCATGTGGCTTGGTAATTGTCTGTGAAATGAGGGATTTGAGGCGCCACTCATCCATGTGAGGACAGCGGGGCCCTGGAGCGGTTGAGTGGAGGGGGGGAGGGATGCTGAGGGCTGTTGCAGTTTTCTCAATCCTGTCCCTCTGTCTGGCTTCTCAGATGCAGCTTTTGGATAAGTTTCCCATCGAAGGTGGACAGAAGGACCCCAAGCAGAGAATCATTCCCTTCCTCCCAGGTAAGCTTTGGGTGGCCCGGCTGATGGGATAGAGGGGCACCCTGGGGAGGGGCATTCCTTAGGTCAACAAAAGACTGGATACGAGGCCACACATTCTGAGCAGAGTAGACCCAGGGGTCTGTATAGTAACAATTCTCCAGGAAACTGGAAGCCCCTGAGGTTGAGGCCATTGTCCTCACAGGGCTTCTCCCACCATCCCAGGGCCTTTCTGGGCCTGTAGCTTCTGGAGAAGTTCTCGAGCTCTTGGACTTAGGGTTTACAAAAAGCACCAAGATCAAGGTCTTCTATGAAAGGATAAAAAAAAGGCAGGCTGAACTTTTCACTGGCTCCCGCTGTGATCATGGAGCCCACTCCCTGCCTGATTGCTTCCAGGTCTCCCAGCACCGTGATCATGGAGAGGCTCCATGCCCTGCCTGGCTTTGCATTGACTTGGGGTTTGGAATGTCCAATAGCCAGGTTTGTAATGACCTTAGCAGCTGCTCCAATAGAGTCCAGATGCTCTGCCCACCAGGGGCCTGAGAGCCCAGCTAGGACACGGTGGACACAAGTGTCCCAGAGCCAACAGGAAGCCAGGGGGTGCCCTGGTGCTGGGATGGACCTGGCCATGGCCATGAAGGCTGCCTGTTTGCTCAAGAAGAAGGCACGCCAGGGAAAAAGTACCTCATTATTGTTCAATCCATGGGCACTGATGAGGGGCTCAGCCTATGCCAGGCCCAGAGTAAGTGCCTGGGAGTGGGTGCTGGGGTGGCCTGGTGAGTCAAGGGGGATCTGGACTTGTTTCTATCCTCTAAGCACCTCAAGGTAGTGAGAAAGGCAAGACCTACTCCCTTAGGAGAGAACCAGCTGAGGCAGGATGGGACTCTCCTATGACTGACTGTGAGATCCCATTTTTGATTGGAGAAGGAGCTCATAGCTGAGGAAGGTAGCAAAGGCCTCCTGAAAAAGGGTGGGGTGGGGGCTGGAGCTGACCTAGAAGCCTGTGGGGATGGAGAGTGGGATGAAGTGCAGGGTTCTGTCCTGCTGCTGCCATGGCCAGTATCTCGGGTGTCAGACTACCTGGATTCACCCCTGGAAACCCCAGCACTGGTGGTTATCAAATGTTCTATATGCCTCAGTTTCCTCATCTGGAAAGTGGAGATGATGATAATATCTACTTCTTGGGGCTGATATAGGATAAAATGAACACTCAGGTGCTTAGAACCATGTCTGGCCTCTTGTAGGACCTAAAAAAATGTTAGCCTTTATTATAACTGACTCCTGACCATGCCTAGCATGGTACACCACACAGCCACATGTTATTAATTTGATTCAGTGAGGTTCTATCTCCATTTCACTGACTGGGACATTAAGGCCAAGGCAGGCTAACAGACTTGCCCAAGCCACGCAGCCAGGATGTATAGCCAACACCAGAGCTCTTACCTCTGGCTCCTGGGTCAGGGCTGCCCTCCACACCAGCCACCCCAGGGAGGCCGACAGCTGCAGGACCAGGGGCCTCCCTTATAGGGACTCTTATAGGATTGTGATGAAGATTGAAAGAATTCATGTAAAGCACTTTGCACAGTGCCTGTCCTGTAGTAAATGCCCAGTAAATGACGGCTGTTCATAAATAGTCACCTGCCCCATGCCACCTCCAACTCCTGGGAAAAGGCAAGCATAGGACCCCTTCCAGCCCCCAGACACATGTGACCTGTGCCTAGGGGGCGATCCTGTCTAGAAGAATGAGGTTGGCTGTTCCCCCACTCTCATTCCATCACGAAGGAAGTTAGTTGCTCTTCTCCCACCCACCTTGAGTGGGGTTTGTTCTTGATGGTTCTCGATGGTTGCTCACTGGCTCTCCATGACATTGCTGGCCATCTGGAATCCCACCCTGGGGCTCCCAGGTTCTGTTCCTAGCTCCCCGACCCCCAACTAGAAACTACCTTAACCCTTTCATACTCTACTCCTTAGCTTGGACAGGACAGAAAAAGATTGGAGTTTTTTCTTTTTTTCTCAATCCCTCCATCCCTCTCACCCAGCCCCCACCTCCGACGCTATCTTCCTGCTCTCTGTGTACGAGTCTGTCTCTATTTTGCTTGCTAGTTTGTTTTGTTCATCAGATTCTACATATGGGTGAAATCATATGGCACTTGTTTGTCTTTCTCTGACTGCCGTATTTCACTGAGCATAACATTCTCCAGGTCCATCTATGCTGTCGCAAAGGTAAGATTGCCTTCTTTTTCAAGGCGAGCAGTATTCCATTGTGTGAATGTACACATCTTTTTTATCCACTCATCAACTGATGGGCACTTGGATTATTCCAGATCTTGGCTATTCTAAGTAACACTGCACTGAACCTAGGGATACATATATTCTTTCGAATAAGTGTTTAAAAAATATTCTTAGGGTATATTCCCAGAAGTGGGATAGCTGGGTCAAAAGGCATTCCTGTTTTTAATTTTTTAAGGTCTCCATGTTGTTTTCCACAGTGGCTGCACCAGTCTGCAGTCCCACCAGCAGTGCACGAGGGTTCCCTTTTCTCCACATCCTTGCCAGCACTTCTTGTTTGTTGATTTATTAATGATAGCCATTTGGGCAGATGTGCGGTAATAGCTCATTATGGTTTTAATTTGCATGTTTCTGATGATCAGTTATGTTGAGCATCTTTTCATATGTCTATTTGAGGACTGATCTCAGCTAAAGATCCCTGGACGGTTGGCAGGGGTGAGGGCAGGGGAGGGCACAGGGTGGATGGTGCCACAGACTTGTGCCATTTTACAGGACAACTTCTATACCTTCTGTGTAAGTCATCAATTGTCTGTGGGCCGCCCCCTCCTCCAGACAGTGTGGCACGGTCGCTCCTGGGTGCTGAAGGCCAGTGTCTGGAGAAGGGGCAGCCGTGAGCACTCAGGAGCCAGCACCCACAATGGGGAGGGGTGGGTGTGCCAGCTCTAAGGGGCTCAGAGAGGGTCCCTCTAGATCTTCTGTATTACCTAGCACCAGCTTGAGTCTGTTTCCACCTCCCTGCCTTTGGGGAAGGTGACTGTGGTTACCTGCTGATTCCCCAGGTCAGTCCTTGCCCCAGTGACTCAGCAGAAGCAGTGACTCAGCAGAACTGCAGAGAGCTCAGCCCACCAAGCTGACCCTCTCTCTTATGACCCTAGGGAGGATTCTCATGAGCAGCTCTGCCAACCCTTTGCAGTGTCTGTAATTTCAGAGCAGGAATAACTCAAGGGGAGGAAGCAGGGAGAACCTACCTGTTCGTTATCTCCCTAAAACAGAAGAGTCTCAGTTTTAGCTTTAAAATGCTGGGACGTGATGCTCATTTCCGCTCCCCGGGTCTGGGGTCTGGCGTCTGGGGCAGGCGTTTGGAGCATTAGGCCAGCTGCTTTGCTTCGGCCTGCCTGGCTGAAGGCTCCTGGTTGGGGACTCATAGAAGTTTGAATGGCTGGTGAAAGTGACAGAGAAACAGGGAAAGAGAATCCAGGCTCACATTGTTATATGCTTGCTCATCCGCCAGACAAAGCCTGGCAGAAAATTCTGCATGTGAATCATAAATCTTAGGATCTAGGACCCAGGCTGTGTCTGGGGGTTCATGGTGAGTTTGGGGTCAGCCTGTGGGTTTGAACAGTGGTGAGGGCCGGGGACCCCTGTGGCCCAAAGCAGAGGCTCCACCCCAGGCGAAGCTCCCCCTAGGCATGCCAGTGTCTCACGGGACAGATGGAACTCTGCAGCACTGCTGGAGAGGGGCTTACGGTGTGGACTGCCGTGAGCAGGAACAACAAGTGGCAGAGAGGGGGTCCAGTACATATCATGTTTTGGGGGGAACTTCCTTTGTCCCTACCCCCTCAGTTGTCACCAGGGCTGGAACTTGTTTCTTGGGTCCTGGTGATGCAAATCACTGTGCCCAGCTCATCAGCATTTGTGAGGCCCTGCAGAGCCCACCGGAGGGGCGGAGGGGCGGAGGGGAGAGGAGATGTCGTGGGCCCCGTGTGGGATAGGCAGTTCTCCAGCAAGACGTCCCAGGAAAGGAAGCCTCACGTGGTTTCTTGGGCAGGACTTTGTATTGGGGGGTTGGACATATAGGAGGTGCATTGTTAAGACTTGCTGACTGGTCACGAACTGGGCGTTCTCCCTTATATACAGGTTCCTCTTATTGAGCTCCTCCTATGGGCTTTGTCATGTTTTAGGCACTCTACAGATCTTCTGTCCAATTCTCATTGCAGCATTGCCCCCATTTTAGAGAGAAATCAAATCCTTTCCCACCACCACTCCCACGCCTGCAGCGGCAGGGCTGGGCTCCTTCCTACCGAGCCCTGTGCCTTTCCTCGGGCAGCCACAGCGAGACCACCTCAGCACCTCCTCGCCTGCCTCCACATCTCCCAGGCTAGGGACCTGGGAGCCCCTCCAGCCGCCATTGCTGTGTCTTGTGCTTCAGGAGCGCACTGTGTGGGACAGGATGCTGACCCCACCCCTCTATTCCATAGAGTGGCTGAGGTCATCCACACTAAGTAATTGATCTTTTCTGTTTTTTTGTTTGCATGGAAACCATTTCGTTAATTATTAATTTAATATGCTTGCAAACAGGATCACCCCAAGGCTTTTAAAGGAGGACTGCCTTCATTTAATTATAAAAATGACAAGGTTGGCTAGTTGGTTTCCTAAGTCACAGGATTTTTTTTTTTTTAACTTTTCACTTGGAAATAATTACAGACTTACAGATGTTGCAGAAGTCGTAGGCACTTTGCAGGCCTCCCCTCCAGTCCTGCCACCATCCTGTAGGGTAGGTGGCGTCATTCCCAATCCAGGGAGCAGTCAGATCCCTTCCACCATCACATAGCTGTGGAGTGGTGAGCCCGTTGGCCCGCTAGAACCAGTGGTAATATCTAATGTAACTACAGTACTTTATAGAACCCAGAAAGAGGATGCTGGCGTGACTCAGTTCACTAGGTGATTACTTGTTATTTTAAGGAGGTGGAGAGTGCTGTGAACAGGCATGCCAGCTGGCCTTTAGGAAGAGGCAGTGGTTTGATGACAGTCCCTGGGAAGCTCTACTCCCACGCCTGAACTCTTGGCATTCCCACCTCCTGCAGAATAGAATCCTTCCGAGTTTGCCGGAAAGAGGGCAGACCTGGAGCTTAGAGACTGGGCATCAAACCCGGTAGGAGCAGAACTACTCTGCGCAGGAACTAGAAAAGAGCTGAGCTTGACCCTGTTTGCAAGCCAGTGAAGTTACCTTGCCCTGTTTTTGTGAATGTTAGCAGAAAACAGGAGCCTCCTGGGTCAGAGACGAAAGACGATTGCAGCACAGCAAGCAGCGTGAGGATCAGCCCATGTGCCTCCAGGTCCCGCTGCCTCCAGTTCTCATAGCCTCCACGTCCACAGCGCCCAGATGAACGCCTGCTCAGTTAGTGGGTTACCTTACAAGAGAAGTACCCAGATCTCAGGGAGCTGACATCCCTTATCACAGAGAGTGTCTGCTCGGGAGAAAGACACTATCTCGGTCTCTCAGGGCTAAATGCAAACTTGCTGTGCACTCCAGAGCGAGACACTGCCTCTGTCTTCTGAGGCTGTTTGCTACACAAAACCTTTGAAAAGATAATCCAGAACAAAAGGCAGTTAGTACCTTGTAGGCAAGACATACATACAGAAATGAAGGGAACCTGGGCGCACTATCTCACCAGTGTATCTTGTGCTTTCTGGGGTCTCCTGCTTTGTGGGTAGACATGAAGTTCTTTAAGACACTGAGCCAAGTGTGGTGGGGTGAGCAGCCTATTGTTTACATAGAACTTTCTGCCTTGTTTTAAAAGACTATTGTGGAAAATTCATCTCCTGTTGCCCATCCTGGGATTGGAGTAGATTTCCTGTGTATCCTGAGTTTGCCAGCCCAAGGAGGCTCCCTGGGAGGAAATGGCCATTGCAGAGAGACCTCGGGTGTGTAGCTGCTGATGTAAAAAGCAAACAGCTGCGACCAGGGGCCGAGGGACTTCAGAAGCCAGGCAGCAGAGCAGAAAGAGATGAACTCACTCTGCGAAGGAAGGCTGTGCGAGGTCTCCCTCCCACTCGCACGCCGTCCGTGTCCCTGTGCTGCACCCAGGCTGGTGCTGGCTCTCGGGGCTTCCAGAAAGCCCCTTTACCCTAATAATGGAGTCGGTCCCACCCATAGGTATCTGTATTCCTGGGTTGATGAGTCATGGAGAAACTAGATAGTTTAGGAAGAAAAGTGAGCCTAATAATCTAAGTAGGTGCTGTCAGCCTGTCGGCAGCCTCGTGACCCCATGGGCTTAGAGGTGTGTATTTTTAGACAGCAGGCGTGCTTGGTTCTTTTGTACTGGCTCACCAGTTTACATACCAGCCCCATCGTGAAGAGGCGGTCTGGAGCCACAGGGCAAGGGGTGCTGGGGGAGTTGTAAGCAGGGTCTCCAGGGCCTTCCTCTCCCTGCCCCCCGAGCCCTGTGCAGCAGATCCGGTGTTTGTTCCAGGGCAGAAGGAAGCAGGGGGAAGGGATGTCTCTAGCTAGAGCTGGTCCATGGCATGGGGGAGAGCCGGCCCTCTCCCTGGGCTCTGGGAGTTTCTGCGGGACTCCACCAGGCGACCCCTGAGAAAGTCCTCCCTGGGGACCTTGGAAGCGCTGAGAGAGGCGACTGGCAAATATCGCAGCCCCAAAGGGAGAGGGCCCCAGAGGTCTCAGAACCCCACTGATGACCTCAGATGGCAGGAAGAGGCAAACCTACGTGATAGAGAAGCAAAAACAGGGTCTGCTGGTAATGCCAGGGTTTTAAAAAGATAGACAAGATTATAGGCCTGAGAGGAACTGGGTGCTGTTTTCAAAGCGGCTTCTTCTAACCTCCTCTGGAAGTGCTGGGTCTTCTCTTGCTGTAATTACTGCCCCCACCCCCAAATCATTCTCCTGCTCTGTAATCTGGGACGGGCAGTTCTCAGGGTCCACTATTGGCAGCTGACTCTGAAGACTTCTTGGAAGCGTGCCCACTCCTGCTGAAGGTGTTTGTGGAGCACCTGCTTTGTGCCTGGACCAGCTGTAGGTGCCAGTGACGTAGCTGAGAGCAAGGCAGACTGGGTCGCTGTTCTCCGTAACTATACCTTCCAGTGGGGGAGCCTGAAAGCAGACAAATCAAATCTGGTAGTGATAAGTTCCAAAACAGAAAATAACTAGGTCACGTGGCAGGTACCTGGGCTCCAGGCTCCTGAGGTTGGTAAAAAAAGGCCTGAGATTGCAATGGTGACAGCTGAACTGAGTCTTGTGGGGAGATCAGGGCCCAGAGTGCCGGGCTGGGGAGACGGCAAGGATAGTGACCAGAATGGGACTAGGGGTGTATATTTGAAAAACGGCAGCAAGCACTGAAGCCGGGAGACTTGGTGGGAGCGGGGGTTAGCTACCGTCGAACAAGAGGGCTCTATCTGTGTGCATGAGCTCTATGACTCTGACTCTGGCCCCGGCACATAGCCTCCAGCGTCAGTTTCTCCATCTGTCAGAGGGTTAATCATGGTTTAGGATGATGTCCACGCAGGTAAAACAGTTGGTGCTGTGTGAGCCACACAGAGAGGCGTGCTGCAAGCCCCTGCGTCCCTCAGAGGGGCTTTGCTGAGGGACACGGACGCGGGGTTTCCTTGCCCCGCCCTCTCTGCCCATTCCGCTCCCCCCTCCTTTCATCCCCAGTTGCACTCCCTGCTTCTCCTTTCTTGCCTGTGGCCACCTGCAGAGCAGCAAGGAGGTTGTTTCTGAAGAGTTGATGACTCAGAGGGCTGACCTAGGAGGAGCCGTGGAGCGAGGACCGTGGAGCCCTGGCCCTGTCACTGTGATAACCCAGCAGGCCAGTAGCTCTGCAGCTCAGCTCTGGAGCTGCCAGGTCTCTCTGGGCAGAAGGAGCTTTGCGGGAGGCAGCCACTCAGGACCTGTTTGCTTTGGAAAATAAATGTACCCCTGGCCCTTCCCCGTGTCATCCCATTTCAAGATCAGGGAAAGAGTCAGGTCACTTTCTTACAACTTGCTCTGTGCCTTTCTTATCCAGGGGTAATTCGACCCTCTAGACACCCACCCCAAGTCTTCAGCCCTGTGTGAAGTGTATCCTGGGGAATCTTCCCCAAGAAGCCTCTGATCTCAGAGGAAATGCACCTCTTAGATTAGCGTGCAGAAATCTGTGCCCAGAACAGTGCTCTAGTGTACTAGGTCCTGGGGTCACTCTTTCTAATCGCTGTGGCACAAAATAGAATAAGTTAAATTAGAGCAATCTGTGTGAGCTTCCAGTGTGGCTGCCCCACAAGGCCAGGCTGTACAGTTGCCATGGCCACCCTAAGGGGTAAGGATTTGTCCTGTGTGCGTCAAGGTCTCCGAAAGGTTTTAGGCTGAGGGGCCACACGACCGGATTTCTGTTTTGAAATGACTCCTCGGCCCACACATGTCACACATACTGGAAGGACAAGGGAAGGAGCATGGAGCAGGAGGACCAACTAGAAGTGGGAGAGGTCTGGCAAGAGATGACGTGGCCTGGTCGCCGCTGAGCAAGGGAATGGGGAGAAGTAGGCTTGAGGTGTATTTTAAAGGAATGGGCAGGAGGCCTTGCTGATGGGTGGGAGCTAGGATGAGGGAGAGGTTAAGAATGAGGGTGCCCAGGTTCTATGGGGGGCAGCCCCAACCAAGATGGCAGAGTCAGTGTTTCCCAGCACCCCTCCCCCACCCCACCTTGGACACCACCCACCCTGGGGCTGAAAAAAATGAACTTCCGCCCTCCTCCCTGAGGTAACTGAAGCCTTTGGCTCCTATGAAAGATGCCTTGTGGTGGTGCGTCCCTGCCATCAGCCTCCCTCTCCATGGGCCTCCAGCCCTGGACATTCTGGTTTTTGGATCCAGGTTTCAGTGGGGTGTAGGAAGGGTGTCAGTGGGGGGGGGGGGTGGAGGAGGGAGAACACTCGGGTCCATTGAGAGGGAGCTCAGCCCTCCTCCTGCTCAGGAGGTGAAGGACCCTGGTGGTAGGTCTCCACAGTGTCCCTGGCCTGACTCCTCTGTTGTTCATCAAGTCACCCCAATTGGACTTAGGAGGCTTAAGGACAGCGCCCCACGCCAAAGCTCTTCCCTGGCAGGAGCAGAGCTGCCCCTTGGAGAAGCCCCAGACCTGTGTGCACTGATACGCCATTCACCCCGGGCAGTACCACTGCTCTGAGCCTGGAAACACCTCCTCCTGCTTCGCCTCCACAGTTCCAAGGACTGATGCCCACTGAGGAAACCCAGAGGCCAGGCTGCCTGGCCTCCAGACCACAGTGGGCCTGAGAGACTGGCACAGCCTGAACATGGAGTCTGTTCATCTGAATGCCCCTTCAGAGGGCAGGGGAGGAAGCGAGTGGGGGGATGTGCTGGCAGCACCCGCCCCTCTACCCTTCGGGGGCACGCTGTGAGAGAAAAGGTTACACCAGTTCCCCCCAGGACAGCGCACAAGGGCCGCTGATTTCCCCTTCGTGAGAATGAGTCAGGCAGATCTCAGGGCGAATTTCTAAAGCTGCCAAGGGAAGCTGTGTGACTCAGCTCTGCCAGCCCCAGAGCACGGTGCTTCTGCAGATCTGAGCCGGGCTTTGGGCTCAAACAGAGCTAGGTTCACACCAGGCCTTTCTACCTGGTGCCGGTTGTCTGGCTTGAAGCTCTGTCTTTTCTGTGCTGGAGGCAAGCATGCAGTGCATTTCAGCACCAGGGCCTCAGAGCCTGACAGCCTGGAGTCAGATCCTGACTCAGCCTCCCTGTAGCTGAGTGACCTTGGGCCAGCCTTACTCTGCACCTCCGCATCTCCTTTGTAATTCTCGTCTGTGAAATGCCCTCAGAGCTGTTGGGAGCACTGAATGAAATTTTGTCTATGAAGCACACACTAAACCAGTGATGGGCAATCTTTTGAGGTTGGTGTGTCAAAATTCATTAAAAAACTGAGCATAACTCAGGTGGTGTGTCACTTCAAGAAAAACGGCCTAACTGGAAGTCCCAGTACTAGACGCTTTGTGCCAGAGTTCTGTTGTTTTGGCCTACAGACCTCCGGCACAGAGTGTCTATACTACTGTAAATGTTTTATCCTAGACTACTGCACCTGGCCGTGCAGGAGCCAAGGATGAAACGTCCTTCTGGGCATGTGGCCCCATACTTCTCTGGTATGTGGCCGCATGTCATCAAAAATGGCTACGCGTGTCAGTGCTGACACGCGTGTCATAGGTTCGCCATCACAGCATTAAACACTCCATACATGGTGATGATTTGGTGATTATCAGTATTGAATGAACTCAAAAAGTCTAGAGGCTTTGGCTAGAAATAAATGATAAAGGCCCTGGCTGGGCAGCTCAGGGGAGAAAGCATCAATCCAGTGTACCCAGTGGTTGTGGGTTCAACCCCTGGTCAGGGCACAAGCGAGAAGCAATCAATGATTACACACCTAAATGGAACAACTAAGTGGAACAGCTAGTCGATGCTTCTCTCCCCCCACCCCTTCCCCTCTCAGATAAATGGGGAAAACAATTTAAAAGAAGAAGTAAGTGGCCTGATCAGGCAATAATGCAATAGATAGAGTGTCAGCCTGGGATGCTGAGGACCCAGATTCAAAACCCCAATATCACCGGCTTGAGCATGGGCTCGCCAGCTTAAGCACAGGGTTGCCAGCTTGAACATGGGATCATAGACATGACCCCATGGTTGCTGGCCTGAGCCCAAAGGTCAATAGCTTGAAGCTCAAGGTCGCTGGCTTGAGCAAGGGGTCACTGGCTTGGCTGGAGCCGCCCAGTCAAGGCACATACGAGAAAGCAATTAATGAACAACTAAGGTGCTACAACTACGAGTTGATGCTTCTCATCTCTCTCCCTCCTGTTTGTTCCTGTCTGTTCCTCTCTCTCCCTAAAAATAAAGAAAGAGAGAGAGAAAGAGAGAAAGGAATGAAGGAAGGAAGGAAGGAAGGAAGGAAGGAAGGGAGGAAGAAAAGACTTATTCAAGGGTCTTAGAGTTTGCAAACAGGGAGCAAACTGAGGCAAAACCCTAGAAGTGTTTTGAAGAAGAAAGAAAAGTTATGAGTTCTTATTGTAAAATGTGCATGCTTGAGAATAACCAGCCCTGCATTTGTAGTGCTAGGACTGTCCAGGACAGCTCTCAGTCAGAGTCAGGGTCTGGATGATGGGTGCCAGGTGGCCTGGAGGGTTGGTGTCAGGAGGACTGGTTACATCCGGTGGTTTGGAAAATGGATTTAGGTGGTCTGAGTATGTAAGTCCTTCAGGGAGGTAATAGAGCGTTATCTGGAGGTCTGGTGTATATCCAGATATATATCCAGATATTGATAGAGACTGGAAAGTTCAAGAAGTTTAAGTTTCAAGCTAGTGAGGACAAGAATGGAGTCTTTCTTCATCCTCAACATTCATAATGTTAATCATTGCAGCATTTGATTAAAGCAATTCCATTTTACATATTCCCTATCTGCACTCTTTCCTCATTACTATCGGGCTCATCACAAAATGGTGAGCTGTCTCTCTGTGATCCTTCCCACAGTGAGATTTCATTTCAAGGTCTGCTGCTCAAAACGCAGGTTGCAGATCAGTAGCATGAACATCATCTGAGAGCTTGTGCGAAATGCAGTGTTGGCCCCAGACAAGAGCTGCAGTCATGGTGTGCAGATTAACAATACGCACAGGTGATTTGTATGCACAGGAAGGTTTGAGAAGCACTGTTCTGTCCATCCACATAATGCAAACCACTAAATCTTTATTGATGAGCCAATTTCTGACCTCAGGAGAGGCGCATCATGAAACAAGGCTTCGTGCAAGTAACTCAGTGGGGGCTGGGCTGTTGGCCTCGTGTGGCACCCTGTGGAAAGGAGATATAAGTCACAGCACAATCCTCTACCCCCCCCCATCACCAGCCTAACCAGGAGGCTGCTTGGGACCCCGGCCACAATCCCCCATTAGCTATAAGTCAGAAATTCTTTCTCCCCTCCTTTCCAAGGTGAGGTGAAGTTCGGGGCTAAGGCAATTGCTAAGGTTTTTAATTTCAGAAACCTCTTTGATTGGAGATGGGAGAGATTGGCTTATGAAGCCTCTGTGGTTTTGAAGATAGTATGGCATGTGTCCATTATTGTACTATTAGGAGGGGGAAAGGTTTGAGTCTTTTTTAAGGAGTCTCTGGCAAAAGATTAAAACCAAGAAGTTAACAGATTTTAAAGAAGTATCTTTTGCTCTTCTGTATAAAGCAATTGCCGACCTCAGCTTCAAAAGGAGGGAACCAGGGGAGGAGAGTTGAAAGCCTGTGACTGATGATTTGGTGCCTTCTCTCATGGGCAAGGTTTTCATCTTGGCTTCTTGTTTTTTGTTCTGAAAGGTGAATTTATGACTTTGATAGTGATCACTGATGAAGATGACTTAAATAAGACTTGCTCTTGAAAGAGAGAGTGAAATAGCCGTTAGCACATGAGCTGTGTGGCCCAGAGATGACTTCGAACTGGATATAGGGGTAAAGTTTCAAACAGCTTTCTGAGAAACTGTGTGTAAGGCTTGGAACTTTTTTTTTTTAATTTTTTCATTGATTTGAGAGAGAGAAAGGGGAAGAGAAAGAGACAGACAGAGAGAAAGACAGGGGAAGGAAGAGAGAGAGAAGCATCAACTCATTACATTTAGTTGGTCCGTTTAGTTGTATACTCATCAGATTGCTTCTTGTTTGTGCCCTGACCAGGGTCAAATGCACAAACTCTGGAATGCCGGGTCGACACTTTATCCATTGAGCCCCCTGGCCAGGGCAAGGCTTCGAACTTTTAACAATTGCAAATGAGAGAAGACTTCTGTATAGCTACTGTTTATTAAGTACATACATTTGCCAGATAATGTACAAAGGTTTTCATGTGCTTACGTTATATCAATTAATTACAACAACCCCACTTTACAGATGGAGACTTACAGGCTAGAAGGGGTATATGCCTTGCTGAGGGCCACCCAGCTAGTAAGAAACAGAGCTGAGATTCGAACCCTGGCCCTAACACTTCTAAGTCCAAGTTCTAATGTCCTAGTGGTGCTTGCTTCAGAGTGAGGTTGACCAAATGTCCTGTCTGGAGATGAACAGTTCAAGTTTGATATAAAATGGTGGATACGGTACTTACAACAGGGTATTTGCATTTCTTTAAACTTTGCTTCAACTTTTGTTATCATTTTTTATTTTATTATATCAATTAAAGGTTGCTCAATAGCCTTTTTTTTTTAAGTGTCTGATTCCTAGAATAAAGTTCTAGATTACATTATTTTCTGCTATCTTCCCCTTAACCTTCTTAACTTGAACCAGCCAGCCAGTGGAGGGTGCTGGAATTGCAGGTATAGCGCCCAGAAAGAAATTGACTTCCACCAGACTGGCTTTGTAAACACAAACCTATAACGTAACCATGTACTGACAGCTATCACAGATAGTATCTATAAACCACAGCTCAACAGGGACTAACATGAGGAAAAAAGAAGTCTCATTATTCCTTTATTTTTCTATGTGATCCTAAAATCAGGAAGTTTTTATTTGGGGTGCAGAACATGGTTTTACTTATTCCTTCCAAAAATTTGGTGAGAGAGAAATTCGGAGCCTACTTTGGTATCTGCAGTTGCTTTTGCCATGTCCGACACTTCTTCCTCCAGACATTGGGATGGTCTCCTGTGCATTGTAATAGTTTTCCATTTCTTCATTCAGATTCCCCCATGAGAACAGGTCATAGCCTCCTCTCTGAGCCCAAAGTTTCTCCATATATGAAATACAAGGATTAGTCTTCATACTGTCTAGGTTTTCTCATGGTCCCAACATTTTTTTCTGACCTCATAGATAGTAAGACCAAAGGAATAAATGTCTAATGATGAAACATCATGCAAAAGGGAAAATATTTTTGGAGAACAGAGGTCTTCTAGACCCACCTCCAATCCCACCGCATTGGCAGAATGTGGCTGCCTCTGTATAAGGCCAGCTTTGTGCCCTTCCCCACCCCACCCCCCATTTCCTTTGGAAAGGGTAGAAAGCCCCCTTGTCTTGAATGCTTCCCTGCAAAGAGCTCCTGCTGAAAGATTGCACACATAGCCAAGGCTTTGACCTTCACCTTTGCCCCCTGACTTACTTGGTAAAAAAGAGTTCTTATCCTCCCCTCTCTAGGTTTCTTGGGGAAAATTGAGCTAGGGTTAGCAAGAATTAAATGAAAATATAAATAGAACATGTTCTATAAATAACACTGCCCTCAAATCTGGAGGCATGAAACCGGCGGGGCAGCAGACGGTCACAAATCACGATGGCCAGGACAGCGAGTGAGCCTTGTCCGGTTGCTTTGGTGTCTCTTGGGTGGGATACTTCAAGCTTGCTGGTGGGGCCTGCAGAAACTTTCTCTCTGGGCTTTAGAAGCCGTCATTGTGCCTGTCTTCTATAAACAGTGGGACAAAGTAACTGCCTGGCGTCAGACCTGGCTTTTAGTCCCAGCAATGTGTGACTTGGGAAAATTTAGAAGATAGCTCCAAGCTTCAATTTCTTCTTTTGTGGTTATGGGGATTTTAAAAACTGGAATTTTTGAAGAGCAGGAATCATACCTTATTTTATCTTGGTTAGCAGGGTGGTATCTAGGGCCAGATTATTTGGGTTCTAATCCCTGTAATTGCACCCTACTTACTAGCTGTTTGGCCTTGGGAATGTTACTTAATCTCACTGGATGTCAAATTCTTTGTCAAATAGGAAGAATAATGGTAACTACTTTATTGGGCTGGTGTGAGATTAAGTGAATTAATGTTTGTAAAGAGCATGCCTGACCTGTGGTGGCACAGTGGATAAAGCATCGACCTGGAACACTGAGGTCACTGGTTCGAAACCCTGGGCTTGCTTGGTCAAGGTACATATGGGAGTTGATGCTGCCTGCTCCTCTCTTCTTCTCTCTTTCTCTTTCTCCTCTCTAAAATGAATAAATAAAATCTTTTAAAAATAATTTTGTAAAGAGCTTAAGCCAATGCCTGGCACATAGTAAACATGTAAATATTTATTAAATAAAGAAGTCCATATGTCCCCCATGCCTTGACTATTACCTGGCACATAGTAGCTGTTCAACAAATGTGTTGAGTGAATGACAGAATGTGTACTAGACCTGCCTATCTTGCAGTCTGCAAAAGTCATTCAACAAGATTGTGTGAGTTCTTTCTAACCTTCCAAATGCTGTGCAAATGGAAGTAGGATTATTATTTTTACCTATCTGGGTGACAGCTTGGCAGGGGTGAAGGCAGGTACCCTCGTGGTCCTCATTCACCGTCCCTGTCTGTGCACACTGCATTTTGTCTGCCTGGGGGAAATGTGTGGGCTGAGGCATCTCCATGGTAGAAGTGCCCTTTCTGATGCAATGTGCTGTGGCAGTGCCAGGCTGGCTGCCAAGCCTAGTACCCTCGACCCTTCTTAGCATGAAGCCCACCATTTTGGTAGTGCTGACATAGTTCTTCTCAAGCAAAGCAAGCTCTTCAGCAGATCTATGATTAACTATGTAGCATTTTGCTACAGGCAAGTTTTAAACATAAATACAAAAGAAAAGATAGCCCACGCCTCCCCCCAAAACAAGCTGAAATGGAGAAAGGAGAAAATAAGTGGAAAAAGCACTGAATCAGAAGTCTGGTGCTGAGTGTAGGCCCAAGCCTACGTCAGCTTAGAAGTATGGTACCAATCAAACCATCAGCTCTCTGAGTCTCTCCAGCTCTGGCCAGTGAGTTAGATTCGCGCAATACTTCTCAGCCCCAAAGGTGCATGAGAATCACTCAGGGGACCTTATTAAAAATGCAGTCTTTCCTTCTGCTTCCATCCCTTCCATCTAAGATTCAGGGGATCTAGGTGAATATCAGGAATCTGCATTTGTAACCAACACCCCAAATATCTCTGATCCAGGTAACCCAGGAACTCTCACTCTCACAAGCAGTGTTGGGCCTTGTATCAGTGATCTGTTGCTGTGTAACAAGTACCCCATCCCCAATTTAGCTGCTTAAAACAACAATAAGCATTTATTTCTTCACACAGTTTCTATGGGCTGGGAATTCAGGAATGTTTTGCCTGCATGATTTTGATTCAGGAGAGTATAGTCAAGAACCTTCTAACATCTGGACTCACCTCCCAGCCACCCATCTTCTGAAACCCAAGAAGGGCTTTAGAAGGGTCTGAAGGTGCTATCTCTCCTTAGGTTAAAATGTGGTCCTCAGCCTTGTAGGTTCAGGATCTCAGGTGTGTATTTCTGAACACAGTTTTGATGACTTGGCTTGGCTTTGTGTGACCCATGTGATCAAAACCCTGCTACCCATTCAGTCTCTTCTAGCACCACTCACAGCCCACACCCACACCCTGTAACCTCCCAACACCCCCCCTCCTTCTAGCCACAGCGATCTTACTGTAACTTATCAGATGTGTCCCATCCTTTTTTATCTCTGGAACTTTGCTCAGCTTCTTCCCTCCGCCCGGAACATTTTTTTCCACTTCCCTTCGCCTGGCTTGTTCCTACCTGTCCACTCGTCCCCTAACCCCCACGGTGGGCCATGCCACAGGGAGAGGCTGCCGGGAAGCTCTGCCCAGCGCCCCACAGTCCCTTTCCTGAGGGCAGCCTCCCCAGCAGGGAGGGATCTGAGGCTGCACTGACTGAATAGGGCCCTTTATTCCCAGGCTCCCACAGGAGGGTGCTGAGCCACAGCCCACCATGCCCGCCACACCCGCCACACCCACACCCACACCAAATGGGGACAGCCTGGCCCTGGTGTCGGCTCTGAGTTAACCACACTCTCTGGCCCCACTCTGTCTGGGCCCTGGAGGGCGAGCCCATTCCTCCCACAACCCCACTCTGAGCCAGCCAGCACTGGGCTCAGAGTGTGTGTGTGTGTGTGTGTGTGTGTGTGTGTGTGTGTGTGTGTGTGTGTGTGTGTTGACACGAGGAAGACAGTCTAGAGTGAGAATGTGTCAACACACACACTCGCACAGTTATCCACTCAGCCTATGTCAGCGCAGGGCCATGGTGCCAGTCCTTGTGCTGGGCCCTGAGGGCACAGTAGTAAATGAGCCGTCTTGTAAGATAAGAGCTCATATAAAGAGACAAGATCCTTACACATCTTGGTGAGTTCTAGGAGGGAAACAACCATGTCCTGGGAGGGAAGGGAGAGGCCTCTGCTACTTGGAGCGGCCTGCTAAGGCCTCCCGGGGAGGTGGTGACCTGAAGGATAGAAGGTGTCAGCTGTGCACAGGGTAGCGGGAACCGTGTCGCGGGAGAGAGGACAGCGTGCACACAGGCCCTGGGGTGGGCAGACCCAGCTGTGTTGCTGGTGCTAACTGGAGCCCAGCATGGCTGGCCTATTGAGGGGAGGTCAGAAGTCAGGAGACATGGCAGACCCTGCAGAGCCTGGCAAAGGAGTTTGGGTTTTATTCTCAGTGCGCTGCCAGGGGTGAAGTCACTGCAAGGGGTGAGCAAAGGTTTTGTTTCCAGAAAGTATTCTGGCCCTGGCCAACTAGCTCAGCAGTAGAGCATCAGCCCGCTGTGTGAAAGTCCTGGGTTCAATTCCTGGTCAGGGCACACAAGAGAAGCACCCATCTGCTTCTCCACCCTTCCCCCTCTACTTTCTCTCCGTCTCTCCCTTCCCCTCCCACAACCAAGGCTCCATTGGAGCAGAGTTGGCCTGGGCACCGAGGATGGCTCCGTGGCCTCTGCCTCAAGTGCTAGAATGGCTTCAGTTGCAATGGAACAATGCCCCAGAGGGGCCGGCCGAGCATAGCACCCTGGTGGGCATGCCAGGTGGATCCTAGTGGGGCACATACGGGAGTCTGTCTCTCTGCCTCCCTGCTTCTCACTTCAGAAAAAATGCAAAAAAAAAAAAAAAAAAAAAAAAAAAAACCAGAAGAAAGTATTCTGGCTCCTGGGTGGAAAACGGAAAGTGGATTGGGAGTGGCAGGTGGGGAAAGAATTGGGAATCAGACAGACAAAACTTCACCATACAACTCACATGGGCTCCCTGTGACAACAGGCATCTTGTATAAAACCCCTCCTGCATGCCCAGCTCTGTGCTGTGCTTGTCCCATGTGCTGTTTCTCAGCCACAGCCAGCCCTGTCATCGCAGTGGCACATGAGAAGACTGATGCCCAGGAAGGTTCCTGTACCCAGGACACAGGGTCTTAAGGACTGGAGGCCCCTCACTCTGCAGTTCCCCCTGTTCCCACTGCCAGCGGCTGAATGGTCCTAGATTTTGATTTCTTTTAACCTTCCCACTGGATCAAGCATTGAAAACCACAGCTTGACAGTGAACTCAGACCAGTGTGACCATGACTATGAAGGCCACTTGTCTCACCATTAGTGCACATATTACGTGGGTTTACTAAGCCCCTTCCAGAGTGTGCTCAGCCCTGTCCGAGCCCAGCTCTGAGTGAGACCACGACCTGTGTGCCCTAAGGAGCCCCAGTGGCACCCCAGTGGTATTTGTCCCTAGCTTGGCCACTGTGAGGACTGTTACATTTGATCGCAAAGCCTCTCCCTTCCCTGGGGCAAAGGGCCACCCCAGTGGTCGATTAAAGTGCTCTGCCACCTCCCGGAGTTGGGCTGGGATGGCCCACGCCTCCTGCCAACGCACACAGTGCCCGCCGTTGTGGCCAACATCCTCCTCTGATTGGATACCTGTTATGAATCCCTGGGTGCTGGCTACCATATAGGTGATTCCAGAGACCTGGGCTGCTCTTGTGTGGCAGCCTATAATCCAGAGTTAATCTTACAACTAAGGAAATCCCTCCAGTCTGTGTCAGGGCTCAAGACTAACCTTGGGCATTCTCCAAAGCAGGGGGAACAGAGTTGGCAGACTCAGGGGTTTTGTTTCTGTTCATATTGCTCTTCCCAAAGCTAACCCTACAGGTAAGAATCTACCCCTTGTGTACATACCTCACAATTAAAAGGGACCTTGTTCCAGGGATCCAGACTCACGTGCGCTTAAATTTGCAGCCGCTTGAATCAAATCATAAAGCATGTATTTTTAAATAAGCCTGGAGAAAATAAAAGTAAATGGCACTGAAGTCAATAAATGTGTTAGTGCCCCTTCTCTGCAGGAGACATCACCCAGTCGGTCTAGAGTTCTCACATCCACAGCCGACAGATGTGCTGTCAAAGCCCACCTGTCATCTGTGCCTTCACAGTGAAGGACTAGGGTGCAGGCAGTGCTCCGTTTCTGGGTCTGGATGCTAGTCACGTAAATGGCTTCAGTTTGTGAAAATCACTGAGTTATACACACCTGTGTATGCTTTTCCACACAAATACTTATACCTAACGCAAAAGGTATTTGTTGTTTTTTTTAAAACAAAAAAGAAATTGTTCTGGTCCCACAGCTCCGTTAGACTGCTGCAAGCCATCGGTTGCATTGGGTTCAGTAAAGATGGGCAGGTGTGCCTATAGTAGGTGCTTTGTCTCTAGCAGACTCCTATAAATCCCACCCGACCTCACTGAGGATGGGGAATGAAGGATTTTGTACCTTTAAGCCTGGCTCTGTGCAGTAGGTATGGGGGCCTCCAAACCAGAATTTGGGAGACCATTTTTCCCTATTAGGTATGTGATAATTCTTACTGTAAGCGTGCTGTGGCTATGAGAGAGTTAAGGTTCTGATCTATGGCGAAACCCAAAAGAGATTTTTGCAAGTCTCTTCTCCTGCGAGTGTGGGAGAGGAGGTGGAGGATGCCAGGTAGGGAGACTCACCTGGGTGAGTCACCCTGGAGTGCCCCAAGGTGGGCAGATGGAGTGAGTAATCACTGCCACTCCATTGTGTTCTGTCCTCCACTCTTTGAGTTGGGCTGACGGAGGAAGAGTGCCCCCCAAAGAAGGCGTGGGATCCATGGGGGAGACACACTGTGTGTAAGGGGTGGGGGTTTGAATCAGGAAAGGTTGCTGCAGGCTGAGGGGAATTAGTATTTGGCCAGGTAGAAAGATGGGTGCCTGGAGTCCACGTGGCCAGTGAGGAGGAGGTGGGCAGGGCCAGGTTGTACCCTACCTTTACTTGACCTGGAATTGTCAGCTCATAAAAGATCCCATTTGTTCAACATTTATGATGGGCTGGGATTTGTGTTAAATTCTTTTATACATTAGTTCACTGACGCCAGACAGTAACCCTTTGAGTCAGGCATTTCTATGCTGTGGTGCTATTTCAGGACTCTGAGGTTCAGCTAGGGTGTGACTTATTCCAATCACACAACAGTCAATGCCAGAGCCTCATGTACTAGTCAGGAGCCTTCTATTGACAAGGACGAGACCTATCTCAATCTGGTGTAAGTAAAAAATGGGGGGATTTATAGGCCTTCATATTGGAAACTTCAAGGGCAATGGCTTCAGGCACAGCTGCATCCAGGAGACCAAATCATGTGCCACTCTCCCTCTCAGCTCTCTTTTCTTCTGTTGACTTTGTTCTCAGGCAGGCTTTCCCCAGTGGTGACAGGTACACACAGATGCTCCCTAGCGACTTGGAGCTTACAGTTTGTGAATTAGTCCCCGGCAGAAAGAGAGCACTTCTCTTTCTGGTTGTTTCAGGAAATGTCCCAAGCTGATTCTCATCAAACCAACTTGTGGCGCAGTGGATAGAGCGTCGGACTGGGATGCGGAAGACCCAGGTTCGAGACCCCAAGCTCGCCAGCTTGAGCGTGGGCCCATCTGGCTTGAGCAAAAAGCTCACCAGCGTGGACCCAAGGTCGCTGGCTCCAGCAAGGGGTGGCTTGGTCTGCTGAAGGCCCGCAGTCAAGGCACATGTGAGAAAGTAATCAATGAACAACTAAGGTGTTGCAATGGCAACGAAAAACTAATGATTGATGCTTCTCACCTCTCTCTGTTTCTGTCTGTCTGTCCCTATCTATCCCTCTCTCTGACTCTCTCTCTCTGTCCCTGTACAAAAACAAACAAACAAAAAACCCAACTTGTGTCACATGCTCATAGCTGGACAGCACTGATTGGTAACCCCGAGTCTGGCGTCAGATGTGTCCCACTAAAATCAGACAGACTGAGAATGAAGGCGGGATGGTTCCTCAGAAGAAAATTAGACCGCTATAATAAAAATGCCGACAGGCAAAACCCACAGATGCCTCCTGTGCTGGACTAACCCGGAGGTGGAGGGTTCTTGGCATGGATCTTAGAGAGAGAGAGAGATCTGTGGAAGCCAGAGCTCAGAGCATGGAGTGAGGACCCCTGAGCTGTGGATCTTCTCACTGGGACCGTGTTCTTCCAGAACCTACATGTGCCCACTGCCTTAGCATCTAGACTTCATCCCTGTCCCCCCCCCCCCAGCCGTAATGGCCCCTTGTCTCTACTGGGCAAGCAAGGCCAAGCAGCGCAGGTGAGAAGCAGGACTGGGTGGCAGGGTGTAGTCTGAGCCAGGCACAAGGCTATCAATAGTGTGGGGTGTCGGCTCAGCTAATCAGGGGCCAAAAACAGGTGAGCAGTTGGCCTGCTGTACCCAGGCAGGTCAGAGGTCTTAAGTCTGTAGAGAGCTGTGGGAGTAGAAGACGGAGGAAGACTGATTATACCTCTCTCTTCCCCGCGGGCAGTACCTGTGCCTTGTCACCCTGTTTAGTCTGTTTGGGTTTCTGTAACAAAGTACCACAAACTGGGCGGCTTATACACAAGAGAAATTTGTTTCTTACAGTTCTGAGGCTGGAAGTCCAAGATACTGGTGCCGGCATGGCCAGGTGAGGGCCTCTTCTGGGATGCAGACTTCTACTTGTGTCTTCCCCGAGGGAGGGGCTACGGAGCTCTGCGGGGCCTCTTTTATAAGAGCACCCATCCCATTCTTGAAGACTCCACCCTGTGACGTCCTCGCCTCCCCAAAGCCCCACCTCCAAACACTATCACGTTGGGCATTAGGATTTCATTCAACACAGGAATTTCGAAGGGGCAGAAACATTCAGACCATAACACACCTCATGAGCGTACTTGTCCCTTTTGCGGGGGCTGAGGAGGGCTCTCTAGTCATCCTCACGTGTTTCCTCTAATTGGTCTGGGAAATTTGTCTCCTCTCTCCTGGGTGTCGCATCAGCCAGCAGAGCCAGAGGGGACCCTTCCACCCCAACACCCACGCCACGCTCATATCTCACAGCTTTTCTCTCCCCTCTCGGGGCCCAGAGACCTGACCCGTGCTCTCTGTGCACTCCCCTGTCTCTCCTGAGGGCACAGGCAGCACCCACACTCACTACACCTAGCTCCATGCCAGGCGTGGCCAGGGACGAAGGGAGCACAGACAGTCATCCCTGTCCTCTGGCACTTTCAGCTCAGTTAGGAGTACAAGACCCCTTCAGGTGCCTGCCGATCCTGTGGACTCTTCTAGAACCCCCTAATGGGTTGAATAGTGGTCCCAAAAGAGATATGTCTGCATTCTAACCCAAAAGGGTCTTTGCAGGTGTGACTAAGTTAAGGATCTCAGAATGAGATCATCCTGAATTAAACCCAATGACAGGTGTCCTTCTAAGAGAAAGGCAGGAGATTTGAGAGCAGACAGGAGAGAGAGGGAGGCAGATAGAGCCATGTAATTCCAAACCAGGGGTCCTTGGGGCCACAGTAGCTAGGACAGGTAATGAGGGCTTTTCTTTCTGGGCTCACAGCTATGAGAGAATGAATTCCTGGGGTTTTTTGTTTGTTTGTTTCTTTGTTTTTGTGATGGAGACAGACAGACAGGAAGGGAGAGAAATGAGAAGCATCAATTCTTTGTTGTGGCACCTTAGTTGTTCATTGTTTTGCTTTCTCATATGTGCCTTGACCAGGGTTGGGGTGGGGGGCTCCAGCAGAGCGAGTGACCCCTTGCTCAAGCCAGCGACCTTGGGCTCAAGCCATTGACCTTGGGCTTCAAGCCAGCGACCTTTGGGCTCAAGCCAGTGACCGTGTGGTCATGTTTATGAGCCCACGCTCAAGCCAGCTACCCCGTGCTCAAGCTGGATGAGCCTGTGCTCAAGGTGGAGACCTCAGGGTTTTGAATCTGGGTCCTCTGCATCCCAGTCCTATGCTCTATTCACTGCACCACCACTTGGTCAGGCTCCTGTATTTCTTTTTTAAGATTTTATTTACTGACTTTACAGAGGAGGAGTGGGGGGAGCAAGAAGTATCAATTTATAGCTGCTTTGCTTTAGTTGTTCATTGCTTACTTATAGCTTCTCTTATATATGCCCTGACCAGGCAAGCCCAGAGTTTTGAACCAGCGACTTTAGCATTACAGGTCGACACTCTATCTACTGTACCAAGTTTGTGGTATTTTGTTACAATAGCCTAGGAGATAAATACAACCCCCTCCCTTTTCCATTTTGTCCTCCATTGAATTAGATGGGCAGGAGTGTCGTTTGTTTGTGGAGAACAGGGCCTCTGCTCCACATGTTCTGTGGGCTTCCGTGCCCTTCTGTGATCTCTTCTGTTTCTTAGGTGTATCCCCTGTGACGTTCCAGGCTGTGAGGGCTGCACGAAGGGGGTGGGTCAGGAGCCTCCGTGTCCTCAGAGGCCAGGGTGTCTGGGGAGAGCTGGCCTAGGCATGGGGGATGAGCTGGGAAGGCCAGAGGGGCCCTAGGGATGGTGGCTCCCTGACACGTTCTCCAGGACAGCTGGAGTGGTGGGGGGGGAGTGGGGTGACGTCAGCCAGAGGGTCCACGGGGCTGGCAAAGGAGGGGGAAGCAGGCACTGGAGGAAGGCTTCGTGGGGAAGGATTTAGGATGGGAAAACTGTGCCTTTGAACTGAGAAGGATTTGGGTAGGCAGACCCAAGGGCACTTAGAAGAAAACCAAACTCCTTTTTGTGGCTTATGAGACTCCTGCATGGCCTCTTTCCCATCTTCTGACTTGGCTCCGGGGCTGCCTGTGGGAGAGCCATCTTGGCCCCGAGTTTGCACGACTGGCGCCTCCTCCTCAGGGTCCCCCCTGGCATCAGAG
This sequence comes from Rhynchonycteris naso, assembly GCA_037038555.1. Classification (NCBI taxonomy): domain Eukaryota; kingdom Metazoa; phylum Chordata; class Mammalia; order Chiroptera; family Emballonuridae; genus Rhynchonycteris; species Rhynchonycteris naso. The sequence continues at coordinate 240,966,009 of CM072999.1, read as the reverse complement.
TCGTCCTGACCACTGACCGTTCCTCTGCACCCCGGGGGTGCCCTTCCCCACCCCCCTGCTGTATTCTCTCTCTTTTTAAATTTAAATTTTTTATTTTATTTACTTACCATTCTGTTTTTTAAATTTTTCAATTACAGTTGACACGTGCAATATTGTATTAGTTTCAGGTTCACAACGTAGGGATTATATGTTGATATAACTTATGAAGTGATCGCCCCAATCAGTTCAGTGCCCGTCCGACGCCATGCATAGTTACTACAATATTGTCGACTGTATTCCCTATGCTGTACTTTACATCCTCATGACTGTTTTTATAACCAGCAATTTGTACATCTTAATCTCTCACTTTTTCACCCATCTCCCCCACCCCCTTCCCATCTGGTGTTTTATTCTGTGTATAGAGGTGGGGGGACACATATATGTGTGAACAAACTACTTACTAGATAAGAATTTGTATACTGTATCTCTAACATGCACACCCTGGCCCCACTTAAAAAATAAACATCTTGAGAACAGGGCCCCCATCTGTCTCATTCAGCACCCAGAGCAGCAAGCCCTCCCTCATGACAGTGATGGAATGATGGGTGGGTGGGTGGATGGATGGATGGATGGATGGATGGATGGGTGGGTGGATGGTGGATGGATGGATAAGTGGGTGGATAGATGGATGGATGGATGGGTGGATGGATGAGTGGGTGGGTGGATGGTGGATGGATGGATGGATGGGTGGGTGGATGGTGGATGGATAGATGGATGAGTGGGTGGATGGATGGGTGGGTGGGTGGATGGTGGATGGATGGATGGATGAGTGGGTGGATGGATGGATGGGTGGGTGGATGGTGGATGGATAGATGGATGAGTGGGTGGATGGATGGATGGATGGATGGGTGGATGGATGGATGGATGGGTGGGTGGATGGATGGATGGGTGGGTGGGTGGATGGATGGATGGATAGATGGATGGGTGGATGGATGGTGGATGGATGGATGAGTGGGTGGATGGATGGATGGATGGGTGGATGGTGGATGGATGGATGAGTGTGTGGATGGATGGATGGATGGGTGGGTGGATGGTGGATGGATGGATGGATGGATGGATGGGTGGATGGTGGATGAATGGATGGGTGGATGGCATTCCAGATGGCAAAAAGAAGCAAGGAAGAGGGACTTAACATGAAGATGTGTACATTCACATACAGACACTGCAGACCTTAAGAGGAGAGATTGCCAAGGATAGATGAGCCAGGATAGACCAAACGGGGTCTCGAGGCCAGCCCACTGCAATTACCCCATGTCACCAGTGCTCCCTTCTCACCCCGGCACAGTAGTGCTTGCCCATCTGTAAGAACACATATCTAGTTCATGGAGGTTGCTCCAGAACCTTCATGGCTGAAGTGAGGGTGGCCTGGTTCCTTGCTGCTGTACCTGGTATTTCTGTTCTTCCTAGGCTCTTATTCCCCTACTTCTTTTATTGTTGTTGATTGGTTTTATTTATTTTTTTCTTTTCCAGGTGAGAGGAGGGGAGATAGAGAGACAGACTCCCGCATGCTCCCCAACCAGCATCCACCCAGTGACCCCCGTCTGGGGCCAATCAATGCTCTGCCCATCTGGGGCCATGCTCGTAAACTAGCTATTTTTTAGTGCCTGTGGCAGAGGCTCCACAGAACCATCCTCAGCATCCAGGGCCAATGCACTCAAACCAATCAAGCTATGGCTGCAGGAAGGGAAGAAAGGGAGAGAGAGGGAGAGAAGGGTGAGGGTGAGAAGTGAAGAAGCAGCTGGTCGCTTCTCCTGTGTGCCCTGACCGGGAATAGAACTGGTACACCTACAGTTCAGGCTGATGCTCTACCACTGAGCCAACTGGGCAGGGCCTATTGCTGTTGATTGATTTGAGAGAGAGAGAGAGAGAGAAGCATTCATTTGTTGTTCCACTTAGTTGTGCATTCATTGGTCATGTCCTATATGTGCTCTGACTGGGAATTGAACTTGCAGCCTTGGTGTTTCGGGACGATGCTCTAACTGACTGAGCCAACCAACCAGGACCAGTTCCCCTACCTATGCTCAAGGAACCCAGTGGATACCACATTTCACAAGGAGGACTCTGGAGGCTGTAGCGGATTTAGGGGTTTATCTGTCTTTTCTTTATCCATTTCACTCTATCAATAAGAAGGAGCTATGTTTTCATCTTTCACCTTCTTGAATTAATTTATTCTCTAGAAGGAAATGCCAACTACTTAAACCCATCAGGTGCCACTAAGATGCCTCATTAAGTGCCTGGCACTTTGGGACGGATGGGGAAATACCTTTGGCACCCAAGCATGTGAACCTCCCTGAGTCAGTGCCCCTGCTGTGTGTCCTGGCCCCAAGTGGGCGCGTGTGGTGAGGAGATTGGGGGACGGGGCAAAGACCAAGCTCCCCTAGGTGATACCCACCTGTGAGCATCCCCTGGTCCTGCTGGGCTGGCACCTGCACAGCCGTAGCGGGAGGAAGGTTCTTTAAAGGAGAGGGAGGTTTGCCACTTCAGTTTTCTTACCTAAGTCTACTAGACACTGGGTCGTCTCTCCTTCCCTGCTTCATTGGTCCATTCATCCTTTTACTGTCTTTCACCCATTCATGGTCACCCATTCATTCAATCAGTCATTCATTCACTTGTCATACGATAGGCAGAGACCTCGGGAGGGCTGCCAGCATTCCGCGCACCATGGCATATCCCACCCTCCGTGATTATTGCTTGCTTAATTCTCAGTCAGCCCCTGACATGGCTGTTCCCTAGACCTTGGCACAGCACCTGGCATGGAGGAAACGTTAATAATGTTCCCACCACACACACATAAAATTCTAAGTCCTCCCCATGGTTCTCTAGGTGAGATCGGAGCCCAAAGAACTCTTTGAATTCATGCCTTCTTTCTCCTCCTCTCTATCCGAGCTCCAAACTCCAGATTGAAATGCCAGTTTGGCCACTTAATAGCTGGGCAAAGTGGGGATAGTAAAAGTACTTGCTTCAAACTTGTTGCGAGGATGAAGGAAAGAACCCAATTAAAGCTCCTAGCATGTGCCTGGCACGGAGTCAGCACATAGCAACTATTCCAATTGTCTCGCTCCTCCTCTGCTCCTCTCAATTCCATCACCCCCACTAAATAGATCTTAGAACCTCTGCCGGAAGACCCCTCGGGCTCCAGATGAGAACTGTGGAGGGCCCCGCAGAGGAGGGACCTGCTTCAGGTCACACAGCCAGTCAGTGGCCCAGGCAGGACTTGAGCCCAGGACTCCGGCCGAGGCCCCTGCTCTTCTGCTGGTCCCACCTTCTCAGCCCAGCCCAGAGTGGCATTGAGAGGGACCTCCACTTCCATGCTTAGACCCTGTCGGGCTTGGCTGCGTTCTTCTCCGCTCAGGAATGAGTTAAGTCCTGAGGTCTGTTTCATGCCCCATGTGTAATCTCCTTACAACGCTTATCATATTTCTGGGGCAGCATCTCCTGGCTTTGAAGACCCAGGCAGGAGCCTGGCCTCGCCATAAACGGGCTGAATTACATTTACAAGAGGCCTTTAATGCCCTGTGGTCTCGGCTTCCTTAATGGGGATTTTCCTCCTCTTTTTTTTTTTTTTCTCTTTCCCTTTTAATACGGTCACCGGTTTGGCTTTCAAAGTGCGGTTTGGATTCCTAACAGAGAAGTCAGGGCCGTAGAATCCCTTCCAGATCTTTCCTCCCCCTCCTCCCTTTACCCCTGCTGCCTGAGCCAAAGCCCCAAGAAAAGAAAACGTTGCTGCTGTCAGGATTTCAGCAGGAAAGAGAGAAGCCCTGTTGGGATTCTAAAACATCATCCGGGGAATGGCTTGTCCAGAAATTCTCCTCTGGCTCTGCACCTGAGCGGCAGGCCCACAAGCCCTGGGGGGGGGGGGTATGGAGGGGACCCAGCCCCGCGGCATAGCCGCGTCACTTGCAGAGGGGCTCCAGGAGCAAGATGGAGGACCCCTGCCAGCAGGGACGAGGGGCCTTCGCCCCTGTTTCCCAACCTCGTCCACCCCCATTCCTCCCTTTTCAGAACCTTCTGCACTTCCTGGAGGCTTCAGTTCTTTCTTTTTTTTACTTTAAATTTTTAATGAAAATTATACATACGATTACTTTATTCCTTCATCTTCTCAATGGTTTCTGCCTATACTTGCCTTTTCCTTGCCTACTTGCTAAGATTTGGCTTTAGGATCCAAGATCTCCTTGTGGCCTCTGTCAGCTTTAGTCTGGTGGTGCCATTAGCTTTCTCCCATTGCAGCCGTTCAGCGTAGAGGACGTATTTCTCTCTGTAACCCTGGACCGCTTTGCCAACTTGCTGCCCTCGCACAACTTGCACTGCATCGTCCTTTAGGGTGGGCATGGACCGGACGTTGTACTTCTGTCTCAGTTCTTTGGAAGGAGGAGGTGTACTATTCCTGCAAATGTGGGAAGGTGCTTTGAAATGCCCCTATGGTTCTTGCTCCTGTCAGAAGTCACAAAGGGGCTGAACTTGATTTTGACTGCTGGAACTTCAGTGATCACAATTGTTCTTTAACTATTTTGGGGTTTTTTTGCGGGGGGGGGGGTGTTGTTGTTTTTGCTAGTTCTGTCTCTGCAAATGGATCAAGTCATATGTAATCTATATATCTATATCTCTGTGTCTAATACTGAGGTACCAAACTCAGTCAGAGGTATGGCCGGCCTTGAGTTGGGATCTGGGAGGGGACCTCATACAGCTCCCTATCCCCCTCTTTTCTTCTTAGCCCTCTCTCTGGGTGAGAAGAGGAAGGAGTGCAACTTTTGGAGAATGGAAGCCACATTTTATTTCCTTTCAAAAGGAGCACATGGCAGAACCAGCTCTGTGGGCCTTGCTTCCTCTTATGGTCTCTCTTTTGGTTTTCTCTTTTTTGTACATGTACAAAAAAGAGAAAACCAAAAGAGAGACCATAAGAGAACCCCAAATCTCTCACTCCTTGTTACTCCTTGTTACAGAACCCCAAATCAGGTGCCTGCAAGATACCTCCTGACTGCTGGTGTCACTGGGTCTGGGCCACCCCCAGCTCCTGATGATAACTGGCTCAGGGCAAAGGCTCAGAAACCCAGCCCCAGCGCTGCCTGTCCTCTTTGTCAGCCGTGAGAGCGGGTCTCCTCATGCTGTGTGTTTGTGTTTACATGCTGTCCCCATGGCTGCACATCTAAGAATCACATGTGCTCCTGCAACATGCAGGCAATAAAGCGACAGGCAACCAAAAAAGGGTAGGAGGCAATGAGGCCAGAAATACCAAATCTGTGACATCTTCCCCCAAGAAAAAGCCGCTGTCTCCAGTGTCTTGATAAATCACGTTTTATCTCCTTTCAAAGAAACACGTGGCGGAGCCTATTTATCTTGATGACATTGTCCAGTCTGCACAGTGTCGTCCCTCTGGTGGGGAGATGGCCCCTTTGCCTGGCCTCAGAGAGAAAGGGAGGAAGGAGAGCTTGAGGGAGAGTCTAGGAGAGAAACGTGAGGGGGCCGGCAAGCACCTATCGGGCGTCTGCTGTATGCAAAGCCTTGTGCTAAGTGCAGTGCATGCTGCCGAGAGAGGAAGGAGCTGCAGATGGGCATCCGGTTCACACTGGGTGTGGAGAGATGAGAGACATGAGCAGGAAACAAGTCACACATGATGTGATGCTTTTGATGTTCCCCTGAGCAGGGCCGGTGACCAGTACCTGTGGTGACGAGAAGTCGATATGGCTGTCACAGCTGCTGTCAGTGCCCCCCAGCTGCCTTTACCATTCACTTCTACCTGCCAGAGGCTGCTCATGGGGGCAGCTGGGGGCTTTGTTCTAGTTATGGGGGTGGGGGCACACCCAGCTAGAGGTACCATAGAGTTAATGCTCTCCGAAGCTCAGTGACAAGCCACGGGGTGGTGGATAAACACACAAGGCCTCCTTGCCCTCAATTGGGATTCCTCTGAGGTGTGGTCTGCCTTGTTCCCCAATAGAACTGCGCTCTGGAGACCCACGGTGATAACTGGTCTATAACTCATTCCCCTACAGGTACTTCCCAAGCGAACGACTTGCCCTCGACTCCTTGTTTCTGGGTCTGCTTCTGGGGAAACAACCTGGGGAAGCGGTGCCTTTCTTTGTCCTTCAGTTGGACCCTGGCAGAGGAAGCTTAAGTGCTTAACATGTGGTCTACATGGCTGTTCACACACAGTGGAAGTTATCTCAACTAGAATTTCTTCTTTTCTATTTTTAAGATTTTTAAAATTAATTTTATTTATTCATTCATTTTGAGAAAAAGAGATAATGAGAGACAGAAGGGGAAAGCAGGAAGCATCAACTCCTATATGTGCCTTGACCAGGCAAGCCTGGGGTTTTGAACCGGCGACCTCAGCGCTCCAGGTCAGCATCTTAGCCACTGTGCCACCACAGCTCAGGCTCAGCTAGGATTTCTTTAATGCAAGTGATAAAAATCTATCCCCAGCTCTGGCCTGGTGGCTCAGTTGGTTAGAGCGTTGTCCTGATATGCTAAGGTTGCAGGTTTGATCCCCAGTCTGGGCACCTATAAGAATCGACCAATGAATGCATAAATAAGTGGCACAACAAATTGATGTTTTTCTCTCTGTCTCTCCCTCTCTTCCTTTTTCTCTCTCAAATCAATAGGTTAAAAACTTAAAAAAAAAAGAAATTCATCTCCAACTAATTTAAATTTAAAAAAATATTGTATTATTTTATGCAAGTAAAAGTACCAGGTAAACTCTGGGTTCAGGAACAGCTATATCCAGATGCTCAAATGATGTCAAAGAAATTTACCCCTCACTATCTCTTGGCTCTGCTTTTCAATCATTCAAAAAACATTTACTGAGCACCCAGCTTATGCCAGGCACAAATTCTTCGTCTCAATTGGCTTCCTTTCTCAGGCAAGAGTAACGATGGCTACTGGAAGCTCCAGGTTTTCCACTTGCCAGCCAGGAAACTTTGGGAGAAAGAGGGTACCAGCAAAGTCTCAGGGCTGATCCTCATTGGCCCAGATTGAGTTCCCTGCCCATCTCTGAGCCAATCACTGTGACTTTGGTTTCCTAGGTAGGTCACATGCTTACCCTTGTTGCCAGGGTGTGTGGTTAGCTCCATTTGAACCACAAGGACTAGGAATGGAGGAGGAAGGCTCTCCAGGGGGAATTTGATGGACATGGGCAACAGCTGCCTGTTACAGCAATGCATGAGCACTTCACAGCGTTCCAGGCTCTGTGGGCCTTCAGATGAGCCAGATAGGCCCTGGTGGAAGGGAACCCACATAGATGCAGCACACAGCAGAATGTGGTAACTTCCTTAGAAAGAGACAAAGTATGCGGAGGACGGAAATGACTCCCAGCTCAGCCAATCAAGAAAGGCCTCTGAAAGGGGGCATTGGTCCTAGTCATCGATGGTCTTTGGGCACGGAAGTGTCAGCTCGGTCAGGCCTTGAGTGTCAGATCAAAGAGTTCATTTTCTAAACTTAATGACTGTAAGAAGTCTATGCATCGATCTATCTGTTATCATTGAATTTGTATAGCTCAGGGGAGCCTGCTGAGAATGCTTGAGGGGCTGGTATTTCCTGTAAGTCTTGGCCATTACCTGTCAAAGGGTATATATATCAGCCCAGCTGTGCACTGGTCCAGATGCCTGGAGGCTGTGTGTCAGAGAGGTTGGGGAACAGTCAGGCTGAGGCTGCCAAGCCCCTTTGGCGTTGCTCGCCCTGGAAATAGCCACCCACCTAAACTAAGAATAGGAATTCCTGTCTGGCTGGCAGGAGCTAATGCCAATTTCTCAAGGAGGGATGGGCCTGAAAACAAAACGCGGCATGTGGGTTGGGCCACCCTTTGTATTTATTTGTGAAGTCCCGTGAGAGCTGCGCCCACGTCTGGGCATTGATCCTGCCATTAGACCCAGACAGGGTCACCTGGACAAGATGGCAGCTTCCAGAGCTCCTCATCTACCCGAGAGGTCCTGGACTCTTAGCCTTAGGTGCCTCCTGCCCCCTGAAAGAGGTGATCTCTCACTCCTTGTTACGTTGACAATTAAGCAGAAGCGCTAGCCAGCTGAGATGCTGAGAAGCCAAGGAAATGACAAGGGACAGGGGATTCAGGGTGGGGGTCCCTGGTCTCTATGGCAGCTTCACCTGGAATCACCTGGCTCATGTGTATTTCTCTTCCAGGCAAAATCCTCTTCCGGAGAAGCCACATCCGGGACGTAGCTGTGCGGAGGCTGAAGCCCATTGATGAGTACTGCCGGGTAAGGCTGTGTCTGGGGGTTGGGGGGTTGCCATCTGTCCGTCTGTGAAGGGAAACTGTATGAAATCCCCCATTGTGATTTAGCAGATGCCTCCTGGGGACTGGTGTTTCCTGGCCAGCGGGATGGATATGGCTGTCCGTTGGGGAGGGGCCACCCCATTCCTGGGCCACCCTCTAGGGCAAGAGCACTCAGGCTCCCAGCTGAGACTGCTCCTTTTGGGACGTGTTCATGTTTACAAATGCTATTTTAAGTCGCTTGCACTGTCTCGGGAGCTCGGTTAAGAGGCTTCCTACTAAAGGGATTCTCCATGGGATATTTTGCTGGACCTCGGAGGACTATTGCTTTCAATTTCTTTTGGGATGTTGTTGGAATCTGTTCTAAGTTCAAGAGCATCCAAAAATCCATATTTGTTTACTTACAGAAGTCTTGATAGTTACAGATGTCCTTGGACACGTGTTTATAGATGCAAGTGCCCACACATACCGACACAAAGCGTGCATGCGCACATGCATGAAAACAGCCAGTGCCCAGCGGGTGGGGGTGTGGCGGTGTTGTCAGGAAGCGGAGCCTCTTTGTCCTCCTACTTGGGTTAGAGCCTGGGACCCCTGTGATGAGCACGAGGGTTCTCTGGATGGTTTGAACTCCACTAGCTTTGCGAACTTGAGCAAGTTACTTCTTGGAACCTCAGTTTCCATATCTGTGCCTTAAGGAGAATAGTGCCTCCACAGAAGGTAGTTCTGAGAGTGAAATGCATGCATACATTTGAGATAAGTGTCGTGTCTGGTAGAGAAGAAGCATTGGGTAGATGCTACCTTTTTGTTACTGTTATTATAAGACAGAAACAATTGAATGTTACCACTGGGCACCACTGGCTTCAACAGAGATGGAATTTCTGGCTCAGGAATCTTGAGCAGAGGCAAGTAGGGTAACCTTTTGTTATGAGTGCTAGTGTTAGAGCTGGGGTCATCCACTGCTCCACCCACTAGCTCTGTGACTTTAGAGTGCCTTTGCCTCTCTGAGCCCCGGTTTCCTCATCTGTACAAGGGGGAGACAACTCTTTCTCAGGGTTCATGGAAGGGGCTGCGTAAGGGAATGTGTATCAGCGTTCGTCACTTCTGAAATGCCCTGTCCCTACACAGAGGTGTTGCCATAAGGTTCCTTTTTGCACTAATATTCGATAATTCTCAATCGCCATGTCTGGCAATAAAAACGCTTAAATAAGAATCATGTGGCTAAGTTTAATAATGTTCTCAAGCCTGTAGGAAGACAGGCACTTCCACATACTCTCCATTACCCTACGCCTGAATTTCATGACTGTGCAGATCGCACTGGTCACATCTGCTGCCTGAACCGAAAAGGATGCCCCCGATGATGGGTTCCCTCACACCAGCAGCTCCCTTCCTTCAGATCAGTACAGGCGGACCTCGGAGGTTCTGCGGGTTCGGTTCTGGACCGCTGCAGAGCAAGTGCTGGCGGAGGGTCTTGCCTTCAATTTGTATAAAAGAATAAAAATAAAAAAAGGAGGCAACATCTATGCAGCGTGATAAAGTGAAACACAGTAAAATGAGGTGTGCCCGAATTCATTCTTCTCTTTAAAGGGCACTCGCCATTTCCAGTTAAACTGATGGGCTCAGCCTGAGCTTTTATTTCTTTTTATTCCTTTCCCAAGAAGTTAAATAAATGGGCAGAGCTAATGGAGGAGGGGCACGGGGTGGGAGGAGGCATCTGCCAGCTGGGATTCATGGCTCACATCAGCCTCGGTGGAGGAGCCCAAGCATCTGCAGTTGGTCTCTGTGGAAACACCACCTCCCAGATCATCGGGAGGGGGCAACCGATAACATCTTATCTCCTGATATCAGGCTTTGCACAGGACTCCTGAATCAGGATGAGATTCAAGGGGGCTGTGGGGCTGAGGGAGCCGTGTAAGTGGGGTCTGCAAGAGCAGGAGCCTCCTAACCTGTTTAGCTCAGAGGAGGCTGGCTCAGAGCCGGGCAATGAGGGCAATGCCGTGGGTTCACCAAGCAGTCAGGCATCTTTCACAAGCCGTAATTTACTCTGAGAATGGTGCGGGGAGGGGCGGTGCAGAAGTGACCTTTAATTCCACCGAGCTAGAAAGCTGGGATCTGGTCTGACGGTCTGAGATCTTAGAATGACCTTGGAATGGTCATTAGGAATAAGGCAGTTGAAATAGTCTGATTTTCAGAAACTCAGTGAGCCCCCAGCTTCCTAGAAGGTGATTTCGGAGGAACAGTTGGGGTAGGAGAGAGGCAGCCACAGGAAGTGGGGATGGGGGCCGAGAGTCGAGGGCCAAGTGGTTGTAACTCTAATCCCCACAACATACCCCCCACCCCAGCCAGAGTCACTGGGCTTTAACCTATAAGATGTCTATTGATTAGAAGCCAAAATAATGCTGCTAAAAGGAGGGAAATGTTTGATCTTGAGTAAAGAGCAGAGCACCCACCATTGTTTTTGCCAAATGCAGAACTTTGCTTTTTGTCCTGGGACAGGCCTTCCCCAGAGCCGTGGGCTTCATGGAGCGGGGTTAGTTTCAGCCTGACTAGGGCCCCCACCGGTGCTGCTCCCCTTGCAAAGACCGGCTTAGGCCCGCTGATCTGGGAGGGGGTCTTAGAGACATGCAGTGTGCCACCCTCTGCCTTATTAGAGCTGCGCCACTTGGCATGATGACATGGTGCTAGGTGGTGGCCCATGTCACCGGCTCCCAGGAAACGGTCTTAGGAACCAGGAACTGGAGACTTCAAGGCAGGTTAGGATTGGGGGTTGGAGGCACTGGAAGTACTGGCTGAGGGCAAACCTGGATGGCTCTTCCGTGCCTTTGCCAGTTCTGGGCACCCACTGCCCTCAGCCCCTTTCCTCATCCTATCTGTCCCGATCTGCTGTCAGTCAGGTCACCCAGCCCCTTGACCACAGAATGGCAAGGGTGCCCAATAGGCCAGTGGCTCCTCCCTGGATGCTGAAGGCTCTGAGGTCAGGGTCATGCCGGCTCTTCTCCCGCGTTGGGGCCTTCCAGATCCTTCAACCTCACCTGAATCAAAGCTCTATTAGAAAGGCTCAGTAAGATTGATTAATAGACCAGTGCTGAATTTACGGATAATGGTACTGTTTACAGGCCTAGAGCCGAATATTAGATCCAGAAGAAACTAGAATGTTTGCTTTGGGTTTTTCCCAGCAGTGTTCCATGAGCTGTCAATCAGAATTGTTTGGAAACCTAACTCTACAGCCCAAGACCTGTGGGTAATGGTGGAGGCAGCATAGAGAAGATGAGACTGTGTAGGCTCGCTTTGGACCAGCAGCCTGATCTAAATAAAGCCTTGGTACTTACTAGCTCTGCGACCTTGGGAAATTACTTAACCTCTCTGTGTTTTACTTCCTATACAAAATTGGAATCGAAGTCATACCCATCTCTTGGAGTTAATGCGACGATTAAGTGAGGCAACCCCCCAGGATGTCATTATGATTAATAAATGCTGGCCTAACCGAAGCCGCTCAGGTTTCTTTTCTGCAGGACTTCTCAGAGCCTTTGCTATGATAATGAACAGGGTGATTGATCTCCAAGATCGGGATGGGGATCTATCTGTAAGACATCCTTTCACTTGTGCCCACAGAACTCATTTTATCTCATCAAACAGATGTTCCGTGAGACATAGTTTGAGATTGTAGAGCTAGTCTACTTTATCCTAAAAGAAATGACAACCAGAGAGGCAAGGCAAGCCACCCAAGGTCATGCAACAAGTCCATGAAGGCCGACTTGGAACTAGTGCTGAAGTCTCCGACTCCCTTCCCAAAGTCCTGAGATGCATCGTTGCTCTGACCTACAGAATACAGGCAACACAGACAATAGTGCAACAGCTACTGTTTACTGAGTGTTTACTTGGCGCCAGGCTCCTCATTTTCATGAGCTCACTTCTCCTCCTAACAGGTAGGTGCCACATCAGATCTGTTGCACTGAGCTCAGAGAGGGCAAATAATGCTGTCAGCATCACACAGCCTGTGAATGGGAAGAGCCAGTACTCAAACCCACTTCTTCCTGGCCCCGAGGTCCTGACCGAACCACCCCCGTGCATACATCTTGATCGTCCAATAGCAGAATTTTAGGCCTGAGCCAGGAGTCTCAGAGCGGCTGGTTTGTCACCCCAGCCCAGGTCTCCAGGACCGACTGCTCAGCATTGGCTCTCCTGCCAAATGATTCTGGCCAGAGATGGGCTTGGCGGCAGCTCTGATGGAAGCTGCTCTGAGCTGAGAACCTCTTGTCGGCCTGAAATCAGGACGAGCCCTCAATGCGGCTCCCCTCGGGGCTCCCTATTAAATAAAGATGTCTGCAGTGCTTCAACCAAAAGGCCCCTTTGTCTGAGGCTCTCACAGCCCATGTGTCCTCTGCCCCAGAATGGCGGTCTCTGTCAGCGTGAAGAGCTGCTGTGTTCACCCTAGTGCTGGGTGAGCCATGTCCAGGTCGGGGCATGCGCCTGGGTGGGTGGCAGTGTGCTGAGCTGGCTGGGGGCTAGTGCTCCGGGCTGCCTGGAAACCAGCCCCGTGCCTCCTCCCTGTCCCTGTTGGAGATGACCCTGGCAGCAGCTCTGCATACAGCCTGGGTCCTGAGGAATGCGTTTCTCCTGCCCCTGCCCATCCCAGCCCAATAGTGCTCCCTTCTGTAACTCTCCTGCCTCCTGCCAGGAGCACTTGGTGTGCACGCACCTGATTCCCACTTCTCTCTGTCTCTCTCTCCCTCCATCTCTCTTTCTCTCTGTCTCTCTCTATGTCTCTATTTCTCTCTGTGTGTGTCTCTCTCCTTCATCTCTCTGTCTCTGTCAGTCCCTCTCTCTCCCCCACAGTCTCTTTATTATCTCTGTCTCTTTTCTTCTCTTCTTCCTTAGGTTTTCTTTCCCTTTTCCTTCTACCCTTCCTGGAGAAAGGGAACAGTACATATCGTGTGTGTTGAATGAAAACTTGAACTCTGTGGGGGCAAGTACCCCCCATCCTACTGGCCTGAGCACAGGGCTTCCTTCTGCCACTTACTTTAGTTGCATGTCACACCCCCCCCACCAGCTTCAGTGTGTCCCCATCTTTTCTGCCTATCCGAACCCTGCAAACCCCTCTGGCCGGCTCGTGTCCACTCCTCTAAGAAGCCTTTCCACGTGCTTCAGCTTATCCCGCTCCTCCAGGCATCCTCCACACGGCCCAGTGAGACGCTACTGGGTCAGTGCTGGCCCTCACTCAGTGCTCTCAGTGCTCCTGCTCCGCACTCAGTGCCCTCAGGGCACCTGGAACCGCCCTGCTCCATCTCTGCCAACCCCGGCCAGTTACGTCTTACCCATCCTTCAGAACTCAGCTTCCAGGAGTCTTTCTAAAACCCCTCTCTCTTCCTTTTAAACTATGTAGGTCCTATCAATCTCCGTGGCAGCTCCCTGTGCCTTGGTAGAATGATCAGTTTGTTAATGGTTAATTGTGCCGCCAGTGTTTAGGGACTGAGAGTGCCTGGTACAGCTGGGCTGGGGCTCGTGGGAGGCACGGCTGGTGGGAAAAGACCTCAGATTGTCAGGCTAAGGGTTTTGGACTTACTCTAGGGGCACAAGGGAATTGTTTCAGGGTTTGTGCAGAATGAGTAGTTCCCGAGGGCCCTGAGACCTAGGGTTTAATGATCATTGTTTTTGTTTGATTGGCTGATTGGTTAGTTGGTTGACTGGGCTAGTTGGTTGGTTGATTGTTGATTGGTTGAATTATTGGCTGGATGATTGATAGGCTGACTCATTCTTTTAGTTATTTTTATTAGTTGATTGGTTGGTTAGTGATTAATTGACTGGTTGCTTAGTTGATGGGTTGGATAGACGGGTGGATGGAGAGTTGTTTCATTAACTGGTTAATTCATTGGTTGTCTGGTCAGATGGGTGGGTGGAAAGAGACATGTATTGCACAGCACAGTGGGCGAGCCCCCCATCTCTGTTGGCCCGCGCTGGTCCCGCCTTTGGTTCTCCTGGTCCCAGTTTCATCAGGCCTAATGCCCTCTCTTCTATCTTTCCACAGGCACTGGTCCGGCTGCCTCCCCACATTTCACAGTGTGACGAAGTCTTTCAGTTCTTTGAGGCTCGACCAGAGGATGTCAACCCCCCAAAAGAGTAAGTAGCAGCTCCGACCTCTCCTGTGTGTTTGGCAGGTGTGGTGAAAGCTGAAGCCATCGTGGAGGTCAGGGTGTGGGGACACAGGAGAGGGCGAGCAGGCTAAGGAAAGATGGCCCAGAGGAAGGGGGCTGTTTGCCAGACTCCTCTTGCCAAAACTTCCTCCTCCTTTCCCTTTACCCCAAGGTTGGAAGCGAGGGTGTCTGCAGCTGGGGAGGAGGTTTTCCTGCACATGCTTTCTAGCTCCCAGGTTATTGTAAGGGGCAGACGAGATAACAGAAGATATACAGGCCTTGCTGTTCAGATACCCAGCCTAAGCAGTCATTGCTTTTAATTGTCGATGCTTCCAAACTCCCAGTGGAAATGCGGTTTGGGAGGTCATGGGCTGTCCAGGCTGGAAACCCACCCGCCGAGTAATTCAGCAGTCCTGAGCTGCTGCTGACAGATCGTGCGGTCGTCAAGAATAACAATGAATGTGCATGGAGTGTTTACCAAACAGCTTCTACCTGTAGCATTTTATGATAGACATTAATAGCACTGTTTACAGAGGAGGAAACTGAGGCCGAGTGATGTTAGGTAACTTTCCCAACATTATACAACTGGTTTGGTATGTAACAGGTGTGAGACTTGAGTCAAAATCTCTGATTCCGAGTGACCCAGGGCTGGCTGCTGTTTCCATGTTTGGAGAGAAATAGGGAACCAAGCCAGTCTTTTTTCTTTCTGGAAGTAAGATACTCTGGAGCTAGTGGTCAGGTTGACCTATACAGTCACGTTGGCTTCTCACACACACGACAGAACTGCATCCTGAGGGCCTCCCTCTTTTTCTCAGAACACTTCTCTCACCTACAGACTCTAGAGTACGGTCTCAGTGGAGAGCAACATCTGGTTTGCCCCGAGGAGCTGATGAGCAGGAGATAGCCAGGGACGGGAGTGCAGTTTGCTGTGTCAGGCAGAGGCCTATAGTCTTTTCACTCCTCCCACCTGACTTCCCCATTTGGGGAGGAGTCGGGCGACCAGACTGTGGGCTTGATGCCTCTCCGTGTGCCCTCTGTGTCCTCCCCTCTATGCCCCTGCCTGTCCTCCTTGCTCCCCCAGGGCAGAAAAAGGCTCTTGAGTAGCAGTGCCCCCCAGTCCATACCAGGCTCTGCTGCTCCCCGGTGGGATGGCCTGTTGGACCCTCCCATTCCCCTTCCTTCCCTGGGGGAGAGATGCTCCTTGCCAGGAGGGTTGTCATTGGAATCACTCGCGACCATGTGCCCACAGGACAGGAGAGGGATCATGGCTGGTGGGTGAAGTAGCAGGTATATCAACTCAAAATCAACTGACCCTGCCTTTGCTTTGTGCCTCTATGTCCCACTCTTGGCCAGTCAGCTGAATAAATTGGTCCTATGCCACCTGTTGGCCAGCACATTGTGGTTTCAAGTCCTACCATAATGGACTGAGATGTAGGGATAAGGATGTAGAACTCCTGGTGCAAACTCTCCGGAGCCTGGCACATAAAAGGCACAGTGAGAGGGATACGCACTAATAGCAGGTTAGCCCTTGGCCTGTTCCCCCAAGATGCTGAAGGAACAGCAAAAACCAGGCTCAGGGAGACAGAAGGGTACTGGCGAGGCAGCGGGCATGGCTTTGCAGGGCCAGGCTCAGGGGCCAGGGCTGCCATTCACCTCCGTGATCCCTGACCATTGTTCTACCGCTATGCCTTTCTGTTTTTCCATTTCTAAAAGGAGACAGTGCAGAACTCAGAGAGTGGTCTTACAGAGGTAACCCGGCCAGGCACCACTGGCATGTTGAAATGCTCTGCAGTTTTGTTCGAGGAAGGTTGTGGGACTGACCAGAGAGCGGCTGCATGCACGTCCCACCCCTGCAGACCATGGCCTGGCTTTTGTGGGGTAGGGGGTAGTTGTAAAGCATTTGGCCTCCAAGTCACTATGGCAGTGGGATAATCTGCCTTTTTCTTGATGTGGCATCTGTCACCTGGGCTGGTTCACAGAGCCTCTCCAGCACTAAGCAGGCCTGAGGGTCAGAGGTGGGGCCCACTGCGGCCAGATAGTCCTAAAGGGCTTCTTCTCCCCTGTCCCTGCTCAGCCAGCAGGACCTGCCCAGAGAGACCCATGTTCCGCTACGGACCCATGAGATCCCAGTCCTGCAGGGCACTCTGGGCTGGGAGGCCGATGATCTCCCTGATCCGGCTCTTGCCTGCACCGCCTCTGGCTCAGAGCTGCTTGCGCCTTCGCAGGCCACCATCCCGAACATGAACATAAACACAGGATCGAGTAACAGCGTATTTTGACTCTGGGCGACTGTGGAGTGGAGTGGCTTATCAAACAATCAAAGCCTGTGGATTGAACTGAAATTTCAAAGATAACCTCGAGTCTTTCAAGTGTGCTGCTGCAGGGGCACTGAGCATTCAGGGGGGCAGCGGGGGGACCGTGTCCCTTTCCGTGTTTCAGGGAATGGGAGGCCTGCAGTAGCCCAGGCTCAGTGGGGGAGGTGGGCAGCAGGCCTGAGCCCCTGGGCTTTGATCCCAGGCCACCCACTGGCTTCCGTGGCAGACCGTGGGGCTCACCCACAACTGCTGGAGGCTGTTCTTCTAGACCAGGGGTCCCCAAACATTTTACACAGGGGGCCAGTTCACTGTCCCTCAGACGGTTGGAGGGCCGGACTAAAAAGAACTATGAACAAATTCCTATGCACACTGCACATATCTTATTTTAAAGTAAAAGAAACAAAATGGGAACAAATACAATATTTAAAATAAAGAACAAATAAATTTAAATCAACAAACTGACCAGTATTTCAATGGGAACTATGGGCTTGCTTTTGGCTGATGCATCCTGTGCTCCTCTCACTGACCACCAATGAAAGAGGTGCCCCTTCCGGAAGTGCGGTGGGGCCGGATAAATGGCCTCAGGGGGCCGCATGCGGCCTGCAGTTTGGGGACCCCTGTTCTAGACCACTGGCCGCGCACAGAAAGGATGTTCTTTATAGACTCCTTTGGGGAGCCTGCCACGGAGCCGACATAGTGGTTTTGCCTCCTTGTGCAGCTGCCCCAGGAAAGTGGCTCTGGGGCCCTGTCCTCCTGTCCTCTAACTACCAGCGCTGGTCGCTGTGTGTAGCTGCTGTGTGTGAACCGTGCTGAGGTCTGCTGGGGCCGCTGGCCCAGGTCCCCAACCCAAACATTGTTTTAGATTCACCTCTTTCCTTCACACTCTCCATCCAACTTGTCAGCACACCCTGCAGGCCCTACCTTCACACTATACCCAGACCCTGACCACACTGCGCCATCACCCCGCTGCCGCCCCGTGCCATTGACCTGCCATCTCCCCGCCGCTGCTACCCCCGCGCCATTGCCACCACTACTGCCTGGCGCCATTGCCCCCGCCCTCTCCCCCGCTGCTGCCCCCCGCCTTCGCCCCTGCCATCGCCCCCGCTGCTGCCCCGCGCCTTCGCCCCTGCCATCGCCCCCGCTGCTACCCCGCGCCATCGCCCCGCCATCTCCCCCGCTGCTACCCCGCGCCATCGCCCCTCCATCTCCCCCGCTGCCACCCCGCGCCATCGCCCTGCCATCTCCCCCGCTGCCGCCCCGCGCCATCTCCCCTGCTGCTACTACCCCGCGCCATGGCCCCTGCCATCTCCCCCGCTGCTGCCCCGCGCCATCGCCCCTGCCATCTCCCCCGCTGCTACCCCGCGCCATCGCCCCGCCATCTCCCCCGCTGCTACCCCGCGCCATCGCCCCCGCCATCTCGCCATCTCCCCTGCTGCTGCCCCGTGCCATCTCCCCTGCCCTGTGCCATCGCCCCTGCTGCTACCCCGGGCCAACCCTTGTCATCTCTCACCTGGATCTGGCCTCCTTGCTGGTGCCCTGCTTCTGCCCTCACTCTCTATGGAACATTTCAAACCAGCTGAAGGAATGATCCTTTGAAAATACACATTAGATCAGAAGTCGGGAACCTTTTTGGCTGATAGAGCCATGAATGCCACATATTTTAAAATGTAATTCTGTGAAAGCCATACTACAACCCTGTACATTACGCATTATCCAATAAAAATTTGGTGTTGTCCCGGAGGACAGCTGTGATTGGCTCCAGCCACCCGCAACCATAAACATGAGTGGTAGGAAATGGATTGTAATACATGAGAACGTTTTATATTTTTAACGTTATTATTATTTTTATTAAAGATTTGTCGCCTGACCAGGCAGTGGCACAGTGGATAGAGTGTCGGACTGGGTTTTGGAGAACCCAGGTTCGAGACCCCAAGGTCACCAGCTTGAGCATGGGCTCATCTGGTTTGAGCAAAAGCTCACCAGCTTGGACCCAAGGGTTGCTGGCTCCAGCAAGGGATTACTTGGTCTGCTGAAGGCCCACAGTCAAGGCGCATATGATAAAGCAATCAATGAACAACTAAGGTGTTGCAATGAAAAACTGATGATTGATGCTTCTCATCTCTCTCCACTCCTGTCTGTCTATCCCTATCTGTCCCTCTCTCTGACTCTCTCTCTCTCTCTCTCTCTGTTAAAAAAAAAAAAAAAAAAAAAAAGATTTGTCTGCAAGCCAGATGCAGCCATCAAAAGAGCCACATCTGGCTCGCGAGCCATAGGTTCCTGACCCCTGCATTAGATCATGACACTCCTCTGCTCAAAATCCTTCATGCTTCCCGTGTCAAGGCCTACTCTGCCTGCCTCCTTCCCTCCCCTCTGGTGACCCCACCTACCAACCTGCCACCTTCCCTGCTCTAGCCACCCAGGAAGCTTGCTGCTGCTCACACCCGCCGTCCGTGTTCCTGCATCGGGGCCTTTGCACTGACCCTTCCCTCCACCCGGCACACTCGGTCCCTCCCCAGGAGAGCCGTGGCCTGTGCCCACACTTCCTTTTCGTCTTTACTCGGCACAGCTGTCCAGTGAGGCTGTCCTGACCTTCCTGTTTAAACACCCCTGCACTCACTGTCCCCTTCCCAGCTCCATCTTTCTTCAGACCTCACTGGTGACCTTCCCACTCACTGGTTATTGTCAGTCCCTCCCACTAGAGCACAGGCTCCAGGAGAGGAGGAGTTTGTGCCTGTACTGTTCACGCTGTAAGCCAGCACCTAGAGCACGTGCTCAGGAGACATCTGCCAAGGGAATGACTGATGTCCTTCAGGCCTCACTAGAGTCTCCCAGGGGAGGTAGTTTGGGATGAATTTTTACAGAGCAGATCAAGGCTCAGAGCTGAATAGCTCACTTTGCAAGTGACAGAACCAGGATCTAAGCCCAGGCAGGCAGGTGGGTAAGAGAAGGTGGTATGATGCCTCTTAGCATCTCCTGTGTGGATTCTGGGGCAGCTGTGTGGCTGGCTTAGGGCAGGGGGAGCCCTGGTCACTGAGTCCCAAAGAAGGGGCATAGACACAGCCCTGGAGCTAGAGGGAATTCGGTGCAGGACAAACCCTGGGCGGTGCTAGTTACTCACTCTGACAACCAGCCCTGTACTGTGGAAGCCACACTCCAGCATCGCTGATGCACCCCAAGGTGACCCACAGCTGTTCACGAGGTCTACCCAGCACAGTTTCCTGGGGCCCCATGTGCTGTTTCAGCTCTCCCTGGCTTTGCAGTGTTTGAGCGCCCGAGCTGAGAGCCCCTTGCTGGGCCGCTGGGCTGGGAGGCAGGTATTGCTGCCATCGCTGCCCTGGGTTCCACACGGGAGCCCCCAGGCAGCGGGTTCCTCTCCTCTGATTTTCTTATGGTATCCCAGATGGCAGATGGGGGCTAGGGCAGACCCAGGCTGGCCTGGCAGGACACAGAGCCTAGTCAACCACATGACCCAGCAAATGCCCTTTTTATTCAAGTTTAAATTCATATCCCATTGAAACAATGTCCTCAGATGCCCAGGTGATGCATATTCTTATTGGAGAGGGGTCTGGTCTTTGAGGAAGGTCCAGCCCCAGGAGGGCCCAGGGTCTTTAACCCACCTTTCCATCTCTCCAGCCTCTTGGCCCACCAGCCAACCTCTCATTCTTAGGTGCCTGTCATAGGAATGCCACCTGCTGTCCCCAGCCTCCGAACCCATGCTGTGCTGTTCCCTCCACTTGGGACACCCTCTCCTCTCCTCTCCTCTCCTCCCCTCTCCTCTCCACCCCTCCCCTCTCCTCTCCACCCCTCCCCTCTCCTCTCCACCCCTCCCCTCTCCTCTCCACCCCTCCCCTCCCCTCCCCTCTCCTCTCCTCTCCTCTCCTCTCCTCTCCTCTCCTCTCCTCTCCTCTTTATCCTTATCTAACCCAGGACTGATTCTTGCTCAGCCCTCCCTAATGCCTCAGCCTGGCTGCCTCAGGAGTGGCATAGGGGGGTGTCCCACACTCCCCCCAGGGACCTGGCGCCTGGTCACTTTTGACTGAGCCAAAAGCAGTTGGGGCCCTTTAACAAGATAGAAAATTGAACTGCCTGCTGCTGAGGGAGCAGAGTGAATAGCACTGTGGCCCCCTCTGGAGTTAAGTAGTCCAGAGACCAGCGAGCCTCTTTGTGCCAGTTTTCTTACCTGTAGAGCAGGAACAACTGAGGCTGCCCCCAAGGCTGTTATATGACCTCTTAGTACACATGTCTGAACAGACCTGGTGTGGTCAGCACCTCCCAAGGCCAGCACTTATTGTCATCATGGTGGCATCCCTGGGTGAGGAGGGCACAGCAGCGTGAGGCCCCCATCATCCTGCAGTCCCCCCTATGTCTGCTGCTTACAGCCACGGGGCAGGGGCAGCAGCCTCCTCTGACCACTGTTGGCTCTATGCTCTCAGCCTGGTCAGGATGGACACCTGCATTAGGCCCCCGTGTCATAGAGGAGAAAGTGGAGGCCAGGGCTGTGCTGGTGTGTTCCCTCCCATCACACAGTGGGCCCTGCTTGCTGACCGGCTGCCTGTCCAGTGGCACGTGGTGTGCTCACGGAATGGGCTGAGGTTGTCCCACCCCTGCCACCCCTCCCGGCCTAGGCCTGGGCCTGTCTCCTCAACCCACTCCCTCCGGCTGAATCCAGCCTCGGTCCTGGTTAAATTCTTGAAATTGTATGGGTGGAGCAGAGCCTTGCTAAACAGGTTTTTGTTCTTCAGCCCAGGGCCACAGAGCCACCCTCTAATAGCCTAGAACAATGGTCCAATGTTCGGGGGGACCTGGGGTGAGAGGCGAATGGGCCCATGGCCAGCTCAGCGCTGTCCTGCCCCAGCCTGCCAGACAGCCGCCTTCCATCTGGCCCAGAGGTCCACCTCGATTGCCCCTGCCACCTGCTGTGCCCATGGGACACCTGGACAGACAGGCCAACAAGAAAGGGATGGAGGCTGTTGTACCTGACTAGTTTAGAGCATCGGGTTGGGTCTGGGCCAGGGGCTTGTTGAGGTGGCCCAGGAGCTAACTTGGAGGGCGCTGAGAGAGGCTTGTGGGGGTGCAGAACCAGGGCCCAGGGCAGGCAGCTGCTAGGCCTGGGGTGGGCACAAGGTCAGACCCAAGAAAGGTGTTCCCCTGCAAGGCCTCCCCAGCCTCCCCGTGCATTTGTTATTTCGGAAGTAGGTCGAGGCTGTGACTGTCCTCCCTGTAGAAAACAGTCCAGGAGGACAGAGGGGACATGGCCAGCCGTGCTCCAGGACCCAGCAGGAAGACAGAGGGGTGTGGCAGTGCAGCTGGGGTGGCCCTGAGGATTTGGGGAGGCTGATCGGGAGCCTGACCCCAGATCTCAGGACACAGGCTCCCCCACTGACAGCAGGGCAACCTTGAGCTGGTGACAGAGCCTTCTCTGTAAGTCACAGCCACCTGCCATGGCACTAAGGAGAATTAAATGAGGTGATGCACACAATAGGAGATGAACAAAATGACTCTCTTCTCTCCATTCCTCTTCCCTGGGACAAATGGATGATTCTGAGCACTGGAGAGAGTTTCTGCTATGACCTTTCTTCACCGGGCAGGTGTTCCCTGAGCACCTACTATGTGCCAGGGACTGCCTGGGCCAACGAATGCAGGTTCGTGGCTACCACTAGGTTGAAAATGTTCATTTAAGTTGTTTATTGATTTCACAGGGAGGAGGGGAAGCAAGAAGTATCAACTCATAGTTGCTTCACTAGTTGTTCATTGCTTGCTTGTTGCTTGTCATATGTGCCTTGACTGGGCAAGCCCAGGATTTCAAACTGGCAACCTCAGCGTTCCAGGTCGACACTCTATCCACTGCGCCACCACACGTCAGGCCCTAGGTTGAAATTTTGAATTGAATTTAACTAACTTCAGAGACAATAGTCAGAACACCCAGCTCGGCTGGTGGCCTCTAATGAATCATTTCACCTCTTTAAATCTCAGTTTTCTTCTCTGTGAAGGGGGCCAACAGTACCCACATGGCAGTTTGGGTTTTGAGGGCACTAATGCATATAAATGCCTCGAGAGTCCCTGGCCCTCAGATACTTGGTGAACAGGAACTTTCTGTTTTGCCCCTGTCTTCCATCAGCCCAGGTTGCGTGCAGAGCGGCTCTCAGAAATACTGGGTGCGTATAATTTGGTCCTGCTGAAGACACGAGCTGGGCTAAACCTCCCCGAGCCCATCTCGGCTCTGGGAGCTCTCACCATGTTGGGTGTGGGCTGTGGGGTGAAGCTGGTCCTCCACCACCAGGAAGCCCCCTGGCTATTGGGAACTGCAAAGCACCTGTGTCCCCACCCGATGCTTCACGGTTATACGTCTCTCCGCACCCAACGGTCCCGGACACCAGTCATCCTGGACATGGCCCACACTGTCCTTCCAGCCCCGCTGCCACTGGCAGCTGCACAAATAGCCTCTTCATGCTGATGGGTGAGAGAGCCAGCTGGGGGCAGGGACTGGGTCGGCGAGGGGTTGAGGCCAGAACAGTGCAGAACTTATGTAAGTAGACTCTGCCCACCCGTGCCACGGCCCCCTTTAACCTGGGTGGGCAGGTGGGAGGAAGGTGCCCACAGGAAGTTGTGTCCAACCCACTTGAAAGGGGCGCCCGCTCCAGGGAACAAGGACTTCTGAGGGTGCGGCAGCCGAGCTGGGTGAGCAAGTTGAGGGAGGGCCGACTCACCCACCCGTCTGGCCCCAGCCCTGGAGCAGGGGCCTGGGAGGGCCGTGTCTTGGGAGAGAGGCCTGCTCTGTGTTCGGGGCTGGCACGGGCAGGGGTGGAAGGAAGGTGGTGAGTAGAAAACGATTCCCTGGCGCCGGGCCGTGAGGTGGGCTGAGTTCCCGCTGTTTCCTCAGGCTTGTGCTTTGTGTTTCTGTGTCTCCTCGGCCATGGAAGAGGGTCATGGTTTGCAGGTACCCAAGGCCCCACAAGCCCACTGCTTGCTCCGGAAGCCACGGCACCCTTTGGAGGTGCCAGATGGAGGGTTGGGCCCCACAAGAGCCCCTGAAGCCAGCTCTGTTCCCACGCCTGTAATGACCAGCCTCGATTATAACCAGTCCCCTGGTATGCTACCCTTCTAAGGTGCAGCTGTGGCAAAGCAGCCGTATTTCCCCACATATAAGATGCTCCCATGTATAAGACGCACCTTCATTGTGGGGCCTGAAGTTTGGGGGAAAAAATGTATTGCATAAGATTATTGAACTCAAGTAAAAAAAAATCTACAGTGCCTGACCAGGCGGTGGCGCAGTGGATAGAGCGTTGGACTGGGATGTGGAGGACCCAGGTTCGAGACCCCGAGCTCGCCAGCTTGAGCGCGGGCCCATCTGGCTTGAGTAAAAGCTCGTTAGCTTGGACCCAAGGTCGCTGACTCCAGCAAGGGGTTGCTCGGTCTGCTGAAGGCCTGCGGGCAAGGCACATGTGAGAAAGCAATCAATGAACAACTAAGGTGTCGTAATGGCAACGAAAAACTAATGATTGATGCTTCTCACCTCTCTCCAGTTCTGTCTGTCTGTCCCTATCTATCCCTCTCTCTGACTCTCTCTCTGTCCCTGTAAGAAAAAATTATATATATATATATACATATATATAAAAGATTGATTGATTTAAAAAAAATCTACAGCAATGAGTGCAAAAACAAGCGTGAAAAAGCGGGAAATGCAAGTAAATAAACCTATAACCACTGTATAAGATGCACCCAATTTTTAGACCCCAAATTTTTCGGAAAAGGGTGCATCTTATACATGGGAAAATACGGTAAATCTCAAACCCAAGTCTCTGGCCTCTTAGCCCAGGGCTTCCTCTGTTGGCTTCCAAGCCATTTTTGGCTTTCGTCCATTTTTGATCATCTTCTTGGTGTGAGGCATGGGTCCCACACAGTCCTTCCAGCCGCTGCCTGCAGGGAGCTGCGGCCAGCGGGGAGAGACAGACACACAGGTAGAGCCTGGCTCCTCCCCTACCTGCTGTGCGGCCTGGGTAACAGTAGAACTTCCAAGGCCTCAGTTTCTTCACATTTAAAATGGGGCTTATAAAAACTGCTGAGCTTATAAAAGCTGCTGAGCCAATGGAGACCTACAACCACAGGCCAGGCTGGTTGGGTGGTCAGGGAGGATTCCCTGAAGAGGTAGCATTCAAGCTGAGAGTGGGGTGAGAGCCAGCCCCTGAAGGGGAGTGGGAGAGACAGATAGTCAGGTTAGAGAGAGTCCCTGAGATTGCAGCAGTTTTAAGGAATTGAAAGAAATTGTCTTCCTGGAGGAGAGGATTGACTTTGACTGGGCCGAAAGGAAGGGGCCTAGGGCATCCAGTGTCCAACTGGTGACTTTGAGTAGTCATCAACCCTTTCAATACTTCAGCATCAGGTGAGGGGAAAGAATTTGGGGGGTCTCTGGGGTCCCTCTTGGCTCTGAAATTCTGTGATCCTATCAGAACCAGATGGCTATTGCAATGGTCCAAGCACGTAACAACCAGGACCTGGAGTGGCGGGCCTATGGCTGTGGGAATGGAAGACATTCATAGCGACAGTAAGATGTGGAAAAAACAAGCATTCTAGGGATCATGTGACCCTTTCCCCTTCACAGGCCCTGTGAATAGTGTCTTAAGGTTGATTGGAGTTAGGCACCCCTATAATTCACTTCAGTGCCTTACTTCAGGAGATCTCTGTATTTTTGCCTCCACCTTGTGTCAACATTGGGTATTACAACTGCCAACATTCTGGCGGATGCCTGCAGACTCAGCTGATACTGCTGGAAGCTATGCTGGACTCTTGAGTGTGATCTCGTTTACCTATCCTATCAATCCTGTGAGGTTCATGCCTCCTTTTGCAACTGAGGAACCTTAGGCTCAGATTGGTTGAGTTACCTCTCAGCTAGTGTCAGAGGCTGGATTCAACCCCTTTCAACTCTAGGTCTACACCTCAGCTGGGTTGTGACAAAAAGCACAGGGGCCAATGCCAGGGAGACTAGTTCCCAATTGCAACATGGAACCCAGGATCCTGTGGTCTCTACGGTCAAGGGGTTTGGGGGGAAGGGTAGCTGAAGGTATAGTTGAGGGCATTTTCTGCATTTAAGGATTCCTCTTTTTTTATATATATAGTGAGAGAGACAGATAGGGGCACACAGACAGGAAGGGAAAGAGATGAAAAGCATCAATTCTTTGTTGCAGAACCTTAGTTGTTTATTGATTGCTTTCTAATACGTGCCTTGATGGGGGGTGGGGGCTACAGCTGAGCGAGTGCCCCCTTGCTCAAGCCAGCGACCCTGTCTATGATCTCATGCTCAAGCTGGTGAGTTCACACTCAAGCCAGCAACCTCGGGGTTTTGAACCTGGGTCCTCTGCATCCCAGTCCGACCCTCCACCCACTGTGCCACCACCTGGTCAGGCACATTTGAGGGTTCTTTAAAGGAAATTCAGGCTTCTCACCAGCCCACATCCCTGGTGCCCTCAGGGCCAATTCAGGTGCACTCCCTAAGACCCCTCCCCCAGCTTTAGGAGCTTTGGCGTCAGATATCTGAGGAGGGTTGTTGTCTGACTTCCCTGACAGGACAGACACAATGAGGCTGTTTCTGGAAGCACCCAAAAAAGCTGGTCTCCTTTCCCCAACCAAACTGAGGGCCAAGGCCGTGGGTCCAGCAGAAACTCCAGCTCCAGACCAAGCCGTTAAGCCCTTTATCCCAACACATGGCCCATTGTCAAGTGGGGAGCCCTGCCCCCCTCAGCACACCCTTCCAGCTGGAGACTCTTGCTACCAGAGGTTGTTTGGGCAAGGCCTGCCCCAGGACTTAGGTCCAGAGAGAGATTTCTCTTTCAAACAGCCTTATCAAGGTATGGTTTACATAATACAAAATTCAGGCGTGTTAAGTATGCAATTAACCCAGTGACTATTAATAAATTGACATAGTTGTGCAATCATCACCGCCATCTAATTTTAGAAATTTTCCATCATCTTAAAAAGATCCCAGAGGGAGGTGAATTCTTCCCAAATTCCAGGCTGTAGGAGCCCTGTGGCACCCCTTCCCTCTACTCCTGTCTGAGAAGACACCATGTGAGCTCTTGGGCACCGAGTTCTTTCCCTACCCGTGTGTGGCTCTGATTTCTAGACCATATGGTAGTTCTGGCTAAATGATCTTTGCACACAGGGCCTAACAAGCCAGGAGCAAAGCCTGCCTGGTTTTGTAACTGCAGCTCTGAGGTGGATGGGACACTGAGAGAGAGGGCCCGGGGCAGAGGGACAAGGGTACCCATTTCAGTGGGAACCTTCTCTACCTATTGATTCCAGTAGCCCACTGGGTGCCACCTTGGACTTCATCACACTCCCAGAAGGACATACACAGCTTGGCTTGGCTCCACGAACATCACTGTTTACTTTCCACAGAGCAGCTCAAAAGGCCAGTGGGTACAAGCAACATGGCGAGGGTCTGGCCACCAGGTGCCCGACTTTCTACCCGGGCAAGTTCCAGGCAGCCCAGGTTTTTAGCAGGAAGCAATTTCTATGATTTAGCTTATTGAATTTTTGTACCCATCTATAAAAGTGGGTACAGTTATTTCCCCCAACTTACAGATAAATCTACTTGGGCACCAAGTTGTCACAGGACTCGCAAAGCTGATTAAGTGGCAGAGACAGCTCGAACCCAGGCAGTCCACTGAGAGCCTGGCTTGTACCTGCCCTGCCCCTCAGGGAAGCTTGTCAAGTATTTAGCACACTGCCTGACACATGCTCATAATAGATGGGACCTGTTATTACTGTTGCTGTTGTTGTGGGGCTATTATGTGCTGGAGGAAAAGCCAGAGGCCTGACTAACCGACACCCACACAACACTGACCTGGCAGCAAGGTGCGAGGTGCGTCTACAGTGCCTGCAGCTATCAAAGACACCACTCTCATCCTGGCTGCATCCCATTGAGAGCCCCAGCCTTCAGAGCCCAACATTCCTGACATTCTGCAGCCCAGAGGGGGGACATGATTTGCTGAGGTCACCCAGAAAACTGGACTAGCACCAGGTTTTATGACCCAAAATTCAGTGCTCTTTGCCCTGTCTGAGTCGCTCATTTGGTTAAAGTGTCCTGACATGCCAGGATTGTGGGTTTGATCCCCAGTCAGGGCACATACAAAAATCAACCAATAAATGCATAAATAAGTGGAACAACAAATCGATGTTTCCCTCTCTCTCTCTCTGAAAATCAATAAATTAAATTTTTTTTAAATTCAGTGATTTTTCTGGCTCTCAGAAGCCTTCCCAGAGGATTTTTGAAGCATCCCAAATGCTGGTGCATATGAACCCATATGGAGACTTGAACAGGAAGGAGCCTGGCTGATGGACAGGGAGGAGGGGCCAGCTGTTCTAAATGGTCGGGGAAGCGGGAGCTGGGCTGTGGTCATCTCTGATTTAATTAGGCAGAGGCAGTCCACTGATTAAGAAAGGCTCTGCCTGCCAAGCTGGAGAATTAAAGCTTAATAACTAGGAGTGCCCTGCTTCCCACCCCAGGTGGGAGAGGGCACCTGTGAGCTGGTCTCACCTGGCCAGAGACACGTGGAGACCTGCTACCCACACTACAGGCAGCTGTCTCGGTGCAGCCGGAGGATGTGGATTATCCCCACGCTGACTCACACCCAGCATGTGTGGGTAAAGCTCCCACTGTGTGTTGGGCACTGTGCTAGGTTGCGTGGGCTACTAAGATCTTGAGAGGTCAGAGACAGGGAAAGGTAGGTGTCTCAGCTTAGAATCCTTCAGAAGCCCATCTGGGGCTGAAGATTTGAGACCTAGCAGTATTTTGGGAGGCTGTAAAGCCAGTAGCCAGGGCCACTATCACAGCCGCCATCGCAGCAGCCTGACCCGTGCAGGTTCGCATTGGATTCGAACAGTCGGTAATGAAACACAGGAGCCACGAACTGGTGAGCCATCAGCTTTAATTCTAGCTTGCACCCGGCGGGCAAACAAAAACACACACTGGGCTCCAAAACCCACACATTCAGTGCTCACAAAGCTACTGACTTATCCGAGTTTCCTAGAATCAAAGGTTTCTAGCTCACCAGACTTATTCACCTCTGTTTCCCATCTCCTCCTGCACAAACTCTTAACAAACTGGCTTTTTCCTCAGCACTCTGCCATCTTGGCTGCTTCTCCTGGCCTTCACGTGGCCTTAATCTGCTCTCCTCTCTAATACCAACCTCAGGAACTCAGGAACCAAGAGAGACATCAAGCTACTGTTCTCTCCCACTTTATAGCAGACTCAAAACCTTTAATCCAATTATACATAAAGTCTCTGATACAAAGCCACCCATCTGAGGCATAATGGGATTCCTCAGGAGAGTGCACCACCCTACATCATCCAATCAGTCAAGGGCGTGGAGAAGAGCTTACTCTTAAACTAAGCCTTAGGCTATAACGACCCGGCCTGCCCACAGCCTGTTCCAGAACACACATTAATATCAACGAACTTCCATGTGGGCAGCTCCATCTTTAACAAAGTGAGCATAATATATTTTATCTGCCCAACAGAGGCGATACCAGTGAGGGAATGCAGGAAGGCAGGGGAGGAAGGGCAGCCCAAAGTGGCACACTATCAGCCAGCTACGGGGGCTTCATCCACTGGGAACTCTGGGGACCAGTGAAGGCCTCTGGGCCGCAGGGCTGTCTCCCCAAGGGTGGGTCTGGGCAGTTATGCACTGCGCTCTTTCGTCCTGCTCTCGTCCTCCCTTCCCCTCCCCCAGCCACCTCCAGAGGGAGCGCTCCAGCAGCACCAGCATGGCACTCCACGTGCTCAGGGCCACTGCCCAGAGCTTCCAGGCGGCCTGTGCCTCCTGCCTCCTCCTCTGTGCCCAGCCCTGCCCTTCCAGCTGCCCGCAGGCCTTTCTTTAATCCTATCTTCCGAGGGAACTCCCTTTCTCTCTTCAGGGCTGGGACCTTTTCATTTTCTCATAGCTCTTAATCCGATTTATCAGTTTGCTTTATTTGGCTTTGTTCATTGTCCTCCCAGCCTCTGCCCAGGGCATGAGTCTGTTTTACTCAACCCTGTGACCCCAGGGCCTGGCACGTAGTAAACGCTCAGCAAGTGCTTGTTGACAGAGTACAGCAGCAAATCAGAGGACAGAGCTTGGCAGCTGCAGGGAAGGTCCCCTGAGCTGGGGGTCCGGGGCCAAGGTGCTTTCTTCAGCAGCCCTGAGTTTCTCTAACAAGGGTGAGGAGACTGGACTGTGCAGGTCTGCTCCAGGCTGATGTCAGCCCTGGTTGAAGTTCTCAGGAAGGCCTTGCCTGGAGGGGTCAGTCCCCTGTGGTCCTCTTCCCAGGAGGGTGGGACTGACCAGTGCACCAGGGACAAGGTGGTTAAGCAGGCCCAATGGAGATGCTCAGACCAGGAGTGCAGGGAAACTTGGAGAGGGAGGAGATCCATGGGGCTGGGCTGTCCACTTGGACTTGGATGCTGAGGGACAGAGACGGGGAGGAAGCGGGCTGGGCCCATGGGGGCTGGTGAATGCATGCTTGGAGGCTTCTGAGCACAGGTGGGCGGGCAGGGGCAGGGCGTGTTCATGGAGGTCTACAAGGTGGGAAGGCCAAGAAAGAGACAGGAAATTGCTAAGCATGGTCTTAGGAATCAGCCAGCACTGGCTTCAGATCTCAAGCTCTGCCACTGTCTAGTGACTTAACCTCTTTATGTTTCAGTTTCCTCATCCGGACAATGGGTAATGATAGTACCTTGTTTTGGGGTGGTCAAGAGAATTGAGATGGTGTTTGTGAAGTACAGAGCAGCACCTCCTGCACACGCACGTGCCCTTGTTCTCAGACGTGGGCGCTCAGGGGAGACAGGCAAAGGAGGCAGTGCGCGTTGTAGTCCCAACTGGGGCAGGGACAGAAACGCACGTGAAGCAATCATGCAGGATGCCAGCAAGGGATGCAGGCTCCCTGCGAGACCACAGCGGTTTCCTGATGACTCTGGGTGATGTCACAGAGGAAGGAGCACAGGGACCAAGGCCATCCTCATAAATGGACAGGAAGTGCCTCGAGCCATCAGAGACTGTTCCAGCCCTTTTGTATTTTGCACAAACTGACGTTCTGTGCTTGCTGACTCGTCTGTAATGATCAGGAGGACCTCCTGGAGGAAGTGGCACTTCCAGTGAGCTTTCCTGGGGGAAAGGAAGGGAGGGCAGAGACCCAGGGTCTGTCTGCAGCCCAGCTCAGGATAATACCGCAGGTCTGACCAGCCCCCAGGACCACTGGCGGCCCTGAGCCTGGTTGCCATAGTCAGGGCTTTTGTGCATTCATTCAGCAAATACTGATTGTGTCCAGCCCTGTGTGAGGCCTGGGGAGATGTCACAGTGCCTGCCTCATGGAACCTAGAGTGGAGGGGAAGAAATGACAAACTCATAATAGCAAAGGTAAAAGCTACCACGGGAGAGGACAGGGTGCCGCTCTAGGCTGGGTTTGGGAGTGGAGTGTTGGGAAGTGGCCTTAGGCTGGGAGCTGAAACGGGGAAGGAAAGAAAGTCGAAGGGGCACAGAGCCCAGGACAGCATCAACCCAGAATTGACAAAAACTGCTGAAACTACCTTTCTGGAAACAGTAAAGCCTGCCCCGGTGAAGCAGGCAGTCATTGGGCTGCAGACCCAAGAAACAGGTCAGCTCTGGATATGGTGTGGACACATTAGAATCAGAAAGCACTGTGCCTGTCTGACCCGTGGGCACAGATACTGCTGCGTGTCAGGCCAGGCTCCCTCTTCCGGGAAGCTGTGTTCACCCACAGCAGAGCGTAAGCTGTGACCTCCCTAAGAATGTGTCGAGAACTGGGTAGTGCAGCTTTGGTATTTCTGGCCCTGACTCTGCCTTCCTTTTACCTATCTCTTCCCCGCCTATTCCTAATTTAGCTTATCTGTCTGGATTTTACAGGTGTCCTTAGCAGACGCAAGGTGGCAAATGATTTGAATGCTAGGGCAGCTTGGGCTCAGATCCTGTCCCTGTCACTCACAAACTGTGTTACTTTGGGCAACTTTCACACCCTCTCTGATCCTCCATTTGTGTCCTGTGAAATGCTACATAGGAGTATTGTGAGGATAAAATGAGCTGATGTGTCAAGTCTTAGTTTGGTACCTTTATAATATAAATCCTTGAAACATGTACCCTTCTTGTCAGTTATAGTATTAGTAATGATAATGACAATAGCAAGAACAATAGTAGCCATATAACACCCTTTGGGTAAGAGGGGATTACTCAGGGGGAGGGGCTTCCCAGTGGTGACTCCCACCAAGGCCTGACCCGCTGGCTCTCCCCTCCCCATTTCCCACCATGCTCTGGGGTTCCAGGGTTACACCTGTGCCGGGCCCCAGGGGACTTCTCCGTGGCGGAAGCTCAGCTCTCATCACATAGTGGAAGATGGAAGTGGTGGCCCCGGGTGGCCCCCTGGGATCTGGAATGGGAGCCCTGGTGAACAGCGACCTGACTGGTTAGAGCCGGGCTGACCTGGAGGGGACAGAGCAGGCCCAGTGCTGACAGCAAGGCTGGCTCACCCCTGCTACCTCTGTAACTTTCTAAATAAACGTTCTCTTACAAATTTGAAAAAATAAATAAAATTTAAAAATAGTAGATAACAGCCTAGGGAATCAAGTCAGTAAAATTATAGTAACTATGTATGATGCCCGGTGGGCACTGGAAGTACCGGGGGGACACGGTGCCCGGTGGGCACTGGAAGCACCGGGGGGACACGGTGCCCGGTGGGCACTGGAAGCACCGGGGGGACACGGTGCCCGGTGGGCACTGGAAGCACCGGGGGGACACGGTGCCCGGTGGGCACTGGAAGCACCGGGGGGACACGGTGCCCGGTGGGCACTGGAAGCACCGGGGGGACACGGTGCCCGGTGGGCACTGGAAGCACCGGGGGAACACGGTGCCCGGTGGGCACTGGAAGTACCGGGGGAACACGGTGCCCGGTGGGCACTGGAAGTACCGGGGGAACACTTTGGGAAATGCATGATTGTCTAACCACTGTGCCGCAAGCAGGGGGCGCTAGGGCCAGCCTCCCAGCCTCCCAGCCCCAGCTTGAAGTTCGGCCAGGGCTGGGGGGTGAGGGTCCCGCAGCCAGTGAGCAGCCTGGAGGTCTGCTCGGCAGTGGGGCCTGGTGTCTGTCTGTTATGCACATGGTCCCACAGCCGTTCCTGCCCCTGTACCTTTGCTCACATTACCCCTTCCACTTAAACCCTCCTTCCTGCCTCTGCTGTTCCTAAATAGTCACCTTTCCAGGGTAGCTGCAGCGCCCCCTCTTCTAGGCAGCCCTCCCAGACCACTTTGACCTCCCTTTCCTGGCAATCCCTGTACAACATACGCTTTTGATGGGTCTCTGGGGCACCTGATTGCAGTGATTTCCATGGTTTCTTTTTCTGGGGGCGTGTTATCTTGTCTCTCCAACTAGCTGTGTGCTCTGTGAGGGTCAAACTGGGCTTTCCCTCCCTCCCCTGCTCACACTCAAGGCTGAGTCTACAGCAGCCCCTCTGCTAAGGCGGGTGGGTGGGTGGGCATGAACTTGGAGAGAGACAGGGAAGGCCTCCAAACATGGAAGAGCCTCCTTGTCCCCCTCTCCGGGGACTTCATAGTTGAACCCTATCACCGCATTTTGCCACCGCCCCTTCTATGGTTTCCCAGACCTGGCATGCAGTCCCCATCAGTCCCGGGAGCCCTGTGGCCAGGGGCATCCTGCAGAGTAGTGAGCAGGGGTTGGGTAGCCCGTGGGGAGCTCCCCACACTCCATGGCCAGTGAGCCAAACGGCTTCCTTTCCCACCTAGAAAACCAGCTTTGTGCCCCCCCACCCCCGCTCCCACCATGGACATTTAGAGTCCATCGGGGTGGGACTCCTTGGAGTGCACACACGTGGGAACGCAGGCCCGCGTGTTTCCATGGTGCCAGGCAGACGCACTAGGCCACAGAGTCAGTCTTGCAAAGTCCGAACCAATGCAGCGTCCGCACTTCCTATGTTGTGGCCACCATCCACACTGCAAATCTAGCCCCATGAGAGCCCAGGCTGTTGTCTAAGGGCCCTCTGCAAGTGCCAGGTGTAGTTCTAAGAGCTCTGTACATTGTCATAGATAACCCTCCCCACAACAAAGGTAGACACTAACTGTTTTTATGCCCTTTGACAACTGAAGGTACGGAGAGGTTGAGTAACTTGACTGTGTCATGAAGGTTTTCTAGGTAGGAAAGTGGCTGAAGCACTCACTGGACTCCACCCACATTCTTAACCTTCTGCTTCGAGGCCTGGGCATGGTGGAGCTGTCCCCAGGCTAGAGACATGCTCAGGACGTGTGCCCAGAACGGTGAGGCAAGTCAGAGGAGATGGACAGACAGATAGTGCTTTGTTTTTTTTTTTTTGCTGTGGATAGAGCAATGGCAGAGGCCGTGTGGGACCTTCGGGAGACAAGCCCAGTGCCTGGGGTCTGCAGAGCCATAGCAGTGGCCTCTCTGGACACAGCCTAGGGGTACACAAGACCCCTTCCCTCCCCAGGAATTCTGCTTTCTCACCCAGGGCGGGAATTCCAGCCTCTCTGGACTATCCACATGGCCACAATGGGGCCCATTCTCAGAACCCTGGAAAACACAGCCCCTGAGGAGAAAGGATGAATTCTTGTTGGACACAAGGGCCTTCAGTGCCACAGTGTAGATCATGGCGCAAATGGGGGCAAAGCACAGCATTCATGCCCCCTCCATCTGTCTTCCCTGGAGGTCGCTGGCCGCTTGAGAGCATTCTGTGCAAAGGCTCTCAACAGCCAGAACAAAACCCAGCTAGGGGCTCTTTGCGGGGGAACCCCCACATTCTCCAGACCTAGGCTGGCCTGAGCCCTTGTGCCCAGACCCTCCTCGCCCGCTTTGGGACTGACATGCTCTGTCTTCCTGGATCGGTTTCA
The DNA here is from genome assembly GCA_037038555.1 of Rhynchonycteris naso. Lineage (NCBI taxonomy): Eukaryota > Metazoa > Chordata > Mammalia > Chiroptera > Emballonuridae > Rhynchonycteris > Rhynchonycteris naso. The sequence goes on along the minus strand of CM072999.1, from coordinate 240,931,409 downwards.
GAGAACTAACTGTCCATGAGAATGCACAGGGCAGCCTCATTTTGGAAGGGAAAAAACTGACGTTCTGAGAATTTGTCAGTGTTTTTAAAACTTTTTCTACCACAGTAAGAAATTTCACATCACAACCCAATACAGCTAGACAGATAAGATAGGCAGGTAAATAGACATCTGAAACAAGTTTTGCAAAACAGTATTTAACCTTACTAGGGGCGACTTTATCATTTAGTCTCTTCTTGTTTAAAGGTTTAAATGCTTATTGGGACACAGTTGATTTCAGAACTCACTGATGGGTAATGGGCTGTCATTCGAAAAGCACGAGTCTGCAGTGGACTGCCCAGGTCCACCAGCCACTGAGGGGCAGAGCCAGGCCCAGAACCCGGGGCTGGTGACATCATTGCCAGACTTGTCACAACCTCTTTCCCACTCCACCCCCTAGCTATCTACCTCGCCTCCTAACAAAAATCTCCCTTCAGCGCACCCAGACTTTGCTTCCTGATTCTGACACCTGCCGGATTTCACAGCTGGACATCACAGTCCCTCTTCTCTTCCCTTCCATCCTGGCTTTTCCCTGGCTGTTCCTCTGGTTAGGGCTGCTTGTTCCTGCTTCTAGAGCTTTACCCTTACCCTCTCCATGGACCCCTCCCCATCCTCCACGGCCGAGGTCCCGGCTCCCTCGGGCCGGAAGCCGCCTTGGGTGTCCTGCGCCCAGCATCGTTCGGTGCACTTGGGACTGTAACCATCCCTGTGCCTCTTGGAATATCTCGGAATGTAAGATTTCCCACTGTGCTAGGTGGTTTCATTCCTTCAGCTTCCCCCCAAACTTGCAGGCCAGGTCCTCCATCCCTGCTATGCCTGCACAGGCCTTCTCGAGCTGGCATACAGCAGGAGCAGAGAAAGTGCTTATTGGTTGAGAACAGCAGTCACAATCATCAGGACAGACCTCAAAGGCTCCATGTTACTTCCAGGGCCAGGGTTGCATAACAACTTTGCCAGCCCCCATATTGTAGGCACCATCCATGTCCCCAAGACCACTTGGCTCTCAAGGTCACCCAGAGCCGTCTGGCAAACTAGCCAGCTTCTGCAGCAGTTCTCAGCAGGAGCAGGTCTCCTGCAGATGGGTGTCCTGGGCCGAGCAGGCAATGTCAGCCAGCAGACAGTGGGGTGAGAACATCAGGCTGGAAGTTTGTGCATGCATGTCCTCCCCTGCCAGGACACTCTCTGACGGGAGCGGGGGCGAGAGAGGGTAGCAGGCGTGGAGGGCAAGGCCCTGTAGCACTCACAATTCCACCTGGCAGGACTCAGCGCCTCCCACAGAGCTGGCCTAGGCCAACACGGCTCTCTTTCCTGCCTCCTCCCTCGCCTCAGTAGCTCTTCCTGGCGTTGCCTCGTATTCCCGGAACGCTGCCCCTGCCCCGCAAGATGGTTGCCTCCTTTCCCCAGCAGCAGTCTGCTCCCGTGGTGCGCTGTCCTCTCTCTGCAGCCTGATTTCTGGTGGGCCTCAGCGTGGGAAGCACGCAGGGTCAGGACTGTCAGTGTGGCTTTCTGAGCCTGGGCAAGCCACGTAAGCCCTCAGGACCTCAGACTCCTCATCCATAATACAGACTACCAGCACCTCTGCCTGCTTCAGAGCACTGAGGTCAGGTGCCTGCTGGGAGCTGTCAAGCGAGGGCAGAGCGTGGGGAGGCGTGTGCAGAAACGGTGGCTAACACGCACGAGTTGCTAAGTGCCTTTCCCACTCCCTCCTTCCAGCCTCCCCCTTTGCTTTCTCCAAGGCCAGGAGTCCCTTCACCAGAACGTCTGTGGCAGGGACACAGCCAGTCTCACCAAGAGAAATGAAAGGGGGAAAAGAAAAGAAAAGCTGACTTTTCTGGGTGCCGTGAGCATGAGAACCCAGGGCCCTTGGCATCTCTTAGTTTGGGGCTCTGAGAGTTGGCCGCCCCGTGGGAGGTCAGTTCCAGTCCGTGAGTCCAGAGCAGCTCCGTGGCACCCTGAAAGTACGAATGCTGCCAGAGGAGCCAGGATCAAACATTCAGAGTGTAGAAACAGGCTTTTCCCGGGTGGACGAGACTCAATAGAGACCCAGGTTGTGTTGGTGTTTGTGAAAGCCCAAAACTTGGAAAATGAGTCTGGAATTGCCCCCGTCGGGCACTGTGCTGCCAGCACCATGGTGAGGTCCTTAAGAAGAAGCCACATCCCTTTGGTTTAGGGGGCTCGCAGGCCTTTGCCATTTGGGTAGCAACCAAGGCAGGTCAGGTCCAGGTATGAAAAAATAATAACAAAGACACACATCTTCAGTGCCGGGCACTCTGCGAGCCGCTTCATGTATGTATGTATACTGTACATTTCTTCTCTTCCAAACCCTGAGGGCTTGGTGTTGTCATTATCTTCATTCTACAGAGAAATAGAGGCTTGAGGTGAAGCAAGGAGCTCAGGGTGACTATCCAGCAAGCATATAGTAGAGGAAGAGGGTCTTGTCTGCTTCCAGAACCTGCCCTGTGAACCTCATTCTGAACCTCATCCAGTGAGGAAGGGCCAAGAGATGAATTGTTTGTATCACGTGGTGTTGGGGGGGCTCAGCAGTTCTTGTTCAAACAGAGGAGGGGTGGAGCTGGGCAGGCAGAAGTTCCTCCCATGTTTTCCAGCCCGGCCAGACCGGTGGACCACAGGGTGACAAGCTGTCCCAGTTTGTCTGTGATTTTTCCCAGTTTGACTTCTGAAAGTCCCATGTCCAGGTTTGCCTGGGATGGTTGGTCACTGTATCCATAGTCTTCATCATCTCTGGACCAGTTGGAGAGAAAGCCAAGTGGCCTGATGTGAGGACACAACCTGGGAGGCCTTTTCAATTACATTAGCTTCTGGCGGCACTAGAGGGAGTCGCTGGCTCTCCCCTCCCTCCCCTCTTTCCTCTCCCTTTTCTCCCTGTTCCTTCCTGTGGCTCCCTAGGAGCTAGTGATTCAGCAGCAAGTCGGAAGCAGGCTAGACTGTGACCTACCCGAAGTGAAATCACTCACCGGTGGGTGGGGCTGTCAGCACCAGCTCAGGGCAAGAACCAGAGCAAGGCGGGGAGGTGAGGGCAGTCTTGATTTGTGTGGGACCTGGACCCCAGCAGAGGGAGAGGGCTTGCTGTCCTGCAGGAGGTAGGCATGCCAGAGACAGTGAGCCCTGCCCTCCCCCCATCCTTCCCTATCCCCCCACCCCCACCCCGCACCCATGTAATGATGGGGAGTCCCAGCCACTGGATACCTAAGCTGCTTCTCATCACATTCAGCAGCTAAAAATACAAAAGGGCTTGCTCAGAGGTGCTCTCCCATAAACTGCTCGGGGGGGGGGGGGCTGGAGGCCAGATACTGTGAAGGAAAGGTTCCTGCCTGCCTGTGTTCCCTCCATTTGGTCAGCCCTGCTGCCCGCCCCACCTCCAGGACTCAGCCTCCTCTCCATTAACTCCTGTGCTTCTCAGGCCCCAGGGCCTTGCGTGGTTCTTCCTCCCCTGCACCCCGTGCTCCAGGGCGTGGCAGTATTGGGGGATTTGCCTCGAACCCCCCAGAATAAGGCCTAGGTTCTCAGTGTCCAAGCCCAGCCTCGCCTACTCCCTGGAAGACCTTCAACAAGTTGTCTAGCTTGTCTCTGTTCTGCTTTTCTCGCCTGCAAAATGAGGGACCACACCACCTGCAGAGGTCAAGACGTCTTTGGTGGGAAGGGCTCTACTCGGGTTGAGCGCAGGCCAGACCTGGGATGCACCCCGAAGCTGGTTTGGCACTGCAAGCACAGTGTTCTTACCAAGCAGAACTAACTGTTCCTGAGCGGTGGGTGGCTGGCTCTGATGGAAACTATGGTGCAAGGCCTGGAGCACCCCTTGCCACCACTGCGGCCTACATGTCAGGGTGGTAGGAAAGGGGGCAGCGACTGCTGGCTCCCGGGTTCTCAGCCAACACTGGCCCAGCCTCGTAAGCTTGTTGGAGATGCAGACAGGTTGGGGTGGGGCCCCACATTTGAATTTGTAACTGGCTCGCCAGAGGATCCCATTGTGAATGATGACCAGGTTGGGAATCACTGACCTGGCCCTGGCACAGAGAAAGCACTCAGCTTCTGGGAATTATGTCCCTCTCTCATTCTGGAGCTTCCGTGTGCTCCTTTGTCACAGGATAATGACCCGTCTGCATCCCCTTCCCCCAGGGCTGTTGACAAGCTCAAAGAGAATCCTGGGCAGCCTGCAGCTGCACAAACAGGGAGAAGGTGGCCATCACTGTGAGGAAGGTACCCCCTGTCAGGACTACTGGCAGCCAGGGAGTGGTCAGTGGGCCATTGTGATCCCAGGCACCGAGGGCTTCCCCTGAAGGACAGTGGGAAAATGGAGAGGGGTGCGGGGAAGGGCAGCTCCCCATTGCCATGCATTCTCTGCTTTTCCCTGAGCCTCACTCTGCAAAACAGCCTGAGAAATGAATTCCCCCTTGGGGGCGGCAAGTCTGCTGGGCAGGACATAGCCACCATTCCATGCTCTCCTCTTCCTCGCTGGGAATTCTCCCCACCACTGAGCTTCAAGGGGCACAGCCAGGCCCTCCTTGTAACCACTGCCCTTCCCCAGGTTGGGTGACCTTGGGCAGTGGCTGAACCTCTGTTTCCTCATCTGTAAAAGGGCGTGATAGGACCTTCGTATGTGATGTGAGGCTTGAAAGAGGCATGGAATTAGAAGGGGGTTCTCAAACGGTAGACTGGGCCCCGGCCCCAGCTTCTGATTCACTGAGTTTGAACCCAAACTTTAGGAAACGTAAGACTCTAGGAGAGGGGGAGCCCCTCGCCCTTCGCTGTGTAGGCCAGTTACCTTGGAATTTACCAAACGTCCCCAAAGCCCAGGTTGCCCTACTCCCGTTTCCAGAATTGGAATCTTGGAGAGTCTCATGAGGTTGACACCTTCCTTGTAAACCTGCTGCCCCTTTTTACAGAGTCCTCTCTTTCCAGCAGGCCGACCTAGCTGGCCAGTCGCTTTGACCAAAGCCCGAAATGGGCATTTTCTTTTTTTCCCAGGGGGAATGAAAGGCATTTCCTCTGGTCTCCTGATATATCCCTACGCAACTCCTGAGCCCTTACCAGAACCTTGCTGGGCTGGCTGTTAGTCTTCCCTGAGGGCTGTGAATGGAAGGGGTGGTTCCAGGGGCCAACCACTGGCCCCAGCACTGGAGGGTGCCTGAAGGCAGGATTTGGGAAATACCTGTAGCCTGATCCTGAGGTTGGGTTAATTCCTAGCAGGGAGCAGGGGTCTAGGGCAGGGGCAGACTTTAATCAAAGGGTCACACAAATACAGTGTGTCCGGTAAAGTCATGGTGCACTTTTAACCGGTCACCAGTCAAAAGTGCACCATGACTTTACCGGACACACTATTGTATATAATTATTTGGAGGCCAATTTGAAGAGGGGAAAATGTGGAGGAAGATAAGTTAAGGAGGTAACATTTCAGTAGTGACTTAAAGGTTGAATGGGCATGAGCTGGCAATGCCAAGAATTGGGAGGGGAAAGCCTGCAGGGGTGGGGAGCAGGCTCCTAGCACGGCAGGGCCTGGGTCCTAGCAACCACCCTTGTCCAGAGCCTCAGTTTCCCTATTTACGCAGTGCATGGGAACCTACCTTGTCCCCCTACCGAGGAGGAGGGGAGGTGCCTAGGAAAGGGCAGGAGCAGCCCATGGAGCCCCTCCTGTCCCGCTGGTCCAGGGCGGGGCTGGGAGGGGCTGGGCGGGGTCCGGGGACAGATGGGCGGGCGGGGTGTGGGGGCGGGGCGGGATGGGCGAATTGTACCGAGGCCGGACTGGCGGGGGACCCACGGGCAGGCGCAGCGCGCAGTGCGTGCGGCTGCGGGGCGCACGACTCGCCGGCCGCGGGGATCACATGAGCAGCGGTGCCGGTGCTGGAACCCACCGCAGCTCGCTCGTGGGCGCCCTGCAGCCGCAGCCACGCAGCCTTGCGCCCGCATCCAGCTCTAACCATGTCTATCTGTTGTTGCTTCTTTTTCAGGGACTATGGCAGTTCCAAGAGGAAATCAGGTAAGGGAGCCTCCGGGCGTTTTTCCCTCCATCCTCCCCTCCCACTTCGTGCATGCGCCTCTCTGATCCTGCGGAAGACTATCTTGGGGGGTGGGGGTCTCTGCCGGTCTGCCCTGTGTGTCCTGTGGGGCTGGGGCACTCCCTTCATGCCCCTGAGATCTCTGGTACTTGTGCTTTCTCTGACCACTCAGTCCCCCAGCTGTCCCTTGTGGAAATGGGGGGTGGGTTCATGGGGAGTGCAAGGGTGTCTCTTGAAGGACCTAAGCTCCCACAACATTGGCAGCCAGTCCTTTCCCTCGTCCCCTGGCTGCAGTCCCCACTGCTGGGCCGGCTGTGACTTCTTGGCTCCTTCCCGTGGTGCGGCGGTGATGGAAAGGTTAGGACGTAGGGTGTTCCCCGTGGGAACATGACATCCAGGACTGAAAAAGGGGGTCGTACTTGAGTGACTGAGTTTTTAACGGGTGCAGAGCAGACTTCCCCCTCCTCCTCCAACTCGGAGTGTCCTTGCTTCGGTTGTGGAAGCTCTGCGTGGTGGCAGCAGGAACATGGGTGGGAGGGGGCCCACCCGGAGGGGGCCCACCCACCCCAGCTCAGGCCTTGGCCTGACAGGTGCCAGGGCTCACTGCACAGTATGAGAAGTGACTGACTGGAAAAGGGAGAGAGAGGAGGAGCTAGCCCCCTCCTCCGCCCCCCATGAGGCTGTGTACCCGGCAGGCCTGTCTGCTGGGGTCAGAGAAGGGTTCTCTCTGGGTGGGGCAGGCTGGGCTGGGCAAATGCCTGAATGTGGGTGAGGTGTAGTTGATTGGGGAGGACGGTCCCTAGGAGTTAGGGCTCTGTGTGTACGGATGGGGGCAGGGGGGACTCTAGTGATCAGTGTTGGCATGTGTGTTGCCAATATTTATGGAGGTGGTGAGTTAGGGGGTGAGAAGCCATCTGGCCCTGTGGATGTGGAAAGCATGTATAAACATGTGGCTCACATTAATGGCTCCTGTGGGGAGGTGTCTGTGTCCAAGTGCCTTGGCCTGTGGGTCAGTAGAGGCATGTGTGCCTGTGTGTGATGGGTGGGATGTGAGTTGGGTGTGGGGGGGGGGGAGAGGAATGATTGCATAATGCGTGTGTTTCTGAAAATGGGTTCCTGTGTGTACAGGTGTTGGCCTGCGTGTTCATTAGGGTGTGGAAAGTTGTGTCCTGGTTGATGTATTAGGCATGAGGAGGGGGTTTGAGGGGGTCTATACAGTTGTGTGCTATGAGGCTGTTTCACTTGTTTGGGTGCACAAATGTTGGGATGTGTGTGCACGACTGTCAGCTGGGCATGGGGTGTCCCAGGTGTGCCCACACTCTGATATAGAAGGCCTTCCCTTGGTGACCAGGCGGGTGAGCTGTCTTAAAACCTGAGGAGCTGCAGCACCACCTCAGCTGTCCCTTGCAGTCAGAGCCCCAGGGGGAGAACTGAGAAGGAGCTACAAACCTGGGACTGTGCTCTGTCGCAGCCCCGCCCTCAAGAGACTTGCCCTGGGTCTCAGAGGGGTAGTGTGCTGGTTAAGCCTGAGCTTAGATTCTGGCTGTGTGTGACCTCTGGCAAGTTCCATAACCTCTGCTTTACTGTCCTCATTTTCTTTAAAGCAAAGATGGTGACTATCTCACATGTAGCGCATAATAACTACTATAGAAATATTAGTTTACCCTCATGATTACTTTCTGAAGCCATGAGACCTTGGGTGACTCCCTTCTCAACTCAGCCTCATTTTCCCTCTGTAAGATCAATGATTGGACCACATGACCCCTCAGTCCCCCTCCCCCCCCCCCCAGCCAGTCTCTGAGTCCTGAAGCTCAGATTCTGTGCAGCTTAAGCGATGGAGGGCCGCACCCAGGTCACATCTCCCAGTTTCTCTGCCTTCCACCCTCAGGCCAGGAAAGGATGAAGGGAGGAGTTTGATTTACGCTGATGTGCTTATGATAATGGCCACTTAGTGTCATGGTTGCAAGTGCCAGCCTGGGAGCCAGACAGCAGTTTAGACCTGGTTCTTCTCCCCTGAGACCCTCTCTGTGCCTGTTTTCTTGTCTATAAATTGGGGATCATATACACATTGTAATGATTAATATTACGTGTCAACTTGGCTGGGTCATGGTGCCCAGCTATTTGGTCAAGCATTATTCTGAATGTTTGTGTGAAGGTGACTTTTGAATGAGATTAACTTATTTTTTATTTTTATATTTGAAAGAGGAAGGGAGAGAGAGACACACAGGAACACCTATCTGTTTCTGAATGTGCCCTGACTGGGGATGGAACCAGCAACCTTGTGTATCGGGTCAGTGCTCTAACCAATTGAGTTACCCAGCCAGGGCTGAATGAGATTACCTTTAAAATCGGTGGACTTTTGAGTAAAGCAAGATTACCTTTAAAATCGGTGGACTTTTGAGTAAAGCAAATTACCTTCTATAATGTGGGTGGGTCTCATCTGATCAGTTGAAGGCCTTAATAGAACAAGGACTGACCTCCCCTAAGCGAAAATGTAATTCTGCCAACAGACTGCCTTTGGGCTTGAACTCTTCCTTTGGACTTCCAATTCTCCCCTGAGTCTTTAGCCTGCCAGCCTACCATATCAGATTTTGGGCTCACCATGCCTCTGTGATAGATGATAGATAGATAGATAGATAGATAGATAGATAGATAGATAGATAGATAGATGGATGATAGATAGATAGACAGATAGATAGATAGATAATCTTGTTCTGTTCCTTTGGAGAACCCTAATACAGACCTCGTATGGTTATAATGAAGATTCAATAAACTAATATACATAAGCATGCTTAGAACACTGCCTGTACCTGTAAAGCTCTCTCAAAGTGCCAGATAGCTACTATTACTATTTAATGAGCATTTACTATGCGCTGGCAACTTTACATATGGTTCTCCATTTGTTGCTCAGAGCCACCTTGCATTGTGGGTAGCTTTCCCATTTTACAGATAAGAAACTAAGTTTTTGAGAGGGTGGCTGCCCAAAGTCTGTTGCAAAGTGAGGATTTGAGTCCCAGTTTAGGGTTTTACCCTGCTCGGTTACAAAGCTCACAAAGTTTCCCAGGGTCGCTCCAGCCAGGAACATTTGCACGGAAGAAATTGATGCTGTTCCCTGGTCATTACTTTTCACGTTTTCGGCCCCAAAGCCCCAGCTCTTCCTGGGAAGATCTCTGGAAAGGATCTCTTACTGAGCAGAGCCAAGACTTGAAGCCAGACCCGGGGAGAGAGTTCTCAGGCAGCACACAGCCTTATGGTGGAGGCGGGACCAGTGACCTTGAGAACAGCCTCAAATTTCTGCTCCTTCCTACATCTTCCCCATCCCTCCCTCCACCCTGTTGCTTAAGCCCAACATCTAGAAGTCACCCTTCACTCCTCCCTTCCTCTCACCTGCCAACCTGACCTCCGACCTCTGCAGTTCTCGCCCTCCCCCACCCGCCTTGGAAAGCCCCCTCGCCTCCCCACCTCCCTCCTTGGCCCCTCCCACCCTTGCCCTTCCATGCTCTTATCTGCACCACAGCTAAGGTGAGCACTTTGAGACATGTATCCAGTAATGAGCTTTTCGGCTGAAATTTCCCCAAAAGCCTTTGCATCCCAACCAAAATAAGCTCTTTCTCCCAGCCTCCGAGTCCTGTGTGCTTTGGTCCCCACCTGCCTCTGTCCTGGGCTCCTACCCTCTCCTGCTCCCACCACCCTGTTCCCATTCCAGCACTCTCTGCTCATCCATACCTTAAGCCTATCCCTTTTGTTCTCTCCACATGGTGTTGGCACTTGCTGTTCCCTCCGTCTGGAATGCTGTTCCCACATGGCTGGCTTCTTGTTAGGATTTCTCCTTAATCATCACTTCAGAGCAGCTGCCCCCATTCCCTACTGGGTAGATGCCCCCTGAACTCACCCTTCTTCCTCTATGCACACCACTGGTCACTCTCTGGTTATCTCTTGGGTTTTCTTAATTATCTGTGTCCCGGCACGAGAGTGAAGACCTTGCTATAGGCCTCGCACCAGTAGCAGCCCCATCCCCACCCACCCCTGCTGCATTCACATGCATGTGTAAGTGAACACTCAGGTCAAGAAGGAGAGGTCACTGCCGCCTCCAATCGGGGCTGTTATCTGGGAAGAAGATGATTTTTCTTGTTGGGGGCAGTGAGCAAAGGACTTTGGTAATCAAGAGACAGTACTTGCACAAAGGTGGGACAGTAGGACTGAACGTGGCTTGTTTGGAGACCAGAAACTTCAGCTGATGATTCTATTGAGCACCAGCTGTATGCCAGGCACTGGGTCAGGGGCATTGTCACAGGAATGAGTCTCTCTGCCTTCGAGGAGTTTGCAGTCTGCTATGGGTGATGAACTGTATTTGCAAGAGTATATGTTAGATAGGGAGCGATGTGATTACCCGAGGAAGGGCAGTGCAAGCTAAGGACACACAGTGCATGCAAAGGCCCTGGGGTGGGAGCATGCTGGCCTGCTTGAAACCAGGGCAGGGAGACTTGTGGCTGGGGTGGGAGAGAGGGGAGGGCAAGGTGGTAGGAGATGAGAGCAGAGGAAGCTGGGGGTGGAGGTAGCAGCACAGACCATTGTAGGGCCTTGTGGGTCATTTTAAGTATTTAGACTTTCACTGTGAGATGAAGAGGCACTAAAGGGCCCTGAAGTGAGGGGGACATGATGTGACAGCCCTTAGAAGCATTCTCCTGACTGGTGAATGGAAGCTGTTTCACAAGGAAGCAGGTGAGGGACAACTCCAGTAGCAGAGGAGGGGCTGGCTTTTGGTGGCTGGGTGTGACCTGGCAGGGGAGTTGTTCTGGGCGCTGGGGACAGTCAGGGTGCCTGGGCCTCAGTTCTTAGCCCCACATGTCGCTGGTCAGTGACCTTGGGCAGATCCCTTCACCGGAGCTCTGTTACCTCACCTGTCTGTTGTGTTGCCAAGGACAACCAGAGAAACAGAATCAGCGGGAGCTATCGATGAGTGGATTACTTGCAAGGATTTGGCTTACATGACTGGGGGCTGGCGAGGCAAGCCTGAAATTCAAGGGCAGGCTGGGCTTGTGGTCCACAGACCACAGTTGCCTCTCAGGGATGCCTCAGCTCTGCCCCTGAGGCCGTTCAGTTATTGATTCAGCCCCTCCCAATATCTAGATAATGTCGTTGAAAATAAATGAATTATGGACTTTATCGCATCTGCAAAATACCTTCCCCAACGGCACCTAGGTTAGTGTGTGGTCGAATAACTGGCGACTCTAGCGGAGACAGATTGACAGATAAAACTGTCACACCTGTATAATGAAGTAGGTATCAGAGCAGCTACCTGCAGGAAGGTACAGAGGGTTCAAGGAGGCGTTGCTGTTGAGGGCTTTGTGCCTGGCAGTAGGAGGCACCTGTTGCTGTTAGCTGTGATTGGCTTCCCAAAGTGAGCTCTGCTCTGCAGACCTGGAAAGAGGGGAATGGTGGGTGCTCTTGGTTCTAGGAAGCTGCGTGCTCCAGAGCCCATCGCTGGGGAGTTCTGAGTTGCGCCACTAGGGGGCGCAGGAGGCCACAGCCTGTGGAATCAACCTGGCCCTGGGATTGGCTGAGGGGCTGCTGCTCCATCCCACCCAGGAGTTCTGTGAAGCTGCCGCTGGCTGCCTCTGGTTTAAATGCAAATAAGGTTGCTCAAGAGTGTTGCAAGTTTGTTCTTTTGGGCACGTGTTGATGTTCCTCCTGAAATCCTGTTTACTTTATACTTTTCCTTGGAAAAATTGGTGAGCTCAGTCCAGCTTCCATTTTAGTGATCATAAATCCTGCGTTATTATTGTTGGACAGAGTTAATGAGATCAGCGTTACTGTAAGGAGAAGCACGTTTTGCTTAGAGGTGAGAGTTGAGGTTTTGGCATCAGTCAGGGGTTGAACCCCTTCTCTGCCATGTGTCTGCCCTGTAACTGGCAACTTCCTTAACCCCTGACCTTTGTGCCCCCATATGGAGAGTGGGTGGTAAAAATTGTGCCCGCCTTGATTAAATGTAAGGATTGAATTAGCAGAGGGCCTGACACACAGCAAGCTCCAAATCACAGTAGTTGCCATTGTTGTTTTAATTACTGCTGGGTTCTGAAAGGAGGGGAGAATTTGGTTTTCTAAAAAAAGACCTGCTTGATGAAGCATTCATTTCCATTCTGTGTGCCCTGAGCCTGGACCCGGCCCCAGAGGAAATGGGATGTAGACTCAGCCATTGCAGAATATTCTGTCGAATTAAGAACACAGACCCTGGAGCCAGAATGCCTAGTTTCATGCCCCAACTCTGCAAGCTGTGTGATCTTGGGCAAGTCCTTAGCTTGCCTGTGCCTCAGTCTTCTCAGCGGTGAAATAGGATACTGATAACACTTCATCAGGTTGTTTGAGGGCTTGTGTATGAGTTAATAGGTAGGAAGTGTTAACTGCAGCTTTGTGCCGGTGCAGTCAACAGTCCCTAAGGGTTAAACTACTTTTATTATAATGGTGCAGTAGACACTCACTAAGGGTTAAGCGACTTTTAGTATGAATAGGAGGCAGCACCTGAAGGTATCCAGTTCTCAACCACAAGAGACCACTGGCTGTGGTGCTTGCCCTCATCCACAAGTGACTCCTGATCAGACGGGGTAAGGCGGTGTGTGCACCCTCTCAGAATGGCCAGTCAGCCTTAACCACCCAGGCAGGTGATCTTGTTCCCCACTTTATAGACCAGGAAAAGTAGGCTAAAGAACTTACCTAAGGTCCACCTGCCAGGTAGGCAGAGGATTCGAATCTGGTCCTTCTGCTCCAAAGCTCTTTCTGCGGAAGTCTGTTTTTCCTGAGCCAAGACCTATAGGATTAAGAGATGACCAGCACTTGGGCCCTGAAGACCTCTAGCAGGCAGCTCCCCAAGAAGAGCCCCTGAGGTTTTATTTATTTATTCTTATTAAAATTTTTTTAATGTTTATTTTATTGATTTTTAGAGAGAGAGGAAAGGAGAAAGACAGAGACAACAGGAACATTGATCTGTTCTTGTATATGCACTGACCAGGGATCGAACTGACAACCTTTGTGTTCTAGCACAATGTTCTAGCCAACCGAGCTATCCGGTCAGGGCACCCCTGAGGTTTTAGAAGGAACCCCTTACTCATACACGATTCCTAAAAACCAGTGAAGGGTCCCTTTGCAGACAGAGTATGACTCATATGCCCTTAATTTCTCTTTGTATGAATTTGGTTCCTAATGAAATGGATTTTCTTAAAGCAAAACCCACTCATATGTAATGTCTACTATAGAAGGTTAGTCTGCCTCCTCCTACCTGGCCAGGTAGATCAGTTGTTAGAGCGTCATCCTGATGTGCCCAGTCAGGGCACATATGAGAATCAACCAATGAATGCATACCTAAGTGGAACAACAAGTCCATGTTTTTTCTCCCCTCCCTCCCTCCCTCCTATCTCTTTACAATCAATAATTTTTAAATAAAACCTTATTAAAAAAATTAATGAAGCAACTAGGAGAGGGGCTGCTGCCTGCCTCAGGTGAGGGGAGGGCAGAGCATGAGTCCTGCTGTCACATTCCCACGGCCCTGGGACGAGGCGGAGGTGTGAGCAGGGCCATCACAGTAAAGAAAGCAGCTCTGTAAGACCTATGGCACCTCCTCTTCCCCCAAGCTGATGCCCAGGAGGACATAGAGCAGAAGCAGCTCTCTCAGCCCCTGGCCTGCTCTGCTCACCCGCCAGAGGAAGACGGACAGAGACAAAGCAGACGGCAGCAGCCTTCACTCCTCTCCAGACTGCAAGGGTCCCCGAGGCTTCATTCCTCTTAAGTGGTTGCTGGTCCCTGGCCCCTTGGAGCCCGCAGCTCGGCTGAGACAGTAGGGCATTGTCAGGTTCGTTAACAAGTACAAGGCCTGTTGGCTGTGATCCACCAGCTGTGGGAGTCACATCAGTGGAGGCTGGCCAAGATGTAAGAGGCATAAGAGGTGTCCTGGAGGACGGGAGAGACTCAGATGAGCGGAGGGGGTGGGCAGGTCCCTGGCGGGCGGATAAGTAGGGACATGGAGGCTGGATTGAACCTGAGACATTGAGGGAAGGAGAAGTGTCCAGCCTGGCAGGAGAGAAGGGCAAGGGAATGGGAGGCGGGAGATGAGCCTGGAAAGGAAGTTGTGGACAATATGAGCAAGACTTTTCAAAACAGCCAGACCAGGCGGTGGCGCAGTGGATAGAGCATCGGACTGGGATATGGAGGACCCAGGTTCGAGACCCCAAGCTCGCCAGCTTGGACCCAAGGTTGCTAGCTGGAGCAAGGGTTTACTTGGTCTGCTGAAGGCCCACGGTCAAGGCACATATGAGAAAGCAGTCAATGAATAACTAAGGTGTCACAACGAAAAACTGAAGATTGATGCTTCTCCTCTCTCTCCATTTCTGTCTGTCCGTATCTATCCCTCTCTCTGACTCTCTGTCCCTGTAAAAAAAAATTAAATTAAAAATAAAAAAGGCTTCAAAACAATATCCAAGGCTTTCTTGTCTGCCCGGGCCAGAGCCACCCATTGCAGTGAGGAAGGCCCAGGCTGCTCAGTGAACGTGGCCAGGATATCGCTGGCCCGGTCCAACGATCAGTTCTAAAAGAGGACGTGTCTCGTGAAGGCATCGCCTCAGGCACACCTCGCCCGGACGGATGTTTTAAAACAATATTTAATTTTCATGGCTCCAGGTCCTCAGCCTGATGTCACCCTGGAGTTCAAAGCCAGCTAATTGGCAATGAAAGGAGTCTGATTGATTAGGCAGCCCACGGCCAGCCCACGTGGCAGCGAAGCAGTGGAGAAAGGGAGCGTGCTGCTCACGTGTCCGTGTCCGTGTCCGTGCCACGGCTCCCACAGCCAGGGCCCCTGCTCTGCTGGCCCGGACGCAGCAAGCAGGGCTGGGCGAGGAGGGGGCTCCCAGGGTGCCAGCTGCTGGCTGGTAACCTCGATGCTCGGGCCTGTTTCCTTTCCCTCTGCCCCCTCGCTCCTGTCCCAGCTTCTCCTGCTGGGAAATTAGGTAGGTGGTCTGGAAGGGAACAGCGTGTGCGAAGCCTGGAGGTATGCTTTGGAATCTTGCACCTACTCACCAGCTCCAGGCTCCCGGACCCTACCCTGCCCTGACCTAGTAAGTCAGCATCTCTGGGGGTGGTACCAGGAAGTAGCGTTTTGCCAGGCCCCCCAGGGATTCTGAGACCAAGCCTTTGCAGAATTTTAGATGGGTCGTCCATAAGGGTTGATGGCCGTGTTCAGGGTAGATGGGCAGTGAGTAGACCGGGCTGCTCCTTGCCGATGCATGTGGTTGTCTCCCAAGCTGGGGAGGTGGGACAGGGGGACCAGTCAGTGGACTGAGGACACTGGTGAAGCATTTGGGGTCCTGGAGGATGGCCATCAAAGAGGTCTGCCCAGCCTTGGGCCTCCCTTCTCGCCTCATCAGGAGGCATGATGAGACTCCATCTGCCCTTTATTTCCCTAAAGGTTTTCTTCTTGGGGGAGGAGACAGCCATGTTGCGGTCCAGCAAAGAAATGCTTCCCGCTGCGGCCCTCAGCCAGAAAATAACTTGTTTCTCACTTCGGTTTTTGGTTTACAGACATGTGACAAAAGAGGCAACATTTCCAGTAATGATGAAGCCAGTGGAAAAACAAAAATTTGGGGAAATGCGCATTACTTATTGTTTTAGCACCTTTTTCTAATCTAAAGTTACTTTGTTTAGAAATAGGACTATGGCATGTGTAACTTAGTTGGCTTGCGGCATTTTTATAATTGGTCAGTTTTGAAATGTGAAAGCAGAGAAACATTTTCCAGACTTTCAGTAAAACTTAGATGTTTGCAGGGAAAAGGTGGTTTTCTCTGGCTCTTTCTGGCTTTGCCCCTGGGTCTTGTCCTTGCCACGTGTGACCCAGCCGCTGGTACAAAGATGTGTTTTGTTCATGTTAGACCTGAAGTCTCGGACCAAGAAAATGGGACCACATCAGAGAGTCCCTTCACATCCGTGTGCCCAGAAGAGACACCACTCTGTGCTCCTTCCCCAGTACCGCTCCTGGCTCAGGGGTGCGGACTTGCTGGAGAAGCCCCCACAAGGTGTGTGGGCACTGCCTTTCCCATTATGCCAGGTCTTTCCTGCTCGGCCCTGGAGTTGGCTCTGGGTCGGGGTTAGGTGTATAACTGTTCCTGGCAGGAGGATGAAGTCCTTTCATTTTTTAAAATTTATTTATTTATTTATTTATTTATTTATTGTATTTTTCTGAAGTGAGAAGCAGGGAGGCAGAGAGACTTCTGCCTGACCAGGATCCACCTGGCAAGCCCACCAGGGGGCGATGCTCTGCCCATCTGGGGCATCGCTCTGTTGTAACTAGAGCCATTCTAGTGCCTGAGGCAGAGGCCATGGAGCCATCCTCAGCACCCGTCCTTTGCTCCAATGGAGCTGTGGCTGCAGGAGGGCAAGAGAGAGAGAGAAAGGAGAGGGGGATGGGTGGAGAAGCAGATGGGTGCTTCTCCTATGTGCCCTGGCCAGGAATCCAACCCGGGACTTCCACATGCTGGGCCAATGCTCTACCACTGAGCCAACTGGCCAGGGCTGTGAAGTCCTTTTAAAGTTGTGATGACAGACTAGGGACAAGAGGCCAAACCAAGACTCTCTTTGTACACCGGCAATGCACATACACACACCCCACACCCACTGGAAACCTAACACATTTTAACACTCTTTGTCCCAGTTGTGTCTTCTGGTCTGTCTGCTTCCTGCCATGCCACAGTTCCTGCCTGGAGCCCAGTGGCTCCAAGAGCATCTCCATCAGTTCTCATTTGTATTTGATCACAGGGTTCTGATTCAGAGGACCCTGTCCCCTGGTTCGATGCCCTTGGTTGCTTTCTCTGCTCTAAGCCCATGGCTCACTCGACACTAGAGACAGCCCTCCTGGAGGCAGGGAGAACCCTTGGGGGCCACATTGATAAGAAGCAAGTCTCTGAATGGGCTCTGGTATAGACTTCCCTTCTCGGAGTGGATGACCCCTGTCAGACCTGTCGCGGACTCACTGCTCTGCCGTGGCTGTCGTGGAATTTGTCCAGTGAACCTCTGAGCGCTTCCTCTGTGCCAGGCTTTCTCGTGGAGGCTCAGGGACACTAAGATGGGTCCAAGGAGACCCTTGTCCTCAGGACTCAACCATTGGGGTCAGGGAACAAGGAAAGTAACAGCACTTACAACACGGTGCCCAAGTACTTTGATGGGTACGGGGCAGATTTCGAAGGAGGTACTTGGCCCTGCCTGGGGGTGTCGAGTGAGGCTTCTGTCCCTGGGTCACCGAGGCTTGTAAATGCGTCAGCCTGGAGAACGTGGAGCAGCTGTGCAAAGGACAACTGGTCACTGTCAGCACTCGCTGTCTGAGCGTGCCGCGTCTTGTACACTGGGCTGCGGCGTGTGCTCTGTACCCCGAGCGCCTGTGACGGTGCTGCTTCAGGTACCGCTGCAGAAGGCCCCTCCTTCACTGAACTTATCCAAGCTTTAGAAGTCCTACGGATAAGATGAATACATGTGCCTGGGTTGGAGGAACTTGCCCCAAGACCCTTTCCTTATCCTGGGGAGGACTCTGGCTTCTAGTAGTCTCCTGGGGGATGCGGGCCTTGCCTGTGAAAGGAAGGTGTGGCTCCTGATTTAGCGCTTCCAGGGCGGTGGCCTCCAGCCAGGTGCCCTGCACGGGGAGGTGCTCTGGGACTATCTGACTGGTCTTTTCTTTCTTTTTTTTTTTACAGGGACAGAGAGAGGGATAGATAGGGACAGGGACAGACAGACAGGAACGGAGAGAGGTGAGAAGCATCAATCATTAGTTTTTCATTGCTGTTGTGACACCATAGTTGTTCATTGATTGCTTTCTCACATGTGCCTTGACCACGGGTCTTCAGACCGAGCCACCCCTTGCTGGAGCCAGTGACCTTGGGTCCAAGCTGGCGAGCTTTTGCTCAAGCCAGATGGGCCTGCGCTCAAGTAGGCGACCTCGGGGTCTCGAACCTGGGTCTTCCGCATCCCAGTCCAACGCTCTATCCACTGCACCACCGCCTGGTCAGGCCTGAATGGTCTTGATGAGGTATTTCCATCCATTGGGCTCCTCCGTGTTTGATGAACAATCAGAATCAACACAGAACCCCCTTTCATATCACAGGTGAAGACCGGGGGACCCAGGGAAGTGGTTCCACCTTCCCACCATGTAGTGAACCAGGACAGGGCCCTCTGCGCACTGGGCCTTCTTGCTGGCTTCTCTCCAGGTGGAAGCTCTGCCTCAGCCCGAGGCCCTGGGCTATAGTGGCAAAGGGTTAACTCTGGTTCTCCAGGGAGTTCACCCCCTCCTGACCCTCCCCTGTCCTCCAGGCCCTCCCAGCTGTGGTTTCTGGGCATAGCTTGGTCACGGTCACGTGAGAGCCAGATGTGGAGATTTCCCAAGCATGGGGGTGTGTGTGCGTGTGTGTGCATGTGAGCATGCACACACTACTGTGTTGACGTGGCACTTGAGAGCTCAGGGGATTGGTCCTGGCCCTCGAGAGCAAGAGAGGGCAGGGGGTGAGGAGAGACCCCGGGGCACCCGGTGCACACCGTGGGGGCTGCCCTCGGCCTGGCCGAGCCCTCTCCCACGAAGCAGTTTAGATAAGCCAGTTCTTGCTTAGACTCCCATTTCCTGCAACATCCATCTTACCATAGACCATATTGAGTATGGACAATTTTTTTTTAAGTTTCTTTGAAGGGGTTTACAGCAGATGCTGGAAGCCAGCAGTCTTCCAGGGATGTTTTGCTGGGCCCGAGGGCCTGCCTATAAGCCACTCTGCCCAGCACATGCTGGGCTCAGGGTCTTCCCCAACCTGAGACATCCTGTATATGGCTCAACAGGGCAAACCCTGGACTAGGGAGAGTGCAGGGCCCTAGTGTGAAACACACCCAGTGCAGTGGGGTAAGCCGGGTCTCAGTTTCCACATGAAACCCTTGGGACTGAGCGCAGAGAGGGTGTGTACCCTTCCTTAGCCACCCAGGATTGCTGGGGCACCACCTCCTGTGTTCAGGGCACTGTGATGAGGCTGACAGAGTTAGGACCCTGAAGGAACTTGAGCTCTGGTTAGAAATACTGGTAACACATTGTGATTAAGCACCTACTGTGTACCAGACACTTGCTAGGACTGGTACTAACCAGACATTCTGGAGCCAGTAGACACAGTCAGTGAACAACATACAGGTCCTGCTGAGGGCAAGGTAAGGGGAGCTGGCACACCTTGACAGGTGAGTCATCCTCACCTCTGCCCCTTATTCCCACCCCGTGGGGCTCCAGTCGATGGTAGTGTCCAGTGACAGATGCAAGGCCCCTGTTGCATCTGCCACCCACCCCTGCCCTGTGCCTGGCTGTCCATGCCCTCCAGCTGGTACGGGCCGCCTTGGGAGTGAGGATGCATTTGCGTAGCAGCCCAGCAGTGCCAGGCAGATGGACGAGGGAGTCACATTGCCTACCCAAACTTGCATGACTCCTGACGCAGACAGGAACACCTGGGAAAGCGTCTGTGATTGGGAATATCTGTGCCCTGTCCTTAAAGCTCAGAGACAGATGGTAGAGTCAGTTGGTCATAGTCGGGGCCCCAAGCTGTGTGCATAATAGATGCTCATTAAATAGTTAACAGTAGATTCACTGATGATCTGATTGCAAGAGTCCAGTCTTGAGAGTCAAGACATCCCACTTGCTGCGGGCCTGGGCTGGCAATGCCAGGCCCCAGGTCCATTCATTGCCGGTGCCGCCATCACTCACTCCCGGGGGGGGGGGGGGGGGGAAGTGGTGTGCAGATAGCCAGGGGCGAGGGCAGAGACTCAGCAGCTGCTCCCTCCATCCTGCTTTGCTGGCTCTTGTTTCTGCTGCCGCCCCATCTCCACAGCTATGGGCTTTGGCTGGGGGATATCCCAGTAAGTGGGGGAAGACCACCAAGGCAGCCCACCCCAGGGCGGTGGTGGGTGGGGTCCTGGAACTCTGAACAGAGTTGAGTTTGTCTCATCTATGCACACCAGTGCCCCGGTGCGGGGAGAGGGAAGAACCTGAGAACTGAGGGGGAGGTTGCAGCCCACGGGGCCTCTGTGGGGTCAGGCAGCAGCTGCCGGCAGCGGGGGCTCAGAACCCTGCCTGCCTCCCCTCCCAGCGCCCCTGTCCACCCCCTGTGCATCTGGTTAGCCACAGGCCCTGACTGGAACCGGGAAGCTTCAGGTCTTTTCAGCAGGTGGAAGGAGGAAGGCAGCCCTCCCGCTCAGCACCTGCATCATCCTGTCTAGGCAGCTGTGGTGCCCTCGGGCTTCCTTGCCACCCTGACCACACCCGCTGTGGCTGGGCTGCCTCTGCTGGCCCGGCCGTGGCCCAGGCTGGGGCCTTTGGACTTAGCCCCTGAGGGGCTGCGAATGGCTCTAGGCCCAGCCCACCCCCAGCCCAGCCCACTCCCCACCTGAGAGGGGAACTGACTGTTCTCTGACTGCATAGCTGAGTGGCCAGAGGGTCAGGGGTGCATTCCTAGCCCGGGTTGGGCTGCCCCACCGTGGGTCTGGGTTCTGGGAAAGGCAGCTCCTGGGGAAGGAGGCAGGCTACTTCTCACTGAGAGCACCATGAGTAGGAATATGGCTGCGTGTACAGAAACAAATGAGCCTCCCTTGGCCAGTGGCCAAGGAGGATCCAGGGAATGCAGTTCCCTGTGTTAGGCCCCTTTGTTCCCGGTTCCCAGCCAGCCTGCCTGGGCTCGAGTCTGGCTCATCACTTCCTTGCTGTGGGGCCTTGGGAACAATCTTTACTTCCCTGGGTCTCACTTTCTGCATGTATTTTTCAACATACAAAAATACAGATTGTTATAAGGATTAAATTAGATAGGGCTCATAAGATGTTTGGCTCAGTGCCAGCACGAGTGTTAAGAAAGTGGGAACTGGTATTAATTGTTATAGCCCAGCCCTGACACTCACTAGCTGTGTGATCTTAGGCAAATGTCTTCCCCTCTCTGATCCTGAGTCCCCACATGCTTCTTCCAGCCTTTGGGTTACCACCAAGAAGCCAGAGATGTTAGGGAAGGAAGGGATCTAGAGACAAACAGTGGCCTATCTTCACTGTCTTTAAGGTGATACCAGCAATTTCAGCCCTACTAAATTCCTTCTTCAGTACTTCCATTTATTTAGCTCAGAATTCTGTGACCCAGAAACCTCTTTCAGCACCAATTGTATTATTTATGGGACCTCTTGTTCATAAATGATTAAAGATTTCAAAGGGGGCCATAGAACATTAAACCGAGTGAGGGTGCGCCCAGATTCTACCAGCCTGACGC
This sequence comes from Rhynchonycteris naso, assembly GCA_037038555.1. Lineage (NCBI taxonomy): Eukaryota > Metazoa > Chordata > Mammalia > Chiroptera > Emballonuridae > Rhynchonycteris > Rhynchonycteris naso. The sequence goes on along the minus strand of CM072999.1, from coordinate 240,910,069 downwards.
CCGCCCTGCCTTGGAGTTGGAGTAGAGGAGGCAGGGCCAGGGCTCTGAGCTGCTGCAGCAGCGTTAACCCCTCACCCCTCCAGGCCACGGGCATGGTTTTCACGCCGTATTTATGACAAGCTACATAGCGTTGCCCATGTGAGCAGCAGCTCACATGCCTCAGAGTTGTACACTTCCAGACTTCTGCCCGTGTGATTCTTGATAGGAAGTCATGTTTGACTATTGCTTGCTGGATTTCTTAGCCATCTATTTTTAGAGAGAGACAGACAGGAAGGAAGAGAGATCAGAAGCGTCAGTTTGTAGTTGTGGCACCTTAGTTGTTCATTGATTGCTTCTCATATGTGCCTTGACCAGGGGGGGTTACAGCCGAGCCATTGACCCCTTGCTCAAACCAGTGACCATGAGATCAGGTCGATGAGCCCACGCTCAAGTTGGTGACCTTAGAGTTTGGAACCTGGAACTTCAGCATCCCAGGTCGATGCTCTGTCCATTGTACCACCACTGGTCAGGCTTTCTTAGCCATTTTAACCTGGCCATCCCTTTTCTTCTGTATGGCATTCATATCACTTTCACTGTAAATGCCTCTCTTTCTGCTACTCTGAGCATGCCGACCCATCTCAGGCTCCCTAAAGCGAATATATCATGCAAACCGAACTACTTCTTTGTGAAGGACTTTAGCCGGACAGGGCTGCTGAAAAGATTTGAGCCACTGTATGTCTGTAGGAGCCCAGTACCTACAAGGGTTGTACCCCGTGGAAGAGCAGCTTCTCCCTTGACTACCTTTCAATAACAGGGCTAGCGACCGGCAGCCCCTGATGAGTTGATGGCCTGAAAGCAGTGGCTGAGTTTCCTGGTGGCCTAGTCAGAAAAGAAAAGAAACACACGATGTGTGTAGGAAACCTTAGACTTCCAGCCCCTGTGTAAAGTCTAGTTGTAGAAAAGGAGAGAAAAGACTAGAGTACAGCAGATCTTTAGAACCCCGTTCAAGGCTGCAGTGAGGTAAGAACAATAGAATTCCCAAAGAGGGAGAGGCCCCGAGTGCTCCAGTACACTGAGAGGTTGAAGAAGGGAAGGGTGTCAAGAAGAAAGGGGTGGGGGTGGTGTGTTCATTCCATGCGGGGCCCCTGGCAGGGTCTCTGCTTCTCCTCCCCTCCCTGGAGCCCAGGGCGGGGACTGTGTAAGCCGATAAGGAGGGTGACCCTGCCCTAGTCCCCCGAGCCCTTGCTTTGCTTTCATTCTCCGAGGATTTTGTGCTGTTGGCTGTTCTCACCCCCGTCTCTCCCACCTGGGCTCGCAGCCCACTCTGGATTTATTAGTTTGGATGCGTGGGACTTGCTTTACACCAGGGAAGAAAGGATTCCTGGAAGCATGGTTTGAGACGAGATCTGGGTAAATTGAACCCAAGTCTCCCTGCTCTGGAGTTCCTCAAAGCTAGAAGAAACCTTATGATGCACCAGGAAGAGTCTCTATCCTAAGTTAGTTAGGACTGTGCAGGTGTTGTTTTGTTTTGTTTTGTTTTATGTAGCACTTGGGTGCATTTGTGTTTGGGGGAAAACTTTCTTACCATCAAAGTAGTAGTAGTCTCTGACTTGTCATAATCACCTGGACCTGACAAGAGTCAGGTTTAGAATCTCAGTGTCCTCAGGTCACTGTATTTGGCCAGGAACCGCAGACACCGGCTTTTCTCTGGGCGTAGTTGCTTGCTGGTCTTGCAAGCCAAGAGGATTGACTGTGGCAGGGACAGAAGTACTGGAGGATGGTCAACAGAGGGACCCTGTCCCCCAGGCATGCACTGTCTCCCAGGCACGCACTACTTGAGTCGCCAGCTCCGTCCCCACGCTCCATGCCCCTTCTGTGTCCCCCGCCAGAACCTTTTGCAGGCATTGGGCTATTTCACTCTAAAAAAAAACCCAACAAAGAAGATGCGGAAAGTATTTTTATCCTCATGTTACAGGGAAGAGAGGCTCAGATATTGCTACGTGCCCAGAACCTGAGCTAAAAGGCAGAGGAAGCACAAGAACCAAGACTTCTAAAAAAATTTCTTGCTCCAGTTTTCTGCCCTCTATACCTCTGAAACGGTTCACTTTTTTTCTCTTGAGTTTCCATGTACTGAGCATGCGTTCAAGTGGTTTTCTCTGGAAAGGCCGGCTCTTTCTCTGGAAAGATTCTTCTTAGCCATACTGCTCTTGTATTATGGAGACTAGGAGGTTTCTGCTGGAAGAGTCCAGAACGTCAGAGAAGGACCGTGGAGGTCTGTGGGCCCACATGCTTGCTTTCACAGATGTAAGCATTGGTCCCAGAGGAAGTCAGGCCACTTGCTTAAGGCCTCATAGCTCGTTCTCAGCCAAATCAGTTGTGCAGCTTCCTCGGTTTCCCTCAGGCACCGTGACTCCGCTCCCTTGGGCTCTTAGCTGTGTCACCCAAGGAGAGGGAGGCAGAGACAACAGGGAGGACAGGAAGCAGTTGGTTTGTGTCTGTCACAGCTGCTCATTTGGCTGCGCTGGCCTCTTGCTCCTTCACCCCATTTCTCTGTCTCTCCATTTTCCCAGCCCTGAGCCAGCAACCTTGTCTGCCTCCTGGCCGGAGGGCCGGGGTTTGTGAGCCAGGGGCTCTCTGTTCATTGTAATGAGGCCGAGAGGGTTCTTCCCACCCTGGGAGACGCCGTGCTCTGGTGGGCCGGAGAGAACGCAGTCCACAGGGGGGAAATTGGGCCGGGAACCGTGGAACTGGATTAATTCTGCGGGTCCAGGGGACTGGGAAATAAATCATGTTTTAAAAAGACTTTCTTTTAGAAAGACAGGCTCATTTCTGGTTTGCTTCCCATTTTCCTTTGGAGAGAGAAGGGAAGGCCTGCTTATGGGGGATAAAGAGGGTTGGAATGGGCTCAGGCTGTACACTTAGTAGGGGCTCAGCTTCCTGTCCACCCCCACAACCAGGCTTCCCAAATGCCCAAACCCCAAGGGCCTGGAAGGGCATCAGACCCTTTGAGATGATTCTTTGTGTGTGTGTGTGTGTATGAGAGAGAGAGGGGGGGGGGACAGATAGGACAGACAGACAGGAAAGGAGAGAGACGATAAGCCATCAATTCTTCGTTGCAGCTCCTTAGTCTCCTTAGTTGTTCATTGATTGCTTTCTCATATGTTCCTTGACCAGAGGGCTGCAACAGAGCAAGTGACCCCTTGCTCAAGCATGCGACAATAGAGTCATGTCTATGATCCCACATCCAAGCCAGTGACCCCACGCTCAAGCTGGTGACCCCATGCTCAAGCTGGTGAGCCCACACTCAAGCCAGCAACCTTGGAGTCTTGAACCTGGGTCTTCCGTATCCCAGTCCAACACTACCCACTACGCCACCGCCTGGTCAGGCTGAGATGATTCTTGAAAAACTTATCCTAGCAGCCAAGACCTTGTGAGCATTTAGTCTTTGTGAGCTAAGGGTCCCCACTTATCTTTCCTAGGGTTTTGGGGCATCTCCTCCTCACTGATGGCCCTCATCTGCTAACATAGGGGTTGACAAACTACTGCCCACCGGCCGTGCCCAGCCCACCAGATCGTTTTGTTAATAAAGGTTTTTGGCACACCAGCCATTCACAGGGTTGAGTAGTTTCAACAGACACCACATGTCCCACAAAACCTGAACTATTGACGCTGGCCCTTTGCAGAAAAAGTTTGTCAACTCCTAATCTAGCAGAACAAGTCTTCCTGACTTATCCAAGCCCAAGCCAAATAATATCCCTTGGCTCATTGAGAAGTGTTAGCACTTCCCAAAAGGTTTCCTTCTGAAGAATCCAAAAGAAACCAAAAAGAAAATGTGCAAAAGAACAAAGCTGGCAGAGATGGAGAGAGATGTGGGTAACCTCTTAACTGGGTTGGCACAGGGCTAGGTAGGGCCAGATGGGGCGGGATGGGCCTGACACGGCCCTGGGGGGGTGGCAGTCCATTTGGCCACATCTGGGGTACAGCCCCAGGAAGTTCTGGCCCCAGCAAGATGTAGCAGCAGGCAGTGAAGTCCCACATCTTGACCAACCGTGCTTAAAGCCTCAGGGGCCCCATACGCATCTAGCTTGTCTCAGCCCTGCGGGGCCAGTGTAGCTCTTTCTGCCCACGGAGGCTTCCCTCTGCTAGACCTGATGGTTACTGTGGCCACAGAATGTTTGTCTCTCATGCTCAGAGCTGACTGGACCACGCTCATGGGAGATGTCTCTGACAGTGGCTAACAGTACTGAGCACTAACTGTGTACTAGGCACTGTGCTGAATGAGCACTTACTGCATATTAATTACCTTTTATAATCCTTCAGCAGCCTAGAAGGCAATTGTCTCCTTTCATGTGGATTTTTACCGGTGAGGGAACAGGTTCAGAGAAGTTAAGTAACTTCCTCAAAGGAGCAGAGCCTGGATTTGAATCCAGATGGTCAGACTCCTGAGTCCTTACTAAACCTCTCTCCCCCAAAACCCCCTCTGTTGGTTTAAAAGTAAGAACTGGGAGGGCCGGGCTTCCCAGCTCTGCGTGGGGAGCAGCCTGCAGCTGGAAGGCGGCTTGCTGAGCAAGGGAGAGTTAGGTGCGTCCAACGGTCAGTGGCAGACTGATTACCTGAAGTCTGTGTCCCCACAAGAGATGGACACTGGGTTAGCTGTGTGACCTCAGGGAAGTAACTTAACCTCTCCATTTCATTTTCCTCATCTTTATAAGGGAGGGAATACCTATCATTGAAGGTTTATTGTGAAAAACAAATGAGTAACCCTATGTACGTGTAGCATGATGCTTGGTGTGTAGTGAATGCTGTGTAAATGTCCCTGCTGTTGTGATTAGATTACTCTCTGCCATTGGGTCAGGCAGCAATCCTGGCCAGGGCGGGGCGGGCAGGCGGGCAGGCAGTACATGATTTTTTTTTTTTATCTCAACGTTTGCATGAGGGTTTGTATCTCAGCTTTCACCTCAACATTTCCTCCTCATTGTCCCTCCTGCAGCCAAGGCCACGCTCCTCTGGAGCAATGAGCAGTTCAGCAGAGAAAGCCTCAGCTGGTGTGTTCCCGGACCTGGTTCCATTCCCGGCTCCACCACGCTGTGCTTGTGGGAACTTGGGCTGGTTACTGTCCCTACCTGAACTCACACTCCTTCTCTGTATTATCGGGCAAAACATGCATACCACCTCAGGGAATTGTCAGGGGGAATGAATGAGCCGCTCTACATCATGGTAGACTGTGGGTGTTTATTACATGTTGATCCTCTAGAAATATTCACACCATTGATTAGGCTAAGAGCTTTCTGCTGCGTGATGTTATTTTATCACATCTCGTGAACATACGTAGGTTCTTTTAGGTGCTTTGACTTTGCTTCTCCCTCTTGTCAGGAAGACAACATTTTTCATTTATTTATTTATTTATTTTTATTGATTGAGAAACATCAGCTTGTTCCACTCATTTACGCATTCATTGGTTGATCTTGTACGTCCCCTGACAGGGGATTGAACTCACAACCTTGGTAGATCAGGATGATGTTTTAATCAACTGAGCTACAGGGCCAGGATCAGGAGGACAACGTTTAACCTCATTTCACAGAAGAGGAAACTGAGGTCCAGATCAGACATGACTTTTGAGCCTGGGCTAGAACCTTCATCTCTTCTGGTCACTAAAGGTCCCTGTCCTTCTGGGTTGGAGTTGAGGTGTGACTCTAAAAGGAGGCACCCTCTCCTTCTGCCAGGGCCCATCTTCCTGGAGGGTGGGTCTGGAGCGAGGGCTAGAGAAGAAAGACATCAAGGCCCAGTGGTGTGCTCCCTGAACCTGGAGACTGACCTGGCACTCTCCAACCCTGATGTTTGGAGTTCCAGGTTCAAGCTGCTGAGCCTGCTGGCCTGGTGAAGGTCCTAGGAGCCACCAAGCTTGTGGGGCCAGCCACCCACATGGCCAGAGAGAAAGGTCCAGGCTGCCTCCTCCAGGGCAGAAATAGCCCACGGGCCCTGTTCCAAGTTAGGATTATGTGGGCTTCTCTGTGCTCCAAAGGATGCCTGCGTTTCGGCAGACACCTCATTATCCCAGTCCTGGCCGGCCGTGTCCCAGCGCCTCTGTAATCACTCCTGCCCACGCCCAGCAGCCAGCCCAGGGCCAGGAAATCACTCCCCTCCCCTCCCCCGCCTTCCGCCAGCTGCTCTGCGGGCGCCTGCAGCCACTCACCCGGTGGACCTCCTGCCTGCCTAACGGTTCTCTCTCCTCTGATTCTCCTCTCCTGCTGCCTCTTGCTCTCTGGAACTTGGAAGTGTGGCTCTCCAGCTGGGCTGAGTCTCCCAAAAAGGACGCGACAGGTACTGCCCAGCGTGCATGTGAGTGCATGTGTGTGGACACGTGCGTCCCAGGCGTCCGTGTGTGGGAACCGGCCCCGCCGGCCCCCTGCCGCATGCTCCCCGGTGATGTGCAGCGGCCCTGTGTCAGCACACCCAGCATCCTCTCTGCCTTCTCTTGCTCCTCTGCTGCCTGAACTCTTTGCCTGCCTTTCCACCCTTTTTAGGTCTCAGATCCAGCCTTGGAGCCTTCTGATGGGCAGTGACCACACAGCTCAGTGTGTAAGCAAATGCACTCCAGTCCCGGAGCCTGTGGGTTTGAATCCCGCTCTGCTCCATCCTGGGCCGTGCTGCCTTGGCTGGGTTATGTAACCTCCCTAAGTGGATGCAGTGCCATCTCATGGGGAGCCTGGCACACAGACAGTGAGTCCCTGTCATCACCTCTGGCCTTAACTCAATTGGCCATCCCTATGAAATGGGCCAGCCCAGGATTACTGATCTCACCTCAGGCAGTTAACCTGAGGCAGAGAGCAGAAGCCTGGCTCCCAGGAGGCTGTCGGGAGGCTGCCGTGGGACATAGGGCACCTGGGACTGTGATGCAGGTCACAGTCCCCAGGCCCCCGGGGTGCAGAGCTTGGAGCTGCCTCTGGCCCTAGGAGGCTCTCCAGGTTGTGGGCTGCCTAGCCCAGGACGGCCCTCAGAGCCGTGGGCCTGTGTTCTGTGTCCTCCTGGGCGGAGCTGGGCCAGGTCAGGGGCTCGCCTTTAGTCTTCGATCTTACTGGATAATTGCAGAAAATCTTGGACGGCAGAGTTCTCGGCTGCTAGAGGGAGATGGGGTAGGCAGAGGATGGAGTTTCCAGAAGGCTTTTCTAGGAACCCCTCCATTTCTGTGAGTGCTGCCTGAACCCCCTCTCCAGCTTTCCCCAGCCCACCCCTGAGGGCAGAGGTGCAGGCTTGGAAGTTGGGGAACAAGGCAGAAGGCTCAGGAGGAACTGGGTCCCTCCCTCCCACCACAGCTGTAGGCAGGGGGTGGGGGCTGCCTGTCCCCAGCCCCTTCCGATCATCCTTCTGCTGTTGCCTGTGATGAGAGCCTGGGCCTGAGCTAATAGCTGGGCTCCTGTCCCTTTTTCCCCTCTCCTTGAGCCAGCGAGCCAGAGCCCACTTGGCCCACAACAATACATTTTATTCACCAAACGTATAGCCTGGCTGCCCAAGGGCCTGTGGAGAAGCCCGGCAGGCCCAGTCAGGCCTGGGAGGAACCAGTTGTGAGGGACTGGAGGGGCGTGGGTGAGCGCCCAGGGTTGTGTATGTGTGGGGAGGGGAAGGCGGGGGGGGGGGTATGGAGAGTGTGGGGAGCCCGGGGCAGGGGCCACCACAAGACTTGGCTTCTCAGGATGAGCCCAGCTGTTGGGAGCGAGAGGCTGACGGGAGGGAGTGGTGGGCCAGGGGAAAAGCAGCCAGGGTTGGAGTCTTGGGTGAGTGGCCAGGTCTCTCTGGGCTTCGGTTTCCCCATCTGGAATGTGGGACTGTTCGATGAGATAGGACACTCAGGGGGAGGGGCTGATGCTGGATCCTTGTAGACGAGGGTCTTCCGGTTGCTTTACCTGGTGTCCCCTCCAGAGTGGGCCTGGGGCCTCTGATCTACCACTCTAGTTGGCAAGTGCCCACTGCCTGCCAGGAGGCAGGGTCTGAGAGGGCCACATTGCAGGGACAGAGCCTTGGCCACCCTTCTCCTGGCCCCTGTGGCCCTTGCCCTGAGCTGCCTGCTGGCCACCCTTCTCCTGGCCCCTGTGGCCCTTGCCCTGAGCTGCCTGCTGGCCACCCTTCTCCTGGCCCCTGTGGCCCTTGCCCTGAGCAAAAGACCAGCTGAGGCTGCAAAGGAACTGAACCCCCCCTGCTTCTCCCCAAATTTTCCACTTTTATTTGCTTTATAAGCACTGTCTACAGTTTACCTAGGGCATTAACCTTGTCACCTCATACCATGCTTGGACCAATCCATGAGGTGGGCACTGTTTCTGCTCCTGTTTACCGGTGAGGAAGGTAAAGCTCAGGGAGGCTAATTGTCCTCCACAGGGTCACAGAGCTGGTAGGGGCAATGCAGGACTGGACCTCGGACCCTCAGACTACAATTTTATGCTTTTGTGTCAGGAATCTCAGGCAATTACTGTGTGCAGTGCCGTGTCCTGGGGCATCTGCTCTTATCAGGGGGGCTTTGGTTAGGCAGCAGTGCCCCATGACAAGTTCACTACAGGACAGGGGCAAGCGCTGTGGCTAGTGTGATCCGGTGACTCCTGGAGGGCAGTGGTGGTTGGGGAAGTGGGGGTTGGTAGAAAGGAAGGCATCCCAGGCAGCGGGAACAGCGACAGCAAAGGCTCGGGAAGAAGAACCTGCGTGGAACAGAGCGGCTGGCCCGGTGGTACCTGATCATACGTGTAGAATAATGAGTGTTGCCTGGAACAGGAGGATTGTGTGTCAGGGAACTTGGGGGGCTCAGATTGTCAGGAAAGACCGAACTTGAATTTAGCCTTTATTGTGTAGGCCACAGGGACCTGAAGGTGTTGGAGCAGGAGACTGACTTGGCAAAAGCCTCATTTAGAAGTTTAAGTTGGCAGCCAGGATCAGGCAGGAGCCAGGGGTCCATCCAGGTGTTAGTTGGAGGAGTGCAGGTGCGAGGCAGGGGTAGGGCGGGGCTCCGGCTAGTGTCCAGAGGGCCCCCCCGCCCCCCGCAAGTGGAGCCAGGGGCTCCGGGGACTGCACAAGGGCCCTGCCCTGGATGAGACTCCTGCAAAGCCCCCTTCCAACCTGGGAGGGGCTCTCCTCTCTAGAAGGATCCACCCCTTCTCCATGCCCCTGCCAAACCCTTTTCATCTAAAGACAGGAGTTTCCCTCCACCACCCCTCCTCCTCCCTAGGGCCAACTCCTTCAGCCCCTAATTTTCCAAGCCTTGGCTGGGAGGGGATCCAACCTCTGGGATGACGTCACCCACCCGCCAGCCTGTCGAGAGTTTTCTCATCGGATACCTGCTCCCAGCTCACGCCCACCCTGATGGCCCTAGGCAGGCAACACCCTAGGGGCAGATGCCAGAGTGAGTGAGCTGGGGGTCTGCATGTGCCGGGGGAGGGGAGAGCAGCCAGGAGGACAGAGTGTCTGTGCATCCATCTGTCCCAGCCTTGCAAGTAGCCTTTGAGGTGTACCACTGCCTGTCTTCTGTGCTCTGGAATGCCTGGGGGACATTTCCTTGACTCTTCTCCCTGTACCCAGAGTGTCAGTCATCAGAAGGCCCAGGCCAATATTCCAAGGGACTGGGGGAAGGAGTATGTAGATTTTTCCCCTCTTTGAAATCTGTCTCAGATTTCCTTGGCTTGCATTAAAATGAGCTGATGTCTCTCCATTCCCCAGCGCCCCTGCTTGTCCTCTCTGGCAGCTCTGGCTGCCTGCTCCTCTGTGCCTCTGTTTCCCATCTCCCTTTCCCCTTCTGCAGTTTACTTGTTTAGTTTCCCTAAATTTCAGAAGCGAGGCCCTGCCTGATTGTCTGTATTGGCTCAAAACAGACCATTAAGTCACTTTGTTCATTTGTCTGCCTGTTCATTCATTTCACACTGAGTGCCAACCACCTAAGTGGGCATGGTGGTCTGCTCAGTACGTGTAGCAAGAGTCAACAAGGAACCCACTCTCCAGTCCTTATTCAGCTCCAACCACGTGCCAGGTGCCTGGGGATAGAATGAAGCAGGGTCCTTTCCTGGGAACCAGCAATCAGGCTCTCTGTAGGCCGGGCACAGAGCAGAAGTTCAGAACACAAACGCCGGTGTCAGGCGGGCTTGGGTTCAGCCTCAGCCAGATGACCTTAGGAAAATAGCTCACTCTCATGAGCCTCAGTTTGCCTATGTGTAAAATGGGGCTGTAACAAGACCTACCGCATAGGGTTGTTGTGAGGATCAAACCAGACAGCGAGTTGACGCGGCCGGCACTTGGCATAGTGCGGCCCACGAGGGAGCGCTAACAAGGTTCACTGTTCACTCTGTCCAATCCCGGTGCTCTCAGGTTTAGAAGCTCTCAAACTGCTGCTGGGGAACTCCTCTTCTGTTTATATTTTCCCCACAAACTGCAAAGGGAGCCCCTTTTGGTGCTGGGTGCACTTAAGAAAGTGTTGTTAGCCACACAGGCACTGATGTCCCTCCAGGGGCCACAGGGGAGGTAGTCTTCGTCAGTACTGTGCCCAGCAAGCACTGCCTCCGTCCTGCTGGCAGGGGCAGGTGCAGAAGCCGGCCGTGTCTGAGTGCAGAGCCAGGCCGGCCCTGCTGCCCAGCTGTTGGTTGCTTTTCTGCGTGAAATACAATCCTGCTTTGGAGGGGCTCCCTAGTCTGTTAGTGTGCATATCCATGGGGTGGGCTCAGCTGGGGTAGGGTCTCTTCTGGGTCTCCAAAGGGCTGAGTTGGGTTGCAGAGTTCACACCTCAGGGGAGAACACTGTCAGGGCCAGTGAATTGCTTTCCCCTCCACGGCTCCCTGTCCTCACTTAGATAGATCCTCAACTGTGAAAAGACCCAGAGATCTAAGCAGCGCTTTTCACCCCTGCCTGTATATGACCATGGGGGAAGATTAACCAACTAACTCTGGCTCTCTGGAGGTAGGACCCAGGCACCTACATTCTTTAAAAGCTCCCCGAGCGATTTTGGGGGACCAAGTTGAGGATCATGGTGCTAGAAGAACGGGATGTCTAGAAATAGAAACCAGAGGCAGTTCTGTAATTGAAGGGAGCGATGGGTTTGAACCTAAAACACAGTGGATTTGGTTCCCTCCTCAGCAGCTGTGTGGGCAGGGACAAGCCTCTGGGCTTCTCTGGGCCTCTGAGTGTTCTTTGGGGAAATGGAAGGGAAGAGGGTTGTTGTTAGGGTAACATGGGACAGCGTATGTGCCTGGCACGAAACATCAGCCAAATCAAACTCGAGGATATAGGGAATGTGACTATAGGCTGAAGCACCAGGGGGCTGTGTGGAGCCTGGGAACCCTCAGCCGTTCCTATAGGCAGATTGGTGGGATGGAGCCTGCAGCCTTCAGGAGATTGGCAGGTGTACAGTATAGAGTGGTAGACGCGTAGTTCAAGAAGGTACTAGGAATTCTTTTTGGTCTGGGAGGGCCTCCTGCAGGAGGTGACCAGTGGGTCTCTGGCTTGTGGATCCTTTGAGCTCCTTGCTGGACATGTCATGTCTTAGTTGTTTTGTCCCCACCTTCATCCTGGTGATGGTAATAATGGAGCACAGAGAGGTATAAGCAGCATGTTCAATGCCACACAGCCAGTAAGCAGAGAGGGGCACCCAATCAGTCCACCTTCTAGTTCCGTGCTTGCTCTTTGGGAGCCTGCCCTCTTGCTATAACCCACCTTCTGAGCTCCATGGAACTGCCAGAAGAGGGCTTCCGGGCGCCTGAGCACACACCCCGACACCGAGAGGCAGAGGGAGACTGAGGCAGTCTCCACATGGCCAATGGGCGGCAGCCAGGCCGGATCAGTGCCCTCTTTGGAAGCCGGTCTGGGAGAGCCAACCTGAGGCTGCTCTGTGTGCCAGGCCCTGGGCTCGAATGGCAGCACCCTGGTGAGCCCGAGGGGCAGGCAAGGAGCCGAACTTCAGGAAAAGTTGGCGGGAGGGGGGTGGGGGGGCGGTGGGCTGGGCTGGGCTGGCCTGCCGCGGGCTTTCTTCTTGGGTTTCAAGTAAACAGTCTCGGCCCTCCTCCCCCTCCCCTGCCTCCACCCCCGGCTCCTCATTCGATGGGTCTCATGTGTTTCTATTTAAGGGTTGCGAGTAAACCCCAGTGATTGGCGGCCTCAAACCCTCTTGACTTCTCGCCTGGGCCTGGGCTGTGGACCGGTCTCTCCCGCTCTCTCCCTCTTCCTCCTGAGGGGAGGACTGCTGATTCTCTTTCTCTGGGTTTCCAGGGGCCGGGGGACAGGCAGGAGCCTCCTGCCCGCCTTGCCTTTCTCTCCGCTGCTCCGGCCGGCCGAGGCCACAGCCCTCATGGGCCGCCCACCCGCAGCCCTCCCCTCACGCCCCCGTCGCCGAGGGGTCTGGAGAGACCACGTCCGCCCCAGGCCTCTACTCTGCCTCTCTCAGGCCGGGCTGTGACTAACCCGGCGCAGCAGCAGGCTCTTCCTCCGAGTTTTCTTGACCTCGGTCTCCGTCTGCCTCTCTCCAGCCCCCACCCCCCCTCCGCCCCCTGGCTCCCCATGTCCCCTGGCCCCCGCGGTGCAGCGGGCCGGTGCGGGGCCTTGCTATATGGCCTGGCCTTGGGGCCCAGCGAGCTGCGAACCCTGGCTGCAGGCGGCCCCTTGGAGCGGCGCTGGCGACAGAGCAGCCTCCGCCGAGGCCGATGGACAGGGGGCGCCCCGGCCGCGGGGCCATGGCTGGCCGCTGGCTCACCGCGTGCTTTCTGCCCTCGCCAGGTGCCGACACCAGCGCCGAGCCCATGATCCTGGAACAGTACGTGGTAGTGTCCAACTATAAGAAGCAGGAGAACTCGGAGCTGAGTCTCCAGGCCGGAGAGGTGGTGGATGTCATTGAGAAGAACGAAAGTGGTGAGTGCCCTGGCCTGCCACTCGGGGTTCCAAGCCTGGTTTCTTGGATGGACGGCTGGTTTTTGTTCCCTTCCTCCTCCCCCACCTCTGCAACTATACGTTATTTGCATCTGGCAGGGAGAGGGCTGAGGAGGCTGAAGTTTCCCCTGTTGGTTTGGGCTGCAGGCCAGCAGTTTGCCTGGTGGTGGAAGAATGTCTCTACTGCTCGGGGTGATTAACCGGCTTGTGTTAATGCAAGGCTGGGGTGGCAGTGTGGGTGTAACTGTCCAGCCCACGTTTCAGAGCCCTGTGCCCTCTTAGGCCCCTTGGGAAGGTAGCTCCCAGCTCAGGGGCACCCTACAGTAGCTTTCCCCTACGGGGCCATAGTAGAAGCCAGGGTCCAGGCAGGGGTAGGGGAAGGCAGGCCACGACATCACTGTGGGGCTTAGGGTCCTTGGGTCCCTGGCATGCTGTCTGAGAAAAGGCCAGGCCTGTGGGGGTTGACTGGGGTCTGGGCAGTGAGCTGACTGCCTCCTGCAGAGCTGAAGGCTGCCAGGACCAGGGAAGAGGGCCCAGCCAGGGGGATGAAGCCAGGGACTGTCGTTGGGAGCTGAGCTTTGTCTTGTCCAGGGCACTGCTGTTCCCAGGTCCTTGCTGAGTGCACCCAAGAGCCTTGGCGCCCTTGGCAGCAGGAGTCTGTAGGCAGAGAGAGGAGGCCAGTTGGAAGTGCAGGCCCATGCGGCTCCCCACAGGGCTGGGGTTGACTCTGGCCCAGGACATTCATCGGCAGCTTGTCCAGGGTCTGCTGGGCTTGAATTGGTTCCTGGGGTGTTCTGTTTCGATTTGGGTTTGTCCCGAGGGAAGGCTATGGCCGCGAACCTCTCCCGGCTGTGCTGAGAGGATACTCCGGAGGGGAGGGGCCTGTTTGCCTTTTCCTGTCCCAGTCATTTCCCTTCCAATATTTTGAGCTCTGAAAGGAAGGCAGACCAGAGGATGACTGTGCCCATTTTATAGATTAACTGACACTCAGAAAATCTGAGGGGAAGTGAGTCATCTGAGGTTAAAAGCAGAACAGAACAGGAATGTTCCTGCACCCCTGATTCCTAGGCTTGTGGGCCGCAAGTAGCTACAGAGATGCTAAGAAAATCCCAGCAGGCCTCCTGGGGAAGGGAGCTTAGGCTGCGATCCAATGGAGGTCTGACTCATGGGCCCCCTGGGTCTGGGGTCTTCAAAGTCTGTCCCCTTCTCAGAGCGGTCAGGCTCTGCCTTTGTGCCTGGAGTCACTGCCAAGGTCCATAGCAGCAGTCCCCTTGTCAGAACCACGTGCCTAGCATAGGGCCTGGGTCCTTCACCTCAGGTGCCTACGCGGATCTCCATCCTCACAGCTTTGCCTCTAGCCCGGCTCCCGGCCCCCCAGGGAAGCTGTCACAGGACCTAGCTCTGGAAACCCTAAGCACCCAGCGGAGGGGATCTGGACTGGTGGATTGGAGACACCAGCTGAGGACAGAGAGAGATGTTTGTTTTGGAACTTGTTCCAAAGGAAGGCAGGCCCACTTCTCCGTATAAGGTCAAGTCTGCTCAGAAGTAGAGTTCCAGCTTAGGGACCCTTCTGCCACTTCCCTGCCTTGGAGCAGCAGGAGGAGTGGGTACCAGTCTCTGGCCAGGATGGCTCAAGATGAGATCCCAAACAAAAGAAAATCAGCCTGCTATATAAAGGCTCCCTGATTCCCAGGGACGGGTGTGTCCTCTGCCTTCCCATCCCGCATCCAGGCCCCTGGGACCACGTGGAGTCCGGCCTACAGTGGAGGAGGAAAATTCTTGACAAATTAGGGGTTCTGTGTTTGGTCCGGAAAAGGTATAGGGGCACCTCCTCTTCTGAGGAGTTCGATGGCTGAGTGGGCACGGGCAGCCCTCTGGGGGAGCTGTTGTCCCTGGAAGCAGGATTCGTCCCACCAGCTACTGGCTAGGTGGCTTCGGGTCCCTCAGTCCCTCTGGGATTCAGTTGTCCCTTCTGTAAATTGGAGGTAGTCTGGCGGCAGCTGGGAAGCAGGGCCTGGAGAAGATGACCTCCCTGAGCCCTCTCCCGCGTCTCAGCTCCGTGGCCGGGAGACTCCATAGAGCCCTGGGTGTCAGGTGGGGAGAGCCTTCCAGAACGTGGCTTTCCCACTTCTCTGGGAGTTTTTTACCTTTACCCTTGGGGGAGATGGCTGCCCTGCACGGGAGCTTGCAGTGAGTGCTGTGTTCGCTGTGCAGACCCACACTATCTGTTGCCATTGAAAACCAGGAGGGCTGGACTGGGCAGCCAGTTTAACCGGAGAAATAAGTGGGTGGAGGGGAGAAAGGAAGAGGGCCGAACTTCAGATCCTTGGGTGGGCGGTTTCCCAGTTCTAGGAAACTGGACGTCTGGTGGGGGTGGGGGGGATATGTTTTGCATCCTGTAAACTGGCTTTGGAAGGAGTGGTGTGTGAGGCTTTTGAACTCTGAAACAAAGACCCAATTGTGATGCCTTTGACCTTGGGCTTGGTGGGTGTGTTGAGGCATTTTCACTCAGTAGTCCCAGTTAACACCAGTCCCACCCCCCAGGGCCCGGCCTTGCCCACTGGGAGCCAGGGTTCTGCCTACGTTCCCTTCTCACTGGACTGGAAGTCCCTTGAGTAGAGTGTCCATAGAGGGATCTGGCCACCTCTGGCTTCCGCTGCTCTTCCAAGCCCTCTGCCTGGGATCATAGCCACCCAGCAATTTGGAGGTGTGGTTTTGTCAGTGCTCTGTTATCTTACTGGTCTAAAGAGAGAGATGTGTCTGGAAGGCAACTGGGAGTCAGTGAACAATCAAATCCAGTTTTAGGCCGTGTACTTCACACGTGTCCTTTTACTGCAGACATGGAAAGACCCCATGAAGTAGAAGGTACTTTAACCACTTTGCGGCTGAAGTAACAGGTTCAGTCATTTCCCTGGAGTCCAACAGCTGAACTCTCCCTCTACAGAGCATGCAGGCGGAGAGTGAGAAGGGGCTGGTCCTGGGTAGGATTCTCCCCGAGCTGCTGACACTGTGGGCCAGGGAAGCAAGGGCTGGTTGGGGTAACTGCAGGGCTTCCCTGGCATGTTGATGGAGAAGGATACCTCTGTGTCCCTCCTCCAACCTGTTGCTCATAGGTAGTGGGACTTCCTGTTAATTGTTTCTTTGAACTCGAGGCTAAGCGACAGCTGAGAGGATTAGCAGAAGAGGGTGTGTGCTCAGCTCTGAGGACAAGCCTATTCTAGGGAACATGGGGGGACGAAAGTCAAAGACAGCCAATGTGAAACCTGAGTGGCTTCAGGGAAAGCATTTTTGATCAAGCAATGGGCCTGGAGGCCAGCCCGGAAATGACTCTTTTTCTCCATTGATCAACAAATCCAGCAGAAAGATGCAACAGCTCTATCAGCTTTACCAACCAACAGGGCATGCACCTGCCATTGTTGTCTTGTCTTTTTTTTTTTTTTTGACAGAGAGAGAGAGGGGGACAGATAGGGACAAACAGACAGGAATGGAGAGAGATGAGAAACATCAATCATCAGTTTTTCGTTGTGGCACTTTAGTTGTTCATTGATTACTTTTCTTATATGTGCCTTGACCGTGGGGCTACAGCAGACCGAGCAACCCCTTGCTCAAGCCAGCAACCTTCGGTCCCAGCTGGTGAGCTTTGCTCAAACCAGATGAGCCCGCACTCAAACTGGTGACCTCGGGGTCTCGATCCTGGGTCCCCTGCATCCCAATCCGACACTCTATCCACTGCACCACTGCCTGGTCAGGCTGTTTATCTTGTCTTGACACAAAAGTGGTGCCTGAAATGTTTCCTGTGTAGGACATTCTTATGCCTCAAAGACTACATTGGCTTCACCTTCCAGCAGTCATAATCTGGTCTAAGTTCTGGCAGAGCAGTGATGGCAGGGTCTCAGTTGCTCTGATTTCTGAGGTGAGCAAAGCCGTACGCAGCCTTCGAAGATTGTTTCCTTCTCAGGACCAGGAGCCAAGGGCGGGTGTGGGGAGATGAGTCAACAGATGCTCATTCTTTTCCTGCCTCAGCTTTCCTTCTGAGACTTTGCTTCTTTCCTGCTACTGGAGTGATAACACTGAGAGTTCTTATACTTCCTCGGAGGCATATAACTATGGAATCTAAGATCAAAGCCTTGTGCTAGCAAGGAATTTCAAGCTCCACTGATCCATCCAGGTAAGAAATTATACAGGTGAAAAAACTAAGCCTTGGACAGACATCTGCTTTGAGTTGCTCATTATTGAAAGGATTATTGAAGATTATTGAAAGAATGCAGGAAAATCTTACCAAACCAAGGGTGGGAAGTACATCGCAGCCTCATGGGGACTAGGAACCAGAAAGTCAACACGAGAGCAGCTACTCCTGGCTGCCTCTCTAGGGCACCATGTGGATTTAAAGCCCAGCTTTGAACTTCTTCTATCCTCAGATCAGTCATCCTTCTCTTCCTGTTCACTTATAACAGCAGCCTGTTCTCCTGCTGTTGGTTTGTCAGGACTAGACTCTGACTTTCAGTGGAGTTCACCACCACCAGTTGACAATGATCTCTGGTTCTCTGAGTTCAAAATCTGATGTTTGACTCTGATTGGTTCCTGGCCAACCAATAGATTGACAGACCTTACTTACATCAGGTATTCAGCCCTGCGCCAATCAGCTGTGTCCAGGAGAAGTGTCACGGGGTATACACATGGCTTTCTAGCCAACGTTTTTGTAAGATTTTATTTATTGATTTTTAGAGAGAGGGGGAGAAACATCAACATTGATTTGTTGTTCCACTTATTTATGCATTCATTGGTTGATTTTTTTTTTAAATTTTTTATAGACTTTATTTCTTCATTTTAGAGAAGAGAGAGAGAGGGAGAAGGGGGGAGGAGTAGGAAGCAACAACTCCCATATGTGCCTTGACCGGGCAAGCCCAGGGTTTCAAACAGGCAACCTCAGTGTTCCAGGTCGATGTCTTATCCACTGTGCCACCACAGGTCGGGCACTCATTGGTTGATTCTTGTATGTGCCCTGTCTGGGAATCAAACCCACTACCTTGGTGTATTGGGACGACATTCTAACAGCTACCCAGCTAGGGCCCTAGCCGATTTCTTCAGCAGTGGCTGTTGGAAGGCAGGTTTTAAAGAAAGGAGCTCTAGAGGGGTAAGGTAGCCCAAAACATGCTGACGAAAACTGTTTTGCTTGTATTGTCTCTGTGTGTGTACTGGAGAAAATCAAGAATCGGTAGTCTGACACTCGGTTTGTGTGCTATAAGTTGGGGTCACTTAATTTCTTTTTCCTCTTAATTCTCAAATACCCCCTTTGTCCAAGGCCCTGTGCAGATTGGGTATATGCCCGTAAGGGTCCTACTTTGATGGGGCTTAGACTCTAATGGACGTGAGCATTCTGAGTACTGAAGGGATAGACTGTAACGTGAGGCTGAGGTAGTTTTGCACACTTTCTGTTGTTTTAAGTAGACTTATGAATATCTCCTGTGTCTTTTTGCTTCGTTTATGTGCTTATTAAGGAACCATCAGCTTGCTAATTTAGACTGCCAAGCTACTACCCCAGGAAAGAGACATTCCAATAAAGACAGGCTAGGACGTTTCTAGAAAGGCAGGCTTATTGCAATCTGCATTGCAGATATGTGAACTAACACTCAGCTCTGCAACAGCCTTTTAAGAGTTTGGTTTCAGTGAGCAAGCCCCATTTGGATGAGGTGACTGGACTCCATGAGGTCCTGTTCAGCCATCAGAAGGCCTTGGTCTCTGACAACATTTCTTCACGTGCAGTACATGTATGTTACTGCTACATCAGCCTAACCAGCAATTCCAAAGTCAATTCTGGTCCAAGGCTGTCTTTGGTGTGCACTTGTTATTCACCTCACGGAGCCGGCGGGCAGGGAAAGGGCCATAGAGCATAAACCCAGGGCAGAAGTGGGCACTTAACCCAGCAGTGGGCCCATCGCCCAGCTTTATCCACCGCAGGCCACAGATTGTTTTGAGAAGGAGATTGCAACGAAAAACATGGGCTCCGACTGAGGTAAGCCTGGTTTTAATGTCGACTTTGTACTTCCTAGTAGTAACCTTGCGTCCTCTAAACGTCAGTTTCTTTATCTGCAAAATGGGGATGATTGTCCCCACAGCTGTAGGTATACGCTGATTCAAAAGGAATTCAGTGCTTAGCTCAGGGCCTGGCGCACTCTGAGGGCTCACTGCCCAGGAGTCGCAGGTAAGACTGCTGGACTGGGGCACCATTGCCCCAGTTTGACCTTGAGGCTCCCCGCAGGCCAGTTTCCCTCATAGGGCCTCGGGTTTCCCACCTGGCAGAAAGTGAATTACACCGGGCAGTGTCAGAGGGTCTCTCAGCCCTGGTGGTGTCTGAGGGGAGTAAGATGAGCATGGAGCTTCCTGCAGGGCAGTGGAGCCAGGAGGGCATGCTGAGGACCAGAGTCGCACCCCTGCTGCAGCCCTTGCTCAGGCAGCTGTCCTTACCCTAGGCTAGGAGTGGAAAAGGAGATGGAGACAGAAGTCAAGTTCCCTTTGGTGACCCAGGGACAATGCCCTTATGAGGCAGGGGACTTCACGCAAGGCTGTGAGAGGAGCCACCCACCTGGGCCACCCTCAGTGGCTCTGTTGCCTGGCGCAGTGCTGGCATTCCAGGGGCAGGTGCGGGGATGGGGGGGGGGGCTCGTCCTGCTAGGGAAGGTGCATACAGGAGTTGGACACATTGAGCTGGGACCTGGAGGGAGAGGAGGGGCAGAGAGGCAGTGAGGGAGGGAGCTCCAGTGCCAGGTGAGTGGGGTGCTGGGTAGAGGTCTGGGCTCGTTGGGGCTGAGATAGCAAGGTAGGTATATGGCTGCCTCAGTCAGGTGGGAGCTGATGGAGAAAGTGGAAGTTTGGCAGCAGTGGATGGAGCCATCAAAATTTGGGGGGCGGGAGCAGGACCTGAGAGTATTGGTACTCGGAAGCAATGACCCTGGCTGCAAGAGGAGGGTGTCGGGGAAGATGTGTCCAGGAGCTGGAATCACTCTTTCCTTTAGCCAGATCTTCGTGGGCTGTTGTTAGGGAGGTTTCCAAGGGCTGTCAGCACAGAAAGCTGCCGGCTGCCGGTCCCTGGGGCCAGCTGCCAGGTGGCTGGGTCAGGCCGTGGGCTCCGGGCACTCCTCTGCCTCATCTCTACCTGCTCGGGTTGGGCTGGTCACTCTGACCTCACATTGCCTTTGTGGGCCTATCCTGTCCCAAACTCCTCCAAGGCCATTTTCCTTAGACAGTTATTTCTGAGCAAAAAATATGGTGCAGTGGTGACTTTGGAAATTCCACTAAATTGCCAGAGAATCATGCCTGTCTTCCCCTTCGGGGAAAGCAAACAAGTCTGCACTGGGTCTGTTTATAAGCACCACCCAAATGCCACTTTTCTGGGTTCGAACACCAGGGGACCAGGGACAGCACACACTACTCAGTCCCTAGTATGGCCCGTCTCTAGCAACCGATCGTCCCAAAATCCATATTGCAGTAGGTGACCATGTGCCAGGCTGGGACCCAGAGATGACGGTGTCCTTTGAACAAAGCCCCACCCCCCTGGTGCTCACATGGGGGTAGACACAGTCACAAGTGAACCAGGAGAGACTCACAGAGTTTGAGAAGTGCAAGGAGGTAAACAAGGCACGGACAGCAGGTGAGCAGGGGAGGAGAGACAGTGTGGCTAGGGAAGGCCTCTCTGAAAAGGGGCCGGTCAGGCTGAGCAGGCATGGAGAGTGGGGGACGGAGGGAGAACCAGAGGCCAGCTGGGCTGGGGGAGAGTGGTGGAGAGAGCAGAGAAGAGGGACAGGACTCGTGGCGCCAGGCCAAGGTATGTTGTTCTAGATATAACGGCCACCACACACCACACCAGCGGGAGCCAGCAGGTGACCTCACTCCCCTCCCCAGACACAGCTCAGCCCAGGTGCCTGGGAGCAGGCAGCACTGGAGACCTTCCGCCCGCCACCAACCCACATACAGGGCCCTTGTCCCCCGTAGAAGTGACGGGTCCCACCACGAGGCTGAAGCTCGGGGAAAAGATCTCCCGCACGGGGTTTCCTCCACTCTTCCATAACAGATTTCCACCCTGGAGTGGGTACTTTCTGGGTGTATGATTTGTCAGGATCATGGAATGCAGGTTGAGAAGGTGCCCCTTGCTCTGTCCCCAGCTTACCCTGCCGCCGTGTGATGTGACCGCCCTCGGCAGTCACCGTGGAGGTAGTGGAGTAACCCAGGGTAATCACTCCCCTCTGTCAGCAGCTTTGCAGATTTCGTAACCTCATTCCCTGCGTGCCCAGTGCTGACCTGTATTCCCTGCAGGGGAACGGTCAGGCTGACCCAGTTAGTCCAACTGCCCCGAGAAACCTCGTGGGAGCCCGTGTTCACTGGGGCTCCCCATCCTGGGCGCTGAGCTGGCAAATCCCCGTAAGTGAAGGGAAGCTTCTGGCTCATGTCACCCTCGAGTTTATTTCTGTGTACGTTTGGAGCATGCTATAGGAAATTATCGGGGGGTTTTGGTTTCATTGAGTTGCCTCAGCCCAGCTTCTACATTTCCCTGCTTAGGCACCTCTTGGGCTCATGCAGAAATGCCTTTGCCTCCCCTAAGCTTTTGTTGGACTGGATTCTAGGGAAGTGGCCAGGCACCACGGGAGGTGAGAGAGCCAAGCTTGGGGAGAGAGTCTGCCAAGGAGGGGCCGTAAAGTGAGCGAGCCACAAGTGGGTGTGAGACGCTGTGCTATGACAGCAGCTCCCTCTGGTTCCATCTGGCCCATCGGCATTGCAGAGTCTGCCCTTGGATCGCCATGTCCCAGAACCCTGTGTTTTAAGAAACGTTCTAAGCACAGTGGCCTGAAGACCGAGGGACGGCATGTCTGTTTTCTCAGACTCCTGCTGGCGGGTCATCAGAGAGGTCAAGGCCACCTGGAGAGTGCCTGCTCATGCCAGATAGTAAGGGACTTGAGACCTTTTCCAAGGTGACCTCTTTCTGAATCAGAATATTTTGTTTACAAGACATGAAGCTGTAATTTATAAAGCGTGTTGGTAAGAAGAAGGGCGGATGTTAGCGTTCCATCTTTCTGAAGCAGAAACTGAAGCCCAGAGTTGTTAAGTGACTTGACTCAAGGTTGCACAGCTGGGAGGTGAGGCATGGGCTCCCAACACATGCTACTTATTTATCCAGTGTTTGGAAATCGGGATGTTTGGAAATCTATTCCTTGTGGATTTCTTTGGAAAGCCAAAACCAAGAGGGTTCTGCTGCGTGGGTTGCTCAGGCCATAGAGAGCAGGAGAGTAGAGGTCAGTCAAGCTGCAGCCCTGGCTGAGGTAGGAGAAAGGCCAAGGGGAGGATCAGAGGGAACATGAAAGGGGATGGGAGCCTGCTGACTCAGTTTCCTGCAGAGGAGTTGCGTGAGTGTTCCAGCTTTGGGGCAGCCAGGTCCATGGGCCAGACCTGGTGGGTGGGACAGGGGCACTTGTGGTGTCCCCAGAGATCTGCTCAACAGGGCCCTGGCAGGCAGGGCTGAGGGTGTGAGGGCAGAGCCTGGGCTGTACCTGGGCAGCCCACCTCCCAAAACACACAGGATGCAGGGAGGAGCTGCCATCTGGCCACCTTCCCCCTCCACCGTGTCCTTCAGGAGTCTCAGCCCTGCCTGAGTGACTGCTTCCATAGGATGCAGTTTGCATCTCTGGAGGTGACGGCAGTCCAGCCCTCTCTCACCTGCAGGATCAAGGCCCAGACGCAGTGAGTCCGTTGTCTCACAGTGCGCCTACCACATGCAAGACAGGTAGCACAGTATTTCTGGGCTGGGTGGTTCCCCTTTCTTCCTTACCAAGTTGAGGGTGACATTTCTGACCATCTGCTGTACTGCTCCTTTGTCAGAGGAAGAAGGGAGCCTGGAAAAGGGAAGCCATTTGCCCAGTGTTACACAGCACCCAGCTGCAGGCAGGTGGTACAGAGGGGACCATCTCCTAGGGCTGATGGCCTCTTCCAGCACCACCAAAGCCTCACCGCCCGCTGAGGGTGGGGGTACCCCAGCTCAGCCCTGACTGGCCGAGGCCCGGCCCCCGTCCAGGTGCGGGAAGGAGGCGAGCTGACTCCAGCTCCCGACCTGGGGCCCCTCAACCTGGTGCTGAAGCGGAGCCTGGAGACAGATGGCGCAGAGGCAGGCCCCAGACTTGGAGGCGCTTCCTGCATATCGTTCAAACAGACTCCTTTTTTCATACATAGCAGCTTCCCCCTTTGAGATCACCTTCCGAGGCCCTGACTTGAGAAAGCAGACTCCCCTGTTTAACAAAGCCACTACTCGGGGCCGAGGTGGGGCATTCCCGCTGGCCAGCTGTGGGCCTACCCCTCAACCTGAGGCTCTCTCCGGGCTTCCGGGCTCTTTCGTTCCTCCCTTCCCCCAGGAAGGTGGTGAGGTCGCTGTTGAGGTTGGCTCGATGTCTGGGCCCTGTGTTTCTGGACACTGTTTTTCTCATTTATTGTCTGTACTTCTGTGGATGCCCCCGTGAGGCTCTCGCCTTCTCTCAACTCATCATGTCCCCCGTTTTTGATTGTGGCGGAATTGAGGACTACTATCAGGGTGCACCCACTGCAAGGTCTGGGTCTCCGGGCCTGGCCAAGTGACCTCCCTGTGCTCTGGGAGGCTTTCTGCCGCTTCCAGCCACCTACTTTTTGCTAAAGGATTTGGGTTAAGGGATTGCCACTTGGCGCAGGGCTCAAAGTGTCATCTCAATGGGCAGAACGACAGTGTGCCCTTGCGGAAGGAATGCCAGCATTTTAAGAAGATCTTGGTCAATCTAAGTTCTAGGCCCAGCCACACATTAACCAGGTGACCCCAGAAAGCTACTCTATCTCTCCGAGCATCAGCCTTCCCCATCTGTAAAACAGGTGTGCTTGGCAGTGCAGACGGTGGCCTCAGCTGCCTGCCAAGTACCAAACTCCCCACTCCCCTGCTTGTATGTTTGGCCAGGTGAGAAGCAGTCTTTTTATCTTCATGGTTCTGGAGCTCCTTAGATCCCCTCTAACCTCTGGGGCTCCGAGAAAAAGCCAGTGTCAGCTTAGAGGGAGCAGGCAAGGGAAATTTGACCATGTTGGCAAGCCTCAGCTGGCTCTCCCTAGCAGCCAAATGGGTCACTGGCTGCAAACGTTCCTGGGTTTGTAATGATGATCACAGGGGACCCGTGGGCTCCTGGACACCTTTGGCATGGATTTTGTGAGGCCAAATGCTTTGCAGATTAAATTTCCGGAGAAAGAGCAGCTGAGAAATAGTCTTGAGCTTTGCTAAGCCACTTTTGGGCTATGGCAGCAAAAGCGTGTGTGTGTGTGTGTGTGTGTGTGTGTGTGTGTGTGTTTTCTCTCTCCCCTAATAGAAAAGAGGGGTGTAGGCAAAAGAGGAAGATAGTCCAATCCCCAGCCTTCCTCTCTCCTTCAATTTACATCAGCCAATGGGACCGCTGGTGCTGCGTGTTTTTCAGGATTGTGCTGGTAACAGAAGAAATGATTAGTGCTGTGGAATTTCATGGTAGGGGTTGGGGGTGACTTATTCCCCCCCCCCTTTTTAAATAATGTTTTGAAGAGTTGCCCTGGAAAACTGCTGAGAGCAGAGAGGCTGACGGCCGTCGTTGGTCATGTCAGACGAGGACAAGATTATCCAAGTGAGCAAGGGTGTCTGTTCCCATTAGTGCTGCTGCGGGGTTCCAGGGACATCCTGCCAGAAAGCAAGCAAGGGGCCGTGATCACAAACAGGCCGGGATCAGTTACAACCAGAAGTATTACTTTAGATTCTGGCTTTGATGGGGAAGAATGCAGTTTCCCTCGCCCCTCCTCCTCCGTCCTTCTCAAGTTCAATAAGAGATGTGAAAGCAATAGCTCTGGGCTTAAAGAGAGGCCAAAATTCAAGCCAGCGAGGGGTCTCAAAGCCCAGCATGGGAGGGCTCCACCAGCCTCTACAGGGGCTGGGGGGGGGGCTATTTGCTGTCCCCATTTCTCCTTGGGGTAAACTGGAGAAGCCCATTTTCCTAGAGTCTCTCATGTCTGCCTAGGGTGTCCTTACCCCCATCTTGCCCATCAGCCAAGTATCCTGACCCTCTGCGTGTTTAAGCTGGCACTGTTTTCATGTGTGCTGTGTTCCTAGCAATCTGAGGAGGAGGAGGAGGAGGTCGAGTGGGGATATAATGAAACTGGCTCAGCACATTGGAGCAGAATGACCCACCCCTGAAAATGAAAAAATAGCCCTGGCCAGGTAGCTCAGCTGGTTAGAGCATCACCAAGGTTGCAGGTTCAATCCCCGGTCAGGGCACATATAAGAATCAACCAATGAATGCTTAAATAAGTGGAGCAACAAATCCATGTTTCTCTCTCTCTTTCTCTTTCCCTCTGTAAAATCAATCCATCAGTAACACTTTTTAAAAAGAAAAGAAAATGAAAAAATAACGGGCGCTCACCCCTCTTAGCCCTAACACCGCCCTGGGAGCCCTTCTTCCAATTCTGTTCCTCCATGTTCTCAAGCACCTCCTCCATAAGCATCAGATCCGCTCCTGCTTCAGTGTAAGTAACACTGCTCCCCAGAGTACTGAGGGGTGTACTCACCATGGCATTAGTAATGAGAGCCAGACCAGGGCTGGCGAATGCCTAGGCCTCTTTGCCAACTAAGCAAGGATTTTATTCTTTGGGGGAGAGGAAGGAAGTTGACCTCATCATCAGGGCTTTGCACAGGGAAGGAGAGCATCCAGAGCTCCTGCCTCAATGCCTCCCTTATGAGTATTTAGCCTCATTCTTCTGCTTCTGAGCCCAGCCCTGTGTCCCAGCCTCACTAAATAGCCAGACACAAAATGGCCTTCTTGGACTTAAAAGGCTTCCATTTTTGATGGGGCCAGAGCAACTTATCAACACTGATGGGGCATCTAGGAGAAGGATTCTGAACCCTAGGGGCTTACCTGCCCTCCATACCCTCATGTCTCAGCTTCCATTGGGGTAACTCACCACCTCAGGGCCCATGGGAGAGAAAATTCATTCTTGAGATTGTTTAAGGGTTGGGTGCCCTGGATAGTCAGATAGTCACAGGTTGGGTGGGAGCTCTGATCCAGAGACCAGAACAGAGGGGGGATGAAGACATCCACATTGCAGTCTAATGGACAGGCCAGAGCTATGGGGAGTTGGAGCCAATGACCATATTACTCACTTCCTGGGGAATGAAGTTATGGCCTGTCATGGCCAAGGGCTGGAACTCAGCTGGGGTGTCTTAGGCCTGTCACTGCTGAGGCATAGTTAAAGGAAAGGAATCTTCATGGCTCACGTCAAGCCCCAGACATCTGTTGTCTATCTAGGCCTCCCCACTTTACAACCACTTTTAGAATGGAGTGTCTCGGGAGCCCTGGCTGGTTGGCTCAGTGTTAGAGTATCAGCCCAGCATGTGGAAGTCCTGGGTTTGATTCCGGGCCAGGGCACACAGGAGAAGCAACCATCTTTTCTTTACCCTTCTCCCTCTCCTTTCTCTCTGTGTCTCTTCCCCTCCCGCAGCCAAGGCTCCATTGGCCTGGGTGCTGAGGATGGCTCCATGGCCTCCACCTCAAGTGCTAAAATGGCTCCGGTTGTAATGGAGCAATGGCCCAGATAGGCAGAACATTGCCCCCTAGTGGGTTTGCTGGGAGGATCCCTGTCGGGCACATGCAGGAGCCTGTCTGTCTCCCTCCTTGCTTCTCACTTCAGAAAAATACAAAAAAAGAAATAAAAGAATGGAGTGTGTCCTCCCAAAGGTTAAGCCATGGTGGGATGACCTCATGGAGGCTGGGAGGTGGGTATATGGAGGGCAGACCAGATCAGTGACTTCCCAACTTCCTGCCCCATCTCTCTGCCATCAGGTACAAGGATCTTCCTGCTGATCATAGTGGGGTTTGATCAAAGGCTGGGCCTCATTCAGGGCGTAGAAAAGCAAACAAGCGAGTGTGTAGTCAGGAGCTGGAGATTAGGCATCATTCAGATGCCTAATACAGTGTGTCCGTAAAGTCATGGTTCACTTTTGACCGGTCACAGGTCAAAAGTGCACCATGACTTTACGGACACACTGTATAGGTCCCCAACCTATATCTCCGGCTGTGTGCGTGGCACCGAGGCACAGAGCTATTAAAGGAAGACTTGCTCTCCATGTTGTGGAGCTGAGACAGTCTCCTCGGGGAAGTAGACAGTTACCTGCCTCTGATCTGGCAGAGGGGACTGCAGCTGATGGTGTGTTTTGAGGCAGGGTGGTGACTCTCTCAAGACCCCTCCACATTGGGTGTTGGGAGTTCTAAGTACCAGAGATTGACAATAAAGTTAGAGCTCCATCACTGATTGGTGTTCATGGGTATCAGTCACACTGCCTGACCAATCATTGTAACTGTGGCAAGTCTAGAATGAGGCATGTGGACTAGGGGTGTATCTGGTTTGAGGGTATCCTTTTCTCCTTGGATTGGGACAGGATCTGTGTAAACCAGCTCTCAGGAACTAGCAAGACAAGATGGTGTCCAGAGGCTAGAGACACACGAACAGAAATGAGGCAGGAAAGCTCAGAGAGAACCTTTGCCTAACTCACAACCCAGTGGGGGCTTCAGGATGGTTATTTCAGGACCAGGGCATTCAGGGCTCAAGTTAAGACTGTTTGCTGTTTTCTGGAGACTATTAATATTACAAAGTATGGGAAAGGCTAGAAAGGGGTTACTGAGGGGCCTTTTGTGTATCAGACAGCAAGCCCCACACCATCTTTCCTGTAACCCTACCACCACCCTAGAAAGCACAAGCAGTGTGCCTCCCATTTTACAGATGAGAAAGCTGAGGCCCAGAGAGTTCTTCCTCACACACTCCGCTGCCTTCTGGTTTATCCTCTGCAGTTCCCTAGGCCCTGAGTGGGGCACCTTGGTGGGGTAGCTCTCTCCCCACCCACTCTCTGGGGGTTGGGGGCAGCATGTCTCTGCGGCTGCTTGTTCCAGAGCTCCAAGTTGCACCCACCAGAAAGGAGGACTTTGTGCTCCGGGAGAGCTGGGGCAGCAGGAGTCCCTGTGGAGGCCTGTGGCCAGTAGGGCTGCTTTGAGTGAGTTTGGGGAGGGGCCGTTAGTCCCTCTGCATTCCTCCAAGAACCTCACCCAGGGTGTGGGCTTGTCCCTGCTGCTTGGCCTGTGGGACCTCCCTGAGCTTGGCCTTTCCATTCCTGTGAGGGGAGAGGCCCAAATGAAAATGGCCCGAGCAGGTATACAAGCAGACTGAGAGCTGGCTGCTGGGAGTATTAGCTTACTGGGTGATTTCCAGCAAGTTACGGGATAAGCAACAAAACAGGCCTGGCCTCAGGTCCCTGTGTGCAGATCCCCAGGTGAGCTGTGAGTCAGAGGTACCTCTTGCCTCTGGGTGAAGGGAGGAGGGAATACTGCCCAGGGCTGACTAGCTGCACCAGATTCTTAGCAGGGCAGGGCCCTGGGGCCATAGGGTGAGTCAGGAGAATGCCCAGTGCTGACCTCACACTGACCCTTGCAGCTGGACTCTGAGGGACTGAGGCAGGAGGGAATGGGGTGCACGGAGACGCCAGGGAAGGAGGAGGAAGCCTATGCTCATCGGCAGTGCGTTTCACTTGCAACAGCTGCTTACTGAGCCTCTTCTTTGTCTGAAACACTGAGCCAGGCAGGGGGCTCGACGGTATGCCAAGATGAGCAAGACTTGGCTTCTGTCCTCAAAGAGATCCTGGTCAAAGCTGGGGGTAGCAGCTAACCCAAACCTAAGGCCAAGGTGCCAGGGCAGCACAAGGGCAGGAGGACAGAACCCCAGCTGTGGGGTGGCTTTGAAAGCTGAGGCCTGAGCGCATTGATGGATTGTAGAGTAAATGCCCCCTGGGGGCTTCTGAGCCCTGCTGGATGTGCACAAAAACCAGATAGAGGGCATTTCCCCCAGACCCTGTGAAAAGCTGGTTCGAATCCCACTTTCCCACAGAATAACCAGTGTGCAGCCATTTTGTTCCTCGGTTTCCATAGGTATAAAATGGGGATATTTTGAAACCCATGTGGCTATTGGGAAAGGTTAACTGAAAGTTGTCACGTGGCATATTCATTTTCTTTTCTCTAAAGCACAGGGATGAGCTACCATCCAGTCTGGGCAGTAAGTTGTGTGCAGGGCGTAGCTGAGTCCATCAGGTTCCTGAAATTGCTCAGGATAATAACTCCGCCAGCTTCATCTACCTACAACCTAGAGACTTTTCCAAGCATTCCCCCCATGATCCTCTCAGAGTAACTCTGTAGGGGCCAGTAGGGCAGGTGCTCTGTTTCCATTGTTCAGAAGAAACTGAATTTCAGAAGGGTAAGTGGCGTGCACAAGACCTCAAAGCTTGCTGGTGACAAGCTTGACTTGAACCCCAGGGCTGCGCATTGTTAACCCCAAGCTCCTTCTGCAAGATCAGCTTTTCCTAGAGAGGGGGCCATACAAACGGGTGGTGGGCACAGCATTAAATGGCCTTGACCCCCATTGTGAGAAGGTTATTTCCTTTCTGTTCTCTTTCTCTCTAGGCTGGGTCAAGGAAGGGTCTCCATCGGGGGCTTTTGTGTTGTTAACACATGCTGATGTTGCTTGTTAGTTTGACCTAGAGAAAATCTGGCTCCAGTCTCAGTTTGTTGCTAGAATTTGCCGTAACAACCTCGTCAGAGTTCCATAGCATTGTGGCTTCACTGTATGTATTTTTCTAGTTATCTTCTGTTTATGCCGAGGGATACTGGGTTTCCATCTAGGATAGCGTAAGAAAACTTTTTAAAAATACTTAGGTATTTAAGGTTTTTTGTTTTTGGTGTTGTTTTTGTTTTGTTTTTTAAATAAGAGCCCTAGTACAGGTGCTGCTTGGCTAGCTTCATTGGCTCTCTGGTACCCTATAATGCCTGAAGTTTGGGAAATGCAGTTCCAGGATCCCAAGCAGGACATTCCGGGTGACCCCCCTTCTCCCACAGTCTCCTAGGGTGACACCAGTGGCTCCCAAATTCCAACTGGGAAAGGAGCCTGGAAAAGCACCAGCAGTCGCGGTGACTGCTCCCCACACCGCCTGGAAGAATCCACGTTGTCAGAGAGCTGCTGACGTCAGGCGGTGCAGGATTTTGCAAGGCCTCTATTTAAAATTCCCCAGAAATTAAATAACGACGGTTTGGAGAGAGGAATGCCCTCGACAAATTGCGGGGTGGGTTTGTTTTGTTTATGGAGATGGTCTTTAAAGTTGAAATTGCCCCCATTTTATTTTTGCCCCAATTGAAGAGGGGCTGAACTCAGCTGGAAGGGAGGGGATTGTTGTCAGCCTAAGGCTTTCTTTCCATTGGAAGCAACTTAATTCTGGGGTCAAGAACTCTGTTTTTAGCAAAGAAAGGAACAAGAAAAGAAAAATACCATACTCATATATGTGTACTTCTTAAGCACTGGAGTAAGCTAGTTAAAAGAGAAAGACTAATATCCAAAATATTTCAAATGACTGGTCACAGCTACAGAGGGTCCCCTCAGTAGACTGAACATTTAAGGTCCCAGACCCCTTGCTGGGCACTCTCCATTCTTGTCTCTGATTTCTCATCACAACGTGGTTAGTAACTGCTATTTAATATTGTCGTCTCACGAATCAGGACACTTCTGCCTCTTTTTTTTTTTTTTTTTTTTTTTTTTACACAGAGACAGAGAGAGAGTCAGACAGAGGAATAGATAGGGACAGACAGACAGGAACGGAGAGAGATGAGAAGCATCAATCATTAGTTTTTCGTTGCCCTTGCGACACCATAGTTGTTCATTGATTGCTTTCTCACCTGTGCCTTGACCGCGGGCCTTCAGCAGACCGAGTAACCCCTTGCTGGAGCCAGCGATCTTGGGTCCAAGCTGGTGAGCTTTTTGCTCAAGCCAGATGGGCCCGCGCTCAAGCTGGGGAGCTCGGGGTCTCAAACCTGGGTCCTCTGCATCCCAATCCGACGCTCCATCCACTGCACCACCGCCTGGTCAGGCACTTCTGCCTCTTTATTTAACCATTTTGAATGGCCAAGTATCATTCTCATCCAGAGTTGGTTTTCTAAAAATGTCATCCATGCAACACCGTGGTGCATGGGTGGTTTTCGATGGAACAGAGAAGCCATGGTAAATACTTCTGCCACACACAGTGAGAAAAGTTTGTCCCATTTCAGTTCTCTTCCAAGCTTTCTGATTTATCTCAGCATGATGGTTGGCTATCTCTGACCCCCCTCTAATAAATCTCCCTTCATAGCCAAGAGGAAGCAGCTCACAGGGTAGCCTCTTCTGCTGCACAGCTCAAGCTGACTACATTGCTTTGTTCACTATAATTTTATGGTTGGGGCCAGTAGTCCTAGCTGTTTATTCATGGTGGCAATGAATAAACAAATTATTTTCTTGAATTAAAATAAAAAAGGGTGGATTGTTTCAAATCTATATTTCCTATGTGGACCACAGTGTACGTAGATCAAGGATATGGCAGAAGTCGTGCATGGTATGGAATATCTGAGGTTTGAGAAATGCTGATCCAAAGTCACTCTTTCCTGGCAAATATATTGTGCCAGAAAACTGTCAGATTGGGTGCCACTGCCTCTCCCTGCCACGTGGGCTCAGAGACGGTGTGGGAGAGGGCTCCTGAAATCACCTGTCAGCTTTCTGCTCTCAGAGGGCGGGGCCACTCTTGTGACTCTCCCGAGAATCGGGTCTGCTCTGGAGACCCTGATGGACAGAGGAAAAGCAGATGAAGCGACTGGCTCCCCGGCTTATCTGTCAGATTGAAATTTGGGGGACCTAAGAGAGAGCAGGCGCTCCCAGCCTCTTTTAGCAAAGATCCGAACAGCCGGAGTCATTTTTAAGGGACTCAGACTGAGGCACTAATCCTGGTGCTGCCCCTTCTTAGCCTGGTACCGTGGGTAAGTCACCCAATCCTGGGGTTTCCTGAAGCAGCCTAAGAATGCATAGGCCTGGGGACAACTTACTGGATGTACAGTCCCCCAAACGCCAGGAACCTTCTCACCCGTGCTGCCCAATAGGGTGATCCAGCCAACCTGATTGCCCAGGACATGCCCAGTCAGCACCTGGTATTTTGGCAACCCTCATTTATTCCAAAAAGTTCAAACAGCAGACTATAAAAGGTCACTGTACTAAGCCACGTCCTTTTGTCTCTCTGTTTACGACTTCTCATTGTTAGATTTGACCTGTCATTACCATCTGTTCAGACCTTCTATTTTGGCTCCTGAACCTGGCACCGCTTTCGCTAAATGAGATGGCACCACCCCACGGCACCTCTGTCCCTATCCTGGGACCAATGAAAACATCCAACAGGCTGAGCTCCCAGTAGAACGCCTGCTCTAGGTTGTAACCAGTGCATGGTCACACCCTGTTTGGAGGTGGCCAGCCATCGGCTGTGAATCTGTCGGTACAGCCCTGAGGCCCCAGGGGGGATCATGAGAGCCCAAGGCCTGGACAGCTCAGCCATGACACACATCCCAGACCTGCCAGCAGCTTACTCCTTATCATCGTCCAGTGTGGCCTGGCCCCTTCCTTCTTAGGGAGTCTTCCCATCCAGTACTGCCTCGGTAGCCAGCTGCTTTCCAGGCTCTCCAGCCATCCCTCGGGGAGCCCACATGTCCCTTGATCAGAACCAGGCTTGAGGTGGCTGGTCTCTACTCTGGAATTCACCTTCCTCTTTTGAAAGTCGGGACTGTTGCCCGTTCTTTGTCCTCTGGCCTTGCTCCATATCTGTGTCTCCCAGGACTTCTCATGGTGGCCTGGCAGGCTCTTGTCAGCTGCTCCCCAGACCTTTTCTCACGGCCAGCTGATGGTAGCTCGTGGAGGGGTCCCATCGACGCTCCCTCCGTCTCTGCCCTGGGTCTGTTTGCCACCACCCTGCCAGGCATCGCTTTCCAGTCTGACCAGCCCTCTTCTGAACAA
The DNA here is from genome assembly GCA_037038555.1 of Rhynchonycteris naso. NCBI lineage: Eukaryota > Metazoa > Chordata > Mammalia > Chiroptera > Emballonuridae > Rhynchonycteris > Rhynchonycteris naso. Next base: position 240,877,306 of record CM072999.1, on the reverse strand, counting down.
AAGCCCCCCGCCATGGACAGGAGTCCGGCAGACCCCCACCCGGGAGCCGGCCTCACAGCACAGCTCCCTCTGTGTCTTCCGACCTTCCTCTTCCTCACTCTTCCTCTTGCCTGGCACATCAGGGGACATGCCTTTTACCCTGAGCATTTCTTCAGGGGTCCACTTAAGAGACTTGACGCTTCCTGATGTGATTCTCAGAGGGTCACACCTCCTTGTCTCTGCGCTTCTTTCACAAGGACCGATCACCTGCATCCCGTCACCCGTCTGTGTTCCGGTGCCTGAGCCTGTGTCGCACGTCGCACCCACCGTCTGTAGCTCTTACGGTCCTGTTTGAGAATCCCTCCTGAGCCACCGTCTGTGAGGGGATCTGCGGCTCACACCTGCGCTCTGCTTTAGGAGGGCTAGGTGGAGGACAGTGACCTTGAAGGGGAGTGCCCGCCACCACGCCGCGTTGTGAGCATCTCTGGGCTGGATCACAGTACTCCTGCCATGCTGTCTGTCCTGGTCCTCCCCCCAGATTGCCTTCTCCTCTCCCCTCTTCTTTGCATTTGACCTAAGATTCAACTCAGGTTTCCTTTCCTCTAAGAATCCTTCCCTGACTACTCATTTCCATCTCTGTGTCTGTGGCTTGGGGCTGTCTGGGTCACCCTATCTGCCGTTCCTGGGCAGGCCCTGTGCCATCTCGCATTGTCAACTCCATCCTGCCCCTGCTCCCCACCCGTGGTAGGCACAGAACCAGACCCACTGTTTTCAGTAGAGGCTTTCCAAGGTCAAGGCCAAATGACGGTGACACCAAGAGGTGCCATCTCCCTGAAACTGCAGGCACCTCAGACCCCCTTGCCCAGTTCTGGCACCAGTCATTGAGGGGCGCTGAGATCTTAGCCCCATCTTTAAAATAACCACGCTGAACACTTAAACTTTAATAATAATAGCTCTTCGGTGTGCCTTGCTAGGAACCAGGCACTATTCAGTGTGCTGTTTCTAGATTAACTTATCTGCTCCTTATAATGCTATGAGATATAGTTACTACTGTAGGTCCATTTTACAGGTGAGGAAATCGAGGCAGTTGCCCAAATTCGTGCATCTAGTAAGTAGCAGAGCTGCTAGAGCCCTTGCTGAAAACCACAGTTCCCTTCAGGCTGTTTCTCTATCACATGCCCCTCTCAGCCTGCAAGTGCTCATTAGCCAGGCCTTCTCCTGAGTGCTTCACCCATGGCCTCAGCGTGCCCAGACCCAGCACTAGGCCTGTCCAGTGAGGTGGGAAGGCTGAGACGGGGTTGGGGGGAGGGTGGCAACAGCTCAGTTCTTGCTGTCATCTTGCCATGGCCTCCACGGAGCCTTCCAAACTGTGACGTAGCAGCCTGTGCTAATGGTCTTGGAATCCAGGCCTCAGGCGCCCGGGGAAGGTTCTGGGGCCCTGGTGGCCTGAGAGCCCCATCTGGGGGGTGGGGAGGCTGTGAGCAACAGAGAGGGATCGGGGGACCGGAAGAAGGGGTCAGGCAGGATGGCAGGGGACTGCGGGGGTGTTCAGGAGAGACTGGGGGCCCTCTCACCCACTGTTTGCTTTGGACCGTGGAGGCCGCGTGCTGTGAGCTGGAATATGTCTTGGCAAGAGGTTCGGTGACAGCCTTCTGACCAGGGCAGGCCTGGCCGCGGGTGGGCCGCCTTTCGTTGTTCTTAAGGCACAGCATGCCATGGGCAGCCCACATTGCCAGCGCCTCTGGGCCCTCTCAGCTAGAAGCCTCAGATCTGCCCTGAGGTCATGGGAAGGAGATCCAGCTGGGTCAGGGCAGAAGCAGTTCCTTAGGGCCCAGCCTTGTGCCAGGTGGGTGGTGTGGCCAGATGGGCAGCACTGGTGACATGCCGGTCAGGCCCCCATCAGCCCCTTCTCCCTCTCGGCATCTCCCCACCTCTGCCTTGTGGTGCTCACAATTTCTCACCCCATCCTCTCCCAAACACTGCTCCAGAAAAGAACGTGGGAATGCCTGGCCATAGCACCTGTGCCCCAAAGGGGCACCGCCCGAGCCAAGGCAGGTTGTACCTCATGAACGGAGGCAGGTGTTGGAGGCCTGGGGCTGGGCCTCCACTCTTCTAGCTCCGTCTCCCACCCTGCCCGCCCGGGCACCAAGCCCTCCTCAGAGGCACCCCACAGAGCCCCACTCTCTGTTTACTGAGGTTACACTACATGAAGGAGGACCTGGAGGGAAAGAAAGGGCAAGGCTGGGAAGTCACCTGGCAGCTGCTGAGTTCTCCCAAACTCCAAACTCTGACTCTCGTCCTGCCCGATGCCCTCTGGGTCGGCACTGAGGGCTGTGGTGGCAGCGGCTACTCCTGCTGACCTCAGTGGCAGTGCACAGGTTGTGATTACACCCTTCCCATGTGACCTGCAAAGGGGCAGGAAGGAGCGCCTGAGCCCTGCTGCGGCGTTCTCTGCAGTGTCTCCTTGCCTGGCACAGTGCCTGGCATGTACCGTGCGCTCAGGAAGTCCTCGGTTATTGAGAACACCTCATGTCCCTGATGCTGGGCAACTCTAGGCAGATCATACTGTCCGGGGTGGTGAGGCTCAAGGAGGGCCAGTGACCTGCTGCAGCTCACCCAGCTATAATGTGGTGAAGCCAGGATCAGAACCGAGGTCTGCCTTGGAGGAGGGGCTAAGAGGTCCCCGTGGGCTGAATCCTGGGGTGAGCAGGACCAGAGGGTGGGGGGAGTCAGGAAAGGCACCATGGAAGACAGCACCTCAGAGGATGAAGTGGGGGGGGTACTTTGGAGGGAGAAAAGGAGCAGGGTCCCCCTCCCATATCAGCTTTTTTGTCCGAGGCTGAGTTGTGACCTCAGAAGACTTTATTGACATCCTAATTGTGTGCAGCTGGTCTCCTCTGGCCCTAATGAGCTCATTATCCTCTCTCATTAAGGAGGCTGTTGTGGCCTGGTCACCCTAGGGACAGCAATGGCCTTTGAGTGCCCATCACTTCCTGCCACTCTGGGCCAGACTCAGGCCCCTCCTAGAGAGACCAAGGCCACCAGCCCCTCTTTCAGCCCCTCACACAGCTTATTCATCCTCTCTCTCTCTCTCTCCCTCCCTCCTTCCCTCCCTCTCTGTCTCTTCCTCCCTCTCTCTTCCTCTCTCTTCCTTTCTCCCTCTCTTTCTCTCTCCCTCCCTCCCACTCTCTCTCTCCCTCCCCTCTCTCTCTCCCTCCTTCTCTCTCTCCCTTCCTCCTTCTCTCTCTCCCTCCCTCCTTCTCTCTCTTCCTCCCTCCTTCTCTCTCTCTGCCTCTCTTTCTCTCTCTCTCTCTCTGTTTCTACCCTTCCCACACCTCCTCCAGTGCCAGCTTTGGGAAGTCCTAATTAAAGTCAGTTTGGGAGGGTTTTGACATTGGCCAAAAAACCAAAGGTTATGCTCAGCTTAGAAAGAGAGGTCTGGTTCCTGGGCCTGAGCTTTCCTCTCTCGGGCCTCGGGGGCCTCTCTTCCCCACCTGGGACCACGGCCCCCTTCCCTGCCCCGAGCTGGGGGTGCTGGGCAGGCCACCTCAGTGTTGCCTCCTCCTTCCCTGGGCCATTGTGAAGTGGGTTCTTACTGAGGCCCAGCGAGCAGGGCTGGCTGCTGTGACAGGTGACGTTGTTCTTTCTGGGCCTCTGCCTTTTGGAAAAGGCCGGGCCTGGCCTGTCAGCCAGCCTGGCAGGATGACCGTCTTCTCTGGCTCCGTGGAGACACAGGAGAGGAAGCCAGAGCGAGGCAGCTTTCAGCGGGCTGGCCAGTGTGGGATTCTCCCAGATGATTCCCCCAGTCCGGGGGGCCTAGCCCCCGCAGTGAAGGTTTCCCCCGCTCATCTAGCGTATGTGGCTCCTCTCTCAGGGTTTCCTTACAGCAGTTCTCCTTCAAGAGAAATGTGGCCGTCCCTCCCCTGCCCTGACTGAGGGGGGCATTTCACTGTAAAGGCAGTCCAGGTAGGAAGACCTGTTTGAGCATGGCCACCAGGCCAGAGCTCAGGGTTGTTGTGCTAAGGGGGTCTCCCAGCCGCTTCAGCCCCTTGAGGGTTCCTCACCATCCTGCTCTGCCATGTCCCCACCACCACCCCAAAAAAGAACATGCTTCCCTTCCACTTAGGAACCAAGGGCTCAGGAAGAGGCCAAGTCTGGCAGCCAGTTGGGGAGCAGCCGCTCCGTCTGGGCACAGGCAGGGCCACTCGCAGCTCTAAGCTAACTCCTTCAGCAAAACCTCGGGAAATATCTGTTCCCAAGAATGGAGGCTGACAGGATGGAGGAGGAAGGCTGGCAGAGGCCAGGTTGGAGTTCAGACCCATCTTTCTGGGGACATGAAAAGTGTAAGAGTTGGTTCGGACTGGTCCCTGGGCATCCACAAGTGACGGCCAGCTAGCCTCTCACATCCTATGACTTTAGTCTTTCATGCAGCAAAGCACATGGCTTTCCTCTAGTGGGTGCCTGCTCTGTCTTTATTCCATCCGATCCTCACACCAGCCTGCAAGGTAGAAGGTGGTCTTCCCATCTTACAGATCAAAAAGGTTAAGTCACTTTCCAGAGGGCACAGAGCATGGAAGTGGCAGGGACGGGATTCAGATTCAGGTCTTTGTCTCCAGAACCGGGGCTCTGTGCCTCGAGCTCCTCACCTGCTGGGCTGCTTTCTTCAAGCTTACTTCTGCCCAGAGACAAAGCAGACACGGACTGATTTGCAGAGTGCACAAGCTGCTCTGAGCCCTGGGGTTGACTGTCCAGGCACTTTTGGGATTTGGAGATCAGTCCGGAAGGGCTTCCTGGAAGAGGTTAGGACAGGAGAGGGCAGGCTGCAGGACCTGTGTCCAGGGGAACTACCCTATGTGAGCAGAAGGACAGGAGCTAGGTTGAGGATGGCTCTGAGACATGTTAGACAAGGAGGAAAATCCCAGAGACATCTTCCTTTTGGCCCCATTTCCCACCATGCTTTGCTATCGTGTGTCACCGGAGGAAAGAGCAGGCCAAGTGGCAAAGATAGTGCCTTCTATTCTTCTGGAACCCCTGAAGGCAGCCCCCACACTTCACAGGTTAGAGGGAATGCATGGGAGCACGCGTGCACACACAGACAGAGACACACACACTTACACACACACAAACACCCAGGTCAGTTCACCAAGCCTTCCTGAGGACTCCTGATACAGTCCTCATGTGCAGATACCTCCTGGCCACCCAATGGGTGCTGACTCTTCTAGGAGCATACCAAACCACCACCGCCACCACGCTGATAGTAGTGCAAGGCTTTTGAGCCCCTCCTGTGCTAAGCTGCTTATATCTTAGTCACTTCAACCACCTTGGGAGGTAAGCTTCATTAGAACTCCCTATCCGAGAGGGGGCATGGAGGCTCAGAGAGGCTTGGTGGTTTGTCCACGGTTAGGTCACACAACTAGTAAGTAGCAAGCCAGGACCTGAATTTAAACTGTTCTCCCCTCAGACCTTTAACTATTAACCTCCAGCCCAGAGGACCCTCACCTGTACACACAGGCACTCAGATTGCCCAGCCTCGCATGTCCGCGCACGGTGTACACACACAGTTTATAGACGTGCCCAGCAGTGTGGACACGCCCACTCGCAGACGGGTCCATACAGAAAGCACCAATATTCAGGGACACGTGCTCTCAGGGAGCCACCTCCGCCCTCCTACACGCAGCAGATAGAACCATGTTCATTTCTGTCGTGGTTGGGAACATGGGTCCTGGAGTCTGAGTGCCTGGCTTTGAAGTTCAGCTCTGTCTCTTCTTAGTTTTCATCTAGTTCTGCCTCAGTTTCCTTATCTGTGAAGGAGGGATGATGACAGTCACACTTATTTCATAATATTCTTGAAGATAAAATATAGTCATGTATGTAAAATTTGTGTGTGGTATCAAGTGCTCTTCCCAGTGTGTGACCACAGTCACCATTATGTGTACATAGATATGTGCATGGATGTAACCCGCCTCCCGTGTCCTCAGAAAGACATGGCCTTGCCCGCCCCCCACCCTCCACTCACCCATACACTCTCATTCTCCGCGGGAAAGAGGGCTCCATGGCACTGGATGGGAGCCAGGAGCCCCCCCGGGGCTGGCTGACACCTGAGTGCTCTTGGCCAGCTGGGCCACCCCCAGGGCTTCAGGCTCTTTTGCTCCTTGCTGCTGGAGCAGCAGTGACTTTACTCAGGAACCCCGGTTGCATCAATTGACCTCTGAGCTGCTGGTGTCTGGGACAGGCCTGTCAGCAGCTGTGGGTGGGCTCAGCCCCAGCTAGCCTGCCACAGAAGCCCACTCTGTGTCTCATGCCAGGGCTTCCGGGAAGTGTGCATGGAGCTGGGTGGGCACCTCTGCCCATGTTCACTCACGCCTACCTGGGCACTGTTTGCGCCTGTCCATTTCTGCTCAGCGAAGGTGCCCAGAGCCAAGCCAGCAAGTTCTTCTCTGCAGGGCCTGATGCAGGAGTTACCTGAGACTTAAAGCCACACAGCCTAGTTTGGAACATTTTAGTGCTGAAGTGAAAGAAGCCCAGGCGAGTGTTCTTGGCAAGGTTGGCAGGGACCATCAGGCCTTGAAGATGATGAGGGTCAGCAGGAAAATAGGATCCTAGGTTGCTGCCCTGGGCTGGGGAGATGCTCGCGGTTCCCGACTATGTGGCCCACGCTCCCCAGAAGCGCCTGGTGCAGCAAAGATTTTGAGTTGGAGAGGACTCAGAGAGCCCTGGCACATGCACGGGGCACACGGGCAGTGGGGGCACAGAGCAGCGTGCTGCCTGATCCGTTAGGCACCTCAGCTGCACACTCGGCCCCTCAGCAAATCCCTGCCCGGCTCCTCCTGCAAGCCAGGCAAGTGCCGCGGAGGTGGAGGAGGGCCAGGCAGGTCCTGCCGATATAAGTCCGGATCCGTTCCTCCAGCCCAGAATCCTGGCTCCGGGGGATGACAGGGAACAGAATGTCCATGACAGGGTGAAGTAAGGGGGAGAGCGGATAATGCCACCAGCAGGGAAGGGGCCTGATTCTGGGATTGTGAGATCTTTGGAGTCAGGAGGCAGTTCCCCAGATGGCCCTGGGAGTGGGAATTTGAGCAAGGACTGCTTACCCAGAGTACCCTGGGGGGCTCCGTCCTCATCCGCTGAGGTCTGTGGTAGCGGTTGCCTAGCGTACTTGACTCACAATGGTGGACCTTCGGTCCTGAACCTTGGTGATTGCTGGGTAGGGATGGCATTAATTAGTTCCAGTGATTAAAACCTACCTTGGCTAAGTTAAACAGTACAGCAAGATCTTTGGCTCATTGTAATTAGGAAGTCCAACAGGGTATTCTAGTTGAAAGCTACCTGGAACCCAGAGCTCAAATGATATTAATCAGAACTGACTTTCTTCACCTCACTGAATTTGCTGCTTCTGTTTAACTTAACTCTTGAGCCATCTTTTCCCACACACCCCTGCGATTCCTGGTGAATGTGGGACCTATCAGTTCCTGGAAAAGCCCCTAGGACCTAGTTAAAGACCTGGGAGACGACACTGGGTTCTCAGTCCCGTGCAACGGTGGGAGTACTTGCCTCTATTCCTCTGTGTTGTCACCGTAGACTCGGGCAGCTCCTCCATCTCCCATGCTAAACCCAGCAGGGAACACCTGGGAAGCCCAGTGTGCCCCCTCCTTGGGCGGCCACTCGCTGCTGTGGGCAGTGACCAGGCCTCAGTACTGCCCAAGTGAAGCCCTGGATCTCTGGACAGGAAATAGTGCCGATTTTGAGTTGGTGAACTCTGTCATGGGCAGGACTGGTGACAGATTGTTTTGAGGACATAGAAGGATCAGAAGACTGGATCCTGCGAAGATGACCTTTGAGGAGGGGATGAAGGCATTTAGCAGTCTTCCAAGACCTGGGTGCTCAGAGTACTTTGCTTAGTCAGTGTTTGTTTGAATGATGAATGAATGAACCAAAAAACGAAGCAAGAAAATGAATGAACCTTTCTCATTTGGCCATGGCCGTCAAGGGTCACTCAAGGGTGCAGTGCCCACTTAACTGTGATTGAAGTGTCAACACAGTTAAGGGCAGCTGTGAGTAGCACAGATGTGGACATACCACTGACCCGTGATGGGGAAAGGGGACTGGTGACTATTAGAAGGTATCATCCATGACCTTTGAAGCAGTGATCCCTGAGTACCTTTGAAGCAGAGAAAGCAGCCACGCTAGAGGTCCTGATCTACAACCTAGATGGTCTCTGTGCGTGACATTTCCTGCAAGGTCACTGTCACACATTTGGTCATATTATTGTTTAAATTTTTAAATTTGTTTCATCAAACATTTGTGGAAGGATGCATCGCAGCACATCGGGCCCTGTTCTCAGGGAGCCTGCTGTTGCCCTTCCTTAGCCAGGTGTGGGTTCCTCGAGGCAGGACATGGGCCAGGCATTTGCCAGGTTCCCTGGCGTCTGGCTCTGGGTCTTCCCCTCCTCATCTAGGCCCCCACCCCACCTCTGCCATCCCTCTGGGTTCTCATGGCCCTTCTCTCTCTTGTCCCCTCTACAGGCTGGTGGTTCGTAAGCACCTCTGAGGAGCAGGGCTGGGTCCCTGCCACCTACCTGGAGGCCCAGAATGGTACTCGGGACGACTCAGAAATCAACACCTCCAAGACCGGGGAAGGTAAGGGCCTGCAGGTTGTGGGGGGCTGGCTGCCTCTGGGGTCCCCGGGGACTGGTGCCTACCCCATCCCTAGCCCAGGGCTGAGTCCAGCTCCTCCTAGAGGCAGCTCTCCCACTCCTCTCTCTCCAGTCCGACCCACTAGCTCCCCTCCCCTCCCAGGCCTGGCTGTGCTGGCCCCCATGTGGGGATAAAGTTAGAGGGGACATTCCTTTGGGGTGTGGATCGCAGGGTTTGGCAACCTTGGGGCAGAGACTGGGAAGAATAGCTTTGGGGCTAGATCCCTGAAGCTCCGTCTTCCCCCTCAAGCCCAGCATTCCTCTGAAGGCCCCACAGAGACCTGCCTTTGCCTGTCCCTGCCCCACACTGTGCTCCCTGTGCAGGGGCATCCCCAGGGACTTTGTGCACATGATGTGTTCTGCTCAGAGGCCTCTGCTCCAGTGTCTGTTAGTCTAGCTGAGGATGCAGGCGCAGAGGGAAGGCCTGAGAGTCATTTCTCAGTGTTGGCAGGCACCGAGGGGTAGCTCCAGCCCGTGCACCGGCAGCCTCTCCGATTAACTCTGGTGCGGTGTGGTTTTTCTGGGTCTTTCTAGTTGCGTTTCACAGAGCCTGCCCCAGGCCAGCCCTGGACTGGAAAGCCTGTCTGTGGACTCAGGTATTCCCCAGAGCAGGCTGCCAGAGCCCAGCGAGTACGAGCAACCCCTAGTTCCCGCTGCCTGCTCCTAATGACTTCCAAACCTCCCGTGTCCTGGCACCAGGCGCACTTGCTCTGACAGTCAATGGGGACCATCCAAATGGGCACATCTGAGAGCCAGGGGGATGGAGGCCTGCCACCTGGGGCTCAGGCCACCTCCAGGGCTACCTCCCTGCTGCCCCCGCCCCTTTGCCTCGGCCAAAATAAGCAGCCCACCAGTGCCAGCTCCTTACTCACCCTTCCCTTGAATGTGCAGTACTCGGCAGGCATTTGGAACCCCACCCTCCTCCTGTAATACATTCTTCAGTCCCTTGACCAGAATTGCAGTCCCAGCAATGTGTGTGCCCCTGGCACAGGTTTTCAGGGACCAGGCCCCGCCGGGACGGGCTCCTGTGTTCAGGCCAGGGGATCAGTTTTTCCTGGCTGTCTCCTAAGCCCAGGGTCTAAACCTGCGCCCCTCTCCCCCCTGCTTCCGTTACACTTCAGCAGCACTGGAGGGTCGTGGCCCCTGGTCTGAGTCTGCTCCAGATTGTTGGCAACCACCAGGCATCAACTCTGACCCAATCCTCCATTTCGGGGGCCAGGCCTCAACTCTGACCCAGTCCCCCATTGGGGGGTTGTCCCAGGGCCTCTTGGGAATACAGTGTGTCCATCAAGTCATGGTGCCTCGAGTATACTGAGGTGTTTGCTCACTCCCGGTGTTCAGCTGGAGTGTCACATGCCCTCCCCACCACCCTGGGCGCACGCTGTGGGTATCCCCATTTTCCCGATTCTGGAGCTGAGGCTTCGAGGTGGTTAGCTATGTGCTTGTCACCGTAAGGCTTCAGCCCTGGCTGTCCTCCTTTGCCCCGTGGTCCTCACCACGGGGCCACACGCATCTCCATGGAGCATTTTGCTTGTAAGCATCTTGGGGTGTGAGTAAGGGCTCAGAGCCCCGCCTGGAAAGGCTGTGCTGAGAATGCCAGAGCGGAGATGTGGCAGATGATGGAGGAGCAGGACACAGGGTGGGCAGAGGAGTCCAGCGAGGGAAGAACCCGAGAGGTGTGGGCACAGATGCCAGCCTGGTTGGATGAGGGAGCAGTGTTTGGCACAGAACAGGCAGTAGCAGGTTGTAGATTTTGACCTTGATGAAGAATCAGGAAGCCAGTTGCAGGTTCTGCATTCAGAGGGGGTGTGCGCATGTGCAACGTGCAGCGACGTATGGGCAGCAGCAAAGCCATTCAGGCCCTTGCCTTGTTTCACACCAGGGCAGGTGGTGTCAGCCCCAAGACAGATGAGGAAACAGAGGCTTAGAGAGGGATGGCAGCCCGGTGACATTGGGACCTGGCAGTGGGGCCTGGACTGAATCCACACCTCCTAACCTTTTGTCCAGGCCTCCTGCTTACAAGAAGCAGGTCAAACAGGCCACTGTCCTCCTTCCAGGAAAGCAAATACTTCCCAAGAAACTTTGGTGGTATTTGGCTCAGGTGTGTCCGGACAGATTTGTTGTGACCCAAATTGCAAGCCTCCCTTTCCAAGACCTGGGCAGCCTAGCACTGTCCTCCTGCAATGCCTAGAGGTGGGGGCCCCTTGGCACCCTGGAATCCCGGTCTGGTGTCTTTACCACCTGGTATCCCATGGGCAGGCAGGGGCATCTGGAGCTGGGCAAAGCAACCAGCTGACCGGTGCAGGATGCTGCCCCAGGGAGGGGGGTCTGGAGCAGTGAGAAGCTGGGGAGGCAGCTTTTGTCATCAGGAATTCAAATGGATAATGTGCGGAGAAGGAGCAGAGCCAAGCCCCCCCCCCCTTGTGTGCACTTCACTCGGCACCATTTCTTAGGGTCAGACGCGCGCTCGGCCTTGTGCGGGGCCCTGGGGACGCAAGGCTCAGTCTTTGCCGTGTCTGGCGTGATCTGGTGGGGATGACGGTGAAAGCAGAGACAAACGCAGAGCAGTGAGAGCTGTGAGCCCCGCGAGGAAGGGACCCCAGGTCTCTCCTGAACGTGTGTGTAATTCTCACACACACAGCCTGGCTCGTGGTAGCAGGGTCACAAGCAGACTTGGTGAGTGAGTGAGTGAGCGGATGGCGGGGCTATAAGCCCTGGTGTGGTGAGACCCCAAACCACCCCGGGAACTGGCACTGCCTAGCAATGGCAGGAACAGTGGCCTCTCTGGGGCTGCAGCAGAAGGGCATCCTTGCACTTGCCAGAGCCAAGGACCCTCTTCACCTCGCAGAAACTAGATAGAATTCTAAATTCTCAGTTCGTCCCTGGCTCAAGGGCATAACCTCTGGTTTTGATTGACTTTCTTCCCACATGCCAATGATGTCACTTGCCAGATCTGCCCCCACCCAGCAGGTGTGCGCCGCTGAGCCTGGAGTGTGAACCTTCCCTCTCTTCACCCCCTCCTGCTCATCCCATCTCACCTTCATCTTCATTCTCTCTGCCGGTTCCTGTTGGCCCCGTGTTCCATCATCATCTCCCACACCAGTGTCCAAGAGACGCAAGGCCCATCTGCGGCGCCTGGATCGCCGGTGGACCCTGGGCGGGATGGTCAACAGGCAGCACAGCCGAGGTGACCGTGGGAGCTTCTTCTCCTCACTGCAGCTGCCGCCTCCTTCTCTCTCTCACTAACACCTCTGCTCTCCGGGCTCTGCCCTGTGGCCGCCTCACCCAGACCCACCGGCCAGACTTCTCTTGCCTCTTGCCGCTTCGGGGGGAGGGTATGGGGACAGCTTTGGGAGTGGGGATGACACTTGCAGCTGGCTCTGGCTTCTGTCAGTGTCCTGGGGTGGGGGTCATGGGACCTAAGGCACAGTTGTTAGGGAAGTTGGACTCAACAAAAGGCCAGATTTGCCCTGGGAACTGCAGATTAAGAAAACTGAGTGTTTCTGAATCTCTTCATGGGCCGTTCCACACACACACACACACACACACACACACTCAGGCGCACACACTCAGGCGCACACACTCGCACATGCGCGCGTGCACACACACACACACACACCTCCCTCTCTGCTTCATTGCCTCCCCCCTCTGAGAAGGTGCTCCCTGGGCCAGCGCACTGCTCCAGCACTGCTTAGGGACGGACCTAAGCAGTGGGAAGGACCAGCCCACAACCCACCCCCTCCAGCCAGCGCCCAGGAAACTAGAAAGGGAGCCGGAGCCAGCCCAAGCCTGGTTCCTCTGAGGGTGCTGTGGGCCCAACAGGAGCCTCCCACATCTCCACACTAGCTATTGGGAGCAGGGTGGGGGAGGTAACCCTTCAAGACGATGCCAGGGAGGTCCGTGGTCACGACAAAGGCTGGTGGAGAACCAAGAAATCTGCAGGTTCAGGGCCTTTCCAGCATCCAGGAGCGTGGGGCCTAGGGTGTAGGGGTCTGTGAACAAAACTCTAGGCATTGCCGGAGCCCTCAGGTCGTGAGCGGCCAGCTTCCCCTGCCTCAAGGAGAACACACCCCATATGCTCCAGGCAGTGACAGCACAGCTTAGAGGGTGTGTGACAAATACTGACCTCTCTAGCATGGCAAGGGGTGCTCTGTGACTTGCACCCCAACCCCGAAGCTTGTTATTAAACAATTATAAGACTGAGCTTGGTGTCTGCCCCCAAGCCCCAGGCAGCAGGAAACCTGGACTGCGGGGTGGCCACTGTGGCCTGTGGCCGTGAGGAGCTAGCTTGTCCTGAGGATGGAGTGTGGGGTGGACCCTAGGTTGGCACAGAACAGGGGGCCGAGGTGTGGGAATGGCAAGAACAGGTGGGATTTAAAGCAGCAACACCCTAGAGCTAGGAGGGCTGGGACAGCATTTTGGAGGGAGCCTTGGCAGCAGAGGACAGCGGGACACTGGCCTGGAAAAAGCAGCAGGGAGGAAGGCTTGGCCCTCCCCGCCCCCCCCCCCCCAGCATCTGCTCCAAGCACCATCACACACTGAGCCCCTAATACAACTCTGTCCCCACAGCCACATGGACACATGCAGTCGGCAAAGCCCCCACTCAGGGGTACACGTGCCTAATTCCACCTGCGCAGCCACACGGAGACTGTTCCGTGTATAAATTGTTCGTACAGTTACAAGTAACATCCACACAAGCTGCTCGTGGCCACAGCTGGACAGACGGCTCTGCAGCAGCACCACGAGCATCCGTATAGCTTCGTAGACTCATGTATGTGACCCCTGTGCCACAAGTCCCGATTCCAAACATGTATTACATATATGTAGACACAAATACCCAGCCAGATACATAATTCTGCGGTCACCCATAAGGATACAAATACAAACCCACAACTTCTTTCTCTCTCTCTCTTAAATAAGATCTAAACAACATTATTTCCCAGCGTTAGCCCTAAGTTAAATCAGGCAGCCAAGAAAAACTGTGGGAAGTTGGCTAGGAGACACTGTGCTGGGAGGGGGCAGCGGGCCGTGGGTCGGGTTCAGCCAGACAAGAGAAAGGCAGCACCTCCCCAGGGCCTCCACCCCCCACTCCCTCGGCCAGCCAGGCGTTCGGAACCAAAAAGCCCCTCGCAGTGGGGTTGGGTATGTTGTGGGGGCCGGGAGGGGAGCCAGGGAGACTGCTGACAGAGGGGAAAGTGTTTGGGAAGAGGAGGCATCTGTGGTTTGGAAACTATAGGGCTCTCCATCCCCTGCCTCCAAAACCAAAATAGGCCTGTCCACCTCCCTGCTGCCACCCACCCACTCACCCAGTGGGAGGCCTGGCCAGCCCTTCCTGGGGTGGGTTGCCACCGTTCTGGGATGGTACGTCAGAGTGACCATGGCCTCAGGGCTTCTCAGAACTCATAGTCCTCATTCCCTCAACTCCAAAGGGGTATCTTCTAGAAACCCCAACCAACCCGAATCCCTCAGCCACCCCCCGAGGTCATTTTCATCTGACTGGGCCTCCTCCCATCAGGTCCCCAGGTGAGGCTTGTGGCCCTGGTCCTGCAGAAGGGGCTAGCTCAGCTTTTCCCTAGGGGAAACCTGGGAGTTGGGGGCTTGGGTCCTACATAGTGCATGCTCACGTGGGGGTAATTCACGCCTCCGCTCTCTGAGCCAACCATGGCACAACACCAAGGCTCCCAACAGACCAGTTGGAAGAGTTGTCCTGCCTGGAACGTCAGGGCTCTGAATTTTCATCACCTGGAGCCTGCACAGCTACAGAGTGGGACAATCTCTGAGCCAGCCAGATATCTTCCTAGGAATCCATAATCTCTCAGACATCTGTGTTCCCATCACACTCAGGGCCACCAAGGAAAGAGCCTCCAGCAGGAGCAGCTCTGTGAGCTGACATCTTCGGTTCCACCCGGGTCAGGGGAAAGTGAGGTGGTGCCATGACCTGTGGGGCTCTGTCCTTGGCATGTACCCCGGGGGGGGGCTGTGGAGGCTGGCGCGTGGGCCTGGCAGCTCAGAGCCTGAGCCCACATGACACGGTTAGGCCCTGCTCTCTGCCGCAGCCAGGCGGGGCTCCTCTGATCTTCCCCAGAGAAGAGCTGTCATTTTTCTCTGCAAAACCAACTTTGCCTAGGAAAACTTTAATGATGGCTTCCTGCTCGAACCACAGGCTTTTAAAAATAGCCCAGCTGAGCAAAGGCAAAATGTGGAGTCCAGGCCTTGCCTCACCCTAGCCTCAGAGCTGCAGATTCGCGGGGCCTGGTGCTGTCCCTCTGGCCACCGCTGGGGCCAGGTTATACCGTGCCCACTGGAACGTGGGGCTGGACCAGGAGCAGCAGGAGAGTGGAGGGTTGGCCTGAGGAACACTGGACACTCAGAGGCCTGAGCCGAGAGTCGGAATCTGGCCGAGGGAGGGTCTCGGGCAGTCTTGGCCATTCTCTCTTGCATGGCTGCGTTGGAATCTGGCAGCTTCCAGGAGCTAGTCAATGCCGAGAGGCTTGCAGTGCAGGAGACTCCTTGGTCGTCACCCACCTTTTGCCTTTCAGCAGCCTTTCAGAGTTGGCCTGCGGTCAGCTCTGCCCTCACAGCCTGGCAGGGCAGCTGCCTCCATCCCAAAGGGAGCTGCTATCTCCGCCCAGGACAGGGCTGCAGACAGGACCCTGATAATCCCAGGAAGAATGAACAGATGGCCCTCCCATCACAGGAGTTGGCGTGGCAGCTGTCCCCTCCCCCGCACTGCTGCCAGAGGCTCTGGCAGGCTGCCCACCAAGGTCCAGCTGAGGAGTCCAGGGGTGAATATCACAGCTGGGAGTCAGAGGTGGGGCAGGCATCTTAGAGACCAGGGTCCTGCGACAGCGCCCTGCTATTCTGAGCTCGCTCAAGGCCTCCCAACTCAGCGCCCCTGCTCAGCCCTGCCTGCCCCTTCCTCTGCACACTTCACAGCCCATGTGGAGTTCCTGCTGTGCCCCGGGCACTGTCACAGCCCCTGGGGCACCCACAAGGGAGGAGACACATGAGTTCAGGGTGTCTCCTTTGGTGGGCGTGGTCAGATGGCCAGTTCTTCCCCTCCTATACTCTGCACCTTCTCCCAGAGGGTGAGGATAGGGACGTGTACTTCCTCCTGAGACCTAAACAGTCCTGGGAGGCTCTCCATGTAGGAGGCAGGGTTTCTGGGGCCGGCCAGCTGTGGTCTAATTGTCAAGGGCTTCCTGGAGACAGGCAGAGCTGACCCAGTCGGCACAGAAGAATCAGCTCCCTGGAAGCCTGAGCAAGGACCACGTGGAGGCTGCAGGGCCCCCTGCCAGGACAGAGGCTGCAGGAGCCAGGGAAGATGTCTGTGGCCCAGCCCCCGAGGCCTGCCCTCCCAAGCGTCTCCTGAACTCCCACAAGGCCCCTCTTTCCCAGAGCCCGGGGAACAAGCAAGGCTTACAGTCAGTGAGACCACAGCAGGCGGCCCCCCAAGGGGCTCTGCTGTGCCGTGTGGTCAGCAGCATGCTGTCCCCTAGGCAATGCCTGGGCATGCCGGCTCACTCAGGCACCTGGGGGTCCTGGCTGACTGTGTGCACTCAGCGTCGCCTCTTCTGGTCTGGCCATGGGACCCTTGTCTTAACAACGACACATAACCTCTCCCATTGAATGCGTGCTTCCCAGAGTCCTCTTGGGGAAATTACACGATCAGGTGATCAGATTGGTAGTCAGGTAAGGCTTCGCCACGTCCAGGCCTGTGGAGCATTCCAAAGACCAGACAGGAAGTATCTAAGGGGTTGAGGTGGAGAAGGGCTAGGAGAGCATGTCCGGGACAGAGACAGGGCGGGGGGAGGCATGTCATGGGGCCTCAAAGCATTGTGGGGACACCCAGGGGCAGTTTCACGCTTCCTGACACAGACCCTATGAAGGGCAGGGAGCTTCTGGGGGCTTAAGGACCCTTGGCCCTGGCAACCTGGCTCTTGTTACTAGGCTGGGAGCCTGGGAGAGTCTCTGTGTTGCCCAGGGTTTTGCCAGACCACCTGAGGCCCTGGCTGGCTTGACACATACCAGGAGAGACAGTGAAGCCTGGTTCCTTCTCTTTCCGTCCCTGGAAAAGCCAGAGGCCAACCCACTGCACCTCAGCAACCAGCTAAGCAAGGCCTGGCGGGGGGAAAGGGGGAAGAAGAGACGGGAAGGAGGAGCCACCTCCCAACCTCGAGTAATTGTGCTTTCTTGCTCTGCCTGACACCCACAGAGGAGAAGTACATCACTGTGCAGCCTTACACCAGCCAAAGCAAGGACGAGATTGGCTTTGAGAAGGGCGTCACCGTGGAGGTGATCAGGAAGAATTTGGAGGGCTGGTGGTACATCAGGTAGGAGCCCCAGCAGAGGAGCGAGATGCCCTGGACAGCAGAGCAGGTAGACACTGCAGAGTGGCCAGGACACCAGATGGTGAGCAGATACTGACAGCAGCTTTGCACCCATGGCCCGGGCCTGGCTGCGCTGTCTGCATAGCTGAAGGGCTCGAACAGAGAGTGCTCATCTTGCAGTCTGCCCCAGGACACGTAAAGCGGAGCTGCCAGCAGGGCGCAGGGGCCCCAGCTCAGCTTACGGGCGGTGATGCCGTCCCTTCCCCTGCGGCTGCCAGGAGGGTCCAGCACATCTGAATTGGGTTTTCTGTGTCCAGCTTTGGCTGCCTGGCATGCTCGGCAGCTCAGGCCGCCTGGAGCACTGGCATCTGTGGGCCTTGCTGAGCCACCCCCGCTGCCCACGGCCCAGCACTCTGGCTCTGTCTGGGCTGCCCCGCTGCAGGGCTGGCTCCCGTGGCTGTGAGAGCTGAGGCTCCAGGCAGGCCTCTTCCCAGGCCTGTCCCATGGGTTTCCCAGCTGAGAAAACCACTGGGGAGTGTGGGGAGCTTTCCTTATGGTCCTGGGAATGAACAAAACCTATGGGCTTCGCGCGCTCCTCCCCCACCAGGCCCTGTCCCTCCAGTCCCTTCTGCCTGGGTACTGCATGGGCAGTTTAGGCCTCAGAGACGCTTGCTCTCAGGAAATGTATTGGTTGGTTCCTTTGGGACCCGCTCAGCTGTGATGATTTTGCCCAGTTTCTCTTGTCCCTGTCCACAGCTAGGCTGGCCGAGGTAATCCCACATCTATGGGCTCTGGGAACTACCACGCCAGCCCACCACACCTGGGAACCCTAGGTCCACTGCAGGCAGGATGCATGTTGCAAGCCGTCTCCCACAGTGGGGACAGGATTGACCAAGGTGATGAAAATACACAGAGGATGGTTGCTCAGACCACAGCCGACCAGCCAATGCCGATGGTGTTGAAACTGGTCTGTGCTGACGGGTAGGATTGAAGGTCACTGGCCTCATGGGATTGACACTTAGCGTGACCTGGCAGGACCTAGCATAGCTACCCTGACCTCGTGTATTCCAGGCAGGAGGGCTGACGTTTCCCTTCCTGCTCTGGTAGGTGGGCCGGGACTGTGTGCCTGGACATGTGTTGCCAAAGCCACAGCCCCTGGACTTGCGTGTTCTCTCCACTGTGGAAACTAGAACCAGACCCCGAATCCAGCAACCACGTGTCTGGCACAGGAAGGCCAGCAAGCATTCTTGCAGGCTGGCTACCTAAACCCCCTGGCCTGGAGGGTATTTACAAAGCTGCTGGCTTTTTGTTTGGTTTTTTAAGTTTTATAAAATAACCAATAAAGCCACTTTATGCTGCTGCTTCAGTCAACTCTTGTCCCTATGGTCTGGCCCCTTAGCCAGCAGGAGCTTCAACTGAGAAAACCCTGCTGAAAAGGTTCCACCTTAAGAAGACTGCCAGACACCCCCTTAAATACGCCATTTCCCAACATTCCAGGCTCTGTGTTGATCCTCATTTCCTGTCTTTCTTCTCCACCCCCTGCCCCCCCCCCCACATACACCCTCCCTCTCTCTCCATCTCTCCTTTTCCAGTTTGCTTCCCTCTGGAGTCATTCCATGCTCCAGAGCTGGAAAGCAGATGTGAGCAGAGTTGGACCCAGACACATACACAGCCGCTCCTGGTTCCCTTGCCTCTCATGCCTGGAATCTAATTTTATCCATGTAACACCGGAGGAGCACACGGGGTTCAAAATGGGAGCACTCCAGGCAGCGAGCTGGCCAGACCATCCCTCCTGCGAGACCCTGCTCCCCGTCTCTCCACCGCATTCTCAGAAAAGCCCCTGCAGCAGTCAGCAGGTCTCTGAGATGCAGGAGCACCAGCTTCTGAGCCAGAGGCTGCCACCAGCTAGCTGGGTGACCCTCTGCTACTTGCGTTTCTTCTCTGAGCCTTGGTGGTTGCCTCATATGTGAGATTAGGCATCTCAACTAGTTGCTTCCATCCACCCCTGAAATTCTGTGCTTCTGTCTGTCAGCAACCTGATTTCCATCATTTGCACCAATGTCTGCCTTCCAGGCCCCAAACGGGCCAGATGGGTGAGCTTGGGTCAGCCTGCCTGCAGGCTCCTGTGACATGCACACAGCAGCCACCCCTACCAGAGCTTTCCAGCAAAGCTCAGGACACAGTGATAGAAGCTTAAACTTTCACATTCTTTTTCTCCCACCTAATGGGTGCCCAAGAACAAGGTCAGATGGGGAGGCAGGGCAGGGGGATTGTCCAACATCTGGCATGGAGGAGCCATTCCAAAGAGCCAGATGTGTCCCAGGAACACACAGGGATATTACAACCCCGACTTGGGGACATTGACAACAACTGGACCAGGAAGTAAGCCCTCAGTGGGTTTGGGCAGAAGCTCAGCACCGTGGGGGGAAAAGGGAAAAACTTGTTTTCAGGAGCCATCAAATCCCCTAAAATGAAGTCAGCCCTGTCATTTGCCTTTTCTCTTGTTTATGGATTTTTGGTTTTGTTTCCTTTTGTTTTTGTTTTGCCATACCAAAGATTTTAATTGTATCCAGTCATGTGCTTTGGTATTTTCATTTATGGTTTCAGCTCTTGGAATCCCATTTAGAAAGGTTTCTTCAATCCCTGGAGGTTAGGCAAGTATTCACAAGTTGCATTTTTTATTTTGTTATACAGTGTGAGGCCAGGGTCTCATTTGTTTCTTCCTAACTGTGTAGTCACTTGTCTCCAAATCATTCACTGAATAATCCATCCTTACCCCAATAATTTGAAATCTCCCCGTTAGCTCTGGTCTGTTTGTGAACTTGTTCTGTGACCTTGATCCGTCTGCTATTTCTGCAGGGGACCGATACTTTCCCCACTCAGTCACTTTTTATTGACATCCTCCTGTCGGTCTCAGTGTGTTCCTATTGCTAGGTAAATGTTTGCAGTTACTCCATCCCTGCATTTTGCCAAAGAGAAAAATAATTGAGCTCCAGTGTAGAGGCTTGTCCAAGGTACTATAGACTGGGACCCAGGTATTCTAATTCACCTGGGCTACTCTTCACCTCTTTGATAATACTTCCCTTTCCAATAGGACATTCGACTCTAGACACCCCCTCATTTCTTATCTCTGGAATTGTCCTTGACTTTCTACAAGGTGGCAGGCTGTTACAAAGTCTGCCTTTCGGGCAACCCAAAATGTGAGGACTCTTTTAACAGGAAGGTCCCACATTTGCCTGACTTTGCAGAGTGCAAGAGCTCACTCACACCCAGAGGCATCGGGCAAAGAGCAGGAGAGAGAGAAGTAGTGTTCTAGGTGTTTTTTCCACCTGCCGTCAGTCCCTCTCCAGAGCAGTAGGGTTGTCGTGTCTGCTGAACACGGTTGGAAAGGCTCAGCTGGGCAGAGCCAGACGGAGCCTGGGCCAGGCAGTGGGGCCTGAGGTCAGGCCTCCATGCTCTAATGACCTGTGTGCCATTCCTCCCCCACAGATACCTGGGCAAGGAAGGCTGGGCGCCAGCATCCTACCTGAAGAAAGCCAAGGATGACCTGCCGGCCCGGAAGAAGAACCTGGCGGGCCCAGTGGAGATCATCGGGAACATCATGGAGATCAGCAACCTGCTGAACAAGAAGGCGTCGGGGGACAAAGAGACTCCACCAGCCGAAGGCGAGGGCCCAGAGGCCCCCATTGCCAAGAAGGAGATCAGCCTGCCCATCCTCTGCAACGCCTCCAACGGCAGCGCCCTGGGGGTCCCCGAGAGGACCATCTCCAAGCTGGCCCAGGGCTCCCCGGCCGTGGCCAGGATTGCCCCTCAGAGGGCCCAGATCAGTAAGAGCCGCGCCGAGCCCCCGGTCCGTGCTGCAAAGCTATTTATAGAGTAGGCATGAGGTGCAAAGACAGCTAGAGGGGTGTGCGGGACCCCCATCTCATTTTCTTCCTGGGATGTAGACTGACCCCTGTCCCCAGCCTCACTCTATCAACTTGTCTTGTGCTAATTGCAGGAGTAGACAAGGCAGTTCCTCCCAACTCCTCCACTGAAGATAAATAGCGGGAGTGTGTAAGCCACTAGCGCTCCCTCTAGTGGAGAGCCGGGACCACTCACTTTGTAGACAGCTGCCGTCCCCCAGGCTGTGACAGGCCGCAAGGCCACCTTGCCGATAGAGGAACAGAGGAACATCTTTCTGGGCCTTTCCCCCTGCTTCCTGATGGCCTTCCACCAGTGACTAGAATCCCGAGACACGGGTGGGGTGGCTTTACCTCTCTGAACAAGCACGGGCTTAAGGGGAGTTCTTCAGGACGCTCCTTCATTCTTACAGGAGAAACCTGGCTCTCGGGGATCCACTGAATCTCTCTGCATTCCCGGCTCACGGCGCCTTCGGCTGGGGGTTCCCCTGTTCTCTGTTAGGAGAGGCAGACTTTGTTTGTGTCCAGCCAGCCTTAACATCAAGAGGAAAGCTGTTTTTTATTCTGACCTTGGTTAAGTGAGCTCTGTGCCTGAAATCTTGTGGGCCAGCAGTTGGGAGATCCTTCGAGGAGATCTCCTCTTGCCTGGAACTGTGTGACTTCTAAGGATTCAGTCGTGAGCACAAAACAGACAGTTTTTGCTCCAAACTTGGAAAATCTATATAATTTGATAAAGCTACATACCCCTTCTCCTAAAAAATGGCTCCTCTCTGTCTATGCATTTTGGAACATGCACGTCACTGCAGAGTGTCCATGGACACACACACACACACGCCGCCAAAGCGCAGCTATAGAAGCTTAAAGGTCTTTGGTTTCCCAACAACAGTGCCTGTTTGACAGAGAGCAGGGGTCCTTCATGGGTTTGGGACAAAAGCAGGAACTTCCCAGGGTCTGGAGGAGGTCACACTCACGGAAGGCAGGTGCAGGCCATGTTCTCCAGGGTCTGGCTGGCATTTTTAACCCATATTTCTTCTTCTAGGCTCCCCGAACCTAAGGACAAGGCCTCCACCTCGCAGAGAATCCAGCCTGGTATGTGTGCATATCTCTCCTCCCTATTTTGTTCCTTTTCTGGGGATGCCCCACTTAACTGGCTGTCTCACTGCAGAGCCTGTTGATCCAGAGGTTTCCCAGGGCCCCGCTGGGGCTTCCAGCTTTGCCGGGCTGGGGGGAGAGAGGGAGGGAAGTCCACAGATCTCAACCTTTTGGGGCTGGGGGGATAGCTAGACAGTTTATAATCAAAAACACTGTGCAATCCAAAGCTAAATAAACCCATCCCAGTCACTGCACTGGCAGACATAAACATTTAGACTGGCCGGCAAGAAGTGTCCGGCCAGGGCATTGCCACAGGCTGGAAACGCAGCTGCTGTCCATGTGAGCCTGGACACCTTTCAGCTTTGTCTTTTTTGCTTGAGGGATGCCCAGTAGATGTGGATGCCAGAACCAGGAGGGCAGGGGGCAGCCCTGAGAGTATCCTCCAGGAGTCGGTCGGTGGCCAAGACTGGCTTCTGCTGAAGCTTCATGATGCTCAGTGCCACTGGGGTGCCGGGCTCCTGTGGGTGGGGCCACCTGGGCTCGAGACCGTTGGAGGCAGAGGTGCACTCAGGGTGCTGGGTTTGGGCCAGCAGCGACCTGGTGGCAGGCCGGGAGCCCCAGAGCAGAGAACTGTTACCAGGGGCAGTGGGATACCCTGGAGAGAATGGGGCTCTGAGTCTGCCGGGCATGGGTTCACATTCCACCCTGACAGTATCACCTCCCCCAGACAGATTGCGTACCCTCCACAAGCCTCAGTTTCCTCATCTGTGAGACGAGGGCAGTACCAGCCATCCCCTAGGGCTGTTATAAGGATGGAATGAGATGATGTGTGTTGCAGGCAAGCCATCAGGTTTCCACTTGCTGTGTCTGCTGGGACTGTTGGAGGGACTACCTGCAACACAGTGTGGAAGTGGGTTTCTGAAGTCACATCTGGGCTAACAGCAAGGGTTACAGTGATTAGCGATGTCTGCCCAGAGGGGGAAGCGGCTCCTGGAAAAGCAGGCCTTCAGTATACAGGCTTATTGAAGGTCTGGCTCCTGGGAATGAGACCAACCCTGCCATGGCCACCAGCCCCAGTGGGGTTTCTGTCTCCTTTTCCCTTGTGTTCTGCACAACTAAATAGCAAGTTCTTTCCTGCCATTCCTCTCAGCCCCAGCTAATTATTTTCAGGCAGACTTGATTTTGGCGAGACTGGGGTAATTCCTTCCACACTTATTGAACACAGGGCTTGCTGAGGCAGGGCTGCTGTTTCCAGCTAGGCCCGGCTGAATCCCACTTGGCCAGGGGTCCGGGCTGGGCTGAGGCCTGGGCCACATTTGCTCACATGCACGGCTGCAGGGCCAGCCACCAGGGTAGGGAATGTTGACTGAATCGTACCTGGTCCTTCAAACCAGCTTCCTCCCAGCCTTCGCGCAGTGACCCCCAGATAGCTGAGCTGAAAGGATAAGGATGCGGAAGGTGCAGAGGCTGAGGTAGTGTTTCAGTAGTGTTCAGCTTTGGCTTTTATTCATGGAGCTATTCCTGTGCCCCTGGCTGGTCCAGAATATATTATCTCAGCAATCCGCTTGTGGCCCTGCTTCAATTCCATTGTATAGATGAGGAAACTGAGGCACCAGAGAGGTCAAACCCAAGGCCATGCAACTGGTGAATTGTTGAGCTGAGTATGGAGCTCACATGAGCCCAGCTGCAAGGCAGAGGTCTCTCTTTCAAGATCTTGTTACATCACAGCTACTTCCCCTCCCTAGTGTCCCCGCTTTGTATGATCCCAGAACATACTGGGCATAATAGGAGGCACGAAGTCCCTTTTGGCCACTCTTTAAGGGAAAGAGTGTCATCCTTCTGGTTCACTGTGGGATGCCCAGTGCCTGAGACCAGTATCTGACACCCAATAAGTACACAGCAAACATTTGTAAAATAAATGAATGACGCTCACAGGCACAGGCCGTGGCCAAATTCTAAGTGTCCTTGAATGTTGTGCTTTGGTCTTGATGTGCCAACATCTTAAAACCATTAGGCCACCCATTGTGTTCTGCTGCCCACAGAGCAGAGGTCCTGGGTTCTAGTCAGTGCTCACCTGGCACTTGGCAGCATTGTAATGTCCAGCCAGGGGCTCTTCTCAGCCAGCCCCATGCCCCCTCCCTAGAGATGGTTGTGTCCCCTAGCTCTGTCCCTACAGCCAGCTGTCACCCTGGCAGCCATCTCCCTGAGACTTCAGGACAGTGGCAGTCCTCTCCCACAAGGCAATGTGCACAGACATTGTTACAGTGATTTCTGTATTTATTTTTATATTGGGGCCTCGCTGATGAGGCGTCAGAAAACTGGACCTCCAGAAATGGAAGGTGGGAAATTACTGTTGCTAAACAGTAATTCTGAAGGCTCAGACAAGTCTCAAGTGAATCCTAGGTATTAGACATCCTTGTCAGGAGAGTGACTCAGGTGATGGATCTGTCCTCAGGTCAGCTGCGGTCAGGCTGGTGGAAGTGCCACACTCAACTGCCATTACTATTCTGATCAGGTAGGTTTTGCTCATTGAGTGCTTCTCTACCTTAGGGATTCCAGCTGCCAAAGCCACCGGAGCCCCCTTCTGTTGAGGTGGAGTACTACACCATTGCCGAATTCCAGTCGTGCATTTCTGATGGAATCAGCTTCCGGGGTGGACAGAAGGCAGAGGTGAGTGAGCCTTGTGCTATGAGGCTGAGGGTCTTAACTCAGATCAAAGACCTGCTGCGTCTACCTTGTACATTTGGCTGGCACTGTTCCTGAGTGGCAACAGGAATAGTGCAGAAACAAGATCCACAAAGCTAGTAAGTGTCATCGTGAGGACTAGAACCCGAAACTCGTGGTGTGTCCCTCACGGCAGCAGTTCGCACAGTGCTTTGCGGGAGCCTCTGCCTTGAGACAAAGGGCTTCTGTGGTTGGATGAGTTTGGAGGACAGTGGGCTCAACAAAACCCAACCAGTTTTGTTGTTTTAATTGCAGAACTTCTAAGCCTTTGACGTGGAGAGGTCATGGTACGTCTCTAAAGGGGACTAGTTAGGCCAGTGAAGGGCAATCTTCTGAGCTTGGTGTGTCAGAATTCGCCAAAAAAACGAGCATAACTCGGGTGGTGTGTCACTCCGAGAAAAACGGCCTAACCGGAAGTCCTAGAACTAGACGCGCTGTGCCAGAGTTCTGTTGTTTTGGCCTACAGACCTCCGGCACAGAGTGTCTACACTACAGCAAATGTTTTATCCTCGGCTACTGCACCTGGCCCTGCAGGAGCCGAGGATGAAACGTCCTTCTCGGCATGCGGCCCCACACTTCTCTGGTATGCGGCCGCGTGTCATCAAAATGGCTACAGGTGCCAGTGCTGACACGCGTGTCAGAGGCTCGCCATCACAGAGTTGGGCAGCATTGCCGAGGCCCGTTTGCCCCAGCACACTTTCTCCCCCAGGAGTACGTGGGGGGCCAGCACAGTAGGAAGTGCTGCTGTTGGGAGAGTGTGGTCCAGGCTGCTACAGTCAGAAAGCAACCAGGGAGCCAGGTTCTGGCCGTACCCACACCACAGACACCTGGTGTTCGCCTCTCCCCGCCCCCACCGCAGCCTTGATCACTTCTCTCTGCAAACTGGGGCAGCACACCATGGGACGCCTCCTCCTGGCCTGTCTCCTAGCATTTATGAAACTACTTTGCAGCTGGTGCTGAACGTGGCATTCCAGGGGACAGAGAAGATCCCTGACTCTTGTCTCTCTTGAGTGGCTTTGTGGAGCAAAGGAGTTAAATCCGATTAATTCTTATAAAACTATCAGGAGATAAACTGGGCAGGGTCCGCCTATTGAAGAGGTGATATCCCCAGTGTGAATGTTTTTAAATTTCCAAGAAAAGTCTTTCTCTCGGTGGTGCTCAGGTTTCTGGAAGAACCTCCAAAGCTTCCCATGTAACAGAACTATCCTACTTAGGATCTAAGCTTGGCTTGTAGGCATAGTGGTGGGCAGGGGCGAAGGACAGAATATACATGGTGCCGAGGAAGGAGAAGCAGCTTTCTGGCAGCCACTGTAGAGGCCTGGGCTTAGGCAGAACTTACCTTTGGCAGCCTCTGTCACCCATCCCCCACCCATCCCCGGGACCTCTTCCTCCAGGAGTGCTCCACAACCCCAAATTCTCTTCCCTTTGTGTGCCCCAGTCCAGACGAAGCCCAGCACAACCAGTAACCACACACCTGGCCTTCAGCAATCCCAGAAAGCAGTTAAGAACGAAGCTCCTTGAATATTATATAGTTGATAGTAATGTGGAAATGACTGAAATCCTTCCCACAGGAAACCATTCAACCCAGGGAAATCTTTTCAGCTGATGGGATTCCTCCAGGCAGTGAAATGCCCCTGGTGGTGGGGAGGACAGGGTGGTGCTATGTAGCAAGGCTCTGGCCTCAAGCCGTATCTCCCACGGCAACCCACCTACATCTTCCTGTTCTCTTGCCAAGGGAGGAACTAGTAATATTGGTGGTGGGAGGAGGACGGGACTGGTGGAATAGTAGTAGTTTTTTTTATACACATGGGACCTTGGTGAGTTAGGTTTTTGTGGGGACTGGGAACAGCGTCTCTTCTGATGCAGTAGCTTAGGAGGAAAGAAGCAGGGGTTGCAGAGGAGGCCAGCCCAACTGGGGCAGGGGAGAGGGACTTGAATAGTGGGACACCCCTCCCAACCCCCCACCTGGGTTTGCATTCTGGCCTGTCAGATACTACACTGGGTCTTGGGCCACTTCCTCGCCTGCAGTGTGCTCATCTGTAAATGGAGGTAGTGTCTCCCAGAGCCAGAGAACAGCTCCTAGCCTGGCACGTCACAGGGTCCCTGTGATCCTCCCAGCTCGCTGACCTGTCCGCCCTTTCCTCTAGGTTATTGATAAGAACTCGGGTGGCTGGTGGTACGTGCAGATCGGTGAGAAGGAGGGCTGGGCCCCTGCATCCTACATCGATAAGCGCAAGAAGCCCAACCTGAGCCGCCGTACAAGCACACTGACCCGGCCCAAGGTACCCCCGCCGGCGCCCCCCAGCAAGCCCAAGGAGGCCGAAGACAGTCCCGCTGGTACCAGTGAGAACCAGGACTCCCCGCTGAAGCCCAGGTATGAGGAGCCCGAGTATGACATCCCTGCCTTTGGCTTTGACTCAGAGCCGGAGCTGAGTGAGGAGCCCGTGGAAGACAGAGGCTCAGGGGACAAGCGACCTGCCCAGCCCCACAGACCCTCACCTGCCTCCTCATTGCAGCGGGCCCGCTTCAAGGTGGGTGGCTCTTCAGAGGATGTGGCCCTGGAAGAAGAGACCATCTATGAGAACGAGGGTTTTCAACCGTGTGCAGAAGACACCCTGTCGGCCAGACGTTCTTCCCGGGACAGTGACTCCCCGGGAGGCTCCCCGCTGTCCCTTGCCAGGAAAAACTCCCCCAAATCGGGCTCCCCCAAATCGTCCTCACTCCTGAAGCTCAAGGCGGAGAAAAATGCCCAGGCGGAACTGGGGAAGAACCACTCCTCAGCCTCCTTCTCCTCGTCCATCACCATCAACACCACCTGCTCCTCCTCCTCCTCCTCTTCCTCCCTGTCCAAGCACAGCAGCGAGCTGAAGCCCCGCTCCGCCTCGGACGCAGGCATCCGTGGCACTCCCAAGGTCGGGGTGAGGAAGGACGCCGACCTGAAGGCCGGGTTCACATCCTGTGCTCGGGCCAAGCCATCAGTCCGGCCCAAGCCATTCCTGAACAGAGCAGAGTCGCAGAGTCAGGAGAAAATGGACATCAGCACTTTACGGCGCCAGCTGAGACCCACCGGCCAGCTCCGGGGAGGCCTGAAGGGCTCCAAGAGTGAGGATTCAGAGCTGCCCCCTCAGACGGCCTCCGAGGGTCCCGGCGAGGGGTCCAGGAGAGGCTCGGCTGACCTGATCACCCTCCCGGCCGCCACGCCCCCATGTCCCACAAAGAAGGGGCGGGAAGGGCAGGCCGCCTTCTACACGACATGTAGTGCCTACCAGAAGGCCCAGGACTCGGAGATCAGTCTCCCTGCAGGCGTGGAGGTGCAGGTGCTCGAGAAGTTGGAAAGTGGCTGGTGGTATGTGAGGTTTGGGGAGCTGGAGGGCTGGGCCCCTTCCCACTATTTGGTGCTGGGCGAGAACGAGCCCCCTGACCCCTCCAGCAAAGAGCTGGATATGGAAACTGCCAAGAGCAAGCAGAAGGAGGGCAAGTCAGACAGCCTGGAGAAGATCGAGAAGCGGGTCCAGGCGCTGAACACCGTCAACCAGAGCAAGAGGGCCACGCCCCCTATCCCCTCCAAGCCCCCCGGGGGCTTCGCCAAGACTTCCGGGGCCGGGGTGGTGAAGATGAGGAATGGTGTTCGGCAGGTGGCAGTGAGGCCCCAGTCGGTATTTGTGTCTCCACCACCCAAGGACAACAACCTGTCCTGTGCCCTTCGGAGGAACGAGTCACTCACAGCCACCGATGGCCTCCGAGGCGTCCGCCGGAACTCCTCCTTCAGCACCGCCCGCTCCGCAGCTGCCGAGGCCAAGGGCCGCCTGGCCGAACGGGCCGCCAGCCAGGGCTCAGACACAGCTCTGCTGCCCACCCAGCGCAATGGTATCCCCGTGTCCCCTGTGCGCCCCAAGCCCATTGAGAAGTCCCAGTTCATCCACAACAACCTCAAAGATGTGTATGTCTCAATCGCAGACTACGAGGGGGATGAGGAGACAGCTGGCTTCCAGGAGGGTGTGTCCATGGAGGTCCTGGAGAGGAACCCCAACGGCTGGTGGTACTGCCAGATCCTGGACGGGGTGAAGCCCTTCAAAGGCTGGGTGCCCTCCAACTACCTGGAGAAGAAGAACTAACGGGGGGCGTGGGTGTGGATGAGTGGTGAGATGAAGACAAGGGGGAAGAGAAAATGGGGAGGGGGACATTAAACCCTGCAGAACGTATTACTTCACGGATTCTCCCCTCCCGGCTGTACCCCCAGGTGCAAGGGAGGGTCTGGCGAGGGGGGGGAGCTACACTGAGCAGGGGGCCTGGGACCAGAGGTGAGACACCAGAGCCCCATGGGTGCAACTTGGTAATTTTGCTGATGGACTCAGTGCCATTTGGGACAGGCCATGTGGGGAAGCCCAGTTGTGCCTTGGCTGTCAGTCTGGAAAGTCTGGTTATGGGGGCTTCCTGTGCCCTGCCCCAGCCTAGCCCGGGTCGGCTGCTGGCATCTTGTCACAAAGGTGTCCCCCATATCGTCCCCATCCATAATTGGAAGTTGTGTGGGTTTCCCCAGGATTGCCACCACCCACCGTGGGCAGTGTGCAGAAGACGCCTCTGGCTTTGGGGCTTGGAGGCATCTCCTGCGCGCTCGGCCTGTCCTTGGCCAGGCCACTGCCAGTGTCTGTCAGTTTAAGAAAAAGCAGTTCCCCAGCTGCCAGTAAGGACCGCCTGTCTTAGTCATCACTGACCTTGAGAAGAGAGCCCGCGCTGCCCGGGGCGCCCCTGGAGGACCACCAGCCCGATTTACAGGGAGGACGGGCAATGCCAATGGTCTCTTCACCGTCTACACAGACTTTATTTTGGATATTTCTGGGTGGGCAGTTCCTTTGCATGTTTTGGGAGTTTATTGATTTGGGTCTCTTCTATGTTGGGCCTTGGGTTTTGGTCTTATTTTAGGGGTTGTTTGGGGGCCTAAAGACGGTCAGCCTCACGGGGAACGGGATGGGTCATGGGTGGGCGTTTTTGTCGCACTCTTGTGGGGAGGTTGTGTTTGTGTTGTTTGTGTTTCACCTGCTTCCCCCCCATGAGCCAGTCATTGCGTTTGGTTTCCACTGTGTAGACAGTACCGGAGCATGGTGCTTGCTGGAGGGAGGGGCTGGAGCCCAGCTCCCGGAGAAGCAGGGACACTGCTCTCCTGGTTTATGCCCAGGCCCAGGAGGGAGGCGGGTCTTGTTCAGAAGAGAAGGTGACTGCCATTCGGTGTATGTCCGCCATCCTGGGCAGGACTGAAAGCCTTACGTGAGAACTATGGAGATGTGGCTATTGCCCCCACCCTGGGTGGAGGGGAGCCCAGACCAGACTGGAGCAAATAGCACCAGCCCCCCACCCCCACCAATAAGTGATTCCACAGGTATCCAAGAAGACGAAGGACCCCAGTTTTGAAGGGGCAGTGCCCCGTGAAGAGAAAAGCGAGAGAACAAAGTCCCTGCCAATTTTGGGTCTTTCAATCATTGATGTTTCAGAGGGGACCCTCCAGAAGCCAAAGTGGCTTCCCAAGGACTCACCCTTTGCTGGGAGTGGATTTCCACACGTGCCTTTGATTTCGGACAGATCGGGCTTCACGGCCACCGATTCAGCTGCCAGAACCCTGGACTAAGGGTTGGTGTTTTCCACAGAGGAGGACAGGCCCTCTCCACCCCTGCTTCCCACCCAGGAAGTACATGTTGCCTGAAGATCAGCATGAGACCCAGTGTCTTGTGCCTTCAATACCCTGTCCCCCGGACCCGGAGGCCCTGCCTTGGGGTCTCCCCCACTCCTCCTCCCTGCCGTACACTGACGCCTGGCAGCTATAGCAAACTGCTCCTGTTCTTTGTTAAAGGGCCGTGATAAGATTTGTTTCCTTTTGTTTTGTTTGTGAGTTTAAAATTGAAGTTAGTTATTTTCTTCTGCTGGACAGTATTAAAAATAGAGCAGGATGTTGAGTTAATCTGCTAGATTGCAGTACTAATGGTAGTGGTTTAGTTCTTCATATTAATATTATTTGGACTTATTTGAACAATAATGATAAAGAAGTGGTTCATTATTTTTTAATTAATGCACTTTAATAAGGTGGAGTGGAAAGAAACCCAGAGAGCAAAGTGCATTACTTAAAGATGCAGTATATACTTTTCTCATTTTTAAGCAGCACATATTTATTAAAAGAAAAAAAAAGTAATTTATGATTATTTAAAATAAAATTTAAAAGTAGAGTGACTGTCGGGTTAAAGGACCTTCCACGTAGCTATCTTCCAGGGGGCGGGCCCCAGCGGCCTCACTCCTCAAATGTCTGCACTGAGCCAGTTGAGTCAGTAACATGACGGCCAGGCCAGGAAGGAGTGGAGGACACACTGCCAAGCACAGCATCTCAGTTGGACTGGACCCTGGTGCTCCCCAGAGCCTGCCTTTCCCCATCCTTCCTCACTGTCTGCACTGCCCTGTGGGGTTCTCTACCACCACCAGGGCCCACCTTCCCCCAAGGACCCTCTCTCCTTGATCCCTGGTGCTCAGAGTGATGGTCATTAAAAGTGATGTCAAAGGTCACTCCAGCCCACCCCTCCTGCTATTGCAGCCCCAGGACAGGAAATGACTTTCCCCAAATCACAGAGCTCAGTTCAGTGGTGGACCTCCCCACTGCACCAATCCTTGCACTCCTACCCACCCCATTAGAGTCTATTGTGCGGTCATCATGTTTACATTGGACATCCAGCCCCAAGGATGGCTGGGAGTGCTGCCACCTGGTGGCAGCATGTAGATTCGGGCAGTGAACAGGGATAACCGTGCCCCTCTCCCTCACCCCCTAATCCACAGCACAGCACAAACCCTGCAAACCGAAAGAGAATGTTAATACTTGAAGCAAAAAGGGTGCATGCCAGTCCCTCTTAGACACGGCCAGGGGATGCCAGGCCTTGTGTCCCTGGTCTCCTAGCCCTATCCAGGGCAAGAGGGCCTTTCCCTAGAGCTACTGAGCTGCTTTGTGATGTTGGAGGGTACTGCTGGCAGCACGTGGAGGAGGGAGGGGCCTGTGGCTCTGACCCATCTGGAGGAAAACCAGATCGGACTAAAAAAGGAAAAAAAAAAATCTCAGCAGTGTCCAAACCTAGTTTTCCATTAGTTGTGATTGAAAATGTGAAATGACATTGTATGGCTGTATACTGCAACTTTAATTGTAATGAGCCCTTCTGAGGTCATTATTGAGCTTTATATAATGCCCGAAGATGCAGCATTGGTGCTTTTTCTTTCTGTTGAAAGACTTTCTTTTATTACAAGGGGAAAAAATGTCTTCATCTCTTTCCCACTTTCTACCAGCAGCCCTGGCTGGGCTTCCTGGCCTCACCATGCTTTTTCCACTGGGCCAAGGGACCACGGGGCAGGAGGGCACCGGAAGGGGTAACTAACTGAACAGCAGGTGTGCCATCTGCTCCTAGCTGTGGCAGGGCCCTGCTTTGCCAGCCCTCGGCCCTCTCCACCCCCAGCCCGGCCCCACAGCTTCTCTTTGTTCCTCTCCCACTCTCCCTCTTGACGAAGGCATTATATAGAACCATTTTAATCACTGTCAGATGTTAGAGCAGCGTATTTTGCTGGCATTTATCCGTCGCTTTCCTCAGAAGGCACATTACTACCCTTCTCATCTAAGGAGAAAAGACAAGGGAGTTTGGGTCAAGCATTATTTTCATATTACTAGTATTTGCAGATTAGGCGTAGAACTATTTAAGTTTAGACCTTGGTTTGGTAGTTTGTTTTGTTTTTAAGGGAAAAAAAAAGATAAGGTAATCCCTACTTTTTCTGTTTTTGTGTTTAACTAATATATTATTTCTTTAAGGTTACTCACTTCCCCTATTCCCTCCAAATACTTTGCATTCTCAACCGAAAATGAAAACAGCCTGAGAGACAGGAAACGTGCAATATTATCAAGAAGGATGCCAGGGCTTGTTGGGACAGTGGCGGGGACCCAGGGGCCCAGTCCGTCGATAGAGGCAGGGCTGCTGGAAGAAGTCGGAGCTGTGGAACAGACAGGTGGCCTCATGGGTGTTGATCTTTCCCCCTCCTAGCCTCTACCCCTTCCCTGGCAAGATGGCAGGGGTCCCCGCCAGAGCGCAGCCCGTATTTCTGTTGGGTGTCATCCGCCCAGAAGAAAGGGATTCAGGGAAGTAGCAGGGGGCTCTTGACCTCCTGGGCCCCCAGCCCTCAGAGCAGAGCAAGGACATCCAGGAAACTGTTCCTTGTTTTCATTTCCATTGTTTTTCAGCCAACTGCCCAGAAAGACCTGTCCTAAAAATCACTCTCAGCAGCTCTCTCTCACCCCAGTCTCCTGATGTTTGGGCCATGATCCTTCTGATGTATGACTATGTTTGATGTTTGAGTCTTCCTAAAACTATGTAACCTCAGTTCAGTTTATGGGCAGGAATCCTAAATGGAACCAAATCCTTTTGGGGGTATGTGGGTGCTCAGCCTTACGTACATCCCAGCGAGACACCAATTTCCACAAGCCTGCAGCCGGGCCTGGTGTACTGTGCCCGGGCCACCCATTCATCTCAATGATTTCGGCCAAGGAGAGAGCCTGCCTTTGCCTAACTCCCCGACAGTCCCCAGAGGATCTCGGAGAAGCATCCAAGGGGCCTCCTCAGGTCTCCGTGGACAAAACTGCCCACAACAGGTACCAAGGCGGCCCCCTCCTAACTTGGCACAGGTAGAGAAAGCAGCAAGAGGGGAAATCTCTGGGCCCAACCCCTCAGAGCTCCGCTCCTTGGCTCCAGGGGCATGCTTGCTGGCCTGTCCCCTCCACCTCCAGTACTGTACGCTTGCTGCTCCAACCCCTCTGTTTGGTGAATTTGTATCTACGTGCCAAGTGGGACTGTGTCCCCACGTGTGGGTGTCTCTCCTTGGAGTGTATACATCTATGTCCAATCCTTAACAGTCTTGACACCGAGTTCTCTGGAAAGAGAACCATCCACATAGCTAAAAATTAAGATTCCCTCACTTTTTTGAGGGTTGTGTGCTGAGAAAATGTGTGTGTGTGTGTGTGTGTGTGTGTTGATGATTTCCCACTTGAACTAAATACAATGGGGTTAGAGAAGAAACCCCGGGCACGGTGTCTCCATTGTCCAGTCCTTGGCATTGGGCAGGCCCCGCAGGACTCACAGCTTGCTTCTGGCAGCAAGTGTGTGTGTTATTCACACGTAATTCTGGCTGGAGAGTGCAATGTGTCTTTTTTATATTTTTTGTAATTATTTTATTGTTAAGTATTTAGTTGGAAACTTCACACTGGCATTAACAGATCTAGCAGAAGCAGCCTAGGCCATTGTCCCAGGCTCCCAAGTGAAGATGCGGAGAGGCCGCAGGTGTGGAAGGGATAAGGCGGTCCAGTGGGTTCCACCTGCACGTGAGCTCTGCAGCAGGCTGGCTCTCACCCACAGCCACGCATGTCATCGCTGTGGGAATCCCCCTATGATAAAGGAGCTGCTGGCCCTCAGTTCTTGTGTTTGTAAGGACGGTGAGGCTGG
Organism: Rhynchonycteris naso; assembly: GCA_037038555.1. Lineage (NCBI taxonomy): Eukaryota > Metazoa > Chordata > Mammalia > Chiroptera > Emballonuridae > Rhynchonycteris > Rhynchonycteris naso. The sequence continues at coordinate 240,843,081 of CM072999.1, read as the reverse complement.
TCAGGGTGAGACGTGCTCCTGGTGAGCTCAGCAGACCTGCACGTGCATGTCCATCAGTCTAGACTTCGGGCCTGACACTTCATGGGAATAGTGTGGAGGATTCCCCCTTGACCTTCCTGAGATGTTTGCCTAAATTATGAACCCTGTTGGGGACAGCCTGTGTGGTTCTCATGCTCCATGATCAGAGAAGGATGGGGTCAGTGACCTATTGCCTCATTTCAGAAGAAACAGCCCCACTGAATTCAGCTTCCATCCTGTTTTGTCCTGTGTACCTGGGTTCCCAGACAAGAAGTTGGGCACACTGGTGCTTAAAGACTGGGTAGAGGGCTCTACCTTCCAAGGCCTGAACCCACCCTGCCTATAAGGTTGCAATTACCATGTGGTCCTCCTGTTCCAATCCTATCTTAGTAATCTTGAGTTTGCACTTGCCCTTAACAATCAGCCCCTTTCCCATCCCAGTGCTAGAACCTAATGGCCTTAGAGAGTGGGTCCCTGTGCTAAAGGTCCCCCTTTTGCCCCACAGTTACATCCTGGCCAATGGGGCTGGACTTCAGGAGGCGAGAGAGAGAGCAAGGGAGCAAAAGGATGGATCAAGAATGTTGGAGGCGAGCTAGAGGCATGTAGGCAAAATGAGTATGTGCATGTGTGCGTGCCTGGGGTGTCAGGGACTCCTGTCCCTTCCCTGGGAAGGTGGCCTTCAGAAGAGGATGTCTTCTAGGCAGAAAGGGAGAAGTGAGAAGGCTGAGAGAGGGTTTGAAGTCCAGAATTTTGTCTTTATTAAAAAGAAGGAAGAAGTCGATTTTGAGTGTTTTCAGAAAGAAGAGAGCAGGTAAGAAGGGAATTTAGTGGTTCAACATCCAAGGGTCCAGCCAGAGCAGATTGGAAAAGCCCCAAGATTAAGCCATAAAAGCAGCTTGCCAGAGGAAACGTCTACTTGCTATGCCACAAGCTGGGCCCAGCAGGTTTTTAAGGAATGGTGATTGATTGATTTAGTGGAGAGGGGAAGTCAACAGCAACAAGTTGTATTTGGGATTTGAGGCCCTGGCTCCGGGATGTTCACCCATCTCTCATGTTCCCGGCTGGTTTTGCTCACCTCCCTTTGTCCAACACAGATCTAGCCTCACAAATTGCTTGAATTAGAGACTCGTGACCAAATAGGTCAAGCAGTTAGGACCCACCGTGCCCAAACTGGAACCTCAGGGTCCAGATACCATCAGGCTTATCTGGGAGGAAGGCAGCCTCGTTTGTTCTTCTGTCAACCCATTATTTCTCGAGTATCTCTGATACCTGTGGTGGTTCAGTTTGCCGAGCCTGCCTGCTGGTGTGACTTCGAAGACGGGGTACATGCACGCTCATCCGTGGATATGCCCTTTTGTTCTCAGTGGCCTGAGATCAAGGCGCACTGCTCTTGTGTTAACTGCAGAGAAGAAAGGGTAAGCAGAACCACCATTCTTGAATCTGCATCGTTTTCTTTAACTGCAGGACACAGAATGGGACAGGGTGTCACTGCTAGCTACTGAGAGGTCCGCAGGAAGGTAACTCCGCGTGATGCGTACATGAGTGGAAGTCCCTGAAGCGTGGGCTTGTGGACTGCGTGGTTGCATGTGAACTGCTGGATGTCTGGGCTCCAGAACTTTGGAGAGTTGCTCATGGTATCCACACCCCTCCCAGCTCCCAGGGGCTCTGTGGGGTCCAGGCTGTTCCCTCTATGCCCTCTCAGCTGAGAAACCGAAGAAAAGGACATTGAATTCAGTGCAGTCAGTTTGAGTGCTAAAATATTTCCAGGATCAATGGTGGTGCTAAACTATCTCCATGTTTCTAATAGTTTTAATAGTGGGGGTTTTTTTATTCTCATCACAAAAATGCAGTGTTCTTGGGGAAGGGACCCAGCCCCTTGACCTGCAACTTTCCAGGTGTCTTTTTATCATCATTCTGATGGAACTCTTTGGTCTGCAGAAATACTCCGTCTTGGCATGCTTCTAGACTGTAAGATTTGGGTTGTTTTGTTTTGTATTTTGTTTATGTTTACATGCATCTTCTTGTATTTCCCTGAAAATTAAATAAAGTTTTTGGCCTTTTTAACTGAACAGAATCACCCGTTAACTCTCCCTGATGCCAGAAAACCCACCCAGCTGAATGGCAAAATTATCCCCCCTGTAGAGTGAACAGTAGGATCTGGGGCCCTCTGAGGACACGTGGGGGGGGGGGCAGGTAAGTTCCCTCCATTGTTGGTGAGAAAACTGCTCATGCTCCTCCCCTTCACTGCCTTCACCTTGGGGAAGCTTTCGAGGCAGTGGCCATGGCTTTGAAAGAGATTAGGGGCCAAAGGCCCACATCCAGCAGGCCAAGCCTCTGCAGCCAGCTATATATACACATCTAGAAAGCTTCTCTAAAGATCTCTGGCCAGAGGGCTCCCTTTTCTGCCCACCTGTGCCACCCATTTGGTATTGGCTTTGGCAACCAATGGGAGCTCAGCTGAGGGGCAGAGGCAAGGGATGGGGAGGCCCTGTTCCTGAGCGTGCAGTCCCTGCTGACCTGAGGACCTGTATCCTGAGCCCGCACGGTCCCTGCTGACCTGAGGACCTGTAATCCTTCCGTTAGCCCCTAGGTGGCACTGCTATCCCACAAGGGTTGCAGGCCAGGTTTGGGTCCAGCTCAGCCAAAAGCTGAACAGGCCGCGTGCTCACACTGCTTCTGCCCCAACAAACACCATTCCTCAGCAACCCAAGGGCCTGAGGCTACCAAAGGGCAGTGGCTTCTTCCTTTCAACTTACAAGGCTCACCTGACATTCTGGCTCCTGCTGTACAGCCCCAGGTCATACTGTAGCCCCTACTCCAGGGACCCTACCCTCATTATTGACTCCCCTCCATACCCAGGACACCTGGCCCTCCAGCACCAACTCTCCCCACCCCCCCACACACACACACTGCATCCACACATACACACACACACACACACACACACACACACTGACCCTCCCCATGCCTCCACACTGCACAGCACAGCCCTCAGGTTGGTACAAATCACCTTTATTCACTATTACAGTGACCCAAGTTCACAAAAGAGGCAGCAACTACCCCCCACAACAAAGACAATAGGACAGTTGGCTTCTTCTCCCCACCTTCAGGCCAGGCACCCCTGCATTTAAGACCTATCCTTCCCTTTGTAATGGGACCCTTGACTGGATGGAGCCATGGGGCCACCACCTCACCCTCACAGATGGGGTCATCAGGGTCAGAGGCTGGGGAGACCCATAGCAGACCTATGATTTCTCAAAGGTTCGCTGCAAAGCAGGGACAAAGGCCCGTCATGGCCTCCTGTACCCCAGTGCTGTTCTGCCACGCCACGCCACCCCATAGCAGCCCCTCATCACAGGCCACCTAAGAATCACATATAGTCTTTCCCCCTCCCCAAATAGTCATTTCACCACAGTGGTGGCAGCAGAGCCACAGGGGGGCTATGACCTGGCCAGACCACACTACTGGAGAGTCTAGAGTCCAGAGTCCTCTGCTCTGCCAGTCACAGGGAGAAGCAGTCTCGGTGGACATGAAAAAACATCTGAGGGGCAGTGGGCTGGATTTGAGAGCCGGCTCAGCCACGGCCTATCAGGACAGCACGGGCAGGACAGAGATGACAGGCAGGGCAGAGATGACTTAGCTTAGGAGCAGGAGGGAAGGGCAAGGGTCATCCTTCACCCTGAACAGGAAAAAACCCAGAGGCACTAGGACCCTGCCCACACCCCTTCATCCGTCCTGGGGATGGACATCCTTCCTAGGAGCAGGCTCCCTTGCTCTACTCTCACCAGGCTCCTGCCCCAACCCTTGTCCCCACCCTTCACACAGGGCTACTCTCCTTCAGCCTTCCCAGAACTCCTGTCCTGGGAAGGGGGCGCCCCTGGGCCTCCTGAGGTACTTGAGCCAACTGTGATCCCCAGGCTCTGGCCCAAGGAGGAAGGGTACTTGGTGGCTCTGGGAGATCCACCAGCCCCAGGGAACTAAGGAGCCTCCATCTGCCTCTGTGTAAAATGGATAGTTTGCCAGGAGGCCTCTCAAGTAAGCCCCTTTCTAAGGAGTTCTAACTCATGGTAAGCAGAGCTAACTCTGGACTTGTGGCTGGAGTCTGGGAAGTGCTGCCCCCCTTACCAGACATCTGCACACCAGGACAGCATTCCTAGGGGCTCACCACCCTCACCCCCCCAAAACAAATAAATAAATAAATAAGAAGAAGAAGAAAGAAAGAGTCTGGTCTTACTCTAGGAGACTACTTCCTGCCCCCAACCCAAGGCCCGGGGATGCTCTGGCATCTCTGAGCATCGGCCAGGCCAAGGACAGCACTGAGATGTCGGAGGACAGGTCACAGAGAGTAGATGGAGACCTGTTCTTAGAGGCCTGACAGGAGATAGACCCCGCTCTCCAGCCCACACCAAGGGGTGAGACGGCTGGGGCAGAAAGCTATGGCCAGGTAGTGGCCCTCTGCATCTCTGCCAGGGCACAGAGCCAGGACTCAGAACCAGGGGCCTTCCGCAGCCTGCAGTCCACCCACGATGGGCGAAGGCGAGAGGAGCACGGCATGGGGGCCGCAGCCGGCCTGGGGGAGAGGTGTCCACTGGCTGTGGGCCCAGGGGCGGGGGGCAGAGAGACGCGGCAGCGCACGGGCCACTGCCCGGGGCTCTTGTGGAGCAGGCCGTGCACTGCCCAAGGGCAGGTGGCCGAGGGAGCAAATGGAGGCTGGTGTCCAGTCCCTATTGCACTAGCCACACCATGTGCCCTGACTGAGGGCCACATCTGCCCTGAGGAAGGGACACATTCTCACAAAGGTGCCACATGGGCTAGAAGGACCTCCTAGAAGTGAGTCCTAGATGGGGACCCAATTTAGTCCCTCAGCATGAAGGGAAGAGCTGGATGCAGAGAAGGGAAGGGGACAAAGGAGACTCCTTCCCTCCCCTCTGCAGGGCGATCTGTTTCTGCCTGGCACTGCCCCGCATGACACCCCTTGATCCCCCAAACCTTCAGGGGCCTCGGCTTCCCATGTTTCATGGAGAAGGGAAAAGAGTCCAAAATGAGGAAAAGGAGAAGGGGCTCCATTGGCTTGCCCCTTGGCCGGAGCTGGGCCGAAGTCTGAGGAGGTGGGCGAGCGAGGTGGGGCGTCGCATTGGGCTAGGAGCTTCGGTAGGTCTTGATGATGTCCTTGATGGGGCGGCGGCAGATGGGGCAGCAGGCGTGCAGAGCCTTCTTGAGGCGGAGACCGCAGGCGTAGCAGAGGCACATGTGGCCACATGTGTAAATGACCGTGTCCACTGTGTGCTCATAGCAAATGGTGCACTCATCACTCCACTGGCCCACACCTGGGGTCACTGGTGACTCTGGCAGACTCACTGGCGAGTTGGGGGCCGTCCCTGGGAGAGAGGGGACACCAGTCAAAGAGACATGGTCTAGCCCCGTCCCAGGTTCACAGAAAGAGAGCCCCCAGCATTGATCAGATCTGCCTGTTTACTCTGACAACCCAACTTCATAGACACAAGATGGGAGAGGATGCACTCTGGGCAGCCCCACTGCTGGCCCCTCAGCTCCCCGCCCAGGGGCCAGGGTGTCCATGAAGCAGTGACAGAGGAGAAGCAATGGAGGAAGAAAGGAGAACTAAAATCTTTTAAGGCAGGCCCAAACTGAGCTATCCTTTGGTGTTCCCTGTGTGCTTAAAAAAAAAAGAGAGAAAAAGAAAGTTCTTTGGAGAAAGGTACCCAGCTAGGGGATGGGATGGGATACACCCCGCAAATGACCACCCAACCAGGGTTCAACTGGGCCAGCTCCAGCTCCTCCAGAGCCCCAGCCCGGACACAGAGGCTGCATGCCTTCCTTAGCCAGGCAGACGGTATGGCACAGACACCATCGACCTGGAGGGGCCCACTTACCACCAGCAGAGCTCCCCAGAGGTCCTAGGCTGCAGGTGCTGAGCAAGGGGTCAGAGAGGCGGCTGCCCAGAGCACTGGGCGAGGTTGGCGTGGAGGCAGGAGAACAGGGAAGTGATGGGATGCCCCGCTCTGCAAGGATGGTAGAGCCTGCAGAAGGGGGGGGGGTTGCACTAGCGACTCAAAGGCCCACTGGCAGAAAGCTCGAGCCTCCACCCCTCTGGCAGGTTCCCAGGAGAGAGAGTGGGTACCACAGTCTGATCACACAGCCCAGCCACTGGGCTCAGGGCAAGATTCCCAGGCCCGCTGAGCATCCTTCTCCAGCTCCCTGTTCTCACCTACAAGCTGGAGGGCCATGTGTGCTCTGGTGGTCCTACATCAGCAGTCTCCAAACAAGCCCCCTGCCTACAAGCCCACCTCCGCCCTTCCCCTGCACCCTTCAGCACTGACCAGACACACACCACATGCAAAGGCCAAAACCACCACACATTCTGGGGAATTATTTGTCCTTTGTCCAGGCATGCAGCTTTGTTGCCCCAGTTAAACCCTGAGCTTCCAAAAGAGCAGGAAATCTTATTCACCTGTGACTCTCCCTCCCACAGGCCCTAACAGAATACCTACATACAAATAAGTACTCAAAGAGATCTTTTTTTATTATTAGTTATTTGTTCCAATCCATTTAATAGTCAGTTTCTAGGCGTACTCATTAGATATCCACAGGGTTTCTCTTATTGGTGTTAACAGTTTTCAAGTTACTTATTATCTCCTTCAGAAATTCATACCTCCTATTTGCTTTTCTTGCCTTCTTGCACTGGCTAGCATTTCCAGAACAATACTGAAAGGCACCCCATCATATTTCTGACTTTAATGCGAACATTTTCAGTGTTTCACCATTAAGTAGGAAACTGGCTATAGTTCTGGAGAGAAGAAAACAGCCTTCCATTCTTAGTTCACTAGGGCCTTCCACAAAAGCAAAGCATTCCTCTCTAAGGTAAATAGTTACCCTTCACACATTGTCATTGATTTTTCTTTTGGAGTCAGTCAGAATACCCTAACACCAATTTGCTGGTTGAGACACCCAATTATCCAAATAGAAGCACTCTATTTAGTATACATTGAATTCTGAAAGATTATTCTTCAACACCCATCTTGGCCCACTTACCTCTTAAGACATTTAAGTCCTGATTTTTTTTTTTTTTTTAAATCTTCTTTGCTCAGTCTAGTAAGCCTCTTCCGGCAACAGAGGCCTCACTGGAAAGCTACTGAACTATTGTTAGATGATGCTGAAGCAAGACAGCATCTTGCCCTTACGCAGTAACTTACTTCACCTGAGGAGCAGTGTCTCCTGGTGAATGTAGCCGAGTATCTTTTTACCTCAGCCTGATGTTTTCTGCACCCAAGTCTTTTTATTCCATCCTAAATTTTTGCCCCCAAATTCTTTCCTTCCTGCTGTCTTTTCAACTAGCTTGATTTCTTTTTATTCCTTCCTGATTTATCTTCCCTCTCTATCCTAACTTCTTAGCATCCCAGCCTCATTTCTTTTCATTCCTTTTGAAATGTATTTTTAACTCCATCTCTTCATTTGGTCTCTGGAACAGAGTAGGAAGTTCCCACTGATTTTACCTGGTTTTGCACACACTCCCACAATCACCAAGAACATAAATCCACAAATACATGTATGCATTTACTCACACGTGCCTCCTTACACACAGTATACCAATCTTACAGTTTAACTCATACGCACTCACAAAAACACACTATCCTGTCTATGAAGCCCCCGAGGTGAGGTGTAGACGAGGGGCTTTAAGGCCCAGGGGTTTCTAAACCTGTCTAAGCAAACTTGCTAAAAAAAAATTCAGATGCCCAGGACCTATCCAAGATTTACAGGATCAAAATCTCTGGAAGTCCAAAGAATGTGCACTTCAGTGGGTTCTCCAAGTGAGTCTAATGCAACTAGCCCAGTCTACTGCAGGTGGCTAGCAGACCAGTACTTGGAAAGCATGAATACCTGTTTACTCTGGGGTAACAGAGGTCCCAGGAGATGCTTTGTGAAAAAAAGATTTCTGGTCAAATTTGTTTGGAAAAGGTACACACCATAACCACCACCACCACTTCCTCCTTAAAGATTAACTCTGCATATTAAAGGTTCTGAGAGGTTCTGCAGTAAATAATCCCGACCTCTTTAAATATTCAGTATTTCCCAAGCTTTTCAACACAAGGACACTTTTTCAATGGACACCTATCCCACAGAACACTCTGGGAAACATGGCTTACGTAAGCCCACATCTAAGTCTGTCCATTTAAACCCAGGAAAGCAAAGCTCAGACTTCAGCAACCCCATTTCCTCCAAGGCCCTCTGCTCAGGGATTCCCTTCAGGACTCCAACCCAGGCGCCACCCTGCAGACATATGGTACCCACACACACACCAACCCTTTTTATTTGGACACACAACCATACTTAAAGGCAGAGGCATTTGGGAGAAATGGAAACAGCCCCAATAAGTTAATTGCTGGTAGAAACAGTATTTTCTCACTTTAAGTGGCCTCTGAGTGTGTGCACCTGGCCTGTTTATAGTATTACCATGGGAATGAGGGTTGATCAGACTCCGCGAGCGGGCCCCCTCTTCCAGGAAAGGCTCGGTGCCCGGTCCGAAGGACGGCGGAGGGCAGCCTCGGAGGAGTGCTGAAGGAGGCGCGCACGTGGCCAGGGGCACTCACCGAGGAGGCGGATCTGTGTGATTGCCCCATGCAGGCCGAAGAACATCCAGAGCGGCTGCGAGGCGTCCACGCAGAGCTGCATACCCGCGGCCACGCCGTTGTGGCTAAGGTGCAGCTCGCCTTCGGCGTTGACCACCATGCCCAGGATGTCGCCACTGTGCAGGGCCGCGGGCACGCGGCACACGGCCCAGAACTCCTTGCGGTCCATCAGGGCCTCAGGGCTGAAGGGCAGGTCGGCAGGCCTCAGCGTGCCGGGGTCGCACGTGGTGACGCCGAAGGAGAGCGCGCCGGGCCGCGCGCCGCTCGAGCGCGTGACCTTAACGAAGATGGTCTCGGCCACGCGCACAGGCCGGCTGGTGAAGACGAGCGCGCGCTCGTCGCGCCCGTGCTCCAGGCGCGCCACCGTCTGCTCGTCCAGAATCCGGACGTGCGCCCCGGCGCGCAGAGCGTGGAAGCGCAGGTCGCCGTCGAGCTGCGCGGGGAGCGCGCGGCTGTGCTGCGAGTTGAGCGAGTTCTGCGGGATGGGACAGCCGGCGGCCGGCGGGGCCTCGTCGCCTTCCCCCGCCGGCACGTTGAGATCGCACAAGCTCACGGAGAGGCGCGCGTCGTCGGCCTCACGCCGCAGCGACGGCCTCCGCAGGGCGGTGAAGGAGCGCGGCCGTAGGCAGTCCGGCAGCACCAGCTCGCTGTCTGTGGCCAGGGAGGGGAGAGACCGGCAGCCGTCAGGCGGGCCGCCACGGGGCCAGTGCCCATCTGTCTGCGCCCGTCCCCCCACTGGCCTTTAAAGTACACACACACCATCAGAACACCGGGCTTTTAACGGCATAGAAAATGCTTAGGACATAAACTGACCAGCAAATCAGCAACCAAAGTTGTGCAGAACGTCTATTTGCTTAAGCAAAGGATTAAGGCTGGAAGGAAATTGAAACCAAGCATCCTTATGACTTCTATTAAATTTAGCTTTGAATCCTACCTAGCTCTAGAAATCATCTTCCTCTCTCACTCTACACCGCTCATAGACCTAGCCTCTCCCCTCCACCCCCTCAACCCCAGCAGAAGACAGTAGCCAGGACCTAATGGTCACAAGGTCAGGACCACTGACAGGCTAAAGACAACATTTTGACCTAAATTATGTTTTCAGCTCCTGAGCCCTAAGGTGGAAATATCCCCTGGTTACTTTTCCATGAAACCAGATAAAGGCACGCCACAGCAGACCTCAGAGTTGTCCTCAAGGCCTGAAGAAATGATTTATTACCCTTACCTCACTTCCAACCAATCAGCTTCCAGCACAACCTGGCACCCCATAACATGTCCTGTAATTTTTGCTGTATAGAATCTGTAAATTAGACGCCATTGGGAACTTGGGTCTTTAGAGTATTGGCCACTATTAAACATTTTCTCTATATTCTGCAAACTCCTGCTCATGTATTTCTTTTGGGCCAGTGTGTGCAGTGGGACTCAAATATTGGGGTCTCGTTAACAAAATTAAAAACATGATTGCTTCTAAATGGTAGGTTTATAAAAGACATTTTTAAAAATTTAACTCCTGAGCCCCTCTCTTTATCCTTGGCAGCTCAAACAGCCCTACTGCTTATCAGACAAGCAGTAAAGAAATGTTGGATGCACTGCTGACATCCCCAGAACTCTGCATGAATTGCCTCATCTTATCCTAACAATTACCTTTTGAAGTTGTTGTTGCCACAGTAGGACACTGCGGGCTGAGAGAAATTGAACAAATTTATCCAAGCTCTCCTTTTTGAAAATGACTTAACAAGAAATCAAAACCTGTCTCTTTTTAATCATACAAGTCGCACAGGCTATATCATGTAGAATAGTTCAGCAGAAGGAAAAAATAATTGTCTGTCAGCCCACTATCCAAAGAAAAATACTATTAATATTTGGATTTTTGACCTTGTAACCTTTTCTCAATATAATTTTTGGTTACTATTTTTTTTAAATTCATTTTAGAGAGGAGACACAGAGAGAGAGAAAGAGAGAAAGGGGGGAGGAGCTGAAAGCATCAACTCCCATATGTGCCTTGACCAGACCAGTGCAGGGTTTTGAACTGGCGACCTCAGTGTTCCCAGGTCGACGCTTTATCCACTGTGCCCCCACAGGTCAGGCATGGTTACTATATTTTTAATGTTTACTTTATTGATTTTAGAGGAAGAGGGAGAGGGAGAGAGAGAAACAGGAATATCGATCTGTTCCTGTACGTGCCCTGACCGAGGATCAAACAGGCAACCTCTGCGCTTTGGGGACGATGCTCTGAATCAACTGAGCTCTCTGGCCAGGCCTGGTTATTATCTTTTTAATACAAAAATTGAAACATGCTACATAAATGGCAATAGTTTTTAACCTTGTGTGAGTAACAAATCCCTTTGAAAATGTAATGACGTTGACCTATCCGCTCCTCAGAAAAATGCACATTCTCCCTAAACTCTGTGGGTAATTCTAGGGGATCCATGAATCGCATAAAGCACGGACTCCATGGACTCCAGACTAAGCCCACAAAACAGATTTTCTTTTCAAAACTAGCTTTTCCACTTACCATGTCCTCAACACCTTTTCATGCCAATGACTATGTCTCTAACATCTATTTTTTTAATGGCTGTGTCGTGTCCAGCTTTATGGAGTCCTGTAATTTATAATAAAAGTCTGTGCACGATGAATCACCCTGCATTTCACCCCGAAAGCTTCCCATGGCGGTGTTCCCGATGGGCAGATAAAGCTCAGGGGTGTTCTGTAGCAGCCACCAAGTGGCAGATACAGGATAGAAGCAAAGTCTGTTCAACTCCTGACGCCACAGTCTTCGCTTCAGGTTCTCCTTTCATTGAACTCCTTCTTTGGGAGTCCTCAAATTTGGCTAGTGCCACCACAGGCCACATCATGGGCCCATCCCTCCCAGGGAGCCTGTGCTCTGAGCCCCCCCCATGGAAAAAACTGTGCTTTCTCTCCAGGAACTGGGTAAGGATGGCTGGGGTGCTTAGTGTGAGAGCTGAGTTTGGGGGACTGCACAAGTATGGCCCCCAGAGGCCAGAATCTGGCTCTAGCTGAATCTAGAGAGGGTCCTTAAAGCCTCCGTTGTCGTTCTCTCCCACACAGCCACCTGCCCCTGCCAGGAAGAGTGTTGTTTGGGCTCAGGCAAGGAGAGGGTGCTAGGCCCTCCCCCAAATCCCTTCTCTCTGGAGAAGCCTCTTGGGGCCTGGCTGGTTGGGATTTCCCAGAATCATGCTTGGCAAGGAGAAGGGAGCCGACCGGAAAATGCGATTATTCCAGGGAATTGACTCTGTGACAGCGATGGTGCAGAGACGCTGGGGGGCTGTGGGCAGGCAGCGGCAAGGTGGGCCCGAGAGGAGGGGAGGCACAGGGACAAAGTGGGGACCTGGGGATGGCTGTCGGTTGACCCAGAAAACAGTGCCTTCTCCCCAGCCCCTCAGGGATTCCAAGCAGTGGCCTTGAGGACTCCAGATGATTGGAGATAGAGGGGAAGGAACAGGGACAGCAGGACGAGGAAGAAACAAGGGGCTCAGGGCCTACAGGAACAAGGCTGTCACAGGCGCCTATAAGCGTACGCACCCCATACACATACGCACAACTCTTCTCCCCACTCCATATACACTCAGGACAATCAGTGGGAGCCCATGGAGCTGGGAAGACCCTCAAAACAGATTTCTAGATGGGACTGGCTGTGCATTCTCCTGGCCTTTGCCCCTTCTACTTCAATATAGAGTCCTCTTCTATTTGAAAATACCCACTACTGGGTACTCACTACCTCCCAGGCAACCTGTGCTGTTGTTGAGTTTCTCAGACTTTAAGAAAGTATTTCCTTCTCTTAAACTGAAATATACCTCTTTGTATTCATACCCACTACCTCAGTCCCATACTGAAGACAACTCTCCCCAGGGAATACTTAGACTCCCCACATACCTTCCCACCTGTCAAGACAGTAAACAGAACCAGATTCAGTATACCAGATGTGTCCTGACCAGCTCAAGGCACAGTGTGGCCATCACCTCCCTTGATATATACACTATATTTCTAATAATGCAACCTAAAAGTAGTTTAGGATTTTTAGTAACCAGTCTCCAAATACTGGTAACAAAATAGAAACAAGAGCCTGAACAGGCGGTGGCACAGTGGATAGAGCGTCAGACTGGGATGCGGAAGACCCAGGTTCGAGACCCCGAGGTCGCCAGCTTGAGCGCAGGCCCATCTGGCTTGAGCAAAAGCTCATCAGCTTGGACCCAAGGTCGCTGGCTCCAGCAAGGGGTTGCTTGGTCTGCTGAAGGCCCTCGGTCAAGGCACATGTGAGAAAGCAATCAATGAACAACTATGGTGTCGCAATGGCAACGAAAAACTAATGATTGATGCTTCTCATCTCTCTCCGTTCCTGTCTGTCTGTCCCTATTTATCCCTCTCTCTGACTCTCTTTCTGTCCCTGTTAAAAAAAAAAAAAATCTTCTTTAAAAAAAAAAAATAGGAACAAGAACTTTGAAGTCATCAACTTGGGTTCAAATCCTGGCTCTGCTATTTCCTAGCTATATGACCTTGGACAAATAGCTTAACCTCTCTAGGCCCCTGTTGTTCAGCAGTGAAGTCGGCATTTACTGAATAGTACAACATCTGTGTTCTACTGCTCCCCTCGGCAGGGATGCTGTGAAGAGAAAGTGGAATGAGGTAAAGATGATACCTAGTAGATACCTGGCATATATACAATCACTAGGTTAAAATGAGCCACTGTTGCTACCTTGTACATGCGACGTGGCTCAGAAGAAAGTACATAGGCTTTGGGGTGATGCAGGTATGAGTTTAAATGTCTGATCCAGCACTTGGCTGGTGGCCTGTGGGTAAGCAACCTTCCTCCAGCCTCAGATCACTCACATAGAGAACAGGGGTAATAATACCTGCTTTTCGATGCTGTTACAGGGATAAGAGATAGAGTAAGAAGCCTCTGGCACCTGGGTACCTGATAGATTCAGATACTAGTATTTGCTCAGGTTGAGTCTGCCAATCAAATCAGGTCCACCTGCACTCAGGCAATTCACTTTATAGCAGTCATAAGGGACACCCAAGACATAATCACTGAATGACATCACTTACTAAAGATTTGAAAGGAGAAGCTACAACTGGAGATTAGAGGAGTAAGAAGAGAAGGAAGGAGAAACAGTAGGGGATAGAGAGGAAAAAAGGCAGGGAAATGACCCCCTTGGCCTTGCTGGAAATACTGCAGGAGTTGTAAGATGCTGGGAAACAGCTAAAAACAGAATCCCTGGGGCCAGTGCCCAGCCCAACTATGTCTCCTCTCCCATCCCCTCCACCCCTTGGGGCAGGAGCAGCTGCAGGCCACCAGCAAGCTCCAAAATAACAATCTCATCGGTGTGCCCAGCTGCGCCAGGACCCTGAAATAGATGAAACTTGAGATTGAAGAGCTGGTCAGAGCTCCCTCTGAAAGAGTAGCACGGGTCACAGTGGGGCGAGCTGACATCAAGTCAGAGGTCAGGGAAGGGTCCTCGCTCCTGAAACCCGGGAAGAACACCACAAGAGCAATCATAGCCCAGTACTGCGTCCCGGGTAGTCAGTTTGGAAAAACCAGACAGGCAACCTATGACCCCAAGCAGTGGGATAGCCCCACATTTGGAAGCAACAAGTTATGTAATCTGTGCCTGGGACACACGGCTGCCCACTTGGGAGATTTTATGATGGGTGAAGGACGGCACAAGGCCATGGGAGAAGCTGCTAAGCTGGCCCCCCTCTCCTGTCCCTGTTTTCAGGAAGGTGTTTGCTAGCCTTCAGCTTCTACCTAATCTGGTCTTGATGGTGGCTCTGCAGATCCCCTCGGCAGGGCACAAACAGGCCCTGCAAAGGGCAGGGAGGCTGGGCTAAGGGTTTCTTCCCCTCAGGGTGGTACTTGGGGCCCCCACTCACTGGCCCACTATGTGCCCAACTCTGGGCAGGGGTTAAGGAGAGAGGGAGAAGCCAAGACCTGGGCCCTGGAGAACCAGTAACCCTTAGATAGTTTGAAGCTCAGAGACATGAAAATATTTTAATACTATTTCATTACAAAATTCCTAGTGTCTTGGGTTAGACAGGACCTTAAAGGTAAAGGAGAAAATCTATTTATCTCTGCCAAGTTCTCATCCAGCTTCGGCTAGATTGCTCCTAGGGACAAGAAGCTCACCACCTCCCTATCTCTGAACAACTATGACTATTAGAAAATCTCTCCTTGCTCTGGCCAGATAGTTCACTTGGTTGGAGCATCGTGCTGATACACAAAGGTTGCTGGTTTAATCCCTGGTCAGGGCACATATAGAAACAGCTCGATGTTTGTCTCTCTCTCTCTCTCCCTTCCTGTCTAAAAAAATGAAAATTTACAAAAAAAGGAAAGCCTCTCTTTGCATGGATCCATAAGTGTGTACTATATCTACTCCTTGGGGCCCCCTGTAGAAGAAGAAAGAGCCTTCTCTTCTTTAGGATAAATAACCCTTTTAGGATAATGCTATCCAACTTATGTGGCAGTCCCCCTTCCTGGTTCAGAGCGAGTCAGAGACAGCATCTTGGAAAAACATGATTTGACTTTGGCCCTGAAGGACAAGAGGGTTTAGATTGACAGAGAGAAGTGAGAGGCACTTCGGTAGGAAAAGCGCGTGAGCGAGGCCAGTGAGAAGGGAGAGAAAGGCCGGAGACCCACCGGGCCCTCCCACCTGCAGCCAGCAAGTGCTGGGCTCTGGTGCAGGGAGCCTCAGGGACAGGTATGGGGCTCCTTTGAAGTTGGGCCTGCCATCATCCCAAGTCTTGTTTGTTTAGATTCTCACATCCGGAGCTCTGAATAATCTTTAACCACAGGTCAGCCAGCAGCCTCCAAGCTGACTGGTGAGGATCTGCGGGGGGAGCCATTAGGAAGGTGCTGCCAGCCCATTTACTGTCTCCATAAACATCCTCCTGCCAGTCTCCATCTGGCACAGGGCAGGGGAAGGAGCCAGGAGGGAGAATGCCTGACTTGGATGGGCGAAGGGTTCTCCACCCCTCTGGGCAGTACCCCGAAACTGATACCCACCTCCACCCTCTCCATATAAACTCCCCACAGGAAGCCTGGAGAAGAAAACACACGCTTCCCAAGGCTCACGGACAGAAGGCAGAATGTCCCAGAGTCACACACTCTTAGAGTTATAGGACCTTCAAGCCACAGAATCTTAGACATATACAGTGTGTCCGTAAAGTCATGGTGCACTTTTGACCGGTGACAGGTCAAAAGTGCACCATGACTTTACGGACACACTGTAGTTCTAGAACCATCTGGTCTGGTGGTTCTCAAGCTTCTTTAAAGCAGCAGAATCCTTTTGTCCAATGGAACCAAAAGTTCTGGTTGAAGTCTAAGCAGTGGCCACACATCCCTGCTCCCAACCACCAAAGAGATGCCGCTGGTTCCAAAGACCCTGCTGGAGAGTCACAGGTCTCATTCCAGAAACAGCACAGATTTCTCTGTTTGACCTTCATTCAGATACAGGGACTTGGTTTTAGGCTCCCCCTTCCAATGAGAGAACTGGCTTGAGGAATTGTCTATTTTGGTGGTGTTTCTAATCTAGGTATTCCTGTTTAATCTAAAAACAATGGCCCTTGCCATGTGGGTCAACGTTTTTACATATCTATGAGCCTCACAGACTACCTATGAGGTTAATGGTGGATGTATAATTATGTCCAAATAATAGATGAGGTGGCTGAGACACAGAGGAGCTGAGAGACTCACCCAAAGCTAGTGAGTAGTTGAGTCAAGTCTTGATTCATTCAGGGTGCCCTTTTCTTAAAGGAGGGTTTCGTCCCTAAGACTGCCAAGCCCTGGCTCCTTACCTACATACACAGCCCACCTTGGGTGCCCAGATCTCTCCAAGGTCCCCAAAACTACATGGTGGGCCACAGACATACTGGGTGGAAAAATACAGAACTGCCATTTTCGGACGTTAGAAACAATCCAATGTTGGCAAGTGTAAATGGTTGCACTTCGTATGAAGCCCTCAGGAGCTTTCAGGGAACTCCGAGGCAGGCAGCCCCACCCTCACCGCTGAATCAGGCTGCTGGGTACCCCACTGCCCCCCTTGAACCATGCTGGGACCTGGTGGCCTATCCATACCCAATATCTACAACTGATCCTTGATGGTTTGCACTCTTGTAAACTCTATTCTAGAAGACAAAGGAGGGCCACAGTCCCCACACTTGGAAGGAACCCAGACTTAATAGAGAGAGCAGGTGAACTCATGTAGAGAAGGTGGGAAGTAACACAGCTCACACTCTATGGCTCAAGGAGTAGCTACACCACGCTGTGTGACCTTGGGCAACTCACCAGACCTCTCTAGACCTGTTTTCCTATCTGCAAAATGCATACAATAATAACTTTCTTTATAATATATATAAAGAGGATTTAGGCTGTCTTCTTAAAGAACAGGACAACACACAATGCAGAATGCTGGTACCACTTTGACCTACATGAGCTTCAAATGGTCAGGAGGAGAAAGAGTCATTGAGAACAGAGGAGAGTCACTGAGAACAGAGGAAATCAGATAAGCCTTCCTGGTGGAAGGGAAGGTTTGGGGGTGGGCCCAGACATAATTGGCAGAATTTGGGGTGAGCAGAAAGAAAGTGCTGGAAGAGTCTCTGAAGCAAAGGAAGAGGAACAGCAAGATAACTTTTGAATCAAGAAGAAACAAAAACTGTCAAAGAAGAAATCATGATCAGCATCCTCAGCTCTTTTCTCCATCCCAAGAGCTTGGCTCAGGCTCCTTAAACTAATATTTGCCTCTCAGCCCTTGGCAGCCACAGCCGAAGGTAAATATTGGCTTAGCCTGGGAAGCGGAAGCCCCAGATGGCAGTGTAGTCCTCAGCCAGCCAGGAATGGCTCACACACTTTATGCCACAAAGCTTGGGCGCACCCTGGAGGGGGTCCTGACCCAGGATCTATCTGCAGAGAGGCCTAGGTCCTTCCCTGCAGGGCAGCCAGGCTGGCCCGCCACCCTGGGACTGGCTTCGCAGCAGCCTGACCCTCAGAAAGCTTGCTCAGAGTTTCCATACATCTCTCTCCTCAGTAGGCAGGTGGGATGTTTTACTAAGACCGGGGAATCTGGGCGTATGTTGGAAAGAAGCAGAATGCCATGTACCTTGGGAGCCCCCACCTCCTAGGCTCAGCCACTACCACTTTGATGTGACAATAAATCTTCTCACATTGACCTGATGCCCAGATCAGCCTGGGAGATCTGAGTTCCAGGCCCGGCCTGCCTTCTGACTGGCTGGGAGCATTTGGACAGGTCCCTCCCCGTCTCTGGGCCACATTTCCTCTTACTGAAAAACCTGACAGCACAGAGCCTGCTGGAAACTTTCTGTTTTCAAGTATCTCCCACCTGTGCACACCCCTTCTCCACAAGTTACCCACCATCTTTCCGCTTCACCTCTCCTCTGAAGGATCTGCTCCCTAAACGACTGCTAATTCCCCCCTCTGTGCCTATGCATAACCCGCTGTCTGGCCCAAACTGTTCTCCTCAACCAGTCTATTCTTTCCACCTCCTACGGTTCCTGACTTGAAACTCATCTCCCACAGGAAGTCCTCCTGGGTTGCTCCCCAACGGCACCCCCCCACACACACACCCAGTTTTTCTCTGTAGCCACACTTAACTGCAGAATTGGATTTAGGTCACAGAACATTTATATGGTGTGACCCTCTCCTCTATGTAAACACTCTTCAAGGAGATGGGTTTCCAATTCCTGTGTCTCCCCCAACCCCTGCACAGTGTCTAGGCTGTGGTGGTCACAGAGGGGTGCCCAGGAGCACCCTGTAAGCCGATCTTGGCTCAGCAGCTTTCTGCCAGGACCCACGGCTGCTCTTCCTGAGCCAAGATCTCTGAGAGGAGCAGGGAGAGTTTGAAAAACTGGGATAGGATCTTATCTCTCCGAGTATTAATCACCCCATAAAACTTGTATTTATTTAGTTGCTGGCGGGTCCTTTTTCCTGGAGGTAGGAAGCTGTTATTCTTGGAGATACCAGCCAGGCTAGGGCCAGGACACCCCGAGGGAAGAGGGTAATCTGCATAATGGCAGCCTGGAAGGCCTGAAGCAGTCCGTGGTGTGGACCTGGGTTATAGTTAGGGCAGCGGAGGCAGGATGGGGCACCTGTCTGGAGGTGTCCATCAGGGAGAGCCACCAGCCCAGCCTCCACTCTGTCAGGGGAAATGGCCAATCCATCCATGGCCTAATTTTCAAACCTACTATGTGCCAGGTACCCCAGGGTGTTTCTGGTCTGAGGAGCAGACACTAGCCAGGTGGGGTTTGGAGGGCTTTGGCCACCAGTTCCAGAAAAAGGCAGGAAGGGAGCAGGCTTGGCAGGAAGTCTCTAAAGTGGGGCACTGGTTTGGGAGATAATCACCCCAGGAAATATAGACTGATGTCTTCAAAAGAGGGAGAAGAGGGAAAGCTGGAGGAGCCAGAGGGACCTGGGTTGGTGAAAGGGGCCCGGGAGGACAAGGGGCAGTGAATGGCAGGCAAGGACAGAGGGGAATGTGGGAAGTGGGGACGAGAGGGAAGAAGGGAGGGAGGAAAACTGACCCTGAGACTCTATAGGGTGGCAGGCGTACCCACAGGGCAGGGGCACCAAATGAGGGCTTAGAGCAGCACGCCCACCAGGGAAGATGTCTTAGATGGACCTCTTTCCTTAAAAATCCATTTAAGAGAACAAAATGAAGAGATGTTTTAATTTGCTAATTGAATTTAGGGGCCATAACCAGTGTTTGAAAATGCCCAGGGATTATGGTGGTTTACAGCTGGGACAGGAATCAGCTGGGGCCTCAGCCTTATCAGGTATATAGAGAGGAGCCTGCCAGGAAAGCCAAATGAAACGGAAAATGCTTCATGAAAACCCATTTATAGTCAAAGAGAGGGAATGGGGCTGGCCCAGGTCGGGTATCTGGGCTCTGCCCCAGGGTGGGGCCCTTCACTCTACTTTCCAGGCCCCTCCTCAGCACCTGATGTTTGGAAGCCTCATCTCACCAGGTATGTCCCCTTCATCTCCACTCCCCCTATTTCCCCCTCCACACCCCACACCCCCGCTTCCTAGAATGTGAAGACCCAGCCTAACCCTCCTCTTCCAAGAAGCCTTCCTGGACTCCATTATCCCTACTGACCTCCGCCTCCTCTGACTTCCTCCCTCCCTTCATACATAAACCCACTGGAAGGTAATGGGAAAGGCACTGTTCTTGGCATCAGAATACCAAGTTCAAGTCCCAGTTCTGCCACATCCCTACACAGGCTAGTCAGGTCTTCCTTGGAGCTCAATTCATTCCCAAATGAGGATAAAAACCACCCCTTCCCCCAAGCTGGCTACTGAGAGGTTAAATGAGATAACTGGAGGGAAACCATCTTGGCAAATGGAAGGGATCCTATGACCACACCATTTAGTCAGTGATTTACTGTCTTCTCTTAGGTTATGCCCTGATCCGTCTGGAGTGCTTGCTTTGCCTTCCCTAATCTCCAGTGAGCCCGGGGCTGTCTGTGAGCAGGGCTGGGCCTACCTCAGCACCCCACACCCTCACCTTCAGCTCACAAGTCACCATCCACCCCAGCTCTCTCCCCTCACCACCCTGCAAATACTCCTCAGCACCCTCCACATGCCCTGCACAAGGTTCCACTCCAGAGAAGAAACTGGCTGGTTGAGACAGGTTCCTCGCTCAGAGCCCTCCCTGTCTTGCGTGGGAACAGGCATACAGATGGACCAAGGCTCAGTCAATGCCTCAGCAGAGAAGTGCAGGTGCCATGATGTGGAATACTAGAAACAGAAGAAAATCCCACCCGGAAGGCTTCAGCGAGGAGGTGGCTTATGAACTGGGCCTTGAAGCCTGAGTGGGATTTTGATCTTTGGAGACTATGGGGAAAAGCATTCTTCGCTTAGGGAAAAACAGGGATGTTGCTCCCTCATTCTATAACCCCCTCCCCAAAACAAAACTGTTACTTTCTCCAAAGCTGAAACAAAACAAAAACTCTGAGATATTCTTCTGTCTCCTGCCACGTGGCCAAGCCTTGGGCTGTCACAGTATGAGAAGACTGAGGCTCGGACAGGTGTTCAGGCTGGAGCGCGAACTCAGGCTGTATGATCCCAGTGCCTGGAAGTGTGGGGCCCTGAGAATACCAGAGCAGCTGAAAGGAGTTCACTTGAACTTCAGATGAAGCACTGCCCACTCCAAGATGGGTAGAAATCACTGACAGTCATTGAATGCCTACTGAGTGCCACAGAACTCAGCTCTTTGTGCCTTCAAAAGAACCCTGAAAACAATTATTATTACACCCATTTTAGAGATGAGAAAACTGAGGTCTCATAGCACTAGCTATATGAATAGGGTGAGGCCAAAGTCTAACCTGGGTGTGTCTGACTCCGGAGCCCAGGAGCATGACCACTGCCCGTCCTGCCCCTGGCATGTGCAGCCCCACCACTGCACAGGAGGGACGCAGGGCAGACTGGGCTTGGGCAGCCTGGGCTTCTGCTCTATTTGCCGAGACCCAGAGGAGCCTCACCACGTCCGTGTGAATGTAGAAACACTTTTATTGAGCTGAAAACCAGAAAGTTCCCAAACTATTAATAAAAACAGCCTCCTTGTTTTTGGAACTCAACAAGCAGGCTTCTGATGGTGACTTGTTTCTTTGTTTTTACATTCACAGCCTTTTTACCCTAAGTTTCTACTCAAAGGTGTTTTGAAAAGAAAAGCTTCACTGCTTCTAGGCTCTGAAGTCAGAAAGCAACCGCCTTCGTGGCATTCTTCTCTGCAGGATGGGCAATGAAAAGAATGGGCATTGGCTGAGCGTTAACGTGGTACCGAGGACTGTGATGGGCACTTTACTCACAGCCTCTTGAACTGAATTTCATCTTCCCATCAACCCATTTTACAGATGAGAAAGCCAAAGCTCATGCAGGCTCCTTCCGGACACACAGCCAATTTGCCAGTGGGCTGATTTGTGTGCACAAGGGTATGTGCACAAGGGTAGCTGATTTGTGTGCACAGAGTCTATGTGCACAAGGGTAGCGAGGCGAGAGGGATCCTGGGTTGGGAGTCATGCTGGGGACCCAGGAGCAGCCAGAAGAATCTTGGCTTCCCTTCAAATCACAGCACCCGGAGGTGTGCCCTGCACATAAGGGGCCAGAAGAGCGGGCACTCACCAAGCAGCTGGACACCCCGCGTGAGGCCGTAGACATCCACCAGGGCCCAGAGTGGGTCGGCTGTACGAACCCCATTGAAGAACAGCATGGCGGCCGAGTCGTTGATGCGGTAGAACACACGGCCCTTCTTGTCCACCCAGAAGGCGATGATGTTGCCCTCGTTGGCAAATTCCTCGGGCAGCGCTTTGGCCCAAAAGCCGCTCTGGGAGACCAGGTCGGGGCAGGCGTACTTGGGTAGTGAGTCAGGGTGGATGCGGGAGGGGTCCTTGCTCGTGAAGCCCAGGCGCAGCGCCCCGCTCCAGCAGCACTGCTTCTTGGTGATCTGGACGTAGGGGGGTGGCCTCAGACAGCCCGCAGCCCAACCCAGCCCGCCCGCCCGCCTCCACATCAGTGAGCCCAAAGCGAAGGGAGTGTGACTTTTCTGCAGCCCAGCGCCAGGCAGACAGCCGTGGAGGGTCACGCTGCCCAGCTTGCTCACCATTTGGACTCCTTTCCCTCCCTAGAAGCCTTCCCACCAGCCTTGTGAGAGCTAGTGGTCCCCATGGCCACCCCTCCCCCCCTCTTTCTTTGCCATGCAGGGGAGGCTGAGAAAGGAGCAAGGAAGAGGGAACAGAAAGAGGAAGGACGAGGAAGAGCAGAAGCGGCAGCAGAGAGGAAAGAGAAGACAGGTGCAGGGTGTAGTAATGGCCAAACAGAAGGCAGTGGCCGGTGGGTGGGGTGGGGGTAGAGGTCAGAGGTCCAGGAGGAAGCAGTGACAGAGAGCAGGGAGGGAAGCCCCACCTTCAGCCTGACTTGCTCGTAGATGAGGACCGGGCGGTTGCTGAAGGTGATGGCGTTGCAGAAGCTGGCCTGCCTCTTGACAGCCTTGTGGCTGAGGTCCATGAGGATCTGGGAACCCTTGGTGTGCGGGTGGAAAAGCAGTGGTGTGGCCAGGAGCACCCCGCCGGGCAGCACCGGCGGGCAGTGCTTCTGCTTGTGGTGGCATCGGTGAGAGGTGACAGGGAAGGGACCCCCGATGGAGTCTGCAAAAAAAAACAAAACAAAAAAAGCCACAGTGTCAAAGAACTTGGCAGTCCAAGAGCTTGACTAGGACCTCCCAAGGAAGGGCAGATGGATGAGACACAAGCAAAAGTCACCCACTGACTCGCCATCATAGCAATCCCCCACCACTGCCACCTTTTGCCAACATCCTTCTCCTGCTACCATCTATGCGACTTCCCACTTCACCATCTATCACCATTTATTATCCATCATCACTACCATCACCCTTCACCCATCACCTCCCACCAACACCACCTAGCCTTGTCCTTCACCCATCACTTCCTGCCACCACTACCTACCCTCATCCTTGACCCATCACCTCCCGCCACCACTACCTACCATCACCCTTCACCCATCACCTCCCACCAACACCACCTAGCCTTGTCCTTCACCCATCACCTCCCACCACCACCTACCCTTGTCCTTCACCCATCACCTCCCCCACCACCTACCCTTGTCCTTCACCCATCACCTCCCACCAACACCTACCCTTGTCCTTCACCCATCACCTCCCGCCACTACCTATCACAGTCCTTCACCCATCCCCTCCCGCCACCACCACCCACCCTCATCCTTCACCCATCACCTCCCACTGCCACCACCCACCCTCGTCCTTCACCCATCACCTCCCACCACCACCATCACAACCAACAACAACTACTACCATTTATTGTTTCTCACTGGTATTTACCACCATCGACCTTTGTGACAAATCAGCATTTACTACCAACAGCTACCACCATACACTGTCACTCACTACCACCGTCATTTGTTTTATTCAACACATATTCTTATGTATCTGCTGAATACCAAGCCCTGTCCTTGGCATCCTGTCCTCAGGAAGCCAGTGGGCCAGGGAGGGAGATGAGACATGGACAGGAACCACAATACAAACGGTAGGTAGGGCAGGCGATGAGAAGTGCTAAAGGCCATGCAGTCAGATCACTTCTCTGGAAGGCCTCCTGGAGGAGTGGAGGAGGAGGAGAAGGCATTGGAGCTGGACCAACGAGACAGGGCTGCAGTGAGCAGGCCACCAGTGGGGCTGCCATGGGAGACCAGGAAGGTGGGCGGGGCAGGCTTTGCAGCCCTGGGGCCACGCCCACCTCTTCCCTCCTTCAGAGCCACTTCCCTCCGCCCCAGGTGTCTGCATCTTGGACACAGGAGGCCTCTTCACACGGGCTTCCTAACAGAATTCAGATCTGCCTCAAGACCCCCTGGCCAGAGAAGTACAGCTCTTCTACAGACAGCTTACCACACCCCAAAGTGGATAGAGGACAGGACAGGGCTTGGTTCAGGGAAAGGCGCTTTACAATCACATGACGCTGGTGTCCAGGAGACAAGGCAGAGAGAGGAAAGAACACAGGACAAGGTGTCAGATGGCTGGTGTCTGTAGCCACTGGCCGTGACCATGGGCAAATCATTGCCCCCCCCCCGTCTTCGCCCCCCGGCACAATGGGGCCTCTAGGTGATGGCTCTGAGCCATGGATCAGCAGCACTGGGCAGCATTAATGCACAGCCTGGGCAGGTGGGGTGGGGGGCTGTTCACTGCTTCCCCAAGATCTGAGCACCATCCATCAGGAAGGGGAGCTGCCTCCCACCCATCACCTCAAGGAGAGACACGGAGGACGGAAGACGACGGTGGGGAAATAGAAAGCCACAAAATATGACAGGCCTGGGAAGTTTCAAATTTTGGTCCCTTCAAGGCAAGAATTTAATAATGCAGAAAACTCGGTCAATGTCAGGCCCGCCCAGAAGCCTGCCACTCTCTCAAGGGGAGGAGCGTTTCCAGGAAAGAAAGGGAGACAAGGAGGGAAGGCAGTGGGAGGGAGGACTCCCTGACTTGGTCCAGGCCGTGTCTGCATCACTTTGCATGTTTGTTTCCTCCTTCCCAGAGGGACACAGGCAGCAGTAGTCTACTGTCCAGGGATGACCAGATGCCTGTGAGTCAGCCCCCAGGCCTCTCTGGAGCAGCTGTCTGCATGCCAGGCCCATGTGGTTAGAGGGGGCAGCACACGTTGCTGCCTTGCTCTTATCAAGGGGACAAGACTGGAACCACCAAGCAGCACTCAAGGGCTTTGAAAGCCATCAGGCAGTGAGGGCTGGAACTGCTCAGTGTCTGGGAATTGCCAGACAGTCTGGGAAGGCCACCTGGAAGAGGCTGAGTGGCCCCTGGACAGTACAGAGCAGGGGAGGTCATTCCAAGGAAAGGGACAGTTGGGGTGAAGGGCAACGGGTGGCACTGGCTACAGGTGCCCTGCCTGGAAGAGGTACCCACGGGGCAGACACTTGATTTCAAAAACCACCTCTGGTAAAAGCTAATGTTACATATTATTCAGGGATGTATACATATGTAAAAAGGAAAGCATAAAGGAAAACACACCATGTAGACCAGTGGTTCTTAACCTGGGTTCTATCGAACCCTAGGGGTTCGATGAGTCAGTCTCAGGGGTTCAGAGAAGCCTCTGCCGCGGAGGCCAGAATAAAGTAATACCGTAATTTGTTGTGAGTTCATGCACTTTGTTGGTTTTGTTCTTTGAGCAAGGTGATGTTCATGCACGGCTCATTTTGTGCACCAGTAAAAAAACATATACCTGTGTCTTGAATTTGGAAAAAAAATCATATTTTATTTATCACTAAATAAGGGTTCGGTGAATGCACATATGAAACTGGTGGGTTCGGTACCTCAAAAATGGTTAAGAACCACTGATGTAGAGGATGAACGGATAACACATTGTGGTACATCCATACAGTGGAATACACCCAACAGTAAAAAGGAAATCAATCACTGATACAGGCAGCAACATGAACAAATTTCGAAATAATTATGCTGAGTGAAACAAGCCAGTTTAAAAACACAATGTGTACATACTCCATGGAGCCTCTATTCCTTTCCAAGCCCTTCCTCTCCCTCCACCTAGTCCCATTTGCATCAAGTCCAGGGAACACACTCTAAGCTCCAGTGATAACGAGCAGAGTTGGTTGCCGAGGGAGGTGCAGGGAGAGAGGGAGGGAGGCCCATGGCCCCAAGCGGGCGTTTCAGGTAACAGACGTGTTCACTATTTTGAATGTGGTGGTGGCTTCATGAGAGTATACATATGTCTAAACCCATTCAGCCTGACCTGTGGGGGCACAGTGGATAGAGCGTCAACCTGGAATGCTGAAGTCACCAGTTCGAAACCAGTCAAGGCACATACAACAAGCAATCAATGAACAATTAAAGTGAAGCAACTATGAGTTGATACTTCTCATTCCACCCCCTCCTCTCTCTCTGTAAAATAAAGAATAAAAGCTTTTTTAAAAAAACCATTCAATTGTACACTTTAAACACGTGTGATTTAGTGCGTGGCAAAAATACCTCAATAAAGCAATTTTTAAACCCCTTCTGAGCCCAGCAGCTGATCAGAGCCTCTCCTATGCCCTGCCCCGCCCCAGCCTCCACTCAGATTCCAATCCATGGATCAACTGCAGAACCTCAGATTTTCAAAATGCTTCCTCTTATTTCCACCCATTCCACTCGAGGTCCTGGGACCCCGGATAAAGGTATAGAAATCAACGGCTCTGAACAACTATGATGGCTACCCCCGGGGGCCAGAGATCCAAGCCCTGGAAGGATCATTCCCAAGGCTCCCCTTCCACGGGGAGAATGTGGGCGGGCAAGGACAGCAAGAGCCCAGTCACCCTGGCTGACAGCAGAACAGATGGAGAAGGGGGACAAGGGAAACCTGGTCCCTTCAAGGCACAATGTGCACCCAGACCTGGGGCCTCAAAATGCACACTCATGAATGCACACATACACCTCTGAGCACAGGCAAGTGTAATCCAGACCCAAGAAGACAGAGGAGAGAGACTTATCCTTTCCCTTATCCCTGAGACTAGGAATCATACATTTCCATGTGCACTGTGCACACACATCTGGATTCATGTACACGTGGATGTACACATACCCGTCACACATGGGCTACACGTATCTAACAATAATGGCAGCAATTTATCAAGTGCTGACATGTGCCAGCTCTGAACTGGGAGCTCTACACACACTTGCTAGTTTTACCCTCTTAGCAAACTTAGGAAATAGGGAGGGACATTACCAGACCATTTTACCGATGGTGAATCCGAGCCTCAGAGAGACTGAGTGCCTTGCCCAAGGTCACACAGCCAGAAGGCAGAGGCTCTAGGAGCCAAACCCAGCCCATCTGACTGCAGCGCCTGTGCTTTGGCCATTCAGTAGTAGGAGCCAAGAAAGCATGGGTTTGGTGTGTGGGCATATTTTTTAAATGTGCATTAAAATATGGTCATATGGTCATAGCTGCTAAAATACAAGGAAAGACGTTCATCCATGAACCACCTATAAACATCACAAGTAGCACATCGGCATTCTATTATATTGCCTTCATGACACGTGGATTACCACCAATACTCAGACGCACAAACCAGGTTTTCATACACTGCCCTCGCACATGGCTGCTAGGACACAAGATAGTGCAGCCATTGTGGAAACTGGCTTGGCATTTCCTTAGGATGCTAACCATTCACAACACAACCCAGCAGTCACATTAATGGGCACTAACCCATGAAAACACATGCACACAAAGACCAGCACATACATGTACAGCAGCTGCATTTATAATAACCCAAAACTGGAAACAACTCACACGTCCTCCCACTGGTGAGCGGACAGAGGACATGTGGCGCATCCACACCACGAATGCCACTCTGCAGTATAGTGAAAGGAACCCCAATACAATAAGGAGGAACTTCAAAAGCATGCGAAGTGAGAGAAGCCAGACTCAAAAGGCTACATTGGTCCAAAAAAGGCAAAACTATTGAGGTAGGATGATCAGTGTGGATCAGAGTTTGGGGAAGAAAGAGAGACACAGCAGCAAAATGAAGTTTCTATGGAGACAGAAAGGCTCGATATTTTATTGTGGTAGTGGTTATACAACTTAAACATTTGTCAGATCTCGCCAAACTGTTCACTTAAAACGGTGACTTTTATTAAAACGGTGACTTTTTTTTTTTTTTTTTTTACAGGGACAGAGAGAGAGTCAGAGAGAGGGATAGATAGGGACAGACAGACAGGAACGGAGAGAGGTGAGAAGCATCAATCATTAGTTTTTCGTTGCCGTCACAACACCTTAGTTGTTCATTGATTGCTTTCTCACATCTGCCTTGACCGCGGGCCTTCAGCAGAACGAGCAACCCCTTGCTGGAGCCAGGGACCTTGGGTCCAAGCTGGCGAGCTTTTGCTCAAGCCAGATGGGCCGGCGCTGAAGCTGGTGACCTTGGGGTCTCGAACCTGGGTCTTCTGCATCCCAGTCCAATGCAAAACAGTGACTTTTATTGTCTGTAAATTATATCTCAAAAGGAACCACGACGCTAACAAACCAGGTCTGCATTAGGATGGAGGAAAAGGAGGAGGGAATCTCTAAGCCATCCCTCATCAATCCACTGCAGGCAGTGCTAGGATCTGGACCACCTAACAGGAGACCCCAAAGCCTGGTCCAGCTTGCCACTCCCATCCTGCAGTTCCCTCCACATCTGTGAAGTGTCGTGCTGTTCCCTGACCTCCCTGGGTATGAGGAGAGTGCTTTGGACCTGCCAAGTCCTGTGCTGGCCTCCGCCCGCCCACAGCATGGTCTCCGAGGCTGTCAGGACAGCCCTGAATACAGGGACTGATCCGGGAGCTGTCCTCAGTCCCCTCTCTCTATACTCAAAATCTCTGGGTGATCGACTCTTACCAAGCCGCTTCTGTGGGAACAACGTGAAAACCCTCTCCGTCCTGCTGGGTATCTCCTGCCCATGGACCATGGTTACTCATCACTTGGCAAGCCCCAGCTAAACTGACCCTAACCCTCCATGCTCTGGGCCCCAGTGGAGTCTCTGAGTATACAGCCCCCAAGCTGACAATTCCTGCCCAGAAGTAAACATCCCTGGGCTCAGCCCCCTTCTGTCCTCCCTGCTGCCGTGGCCTCAGCCCAGGCCTATTCTTTCTCTTTGGACAAAAGCGAGGCCACCATGTATGACCACGTAGACTCTGCCCTGCACGCCTCCAGGGGGCACCATTCTCATGGATTTCAATAGGAATGGTGTCCTCAGAGATGTCCAACATGGCAGCCCTGTCCTGGGATCACCACCTCCCCAAGCCCTGCTATCCCTTCTTCTGCTATCTCCCCCCTCTATCTCAGCTGGCATTATGATCTGGGGGGAGGAAGGTGGAAAAGCAAAATGAGATTAACCCTGAGAACAGCTCAGATACCAAGGGCCAGGAGCTGGGGGCAGGGCTTCTTTCCTATACCTCCAAAAGGGCTCCCTCCCTGCACTCTGACACACACTGTGAGCCCTTAAGGTCCCCATTCTATGGATGAGTAAGTTGACCAAGCTGTGTAAGGTCACACATCAGCTAAGTGGACGAGCTGGGACTTGAACCCTGGTCTTCCAATACCATGCCCAGGGTCCTTTACCCAACTCAGTATCTAATACTAGCGCTCATTTTCCCCTGAGTCCAAGATGACAGGCATAGTGGGAAAAGGCTAGTGGAGGAGGTGCTGGCCAGTCCCAGAAGGGGAGCAGCCTCAGCATGTGGCCTTAAGATATTGGACCTGTGTGCTGTGCAACCGCTCCCCAGTGGCCAATGGTCCTGGGCAGAACCCCAAGCTTGCCATCTGGCTCCCAGCAGAGCTCCCAGGGAGCCTCCCACTTAGTGACAGCTTTACAAGCTTCTCAAGAGCCATGGTGGGGACACCCCCCACAGGCGAGGCTGATGTTGACACAATGGAAATTGCCCCCCATAGCCCATTCCTCCCGAGCATTTATGAGCTGCCAGACGGACACAAGCCTGGTCAGCCCTCCAGGTGACCCTCAACTAGCTCCAGCCCACATTCCTGCTTCCCAGTGGGGTCCCAGGGGAGACACCCAGACACAATGTATCCCCCAGAGTGACCTCTCACTGCCTCTGCCAAGCTCTGCCTCAGAACCATCCTGGCAGAGCCCCGGATGCTCAGGCTGGGCTGAGCTGGGCTGCCAAGGAGAGACAGGGACGAAGCAATACTAATGACAATGACCAAACTCTATGTGGCTTAATAGGCAGTGTCTTTATACGCCCCCAGTGCCACTCTGACACAGGTCCTCAGATGAGAAGTTTACCTGACGAGGTCACCCAGCCAAAGTAAAGAGCCCAGATTGGAGCCTAGACCTGCTGCCTCCAAACCCAGCAGCTCTGTCACTGTGAGACCTCTGAGAGCCTCACTTTTCTCATCTGTAAAATGGGGGTATGACAGACTTTCTTCATGAGATGATATATGTAAAACTAACCCATTAAGTGGTTGCTATAACAATAATGATAGTTATATGTAGTTATAGTTATTAAGAATTACTAAGTTATTATATAATAGTATTGCTATCGACATTAATCTGTGCTGTCCCGCCTCCACACCTTTGCTCAAGCCATTCCGCTAGCCCCCTGTCTTTTCCCTGCCCCATCTCTCCAAATCTCAGCCATCTTTCAAGCCCAGCTGGCTCTCGCTGCGTTCAGGATCACCTTGTTCTGAATCCGTCATGATGCCAGAGCTAGCATGACCATTTGCATCCCTTATGACAGAGGCCTGTCTCACTCCCTGGTTAGTGAGGCAGAGCAAAGAGTTTGAACATGGGAGGAAGGCAGCCCTGGGTTCAAACCCTTGCCATGCCACAAACTTGCTGTGTGACTTTGGGCAAGTCACTTTACCTCTCAGGACCTTGATGTCTTTCTCTGTAAAACAGGGTCATCATAGCTGTCCTACCCACCTCTCTGAGTTGTCGTGAGGACCCAGTGGGTTCACAGATATGAAAGAATTTTACAAACTTGAACACCCGACCCCAACATAATGTCTTATTTTTTCATTATAAAAGTAACAACCACACCAAATGAAAGCTCACTTCAGCCCAGACACATCTGTTTTATCTTATCCCAAATGCCCTGATCCCAGATTGCCAGGGTGGTTCTGACTCGGATTACCTTATACACACGCACTGAACAGGGGTCTCCCTGGTGGAAAGACTTTGGGAGCCAGTTTAAGGTGGGAGAGCAGGTGGGGAGAGGGCGTGGAGGAGGAACTATAAAACTGGGCAGATCTGAACTTCTCTGGATTCCGTCAAGGGGCCCACTTCCTGGCTTCTTGCCCATAGGCTTGGCCCAGGCCCACCTGTCTGCTGGAAAGTCTACTTCTTCCTTCTCACTCAGATACGCCCTTCTCTCACACATCCTTCAGGCCTTGATGGCAAACCCCTTTTCCTCCCAGAAGTCTCTCTCTTCCAGGCTCGGTTAGGAACCCTGCTATGGACCTCCAGCGACCCCCCCCCCCACACACACACGCTTTACAAAGCATCAAGCAACCTTTCTCAACTCGGAGTCCTTCACAGAACTAAGCCCAAATGTCCTGAGGTATCCCTTGCATGCAATGCATTGACGTGCCTTCTCCATACTCAGAGTGGTTCAGGCGACATGCCACCCATGGGACAGCTCAGAGTCACTCAGATCATTTTCTATGTTCTTCAGTGCTGCTTTCTGGCTAGAAAATCCTTCAGGGTTCCTTGTGTGTCTCCCTGGTGGATGGTGAGCCTCCCGAGGACAGAGACCAGGGCCTTTTCTCCTGCTGTTACCCTGTGCTAGCTCAGAACACATACCAGGTGCTCACTGAAAGCTACTGAATGACTTGTCATTGTTCAATTCTTCAATCTACTGATCACTCGGCAAATGTCCAAGGAGTGCCCACTTTGTACCTTTTCCTTTCTGGTGTCCTATGGAGAAATTAAAGAGAGGACTAAAGGGACAGTTTCTTCACTGCCTAGTACCAAGATGCCACACTACCAGCCTGACGACAGCCTGACTGCTCAAGAACCTTCAATAGCTCCCGCTTGTCTGTGGGAGAAAGGAGAAAAGGAAGGTCGCGAGGGGTGATTTTTTTCCTTGTGCACCAGACGCAGCACCAGATAACTTCCTGTACCCCTGAACCCCTAAACCCCTGAAAGGCAGGTATCATGGGAAGCAGCCTCAAAGATGGCCCCAGTGAGCCCCACACTCATGCCCTGGCAGTTAAGTCCTGCCCTTGAGTGTGAAATGGAACTAGCAACTAGCTCCTAACAAACTGAACCCAGCTGAAATAATGGCGTCACTCCTGAGACTGCCTTTTAAAATGCCTTCGGCCTCCACAATGGTTACTCTCTCTTGCCTCTCTGGGGCTGCTCCCTCTGGGGAAGCCAGATGCCATGTCTTCAGGTGGCCCTAAGGAGGAGCCCATATGGGGCGGGACCAAGGACTTCCAATAGCCATGTGAGTAAGTTTGGGTATAGATCGCCTCCAGTCAAGCCTTTGGGTGAGACCACAGCCCAAGCCAACAATTTGGCTGCACCCTCACAAGGCAGGAAGCTGGAGGCACCTATCTAAACCGTGTCGAGATTCTTGACCATAGAAGCTATAAGATAATTAAATGTTGTTTTATGCCGCTAACTTTTGGGGTCATTTGTTATGCAGCAATAGATATGTTATGCAGCAATACTGTACCAATTAGTCCCATTTTATAGATAAGGAAACAGGCTCTAAGCGATAATAAACTGCCCAGAGTCACACAGTTAGTCAGTGGTGGGATGATGCTGGACTCATGTCTGTCTCACTGGGCAGGTGTCCTAACTGGGCCGCCACTAGTTGGCCAGCACGTTCGGCGCCCTCTCCCTTCCGTGACCACCACACCTTGTTCAGTTTCTCCGGGACCTCTGCAGCCCCCATGCATACACCTTTGCCATTTAGGGATGGGGCCATCTAAGTACCCCATCACCTCCCCCACAATGCCTATGCGTATGGCAAGTCCTGCTGCTCCCTGGAAAACTGAACAAATTCATGATGACAAGGAGGGCAAAGGACAGTGGCCGGAGGCGGGCAGGATTGGCACCCTCAAAGCCAAGTTAATCTCCACACTGAGCCTCCTGCTCTTACTCACTCTGCGACATCCCAATCTCTGACATTTCCGGCAGCCAGATGTGTATACAGATGTGCCTCCCCATAGCCTCGCTGCTGGGAGGGAACCAGACTTCCTCCTCCCCGTTTCCCAGCCCAAGATTCCAGAAGGGGATTCCAGATGGGAACTACTCCGGGTTCAGGTCCCTCTCCCTGGCCTCCCAGCACCGCCCCAAAGCTCGTGGGCCAGGCCTGAGAGAATGAGAGGGAGTATGTTTCAGTCACATAGCTCCACACACCATGCAGACATCACCCTTAGTTCCCCTTACACAAATCCACACTCACTCATGAGTACACGCGTGCACACACACAGCCAGTGTGTGTGCCTAATGGCAGACAGAAGCACCCAGGGAGCATTCTGGCCTGGGGACCCCCCAAGGCTAGAGAGGCAGAAGATGCAATCTTGGTACTTGAAGGCAGCCAGGCTTACGTGGTATACACATTCACAAGCACATGCAGACCTGGAGAAGCTTCCGTGGAAACTCACAAAAGCACATCCATTTACTGAGCGCTTATTATGCGATAGG
Source organism: Rhynchonycteris naso (assembly GCA_037038555.1). Classification (NCBI taxonomy): domain Eukaryota; kingdom Metazoa; phylum Chordata; class Mammalia; order Chiroptera; family Emballonuridae; genus Rhynchonycteris; species Rhynchonycteris naso. The sequence continues at coordinate 240,809,715 of CM072999.1, read as the reverse complement.
TACGCTGACCCCTATGTCCCTTAGCTCACTTAATCCTTTCTACAACCCTTCAGGGTATACTTTATGTACCCAAGTTATGGAAGCGGACTCTGAGACTCAGATAACGGAACTGACACAAAGTCATGTGGTCACTAAGAGAGAAAAAGGATTCAGACTCTCAGCGAGGACACCAGCCCACTTTATCCTTCCTCTCCAGCCTTTCTGGTTTCAGGTCTCACATCTTCTGAAATGGTCCTGAAAGCTCCAACTCATCTGCCTCCTCAGGCCACCTGCAGCTCTAACTACCATGAGGTCCAGAGGCCCGGGGCCTGTACCCCCCACTCTTCCCTCTTAGGCAGCTGCTGGTGCCCATGTGTGTTAGGCACTGACTGGGTTAAGAGAATACAGAGATGGGTGAACCTGACCCCTGCCCTCCAGGAGCCCATAAGCACACTGGGTGTGATACATGTGTGTACGTATGTTCTCAGACACATCTGCCAGGCTTACCTCGACCTAAGCCTCCAGAGCGGCTCCTCCTGAGCTAATCCCAGAGCTCACGGCCCATCTGATGCCCCTCCCACTGCCGGTCTGAGAATGAAGGAACTGGAGGGGAAGTAGGGGGTCAGCTGCAGAAGAAACAAGGCCTGGCTTCCGCTCTGAGCCACCAGCCATTTCCTCCTAGGTCACAGCAGCCCCGTCTGTGACAGGACAGAGTGGGAACCAATCTCTCAGGTCCCTACACCCCAGGATCTAGGGTTTGTTAGTCCAGAGACCAACCTGGGGGTGACATGTATGTCTGGGAGCCTGTGGCCATGTCATCTGCTCATCACATCACCCCTCAACATCGGGTCTCTTTCTTGCCCTTGGGGGAACACTGAGGGACATAAAAGAGGAGAGGGAGGGGACAGAAGGGGAAGGGAGGGAAGGGGGGGGGAGAGCTCCCAGTATTGCAGCTGCCTCCCTCTCTGCTCTTCCTATCCCCCCATCCATCCCTCTGGATAGGGGGGAGGCTCTGGAAATGCGCCCAATGAAAGAGATCAAGCATGTAAGTGCCAAAACCATTTCCAAGTGGCAATTAATTTCTCCCATGGGTCCCCTGCCAGGCTGGTCCCAGAGGAGCTCAACTCCTCACCAGCAGCCACACACACACACACACACACACACACACACACACACACACACACTCAACTCATGCAGAAACACATCTATAGAATAACAAGAACATATCACAGACAGAGAGTCCCACAAATGTGGCTGCTCACAGATAGAAACACAGACATGACAACACTCAATCGCTAAATATTATACAGATAAATACACGTCACATGAATACACACAGAGAAGCCTAAAACACAGATACCCAATCTGCAGACGCAGAAACACAGACAGCCAAGACACCCCCACAAGCCCCCCAACCCCCTCCAAACAGTGCGGTGTCACTCTCGGTCACCTCCCTCTCACGGCTCACTGTAACCCAGCAACCCAAAATCCTCAGCTTGAAGCAAACCAAACCCCAATGCGCCAGTGAAACGACAGTCAGAAACTATATAACCATGCCTTCAGCAGTCGGGCTGCGGGCTGAGCGCCCCAGGAAGAAACAAGCCCCCTGCACCCCTCACTTTCCCCAACTCACCTCCCAGAAGGAAGGAAGCAAAACCAGAGCCACGGGGATGGCCAGGCACAGGTATGGGCACATGCAGATGTGGGTGGGGACATGTGAGGACAGTGCTAAGGGGTTGTGTGGATACAGGCAAACATCCCCTCTCCACAACCCCCTACTGCCAGGGCAAGGGGGTGGGGGCCACAGCAGATGGGACATGTGACTAGCACTTCCCAAGGGCCACCCAGCCTAGATGCCCAACTCCTAGAGTTCTCAGCACACCCAAGCTAGACTGCTGTCCCCGGGGGGAGAGGGAAGGAACGTAAGGGCCCTGCCTCAGAACGCCTTTCCAAGCCCTTTGGGTATTCCCCACGTACACCCTACATCGCCTCATGCAACCCTCCCAGTGCTCCTAGGAGAGGGTACTAGGATTAACCTCACGGACAGACGAGACACGAGGCTCAGGGAGACACTCGCCGTCACCACAACACATCTATCTATTCCAGTGCACGAGCTCTTGATGGCCATGCCCCGTCTGGGGTGGTTGGGGGGTCCCCACACCCTCTGAAGCCTGTGCTCCAAGGCAGCTGGAGAACAGTGTGCTGCATCCTGAGCTATTCTGTGGGCCTTTCTGTCCCTCCCAGTCCACAGCCTTGCCCAAGTCAGACTCCAGTGGAAAATGTCAGTCCGGCTCAGCCCTTTTCCCAATAGGCCCCACTGGGGGCCAATGGGCTCTGAGCGAAGCCCCCACCCCGCAGGTAGGCAGGGCCAGGCGCAGGTCAGCCCAGTCCTAGTCTCCGGCCAGGGCCCAGGCCACCGGCACTGGCCCTGGCTGTCTCCAGATTATGTGTCCCGCAGAGCCTTCCATCTGCCACCTTGCCCTCCAGGCCCAGGACAAAATTCATTTCCTTTTATGAGAGCCAATGATTTGCTCTTCCCATGTCTTCTTCCTTGACTTTTTATTTTTTAATTAGAAATTACTCTCTCAAAGTCCAGAGCCCAGAAGGGGGAAGCCACCTGGTCAGCAGTCCTAGCCACAGCTTACCACCCCTTCTTCCTTCCTGGGCCTTCCTGGTTCTTCAGTGCCCACTGGGCTCCCAGATGGAGAACACCCCTTCCCTAATGCCCTCCCTGAGGAGGAAGGGGCACAGAGGGCATGTGACGGGGCTGCCCGTGGCCTGCCCTCACTGTTCCGCCACCAGCCAGTTTCATAGGAAGCCCAGCTCCTGGGTCCCAGCGATGACAAAACAAGTCCCTGGGAAGGCTTCCCCCTCCTGGGTCTGGTGCCACATCAGCCATGTTACTCCCAGATCACAACACTTGAGCCCGGTGGCTGAGCGAACAGGAGTGGGGCAAGCAGGAGCCCTATGACTAGGGACACAACGGGCACTTCTCCCTTCCACCCCTTCACCTGCTTGCTGGTGTTTTCTGTCTGACTGTGGACATGAACTCCAGGGATCAGAAGTTCATTACCCTCCCTCCGCTTTGAGAACCGAGGTCAGACAACGTGGGAGCTGTCACTTGCACACCCATGTGCTTAGGCAGCAGCCAGCACAGGTGCATACCCACAGACACCCCTAATGCACACTTATGAGCACAAGCACACACACACTCATGCACACATGCGTGTGCCCACACATCTCTCCATGAAACTCGGTGCTGACCTCGAGGGCCCACAAACAAGTACCCCCAGCTGCCAAATTGCGCTTTGTTTCAGTCCTGGGAAAAGGGGGACACCCAGGACCTCACATCCCACTTGGGGGCTTGTCAGTCCCCTGGGGAGATAAGAGGACAAGGAGACTTTGTGGGGAGACTCGGCTGCTTGACTTCCCACTGGTTTCCAGGGAAAACCCCCTCTTCCTGCTCTGCCAAGCCCCTCGCTTGCCTCCACCCCAGCTCCTGCTAGCCAAAGAGTCCCCCAATGAGTGAAGAGCAGGGGTATGACTGTGCCTTCAAGCCCTAGGGCCTCTCAGCCCCGGCCTCCCCAGGTGGTCCCCAGGCTGAGGGTGGGCAGACCCCCAGGCATCAGATGGCGCCTTACCGTGGAGAGTGCTCCGGGTGATCTGTCCCCCCATCACGGGCAGCAGGCAGCTCGGCCACCTCCGTTTGGCTAGCTAGCCTCGTCACCAAACCACCCTGGCTGCCAGTTCCCCTCCTCCTGCCCCCTCTCCTCCCCTGCGGTTGGCGGCTGCCATGGCAGGGCTGAGCCTGCCCTCCCGCGCCCCCAGGCGCTCCCTCCCGCACAGCACACAGCAGCCGCCTGCTCACGGGCTCACCACTGCCTCCCAGCTTCCCCCCCACTGAGCCTCCCCCACCTCCCAGCGCTGGTACAGGCAATGGGATCTGTCATGTTTATTTACATAAAGAGGAGGAGACTAGAGGCTTCCTGAAATAACCAGCTCAAGACAGCGATGGAGATGCCCCAGCCTGAGCACTCATACACACTAGCGCGCACACACACACAGGCACACACACATGCACATTCCCATTACACACCTCATTTTACACACACACACACAACCTCACCATTTACCAAGGCCCTCAGCCATTCCTGTGTCGATATGCGCCCACTACATGAACACATCAAGTGAGGCAGCACGCCACCGCGGGCACAATCGGTGGTGCCCCTGCCCCGAGGCCCTTTCTATCTGGCTAGTGGAGCTTAATAACAAAAAGCCTCTTCCAGGCGCCGCTGCAAGCGCTTTAGAAGCATTAACCCCTGCCGTCCGCATGCCCCGAGTGATGAGGTCAGTAGTACTGACAGGTGCTATCCTCATGATTATTATCTCACAGACGAAAACACTCAGATAAAGCGGTAGCCCACCTCGGAGGTGGCAGGGCTAGGAGGCAAACCCAGGCAGTTTGGCACCCAAAGCCACACTTTTACCACCACACCAAACTGTCCCTTTGATCATAAACAGACACAAACACACACCAATATACACAGACCGCAACACCCCTCTACACCATGTCACATGTAGATACACTAACAGGCTCACGAACGCTCTCAAGCACTCACCATTGTGCACACTTAGCTACCGACTGCCCACCAGACACACACTCACCCCGACACAGACACACCTCTCAATGTACACACTCAACACACACACATCCCCACAGATCACGCAGTCTCTGGAGAAATCCAGAGCTGTGAAGTGCGGCCGCCCCCACTCGGGGAGAGGGCAGAGGGCAGTGGGAGGGCAGTGGGAGGGCAGGGCCCCCAGCTCTAGGCAGGCACTCTGGGACAGATAAGAGCAGCCACAGCGCCCTGGTGCTCCCTGCCCACCAGCACTGCATGCCCGATCTGCTTCACACTCCAGCAGCAGGGACTTACCGTTCTGTTCACTTTACAGAAAAGAAACCGGGCGGGGGTGGGGGGGGCGCTGAAAGGCTCAGGAACTTGCCTGAGGCCCACTCAGCAGGTCTGAGGCAGAGGCAGGACGCAAGCCCAGGTCTGTGGGACAACATCACAGTTGCAGACTATCTGCAGGACAGGGACCTCTCCCAGGAAAACAGGACAGCTCCTCTTCCCAGGCCCTGGCCGTCCCCAGACTCTGTCCTCAGGGTTAAGGATCAGGGTTCCTAGGGAAATAACTGGGTGGGGAAGGAAGGTCAGCAAGCAGAGAATGGAGGCCTCAGGAAGGAGCTGTGGGAAAGATGGGGGTTGCTTCCCATCAGATGGAACTCAGAGGCCTGGGCACTGTGAGGGGCTATGCTGGGCCCTGAGCCCGATCTGGGGGAGGGGAGGAGCAGGGTAGAAGGGGAGGGGAACCCAGGCCTGATCTAGGGTCATCAGCCCGAGGACTGGTAGGCCCTGCTTAAGAGTGGCCACAAACCCAGCATGCTAACCCACCTCCCAGACTAGAGGCATGCCCCACACTTCTCCCCGGGGAAAGCAGGGACACACAAGGCTGCCCCTTTCTACAGGCACAAGCTGGCTCACGACTGGGCACAACCACGTGCACATGTACACACACGCTCCGTGACACACACACCCTGTTCCTCTCGGGGAAGGAGGTTAAGTCAGAGTCTGACCAAGAGGAAATAACCCAAAATCTTTTGTAGGGTAAACAATCATAAGAACAGCAAACGCGAGACCTGACTATGTGCCTGGAAATTCTAAGCACATTACACACATTAACTTGTTCAATCCTCATGGCAATGCTAAGAGGCAGGTCACATTTTTATTCCCATTCTATAGATGAGGAAGCAGGCAAATTAGGCTGCTCTGAAGGCTGTTCCTGCAGAGGCAGCCCCTCTCATCCTGCCTGCCTTTTGACACACCTGGCTGCCCTTCCTCAGCACCCCTTCCAATGTCCAGCACCTCTTCTAGGAAGCCTCCCCAAGGCCCTAGATAGAGAGGAAGTCCCCTTTTTTTGGAGCTTGCCTCTCCTCTGAGCCCAAGCCACGCCTCTCCCAACCCCTGTCCTACTTACTCTACCCTGTCTGTGGCATTGGCTTCTGCTGGGTACATCTCAACAATACAAGTTGATCGACATTTATTGAGCACCTAACATGTACCAAACATTAAGTAAGCTACATAATAGGGATGCAATGATGATCAGCAACAGACAGACCCTGGCTCTTGTGGACTCAAGAGGCCAGAGGGAAATAGACATTAATCAAGAAGTCTCACTAAGGAATACCGCCACAATCCTAGGAAAGTATCTTGACACACGGGAGCAAGGTTCTGGGGGGCTCAGGGTAGGCTTCCTGAAAAGCAATGGTGAAGCAGGCCTGTCTGTGTGTTCCGCAGGTCAGTTGGGGACAGAATGCTCCAGAGCGTGAGCACAACATGTGCAAAGGCCCTGTGACTGGAGTGAGACCCACAACTCCGAGACAGCAGAAGGATCCTGGGAAAATTCCTGGTGGCAAGCCAAGGCGGTTTGGAGACATACCAGGTGGGCCCCAAAGAGCAGAATGAAGAACCTGGTCCTTTTCCTGATGGTTTCAGCAGGGAGGCAACCAGACCAGACTGCATTTCTAAAAGGTCACCATGCCATCTGGTGTGGAGAATGCATGGGAAGAGGCAGCAGACACCAGGGGAGAACGCAGGGGCATCTGGCAGGGTCGGGCCTGTCCCTGACTTGCCCACACTCTCCTCGGGCCTAGAGTCATGCCTGCCCAGAGCCAGTGCTCAGAAAATATCTCAGATAAAACTGATAGCACATACTTTTCCAGAAACAGGACTGGGTGAAGTAACTGAGCAAGGATGGGGGCAGGGTGAGGCCTCAGCAAACCAGGAATCTCTCAGGAGGGCGGCACCTCCCTCCGGTCACCTGAGCGAGAATGAAGTAGAGGACAGGACACAGCCTGGGCAGCCCCCAGGCTTCACACAACCTCTGTCTGCAGGCGGTTACCAGCAGACTTCCTTAGGTCTTGTTTTCCATTAGCCACTTCCCCAATTTAAATAGGAAGTGGCAAGGTCTAGTGTCTGACGGGTCCCCTTCCCGTGTGTGAGGGGTCCCCTTCCCATCCCCTCCCCGAGGCAGTGGTCAGGCCTCCACAGATGATGTGTCAGCAGCACTGCACTCCTCTCTTGGACTGAGGCATCCCATTAAGCTCCAATGGCTAAAGGATTCTGTCACGAAAAAAGCTAGGAACACCACCAACGCACATCATTCATTCATTCCTTCACTCACTTGTTCATTCATTAAGCATTCACTGAGTGCCAACTAGGACCCACTGGTGAGTGAGACCCAACTTCCGCCCTTTGGAAGCCAAGCAGGAGCCATGCTAATGAGATCAAGGAATTAGCTTCCTCCTTTGCCACCGGCTGAATTATTTCAGTGTTCTGTTCTGTTCTGTAGAAAAGGAGGAAGAGGAAAGGGGATGTGAGAGGAGGGAAAGCCTGTGTAAGGGGAATGGAGAATCGCTGAGCAAGGCTGCCACTTACTGAACACAGCCGTGCGGCAGCACCATGCTATTTCACATGCATAATCTCACCCAGTCCCACAATGTCCTTGCAGGATTAGAATCACCCCCACCCCACAGGCTACAAAACTGGGGCTCCGAGAGGTGACAATGAATGCAAGACAAGCCAGGGTTCAATCCCAGACCTGTCTGACATTCAAACTCACACTCTAGGCAGGAAAGGTTCGAGAGTGGGGACTTCCTGCTTGGAGAAGAAAGGACAAGGGGACCTTCTTTTTAAGGAATCAGAAGGGTTCTATGTAAAGTCAGAGCCTAGGAATTTTCCTGGGGACAGAGGGTGACAACCCAGGGATGGAGCTTAAATGAAGGCAAGGAGAGTGCGGACTGGCATAAGAATGTCCACTAATAGGTGGCCCATGCAGGAAATCTTGCAGAAAGTATCCGTCTGTGAGCTGGGCGGGGACTTTAATACCGCAAAGCCTAGAGGCAGAAAGCAGGACTGGGTAAGTCCCTGGGGAGCACTTGGTCTGACAGAACCCTGCCAGGCTCCAGGAAACAAAGCCCTCTTTCCAGCTGGCCCCCCCAGCTGCATCTGCTCTCTGACCCCGTCCAGGGAACCGCTGCCCCTGTGGCTCTCTGAACCCATTCAGCCCCTGTGACCCTCCCACCAAGGCCTTCCTCTTTCTGTCACCTCTGGTCCCCTGACCCCTTGCCCTCTTTGAAGTCATCTTGATCTCTATGTGGGCTACCCAGCTCACCTCTCTCCTCAACGAGTCCTTTCTCATTCATGTTCCCCAGCCCAGCACCTGCGGCCCCAGGCTGAGCCTTCTCTCTTAGAACTTAGTCTAGGGCAGACCCAGCAACTGCAGAACAGAACATGAAACAAGTTCACTGGACAAAAAAACAGAAAACAAACAAACAAACAAAACACCTGCTGGAATCAGAGACTCCAAGATCTCTGAGGGAAAGGAGCCTCAAGAGAGCCCTGCATCCACCACTGCTCAGGCAGGCCAAGAAGCAATGTTCCCATTTTACAGGTGTAGCAAAGGAGGTCTAGGAAGTGTTAGACTTTCCCACGGTCACACAGCGGGTGGTGAACAGGAGGACTTGAACTCAGTGTAACGTCTTCTGGTGCTTAGCCTAACATATTGCTATGGGCATCGGAAGGCATGGGAGAGAAGACTGGATCGCGGAGGAGATAACTTCCCTTTATAGGCAGAGAGGACTGGAGTCTGGAGCGGCCCAAATGAGGGGGGGCGGCGGTCGGGGAGAGGAGGTGGCCCTGCTGGGGAGGACCTGGGAGGGAGCTCTTGTTTGCTGTTATGTCTTTTTCATGAAGAACAAGGGCTAATATGATTGAGCTGATGGGTCAGGGCCATCCTCCATGCCCCATTAGACTGAGCACTGGAGAATGGGGGCCAGGAAGCCCGCCCTTCCAAAGCTTTCTCTCCGGCCCCGAACCAGGATGAGATGAAGACTGCTGCCTGGAGTCCGGAACAGAGACGCCCAGACACAGAGCGTGAGCCGCGGCTGCAGGGAAACTGGAGCCAGCAAGCCCATAGGGCGTCCTCTGGGGCTGGGACAGGTGCCCCAGCAGTGACAGCTGACAGCCGCCCAGGATGATGGGAACACAACAGGTGCAGAGGCAGGGGCGGAGACCGAAGGGGAATCTGAGAAAACAGTCTGGGCTTGGGCGCCCCTCCCAGGCTGTGGGCCCAATTCCAAGCAGCCCTTCCTCAACCCTCCTGGACACAAACACACCTACTCCTGTCTCCCCCGGTTTAGGCCTCGGGGCACCGTCCTGGACAGCCGGGATGGCACAGGGGTCACCATCCATGCCAGGCAGGAAGGACAGAACAAGGAAGGAAACGGATTTCGATTCCCAGGACAGAGTGTGCCAGATGGAACCCGCACCCACTGACAGCCCCAGGCTGACAGCAAACATTTGCCTGTGATAAGATCCATGTATCTGGCCAGGGAGGGCGGATAGATGTGCCCACCCCACCCTCGGAGAGGTGGGAAGCTCTGGTCTTGAGGTCAGACAGGAAAGCTCTAAGCTTCTCTGAGGCCCAGTGCTTGGCTCAACAAATAATAGTAACTACTGATGTCGATATTGTTGCCCAGAGACCCAGAGAACTCAGCAATCCAGGTAGAACCGAGAGAGGCTAAGATCTCCGCCCCACCTCAGAGAGGAGTGACTTAGGATCCAGGACAGGAGCATCGCGCTGAGCATAAATGCTGCACCAAGGAGAAGTGGGGGGACCAGCTTTAAGGGTTAATGACCACCTCCTGCAAGCACCAGGTTTTCTCACACCGCCTACCCTGCACCGGTCACTGTTCTATGCTTTGCATGCATCCCTGTGTGTGTGCCTTATATGCAAATGCCACTCCAGGGTGCTGGGTAACAGCAAGTCTTCTAAGTTAGCAGATGAAACATCGCCCCTGTCATCTGGTTAGTGCTCAGGTTTTGTTTGTAGGTAGACTGAATTTTAAACTTGAAGCCAGCCCTCATCTCAGCAGTCACAAGTGATAAATGACCTAAATTATAACCTTGCTGATGAGTGTCCGTCAGGGTGGACAATGAGACATTGATGGGGGAGGTGAAGTAGAGAGATGAGGAGACCCAGGTGACACAGGGGACAGGACACATGTACTGGGGCAAGACATGAGCCTCGTCCATTGTCCATTGGAGATGAGTAAACCCACTCGACTGATCCTGCTGGGCCTGCCCAGATTATAGAAAAGCTGGCAGCTGAGAGCAGGTTAAATCTCTCCTCTGCAGGCGGGACCGCCCTCCCCCAGCTCCCTCCCTGCCCTCCCTCCCTCTCTCTCTCTCTCTCTCTCTCACACACACACACACACACACATACACACACACACACACACACACACACACACACGTGCGCATGCCGGCACACACACACACCTCCAAGCTCCATGGTTCAGCCAGGACTCCTGGCACTCACCCAGACCCCAGCCAGCGGAAACCCCCCAGGCTGGGAGGCCCCTTGCAGCCCACCCTCCCAGCTTGTCCTTCCGGTTCTCCTGCTTCCTCCCCCCACCCCCCATCCCAGGTCTGGCTTACAGAGATGGCAGAGTCCAGGGCCAGCTAACATGGCTCCCACCTCTGCTCCCAGGCCCTGCCTTCTGCCCACTGCTGGGGCCTCTCCCGCCAGCACTAGGGCTCAGACATGGAGCATTAGGGGACACAAGAGAGTGAGGGTGCAGTTCTCCATAGGGCCAGTCCCTCGGGCTGGGACACCCCCCAGTGATCCGAGAGTACCCCCTACGATGCACTGCCTCATTGCCACCTTCAGAGTGTATGTACTCAAGGTGATGCCTAGGTGGCGGTTAAGAGCAGGCTCTGGAGTCACGTGCCTGGGTTCAAACCCCAGTTCTATCACCTAGTCAGTGTCTATGTTGTCTTCTGAAAAATGGGGTTGGTGATAACAGTGCCTAACTCATGGGGCCGCAGGGGGACGGAATGGGTTCAGACCAGGTGTGCTCAGACAGCGCAGGACGCGTGGGGTGTGCCTTCTCTGTGCAAGCACTGTCGATGGGACACAGCCCTGACTCCACATGGAGGCCCTGGCTCCAGGAGCCAGAGCCTTAGACCACACATGTGTCCAAAGGGCAAGGCGGCTCAGTGCAGTGCGGTGCCAGCTACCCAGGCCCTAAGACACAAATCTGGGAAAGCTCTGATAAAAGCAAGAGCATGGCAGGTCCTTTTAGGAGTGGGAGGCTGCTGGGCTCTGAAAGAGGAGCTTGTTTTCTCACAGAGCAAGAGTGGCAGCTCTGTGTCCACCACCAGGGGCTACAACCTACAGCACAGTGAACATAGGCCACGCTGGCTGCAGAGTCGAGGGTAGGACCCCCAGACACAGAGGTGCCTGTGAGTCCTGGGGTCCACATACAGGGTCTCTCAGGAGAGGCTGGCAGCTTTCATGACCACTGAGCTGACGGAGGAGCTCTATCCCCTGTCACCACACCTCCAGCCCCAGGCCCAGACTGAGGCCCTGACCGCAACCACAGACAATCACACATCCCATTATCAAGAAGCACACAGAGGTTTTTAGTCCCTAAAGGCCTGGGGACCATGAGCAGGTGGCTGGATCAGTCGTGGCCTCCTCTCCCCTTGGAGCCAGAACTCAGGTGACTGTTGGGACTGTGGTTCTCCTGCCCAAGGGACAGCCCAAGAAGGGTCACCTCCACAGGGTGACGGCAGTGACTTTAAAACCATTTTCCTCCCCACAACGGGCCCATCTCCCAATTTACACGTTCAGCCATGGCTCCCACCTTCCTCTCCTGACTTTCCAATAACATCTCAGACTCCTCCCCAACAATGCCACACCCTTTGGGGTCACTTTCTCCCTTCCCTCCTCACTCCAGCTGTGGGGCCCTGGGTCAGAAAACACTACCAGAGACCCCAGCAATGCACAGAGTGGGCTCCCCAACATCGAAGCTCAGAGGCCAAAGCCTTCCCTGGAGGTTCTGTGGCTCATGGTCAAGTTCAGCCAAGGTGTGGGAAGGCCTATGGGAGCCTGTCTGGGTGTGGCTGGACTCAGAAGGGCAGTTTCTTTTAACGCAGGGGTATTCAGCCTTTTTATACCTACCGCCCACTTCTGTATCCCTGTTAGTAGTAAAATTTTCTAACTGCCCACCGGTTCCACAGTAATGGTGATTTATAAAGTAGGGAAGTAACTTTACTTTATAAAATTTATAAAGCAGAGTTACAGCAAGTTAAAGCACATAATAATAATTACTTACCAAGTACTTTATGTTGGATTTTCACTAAGTTTGGCAGAATAAATCTTTATAAAACAACTTACTATAGTTAAATCTATCTTTTTATTTATACTTTGCACACATAGAAATTACATTAGTTAATTAAATTATTAGTGGGATCCCTGAGGCTGATGCTGGGAAACTAAATATTGAATATCCGGTTCAATTTTTGTGAGGAACAAACGAAAGTCTCCCCTTTCGGAAATACTCAGGCAGTTTCTTTCTTTCGTCATAATATGATTAACAGCACTAAATCCTGATTCCACAAGATATGAGGTAGGGAAAGGTATCAATAAACTGAATACCATTTTCCACATATTTGGATATAAGACCGGCATTTTTTTATTTTGCCATAGGTTTTCATATCCACCACTGTCAAATTTATGTTTACTTTCTTAATAATATCTAATTTCTAATAGTTCTTCTTGGCAAGTTGTATCAGCCTCTTCAATATTTGCGGTAAAAGGATTTTTCATCTAGTCATATACCTTCAATTTCAAAATATCTTGAAATCGTTTTTTCCATGTCCAATTTAAGTTCATTGAGGTGGCTACTGAATCTGTCAATATCCTCTGGAGTTACATCATCTTTTATAGATGATAATTGAGGAAACTGACGAAATTCTCTCTTCAATAGATTATTACGAAGTAGTTCAAGTTTGTCATTAAATAATAGCACAATACTTTGGCAACCTATAGGAGTTTTATTAACTCCTTGAAGCTGCAAATTGACATCGTTACATCTCTTGAAAATATCTGCCAAGTAAAAGGCATCATTCTTTGCTGTTTTAAACTGTTGATACAGATTGGTCTCATTATTACTTTCAAAAAATTGTATGACACTATCATATAATGCTTCAATCTAGCCAAAGATGTATCCTTGGACAGCCATGAAACTTCTGTGTGCAAAAGTAACTTAATAAAATCTTCACTATTGTCCTGGCAAAGCTGCCGAAACATTCTATCATTCCTTGCATTGGATTTTATCTTGTTTACAGCTCGAATTATTAGAGTTAATGATGAATGGAGACTTGTACTTAGATGTTTTCCTACAAGATGTTGTTTGTGCACCACACAATGAATACATAAAACATTTGGCACTTCCTGCTTCAAATAAGCAACAAATCCACGATAGCGACCTATCATTGATGGTGCTCCATCAGTAGCGCATGCAATAATATTATTCAAAGGAATATTATTTTTTGTAAAGTATGTTCTCACAGTATTAAATATAGATAATCCTTTTGTATCTGTGATGAGACTTATTGAGAATAGCATTTCTTCTCGTAATATATTGTTTTCATCAAAATAGCGTACATATGCCATGAATAAAGCATCATTATCTGCAATGGTAGATTCATCCAATTGCATGGAAAATGAAGAGTTTTGGAGAATACTTATGTTTGTTTTCAACATTAACTGCCATTTCATCAATTCGTTGCTTTACTGTGCTATCGCTTAGGGCAGTGGTTCTTAACCTGGGTTCTATCGAACCCTAGGGGTTCGATGAGTTGGTCTCAGGGGTTCGGAGAAGCCTCTGCCACGATGGCCAGAATAAAGTAATACCGTAATTTGTTGTGAGTTCATGCACTTTGTTGGTTTTGTTCTTTGAGCAAGGTGATGTTCACGCACGGCTCATTTTGTGCACCAGTAAAAAAACATATACCTATGTCTTGAATTTGGAAAAAAAATCATATTTTATTTATCACCAAAGAAGGGTTCGGTGAATGCGCATATGAAACTGGTGGGTTCGGTACCTCAAAAAAGGTTAAGAACCACTGGCTTAGGGGCAATGTTTTTAAAATTTGAGGTATATCCTGATGCATTACTGTTGAGATAAATTCTTTTGTAGAGGGTATTATTACAGTTTCTCCAATATTATAAGTTTTACCACTTTTTGCAATTATTTGTGAAATGTGATAAGTGGCAATTAATCCATCTTTGTTCGTTGTATGTTGTTTCTTAAATGATGCAACGATAGTTGAATGATTTTGAAATTTTTTATATATTTCCTGAAAATATTCAATGGGCTTGTCCTTGTCATTTGGATGCTTTGTAGAAAGATGTTCTCGCAATCGACTTGGCTCCATTGCCTCATTGGATAGTGTTTTATGGCACAATAAACACATTGGATGTTGTTTATTTGCAACAGATTCTATGAAACCCATCTTCAGATACTCTGGCGAATAGCCACGTGCACATTTTTTTTTTTTTTGAGACATGGGCTCATGATATTTCACAATATTTTGTTTGAAACTGTAAGCACGTGCTTGCTCTCAGAAATCTAACTATGTACTGACTATAGTTTCGATTACGTAACGATTTAGTTTCACTTACCTAACGCGAACAAACCTTATGCGCTTGAAGTCTGTTGCCTGGTCGTGACGATACAAGTGTCATGGTTGAGTGAGAGTTTGTCGAGACGAGACTAAGTTAGTGAGTATCCATGGTAGTGCGTTTTATAAAATTTTATGTAACGGGTGTTGGACAATGGCATCACTTCTTTGCGATGGGGTGAAGTAGTGAGACATCGGTTAGCTCTGGCAGTGCAAGGGGGGGGGGTTCCTAGAATGTCACCCTATTACCCTAAAATCTGGGAATCGAGATGAAAATATGAGTTAATTGGTGTCTCAATTGTCCAGCAGTTTCTGTCATAAAAAGAAGAGTCGAACCATGGAGTTGTTTGTCTACGAAGTAATAAAACTAACTGCTAGTTTTGGGGCGACAATAGCGGTCATAAACTGCCAGCCGGATCGGGTGGCGGGTGGGAACCCGGGGTCCAGTACCTGGCCGCTCGCGGATGTGGACCAGGTGGTCACGAAAGAGGTCTGGTGCGGTCCCAATACAAATGCCCTGTAACAGAGTCTGACCGCTGTCCTGATCTTGACTGGCCAACAGTTGGTTGATTAGTCTGTAATCGCGGTGTCATTTGGTTGCTCCGCTACCGCCCACCATGAAAGCTGGAACGCCCACTAGTAGGCAGTAGGGACCAGGTTGACTACCACTGTTATAACGTCTGCACAGGCTCCTCCCTCATGGAGCTGGGGTCGGAGAGATGGTTAGGACTCCAGGAAGTGAGTTATTGTTGCTCCTAGGCTGGAGCAGAGATAGGCAAATAGAAGCAGGAATTTCTCTCCAGGGCACCCTTTCCTGTCTAACTGAATGCCCCACCCCTCACAACCTCAGCCCCGGTCAAACTTCTGCCCAGAGGAGGGCTCTGTTCTCAGCACCAATTAAGAGAGGTGGGCTGCGCCTGACCTGGCGGTGGTGCAGTGGATAGAGCATCAGACTGGGATGCGGAAGACCCAGGTTCGAGACTCCCTAGCTCACCAGCTTGAGCACGGGCCCATCTGGCTTGAGTAAAAGCTCGCCAGCTTGGACCCAAGGTCGCTGGCTCCAGCAAGGGGTTGCTCGGTCTGCTGAAGGCCCACGGTCAAGGCACATGTGAGAAAGCAATCAATGAACAACTAAGGTGTTGCGACGGCAACGAAAAACTAATGATTGGTGCTTCTCACCTCTCTCCGTTCCTGTCTGTCTGTTCTTATCTATCCCTCTCTCTGACTCTCTCTCTGTCCCTGTAAAAAAAAAAAAAAAAGAGAGAGAGAAAGAGAGGTGGGCTGCATTAGGCTTTGTGTGGGCATCTATTGTTACTCGTCAGGATACCACCTCCATAATTTGCTGTGTGACCTTGGGCAAGTCATTTTCCCCTGTGGGCCACAGTTTCCACGTCTGTGAAATGGAGGCCTTGGACTCCCGCACCTTTAGCTCTGTACCAGAGCTCCCTGAATCCGGGGTGTGCAGGGGAGTCGTCTGGGGAGAGGCGATCAAGAATTCTCGCCCTATCTTAAGCAGCAGACCACTCTTCTCACACCCTTTCCACAAGGTCAGGTGGGAAACCGAGGCTGAGCAAGCATGCTCTTAGCTGGATGTCACTGCTTCTCGTTCCTCTTCCTGACTTCACCGGACATGGGCATCGCCCGAGGTGCCATGACCTGGTTTATGCCTTGAGTGCTACTAACCAGGCCAGAAGTCTGGTGTCAGCCTGGACTCCCCACCTGAGCAGTCAGTGTCCTTCTCAAATCCATCCCCTGGCTACTCCCACAGTTCAGACCACCAGCAGCATCTATTTGGACAATTTTTCCCACAGTCTTTGACTGCCTGTCCCCTTCCTCAGGGCTGCCAGGCTGACCTGTCTGCCTGACAGATCAGGCTAGGTCACTGCCCAGCTCAGTGGATAAGCCCGACCCCTCCGGCTCCTTTGGGGAACATTCAAGTCCCTGTGAACTGGCTTTGGCCCAGGTGTCTGGCCTCACTGCCCACCCCAAGTACTGACACTTCATGCCCAGGAATCATGTACGTCCCAGAACACACCCACATCGCACATGCCCAGGGCTCTTTGAACACTGTTCCTTTACCTGGAATGCCCTTCCCCAACACTGGTCACTCAAAAACTCTTACGTCGCCTTCATTGCTCAGCTCAGTCATCTTTCTGAAGTCATCCCAATGCCCAGGGCAGACTAGGCCTTCTTTTTCCAAGGCACACACAGCCCCTGCCCTGAAGTAATGATAAGGGTCCCCTTCCCATACTAGGAATGACCTGAGAGCAGACAGGTATCTTTTCAGCTCCAAATCACCAGCACCTAACATGGCGGGCACTGAAAAGTGCTCAAAGTATATTTTATTAAAAAAAGCAAGAAAAGGAGAGAGGAGGTGGTAGGAACAGAGGCTGGGTTGATAGTGGTGGTCTCTACTTGGCTCCCATCTGCCCCTTATCCAGGCTCCAGTCCTCAGACCTGAGGGCACCCTTCCAGCCATGATGCCCCTGGTCCCTGTGGACCCAGTGGTACCCAAAGGCAACATGCTGCACCCATGACCTCACAGCCCCCCGGCTGGCATTCCTTGTCCCCTCAGTACTATACTGGCAGCACCAGCCAATGCTCACTCAGGTAGAAAAGGCTAAGAAGCCAAGCAGCCAGGTATGTCCTGGAACATAGAGGAACTACAGCCTTATCTGACCATCTTCTGTGGAGTGGATGGGAGCACCCACCAGCCCCCAACAGCCCACTGCAGGACCACAAGGAGGAGATGCTGAAAACATGGGCCAGACTCCTTCTCAGCCTCTCCTGGATAAAGGCAGCAGGAGGAAGAACCCCTCCAACTCGTCTGCATAAGCCATTTCTATAGCAGTCCCTACAAACCCCACCTTCCCAGAGGAAAGCCCACTACAGCTGCCTGTGGTTACCTCATCTGTCATTTTTCCTCTCTCTCGTTTTTTATTTTAATGGCAGGAAGCTATGATCAGGAGAACTCTCTCTATCCAGGCTGCTCCTGGCAGCACAGAAGTAAAATTTCCCTCCACATTGAAGGAGGATAACGAGCAACTATCCTTCAGGGGTCAGTGACTTACAGCTTGCAAAGTCTACAAGCATCTGAGAGCTTGTTAGTCTTCCTAGTAGCTACAGGAGGGAGTGCTCGCCAGCCCCCATTTACAGATGAGAAAACCGAGGCTCAAAGAGGTGAAGTGACTTGCCAACGCCACACAAAACTAGTAAATGATGGTAAGGGACATGTGGCGACTCCCCAGAACGTGTCATACTCCAAGATGGTAGTGGTTCTTTACGTTGGCCGCATAGTAACGTCACCTATGGAAGTTATAAAAGTACAGATGCTCAGTTCCCACTCCAGACCAATCAATGTAGAAACTCTGAGGCAAGGCCCAGGCATGGGTGCTTCTAAAGGCTCTCCAGGAGGTTATAGTGTGCAGCCAGGGCTGCCGTCCTCTGACAGAAGCCAATCACAAAGGTTCCATTCCCCTGGCCAGTGACTGGGTCAACAGTGGCCACAGGACCCCCTTCTGGCCAATGAAGCATAGTGGGAAATCTGCAGAGATCCCTCTGAGAAAGCTTTTCTTGCTCCTGAGAAGGAACACAAGAGAGAGGCCGTTCTTCCTTTAGGTGTTTTTGTGTCCGGTTGTGATTCCATGTTACTACCAGTCCAGAAGAAAGGCAATCCATGGATAGCAGAGCAGAGAGATGAGAAGAACCCCATCCTTGACCTTACCATAGAGCCCTGATTCAACCAGCCCTGAAATCCACCCAGCCGTGGACTTCCTGTGATCTGAGTTCATGCAGCTCTTCATTGTTTGAGCCTATCCAATCAGCATGTGTTACTTGCAATGAGTCTTGAGATGGCACCCAGGTGTTCCCCTTTGATCTTCCACCACGGGGAGCACAACAGACTGGGGGCCCCAGCTCTGGAGCTCTCAAATCCATCCCAGTGTTCACTCCAATGCCATGCTTCCCACAGCTGCTCTCAGCCGATGACCGAGTGGGGCAGGGATATTAAGGCACACCGGCTCCTGGGGGACGTGAGAATCCTCTGACCAGAGCCTGTGGCTTGGGGACTCCCCAAAGGCCTAACCAACCTTTCCTTAGAATTGCACTACAGTCTAAAATGTTTCCGCCAACTTCCTTCCTTCCTTGTCTCCTTCACTAGGGGTCACACTGGCTTTCAGGTCTGAGGGTTTACCAGCCTCTCCCCGCTTCCTCTCTCCTTTTTCTCATACAGGCATATCCTCAAGTGATTTCACTGTCTATCTATTTACTTATTACTTATGAAGAGGAGGCTAATAATGGTTGTGATGATGGAGAAAACAGTAGATAAAGATAAGTATGAAAAACAGGAATACAGCTAGTGCTCGACTTAACGACCATGATTGGTTCCAACAGACCGGTTGTAACACTATTTGGTCGTAAGTTGAGTAGGCTATATGTACAGTACTGTGAAATGATGTTATAAAAATCTTTAAGTCATATCTTATCATAATTTTCTTTCATTATTGTTATATATCATAATTTTCTTTGTTCATCTTATGCCATTTGTATCATCTCTACACCATTTTGTTTCTTATTTTTACATTCATCAGGTTTAAGTAAAACACTGCATTACCAGTACAATTGGTTTAATATTTGCAAAACATACAAAATTACAAAACACAGGTGCATACAAAAACTGCTCCTGACGTGGAGCAGTCGTGGCTAGCGATTGTGGTCGTAAAGTCAAATGGTCGTAAGTTGCATAGGTCATAAGTCAATCAATACCTGTACAAATATTCTAACACTATAACCTCAATGATATAAATATATGTGCAGTAGAATAGACTTCTCCTTGACCGATTGTTGTATTAACCAAATTCCTTCAGTAATTGCATTTGGTTGCTAGTAACAAATACCAGAAATATCATGGATTTGTAAACACATAAGGTGTTTTCTCTCACATAGAAAAAAATCTCTGGCAGCTCTGCAGTCATCAGGAAGCCAGGCTTCTTTTATCCTTCTGTTCCACCATTCCATGTGACACTACAAGGCTGCTTCATGATCCAAGATAGCTGCCGAAGCTCCAGCCACCTTCTTCACATTCCAGGCAGGAAGCAAGAGGAGCATGGAAAACCAAAATCAAGAGACTTACTCCAGCTAGGTGTCCCTCTTTAAAAGACCCTTATGCTGTCCACCCAACAATTCTAATTTACATTTCACCGGCCAGAATGTAGTCACATGTCTATACCAATTTGCAAGGGAAGCTGGAATATGTAGTACTTCATTGGACACATTGCCACTCTGAATAAAAACAGGGTCCTCAGTCATAATAATAAGCTTCATTCCCCCGGGAAACATTATGACTGAAGCCCATAACACATAAAATCTTCAAAACTGGGAAGGTCTTCCCTTTTGTCCCCACATACCCTCTGTTCCCTCCACCTGAACTGTATGGTCCATATCAAAGTTGTCCCTTAACTTGTTTATGACTGGTTGGTATTCCAGGAAACAATGTAATTTATTTGACTGCTATATTACATATAGAGTATCAAAAGTCTCTTTTAAGAGATTGAAAGACAAGCCACAGACCGGGAGAAAGTCATTGCAAAGTGCATATCTAGTACATAATCAAGGATATATAAAAAAAAAGCTCTCAAAATTCAAAAAATAATAATGATAACCCAATAAAAATGAGCCAATGAGAAAGAAGGAAATCCTGCCATTTGTGACAAGTTGGATGAACCTTGAAGGCATTATGCTAAGTACAATATAATCAGGCAGAGAAAGGCAAATACCATATGGTATCACTTATATGTGGAATCTAAAATAGTCAAACTTTGTGAAACAGAGAAGAGTGGTTGTTACCAGGGGTTGGAGGGAAATGGGAATATACTGATCAAAGGGTACAAACTTCCAGTTATATGATTAAAACGTTTGGGGGTCTAATGTACAGCATAGTGAGTATATTTAACAATACTGCAACATATACTTCAATGTTGTTAAGAGAGTAGATCCTGCCTTACCAGGCGGTGGCGCAGTGGATAAAGTGTCGGACTGGGATGTGGAAGACCCAGGTTCGAGACCCTGAGCTCGCCAGCTTGAGCGCGGGCCCATCTGGCTTGAGCAAAAGCTCGTCAGCTTGGACCCAAGCTCGCTGGCCCCAGCAAGGGGTTGTTCTGTCTGCTGAAGGCCCGCGGTCAAGGCACATGTGAGAAAGCAATCAATGAACAACTATGGTGTCGCAACGGCAACAAAAAACTAATGATTGATGCTTCTCATCTCTCTCCATTCCAGTCTGTCCCTACCTATCCCTCTCTCTGACTCTCTCTTTCTGTCCCTGTAAAAAAAATAATAAAATAATAATAAAATAAAAAAGCACAGGTAACAATAGCAAAAATAGACAAATGGGATTGCATCACACCAAATAGCTTCCACACAGCAAAGGAAGCAAGCAACAGAATTAAGAGACAGCCTGTGGAATGGGAGAAAAAAAATCTGCAAATCATACACCTGATAAGGGTTTAATATCCAAAATATATAAGAAACTCAAACAACTCAATAGCAAATAATAATAACCCAATTTTCTAAATGGTCAGGCATTGAATGGACATTTTTTCAAGGAAGACATACAAATGGCTAACAAGATGATGAAAAGGTATTCAACATCACAAATCATCAGGAAAATGTAAATCCAAACCACAGTGAGATATCAGTTCACACGTGTCAAGTGGCTATCATCAAAAAGACGAGAGATAACTTCTGGTGAAAATATGGAGGAAAGAAAACGCTTGTACACACTGCTGGTAGAAATATAAATTCGTACAGCCACTATGGAAAACAGTATGGAAGTTCCTCAAACAATTAAAAATAGAACTACTATATGATCCGGCAATCCCACTTTAGAGTATGTAGCCAAAGGAACTGAAATCACTATCTTAAAGAGGTATCTGAACCCCCATGTCCACTCCAGCAATATTCACAATAGCCAAGGTACGGAAACAACCTAAGTGTCCATCGATGGATAAACAGATAAAGAAAATGTGGCATATATAAGTAATGATATCATTCAGTCTTTAAAAATGGGAGGGGGGGAATCTTGCCATTAGAGACAACATGGATGAACCTAGAGGACATTATGCTAAGTAAAACAAGCCAGAGAAAGACAAATCCTGCATGATGTCACTTATATATGAAATGTAAAACAAAAGTCAAACTCATAAAAGCACAGAGTAGAATGGTGGTGTCCAGAGGCTGAGGGGTGGGAGAAAAGGGGAAATTTTGGTCAAAGGGTATACTACTCCTATAATATTTAAGCAATAAACTATTATTACAGCATCTGTTGCTGGTGGCAATAGTTTAAAATGATAATGAAAGGAATGAGGAGGATGCAGTGTGATTTCTGAGACAGGAGATCCAAAATCACACACAGGTGGCCCTAGCCAGTTGACTCAGTGGTAGAGTGTCAGCCTGGCATGTGGAAGTCTCGGGTTCGATTCCCTCCCAATCAGGGCACACAGGAGAAGTACCCATCTGCTTCTCCACCCTTCCCCCTCTCCTTCTTCTCTGTCTCTCTCCCCCCCCTCCCCCCCCCCCGCAGCCAGGGCTCCATTGGAGCAAAGCTGGCCCGGGCACTGAGGATGGCTCCATGGCCTCTGCCTCAGGCACTTGAATGGCTCCAGTTGCAACCGGAGCAACACCCCAGATGGGCAGAGCATCGCCCCTTAGTGGGCTTGCCACGTGGATTCTGGTCTGGCACATGTGGAAGTCTATCTCACTGCCTCCCCACTTCTTACTTCATAAAAATACCAAAAAAAAATCACACAGGCTTAAGGAGGATTTGGGGGTCTTCTGGATAAGTCCTTAAGGGGTTCCTTAATCTCTATAGTGGGGGATCTGTTACAAACAGCCCCCAGGAATAAGAGACGGCGCACCAGAACTGACTCCCAAGGACTCCTAGTAAGGCAGGTGAATCAGAGTTTGTTTGAATTCCACCCATTTTTATTATGCACTTTGGATACCTAGGCCTGCCCTGGGCACTGTGGTGAAGAATCAAGAGGGGAAAAGGGGAATTTAAACTTAACTAATCAGCAGGCACAACCACTGGCTAATACATACCAAGGACCACATTCCTTCTTCAATAGCACTTGTCAAACCAAGAACTTGACTCTCTTCTGGGAGGAACAAGGATATGAAAGTTCTTTTTTTTTTTAAGTTCAAAGTATAAAAGCAATACATGCTTATTATTTTTTAAAAATCTTTCAAAATAGTGCCACATAGTAGGGAGTAAAAAGTACAAGCATCCCATTCCCCCACACCACTCCATCCCTGGCCTCGTTCCCACAGGTAGCCACTGGTGACAGCTGGGTTGGCACCCGCTCTGCCGCGGTCTGTATTTGTACAGACAAAGGGAAGAGGATGAGTGAGGAGCCGATGCCCAGATGGATATCAAGGTATCACACCCCAGAATAGAGAGCTGTTTCCCAAATATCTGCATCACTCATTCCCTCACCTCCTTCCAGCCATTTTCAAATGCTCTCAGGCCTTCTCTGGCCCATCTACTTAAAAATGTAAACACAGATCCCCACCCGCCTCTAATCCCTAGCCTTGCCACACCCTGTCGCTTATTTCTCTTCATAGCACTTATCACCATCTGACATCCCAGATGGCACCTTTTTTTTTTTTTTAAGTCTGTCTCCTGACCCTAGCTAGGTAGATCGGTTGGTTAGAGCATCGTCCTGATACAAGAAGGTTGTGGATTTGATCCCTGGTCAGGGCACATATAAGAATCATCCAATGAATGCATAAATACGTAGAACAACAAATTGATGTTTCTCTCTTCCTCTCTAATATCAATAAATTTTAAAAAATAATAACGTCTTTCTCTCCTCATAAGAATGTAACTTCATGAGACAGGGAATTTGTTCCCTCCTTTATCCTAGTGTCTAGAAAAGTCTGGCACTAAATCAATATTAGTCGGAAGGAAGAAAAGGAGGAGAGAGAAGGGGAGGAAAGAGAAGGGGAGAGGAGAGAAGAGGAGGGAGAGGAGAGAAGAGGAGGGGAGATGAAGGGAAAGGAGGGGAGGGGATGAGGGAGAAAGGTAAAATATAATATTCTGAATACAAATAGGATCATACCATGCACATTATGCATATCATGCAATTTGTTTTTTTCTCTTAAAATATGGTGGACATTTTTAAAATCACAGTACCTCATAATATTAAAAGCTATGAAGTATTTCTGTGTATGGAGGAACCATCACTCACTAATATCACCCCCTCCTTCTTGAAAGCCGGTGTTGGCACTAAGTGGGGAGGGGGCCACATTGAAGTACCCCCCCCCCATGGCACTTGGCAATAAACCTTCTTCAAATTTAGTCTATGAGATTGACTGGTCGTGGATCAGAGCAGTTAAGTTACTCTCAGGAGACAGAACAGCCTGAGACCTGGTGGAACTTAAAGAAGACTGGACTGGTATTATAACAAACCTAAAGCTATGTGGCATGGACGCCAAGGAATCAGAGGAAAGGGGGTTACATTGAGACAAACTGTCGTAGGGACCATGGAAGCACAGCCAAGGAGAGGTGCCCTGCTAGGCTGGCCCACGCTGGGTCCACCTGGCAGGCATTTCCCTCTTGTTAAAGTGGCCGGGGCAGAACTCAGAAGGCACTAAATCCTCAGATTGTGTCTCCAACTCCCTTGCTAGACACCAGGTTGTCCCAGCACTGGAGCAGCCTCTTGCATGGGGAGAAGGTGCCAACCGCTAATACTCTGTCCAGTCCATCTCTCACCAAGAAGTAGTAAATTGACTCCTGTTTGATTCCTGAATCTTTGGACTTGATTAGACAAGCTCCCAGTTCTATCATTTCAGATGAGACACCTTGGAGATGGAAATGTGGGGCCAGCTCTGCCAAGGGCCAGACGCTGGGCATGGCACCTCCACTGGGCTGACCCATCTGTGTGGTCAGCAGAACACTGAGTAATACACAAGAAACACGTACTGTTTTCTGAGCTCTTACTATGGAACAGGTCCTGAGACACAGGACCTGCAGCGATGACCTCACTTAATCCACATGATGGCCCTGTCAGCGGGAACTGGTACGCCTCCTTACTGATAAAGACACTGAGGTTTGGAAGATCAAGAGTCAAGATTTGAACACAGATCTGACTGACTCCCAGGTGAGTGCTTCACAATGGGTGGTCCATGGATCCCTCCCACCAGTATTGCCTGAGATCTTTTTTAAAGCAGATCCCAAGAACCCACAACCAAATTCACTAAACCAGGTTATCTGGAAGTGTGCCCCAGGAACCTGCATTTTTACCAGCTCCAAGGCAATCCATAGGCCCACTAAGTTCTGAGAACCACTGTACTATGCCATCTCACAACCCCTAAACTCAACTCCAGTGACCTCCCTTGGCTTCTTGGGCCCCTGGCCGTTCTTGGTTCTCCTTGTACTCTTCCAATGACTCCTTCACGGTTTTGTTCTGTCCACCCTGGGACCCTTCATTCACTCTCAAAGTCTGAGTGGTACCCACTGCTGACCAGCGGCAGCCATGACCTCTCCCCTAAGCTTTGAGCTCACATCAGACATTGACAACCCAACATCTCCCTAAGAATGTCTCAGAGCTCCTCTAACACAACCCAAAACCCAACCCACCAGCTTCCCCTCCAAATGCCTCTCCTACCCAGGGCTAGGAATCGCCGTCCTCCTAGCCATCGGAAAATCTGGGCACCATCTTGGATACGCCCTCTCCCCTGTCACTCCACCATTTGTTTACCAGTGGCTCCAAGCGCACCTCCTCCATGTCCCCCATGTGTCCCTTCCTCTCTCTCCCCAAAATTAAGAGTTCAGGCTTTGGCATCCTTCCCCCAGACAGCCACACTCCCGTCATAACTGCTCTCCCTGATACCACCTTGTCCTCTGAAACGGTTCTCCACAGGGCAGCTAGACTGAACCACCCATAAAGCAAATCCATGTCTCCCACTATCCCGAGATGCTCAGGACCAGTGTGGACGCTGGTCCATATATCATCTCCTTCCACTTTTAATACTGCATTTCATGTTTCACTAGGGGCAGCTTTCTCTTGGCAGTGAGGTAATCGTTTGTAAATGAATACCTCCCGGAAGCGTGCGCAGGCAGACGACTAATGCACCTTTACAAACAGCCTTGGATACTAGTTCCAGCACTACTCCTAACAGAGCAGTGACTGGAATATTCACAGTGAGCAACGCAATGTCTCCTGCCCTGATTTCCCCGGAGCCTGGCACCGGGGCCTCCCAGTCAGGATTTCTCAGGCCTGCGCTTTCTAATACCTCTTCCCTTTTCCAGTCTCAGGAATTCCTACATCCTGGCTGGGTGTTCTCTGTGAAAGGAACAAGAGAACAAATGAGAAATTATGTTTTTAATATTAAATGGGAGCTTTCTCTAGAGAAATGATCTAAACATGCACTTGCTGCAATTTGAGTAGGGGCCTGGGATGGAGCTAAGAATAGGGGTCAAGGTTAGCTCAAAGGAAAGAGGGCCACAGAGAGCCCAAGGCGGGCCCGGGGAAGCTGTGTCTGTGCGGCCCCGAGGTCAGTGGCCGCTATGCTTGTCTGCTTCCTGCACCCACTCCCCACTCTATGTACTGGGCGCTCAGGTACAGACACTTCGGATATGTGACTTGAAGTCATCCTTGCAAAGATTATTGCTGTGCCCTCTATAGCCCCAGGTCTTGGTAACCCACTCAGTGATCTGGATCGCACAGCCCGTCACAGGTCAGACACGTTCCCTGACCTCGGTTCCTCTCGCCACCCCCTTCCCTTCTTCCCTGGCCTCTTTCCCCTCCCTGCTCCCCTTGGTTCACAACCCCAAGCCTCTGTACTTAGCCCCGGAAGCCATGCAAGCTTCCCAGCCTTCAGGTCGCTTCTACCCAGATTCACCAGCACCCTCCACCCTGCAGCCCACCCCCACCAGCTCCTAGGCCAGAGGCTTGGCCCTGGCCCAGCGGAGATCTGAGAGCCAGGGAGCCAGGAGCTTCCATCCACTTCAACTCGCCCTGTGACTCCGGGCAGGCCCCATCTCTCTGGGCCTGTTTCTCCCCTGTAAGAGGACAGGGCTGGACAGCACACCTCAGGCCCTCTCCATCCCTGAGGCACCGGTGTGGTTGCTGTGCTAGGACCCACCTCGGTGTCACAGACACCTTGGTGACCTTTGGAGGGACCACTCAGGCCATACCCTGGGGAGGGGGTCCAGCAGGGCCTCCCCAAAGCAGCTCCCCCACCCCCCACCCCGTCTCTCAGTGAAAAACAATGAATTTCATTCCAAATAAGGGAACTTACAGCACAGTCCGCAACACGGCCCAGTTCCGGCTGGTTTATGTTAGCGGGTAAGACTAAACAGACCTTCACATTCTCAGTATTAAGCACTAAAGGTGGAAAAATTACTGACTCTGGGTCATGGGCAGCAGAGAGGCCAGGGCTTCCGAGGCCCCTCCAGAGCTCGCACACCCGTGGAGACGTGGAGACGGGGGTTTGAGAAGGGCACCGGGGAGGGAGAGGTGTTCCACAAGCTACATGGGGCAGGAATGGAGTAACTGCACCAAGGGGCACGGGGCCTGGGGGTAGAGGGTCAAGTGGTCCTTCGTGTGTGCAGAGGTGGCAGTGTGAAGGGCGCCGGCCAATGGAACCGCGAGGTGCAGGGACGTGGTAAGGCAGCAGCAACAAGAAGACCCTAGAAGAGTCCTTCTTACCCTTGCCCCAACTGCCATGATCAGGAGGCCAGGAGGGAGGGGACAGAGGAGGGAAGGGACGCCACCACTGCCGGACAATACAGCTCCTTGTTCCCAGCTGCCCCACCTGCCTCCTGCAGTATGGACACCACAAACCTTAGATAAGAATTTAATTATTTACAAAACAGCGAAGCCTGAAGCAGGACTGTCTTCCTGTTTCCCCACAGCGGCCTCTCCAGACACACCTGCCTTCTGGCCTAACCCTGCAGGCCCTGCCTCTCCATCCCTCCACTACCTGGGCCTTCTCCTCTTACAAAGTTCTTTGCCAATGTGGTCTGACAACACTGAGTGGCAGGCACCACAGTTCCCATCTTAGAGAAGTGACATGACCTGCTCAATGTCACTTGTGTGTGGATGGCTAGAATCAGTGGCACCTACAGCTTCTGAATCCATGTTCAGCCTGACAGTCAAGGCCCTCGGACCCTCAGGCTGCACTGTCACCAGCCAGCCTTGTCTTAGAGCATACACAGGCAGCTCCATCTCCTCCACCTGCCCTGCCCACCCCATGAGGAAGCTTTCCATATGTAAAGCCAGTAGTCGCAGCCACCATCACAGCAGCCTGGCCCATGCAGGTTCACATTAGATTCAGACAGTTGGTAATGAAACAATGGAGCCAAGAACTGGTGAGCCATCAGCTTTAATTCTAGCTTGCACCCGGCGGGCAAGCAAAAACACACACTGGGCTCCAAAACCCACTCAGTCAGTGTTCACAAAGCTACTGACTTATCCGGGTTTCCTAGAATCAAAGGTTTCTAGCTCACCAGACTTATTCACCTCTGTTTCCCATCTCTTCTCTACACAAACTCTGCACAAATTGACTTCTTCCTCAGCATTCCACCATCTTGGCTGCCTCCTCTCCTCCACATGGCCTTAATCTGTTCTCCTTTCTAATAGTAACCGCAGGAACCGAGAGAGCAAGCTCCCGGTCTGCCTCACTTTATGGTGTAGAATCAAAACTTTTAATCCAATTATACAAACAAGAAAGTCTCTGATACAAGGTCACTTATCTGAGGCATAATGGGATTCCTCATGAGAGTGCACCACCCCACATCATCCAATCAGTCAAGGGTGTGGGGAAAAGCTTACTCTTAAAATTTGCACGTGGGCAGCGCCATCTTTAACAAAGTGAGCATAATATATTTCATCTGCCCAATACCATATCTACCCAAACTTCTCCTCCAGTCTTCTAAACCAACCCCTCCTCCTGGGAGCCATCCCTTACTCCACTCAGCCTAACGACCGCCCTCCTCCCCTCTGAGCTAGCTTAGCCCCAGCCACCAGCACCACAAGCGCTATGAGGACAGGGGCATGTCTGTGCCCAGAGGCCAGCACAGGCCTGGCACCTTGAAGGCACCCAAAGAACATCTGTGCCATCAGAGAATGAATGAGTCGAGTGAGTGAACCAGCACTTGGCCCCAGAGCCTGGTATTCAAGAAATGCCATTTTAACAAAGAACACAACACGGGTTGCAGCAGCCCTGAGGGCCTGTGGAAGAAACGTTTGACTTCTCCGAAATCAACCCATTCTTGCATTCATTTCGAAATATTTGTCAAGTGACTACTTTGTGTGCTGAGCACTGATGGTAGAGATAACAACGGTGAGCAAGCCAGGTAGGTAAAAGATAACGACAATTAAAAGATCCTGACAACTGCTATGATCAGTGCTACGCGGAGAGCACGGGGAGACTGTGGGAAAGGTCACACAGGTCATCTAACCTAGCCAGGGTGGTCAAGGAAGACTTCCTGGTGGAAGAGATGTCTAAGACGAAGGTTGAACCTAATGGTGACAATAATAACTAGTGTTTAGTACTAGCCAAGCATTATCTTCAAGAAGGAATTAAGGGACGGAGAAGGTGAGCCCCTTCTCCGGGCGCACAGGGAGCAAAGATAACATTTGACTCCAGAACTCGTGCCTCCACCAAGTGCCTCTCACGCTGCCTGCCTCCCCTCCTCCCTCCTGACACCCAAGGCACAACTGACTGGCCACGCCCTCCCAGATGCCCTTGGGAACTCCAGAGGCCTGTTGGGCCACGCCAGAGGTCAACATCTGGGTTGGGTTTGCAACACCCAATAAGACCCCAGGCCTCTCAGTCTCCCATGTACCTTGGCCAGACCCAGAGAGTGCAGCTTGGGGGTCCATGAAGATCCATATAGAGCCATCCTAAATCCCTGGGATAGAAAACTTCCCCATCTTCTCCATTGCCTGTGTGTCCTGGGTCACAGGGAAGGGGCTCCATCCCAAAGGACGGATTCTTCTGGAACACTAAGAAATTGCCTGAGCTGGCCACTCCCTGCATGGCCTCACTCCGGCAGCCCTAAGCCTTTCACTGCTGTCTCCCAGATGGGTAGAAAGGAAGGAGAGCCACCTGCAATAGGCGTAGGTTAGGAGTCAGGAGGCCACAAGGCAGGAACTCCCTATTCAAGGCCACCAGCAGTATGTGACCCTGGGCCAGTGGGTTTAGGCAACATTGAGGGTGCCCTGGAAATGTCCACCCAGTTGTCCCTCAGGTTGCTCCTCCAGGAAATAGGGCCAACAGCACCCGTCTCAGCAACCTCCAGAAGATCTGGAGCAAGACCTGGGGACGAGATACGAGGGCTTCACGAAGTGGAAAGTCTGGAACAAAAGTAATGGAATTTTTTCTTTCTAGTAGCTCTGGTTCTCTAAGAGGGGGGTCCACATTGAGGTAACAGGAGAATGAAGTGGGAGAGGGGAGTAGAGCATGGCCCTTTATAGAGGCAGATGTTTCTTAGCTGGGTACCAACCGGGCTGGGGCCAGAGGACACAACAATCTCCCTGCATGCCAGCCACTCTGCGGAGCACAGAGAGCCAGGGCCCCACAGACCACCATCACAGCATGGCCGCACCCACTGCCGGGGCCATGTGAGCGCTGGTCCACCAGGGGAAGAAGCTGATGGCGCAGCCCAGCCCAGCTCCTGCACACCCGAGCTACATGCCAAGCCTCAGGGACCCACTCAATGTGTATTCCCTCCCCCCAGAGGCCCCTCAGCACAAGTTAAGATCTGATTGGCACTAACTGGACCAAGCTAGCAGTGCCCAGGGGAGCTTGAGGACTGTCATTGTGAATTTAACTCAGCAAGCAGTGGTTGTTGGTGCCTATCAAGCCCATCATTAGCGTCACTTTGGGAGAATCAAGTGAACTGGGATGGTGCTTTGCGAGTCAATACCTCTGCCTGGCCAAGCTTTCAGCCAGAGACCTAGAGCTTACAAGTGATACTCTCAGTCTTACACCCAGGTAGGGCTAACACACGGGCCTCCAAGCACCATCTCATGAGGCTATAGGTCCATTCTTCTGCTGCTGGTCCCAGAAAATCTTCTCTGCAAGCAAAAGGGGGTCCAGTTGCAAAGAAATTTCCAGAGCACCCTCTAGCTTGAGTTGATAATCAAACTGGAGGTCTTCTACCTCTAGCTTCTACCCCCCGAGGTAGAAGAACTCCAGTTTGATCATCAAACTCAAGTCCAAGAAGCAAACCTCAACCCAATCCTAGACTGCAGAGCCCCAAAATAGACTCTTGGCCCCAAGACTCAAAGCTCAACCACATTCATGAATTCTGGACCCCGAAGGAAACACTCCTCTCCAGGAATGGACCCTGCACCCCAGCATTGGACACCTCAATACCAGGCCGGACTCTTGTCTACAGAAATAGAAGTTTGTGCCCTGGGAACTGAACCTTCACACCAGACAGTAAATCCCCACTTTCAGACCAAGCCCTGAATCTTGGGGAAACTTCTCAACAGCTGATCTGGACTCTTAGATTTTGTTTCTTTAACACAACCTCAACTTGGTGACCAGACAAGGAAACTCAAATTCCCTAAACAGCCTGACCAGGCGGTGGCGCAGTGGATAGAGCATCAGACTGGGATGCGGAAGACCCAGGTTCGAGACCCCGAGCTCGCCAGCTTGAGCGCAGAGCTTGCCAGCTTGAGCGTGGGCCCATCTGGCTTGAGCAACAGCTCATCAGCTTGGACCCAAGGTCGCTGGCTCCAGCAAGAGGTCACCTGCTCGGTCTGCTGAAGGCCCTTGGTCAAGGCACATGTGAGAAAGCAATCAATGAACAACTAAGGTGTTGCAACAGCAACGAAAAACTAATGACTGATGCTTCTCACCTCTCTCCGTTCCTGTCTGTCCCTATCTATCCCTCTCTCTGACTCTTTCTCTGTCCCTGTAAAAAAAAAAAAAAAAAGAATTTCCTAAACAGTTTCCTTCACATTTTGCAGTGACTTTGATCAAATTTAGTTTTAAATACTAGCTAAAAAATCTTCTCTCTCTTTATCTAGCTCTCCCCTCCCCCCAGGGACTTGGCCTTTTGCCCAGACAATCAGCAACCCCTAGGCAGCAGGAGACAGTAGCCCGGACCATGAGTAATGGTCTCATGGGCCGGACCTCTGGCAGAAGATAACAACCTGACCTATGTTTCAGCTCCTGAGCCAGAAAGACCCCCTGGCTACTTTCCCATGAAACCAGACAGAGGAATGCTGGAAAAGACCTCAGAATTATCCTCAAGACCTGAAGAAATGATTTATTATCCTTACCTCACTCACCTCCAACCAGTCAGCTCCCAACATGACCTCAAACCCCTACCCCACAGCATCTTTTGATATCACCCTATACGTATAATCTGTAACCTACACACCATCAAGAAGTTCAGGCCTTTGAGCATTAGCTTCTCATTCTCCTGGATGGCACCATTCATCAATAAAACAGCCCATACCTGTATAGTGCAATCCTCAGTGTTTAGTGTTCAGCTCTGCCAGTGCCGGGTGGATGGACTCTTTCTGGTCAGTAACAGAGCCAGAGGGATGTCATGCAAGCAGAGAGCCCAAGTCTGGCAGAGCTCCACTTCAATGCAGAAAATCCCATGTGCACGGCGTGCTGGTCACTCCCAGCCTCGCCCCACAACTTCCTTCATCCTCTTTACATCGGGGTCTTGTGTCTGGCTGGTCTCCTCAGGCCCCATCCCAGGACAAGGTGCCCTCTTTTGCCACTTCTATTTGACATAATACTGGAATTCCTAGCCACTCAAGCAAGAAAAAATAAAAGGCAATTGAATCAGGAAAGAAGTAAAAATTTCTGTTTGCAGATGACATGATCTTTTATGTAGAAAACTCTAAAGACTACACCAAAAACAATCCATGGAATTGATAAATGAATTCTGTAAAGTTGCAGGATAGAAAATCAACATACAAAAGTCACTAACAACAAACTAGCCAAAAAAGAAATTAAGAAAATAAATCCATTTACAACAGCATCAAGAAAATGTATATATTTAGGGATAAATTTAGCCAAGGTGGCAAAAGATCTATCTGTATACGGAAAACTATAAAATATTGATGAAAGACAATGAAGAAGACACAAATAAATGGAGAGCTATTCTGTATTCATAGATCAAAAGAATTAATATTGACCCTGGCCCATTGGTTCAGCTGATAGAGTGTAGGCCCAGTGTATGGCCACATTATCCAGCAATCCCACTTCTGGACATATATCTGAAGGGACATCCTGGGTTTGAAACACGATCAGAGCACACATGAGAAGCAACCATCTGCTTCTCTTCCCCTCCCTCTCCCCCTTCTCTCTCTCTTCCCCTCTCACAGTCAGTGGCTCAATTGGTTCGAGCATCGGCCCCAGACAGGGGTTGCCGGGTGGATTCCGAGCACATGTGGGAGAGTATGTCTCACTATCTAAACTCCTCTCACTTAAAAAAAAAAAATATTATTAAAATGTCCATAATACCCAAAGCAAGCTAAAGATTCAATGCAATATTTATCAAAATTCCAAAAGCAGTTTTCACAAAAATGAAAAAAACAATCTAAAGATTTGTAAAAGACCCCGAATAGCGAAAGCAATCTTAAGCAAGAAAAGCAAAGTTTGGATGCATCACATCACACGTCCTGATTTCAAACTGTATTTCAAAGCTATAAGTAATCAAAACAGTATGATATTGACATAACAACAGAAATACACATCAACAGAACAGAACAGACAGTGCAGAAATAGACCCGTGTACATATGCTCAACTAATTTTCAACAAAGGTGTTAAGTATACACAATGGGGAAAAGGTAGTTTCTTAAATGGTATTGGGAAAACTGGATATTCACATGCAAAGTAATTAAACTGGACCCTTATCTTATACCGTATACAAAAATCAACTCAAAGTTAATTAAAGACCTGAACATAAGACCTGAAACCATAAGAATCCTACAATAAAACAGGGGAAAGCTCCTTGACATCGATCTTGGGCAATGATTATTTTTGGACTTGACACCAAAGGACAGGCAACAAAAGAAAAAATAAAAAAGCAAGACTACATCAAACTAAAATGTTTATGAAAACCAAAAGAAACAATCAACAAAATTAAAAGGCAGTCTATAGAATGGGAGAAAATATTTGCAAACCATACATCTAATAAGGGGGGATACTATGCAAAATATATAAGGAACTCTCACAATTCAACAGCAAAAAAATAACATTTAAAAATGGCAAAGGACTTGAATAGTCATTTTTCCAAATGAGTGGTACAAATGGCCAACAGGTACATGAAAAGGCGCTTAATGTCACCAGTCATCAGGGAAATGCAATCTAGACCATTATGAGATATCATAATGTCTATTAGGATGTCTATTGTCAAAAAGATAAGAGATAAATACTGATGAGGATGTGCAGAAAAGGGAACCCTGATACACTGTTGGGGGAGAGATGTAAATTGGTACAAGCATTTTAGAAAACAGTATGAAGGTTCCTCAAAAAATTAAAAATGTAACTACCACATTATCCAGCGATCCCATTTCTGGATATATATCTGAAGGAAATAAAATTATTACCTTGAAAACCTATCTGCATATCCATGTCTACTGTAGCATTAGTCACAAGAGCCAAGATACAGAAACAGATTGTTTGTGGACTGATGAATAAAGAACATGGGGCATATCTACAATGGAATATTATTCAGCCATAAAAAGGAAAGCTTGTCATTTGCAATAACATG
Organism: Rhynchonycteris naso; assembly: GCA_037038555.1. Lineage (NCBI taxonomy): Eukaryota > Metazoa > Chordata > Mammalia > Chiroptera > Emballonuridae > Rhynchonycteris > Rhynchonycteris naso. The sequence continues at coordinate 240,775,391 of CM072999.1, read as the reverse complement.
GGTAAATCTAAAGGAGAGTATGCTAAGTGAAGTAAGAAAGAGAAAAGACAAAGAAAGATAAACACTGTACAGCAGTGTTTTTCAACCACCGGTCCACCAGAACTTTCATGTTTGTCCACGAAAGAGTTAACCACCCTGATGTTGTATGATGATTATAGACCCAATGATCTTAGTCGAATTCATTTATGCTCAGGGTGATTGCCACATATCAGCCCGTATCATTGATGAAAATACTATTGAGGTTGTCCTAGATGTCTTTGGAACCTGTACACTCATTCAAACAAGCTTTTGCACCACACAGAGCATTTACAAATCATGTGCAATAGACAAAAAGCATTTGGACAAACTTATGTAGTATCAACGCATCGGACATGTGGAGTTCGGAAATCAAGCACCAGCATGTACTGTGTTGCACTGTTATATGCGGTAAGATAAAACCTTATTCATTGTGTGTTTCCATTTCTGGCTGGCTAGGTTGCCAAGTGTAAAAAAGTTGGAAACTACTGCTATCTAGTATCGCTTATATGTGAAATCTAAAAAAAAAAAAAAAAAAGGAAAGAAAGAAATAAAGAAGGAAGGGAGGGAGGAGGGAGGGTGGGAGGGATGGAGGGAAAGAATGGTTGAACTCAGAAAGAGAGTAGAATCGTCATGCCAAGGGCTGGAGGGTAAAAGAAGTGGGCAGAGGTTGATGAAAGTGTACAAACTCTCAGTTATAAGATGAATAAATTCTGAAGATCTCATGTACAGCATGGTGATTACAGTTAATAACACTGTACTGTATACCTGAAATCTGCTAATAAAAAGTATGTGAGGTGATGAACGTGTTAGTTTGATTGTGGGAATCATTTCACAATATATACATATATCAACTCATCACATTGTACACTGTAAATATATTACAACTTTGTCAAAGCCCAGGGGACACACAGCTTTTTATCTCTCCCCTCTTCCCCTTTTCCACCTGCTGCCTCATTTCTCAGCCCAATTTTCCGCATTCTGTTTTACTAGATGGCTACCCACCCAGTCCCTCCTGCCTCTTTCTCCCATGACAGTTTAATAATTTAACAAGTACTGAGCCCCAGGGTGAGGGTCTGGGACTTTGATCTCAACTCTGGGAAAACCAGAGCAGCCTTGGCCTGTCTCACTGATTTATGGCCACCTTTTACATTTCATGTGTGTATGCAGGGGACCTGGCCCCCACAGGGAGAGAAGCCACCTAAGAAAGCCTGAGTAGGGCGGGACTGAAGGCCCCTGGCTCGGGGACCAGCAGATGTCAGATGCACATCAAACCACAGGTGCCAGGGCCCTGCCCCTGCCTACCCAGGAGCCACCCAGGAGGAGATATTAATTATTGATGGTGTCCCAAGGGGTAGAAATTGAGCAAGGAGCTCTGGGCCAGCCCTGACCTGCTCACTTGCCTTTCTTCCTGGCTCTAAGACCTCAAGGCCTTGGGTGGGACACAGCTCTCATGGGAACACACACACCACTGACCTGCCAAAAGGTTGACCCTCCCATGTATAAAAGCTTTTCCACGCTAAGCCACTTGGGTGCCTCACTGACCTGCCCCAGAGTCAGAATCTTCTAAAGGCTCTCCCAAAGCAATCTACATGCCTCCCTGCTCACTGCTCCGCACTGGTAGAAGTCACACATCTCTCCTCTCCGGAGGACTGCGGCAGCCTCCTGTCTGGTCCCTCTCCTGCCCTTCTCTTGCCCCAGAGCATTTTAAGACATGTAAGCAATCTTGTCACTCTTCTGTTTAAAGCTCCTCAATAGGTCCCTTTGGGACAGCACACATCACAGTGAAGGCCAGCATTCGCCCTATGAGTGTCCCAGAATTAACTTTTCCCAGCTTCTGAGAGCATCCTCCTGCAAGGTCTGAGCCTTGAGACCTTCCTACCACCTGGTCCAATCCAGCTGTAAGATTTTGGGTAAGTCACGTCCCCTCTGTGGGGCTAAAAACCCCAGACCTGGGCTGAGAAAGGAGGAAGGACAAAACAATCTCTACGACATATTTGGGGCCATTCCACCAGCCCCGTGCACACACCTGACCACCTGCCAGTCCTCTCCCCTCAGGAAAAATGTGTTCAAAGCAGCAACTTCTAGGAAGGTCAGCGGAGAAAAGGGGAAAGAAAGCAGACTCAGAGGAGGACACTGCTGCCAGTATGGGCTGAGGTCTGAAACGGATCAGGCTGGGTTAGGAGCACTTCAAGGGCAGAATGATGCCCAGTCCTCACCTCTCAGTTCTCCATACCCAGTGCCACACCCAGCACAGAGTGGGCACCAACACATGACACGTTAAATGAATCTGCTAGGAACATCCTAGCAGTTTCATTCTACTCTGAGCAGGGCAGAGTGCCTCCTCGCCCCACTCGGGGCACCTGGACAGCCCCATCTGAACACACACACTCTGGACTGGCCTATCCCTGGAGATGATCAGCCCTCCAGCAGGTGCCAGGCAGAGGGTGGGGCAGCCAAGGGGAAAAGAGGGAGGTGAAAGCCAGCAGCATGTGCGACTGCCACCACCCTAATCCTATGACAGCATCTTCCCCGGGCAATGCTCTTCTTTTCCTGTCCCCATCTCAAGCTCTGGAGCAGCCAGGATGGCATTTTGGGGGCAACAGAAGCAAAGAAGATCATCCAGGGAAAGCCAGCAGACATACTTTCCTTTTCTCTCCCTTCATCCCACGGAGGCTCCGCTCTCTTCTACCCACCCCAGCCCCACACAGAGAGCATTTGTGACCAGTAACTTCCTCCATGGACAGAGAGGCAAGGGAGCAGCCGCTTAATGACTTCCTGCTGAAAGGTCTTTGCCTTGAAGGGCTGGGTGACAATGGCCTGGACTCAGCCCCTCAGAGCTGAGCCAGCCCTCAGCTTTGTCCCCAGGTGCAGGGCTTGTGCTAGGCCCCTACCAGGAACACCCTCCACCAATGCCCTCCACGCCCAGCTCAGTGCTCTCGGAGGTGATAACTGCCCCCCTCTGGGGTGCTTTTAAAAACACGGGAGAAAAAAAAAACACAGGAGAGCTATTTTTTTAATGTCACAATGACATTTAAGGGGGCAAGTGGCATTTAACAGGCAGGGGTAGGGATGCTAAATAAATAGCTCCATGCCCAACATGCCAGAAGCACCCCCCTAGGCACATGAAGGTGACCCTTACTCACTTTCAGATCACTTTCCTGAGGAAACTTTCCCAGGCCCTCAAGACCAGGGCAAGTTCCCCTATTAGCTCCCTAGTCTTCTCTTTCACACACCCCTATCCAAACATGCCTGCTTGGGCAAGTAACGAAATAAATAGTTGAGTGGGGCAGTTAAAGCAGTGGGCAACTCCACCCACAAGGAAAGCACCACTCTCCACCCCTAAGTGTGGGTGGCGCAGATGGGCTTTCTTTCAATGAGGAGAAAAGAGTAACTCTAACTCAAGGGTGCTCAATACCTCGATCGGGATCTACTGGTCGATAGCGAAGGAACTGTGGGTAGATCGCATGACATTAAAAAGACATTTGTCTTTTGATTGGCATACAGGGTAGCCAATCTGACGTCTGAACTTTTGACACCCTACGCATGCTCGTTAAACCGTGCTAACTTGTTCAGTTACATTGCTGCGTAGTTAGCCTTCAATTTATTTAAACTAAATACAACAAAGGGTATAAAAATGAGTGCCGTAGCTGGTCCGAGTAAGAAGCCTAAAACCTACCCCTTTCATACAGAATGGGAGGGGAGTTTTTTCACTATGTCATATTCTAAGTGTGTTTGCCTCATCTGTCTGTGTGCCATTGCTATTCCAAAGAAGGGAAATGTGGAGCGGCTTTTTCGGACTGTTCATAAAAACTATGATGTTGACTTTCCTCCGAAAAGAGAGCTGAGAAGGAGAAAGGTGAAAGAAGAATACACAATATTAAATAGTAATAATAGTAACTTAAATAATGATAATATAGAAGAAATAAATTTATGTTTTGCATTTTTATTGTAGGTAGGTCATTTTGACTTGGTCATCTTATAAGTAGCTCGCAAGCTGAAAAAGTGTGGGCACCCCTGCTCTAACTTGACAGTGGAGAAACCTAGCAAGCACCGCCTCAGCCGCATGACCAAGGTTGGCATTATGTTGACAGCACACACCGTTGATGTGGCGGATGGAAATGGCACTTCACCTCTGTGGTCTTTCTCTCTGAAACCTATAACCACAGCTAACCACGGGAAGAACAACAGACAAATCCCAACAGAGGGACAGAGAGACAGTCTACAAAATTCCTAACCAGTAGTCCTTGGAACTGTCAAGCTCAGCAAAAACAAAAAAAGTGTGAGAAGTTGGCGCAAGCAAGAAGAATCTATGAAAACATGACAACCTAGTACAGGGGTCCCCAAACTACAGCCTGCGGCCGCATGCAGCCCCCTGAGGCCGTTTATCCGCCCCTACCGCACTTCCGGAAAGGGCACCTCTTTCATTTGTGGTCAGTGAGAGGAGCACAGGATGCATCCGCACCCATAGTTCCCATTGAAATACTGGTCAGTGTGTTGATTTAAATTTACTTGTTCTTTATTTTAAATATTGTATTTGTTCCCATTTTGTATTTTTACTTTAAAATAAGATATGTGCAGTGTGCATAGGGATTTGTTCATAGTTTTTTTAATAGTCCGGCCCTCCAACGGTCTGAGGGACAGTGAACTGGCCCCCTGTATAAAATGTTTGGGGACCCCTGACCTAATATATATTGTGGTGACTAACAACAGAATACAGTATCCTGGATGGGATCTTGGTACCGAAAAAGAACATTAGGGGAAACTGAGGAAATCTAAATGAAGTGTGGACGTTAGTTAATAACAATGTATCAATATTCATTCATTGTCACAAACGTTCCATACTGAGGATGTCCGATGTTAATAATAAAGGAAACTGGATATGGGGTATGTGGAAACTCTCTATGCTATTTTGTGAAAACTCTGTAAATCTGAAACGGTTTTAAAATAAAAGAAAGATCATTTTAAGAGACAGAGCTCCAAAATCAGAGTGACTAGAATCCCAGTTCTACCTCATACCAGCCATGTGATCCTCAGTTTATCCAGGCACAAACGGGGTTAATAATCATACTTCACATGACTGTCTTAAAGATTAAATGAGATAATAGGTGTAAAAAACTTAGCAAAGGCTCTGGTACAGAGCATGTTAGTAATTATTACCACAGTCTGATTCGTTTTTGTTCATGTCATTGTCATTCCCATCTGCCTCCCCCAATAAAGGAAAAGCTTTGTGGTAGCGAACCCTCATCTGTTCGGACCTCTGCATCCTCACGTCTAGGAGAGCACCTGGCCCAGTGCTGCTGCTTGGCATGCGTCTGCTAGACAACAGAATGAGCCCCTCCATCACGTCATCGCTGGAACCCCAACCTCACTCAGGGAGAACTTCAGTCGGGAGCCCAGTCCCGGAGCCCAGTGCAAAGCTCCACCTACCCGCAGACTGCAGCTACAGCAGAGAGCCAAGGCCTCCCACCTGCCTCCCTGTGACTCCATCTATTCCCTCCTCCTGCTCTCCTAGCCCTTTTCTCTCAGCCGCAGCGCCCACAGGCATCAGCACCTGCTCATTTCCCGAAGCAGCAGGATCCGGGTAATGACCTCTGATAAGCATCTTTTAATAAACCCTGTAGCTGGATCTACGATCCAGGGGCTCTAGTCTCCCCCTCACATCCTGTTTCCTCCCCCACCCTTCTCTCCTCCCACTTCATTAGTGCTTCTGGTCTCTGGCTTACTGGAAAATGGCCAATAGGCAGCCTAGGTTACCCCACAAGCCTGACCCTCTTCATAAGCCTGAGAACTCAGGGGCCTGGCCTGGGCCTGCCTGCGCCACCCAGCCTGACCGCTGACCAGTCCACTTCTCTCCATCCCTGCAGGCAGCCTTCCCAGGTGTTACCAAGGAGACCACTTGCATCCTGCCCAGGGTTGCCAAAGCAACCGGTTTCAGTGAGAAGCAGCCCCTCATCCTCTAGCTCCTGAGTGTGCAGGACCAGGAATGAGAGTCACAGACCAACAGGACATAGGCCCAGGCAGCTGGCACACCTGGGTGAAGGCATCCTGGGCAGTGACCAGCTTCTGCTTTCCTTCCTTCCCACTCCTCCTCTCTTACCTTTCTGGCTCGTTCTACCTCCATCCTGAGTTCTGTGATTTAGAACCAATGCCTGGGTCTCAATGTGCACATCTTGGAAGTGGGCACATACCATCCCAGAAGGTCAGGGAAAAGAGAGCTGTCGTATGCAGAAATCCCCACAAGATCAATTTCCTCCTTTGTGGGCTTTGTTGTCCTCAGCAGAAATCCCAGCTCTGCCATTTCTTAGTTCAGTGCTTCTGGATAAAATTCTTAACACCCATTAATCTCAATTTTTTCACCTATAAAATGGAAATAATTATACCTACCTTGCATTCATTGGGAAATTGGATGAATCCTCCTACACAAATGTACTCAGCATAATGCAAAGATCAGGATTTGGGATCCCCAAAAAATGCTTTTTTATTCTGATGAGCAATGGCCCTGCTGACCCCAGCCAGAGGTCAGAATGCTTCTAGATCTGTCCATGGGCACCCTAGGTGAGGGTGTCAGCTTGGCTGCCCTCCCAGTCCTTTTAGCTTGGCATAAGACAGAAGCCCTACAGCCTCCATTAACCTCCCAGTGGCTCAAGATGCTTCATTCCCTCCTCCCCTCAGCCTGTCTTCTGCTGCTGCTGCTGTTGCTGCTGCTTAAATGAAATCACTACACTCTTCTGCTTAAAAACCGTCTGTGGCTCCCACTGCCTACACAATAAAGTCTAAACTAATCATCCTGACATCTGAGGCCCTCCAAGATCAGGCCCTGGCCTGCCTTCAGAGACTAACCTGTTCATCTTCCCAGTGGAGACCACACTCCAGGCAGAAGGAACTGCTCCCGCACGCACATGGCATTGTCCTGCCTCTGTGCCTTTGCTGTCGTGCCCTTGGTGAAATGTCCTTACAGTCCATTCCAAATCTTCCACATCCAACTCCACTCCCCGCCTCTGAGATGCCTGATCTCACTCGCTCTAAGAGTGACAGAGTGGCTCTGTTCTGAGGCCCCACAGCCTTGATGGTTCTCGGACCTTGGGGTGTATCAGAGTCACCTAGGGATTTTGTTAAACAAGTAGGTTTAGGGGACCTGTCCCCAAAATATTCAGAGACAGTGGGCCTGGCCTAGGGCCTGGGGACCTGCATTTTAGATGCACTTCCAGCTGATGCTGATGTTGATACAGGCAGTAAAAAAATATCACTTTGAGAAGCACTGGGCCAAAGAAACAGAATGTTCCCTTGAACCAGGGAGGGGGAGGGGGCAGGGGCTAGGAAGGAGCATCAAAAACTCCATAGTACTTGGCCCTGGCTGGTTGGCTCAGCGGTAGAGTGTCGGCCCAGTGTGTGGAAGTCCCGGGTTTGATTCCTGACCAGGGCACACAGGAGAAGCACCCATCTTCTTCTCCACCTTTCCCCCTCTCCTTTCTCTCTATCTCTCTCTTCTCCTCCTGCAGCCAAGGTTCCATTGGAGCAAAGCTGGCCCAGGCGCTGAGGACGGCTCCATGGCCTCTGCTTCAGGCACTAGAATAGCTCCAGCCACAACAGAGCAATGCCCCAGATGGGCGGAGCATCGCCAGGGCATGCTGGGTGGATCCCAGTCAGGCGCAAGCAGGAGTATGTCTGACTGCCTCCCTGCTTCTAACTTCAGAAAAATACAAAAAAAACCCACAAAACACTCCGTGGTACTCCCTCTCACTTTTCTGCAGTTCTGTCCAGAGACCAGGAGATTGATCTCCTGTTTCCTTCCCATAATGGAAGACAGAACTCACTATGCCTGGATTCTACGGGGACAGGATAGTATATGTATTGGTCACAACAGTGAACCCTCAATTCAGAGAGACCTGGGTTTCAATCCCAGCTCCACCAGTTACTAACTGCGTAGTCTAGGTCCAGGATAAGTTACTTAACCTCTCTGAGCCTCTCTTTCCCATCTATAAAATGCTGACAATGAAAACTCCCGCAATAGGTTGTCAGAGCGATATTAATGCAAACAATCTAAATTTAAGTACATGGCACACAGTAACTGCCCAACAAACAGTAGCTATAAATATTACTGTTATGATTAACAATACAGGATTCAAAGGTCAGATGGAACTAAAAACCAAGGCGTGTGGAATAGATGTTCAGGGTTCAACATGGGAGCTGTCTCATCCAGCCTCTCTAAAGTCTGGGGTGGCAGAGGAGGCCTCCACCCCCCCTCTCGCAGGTCTGTCTGCCGCACCGCTGAGGGTGGAAAGCTGGACGAGCTCACCTACCTGTAAGCATCATGACAACCAAGGAAGGAGCCCAGACAAGGGCTGTGGAAATATCTGTGGGTTGACCAAAGAACGGAGGCCTTGGCTATCTGATTATAGCAATCTCGGTCATAACCTTGAAGGCTGAGGATAGGGCAGAGGCATGATGAAAGGACTATTTAGGCAGATCCCTCTGGCAGCATCAAAGGAGGAACTGAAGGCAGAAAGGCCAGTGATTGCAATTATTTGGCATGAGGACAAAGATCAGGGAAGGAGCAGTTAGAATGCGAAGGCTGGGAAAACGGGTAGGACCTTGCCCTGAGAGAATGCGTCCCAACCCCCATCCTCAGAAAGCAGTGAGGAGGTTCAGGGGCTGCAGACAAGTTTATGCGGCTCACTCTGGCCCACCTCCAAGAGTCAAGGCTCCTCAGCTGACCGACCTTAGAGGTCCCTCCCTCTGCCCATCTGAGCTTCAGCCAACATGGAAAAGAGACTCTAGAAACAACAGGTGTCTTACTGGTGTCACACCCAGCCAAAGCTGGAGGGGGACAATCTCCTTCCAGCTATTATAACCAGTTGCTTTGTGAAATGTCCAATTCAAGAAACATCAGCTTTGAAGAGACAGACAGTTCACTCCTGGGTAGATACCATAAAGAACTGAAAACAGGTGTTTCAACAAAAACATATACACACATCTCCACAGCAGCAAAATTCACAATAACTAAAAGGTGGAAACAATTCCAATACCTATCAACTGACAAGTAGACAAACAAAATGTGACCTATATACAATAGAACATCATTCAGCCACAAAAAGGAAAGACACATGTTAAAACATAGATGAACCTTGAAAACATTATGTATGCTAACTGAGAGAAGCCAGACACGAAAGGACAAATATAGTTTGATTGCACTTACATGAAATGTCCAGAATTGGCAAATCCAGAGAGACAGAAAGGGGTTGCCAGGGATTCAGGGGAAGGGTTAACAGGGAGTAACTGCTTAATGGATACAGACTTTTCTTCGGGGTGATAAAAATGTTCTGGAACTGGACAGAGGTGTGGTTGCTCCACATTGTCAATGTACCAAATGCCACTGAATTGTACATTTCAAAATGTTAAAATGGTGAATTTTATGTTCAGTGACTTTTAACACACACACACACACACAAAGATGGGAGGTGGCTCATCCAGTCCCCATGTATGGGTGACTGCTGGAGTTGAGGAACCTTTCCCAAAAGTTTTCTAGTTACCATTCCCCCAACACTTAGCAGGCAGGCACTCAGAAAGAGCTGGGGAAGAAGAAAGATCTTTACTCTCTATATCTGTATCCAGGAAGCATGAACCCCCTGCCTGGTCACCCTACGCCCGTCACTGAGAATATAAACATGCACTTACTCATTCCCACCTTTGCTGTATGTCCCTGTTCCTACACCCTCGGACTCCTGATGCATCCCTTGTCATCTACACAATTTCTGCAGTTCCCTCCATGTCCAGCTCAAATCCTTCCTTGATCGCCCACGTCTGATCTCTGTCCACCCAAACCTGGGATTTCAACAGTCCAACCCAGCACCTGATCGCATTCCCTCCCTCAACCTTGCCTTTCCACATAGATCTCCAGCCTATGAGTGCACAGAGATGTCAGGAATTCTCACCTCTGAGCCAGACACAGAGCAGCTCCTCATAACTATCTGTCGGTCCTCAGCCCAGAGCTATACCTTGGACCTCTCTCCCCTGAAAACCCCTAGACCAACACCATTCAGTCCCCAGTGGGATTCGCCAGCAGTGCAGTGACGTTGGTGTTGTCTCCAGGAGGAAGACCAACATCTATGAACAAACAGGTAATGGACGAGCCTTGTTCCGTGTCAGCCTGAAAGCCAGAGCAATCTCAGGTCTCCAATGGGTCCCAGGGTCCCTATTACATCAGGCCGCTTCCAGATGTTTTCATTAAAATGGTGAGAAATCAATAGAGATTGCAATTATAGGACAGAAAAAAATCAAGAGTTCCCTGCCCCAGCAAATTTCTGGACGGACATTGCTAAGAATGAGGGCTAAATTCTGGGTGAGTACAAAAAGAATCCCAGCAGAACTCTGGGTGGACAGTCTTAGAATCCAACCAGTATTAAGATCAACACCAATAAAAGTGGAATGGGCCTGACCAGGCGGTGGCACAGTGGATAGAGCGTCGGACTGGGATGCAGAAGACCCAAGTTCGAGACCCCGAGCTCGCCAGCTTCAGTGCAGGGCCATCTGGCTTGAGCAAAAGCTTGCCATCTTGGACCCAAGGTTGCTGGCTCCAGCAAGGGGTTGCTCGGTCTGCTGAAGACCAGTGGTCAAGGCACATGTGAGAAAGCAATCAATGAACAACTAAGGTGTCGCAACGGCAATGAAAAACTAATGATTGATGCTTCTCACCTCTCTCCATTCCTGACTGTCTGTCCCTATGTATCCCTCTCTCTGACTCTCTCTCTGTCCCTGTAAAAATAAATAAATAATAAATAAATAAATAAGTGGAATGGAATTCTGGATAATCATTGAAATAACACAGAAGACACCTAGGTCAATGCTGATACAATTAGAAGGGCATTTGGCGTTAACACTTAAACAGTCACAGAATGAAGCCGATGGCTGTTATTAGGGTGGGAAGGAGTCAGGCTGAGAAGGAGGATCAGTAGATCTGGATGAAGGATGGAGGACACACTCTAATCCTTTATCTCAGGCTTAGAAGAAGCAGAATCAAAATTCTCACGGCCACCTCCAGTTGGTGTGTGAGAGCTACATCCTGGTAAGTCAAGCCTGAAGGGAGATGAACGGAGGCAGGGAGACTGCTGGGAGAGACATTCTCCACCATTTACTCCCATGGACGAAAAAACGATCCTGCAAACCAGGGAGGCAGCAGGAGGGGGGGTTCCCAATCCATATAAGTGGATAGTCAAGAAGAGGAGTAAGCTTAGATGGGATCTGGGAAGTGAGAGGCCTCAGACTCTCTCTTGTCCACTCCTTCCCTTGCCAAAGACTCCAGCCACACAGACCTCTCATCCCCACAATCCCAAGGTTTAGGTAAAAAGAGATGCAATTATCAAGGACTTGTCTGGGCTTCTTTATGGTCAAGGATAGAACAGGACCTTTGGGGGCATTTTGCGAGCATCAGAGCACCAAGTCAGCTCATTGGCCCCCAGCTAACACCTGCCCTTGGAGGACTAAGCCTAGCTTTGCTACCTTCTCTTGACAGACCCATTGAGTAACTGGGCCAAGCACTATCCTTTTCCCTCGTTCTTCTCACTTGTCACTAAAGCTTCCTCTGTTTCCAATGCTCAGAAACATCTTTATACATGCTAATACTTACAGCTTATTTCTGATTCTAAAAAAGACTTGCTTATTTCAGAAATGAACAAACTATAAAAAAGAAAATGTTATGCGATCTCATTACCTAGAGGAAACCATTGTTAACCTTTTAGAAACTTTCTTTCTCCATAGTTGATGTTTTTGGCATTCATATTGTATTTGTTTGTTTTTTTTAACAAAATTGGGATCTTACAGACTATACAACTTTGTATCCTACTTGTTCAACATGCTGCTGTGAGAATTTTCCCAAGTTATCTAATATTCTTCAAAAATACAACTTTAACAGTTACATAATACTCCACTAAGAGGATATGCCATGATCACAGGGCTATTAGTTTGTTTTCCTAGTATAAATAATACTGTCATGAACATCCTAGCCCAGTGCATAAGTATCTGCCTGCACCTCCACGTTCTTAGGATCAATTCTTCTAGATGGAATCGCAAGGCCAATGAATATAATATTTTGAAAGGTCTTGACATGTACCACCATATGAATTTCCAGAAAGACACAACAAACCCATTGATTTTCCCGAGTCGAGTGAGAGCTGCAGTTCTGAAAGGGTTGGAGTTAGAATGTAGGACGGTGGCCCCATCTCTCCTCCTCTCCCCCAGTCTTGAAGGTTAACTGTCCAGCAAAAGAGAGGACAGAATTCCAAGTCAGAAGATACAGGTCTGCAGCCTTCTCTGCCTCTCCCTGCCTTTGAGAACCTGAAACAAGCATTGGTTCTCCTAGCTGTAAAATGGGTCTGATTGGTGCTGCTGACTCCCTAAAGCCATCTCCTTGCTCACAGGAAAGTTCTTTGCAAACCTCAATGTGGTTTTTTTTTGTCAAAGGGCATTACTATTATCCTTCTTATAACCTGGGTTGGTGGGAGGGAGGCTGAAGTAGTGGGTTGTTTTTTGTGAAAGCCCTCAGGTTTCTCTACTTGATTCTTAGTCATCTGAATGTCTAGAATAAGTGCTGGCTAGTGCTGACAGTGACAGGAAAGCGGCTTCCTGAAGGGAATCGGGGGGGATCTAAGGGCCTGGGAGGACTTAAGGGACAGAGACAGCACTGGAAGCTGCAGGCCCAAGAACTGGGCCGAGGGTCCTCCTGAGGGTGCTGGGTGGGTCGGACACTCAGAGGCAAACAGTCCTCTGTTTCAAGGTTGCCAGCCTCTTTTCTAGGGTTCCAACTGAACATCTGGCTTTTGAGGGAACCAGAAAACAAGCTGATTCAGTGGATGCAAAATGTCAGCAGCTGCAGAGGACCCCAGAGACCATCAGCTCTGACCCCTTCTTCCAGGTTGCTATAAATCAGTCCTGGATCCTTAAAAACCCTCCAATTAGAAATGCAACTAGTGCTTCCAGCAAGATCGCTCCAGCCTTGGGCAGATGAAAACAGAGACTATGATGTCTCCCTTGAGAAGCACAGCTGGCCCGCCTGAGCATCCTGCCACATTGCCCTATCCACCCAACAAATGCCCTTCCTCACGCCTGCATGCTCACCAAGCATCATGGCCTGAGGGGACTCTAGTGACGTTTCCAGCGCTGGCAGGGAGAACTGCGCAGACCCCGTGGAACGCCATCCTCCCGGTCTCCACCATCACCACAGGCCTCCCCCTACGCCTAGCCCACCTCCATGGCCATACAGAGGTACATCTTCAAATATTTGTGTGTCTCCAAATACGCACAACAGGTGGCACCTGCCCGTCCTCCCCAACCACACCTCTCCACCTCTCCCTGCCCCTCCACCTGCGCCCCAGTCCTCCAGCTGCGCCCGGCCCCGGCGGAGCCTTACCTTTGAGGTTTTGGGGGTGGCCCCGCGGCGGCCGGCTCGGGTTTCCTCGGGGCAGAGAGGGGATACTGGAGAAGTTGTTACCCATGGCATACAGCCCCAGGGGGTTCGGCACTCGAGGGGGCCAGGCGAGGATGGGCAGTAGCAGAGGTACAGTGCAAGTGGGAGCGCGCGCGCCCGGGCGCGCGCCGCCGGGGGAGGGCCCTGGTGAGGCTGCGGCCGGGGGCGGGCGGGCTGCTCCTCTCCTCCCTCTCTCTGGGTTCCGCGGTCCTCAGCGGGTCCTGCCCGCCGCGGGGGTCCTCGCGAGAGCCCGCTACCTGCCTGCCATTGCCGGGGGCGGGGGCCGCGGGCTGGCCCCTGGGTCGCGGCCGGCGGCGCCCCGGACTCCCCCCTTCCTCTGGCTGGTGTTCGGATTCCGTCTGGTGGTAAGCGGCGCGGTGGCTCCGACGCGCTCCCCCGGGGCCATAGAGTTAGGGCTCCCGGAGTGGGCGCTCAGAGGCTTGGCCTGCCCGGCGGCTCGGCGGCTTGGCGGCAGGCTTGGTCCCCGCCCGCGGGGACGGCCGCTGCGGTGACGTGCGTGGCGCCCAGCCGACTGGTCTTCATGGAGCGGGGCTCCGTGGAGCACGGAGCGTGCTGGGCGCTCCCGCGGTAGTAGGTCTCCTCCGGCCGCCGCGCTCCAGCCACCGCCGCCCCCGCCCCTCGCCCCCAGCGGTTGCCAGGATTCCCTCGCTGTAGTTGTTATGGTGACAGCTGCACTAGTGAATGAGCGTCTCAGTGACACGCGCGCGCCGGCTCAACCAGATGTGGTTCCGAGGCGCGCCGCGTTCTCTGCTGTCAGAAGCTCGGCGCGGCGCCGGGGCGGTAGAGGGGAGTAAGATATCCAACCGAGTTTGGGATCCAGGGGCTGGGTTTATTCCTTTAACGGATAGTGGACCACGGTCTTGAAAACAAGGAACTGGTACAGCAAGAACATTGAGCTTTCTGGGTGCCAGGCCCTGGTTGAGGTAGCTCTGATGTACAATTTCCCTAGCACCAGGTACAGGGCCTGGCACATAGCAAAAGCTAAAAAAAAAACTTTTTTTAAATGAGTGAATGGATGATTGAATAAATGAAGTGAGGTAAGGAACCCCTCCACTCTCAGATCCGAAGGGACAAGGCTCAGAACAAGAACCCCAGGCTATCGAGTTACTGGACATGTAGTGTTGGGGAACTTTGGATGAATTCAAACCAGACCTGGGCTAAGCTGGAGAAACAGATGTCAGAGTGAATCATCAGAAAACCACTGGTTCTCTCAGCCGAAGTCGAGAGAGGAGGGGACCTCTGTGGCCTGTAGCAGCCAAAGAAGGTTTCCTGGAGGACAGGGGTTCCAGCAAACTGCCTGTCTACATGACACTTCCATCCTATAGCTCAACACTGCTATGAGGAAGCCTGCAGGAAAGGAGAAGGGAGTCAGTCTCCTCCTATCTGCATGTGGAGCATTCCCCCTCCTGGTCTATCAGGAGTAGGAACCAAAACTCCCCCAGAGAGAATCTGTCTTCCTACTCCTCTAGGTCACCTCCAGCCCTCTGGCTTCAACAACTCTGATCTAGAATCAGCGAGGACGTGGGGCTGGCAACAAGCATTGTATCCACCCCACTATAGAAGTTTCTTCCTTCAAGTCTCCATATGATGGCTCCTCATTATTCAGGCACAGTCCTTGTGTCGCCTCCTGGCCTTCCCCCACTAAAGAGCCCCACCACTGCCAGTCACTTTCCATACCATTACATTATTCTGCTTTATTTTCTAGAATTAGTTTGGAAGTAGCCTTTCCCCTGGCCTATGTTCTGCCTTCCCCACTAGAACATAAGCTCTGTGAGGGGAGAGAGTGGGTCAACTCCATTCACCATGATGACATCTCCACCCCCTCGGAGAGTGCCTGGCACATGATAGACTATCAAGAATACGTGTGGAGTGGATGCATCCCCTGCTGGCCAGCAGAACTCCACTAAGATCCCTGGGAGTAAAGCCTCCAAAGTGCCCTTTATTTCTCTTCCTCCCCTCCACCCCACCCCCTTGCAGGCATCACATCTTTAAATGTCTGGGACTGCAGGCGAGCTAGAAATATCCATGACAGCTGCTCTCTGGGGTCTGGAGGGAAAGACAGCCCCCTCCCCCACCTCTAGCCCCGCAGATGCCCAGGATCATGTGCCCAGCCAGCAGCAGAATGGACATGGCAGGTCAGGGGTGCTGTCTTATTTACAGGCATATCTTCCCAAGGCGCACTCCCAACCGATGACTCATGTGTCAGAAATCCATGGGCTCTGATTGGCAGCTCACTCACGCATTTGCACACACACCTCTATACTGTCTTGCACACTCTACACAAGTGAGTACACACTCAACATGCCCTCATATGCCCCTGAATTCTGCTGGAATGAGGTCACTGGGAGCTGCGGCTGGTATCAGAATAAATATAAAGGCTCTGTAGAGACGAGACTAATTCGCTCAGTGTGTGTGTGAATTGTGAAGCCCTTGGTAGGATTCGAAGACAGTGGCTGAGGGGAGGCTCAGGCTCTTCCCAGAGTCCCACCCTCCCTTCAGTACGGAGGCACTGGAACATGGGCCAGGGGATGGGAGGGGCTGAGGCCCCCAGGGTGAGGACAGCAGAAATGTCACAGGCCCCACAGGGTCTAAACCTGGGGCTGTGGGCAAAGCAAGGGAGAGATGGAGAAGGTCAAAAAGAAACGCGGGCCCAAGACAGGTGTTGCCTAAGGAGTCCAGAGGCAGCACCAGGCTCTGCAGCTCAGGGGAGCCTGATCCCAGGGGCCCACTGGAAGGTGAGAGGCATTAGGGACTAGGACAGGGACCTTAGGACAGGACAAAAACTTCCTCTGATCCAAGAGGGTTGGGGATATCCTGGCAGGGAGCATCAGCAGGGCCAGGATTAGGATGAGGCAAGCGAGGCTTCACTGATGTGGAACACGAGGAGGACTGTCCTCAGGGTTGTGCAGGGCCAGCCCTGCGCTGGCCCAAGCCCCTGAAATTCTGCACCCTGGCCCACCTCCCTCGCCCAACTCTGGCCCTTCCAAGGAGCTATGTACTACTATGGGAGGGGACACCACTGTCAAGTGTCAACTGGGTGCAAGTGTTTGGCTTGGCCAGGACCTGGAGAAGGTGGTGTGACCGCGTGGGCCCCAGAGAAGCTGAGAGTGTCCTCTCTGAGGTGTCCTGGGCCTCAGAAACCCTTTCCTGGCAGGGACTATGGTTAGACCCAACTCAGAGGAGCAAAGAACCCCAACACCTTTTTCTCCCTACACATACACACACACACACACACACACACACACACACACACACACGGCAGAATTCCAAAGACCTTCAAGCCATCATTCACCAAGGTGGCTGCCAGCAGGACAAAGAAGTGGCTTTTGTGGCCATGAGGGCCCTTCCCAGCTCCATCCTGGAAAAGAGGAGGGAAAAGGAACCTGCCAGGGAGACAGTCTGGATGAAGTCACCCTTTTGTTGACTGCAATGGAAGCTATTAATACCCATAAGGTGGTGCTCCAGCACCTGTTGCCGTGGCAACCCCGCCTCCCCAGTAGTGTGGATTCTGAAGGCGATGCCCAAGGAAGGGGTTGGTTGTGAGTGCAGCAGACGTGTTTGTGTGTGAGTGCACGTGTGTCCTGGTGTGTGTACATGTGAGTGCTCACAGCAACGCGCAGGGGGGAGAGGACCCAGCGAGAACCAGCAGGGGCTCTTTCAGCAGCATCTCTGGCCTTCACTCTTCCGTTCCTCTTCCTCACTCTTCTCCCTTCTGCCTGGCTTCGTTTTCTCTCTCTCTCCCCCCCGCTAACTTCTTCTCCCCCTCTTTCCCTCTCTCCTTTTGTCTTCCTGCCTTTCTCCTTGCCCTTCTCTGCTTCCCTCCACCCTTGTCTCTGTTTCCTGGCTGTCTCTCTTCTCCTTTTGTTCCTTGCCCTGTCTCCTCCTGCAGGTTCACCTTCCTCTTTCCATTTGTTCTCACTCACCACAGCTCCCAGGTCAGTTCAAGTCTTGGGAGTCTCCGCATTGATAATAAAATATTTGACTGACTGACAGTCTCTATTCTTCCTTCCCTGAGCTCCGGGAACCAGACACAAGGATGACCCCCACACACACATCAGGCAGGCAAAAGTGGATTCATCTAGGCCAAGCTGGGCCTCCCCTAAACTTGAGACCAGCCTATTCAATAGCATAACATCTCCTTCCATGTCAGGATACCTTAAAATAGGAAACAGCCACAAACACCACTAGCCAGAATGTAGGGGCCCCCTGCCGTCCGCAAAGCCCAGCCCATGGTTATCAGGGTATCCGGAAATCTATACAGGGTTGGCCTGACTAAACTGCAAAGGGTCTCTGGAATTGTTGGAGGGGGGATGCCTGGTACTCAATAAATATTTATTCAATGAATAAACAAATCAGTGGATTAACCTATCAATACAGTCACCCAGTCAGCCAGAGAGTCTTGCTCAATCCAGCCCACCTGGCCAATTTTCTTCTCAGCAGTACCTTTCCCACAAAGTTGTCCCTGAGGCCAGGCCTTCCTCCTGAAAGATGGGATCCTGTGTTAACCTTCTTAGCATGGAACGGGCACCACACTGCCTTGTTCCTGGGTGCTTTGGAATTTGGCATTGCTCATTGTCCCCAGTGACCATGTGTTGAGCACGACGGGCATGCCTGGCACTGTGTGAGATACAGTCATCTTGCCGCAGCCTGGGGGAGCCCATCCTGTGCCTTTGTGTACTCCAGTCCAGGTTCCCACCTCCCATGGCAAAGTTAGGGCCAAACACACACCAGGTCTCAGTACCATCAAGATGTCAGGTCTTCTTACCATGATCTAGAGAGTTAACACATACCAATTAAACTCCCAGCAAGTTATTTCATGAATACCAACAAACTAATTCTAAAGCATGTATGGAGAGGCAAAACAACCCAGAATAACCAACATAATATTGGAGAAGAATAAAATTGGAGAGCTGACAACACCCAACTTCAAAAATGTATTATAAAGCTACAGTAGCCTAGCCTGACCTGTGGTGGCGCAGTGGATAGAGTTTTGACTTGGAACACTGAGGTCCCAAGTTCAAAACCCCAAGGTCACCAGCTTGAGCATAGGGTCACCGGTTTGAGCATGGGATCATCAACATGACCCCAAGGTTGCTGGCTTGAGCAAGGGGTCATTGGCTTGACTTGAGCACCCCCCCCCATCAAGGCATGTATGAGAAGCAATCGATGAAGAACTAAAGTGAAGTAACTACAAGTTGATGCTTCTCACTTTCTCTCCCTTCCTCTCTTTCTTTCTCTCAAAATCAATTAGCCCTTTGAGTAGTACAAACGTTCATGTATGTCCTCGTGCCTCCTGACCATCCAGAGTACAATCATACACGTGTAAGGCAACTTTAAAAAAAGGCAAATGTATGTTCTTCTTGTTTTCATAAATTGGTTATCAAACAAGCATGATTTCAAGTTCAAACTGGAACCGGAACTAATTTCATTTTTTGAAAAAAAAAACTTACTCTCAGAGGTTAGCTAGCGTGAAAAAAACTCACTACTCAAAGAGTTAAAAAAAGAAAGAAAGAAAAGAAAAGAGCCTGACCAGGTAGGTGGTGGTGCAGTGGATAGAGTGTCAACCAAGGACACTGAAAACCCACATTTGAAACTCCAAGGTTGCCAGCTTGGGCGTGGGCTCATCCAGCTTGAGCATGAGATCATAGACATGACCCCATGGCCATTGGGCTTGAGCCTAAAGGTTACTGGCTTGAAGCCCAAGGTCGCTGGCTTGAGTCCAAGGTTGCTGGGTTGAGCAAGGGGTCACTGGCTCAGCTAGAGCCTCCCAGTATGAGAACCCTTCATATGAAAGGCAATCAATGAACAAGTAAAGTGCCGCAACTATGAGTTGACACTTCCTATCTCTCTCCCTTTCTGTCTGTCTGTCCCTGTCTCTGTCTCTCTTTCTCTCTAAAAAAAAGAAATAAAGGAAAGAAAGCTACAGTAATCAAGACTGTGTGGGACTGGTGAAAGAATAGACAAATATAGATCAATGGAACAGAACAGAGAGCCTAGCAATAAACCCACATAAATAAAAGTAAACTGGTATTTGAAAAAGGAGCAAAGACAATACAAGAGAGCAAAGAAAGTCTCTTTATCAAGTAGTACATAACCAACTGGACATCCACACACACAAAATTAATCTGTACATGAACCTTATACCTTTCACAAAAATTAACTCAAAATGAATCACAAATATAGGAGAAAATCTAGATGGCCTTGGGTTTGGTGGCAACTTTTTAAATACAACACCAAAGGCATGAACCATAAAAGATAGAATTGATAAGCTGGACTTTATTAAAATTACATTTTTTTGCTCTGCAAAATAAACACTATTGAAGTAATAAAGAAACAATTTACAGACTGGGAGAAAATATTTGCAAAAGACATATCTGATAAAAGACTGAATATACAAAGAACTCTTAAGATTCAATAAGAAAACAACCCAATTTAAAAAATGAGCCAAAGACTTTAATAGACTCCTCACCAAAGGAGATAGGCAGATGGTCAATAAGCATATAAATGAATGCTCCATATCTTATGTCATCACTGAATAATAGTGAATCAAAACAACAGCGAGATACCATACACGCTTATTAGAATGGCCAAAATCCGGAACCTGACAACACCAAATGCTGGTGAGGATGTGGAGCAACAGGAACTCTCATTCATTGCTGGCAGGAACGTAAAATGGTACAGCCACTTTGGAAGACAGTTTGGTGACTTATTAAAAAACTAAACATTCTCTTACTAACCGATCCAGCAGTTGTGATCCTTGGTATTTTTCCAAAAGAGATAAAAACTTATGTCCCCACAAAAACCTGCACATGGATGTTTGTGGAAGCAACCAAGATGTACTTAAACAGGTACATCCAGGCAATGGGATAGTATCTGGTGCTACAAAGAAATGAGCTATGAAGTCATGAAAAGACATGGGAGAACCTTAAATGCATATTATTAAATAAAAGAAACCAATATGAAAAGGCTACTACTGGATGATTCCAACTATCTGTCATTTGGGAAAAGGCAAAACAATGGAGACAGTAAAAAGATCATTGAGCAAGTGGCCCTGGGATGGGTCACAGGATGCTGGACTCCTCTGAAGTCACTACACATGTTTCCCAGACAGGGACACTCGTGGTCCTTTTTCTGGTGTTGGGCATTTTCCTTTCTGTTCTCACAGGAACCTCCATCTGCCCTTTTAGTGGCAACCTGAGGAATGCATGGTGGTAAGCCTAGGTTTTATCCATGGGCACCAGAGGCCCAGGACTTAGACCTGTTTAGGACTGAAAAAAAAAATACTGATTACAAATTATGATAGAAAAAATTAAAAATCAAAACTCATAAATGTGGCCTCCTTACCTGCAAAACATAATGTTGTGTCAATGTCATTAATCATTAAATGAGTGCTTATAAAGATTTCATTATATTTAAAGACAATTGTGTTTTCTTCACTTGGCAAGAAATCCAACGCACGCATGACTGCTAGTCATAAATTCAATGAGTTCCTTGTAGTCCAATGATTTGAAAAGCCAAGTGTATAAAAATCCTTCAAAATATTTAATGCATAAAAATTATGTTTAATGTGAGATGAAATATATTTTCATATGTTTGACCTGATAGGGTTGGGCTCCAAACATAAGAGTTTGGGGGTCTTACCATTGATCCTGGATCTAGGAGCTGCCACCCAGAGGGTAAGTCTGTCTGTGGAGCAGAGGAGGGCGCTGGGGTTTCACCTCCCTGCACGGCCACCTCCTGCCCTCCTTCCGATGTGACTGTCCCTGCCTGGGTGGCAGCCTGCACTGGCCTGCCCCAGGTGGTAGCCACCTTTCCCTGGAAAAGCCTGCAGGGTTCTTCAAATATCATCCTCTAACTAGAACACATATCTATAGGAACAGTTTCCCAAAGTGTGATCAATCAATGCCCTTCGTCAGTTCTACGAACCAGAATCTCTTGGGGCAGGGCCTGGAAATCTGCATTTTACCATCTCCCCCTCTCCCTCTGCCCCTTCCCCTGTAGACAGTTCTGATACACACCAATTTGAGAATCATTAGTCTACAGAGCGTATGTGCACCCTACGGGAGGGCAAGATGACCCTTTTTAATTTTTTATTATTTTCCAAAATAGACTTTACTTTTAGAGCAGTTTTAGGTTCACACCAAAATTGAATGGAAGGTATAGAAATTTTTCCATACACTCCCTGCGCCCACACATGTGTCTGTCGTTTTCCGCATTATCAACAGCCCCCAGCAGAGTGGTACTTTTGTTACAACTGATGAACCTACACTGATACATTGTTATCACCCAGAATCCATAGTTTACATTAGGGGTCACACTTGCTGTACACTCTATAGGTTGGTACACATGTATGATGTCAGGTATACACCATGATGGTATCCCGGAGTAGTTTCATGGCCCTCTGTGCTCTGCCTATTCCTCCTTTCCTCCCCTTCCCTTCTGGCAGCCACTGTAACAAGTGATGTTTATGGAGCACTTAATTATATGTACGGGCCTTGGTCTATGCCTTTTACCTGTATTAATTCACTTAAACCTGATAAAAACTCTGTGAAATAGGTAGTATTGTTGTTATTATTATTTTATTCTTTTTTTATATTTAAGAGACAGAGAGAGAGTCAGAGAGAGAGACAGATAGGGACAGACAGACAGGAAGAGAGAGCGATGAGAAGCATCAATTCTTTGTCATGGCACCTTAGTTGTTCATTGATTACTTTCTCGTGTGTGCTTTCACCAGGGTGCTACAGCAGAGCGAGTGACCCCTTGCTCAAGTCAGTGACCTTAGGCTTCAAGCCAGCGACCTTTGGGTTCAAGCCAGCGACCATGGGGTCATGTCTATGATCCCACGTTCAAGCCAGTGACCCCGCGCTCAAGCTGGTGAGTCCGCATTCAAGCCAGATGAGCCCGTGCTCAAGCTGGTGGCCTTGGGGTTTTGGACCTGGGTCTTCTGTGTCCCAGTCCAATGCTCCATCCACTGAGCCACCACCTGGTCAGGCTATTATTTTATTGTTATCATCATCATTTCCATTTTACCAGTGAAAATCCTGTGGCTTAGGGCAACTAAGACACTTGCTTGGGAGCTGATAGAGCCCTGAGGTACAGTCCCAGGATGGTCTAAATCCAAATCCCTGCGATATTGTACCTGCCCCAGAATGAGAGGGCTTCAAGTGCCCAGGTTGAGGAAGATACCTGCTGCAGACAAGATGTCCTCCCTGAGTTCCTGAACCAGCCCCTCCTGCCTGAGAGACCTTAGGACAATAATGAACGTGAAATAGATTTCAAATAATAAAACCGGAACCAAAGCAGAATGCTCAACGTGGTAGTAATGCACCAGTATCCCTGTTCTCTCATTAATGTTTTAAATGACCTCTACTTGGCAAGAAAGCCTTTCTAAGACCAGAGAATCATAAAGGGAAAGTGTGATAAATGTGACTACATAAACATTTAAAACTCCTTCATGGCAAACATTGAAAGACAAATAGGAGTCAGAAGGCACATCTCCGATGAGACACTAGCTTTCAGTCATTTCAAATGTCCTTCATCTCTAGACCCAGAACAGGAAAAAGACATTTCCCTGTGACTGTTGGCAGTGTAAAACCTCACTGCTACCTGCCTTTTCCAAGAGAGGTCCCAGAGGCACTCTCGTGGTCTGACCTTCATTCACCCAAAGGAACCTCATGAGGCCAGTCTTTCCAGTGAGGGGCTTGTAGAAGTTTTCTCTGGGCAGATGGTGTGTCCCAACATCGCTCTCCTCCCGGTTCCGCCCCTTCCTCTCAATTTCTCTCACCAGCCACCACTAGGTAGCGCTAGAACTCCACTAGAATCCCCCTTGTCTCTGGCGAACTTTTTTGAGGAGCCCTCAAATCAATCAAAACACATTTAAAAAATGTTTATAGGTTGATCTTTTCCTCCTTCAAAATGAAAAGAGCGTTTTGGGAAAATATATCATTTTAGCCTCTATTAGCTACTTCGTTGTAAAGAAAATATGTCAATCAGGAAATTAGCCCTGTTCTTTAACCGCCCAGATGTCACTCTCCAGGAGTACCTGCTTCACTTTCTCCTGTTCATCCTGAGATTGCATCTCCAGAGGAGTCTCCGCACCCCAGTGGCTAGAGCCAAGAAGGTCAAACACACCCACAGAGATCCTCCAGGATTGAGGGAGGATCTCCCCAAACTTAAGCCAAGCTGAGGTCCTCTTCAGAGCCCTGCAGTTCACACGAGATGCCCCGCTGTCTCGTCTGTACCTGAGGTGGGCACTCGTGTGTGCCCAGATGCCCAGAACATCTGCAGCTCTGCGGACAGAGCTTGAGAACGTGTGGCCAATAACTGAGGTGCTTCCTGGCCTGGCTCTCCGAACACACAGCTAGCCTCAGAACTGAGGCTTGCCACACCCAGCCCAGCCCTCTCCCACAACCACCTCTGCATCTATTCCGCAGCCATGGGTGGGTGATGGGCAATCTCAGAACTCTCCTGAGTCGGTGCACGTAGGCAACCAGGGAAAGGGGAAGTCATTCTGACTGGTATTTACGGAACAGAAGTGGAATTCAGAAGATCCAGCTGGACGGGTGCTCCTCCTCCCAGGGCAACTCACCTGTTTTTGCCCCAAGTCTCTGCATTTGGCCCAAGGCCCAGTATCCAAAGCCACCCCTGGCAGAATCTCCATGCCAAAAAGTCAGCCTCCTCAGCAGGGTCTGGAAACAACTTCCATTTCAGTTTAATTAGAAAATCCATTTTTATAACTTGTTAGTTATGTGTTTTAAAAAAAGGTAAAAATAGTATTATAAAACCAGGTTCATCTGTTTTACTTTTTTAATTTTTAAAAGATTTTATTTATTCATTTTTTAGAGAGGAGAGAGAAAGGGGGAGAGCAGGAAGTATCAACTCCTATATGTACCTTGACTGGGCAAGCCCAGGGTTTTGAACCAGCGACCTCAGCATTCCAGGTTGACAATTTATCCACTGCACCACCATAGATCAGGCAGCTTTATCTGTTTTTTCTTCTGAGAAAGGAGTTAGAAATGTATTGTAAATGAAGAAATTGATCCACATTCTATAACCTATGGAATGAAGACGTAAAATTTAAGTGTGGAAGAGTGTTCAGGGTTGAATTTGGTCATTTTATTTTGTGTGAGTCATAATATTTTAGTCTTATTTTAATATTTTAGTCTTATTTATCCATTTATATATAGAAATGTATTACTTAAATTCATAAGCCCCCTGCCCAGATAATCTTTGTTGATCTTTTAAAAGTAAAATTCATATGTGCAAATTGTTTGAAAAGCCAAACAGCACAAACAAGTAGAAAATGGAAAGTAAGTCCCCTCCCCAACCCCCCAATGGTAGTAACTGTCCACATTTCTTGTGTGTCCTACAAGCAAAAAGAATATGCATAATACTAAAAATTTTACAATTTTTGTGTACTAAACTGTGCTTTCTTAATTTATCGGTCTAGAGGGTTCTTTTTTTTTTTTTTTTTTTTTTTTTTACAGGAACAGAGAGAGAGTCAGAGAGAGGGATAGATAAGGACAGACAGAAACAGAGAGAGGTGAGAAGCATCAATCATTAGTTTTCGTTGTCGTTGCGACACCTTAGTTGTTCATTGATTGCTTTCTCACATGTGCCTTGACCACGGGCGTTCAGCAGACAGAGTCACCCCTTGCTGGAGCCAGCGACCTTGGGTCCAAGCTGACAAACTTTTGCTCAAGCCAGATGAGCCCGCACTCAAGCTGGCAAGCTTGGGGTCTAGAATCTGGGTCTTCCACATCCCAGTCCGACTCTCTGTCCACTGCGCCACCACCTGGTCAGGGTAGAGGGTTCTTTTCCTATGAACACACATAGATTTGCTCATTCTTCTAGTGGCTGTCTAGATCGCACTTTACAGCAGTGCCATAATTTATATAAACTGTTCCATGTTGATGAAATGTAGGTTGTTTTCAGTTTCTATGCCATTTTAAAAAAGCTATAATGAACATCTTCACTCATTTATCTTGGCTACTTCCACATATCTATTCATAGGTCAATTCAGAGCTATGTAACTGTTAGGTCAAAGGACTTGTATTTAAATTTTTGCTTTAACTATATTGCAAAATTGTCCTAGAAAAGCCCTACAAATCTGTATACTTTCTATTGGCACTCCCTTAGGCCCTCATTGACACTGGGTATTACCAATCTTTTCATTCCTAACAGCGTGGTGAGTTTTAAAAGGCCCTTGGTTATTTAATTTGTATTGAATTATGAATGTGAATTAGAATCTTTACAGGATTTGGGACTACTTGTCTTTCTTTTTCTCTGAATAGCCTGTTCACATCCTTTAACCATTTTTCTCTAGGATTGTTCATTTTCTTTATTGATTTCTATGCTCCCTCTACAAATTAAGGAAAATAGGCCTTTGTGTGGCATGTGCATGGCCATACTTTTGTCTAGTGCAGTGGTTCTCAAAGTGTGCACCAGTCTATACTGGTGCACCCTAGATTTCCAGGTGCGCCCTATTGTATTCCAGAGAAATATGTGTCTGTTGGGGACCAAAAAGTCAACAGGGTTTTTGGAGTTTAGATTTTGGGGACACAGAGGTGTGGGAAATTGGCTGTAAGCTGACAGTCTGCCAACCCCCACCTCACTTGCTTGATTAGGTTGCAAAAGGCTGTTAAGCTGTGGTGCTGGATTGTTTACACTACTCCCCATGTTCCCCGGAAAGACTGGAGGCAAGTTTCTTCTATCCTTTGTTTGGTGTAAAGTTAAGATGATATGTATGGTGGGGGTTATCTGCACTTGGTAAAATTCTTGGGTTGCCTTGGATAGATTTCTCAAAAAAGAAGCGTGATATTGAAGAATTTGAATCTGGAAGTGAGCAAAAGTTAAGTGTAAATAAAATAGGACTTGAAGGCTGATGGGCAGAATTCAATTTATAGCATTTTCCATCACTTAACTCTGACCAATACGATTGGATTAGAAACCCACTCATGGAAGCTTCAAGTGATTTTGGTTTAACATTAACAGAAGAAGAACTGGCAGCTACATCCACTGATCATGGATTGATGATTAAACATAAGGAATTGTCTCTTGAAGCCTTTTGGATTTCTATAAAAGAAGAATATGTGGCAATATTTTAAAAAGCTTTGAACATTTTACTACAGTTTTCAACATCCTATTTATGTGAATTAGGATTTTCAACCCTCAACACAATTAACAGTAAAAAGAGAGGAATTCTTCAATGTATTGACAAGAAAATGAGAGTCTGCCTTTTAAATATATGCCCAAACATTGAAGAAATCACTAGGACACATCAGGCTCATATTTCTAATAAACACAAGAATGTAAAAACTTACCACATTTGTGCCGGGACCTGCCAAATTTACTAAATCTTACTAAGAATGTATCTATATATATATATATAAAAAGATAACATTTTATTGTTTTTTTTATTTTTTTAACCCTTCTTTTTTACAAATTCTAAAATAGTATAACTCAAAAAATATAACATAAAAATGTTTTTTAATGTCAGAATAAATTTAATTTTGTCATATTTATTTCATTTAATTACCATAAAAGCACGCTTGGACTTTATATTTTTCTTTAATATTTGACTTAATCATTATAACATATTTCTCAGAAATTTGTATATACTGCGCCTACAGTTATTTGTAGGATTTTCTTGGTTGAAGAGTCCACTTAGTTTAGTTCAAAGTTGGTTTATCCAGATGATGGTTCTTAAAATTGAGTTATAATCCACTTTGGTTCTGGGAGTTGAAAGTTGGTACGTCCGCCTACTCCGTCGCCATCTTGCTCTCCTATTTGTAGGATTTTAAATGCGCCCCGACCACTGGTCTAGTGTGTTGTTTTTACTTTGGTTATTGGCATTTGCCCATGGAAGTTGAGGCCTTCTCTATCTTCCATCTCCTTCACAGCTACTGAATGGTGCACACTGTTAACAGAAGCTTCCCTAGCTTCTGGTTATGAATAAATCTACCCATATTTTCTTGTAGGATTTCTATAATTTTAACTGTTTTAAATATTTTATTTATTGATTTTACAGAGAGAGGAGGTGGGGGAATTGAGAAGTATCAACTCATAGTTGCTTCACTTTAGTTTTTCGTTGCTTGGTTGTTGCTTCTTGTATGTGCCTTGACTCAGCAAGCCCAAGGTTTTGAACTGCTGACCTCAGCATTCTAGGTCAACACTCTATCCACTGCGCCACCACCTGATCAGGCTATATAATTTTAACTTTTATGTTAAAGTCTTTGAATCATTTGGAATTTATTTTGGTAGAATGAGGTAGAGGTTCCATTTAAGATTTCCCCAGATGGTTAGCCAGCGGTTCCAATGCCATCTGTTAGATAACCTTCATTTAATTTTCATCCTTTTCTCAGTCCCTTAGGGGCCACACAGCTCTAAAAAGTTGCCAGAGTGGAGTCCACATAAGTGCCACATTGCTTTTCCCCAGGTCTGCCAGAGACAGACCAGCGTGCTGTCACATGGATCCTGCATAGGCCTCTGTCATCAGGACAAAAGACTTAGATCTCTCAGAGACAGGGAGGGCACCACTGCTCTGCTAGACATAAGACGACAATGGCCTCCCAGTTCTGAGTGAGAAGTGGGACACGCATCTAATATCTTCCTTTTGAAAGAAGAAAACAAAAACCTCAGGGGAGAGTATACTCACTGTCTAAGAAGAAGAGACACATCACACCTGTACTTCTGAAGATACACACTTATACACATACTACACACATACACACCACACGTGTACACACATGCACCCACAAATACATATACACTACACACACTCCCACTCACACATCAGATACTCTGAGTTTCTCCAGTAGGGGGCACCCAGTCCTAAAGAACCTTCTCAATCACAGGAACTACAAGAATGGTTAAAGCCAACATTTTTCAAATAATACCCAGATTCTTTTTAATTTCTTTTTATTTATTTATTTTAGAGAGGAGACACAGAGTGAGAGAGTGAGAGAGAGAGAGAGAGAGAGAGAGAGAAACTGGGGAGAAGCTAGAAGCATCAACTCCCATATGTGCCTTGACCAGACCAGTGAAGGGTTTTGAACTGGCGACCTCAGTGTTCCCAGGTCGACGCTTTATCCACTGCGCCACCACAGGTCAGGCTACCCAGATTCCTTTTAAAGGCAAATAAATCTTGAAGACCCCCAAACATATATCTATATAATACCCCAATTTGAGAAAAAGAAAACAAAGACTTGTTCTACAAAGATCTTCCAGTTGCGAGGTAATACATGTTTAAAACCACTAAAAAGATTTGTCATCATTACAATAAAATGTGAAATAAAAAAATTTCCCCAGCCGTGGCTGGATAGCTTGAATGGTTAGAATGTCATCCCGATGTGCAAAAGTGGTGGGTTCAATCCCCAGTCAGGGCACATACAAGAATCGACCAATGAATGCATAAATAAGTAGAACAACAAATTGATGTTTCTCTCTCTCTAAAATCAATATATATATATGTATGTATGTATATATATATATATATATATATATATAATAAAAACTTTCCCCAGAATTAAAAGACCCCCCCAAGTACATAGCTGCAGACTGCTGGGGTGCTGTAGGGGCTTGAGAAACTCTGGCTTAAGGAGTTATCATGCAGCAGGTCTATAAGGTAATATCTTTCCACACTCGTGAATAACACAAGTCTTTCTCTTTCTGCTCTGTCCTGTTTCTGCTTCTCCTGGTCCAGCTGGTCCAGGGCTCTTGGCAACGAATGTAATCTCCTTCCCTTTTACTTTGTTCCTTAATCTCTTTGAGTTTTTCCAGTAAAAACATTTTATGACTTTTATTGGGAATGTTTAAAAAATTATTATTATAAAAATAGACAATTTAGGCCCTGGCAGGTTAGCACTGTGGATAGAGCGTTGGCCCAACATGCGGACATCCTGGAATCATTCCCCAGTCAGGGCACACAGGAGAAGCAACCATCTGTTTCTCTCCCCTTCCTTCTCCTGCTTCTCTCTCTCTCCCCCTCTCACAGCCAGTGGCTCGACTGGTTCAAGGTAGGCTCTAGGTGCTGAGGTAGCTCAGTTGATCTAAGCGTTGGCCCCAGATGGAGGTTGCCAGGTGGATCCCGGTTGGGGCACATACAGGAGTCTGTCTTTCTATCTCCCCTCCTCTCACTTCAAAAAAAAAAAAAAGACAATTTAGAAAATACAAAATTTTAAATGAGAAGCCGCCCCCTCACCCTGATATTTCTTTAAGTCGTGGTGAGCTTCCTTCTTGCCTTGTTCTTTGCTTGAGTATTTTCCTGTAAGTACCTAGCAAGGACCAGCACAGCCACGCAGCACACAGCCGCCTGCAGGGCCCTGGGCCCCAGGCTGACCTGGGAACTCTGTCTCACCTGTCAGGGTGGAGCTGTGAAGAGGTTGGGCTGGGAGAGACTTTGTCCCAATTTTCTGCAGCATTTGTTCTTTTCTGGAGACTCCCCTGAGACTAGAATGGGAGAGAGGGGTGCTCAGTCCATCCTGGCCCTGTTCTCTCCACCCCTTCCTAGGCCCAGCCCTGTGGTTCAGGGTGGAGGAACACAGCCTTGGGCCAGGACAGCTCCCTTTCCTGAGAGCAGTCCAGCAGGTGACTAAAGCTGGAAGTCACAGAAGGGGACCAGTAAGCTGTGGAATCTCTGCCACAACCCCAGCCTCTCCTGAAGGAAGTGGTGGTGGTGAATCTCCGCTGCCACAGGAGCCCGGGAGAATGAATGGGCCGGAAGGGTTCCTCCACAGCCCACCTTCTCCTTCACACCCAGCCACGCTTGCATGCCCCTGATGGCTCTCCTGTCTTCTCCGGCTTCCTCTGTTTTTCCTGATGCAGGGAATCCTGTCTTGTAGGACCCGGACTAACACACTGATTAGATTAAATACAACAGACAGATTTCTGTCTATTCCTACCTCATCAGAGGTATAAACTGCACAGATAATTATGAAGTTTGCAGGACATAGTGTATTTGGAATTGTCTAACTTATAAATACAAGTTACACAACCTAATCAAAATTTATTTTGCACGTTTTAGGGGTCCCTCAAACAGCTGGGCTGTCATCCTTCAGAGACGCTGAAACTGAGACACAGTGAGAGACCTGTGTCATGAGCATAAAGAAAAGGAACCGACATGCCTCCATTGGCAAGTCACACAGGCAGCCTGAGCTGTCTCTCCCCTGGGCACCCAGTGGGTAATTAACAGTAGTTAACACTTCTCCCAAGAAATGCCAGGCAGGCCAGCCAGCACGTGTCCTTGTGAGCCTGGAAAATCTGGGAGGACACACACCCTTGCAGTAACAAGAAGACTCTCTGGGGAGCTCTGATGGGGAGGAACACTTCCATGTTCTCTATTTAAAAATTTTTCACAATGGTATATTTAATCAGGAAAAATGGGGATATTTCTATTTTCTAAAATTTGGCAATAAGGAAACAAGGGTGGTCCATGCAGATGCAGGGGTCCCAGCGAACTGCACAGAGCTAACAGGTTAGAGCTGGGCCTCTGGGGCAGGGGAGGACTCAGGAGAAGACTGTCCTTGCTGCTCTAGAGGGCTGGCAAGAGTCTGCATTCGTGACCATGAGGACCCGGGGTCTGGGGAGAGAATCACAGTGCTGATACACAGATGTAACTAAAACCACCCCTTGGAGTCCAGGATGCCAGCCAGTCCAGGCCAGGTGGAGGAAGGCTCAGTGGAGTCAAGGCCAACCCAGTCCCTGTGGTCTTCCTCCTCTCAGGGTGGCCCTGGGCTGGCAGTGAGGGAGCCAGCAGGATAACGATTAGGACAGCATGCGTGGTTGGGGCCTGGATGTCTCGCCCATGTCCACGCTCCAGGCCTGAGGCCCACCGTTCTGTGACCCCAGGAACAGACCCTTGGGCTCCTGTAGATGCTTCTTCTCCTCTCTTCAGCCCAGCCAGCCAATGTCAGGCGTGGGGGCCAATGGGACAGGGGTATTATGGGGTGGGAAACAGGTGAGGAGAAGGGAAAGAGAAAGACAGGAAGAGGCAGCAACACAGAGAGAGAGAGAGACAAAGACAGAGACACACAGAAAGACTTAGACACACACTGAAGGACAGGGAAGAAAGTTAGATGTACATATACAGAGAAAGGTCATTAGAGAGGCACAAAATGAGGGAGAGAGACAGAGACAGAGAGAAATTAAGGGAAGAACCTACATTCAACTCATTTGCTTCCTAGGAGCAGGCAAGGGGCAGGCACAGGTCAAGAGCTGGAGAGAGATAAGGGGGTCTGAACACCAACGTCACAAAGAACAAACATTTGCTTCCACTAGCTCTGCATTTAGCACCCACTGGGTGCTGCAGAGAACAAAAAGGTGCAGGTCCAAGTCCCTGCACTAGGAAAGATTGCTACCAGGCTGAAGTGGTCTTTCCCAGGGCCAAATGGTTGACCAAAGCCCCCACAGAGCTGAGGTCACCAGGGGTGACTTGGTGAGAGGGCTGCATTTGAGCTGTCCCTTGACAGGCAGGTGGGAGGAAGAGACCCGGTTTTCAGTGGAGGTGGGAAGACACATCTGGTACAGGTAGGAGAGACTTGAATGCCCAGCTAAGGAGGCTGAGGGAGCCGATCTTACCTGAGCCAAGGAGTGAGGTAGTGGAAGCCGTGTGTTAGGGAGCCTGCACCAGCCGATGGCCAGACCTAGAGAGCAGCGGACTAAAATGGAGCAGACGCCTGCCCCACTGAGCCTCCAGCCCCGTCTCCTGGTACCCACCGTCTGGCACTAGGTCCCAGGGACCCCAAACCGCTGGCCACACCAGACTGCTTCTCACCTTCATGCTTTTGCCGTCCGGGAACGTCTACCTGGAAGGTCTTCCCTTTCCAATGCCTTTCACTGCCAAACGCTAAAACCTGGTTTAAACTCTTCTTAAGGGTTTTCTCTTCCAAGAACCCTCCAGGGGAGGTAAGGTGCCCCTCCTGGGTCCTCCCTGCATGAAAGCCAACATAAGCCCTCCCTGGGCTCAGCTGAATCAAGTCATGTTTCTGATCAAAGCCAGAAAATATAATTGGCTCAATCAGCACCTTAGCTTTACCACACCCAGAATTTGCCTGTCCCCCACTAGACACCCTCCCAGCTGGCGGGCCTCAGTATCCACCCCCTGAAGGGGGTGTCTGGGGAGGGACAGAGGGACAGGGCAGGGCACATTTGCCTAGAGGCGCTTTGGGCTGGCTGGTCACAGAGCAGTGACTCATTCTCTAGAGAGGAGCGGAGGGGCACTGGCGACAATAGACAATCTCGGTTGGGCATTGGAGCCTTCGTGGTGAGCTGGATCCCAGGAGTCCTGCTGGGGTCTAGACCCGCCTCCTCCTTGTCCTCCAGACCCTGGGAAGAGAAGAACCTCCTGGGCCTGGACTCTGTCAGCACTGCCCAGGAAGGCGGCGGAAGCCTCACCGCTCTTGCTGCGCTGCCCTCCCACGAGGCAGAGCCATGGAGAAGTTCCGCACGCTCTTCCAGCACTTTCAGTCCAGCCCCGACTCCGTCATGAATGGCGTCTGCCTGCTCCTGGCCGTGGTAACCGTCAAGCTGTACTCCTCCTTCGACTTCAGTTGCCCCTGCCTGGCACGCTACAACGCCCTCTACGGCCTGGGCCTGCTGCTCACACCCCCACTCGCCCTCTTCCTCTGTGGCCTCCTCGCCAACCGGCAGTCCGTGGTGATGGTGGAGGAGTGGCGCCGCCCTGCAGGGCACCGGAGGAAGGAACCGGGCATCATCAGGTGTGGTCCCATACCCAGAGGTCTGTGGGCATTGTCAGGTCCCCCACACCTGCGCAGCCACGGGCAGGGGCACCCCCAAACCCTGACCCTCCCCTGAGAGAATCATCAGGCCCCCCACACCTGCACAGGCATTGCCAGGGGCACCCCCAAACCCTGACCCACCCATGGGCATTGTCAGGCTCCTCACCTACCCCCATAGGCATGCCTGGGTGTGCCCTCTCCTTTCCCCAACTAAGGCATCATCAATCAGCTTGGGAAACCCATTTGCCGTTTCCACTCTGGAAACAGATATTTCTGTTCCTGTCATTTGTCGCCTTTCCGTGGCCAGTGCTAGAGACACATGACAGATACAGGATTTCCCAGAACTACCCAGGTCACATCTGTCATGCTAGCCAGGATTGTACCCCAGCACACTCATGAAGGGCTGTCCCATAACAGCACAGAGGGTTTTGCATGTAGTGAGAGACATGAGCGGTGTTAAGGGCTGCATGGCTCTCCCATAAGCGCCCTGGGCAGCTCATAACGCTGTGTCCTCGGCCTCCCACCTGGTGGGTGCCCTCTACCAAAAACAGTTGATGGAGTTTAGCAATTCGAATTGCTCCCTGGCCAACACTGCCCACCGACTCGGTGCCAAGCTCTGTGCCCAGTGCTGTGTGTGCCTAGCCTCTGAATCCTCACCACAGCCTTGGGTCTGCTCCTTTATGAGACCCATTTTTAAGGATGAGGGACCTGAGGCACAGAGAAGTTAAGTAATTCTGCTGCCCTTAGCGTTTTGGACAAAATGTCTAAGTGTTCTAGACCTGTGGGCAGTGCCAGAAGGGGCTTGGTGGGTTTGCCCCCTCATGATCTCCTCTTCCATCCTGTGCTTTGTCATGGACAATGGAGGTGTCCTCAAGGGTATGTAAGGTAACTTCATGACAAGTCCTCAGTTCCGCCTTCTAACCACATTGCCCCCATAGAAAAAGCTGGAGCCGCCCCTGCCTACAGTCACTGCTGGGTCCGCCACATGCTTGTGCGCACATGCGCGCGTGGGCACCCCCCCCCACACACACACAGCATGCATCATTTTATGTTTATACACAGTACAAGTTAGAAACATCTGCATCCTGTGCACAAGCAGCCTCTGTTTTGTGTTCTTTGGGGGCTCTGTGCTCCCTGTCATCTAACCACACAGGGAAGGTCACATGCACTTGGTGTGCCCTTGACTATTTTCTTTGGGAGCCAGTGGATTCAGCTCCATGGGGCATCTGTCCTGTGACCAACACCCAGTGTAGGTCATGAGAGGGGTGGAGCAGGTCAGTAGAGGCCCTTGGAGACAGTCAGAGCTGGGCTCCCTGGATGCTGGAAGAGGTGTTTGAGGTGCTACGTCTGGAGGGTTATTGGGCTGGGTTGTCTTAGTTTGGGCTCCCCTCCAAAGCAGGGTCTGGGGAGAATGTGAAAATGAGCAGGTAACTGGGGTACAGTCCTTCTGATGACCCTCTGAGAGGGTGGATAGGACATACCTCAGAAATGCTCCACTGAGTGTCTAGGACAGGGGTCCCCAAACTTTTTACACAGGGGGCCAGTTCACTGTCCCTCAGACCGTTGGAGGGCCGCCACATACAGTACTCCATACACTGACCACCAATGAAAGAGGTGCCCCTTCCAGAAGTGCAGTGGGGGCCGGATAAATGGCCTCAGGGGGCCGCATGCGGCCCGCAGGGGCCGTAGTTTGGGGACCTCTGGTCTAGGAAGATGGGGCATTTATCCATCAGGCCCATCCCTCTTGGCTTGAAGGTTGACTTGGGGTTAACTTTCCATCACTTGCAGCCTAGCCCTCAGGCAGAGCCACGCAAGCCATTGAGGTGGTTGGGGTCCCAGGCCCTCAGGCCTCCACATGAATAAGGATTATCTGCCATCGCTGTAGATGCCTCTTGGTAGGCAGGGCATCCGCAGAGTCTACTACAAGGCCTAAAGCTGGAAGAACACCAGCTCGCCTGTGTTGCAGTCCGGGGACTCCCAGAGTCCCCAGCCCTCCTTCCTCCTTGCTCAGTGCTGCTGGTAGCCCAACAGTGGAAGCTGCAGCCGTTCCTTTCATGTAACTACAATTACTATGTCCCAGCCTGCCTGGGAAGTCCATCTTTGTATCTCTCTGTAGCCTTCCTGCTTCAGCTGAATTCCAGGCTCCCTTTGTGGTTCCCCTTTCCTCTGCTCCCAGGTATATGTGCTCCTCCGTGCTGCAGAGAGCACTGGCTGCCCCCCTTGTCTGGGTCCTGCTGGCCCTCCTTGATGGGAAGTGCTTCGTGTGTGCCTTCAGCAGCTCCGTGGACCCTGAGAAGTTTCTGGACTTTGCCAACATGACCTCCAGCCAGGTTCAGCTCTTCCTGGCCAAGGTGCCCTGTAAGGAGGATGAGCTGGTCAGAAACAGCCCTGCTCGGAAGGCAGTGTCTCGCTACCTGCGGTGCCTGTCACAGGTAATGTGGAAGGTCCTCTGCCAACCCTCCCATACATCCCGCATGGGTTCTGTGGGGTGAGAAGGTACAGATGACTTCCTGTGTACTCTCCCCACTTCTGGAGACACAACCAAGGAGCAGGTGGTCCCAGGGGAATCAGGAGCATGATTCATGTGCAGGACAGTGTTGGGCCTTGGGAAGCGGGCACTTGGTCACTAATGCTGCTTTAGCCCCGGACAGAGACCAGGTACCCATATCCTCCGGGAGTCAGGAGGCTGGACGGCAGGAAAGCGCTGGTGATAGATGGCTCTGTCCACCCCATACACACATTTACCCCACACCCCAGAAATAATGCTAATTACCTTTTGTTGAGCACTTCTGTGTCGGGCACTGTGTTAAGCATTTCATATGTATTATTTCATTTAATTCTCAGAACAGCCCTATAAAATGGACACAATCATTATCATCCCATTTCCCACATGAGGAAACGGAGGCTCAGAGTTTAATTCACTAGGCCAGAGTCACAGAGTTTGGAAGAGGCAGGGCAGGGATCTGAATACACATGTTATAACTTCTGACCATGTTGACCACCTCCCTACAATGCAGGTTCTCCCCAGATGGCTGGCTCCCTGTAGGAGATCATTATCCTGGGAGCAAACTGCAGCCCCACCCCCAGCCCAGGCCCTAGATTCCAACACCACCACTCCCAGAGCCCCAGGCTGAGCTGTGTCCTCCGATTTGCAGAGTACCACTAGGGCTACAGAGAACAAAAACATGTCCCCAGCCTGTTGAGGACCTAAGACGACAGGCTGGTGGCAAATGTAGGTCCGTGGTGCAGTGTAGAGAAAACCAGAGCTCAGGACACACTTGATTCTAGTTCAGACTGTGACCTTGGCCATGTCACTCTCCCTCTGGGCCTCAGTTTCTCCTGCAAAATGAAGGGAAGTTTGGTCTCCTTTACCCTGATGATCCCCGCGCCTTAAACACTCTAGGTTTCTCATTGGAAAGAGTGCGGAATTTTCCATCAGACCAGGGTTTGAGTCCTGACTCGGCTGTAACTTTATCAGGCACTTTAAATGCTCCCCAAGTGTAACATTCTCATTCACACAAGTATTTTGAATTGGTAAGCGGGGAGGATTCTGTGAGAGGCCAAATGAGAGATTGTAAATCCCATCTACAAATGATAAGGATTCAAATATGTGTTTGAGTCAGAGGGGTGACTTCTCTGTTCCAGGCCCACACAGTGCTCCAGTCTTCAGCGAGACCTTGAAGAGACTGTAGCTGCGGATGGGCAGAGAGGAGGGAAACAGGAGCAGGCAGGGGTGGGCTCCAGCCCTAGAGAGCTACTTCCAGCTGTTTCCCACTCTTGACCCGGAGCACTGTTCCCTGTTCATATCCTATACAACTGTTACGCATCCTTCAGGTCTCAGCCTAAACCTTACTGTTCCCTGAGCCCTCAAGTTCAGGTTAGGTAAATCCCCATGACTCCCTTCAATATGGCACATAGCCAGTCATTGCCTAGGTGTGAACTCTATGAGAGAAAAGACTGGGTCCCCAGTGCCTCCCCCAAAATATAGGATAGATGGATGTATAGATGGGGTAGATAAATATATGTGGGGATCGATGGAGGACTGAATGAACAATGAAAGAATGATGCATGGGAGTGTAGGAGGGAAAAACTTTACCTCTTCCCATCTTAGGTTTTCAGCTGAGATGCTAACAACAACAACAAAATAATTAACAAAAGGTGAACAGTTTGTTAACGCATACAGTGCACATCTCATGGGAGAAACCTAAATCAAAGAGGTGGCTTAGAATTCTGGTTTATATAGCATCTTCAACAAAGAGCAGTACCTTTGTAGAAAAATGACAGGACAAAGGAAAGCAGTTTTAGGCTTCTAGCAGCAGAAACTGTGGTCAGGTCAACCCGTGAGAGGAAACCTGGAGCCTCTCACTCCTGACTGATAGAGTAAGGTTTGCACATTCCCCTGGTGATGTTTTGGCAGGATAAAAGTCTGTCTCCAGTAAAAGGAGAATGTATATACTACTCACAAAAATTAGGGGATATTTCAAAATGAATGTAAACATGCAGATACTCCAGTACTTTCAGCCTTTTGTTGAGTTATAGAAGTTCTTTTTTTTTTTTACAGGGACAGAGAGAGAGAGAGTCAGAGAGAAGGATAGATAGGGACAGACAGGAATGAAGAGAGATGGGAAGCATCAATCATTAGTTTTCGTTGCCGTTGCGACACCATAGTTGTTCATTGATTGCTTTCTCACATGTGCCTTGACCGCGGGCCTTCAGCAGACTTAGCCACCCCTTGCTGGAGCCAGAGACCTTGGGTCCAAGCTGACGAGCCTTTTGCTCAAGCCAGATGGGCCCGCGCTCAAGCTGGCGAGCTTGGGGTCTCGAACCTGGGTCCTCTACATCCCAGTCCGACGCTCTACCCACTGCACCACCGCCTGATCAGGCACTTTCAGCCTTTTGTATAATGCATTTTCACCAACAAAATAAAAGTTGGTTTTGCATTCATTTGCATAATTGGACAACTTTCTTTGACTTGTCGTTTGCTTGACTGATGTTCTTGCTTAATAAAAAAAATCAAATGCTTTTTTTATCGCTTCATATTCATTTTGAAATATCCTTTAATTTTTGTGAGAAGTATATCTTGCGTTTAGGCAAAAAAGAGGAAGGTAGAGAATTTTTCCAAAGTTTGATGTTTCTTAATTGTCTTCAGCTCAAAATAGTTTTATGTCAAAGAGGCATACTTTGGGGAGATATATTCTGGTTTCCAGAAGGAAAGTTGAGAGGATGAATGGTGGGTGCATGAATGGTTGGATAAATAGACTGAAGGAAGTATGAGAGTATCAGAACATGAATGGATGGGAGGATAGACGGCTGTCTAAGAGACTGGATAGGGACAGATGGGAAGATGGTCGGGAGGATCTCTGGATAGGAAGATGATAGATATATAGTCAGATGATAGGATGGATAACTGGATGGATGGGTGGAGAGATAGCCGGTTAGATGAATGGATGTAAAGATGAGAGAAGGCAGGAAAGGGAGGATGGATGGAGGTGGTTGGTAGGATGGATGACTACATGGGAAGGATGGGAGGGATTCATAAAGGGAGAGAATCTGAAACACCCTTCCTTGCCAGGCGCACAACACCGTGCCCCGCCCACACCCAATCTTGCCCCCAACCCCACCCCCCAGGCCATCGGCTGGAGTATCACCCTGCTGCTGATCGTTCTGGCCTTCCTGGCCCGCTGCCTAAGGCCCTGCTTCGACCAGACCGTCTTCCTGCAGCGCAGATACTGGAGCAACTATGTGGACCTGGAGCAGAAGCTCTTCGATGAGACGTGCTGTGAGCACGCGCGGGACTTCGCGCACCGCTGCGTGCTGCACTTCTTCGCCAGCATGCAGAGCGAGTTGCGGGCGCGGGGGCTGCAACGGGACCCGGCGGGCAGGGGCGCCGAGCCCCCAAGGATGCCTGAGCCCCCCGAGGGCCTGGACGGAAATGGGAAGACCCACCTGCGCGCAGTCTCCAGCAGGGAGCAAGTGGACCATCTCCTTAGCACCTGGTACTCCAGCAAACCGCCACTCGACCTCGTTGCATCCCCTGCGCTCTCCGGGGCTGGCCTCAGTCACCGTGCCCCAACAGTGGCCTCCGGTAACAGGCTGTCCCAGAACTTCGAGGTGTAGGGCCCCCTACAGTGTTCCCACGTGAAGTGTCAGTGCTGACACTGGGTGGAGGGCTTTGCAGGTTGTGGGAACCCCAGGGCAAGGCAGCCTAACCCTTGTTGACCTCCTTCCCCAAAATAGCCCCATCTCTGGCCTAGTTTCTGGGTGTGGCCACCCCTGTGCTCTGAAGCAGTGTTGTGCAAACCTGAATGCACTCACTCACTCATCATTCAGCTGGGCTTTGGTGAAATGCAAATTCTGATTCTGCACGTCCAGGACTGGGGCCAAGACACTCTAACAGGCTCCCAGGTGACACTGCTGATCCTGGTCCATGGACCAAACTTTGAGTAGCAAGAGTCTAAGTAGATCTGCTGTGGGTTCTGGGTCCCCTATGTCCAGATTCTAAATAATAATAATAACAACAACAGCAAAACGTTTATGTGGTGCTTACTATGTGCCAGGCATTGTTCTGACTTCTTTAGATATATTAACTTTTTCTCCCCGTAATAACCTAATGCAGTGTGATGATTGTTCACCCCATTTTTTAGAAGAGAAAACTGAGGTTTTAAGAGGTGTAGTTGGTCCAGGGCACCCATGTAAGAGCTGAAATCTGATCGCAGGAGGTCTGGCTCCAGAGCTTGTTAGGAACTGCTACACTAAGCCCTCCAGATAGTTTCTTTTGTGTATTTGTTTTCAATTCTCTGGTTGGGTTTCCTGCTGCTTCTGCCAGGGTTCTCTGAGGAAGTTCTAGCAAGCTCTGCTTGTTGAGTTCCTCTTGAAAGTGGTGGTTAGTGCCTCTTGCTGGCTACTGCACGTGAATAGCTTTATATTTTCCTGTTGAGGGGATTTTTTCTGTTTTTAAATGTCAAGAGGGCTGACCCTTCCAGCTCCCAACTTCCCAAGCTCCACAAATTCTGTTCCTGGCATACAAGGCTGAGCAGCCCTGCCCGGTACAGCCCCTTTCTCTGCCCAGCTGTTCTGCCCAACTTAAGTGAGCAGACACTTCCTCCCTCACCACCTTCCACACCTTCCACACCACTTGTGGCCTGACGCCTGAGTTCAGCGTCTCTTTGTAAGGCTGCCTCCTTCCCCAGATATTTCCTGGGGTATCTACCCACAGCCCTCAGCAAGAAGCTCGCACCCTGGTGAGGCTTTCCCCTGGTGTATAAGATAAGGACCATATCTACAAATCAGGATGGGGGCAGACCTAGATATCTCCGGGCTGAGCAAGATGATTCGATAAGATCCAATATTTAAGAAACTCTGGGCTAAGTGTAGATGTGAATCTGGCTATGGGATGAAAACCCTTGAAACACCAGAGTTAAATCTTACTCAGAACAAAATAAAACAAAAAAACTGTCACTCAGTATCTGGCGGCCCTGACAGGAAGGATTGGGGCAGATCTATCCTGTGAGCTTCTCTGGGCCACTGCTACTCCCTAGTGACTCACCACACACACACACACACACACACACACAGACCACACACATTCACACAAATAGTATAGACCCATGCTTTTCTGGTCCTCAGGGCCTAGGGGCTGTCCAGGGACCCTGAGATGTCCCCCCAAGAGCCCCGCCCCCTCCCTATCTGGCTAGTCATATCTGCTGTCCTGAGCTCTTGCCTCTGGGATGTTGTAGGACCAGACAATCCCTGCAACTCAGCCTCCCCCCCTACCCTGCTGTGGTCAGACCATGCAAATACAGCATCAGCAATAGCGTTGGGGTGGGGCAAGATTTAGGTAAAGTGTTAGCAGGGATTGGGTGGGGAGGAAGAGGTAGGAGCTTGGAGATAGCCCAGTTAGCATGGGTGAGATCCCAGCCTGGGGAAAGGAGGCTCAAGGCTGCAAGGATGCAGCATCTGGACCGTAAAAAACCACTGACTCATCAATACTCTCGCCTTCTCGTACTGAGCATTTATAGAGCACCTACTGCACAGTCAGCCCCGCGCCAGGAGTAGGGAAGAGAGAATATGCAGATGATGAAGCCTGCCATCAAGGAGCTTGCTGTCTAATAGATAGAGATGGGTTCAGAAATCATTATAATCCAAAGTAAACACTGTAAGTGATATAATAGAGGCAAGCCATGTGACATGGGGAATTAGCATGGAGAATAATGGCTCCAGGTGGGGGATTAGAGAGGGCTTTATTTGAGTGGGTCTTGACAGATGGAGAGCAGGTTTTGACAAATAGAGAAAGACACGGGGGTGGGGCAGAGCACCTCAAAGGAGGAAACAGCAAGAACAAAGGCAAAGAGTTGGAAAAGGGGCAGCATATGTTTCATTTATTTATTCAACAAATTTATTTATTATTTACTTATTAGTGAGAGGAGGGAAGGCAGAGAGACTGACTCCCACATATGCCCAATCGGGATCCACCTGGAAACCCCACTAGGGGATGATGCTCTGCCCATCTGGGCCTTTGTTCTGTTGCTTAGCAACTGGAGCCATTTTTAGTGCCTGAGGCAGAGGCCACGGAGCCATCCTCAGAGCCAGAGGCTAGCTCACTCAAACCAATTGAGCGATAGCTGCAGAAGGGGAAGAGAAAGAGCAAGAGAGAGAGAGAGAGAGAGAAGGGGGAGGGGTGGAGAAGCAGATGGGCACTTCTCCTTTGTGCCCTGCCCAGTCACAATCTGGGACATCCACACGCCAGGCCAATGCTCTACCACTGAGCCAACTGGCCAGGACTCATTCACCATGTATTGATGGAATGCCAGAGAGCAAGACAGGCATAAGCCTATCTTAATGGAGCTTCCTGTCGGAAAGGGGAGACAGGTCATGAGCTAGTGAACCAACAGCCAGATGGAGCGCTGTGCAGCCAGCGTGGCTATAGTAACAGACCTTGGCCAGACAGCTGAGGTGCCCACTCCAAATGAGTTCCACCAAGAAAAACCCCCTGAGCCCCACATCCAGTGACACATTCTTGGGATCCTCTGCCCTTGATGACCCTCAAATGCAATCTCACCCTCTTTGGCTTCCAAATGAGGTTTCAAATCCCACATCCTCTTTGCCATTGTCCATCCATACCACGATTTTTTCACCTCCTGTGAGAGAGAGCTGTCTGAAGCAGCATATGCCACTACCCCACCACCCAGGAGAGAGGAACAGAGGTGGGAGGCTTCCACCTGCACCTGAAGACCATCCCTCCCAGGAGAATAGCCATCGTGAGTGCCCAAGTTTATTCCCCAAGCCTCAGCAAACTCTGGGTGATGGCCCTCCTGACCCCACTGTGGACAGAGAGCCTCTCTTCTAGGAGACACGTGGCCAGCTGGGCAAGCAGAAACATGCTGGCAATATGAGCTCTGTCTCTGTGGATCCCCATATCGCTCAGACAGCCTGGGAAGCTGCAGTTTGCGTGGCAGGAGCCTTGAAGGTTTAGCTCAGGACCTTGACTTGACTTTGCAGGAAGTTAGGGACGAGGGCTGATACTTGCAGTTCACCCATGTGGCAGTGAGGCCTGAGCT
Source organism: Rhynchonycteris naso (assembly GCA_037038555.1). Taxonomy (NCBI): domain Eukaryota; kingdom Metazoa; phylum Chordata; class Mammalia; order Chiroptera; family Emballonuridae; genus Rhynchonycteris; species Rhynchonycteris naso. Next base: position 240,732,600 of record CM072999.1, on the reverse strand, counting down.
GCAGGAAAGGGTAGGGCCCGCGAGGGAGAGGCGCTTGAGTGAAGAGAGAAAGGACCAAGACCTTTAGCGTTTTAGAGGCAGCAAAGGAGAAAGAGGAGCCATCGCAGAGGCAAAGAGCCCTGAAGAATGCCAGGGAGAAGTGAATTTCAAGATAGAGGAAGGATGAGCAGTAAATCCAGTGCTTCAGAGAGAGCCAGGAGGGGGAAGGCTGAGGGAAAATCATAGTTATGGGTAGTTAGCTGCCCAAAGCAGAGAACTGCTCACACAGAGGGCGGTCCAGGCCAAGCAGATCGGTAGGTTTCTGTGGTGTTTGTATAAGTCCCTGGGCTCTACCCAGGGTTATAAAGGAAGGGTGGGAGGTTTGGTGCCTGCCCAGTTTAGGCTATGGATATGAGAGGGACCTTCAGCAGCCCTCTATGGGTGAGGGCACCAAGACCTAAAGGCTGTGATAAAAGTGGAAGAATTGCGTCCACACTAACGTGTCACTTTGAGAACCTCATAGACGATGGAGTTCTCTGCTGAGGGCTCAGCTCTGCCCAACCCTTTGAGGCCAGATGAAATGAACTCCCTTACCTCTGCTTACTCGGCTGTAATGGGGAGGGCAGAGGGGGCTGTGGGATGGGGAGACTGTCCCTTAGGGTCTAGGAGAGAGTGAGGGGAGATGGTCTGAGGAGGCTGATGTTGGCAGAGTGGAGGTGAGACAGGTATGCCGATGGCTGTTCCATAGCAGGAAGCTCACCTGCTCGCTGCTGTCACCACCCCTCTGTGAAGGAGGAGCTGCTGCTCTTCAGCCCTCCCCACTCTGCCCACAGACCAAACCCTGGAGGCAAGCCGAGATCCCGAATACTGAAGACTGTTTCATAGTCATGTCTGAATTCCTGCCTCCTCGCAAATCTACCTAGATATAAGGCTCGCTTCTTTACTTTATTCCCTTATTCACGTATTCATTTATCTGGCACTTATTAATCGAGCATCTATGTCCCAGGCACACTGTGCTGAGCATTGGGAACACAGCAGTGAACAAAAGAGATGTGAACCTTCAGTCCTTACAGTCTAATGGGAGCCCCGGATATTAAACAAACACACCTCTCCAAGACAAGTAATTACATTTGTCATCAGTGCTGTGAAGAGGAAGGGTATCCAGGGGGCCATGAAAGCCATATTAGCAGGACTACTTTAAGCTGAAGGTTCAAAAACTTCTCTAAATAAAGGACCATTAAGCTGAGATCTTAAGGATGAGCAAAACTGTCTCAGGTGAAGAATAAGAGAAGAAGAATGCTAAGAATGTGTTAAGCATGTGCAAAGGTCCTGAGGTGGGAAGGGGTTTATCCTGCCTGAAGAAGTGAAAGCAGGCAAGTGAACTAGAGAGCAGACACTGGGAGGACTGTGGCCCTAGGGCCAGCCCTCACCTGTCCATACAGGCTCAGAGAAGTCTTTTAAACTTCAGTCATCAAAGGAAATTTCATATGTAATGATTTACTCAAATGTCCACTTTGAAAAGATCACACTGGCCACAGCCTGGGGTGGCCTGTTAAGGGGCCAGTGTGAACAGCAGAAGGCAGACAAGAGCTGATGGAGCTTGGATTAGCATGGAGGTGAAGAGAAGCAGCAGATAAGAGGTATTTAGGAGGCAGAATGGACTCAGAGTGCTCTTGTCTGTAACACACAGACAGCAGTCCATCCTTTATCAGTCAGGTTAGACCCAGATGTAAAAACACAACCAAAATGTTTGTGTCCTAACAAAGCTCTATCATTCAGGCAAAGTCTGAGGCAGGTAAAGAGGGGAGAGAGCTGAGGGAGAAGGGCTCCTTTGGTCACTTGGGCTCCCCATCTTGGAATGCCACCATCAGGACACATGGCATTCCCCAGATTCTGAGACCAGGAAGTGAGTGAGAGTGGAAGTTTATGTGGAAGTTGCTCCCAGGAAGCACCAGGCAAGAACGGGCGAAGTCATACCAGAAAGGGAAGACAGGCAGTATAGGGCATGGAGCCAGCCTGTCATGGCTGTGAGCAACTCTGGGAGCTCATGCCCCTGAGGCCTCCCAACCCAAAATGGAGAAAGATGGAGGGTTTGTTACCAATCCAGACCGCCCCTGGTTGGGGCATTAACTGCAGTACTCCAGCTGGCATTGGCCAAGTGTCTCCATTGTACCATGAGCAGTCGCTGGAAGGTCAAGATGAGTGTTGATGGGAATGAGTGGGGCATAGAGGCAACTGTTATGCTGGCATCCAGGGTCCACGTGGCAGGGAAGAGAAAGAACAGGGGAAATGGTAAGAGGTGTGTGTGGTGGGGGAGAGGGGGTGACTATGCCCGAACTCAGCCCCATGGCCCCAACATACCTGGAACAAGAGCTGGGAATTATAAGGAAGCACATAGACTATTTGGTGAACCTGTTGTTTTTTGCCACAATATGCAATCTCCAATATAATTTTGCTTATACAGAAGAGAATAACACTGTATCCTTCTTAGGTGAAGACCTAATACCTCTGGTAACACAGCCTGACAGTACTTGAACTGCCTCAGCAGCCACATCTCACTGATGATGGCTGCCGCCTCCTCCACTGCTGTTCTCTGGATGCTCCTGCAGCTGCTGGTTGACAGCAGAGCCCACCTGAGCACCACCCACTCGTGTTCTCCTATGCAAATTGGACATTTCCCTAAAGATCAGCACCCGCTCCCCAGAGGCCCCCTTTGCATGCTGCTTTTCCTGATACTTAACTCCTGCAGCACTGGGGTGGGTGCCAGGACAGCACTCCTGAGGGCTGGAGGCAAAGGGCCTGGTGCACATCCCACAGTGGTGGCTGCGGGTGAGAATGTGGCCAACGCATCAAAAATTTTGAGCCCTGGCAGGATAGCTACACCGGTTAGAATAGTGATGGGCAATCTTTTGAGCTTGGTGTGTCAAAATTTGCCAAAAAAACGAGCATAACTCAGGTTGTGTGTCACTTGGAGAAAAACGGCCTAACTGGAAGTCCCAGAACTAGACGCTCTGTGCCGGAGTTCTGTTGTTTTGGCCTACAGACCTCCAGCACAGAGTGTCTACACTACAGCAAATGTTTTATCCTCGACTACTGCACCTGGCCCTGCAGGAGCCGAGGATGAACCGTCCTTCTAGTCATGCGGCCCCATACTTCTCTGGTATGGACATTTCCGTGTCATCGAAAATGGCTACGTGTGTCAGTGATGACACGTGTGTCATAGGTTCGCCATCACGGGGTTAGAACATCATCCTGATATACAGAGGTCGTGGTTTCAATCCTCAGTCAGGGCACATATAGGAACAGATCAATGTTTCTCTCTTGCTCTGTCTCCCTACATCTCTCTCTAAAATCAATCAATAAATAAAAACACAATTTGAGCAGTGTTGTGACATCCTGCTTTTCATCTACATGCAGTCATGCTCTAGGTAGGGTGATCAGATTTTAAAATTGGTAAAGCAGGACACCATTGACGGGAGGGTTCTTGATTAAAAATTTGGTCTATATGGAGCAAAAAAAAATTTTCATAGAATGCAAAAATAGTTTTGTAATATATATTTTTAAATCGGGACTTTTTAAAAATGTCGCAGGACGCGGGACAAATTGTTAAAAATCAGGACTGTCCCACCAAAAGCGGGACGTCTGGTCACCTTAAGTCTAGAGAGAGGTGCAGATGACACAAAGCACTGCTAAATGCCCCACCAGCAACCTCTCATCCAGTAGATAGAATAATGGGCCCAAGGTCCACCTCCTACCCTCCGGGACCTGTGAATGTGTTACCTCCAGAAGTGACTTTGCAGATGTAATCATGTTGAGAACCTGTGGGCAGAGAGACTATCATAGATGAGCTGGTGGGCCCCATGTAATCACCAGTGTCCTTACAAGAGAGAGGCAGGATAGTCAGGGTCAGAGGAGATGTGACAACAGAAGCAGAGGTTGGAGTGATGCGGGACCACAAGCCAGGAAATGTGAGTGTCTTCTAGAAGCTGGAGGAGGTCAGGAAGTGGATTCTCCCTGGAGTGTCCAGAAGAAGCACAGCAGTCAACTCCTTGATTCTTAGCCCACTGAGACCCATGGCAGACTCCTGACCCCCAGAACTGAATGAAGATAAATTTCTGTTGTTTCAAACCATTAAGTTGTGGTGATTTTTTACAGCAGCGATAGGAAACTAACATGCGTTTCAAAGTAAAGCTCAGGTGCAGAGATAAAAATGATTACTATCACAAGGTTGTCCTAAATATTTACTGAGAACTCACTGTGGACCTAGCACGGAGCTAAATTCACTGAATCCTCAAGACAACCTGAGAAGGAAGCTCTTTTATTCTCCCCATGTCACAGATGCGAAGACTGTGGCTCCCAGGGGTTAAATTACTTGCCCAAGGTCCCTAGCTAGTATGTGGCAGGGTAGAGACAGGAACCCGGGTCCTTGAGTGGGTTTCTCTTATCCACTCTGTGACATGGTTTCTTGCTAAGAAAAAAGTAAACTCTTCAGAGAAAGAAACACTGAGCTCAAGGGCAGGGACATAAAGTGGATTTGGGTGGGCAGAGTGAGGACAGAGGATATTCTAGGACAGGGACAGCACAAGTAAAGAGGTGATGGCTAAGGAGTCTCCCCCATGCAGCCTTGTGTCCCTGTTGTGGTCACTGATACAACTCCAGCCTCAGCTGCTGCTCAGGAAGCCACCCCCACTGTCTCCCTCACAGAGCACCTGCCCTGGCCTGCATTCTTCAGGGGCAGAGGTTCTTAACCTTCACATTCCAGAGCTTGGAGACATTGATTGACACATAGAGGGGGAGGGGGAGCAGAGAGTTGGATTTGGAAACATTTAGAGATTCCCGTGGGAAAATGATTACATCTTCTTTAACTTATAGAATTATAAGGAAGATGTGTTGTGAAGTATTAGAAAAAGTATTAAATACTGAATTGTTATAAAACGTCCAAATAAAATCTCCCAGTCTTCTTAAAATGAGAAACTTGAGCAGGGAGGCAGTCAGACAGACTCCCACATGCACCCAACCAGGATCCACCTGGCATGCCCACCAGGGGGCGATGTTCTGCCCATCTGGGGTGTTGCTCTGTTGCAGCTGGAGCCATTCTAGCACCTGAGGCAGAGGCCATGAAGCTGTCCTCAGCACCTGGGCCAACTTTGCTACAGTGGAGCCCTGGCTGCAGGAAGGGAAGAGAGAGAGGAAGGAGAGGGGGAAGGGTGGAGAAGCATATGGGCGCTTCTCCTGTGTGCCCTGACCAGGAGTTGAACCCGGGACTTCCACACAGCGGGCCAACACTCTACCACTAAGCCAACTGGCCAGGGCCAAGCACAACTTTTTAACATTAGATTTTTAAATGACCACAGGCAGCCTGACCAGGCAGTGGTGCAGTGGATAAAGCGTTGGACTGGGATGTGGAGGACCCAGGTTCAAAACCCTGAGGCTTCCACTTGAGCATGGGCTCATCTGGTTTGAGCCAGACTCACTAGCTTGAGCCCAAGGTTGCTGGCTCGAGCAAGGGGTCACTAGCTCTGCTGTAGTCCCCCCCCCGAGTCAAGGCACATATGAGAAAGCAATCAATGAACAACTAAGGTACCACAACGAAGAACTGATGCTTCTCATCTCTCTCCCTACCTATCTGTCCCTCTCTATCTCTGTCACACACACAAAAAATTTTTTTAATGAAATGATCACAGGCAGATCCTACTCAAGGCTCTTTTTTTACTTGACATATAATATTATGTTTCAGATGTACAACATAATGATTTGATAAGTTTATATTGCAAAATGATCTCCACAATAGTCAACATCCTTCGGCTCACCTGGTTATACATTGTAAGGTTTATTCTCTTGCTACTTTCAAATATACAATACAGTATATTAATTATAGTCACCATGTTGTACATTACAGCCTAAGACTTACTTATTTTATAACTAAAGCTTGTACCTTTTGACCATCTTTACCCACCACCCAGTCCCTCAATGCTCTTTAATAATGATCTCTTCAAATGTTTGATAAATACCACCCATGGAAGACTTGGCCCAAATGGGTGATAAATTTAAAACTAATTTTTACAACCATTCAAAATTTTACAAGTCTGAATGATACGTAAAGGTGCTCAGTGGATAGAACGTCATCCCTGCATGCCGAGGTCGCTGGTTTGATCCCCAGTCAGGGCACATTCAAGAAGCAACCAATGAGTGCACAACTAAATGGAAGAACAAGTCAATGGTTCTTTCTCTCTTCCTCTCTCCTGTCCTCTTTCTTACTCTGTCTCTTTCTCTCTCTCTCTTCCAAATAAATGGAAAAATTAAAAAAAAACCACTCCAACACTCATCTTTTACTTTCAATAACTGTAACCAACATTCTTGTAATGATGAGAATACAGGGGTCCTTGGGTTATGACACAGTTCTATTCCTACAACAGTGACATAACCCGAATTTTGGTGTAAATTGAAACACACCTTAGCCCAGTGGTTCTTAACCTTTTTTGAGGTACCAAACCCACCAGTTTCATATGCGCATTCACCGAACCCTTCTTTAGTGATAAATAAAATATGATTTTTTTTTCTAAATTCAAGACATAGGTATATGTTTTTTTACTGGTGCACAAAATGAGCCGTGCATGAACATCACCTTGCTCAAAGAACAAAACCAACAAAATGCATGAACTCACAACAAATTACAGTAGTACTTTATTCTGGCCTCCGCGGCAGAGGCTTCTCCGAACCCCTGAGACCGACTCATCGAACCCCTAGGTTTCGATAGAACCCAGGTTAAGAACCACTGCCCTAGCCTAAGTCACTTACCTATCCTAACACAGTTGTAAAATCATCATCTGGACCATAAAAACACAATTAAGCCACAAAAGAAGGAAAAGAACATAAATACACTGTACTGTATAAAGTCTTCCACCGCACACACTCAAACTGGTTCGCCCATGTAGTCCGTAAGTACGATGCTTAACAGCATAAGCCGAAACACTCACATCTCAATTATTTTTAAGTGTTTATGGGAGTTAGTGTCATAAACTCGAAATGTCTTATGTCGAGGCTGTCGTAACTTGAGGACCGCTGTAATAGGTTTAGAATCCAATTAAACTGTTTTATTTCAAATATTTTAAAAAAAATATTAAAGTCAGAATTTTTTGAGAGTATATACGCGGTTACAGCAGGTACCAGGCTGCCAGCATGGGCACCACTTCATGGGCACATCGGCTACAAAGAGTGCCCACTATAGAAGACAGCAATCCAGGTTGCTCTCTGGAACCACACTCCTCCTGGGCCCCGGGCTCCTGCGCCAGCCCACCTCACCACTCCCCACCTGGGACTGCCGGGCGCTGCTGCTGCAGCTCAGCCCTCTCAGCCACGCACGTCAACCCTGCAGTATGTTCTTGGCTGGAGCTCCCTCATCCTGCTCTCCCCTGTGAGTGCCCCCTCGGGAGCCCCCAACAAGGGTCCTCCAGAACCACCAGCCTAAGGGCTCCGGTTGCCCTAGGCCCAGCCTGAGGGCCGAAAAGAGCAACATTCTTCTCCACCTATTTGTGACAAACATTTCCAATCTGACTGGCAAGAGAGCCTGATTCAGCTGGAACAGAAAGATGGAAGAAGACTTCTGTGCCCCATCTTTCACCCCCACTCCCTAGCTAGGTTCAAATCCCATTCCTCCACCTGCAGGCTGTGTAAACTTTAGCTAGTAACTTCACTTCTCTGAGTCTCAGTCCCCACCTCGGTAAAATGGGGACTAGAGCACCTAGTCCATAGGCTCATATGAGGATTACACGAGGTGATGCATACAACGTGCTTGACACAGGGACGGTCCAGTCAATGCAAGTTCTTGTGTCTCACACGGAGACACACAGACCACTGATGTGGGTACATGCACGTGTGCAGATACACAGATACGGAGGCCCAAAGCCACAGTGCACACACACAGCACATACTGGAATGCAGAGATCTGAGGGGCCCCCGCAGCCACCCTGTCCAGGTTCTTGCTCTGCATCAGCTCGGCCCCGCCCTCTCAACCCAGACAAGAGCCATCTGCTTGGAGCTGGGTCTGACCTGCTCTTCTGGGAGAACTGGTGGGCATCAAAGGGAGCCCTTTAAGTTCCTCCCCACTTAGACAGGAGGGGCCTGGACTGGTTCCCACAGTCGCTCTGGAGACCTGAGCTTCAGGCATGAAACCCTGCCACCTCACCCCTTTGTCCTTTAATCTGGGGGAGTAGAAGCAGGAGGTGGAGCTGGGGAAGGATTTTTTGTCCACAATCTCTGAACACACAGGGACCCACAGAGACATAAGCAAACCAGACACAAAAGCACCTGCATTAGGGCTCACAGGCCATAGCTCCTTCCCCAGTAGGGAGGGGACCCAGCAACCTCTCAGGTTTAAATCCTCAGGCTTCAAAGTCAGGAAGCCATGCCATATTAGCACCACCTTCACCATCACCACTGCCATCTCTGCTGGGACCAATATCATCACCACCATCACTATCATTACTGCTATAACCACCATCAGCACCTTCACCACCATCACCACCATCATCACCATCACTATCATTACTGCTATAACCACCATCACCACCATCAGCACCATCACCACCATGAGCACTGTCACTGCCACCATCAGCACCATCACCACCATCAGCACCTTCACCACCATCAGCACCATCAGCACCATCACTGCCACCATCAGCACCTTCACCACCTTCACTGCCACCATGAGCACCATCACCACCATCAGCACCATCTCTAATACCAACACTTCCCTCTCCACCACCACCATCACCACTGCCATTACAGCCACCACTGCCATTGCCATGACTACATCATCATACCATGATTGTTTGAACTGATGGAGGAGGTGCCATGGACCCTGATACAACATGGAGGAAAGACGCATGGGAAGGGCTGGAGGGTGATATGCTTCCTAGGAGCCCAGGGGACAAGGTTCAGAAACTCAGGCCTATGCAGCAGCCCTGGATTGTCCCAAATTCAATCCCTGCTGGGAATAGCATCTTCCCAGCCTGTATCTGAACTGCCTTGGCCTCCTCCCATACCCACAGGGAACTGTTCCCCATCAGGTGTGGCCCCGGTGGTTTCCCTGAGCCGGAGGTGATTACGGAGAGAGAGGCTCGGGAGAGGAGGGGCAGAACCCTGGCTACACCCATAGGATTGGCCACCCTGCACCTCTCGGCCAGCACCTGACTAGAAGGTTCCTCAAAGAGACAGTGAGCTCAGCCACTGCCCTGAGCTCTGCCCGTCTCAGCCATGAGGTCGGCACCCAGTGGGCACAGTGGGCTGCAGGGCCCATCCTCAAAGCAGAGGTGAGGTGGGAGGAGGCCACCAGGTCCCGTGGGGGGCGCAATGGACAAGTTTCGGATGGTCTTCCAGTTCCTGCAGTCTAACCAGGAGTCCTTCATGAATGGCATTTGTGGCATCATGGCCCTGGCCAGCGCCCAGATATACTCGGCCTTTGATTTCAACTGTCCCTGCCTGCCTGGCTATAATGCAGCCTACAGTGCTGGCATCCTGCTGGTGCCACCCGTGGTGCTCTTTCTGCTCGGCCTGGTACTGAACAACAATGTGTCCATGCTGGCTGAGGAGTGGAAGCGGCCGCCGGGCCACCGGGCCAAGGACCCCGCGGTGCTGCGCTACATGTTCTGCTCCATGGCCCAGCGCGCCCTCATTGCACCCGTCGTCTGGGTGGCTGTCACACTGCTCGATGGCAAGTGCTTCCTGTGTGCCTTCTGCACTGCCGTGCCCGTGACTGTACTGGGCAATGGCAGCCTGGTGCCCGGCCTGCCCCCGTCCGAGCTCGCCCGCCTGCTGGCCCGGGTGCCCTGCCCGGAGATCTACGATGGCGACTGGCTGCTGGCCCGTGAGGTGGCCGTGCGCTACCTGCGCTGCATCTCCCAGGTGAGGGGAACCGGCGGCCCCCACCTCTCTAAACGGGGTTCCTCAGGAATAGTCATGTTTCCCAAACAGACGGAGGCTCCCCCTCAGATGGAGCTCTGTGCAGCGGGGGCATTTTTTCCAACCGAGGCAGGGGCTTCTGAGGCCCATGTGTCTTTATTCAGATCGGGCCAATGTGGGAAAGTGCTATGAAGACCCTGTCCTGAGGCCCACGTCCTGTCTTAGGGTTCGCAGAGCACACCCAGGGGCTCAGCCAGCCCCATAGCCTCCATCCCGAGCTCCAGCTGGAAGCCTGGGGAATTTGCATCCTGCTCCCCTTCCAGGCCGGGGCAGCAATGAGGCTGCTGGGTGGCTGGGCCATTTGAGTACATTTCCCTGGCAAATGCCCCCAGCTATGCCTCCCAGTTTGGGGAGTAGGAGCTGAGGGTCCAGGTGCCCCTGGAAGGAAGGGCTTGGGTAAAGGGGGTATGCTGTTGGAATATACCCTAACGGCAGGGTTGCAGGGCCCACTGATGGGGAATTCAGAGCTCGGGTTCTCTCGGGCCTCACTCCTGTGTCCTCTGCCCCTCTGGGCATTCAACCATCCAAGCCCGTCAGTCATTGCAGTGTGGGGAGGACAAGCTGGCAGCATGCCCTTGAAGTCCGTGGACCAAGGGCTGTCAAGGGAGGGGGTTGGGACCAGGCCTGCCCTGCAAGGGAGAGAGAAATGTGTGTGTTCTGTTTGGGCAAGTCCAGACAGCCCACTTTCCCTCTCGGGCCCAGGACTCCCTCCTAGAGGCTGCGTCACCGTCAGGCACCCCATGTCACTCTCACACTGTGAGTGTCCAATCCAAACTCCACTTCTCTCCCAAACCTGTGCCTCCTGTCCTGTGGGCACTTGTCCCATCGTCCCAGGCCTCAGGGCCTGGAGCAGCCAGCCGGCCCTCCTCCTCACCCTAACATCACATCATAAGCTAAAAGGGCTCCCAGAGGACAGGCTGCCTAGCCTATAAACATATTTCATTTGGCCTTCAGTGGCTGAATTAAAAGTTCAATTTTAGAATTAGTTGGCATCATCTAAGAAACAGAAAATTTAACATAAAAAGCAGATTTCCAGCTTTATTAGAAACTTCAGGAAATCCAGCCCCACGGGACTCACAGTTCCTCATGGAACAGCATGGGGGTGTCCCCCGCCCCTGCTCACCCCCTCCCCCCCCCCCCCCGAGCACATACTCTGTAGGTCTGTACTTGATGTCTGCTCTGCCAGACCCATTATGGAAATTTGGGTTTGTTCTGTCTGCCTCTCCCCCTCTGACCTAGCTAAACGCTTCTCTGTGCAACTGAGGACTGACCCTTGAAGCACAGGCTGGGGAGCACTTGACCCGTGCCCCAAAGAGCTGAGCAGAGCAGAACCCAAAACCTAAACATCCAAGGCTCTTCAGCTCAGGGTTTGAGTGATTATTCAACTTGCCTCTGTGACGCTGAGGGCCCAGCTCAGAGCCCACAGAGAGGGGGCCCTCAGTGCTGGTGACTGAATGACAACCCATCCCAAAAGCCAACAGAGAGATGCAGAATTCAGACAAGGAAGGGTCACTATGGCCTGGGGAGCTCAAGGAAGGCTTCCTGAAGGAAGAGGCCTGGTTGGCAAGGGCCTATTGGCATAATTATAGTGGCTAACTGTTGCTGAGCAACTATGTACTAGACACTGTGCTGAGTTTAATATCACATTTAGTCCTCACAACAGTCTTATGAGATAGGTACTATCACCAGCCATATTTTATAGGTGGGGAAACTGAGGCACAGAGATGTCACCTTGCTCCTGGTCAACTAGTAAATAGTAGCACAAGATCCAAACCCTGGCAGTCTAACTCCAGGCTCTGCCTAGTTAATTCCTGGGTGTTGAGTGCCAGGCCCACACAGGACATTTTACTCACTTGATCTCATTTTCATGAAATGGGAATATCTGGGCCTATTTTACAGATGTGTATGTAAATGGAGACCAAGAGATGAAGTCACTTGCCCAGTCAGTGCTCTCTTCACTAAATGCTCTAACAGAGAGTGGTACAGGGGTGTGGAGGGTTTGGGAGGCCGGAGGGCAGTGCCCGGCTGACTCTTGTCTCCCCTGCAGGCCCTGGGCTGGTCCTTCGTGCTGCTGACCACACTGCTGGCATTTGTGGTGCGCTCTGTGCGGCCCTGCTTCACGCAGGCCGCCTTCCTCAAAAGCAAGTACTGGTCCCACTATATCGACATCGAGCGCAAGCTCTTCGATGAGACATGCACGGATCACGCCAAGGCCTTCGCCAAGGTCTGTATCCAGCAGTTCTTTGAGGCCATGAACCATGACTTGGAGCTGGGTCACACCCACGGGGCGCTGGCCAACGCCACTGCTAGCTCAACTGCCCCAGCTACCACAGACGGTGCCAAGGAGGAGAGGGAGAAGCTTCGAGGCATCACTGATCAACGCACCATGAACAAGCTGCTCATGAGCTGGCACAAATGCAAGCCTCCTCTGCGGCTGGGCCAGGAGGAGCCGCTGACGGGCAACGGCTGGGCTGGGGGCCGGCCCCGACCTCCACGCAAGGAGGTGGCCACCTACTTCAGCAAAGTGTGAGCGTGGCCAGGGGAAGAGGCGGGAATGGCAGTCTGAGCCTATAGCCCCTCAGACTTCTGGACCAGGTGGAGAAATGAAGGCCATAGGTGGTGGGCAGTAGGGCCCTGGAGCCGCCTTGCCTGCCCATTTGAGGCTGGCGATTTGGAGCTGGAAGGGACCTCGCTCCTCCAACTGTCACACTGTCTGGGTGAAGCTGGCCCCAGGAAAGCGGACAGTGGAAACATGAGCAATATTAGTCAAAAGGTTCAAAACTGGCTTGGTGGGGACAAGCTCCCACTTTCCAAGCCCCTCCCAGACCACTTTATCTCTGGTTCATGACTGCAGAGTGAGACCGAACTGGGTTAAATGCTGGCTCTACCAGTTACAAATTATGTCCCTTCATTTCTGTGCCTCAGTTTCCTCATCTATACCATGGGGATGAGGACATCTCTACCTCATAGGGTTGTTGTGAGCATTAAATAATTGTATAAAAGACATGGTTCATGGTAAGTACTCATTATGTATAGGTGACATGTTTGTTGATTTCTGAACCTGTGGGCTTAACCTCCTGGTCCCCCTGGACATAAGAGGAGGGGACAGCAGAAACTGGAGCCATCTTTGTTAAGGATGAGGAAACGGGGCCAAGAAGATGTGCTTCTTGCCGCCCTCACATATCGTTTTTATTTTTTTATTTTTTGACAGACACAGAGACAGGCAGGGAGAGAGAGAGATGAGAAGCATCAGCTCTGTGTTGTAGCATCTTAGTTGTTCATTGATTGCTTTCTCATATGTGCCTTGACCAGGGGACTACAGCAGACCGAGTGACCCCTTGCTCAAGTCAGTGACCCTGCACTCAAGCTGGTGAGCCTTGTTCAAACCAGATGAGCCTGCACTCAAGCTGGCGACCTCGGGGTCCTGAACCTGGGTCCTCTGCGTCCCAGTCTGATGCTCTGTCCACGCGCCACCGCCTGGCCAGGCCCCCTTCACATACCTTTAAGATGCGAATCTTACTCTTCTAAGAATTTATTTTGATCTTGATCCCCACGACACTGCTGTAATGATCTCCATTCTTCTTTATGCACCCTTCCATCCATTCTTATGTCTAAAACCCAGTCTCCCTCCAAGTCTCCATCCCCGTAGGCCAAGCTGGGCCGGAGGGCCCCTGCAGGATGTTGGACTTGATCATCTTAACCCTGAATGAGGGGGAGGGTTCAGCTGAATAAAGATCAGGTGTGTGTTGGTGTGTGTGTGTGTGTGTGGTGGAGGAGGCTTTCAGTGGGAAAAGCCAGTCAGGAGGCATTGGGAAGTAAAAATGTGAAGATGAAAGCTTTGGGTTAGGCAGATGTGGGTTCATATTCCGGAGCTGTGGGACCTAGGGTAAGTTACTAAATCCTCCGAGCGTCAGTGTACCCATCTGTAAAATGGATATTAAAAGATCTGCTTTTCAGGATATGATGAAGATAAAGGGAGATAACTTTTGAGGAAGATTCTAGAATGGTGCTTGGCACATGGTAGGATCTGAAAAATGATCTGAAGGGAAAGGGTCCCTCTCTCTTCACTCCTGCACATGGACAAGCTCAGCTCAGAGAGGCCAGCATGTCACTCAGCAGTTCCACTGTTACAGAACCACAAGAATAACAGAGCTGACAGGGGTCTGTGGAGGGGGTCTTCCTCTTGATCCTGTGAGTTAGCCTGCCCCTGGACAAGGTCCTCCTATTCAGAATTCCTGATCCGTGACTTTTGAGCCGTGGCTTGCACACTCCCAAGATGGGGGGCTCATAACCACTTTTTGGGACAGTCTGAGCCGCTCTGATCATCATGAGGGCTTCCTTCAAAAATCTGCCTCCTGCCTGACCTGTGGTGGCGGAGTGGATAAAGCGTCGACCTGGGAACACTGAGGTCGCCAGTTCAAAACCCTGCACTGGTCTGGTCAAGGCACATATGGCAGTTGATGCTTCTAGCTCCTCCCCCCTTTCTCTCTCTCTCTCTGTGTCTCCTCTCTAAAATGAATAAATAAAAAAATAAAAATAAAAATAAATCTGCCTCCTTGACTGACCGGGCAGTGGCGCAGTGGATAGAGCGTCGGATTGGGATGCGGAAGACCCAGGTTCGAGACCTCGAGCTAGCCAGAGCGCAGGCCCATCTGGCTTGAGCAAAAGGCTCATCAGCTTGGACCCAAGGTTGCTGTCTCCAGCAAAGGGTTGCTCAGTCTGCTGGAGGCCTGCAGTCAAGGCACATATGAGAAAGCAATCAATGAACAACTATGGTGTTGCAATGGCAATGAAAAACTAATGATTGATGCTTCTCACCTCTCTCCGTTTCTGTCTGTCTGTTCCTATCTATCCCTCTCTCTGACTTTCTCTCTCTGTCCCTGTAAAAAAAAAAAAAAATCTGCCTCATTATCATTTCCACCCACCAGTCAGAGTTCTGCCCACAGACCTCAGAGAATCCCTGGATTCCAGAATTCAATCATCAGTCCTCTGAGACTTGAAGCAGTACCTGAGGAGCTAGCTAAAGTCTGGATAGAAGATGGTCCCGACGGGGCAAGGGCTTGTCCAGGCGGTGGCTGAAGGAGAAGGGCCAGAAGAGCTGTGGGAATGTAGAGGGCTGCTCTTGAAGTTGGTCGGGAGGGCGGGCCCAGGCAAGCTCTCAGTAAGGCCCCTGCCTGGCCCCTGAACCAGTCCTGCTGGGTGGAGCACTGTCAGGTGGGCTCCTGTAGCTCTGCCAGGCCGGCAGGCAGAGCCAGGCGCAGGCCGAGGGCTGCTGAGCAGGGGCCCCAACTTCCTCTCTCTTCTCCTCTCCTCTCCTCTCCTCTCGCACTGCCCTCTGCTACCAGACCGCCCGCCCTCTGCCTGGCGCGGGGGATGTTTTCCACTCGCTGGCCTGGTGAGCGAGTTCCATCCCGCTGTTCTCTCCTCTTTCCTGGAGTTAAACTTTCCTGACGACTCCACCAGCCCCCGGCCCTGCTCCTGTGCAGAAGAAAAGTGGCACGGAGTACGACTTAGAGGGCGCAGTCGACAGCAGGCACTTCGGGCAGGCGGGCGGAGCAGCTGCCCCACCCCAGCAGGCCACACGCCACCGCCGATGTCTGAGCACCACCCAGAGAGCCCAGCCCCAACGAGGCCACGGCTACTGGTGCCTGCGGCTGGCCCCAGGTAAGGAAGGGGCCCTCCCTGGGGGATGCCAGGTGACAGGGGAGCATGGTGGGCCAGTGGGAGGCTGCCCAGAGGGATTGTCCTGGGAGAGAAGCCCCTAGCTGAGCCCCCTCACCCCCCAGTCTGGTCAGAGGCCAGTCCTGCCTCTCCCAGCCACCTGTCTCCTGTCCCGACTGTTGGAGGCCCACTCCTAGCCTGGGGTGCAAGGGCAGTAGTCTCAGAAGCTGGCCTGATCCTTCCTCTGCCCACTAGTGTTCAGGCATTGTGCACACCACTTTGCGCATTTTATAAACCCAGGGTGCCCCAGAAAGCACATATGGAAACTTGAGGCCAGGAAAAGAAGCGGATGAGAGAGAAGGGCTGCTTTTAACCCATTCATCCCCGGCAGCATTACACACTCACTTTCCCAGGGAGTCAGATTCTTCCTCTGCCTCCAACTCCTGGTACCCCACGTGGTCAGCCCGCTGTGCCCTGGCCTGTCTGGCAGCCTGGGCCGAGACTGAGAGGGGTGGTGGTGTAGAAGAGGGGGCGCGGTAGGAAATATGGGCAAGTCTCACCTTGGTTAGCAGCCCACCCCAGCACCCTACTCCCTGGCTTCCTCTGGCATGTGCATTTCTGTTTTTCATCCCAGGGATGGGGAGGACACACAGGGCCACACCCTGGCCTGTCTCTGGCTTGTGTGGGTGGAGCCTGGGAGAGCTGGGGCAGAACATGGCTGGAACCCACGCCACCAGTACTTCCTGGCAGGCCGCCAGCGCTGCTGCAGCCCAGATCAAGGCACAGCCAGCCAGTGGGCTCAGCGGAGCCTTTGCCTTCACCAGGGCTTCCTGTCCCTGGCAGGCTGGGCAGTCTCTGGGCCCAGGGATGTGGGAAGAACAGGGCTGCTGGGTAGGGAAGGGTAATGGTTGAGGAAGGGGAGGCTCACCAGGGCTCCCACGGACAGGCACAGAGCAATAGAGGACTCGCTCAGCTTGACTCACGCTGGTCCATTTTCCAGGCCTCCTTGTCATGGTCTTTAGTCCTCCCTGAGCACCTCCACCTCTGAATGGCCCCTTTAGGCCTTAGTGGCCTGATCTTTGCAGGGAGGAAAGTCATCCCGCCCTGCCTCACCTCTGGGAGCCCACCCTGAGGACTCGCGCGTGAGAGAGAGAGAGGGACTAAGTGGCTATGTCACATAGAGGACGATCACCGGGCATTGTGCACTCCCTTTCCTCTCCCTCCAGCATTCCTAAGAGGCAAGCAAGGACCAAAATAATTTATGCTCTGTTCATAGATGAGGACACTGAGGCCCAGAAAAAAAGCCATGAAGTATGTTGGGAGTCAGGATCTCCTAAACCAATCCAGAGCCTGAGGTTTCCAAAATTAAAAGATTCTTATGAACTGCAGGGATGCTGAACCAGGCTCACCACTTTCTTCTACCCCACATCACAGGGTCAAATCCAAGTCCCTTACCCACCAGGACTCCCCCTCCAGCTTTATACCCCCGGGGCTAGAAACCTTGACACACCTTCCAAGCTGTCCTAGGTCCCTCAGCACATTAGCACTGGTTGGAATCCCAAAGGGAAAGCCATTCAACACCCCACATTCCCCAACGCCACAGGGCCATTCCTTACCCCTACCTTGCAAGAATCCTGCCGTGACAAGAACCTAAGTTTCTGAGACAGACAGACCTGAGCTTGAATCTCAGCCACTTAGGTGACCCTTCTAAGCCATTTGCCTCAGAGGCCTCCACCTTCTGAGTACACAAGGGATATGACAGCTCTTCGTGGACCATGAGGCTGGGCAACCGGGGCTGTGAAATTTCGAAGCTCCCCGTCTCCTTGCTTTTCCCACCAGCCTGGCCACACAAGAGCCCCGCTATCCGTGTTCAGAGGCAAACATTTATGTTATCTTCTGTCCTGCAGGGACCACCACACTGGCCATTCAAGGTGATAAAATGACAGGACTGTGTCCTGCCTTCAGAGGCCCACCTGCCTGCACACCTCCCTAGGTCACAAGGTACCATCAATCCTGGTCTCCTGTCTCCATCCTGCAGTCGGTCCTCCAGCTGATCTATCACCATGGCAGCCCTGATCACCGAGAACTTTCGCTTTCTCTCACTCTTCTTCAAGAGCAAGGACGTGATGATTTTCAATGGGCTGGTGGCACTGGGCACGGTGGGCAGCCAGGAGCTGTTCTCTGTGGTGGCTTTCCACTGCCCTTGCTCTCCAGCCAGGAACTACCTGTATGGGCTGACAGCCATTGGTGTGCCCGCTCTAGCACTCTTCCTCATAGGTGTCATCCTCAACAACCACACCTGGAACCTCGTTACTGAGTGCCAGTACCGGAGAACCAAGAACTGCTCAGCTGCCCCCAACTTCCTTCTTCTGAGCTCCATCCTGGGCCGCGCGGCTGTAGCCCCCATCACCTGGTCTGTCATCTCCCTGCTGCGGGGTGAGGCCTATGTCTGTGCTCTCAGCGAGTTTGTGGACCCCTCCTCGCTCACGGCTGGAAAAGAGGGCTTTCCACCAGCCCATGCCACAGAAATCCTGGCCAGGTTCCCTTGCGGAGAGGGCCCTGCCAACCTGTCGGACTTCCGGGAGGAGGTCAGTCGCAGGCTCAAGTACGAGTCCCAGGTAAGGCTGTGCAAAGGGAAGCTCCTCTTCTTTCTTCCTTAGGTGGTGGCTGGTAGGGGTGTTGGGATGGCTCCCTGTTCAAGTTGGAGTTAGTCCCCAGGGACCAAGGTCTCCAGAAAAGCATTAGATTATCAGCATCAGGAATGGGACGAGGGTCCATTCCAGTCCCAAATGTTTTTAAATGTTAAAGAAAATGTTCTTCTGTCTCAGTCTAAGCTTTGTTCCCAGATTCCAGCCAGATTGAGCACAAAACCGCAAGCCTAGGAAACACTTGTTATGGGCCAGCTGACATGGGGTGTGCCTGGCTCCAAGGATGAGTATGTTCCCAGGAAGGGCCAGGCCAGCAATGAGTCAGCCCTCAGGCACTGATGACCCAAGGGGAGTCCCTCCAGCCAGGAAGGGTTCACAAGCCAGGATGTGGCAGCCCCAGCCTTGGCTTAGTTCTGAAAGAGTGGCAGCTGGGCCTGACCTGTGGTGGTGCAGTGGATAAAGTGTCGACCTGGGAACCCTGAGGTCACCAGTTCAAAACCCTGCACTGGTCTGGTCAAGGCACATATGGGAGTTGATGCTTCCAGCTCCTTCCCCCTTTCTCTCACTCTCTCTGTGTCTCCTCTCTAAAAAAATGAATAAATAAAATAAGAAATTTAAAAAAAAAAACTTAAAAAAAAAAGTAGCGGTTGGTCAGGGGAGAGAAGGCAAGGGCAGAGACCTGGGCAGAAACAGGGAAACTGACTGGGAAGCATGAAATTAGAGAAGCAGGGGCTGCGAGAGAGACAGGGAGGAGCACTCCTCTCAGGTACTTAAGAAACACAAATAGAGAAGCAGGATTGGAAGCAGCACCAAAGGAAATAGAAGATGGAAAAAAATTTTTTTCTTCTTCTTTTCCAAGTGAGAGAAGGGGAGATAGACAGATCCCCGCGTACACCCAACCAGGATCCACCCAGCAACCCATCTGGGGCCAATGCTCTGCCCATTTGGGGCTATGCTCACAACCAACCTGTTTTAGTATCTAATGCAGAGGCTCCATGGAGCCATCCTCAGCACCCAGGGCCAATGTGCTCAAATCAATAGAGCTATGGCTGTAGGAGGGAAAGAGAGAAGGGGGAAGAGGAGGGATGAAGAAACAGATGGTTGCTTCTCCTGTGTGCCCTGACTGGGAATTGAACATGGGACATCCACACACAGGCTGACGCTCTACCACTGAGCCAACGAATCAGGTCCTAGGAATAAAATTTGATGACCAGCCCTGGCCAGTTAGCCCAAAGGTAGAATGTCGGCCCAGTGTGTGGGAGTCCCAGGATCGATTACTGGCCAGGGCACACAGGAGAAGCGCCCATCTGCTTGTCCACCTTTGCCCCTCTCCTTTCTATCTCTTCCCCTCCCACAGCCAAGGCTCCATTGGAGCAAAGTTGGCCTGGGCGCTGAGGACGGCTCCATGGCCTCCGCCTCAGGAGCTAGAATGGCTCCAGTTACAGTGGAGCAACACCCCAGATGGGCCGAGCATCACCACCCCCAGTGGACATGCCAGGTGGATCCCGGTCAGGCACATGTGGGAGCCTGTCTGTCTGCACCCCCCTTCTCACTTCGGAAAAATACAAAAAAACCAAAAAAATCAGGCCATGGGGAACTTAGGGAAGGCAAGATCGCTTCCTGGAGGTGGCATCTGGGCTGAGCCTGGCAGTTTAAACTGGATTTTGATGGGTTGAGACAATGTGAAAGGGCGTGACAGCTTGGGACTAAAGAAATGGCAGCAAAAAATGCGGAAGGCCAAGTCTAGGAACAGGGGAATGAGAGTTCGCTAGAATGAGGGAAAAGTGGTGAAATTAGAGCCAGAAGGGCCTGTTTCCCTTACAGAAGAAACAAAGCCAGTTCTCTGGGGGTCTGAGCCCAGGCTCAGCCCAGCCCACTCCCTGTTTCATCCTGGGGTGGGGGGGTCCAGGTAGCTCCTCACCCCTCCTTAACCCTGCCCCTTCTCTGGCCAGCTGTTTGGGTGGCTGCTCATCGGTGTGGTGGCCATCCTGGTGTTCCTGACCAAGTGCTTCAAGCACTACTGCTCACCACTCAGCTACCGCCAGGAGGCCTACTGGACCCAGTACCGCAACAATGAGGACCAGCTCTTCCAGCGCACCGCCGAGGTGCACTCACGGGTGCTGGCCGCCAACAACGTGCGCCGCTTCTTTGGCTTTGTGGCGCTCAGCAAGGACGATGAGGAGCTGGTGGCCAAGTTCCCCGTGGAAGGCACACAGCCGCGGCCGCAGTGGAACGCCATCACCGGCGTCTATTTGTACCGCGAGAACCAGGGCCTCCCGCTCTACAGCCGCCTGCACAAGTGGGCCCAGGGCCTGCCGGGCAATGGCACAGCCCCGGACAACATAGAGATGGCCTTGCTTGTCTCCTAATGTTCCTGGTCCCGCACTCTGCAGATAACAGTCCTTGGTCCAACACTGAACCCCACTGCCTGCTCACATCAGCATCAGATTTTCTTTTTAACCATAGCTTTTTGAGAAAACAGGCCAAGAGAAAGGAACAGAGTAATCTGGGCACAGAGGAGTTGGTACAGTGTGGCCAGCTCTGACAGGAAAGCTCAGGTCTGAAGAAATCCCCTGGCCTGTTGCCACCAGCCACTTGGTCGACAGCTTTGAGGGAAAGATGCTTTCTCAGAACTGGTCCTTAACGAACTATGACATAGATGACCCTTTACTGGTGGGACTCACAGGCTGAGAAGTCCTGGCCAGCAGAGCCAGGGGACACTGAAACTCACCAGTAGGCTCATTGTATAGGAGATCGTGCAGTTAATTTTTGTCTAACTACACATGGTTACCCATATCAGCGGTGCTTAGCTGAGATGATGCCTTTGGTGTATGCTACTGTCTTAATTTTATATATTTACATTTTCGATAAAGCTTTTCTTAGTATAAGGAACCAGCCTGGTATCTGCATGATTGGATGGGCCATCCCACAGCAGATTGGTGGTCATGGGTACAGGCCTAAACCCCACCCCCTGTGGGAGGGAAGGGGACAGAGAGACCCTGGGCACTATTAAAACGGACAGAAGGGTAGGGAGCAGGAGAGCCAGGCATTCCCACATATGGGAAAGCTCTGAAGCTGATGATCTGTTAGCAATTAGATTCAGTATTGTTTGATCTGGAGGAACAGAGGGAGCCAGGCCTCTCTCAGAGGGAAGCTCAGCTTAAATTTCTTAAATCAGAAGATCCTACACTCAGTAGGGAAGACTAGCTCTCATAACCTAGTGCTAATAACTAAGAACCAGGCTAACCCTGGCTTCTCCTCCCTCCCGTGCACACCCTTGCCTGATGGCCTCCACCAACTCTAAAACCTCTGATGCCCTCCCTAGTTCCAGTCCTGCTTCCTGGCATATGACTCAGTCACTGCTCAGGGAAAAGCTCTCTCTCAGGACATTTAAAACTCTGACCAAAAAAAAATTTAATTCTCTGAAGCCCAAGCCAAAAAAGAACTGGTTTCAACCACTAGCTGGGTCTGTGCTTGCCTTCAAGAACTCTGGAACACACAGGATTATTACCTAACAAGTGATGTGGACAGTCTTTCTGAGAGTTTTACAAGGAAGGTGTGAGTGTGGTGGGTCTGTCACGCCTCCCCTCCCTCAGGACCCAAGGAATAACCATCAAGCCAATCAATGCTCTTCGCCCAGCCTCCCCTCCCCAGAGGAGCTAGAAGGGGACACAGAGAAGCTGCGAGGTTCCCCCCAGATCAGCACCCCAGTCTAGGTCCTCACTGAGCCTCCACCTGCCAGGCAGCATCCAGCATACATGTTCTCATTTCAGCTACAAAACCCTTCAAGGTAGGCTTTTAACCCCACTTCACGCGAGGCACTGGTTCAGAGAGGTTGGATCATCTGGCCCCAGTGGGCTAGGGGGTGAGGTCACCAGGTGGCTTTCCTCTCAGGTGCCCATGTTCCCCAACTGTCCTTTCTAGGGCCTGCCTTTGTCCTGTCTCAATGTGTGGCCTCCACAATAGGGTACAGGGCTGAGCTGAGGGTAACAGAGTGCCCAGAGACCCCGAGATCTAAAGGTGGTGGCCTGCCTCCCAGACCCTGCTGACCCCCTCTGGCTGGGCCAAGAGCCTGCCAGGGCCAGCGTGGGATCCTGACCACAGACCGTCAGGAGTCGGCCCTCCCACTCCTGCTCCCCCGGGGACCCCTGGGAAGGAGACTCCCTCAGCTTTTCTTTTCTGCAACAACTCAGCAGTCTCAGTGAAGGGAGAGGATGAAAACGCTACTTGAGACAAAATAACAAAAAGGAATTGGTAAAACCCCTCAAATTCCTTTTATCCTAACAGGATTACTCAGAGGGTGCTGCAGAAAAAGCAGCGCTTAAATAGAGTGCTCAAGCAACAGTTTCCCACTGCCGGGCGTGAGGTCCAGTCGGGCAGGCCACAGCTGCTGCTGCCACGGTCCAGAGTCAGCCGCCCCTAGTCCTCCTGCACGGAGCTCCTGGCCTCCACGTAGTCCAGGGCCTTGGCCTTCACTGCCTGCACATCCTTCTCAGTGCCGTGATGCTTCTCAAAGTCCAGGTAGCGCTTGAAAAAGAATTTCATCCGCTTGGGGGCCAGACTCAGGTGAATGACCCGCTCGAAGATGTCCCTGTGAGGGAGAACAGGGTGCATTTGCCTCTCGGTCCCCTGCCCCCATCTGCTCTCAGGCTCTGGAACAGGCCCCTCTGCTCTCCAGCAAGCCACTCCTTTGTTTTTAATGCCATTATAAACTCCCAGCATGTCCAGTGGGAGAGATAATGCCACCCTTACTTCCCAGGTGAGCAGACGGACACCAGAGATGTGCAAGGACTTACTGGCCTGAAGTCACACAGGGCATCAGAACATAGCTACTGGGACGGGACACACGTGAGGCACGCATCTGTGAGTAAAGCTCTGCTTAAACTCACTGATGGGCTTAGGCGAGGCACTAGCTCTTTCTGGACCTCAGTCTACCCAGCTCTAACCCTCCCTGCCCGAGGACGCTGGTGGACAACAGCGAGATTATGCCGAGAACACGCTCTACATGAGTCAGCACAGTGTTAATTATGAGGGAAACCCAAGTCTCCTCACCGCCAGGCCAGCGGTCAGCCTATCTCCCACCCCAGGTCCCAACACTGACTGAGTCTGGCCTGAGGCAGAAAATGTGAATGCCCTAGGACCCGAGGCGTCACGTCAAAGCTGTTTTCCCAGATGAAGAAGATAATAGGGGATACTGGGAGCTGCTGAGGTTGCTAGAAGCCATTCGCTTGGCCCAGGTGCCCGCACCCCCACCGAGCATTCAGCCCGGTCTGTCCTCCCCTCTCACCGGACTTCCTTCTGGCTGCCGTGCTTGATGGTCATGTCGATGTAGACCGACCAGACATCTGTGCGCTTTGGGTAGGTGCTCAGTGTATTCTCGAACATGGCTTTGGCCCGCTCTGCGTCCCCTAGCTGGAATTCGAGCTGGGCAAACTTGGATATCACATCCACATCTGCGGAGAGAGGACAGCTCAGACACACAGAGCAGAAGACTGCTCACCACAATGTGCTCCAGGGTCTGAGTCTGACTCCTGACTCCCGCTTGTGTATACCAAGACACAGGTGATGATAAGAGGAATGGTGGGGTAGATTTAGGGCCAAATACACAGATGAGCACTCATCTATGACTCCCACAGCAGACAGCCTACTCTCTGGGGGCAGGGGCAACAGAATTAGTGCTCACTGCTTTTTGTTCCTCCACCCTCAGAGTTCAGGACCTGAAGTGAAATACGCATTATGTTTATGAGCAGAGAGCTATGTAACCTCCATAAGGCTCCTACCAGCCTCAGATGAGGGGACCCACACCCCATGCCCAGACATGAGTCTCATGTTCAGGAACTGGGCCGACGGTGGGACTAAGCACTCACGCTCCCGCTTAGGCAGGCACTCCAGGGCTCGCTGCATCACACGGTGACTGGCCCCAGCCTGGCCCCTCCTCAGAAGAAAGGCGCCATATTTGATCCAGACAGCCTTCTCCTGACGGAAACGCTTCAGCATCCGATTGTAGAGTTCACCGGCTTCCTATAGAGACAAGGCAAGCCAAGGAAAGTGCAACAGAGGGGACAATAAAGACAGGCAGCTCCGCTGGGAGAAGCCACAAGGGCTCACTGTCTGATAGTGCACAGGCCCAGCTCTAGTGTGTGAGGGAGGCAGGCTCACAGAGATGCGGCACACACAATGGGGAGTCTCCCTACTAACCCTGTCTTAGGCCCCCATGGAGCCTAAGACTAGAACCGGACCCAGAACACAGGGATTCTGCCCTGAGACTTCCCTGCTGCCTCTGTGACCCCCAGGGAGTCAGTTTCTGAGTGGCTGGGGACCCTCCGGCTGCGGGCCACCAGGCCCAGACCCCTACCTGGAACTTCCCTGACTTGGTATAGATGTCGGCCAGCTGGAGAAAGACCTTGAGCGGCTCATTGTACTGCACGGCCCGCTCGAAGATCTTGGTCAGTGACTCCTGAGAGCCGTACATGTTCTCCAGGTTCAGCAGAGCCACCCACACGTTCAGCTTCTCCTGCTCCTCTCTGGGGGGAGAGCAATCGGCATATGAGCTCCACTGTCTCAGCCCAAAGAGCCCCCCCCCCAACTCCAGAGACGTCGAGGGGAGCGGCCTCCTCCTCCTGGCTCCCTCTGTGCCCTCGGTTCCTGCTGTCAGGTGCAGGCAGAGAGGCCCTGGCCCACCGCAGCTCACATGGCACAGGACCCCAACCACACTGCTGGGTCTGAGGCTTCCAGACAGAGAGGCTCTACCTGGCTGGACCTCCAAGTTCAGGAAGGAAACCCGCCAAACTGCAAACTAGCCTGAGGTTTGAGTTGGAAGGAGGAGAATCTCTGGTCTGATTCTCTCCCAGACTAAGAGAATGAAGAACTGCCATTCCTTTCATTAGCCCTCAGGAAACTAACTACTCTCTACCTGCAAATGGCCACCTACAGGGCTGGCCCCCAGGTACCTGAAAAGCTGTGTTCCCTGTTCTACTTCTGTTCCAAGTCGGGCCCTTCCTTATTTAAGTCAGGGACTCCTGTAAATGTTACCCTTATAAGGTGTCAGTGAAGAGGAGAATAAAATATAAATGAGCAGATCTATTTCACAGAGGGCACATCTGAGAGCACCTGGGAACTTCTGGGAGCCCCTGGTGGTAGCCAATCCAACTGCCACTGGTCTGCCGAGGAAGAAATGACCCATGGGTGGCTATCCCCGCAACCTGGGGAGATGTGGCTCTTCCTATCAGAAGGCCTCTCCCTGAAACGGGGACAAAGCCCAGACCTGAAGGAGATGGTCTTGAGAGCCCTCTCGGCCACGGCCCGGGCCTTCTCAATCTCCGTGGCCTGCAGGTGGAAGGCCATGTACTGCAGCCAGAGAATGGAGCTGTTGGGAGAGCTCAGCACCAGCCGGTCAAAGTCATCCGCTGACTCTGGCTGTCGTGCAGGGTCCAGCAGAGCCTCCTCAATGCGGCACAGCTCTTTCTCTGCCCTCTGCTTCTCCAACTCCCTCTCCTTCCTGCTTTTCTTCTGCTATGACAGGCAAAAACAAAGTGAGTAACCAGCTCCTCAGACCCTGGGCACATCTGTGACAGAAGCCAAAAGTTGGCAGGGCGGCCCGTGGCTCTATAAATACTCCTGGGCCTGAGACCACCCCACCCTTCCAGGAGACACCCACAGCTAGGACAGGGCACAGGAGACTGGCACCAAGGTATCCCTGCAAAGAGGACAAAGTGCTGCAAAATACGACACCGTGGCTTGCTGTGGCTTCTCATCCTCGCTATCGGAGCTCTCTTCTCGAGGTGGCAAGGCTGGGGTCAGGGAGTCCAGCCCCACATCCCAGATGAAGCTGGAAGACAGCTGCAGCCGGGGCACTTCTGCTGGCCTGGTCTGCTTCTCCTGGAAGACCGCAGGGGTAAGGAAAGCACTCCCTCGGCTGTTCCACCCCAGCCCCTCCCGCCTGGAGGACAGGGGCTCCCACCATGCTCAGCGAACTCTCCCCTCCTCCCAGGGCCAGACAGACCCCAGTCTACCAGGAAAAGCTTAGTGACAAAAATTTCTTTGTAAATCATTTCACTTAGGTAACAATATATATATATGTATGTTATACACACACACACACACACACACACACACACAAATAACATACATATAAAATAACAGTTAAGCTAGGACAGAGATGACAAATGTTTTGAGAGTGGTAGGGATGTGGTACCTACTTTGAGAAGCCCTCCTACATCCAGCCCTCGGATCAAATAGCATTGTTCTGATTTTTCAGAGGGAAACTCAGGCTCGGGAACGCTAAGCCTCCTTTTTACCTGCCCATCCCACTGATCTGATTCAGTTTCACTCAGTATAATTAGAATTGAACCTGCTTACAGTTTATCTTACGCAGCCCACTCTCTGGGTGAGACTGGGTCCCTGTCCTTAGGGAGCTGACACCCAACCGGAGAAAGTGCAGCCCAGTCCCCTGCCTTACAGGGAATGGGAAAGAGGGTGGTGCCAAAAGGAGCCAGCTCCTGGCAGGGGTCAAGGACCCCATCCCCAGAGCACCCCCCTCAGTGCTGCCCCTCACCTTGGCCAGCACACTCTTCTCCTCGATCTCCTCCTCCCCTTCCCGGTAATACACTTCAACTCCGCTGTCGTCCTCCTCCGCCGGAGCGGCTTCCTTCTGCTTCTTGTTTCCCCGATCCTGGGAAGACATGTGGGAGGTGCTGAGCTACCCTTCTTGCCCAGGAGCATCCTAGGCTGCCCGCCCTCCGCCCCACCAAACTCATACTGTTCCCAGTCGCAGAGAAGACAAGACAGCTGCCGGGCTGGCTCTGAACCGCTCTCCTTCCCACAGGAGGGGAGGCAACCCCCGGGGACGTACCTGTTCGCTCCCGGACTCCGAGCGCTGCCGCTTGCCCTGCTTCTTCACTGATGGCTTCCGGGGCTCTTGCTTTCCTCGGCTAGGCAGCTGCGCCTCCTCCGGGCCCTTCCGGTTCCTCTTCTCCTTCTCTTGACTTTTGCTGGCTCTCCCCTCTGCTTCTATTCGCCTCTCCTCTTGCTCTAGAAGTGGCAGTCCTAGGGCGGCAGGAAACACGTCGGGCTTCCCCGTGTCACTGGGAAGGAACGACAGCTCTACCAGTTTCTTCTGGTGCTTCACTCTACGACGGGGGAGAGGGCGGGTGATGAAGACAACAAAGAGTACAAGGGGCGCAGCAGGCAGGCCAGGCCTTCCTCTCATAGACCCAGGCTCCCGAAAAAAATGGGCGAAGGGGGCGGGGAGGGAAGAAGGCACCTACCTTAGGACCTTGGCTGTGAGCAGCTTCCCTTCGGGAAGGTGGCTGTTATAAAGGGCTTTCTTGGACGTCTTGTACTGGGAGACATACGGGTGCTGGGCCAAACCCACGACTGAGGGGCCAAGGCTGACAGAAGACAGATGAGGGCCTTTGGTCACAAGTACAACAGAGTCCCAGCCAAGCCCATTGTTTCCACTTTCCCAGGGACCCAAGTTGTGACCAGGATTACAACAGACATAAGTTCCCGGCATTCAAAAGGATAAAGAGGGCTTGCTTTGTAAACTGGAAAAAATTATCCAGCACAGTGGAAATGTGACTGCAGGACACTTTTCACCTCACACCAGAGCATCACAATGTGTAACTCACCAACTGCTAGAAAGACAGGAAGGTGAAGAAACAGAGTAGCAGCGAGGCTATAACGTCGGATGGTTGTGAATATTCCAGGACTTCACACAACACTTACAAATCATGATCACATACTAAATCACAAATCCAAACATATTTAAAACTGAAAATGGACAGGCCATATTCTTTGTCTAAAACACCAAATAAGAGTAATTCAAAACATTTTAAAGTAAAAACAACTTGGAAGTAAAAAAAAATGGTGGAAACTGACACCCTCTTTCCTTCACAGTCCCTTCAAAGAAGGTGGTTGAGGACAGTGGTGGCCGCGGGCGGGCTGGCAGGACACGCAGGCGTGGCCCATGTCCCCAGGCTCCACCTACTCACCCTAAAAGCACACCGTGTGGCTGGACAGACTCCACATAGCCCCTCAGGAGCTGTCCTTCCTGAACGTCCCGGATGGAGTTAATCTCAGGATCTGGTATTTTGGTTTTCGTCTCTGGGTTTGTCCTAAAGAAATAAAAGGCTTACATGTACACACCTCTGATCCCCCTCCCCCACCTCCACCCCCAGTCCACTTGGGATACAAACTTTTTTTTTTATTTAGAAAATTAACTTTAGCAGGGTGACATTGATCAATAAGAGCACATAGGTTTCAGGTGAACATTTCTATAGCATTTGAACTGTTGGTTATGTTGTGTACCCATCACCCAAAGTCAAATCATTTTCTGTCACCTTATGTCAGTCCCTCTTATACCTTCCCCCCACCCCACCCACTGGGATACAAACTTTATATGTAAGAACGTGACTCTGGACCTGCCAGGAAGGTACAGAGCAGTGATTTTCAACTTTTTTCATCTCATGGCACACATAAACCAATTACTAAAATTCTGCAGCACACCAAAATATATTATTTGCTGATCTGGCAAAAAACAAAACAAAACAAAAAACAGGTATAATTTTGATTCATTTACACTGGACAGCTATTGTTGTGTTGGCAGTTGTCATTTTTTATTTGACAATTTAAGGAAAAAGAGGTCAGTGCCCGACTTAAATAGGTTGTCACATGTTTTAACAATTCTTGTGGCATAGCAGTTGAAAACTGCTGGTACGGAATGCAGCCCTACGCTGTCCTGAAGCCCTGTCACTGGGGACGCTGTCTGTGAGTTGGCTGTGCAGAAACAGGGAGAGGCTGACCAAGCCTCAAACCTAAAGCCCTGACCTTATCAACATCCATTTCTAACCATGGACCAAGCAGACCTTGGGCCAATCCACTTCACGACACACTCAGCCCTGCTGTGGAACAGGGCTACCATCTGGCAACTTTGAATGCCCACACTTGGATGCCTGAACCGTTCCCTGGGGAACAAGAGCCTAGCAGACAGGTTCTTCCAGAAATCTAAATGTCTTCAGCTTTTCTGGATAAAAATGGGGTCAGGTATAAAGTGACAAGCAGAGAAGAAAGGCCAAAGGCTGTGTCAGACCCACAGAGCCTAGTCTCAGTCCTACATGGGTTCTCCCGCTCTAGTCCTGGGGACACAGACACCTACCTGGATGATCGGAGCGACAAAGTCAACACATCACTTGCAGCGGACAGGACATAACACCTGTGTGGGAGCAAAAAAGGAAATACTGACATTTCAGCATCTCAGCAGACAGACAAGGGCCTCAGCTTCCTCTCCGCATGGCTGACCAACAAGCAAGAGAGAAGAGATGCAAGACCTGGGCTCTCTTTGCCCTATATTCTGTTGAAAACCTGCAGAAGGACTCAGGACAAGTCCCATCACTTCTCTGAGCCTCAGTTTACTAGTCGGTTAGGTAAAATTAACGCTACCTGCTCTTTTACCCAGAGGTGCTGGGAGAAGAAAATGGGAAAACAAAAGCCCTCTGGCAGACGCAGAGTCACATAGTGAGTCTTTAGAAAATAAGACCAGCCCTATAACAGGTCCTGGCAGTGTGTGATCTCAGTGAGACAGTAACCACGAGACACTGTGACCGGGGGATGACTAGGTTCTACTGCGGACTCAAGGCAGCCGAGCAGTGAGGTCCGAGCTAAGGAGACTTCCAGGAGGTAAGCAGGGTTTGCTCTCTGGTTGGGTTTCCAAACTTATTTCATCTAAGATGGCAATTAGTAGCCCAAAGTCACAAAGTATAGACTCCTAGCACTAGCAAGGATCTCAGAAACAGCACAGCCCAAATCTTCCTCACAACAGGCATTTGCCTTCTACAACCCGGCATCATAACCCCAAAGCAGGAAAAGTCCTGCAGGGGTCACCTACATTTGGGTAATTAATTTATTACCCACCTCTGATGAATAAAGGAATTATAACTAAACATTATTAAATTAATCTATTTAGGTTTGGCTATAAATAGATCTATTTAAAATAAATATTTTATCAAAACTCACACCTGCATTTTGTAAGGCTCAAAAGACAAAAAGCAGAGATGACCCTGGATTTCTCTCCACCTGGTTTTGTTTCTCCGCCCAGGCCCTGTGTGTTTTGTGCTGTTTAGCTCTGACTGGTGGTTGGGAATCCAGGCACATGCTAGTGGCAGGAACGCTTGAGATGGGAAACAGCAAGTTACCATTTCACAGTCTCTGCCCACCCTGTTGTCAGCTTACTTTGTCCTCAGGAAAGTCTTCACTGTCTCAAGCTGAAATCTGCCTCTGCAATGAATGCTAGTTTACTCAGGCTATAAAATGGTTTGAAGATTCTGGGGTTATTTCTTGTGCATGTAAGAGGTTCATAAATAAATCAACCCTTAACGGCGAAGAGTTACTATCCTTTTACAGAGAGCACCTACAGATCAGGTGTTTTGTTATTTTGTTTTTAATTAAAAGGATAAATGTTTCAGTATGAAAACAAGCATGCCACATGGACAAGAGAACACAGAACAAATGCAAACAGCCAATTAACATGAAAAATCACCACGCAAACATAAGAAGTGCAAATTAAATGGGAGATCAATTTTTTTCTATTCATTGGCTAAGATTAAAAATTAAGTGTTGAGCCTGATCAGGGGATGGTATAACGGATAGAGCATCGACCTAGGATGCTGAGGACCCAGGTTCAAAACCCACAGGTCACTGGCTTGAGCGCAGGCTCACCAGCTTGAGTGCATGGTCGCTTGCTTAAAGCCCAAGGTCACTGGCTCAGCTGTGGCCCCTCTAGTCAAGGAACATATGAGAAAGCAGTCAATGAACAACTAAAGTGATGCAACTATATGTTGATGCTTCTCATCACTCTCCCTTCCTGTCAGTCTGTCCCTCTCTCTCTCCCTAAAAATAAAAAAAAAATTAAATGTTGACAGAGGTGTGAGAAATGAACAATCATATTTAGTGTCAATGGGGATACCAATTAGCACAGTCCCTTTAAAGCACAATTTGGCAATAAGTATAACATCATTTGGCCATTTTACTTCTAGGGATGTATTTCACAGATATACTCACACCAGCATTGGAACACATGTGCAAAGATACACACTCCAACATCATTGTCCACCAGCAGAAAACTTTTTGAATAAATTATAATTTAAAAAGGCACATAACAATACTAAAAAAATGTTAAAAGTAAGGTAGAAGAACAAGGTTGATTTAGATATATTAGCATGGGAAAAGAAAAAAATCCATGATAAACTGCTAGGAGAAAAAAGAAGTTGTACAACATAAAACAAATTTCTATTATATACAGTGAAATTATGCCCATATATATTAAAGCCCTTTTAAAAAACTTTGTATTTGTTGACTCGAGAGAAAGGAAGGGGGAGAGAGAGAGTCACTGATTTGTTGGTGCATGTTTCACTTATTTATGCATTCATTGTTCCACTTATTTATGACTCTTGTATGTGTCCTGACCAGGACTGAAGCCATAACCTTGGCATACTGGGACAACACTCTAAACAACTGAGCTACCCGGCCAGGGCTGTGTTAAAGTCTTGAAAGAATAGAAAACAAAGTGTATAATGGCCAAAAGTTATAAAAAAAATGAGATATCATAGATGTTTTCATTTTCTATACTACTTTTTTTTCTGGTATGTAATCCTATATTACCTCTATAATTAAAGGGAAAAAAAACCCCATAATCCCACAAATAGCTGAAAAGAGAAAGAAAACGGTGCCTACCTGACAATCTGCTGGGGAGTGAAGTCTTCCAGGGGCGTCTCTGAGTAGGAGTCACTCACATGAAATATACTGACTGTTCCGATTCTCCCAAAGGGGAAGGAGACCGTCAGCTCCTTCCTGGGAGTCACCTTCACCACTCGGCCCATGGCCACTTCCCCCTTTTCAAGCCTGTGAGGACCTGGTAGGAGAATGAACCTGATTCAAGAAAGAGTAAATGAACCAATAAAGAAGCTAGAATGCTGACCGACACAGGCTGGGGAGGGTGGGAGCTGCCCAGACTTGGGTATCTACACTGAATGGACCAGAACAATCATGAAGACCCAGAGTATCCTAACATGCAGTCGAGAATCCCAGGGCCACGTGGTGGACAACCCTTTGAGACATATAAAAACCAACTGTGTAGGTAAAGGTGATGACAGTGGTGAGGTGACATAGGCCAGGGAATAAAGATCCAAGAGGAAAATGGTTCCAAGAAAGCACCAAGCACACGAGTCTTTCTGAAAACTCAAATACCGAAGGCATCAGCATCCTTCAATCTGGCCAATAGCTGACGACCTCTTCCCACTCCTTTTCACCCTCTCCCTTCCCGACCGGGGACCACTTCATCACACCTATGAGTGACAGACACAAGAAGGCCTTGGAGGAAGTTGGGCCAACAACGGTGGCCTTCAGGGCCTGGCCAATCTGGAACTTCTTATCTGGATGTTTCAGAATCTGGAAGGACAAGAAAACTCCTCTGATGTTTAAAGAAAGGTCTATCATTTATCCAAACTGCACAGCACTTAAATTTCCATAGCAAGTATCTCCCAAACCAGCCCTTACACACAGCAGACTCTGAGCCGCGCTCAGGGAGCCTGGGTTTCCTCTCCAGGGACCTCGAGCACACTGACCTTGAAGCTAAGAGAAGTGAGCAGCAGGGGAATTCTTCCCCGGATATCTGGAGCCATCTCCACTTCAAGCCATTTCTTAACCACGTTGTACTGAGGGGAAAACAAACAGGAGAAACAGAATGAGAGACAAGCATTTCTTCTTTTCCCTTCATTAAAATACAGCCTCTTCTAAATTCACAGGATAAAAAAGACCCTAATCCTATATTTTTCTAAGGGACAGGAATCCACCTCGACATCCTAATGCTCCTGCCCAACTTCTACTTCTCACAGGCTTCGCTCAGTCTAGCTGAGAGCCTTTGCTAGCCCAGCCGGACGTGCATTTCTTTTGGTGCTCAACTATTTAGGCGGCAAAAAAGACCTTGAAGAGGCTCTCAAGCAGCAGGGCAAATCCCCTGGTGGACCCCTGCAGCCTCCACCAAGTTCAGCTGTGCCCAGTGACTGTTAACAGGTTGCAGGGACCAACATCTTATCTCTGTCAATTTAGATGTTGACCTTTCACTGTTTACACAGCCTCCTACCTGAAACACACATCCTAATTTTTAATTCAATGTAACAGAAAATCTATCGAGCAGCCATTATGCTCATAGCATGATAATGATAAATAAAAACCAGGCACTGCCTTCAAGGAGATGACAGTCTACATCAGTGGTTCTTAACCTGGGTTCTATTGAACCCTAGGGGTTCAATGAGTCGGTCTCAGGGGTTCGGAGAAGCCTCTGCCCCGGAGGCCAGAATAAAGTAATACCGTAATTTGTTGTGAGTTCATGCACTTTGTTGGTTTTGTTCTTTGAGCAAGGTGATGTTCATGCACGGCTCATTTTGTGCACCAGTAATAAAACATATACCTATGTCTTGAATTAGGAAAAAATATATTTTATTTATCACTAAAGAAGGGTTCGGTGAATGCACATATGAAACTGGTAGGTTCGGTACCTCAAAAAAGGTTAAGAACCACTGGTCTACATAGAATAAGTCAAGTGAATATGCAAATAGCTAGAGCAGCAACGTGAGGAAATACAATATGCTATGGGAATATATAGAAAAATTAGTAATAAGGGGGGATTATCTGTGCTGGGCCCTGAATGTTTGCAGGCAATAGAGAGGACACTCTAGGTACAGATAAAAAGAAGATAAAAGACAGAGGTTTTCAGTATGACTGGTACACCAGACTCGTGAGATCAGATTATAAAGAGCATTAAATACCTCTCTAAGGCATCTGGGTTTCTACACGTCTATAGACAGCAGGAAAATAAAGCAACCAAGCACCAGTGACGTGGTCAGACAGATGCTTATGGAAGAAGAATCTGACAGCAAGGAAGGAGTTATTCTTCAAGGTCAAGCCCAGGCCAACCAGCATAATTCTCATTGATCTCTTCCCTTTTCTGAACTTCCGTCCTACTTGGGGTTAGAAGACACAGTCTGGCACCCAGTATGGTTTTGCACTGCATCTGAATTCTACGAAAGGCAAGAATCTAAAATCTAATACGGTATTTATTTTAAATTTTGTTCTATCATGTATTTTTCTCCCCATACTGCATAATTAATCTATAAACATGTTGAATTGTGAATGGCTTGCTAGCTGTTTTGTAAACTATAAATCTAGCTCTTTGATCAGACTGGAAAGCTTTCTAGGAGTGCGGCCTTATATTGTCCCCCCAAACCATCATGGCAGCAAACATAGAATCAAAGGCCAGTGCTAAGGGCCCTTGTCTCCAGCTTCTCCTTTCCTTCTGAGGAAAGGATGGCATCTCATTGAAAGACATGTACCACTCACCTTCTTAAAGAAGCAAGTCACGGTCTGACCAGCCTGGTAATGTTTAATCTTCTCCAAAGGGCTAACAGAGTGAGTGTCGAGAGCAGTGTGGCCATCCTTCTCCAGCTCACTGTTTGCAGGAAGGCAATGGTGAGAGTAAACCAAACTCTGGATAAGCCTCTGGCTTAAATCCCCCCTCTGTCCCAAGTAGCCATGGACAGATTACATAGGACTCCCCAACTCATACACACACCCCTTGCTCTCCCTAAAGGGGAAGGCTCACAACTCCTTCATGACAGCTCTTCCCATTCACTTACTAGGTATGAACAAGCTAAAAGGGAGGTAGCCTCCAATACCCTTTATAATTTCAAGAAAAAATCATTTTACTTCTTTCATAATACTGTAGCTATTGCTTTACAGTCAGCAGAACTACTTTCACAAATAATCTTCCGCGGAATGTGACAACACTCTCATGTGTGAATTAGGCAGGGTAGATATAATTAAACTCATTCTGCACTGTTGAACCAGGAGGTGAAGTCAGGGCTCTGCCCCCTATGCTACCTTGCCATTATCACTTCCTTGACTCTATTTCTTAGAAAAGCAACAGAAGGATGTAGTCTGAAAGTTATCTGTCCACAAATTACTTTAAAGGGGTCACAGAACCCCCAACCTTCTAACCCAGCCCAGCTAATGTTTCCGTAGTTAGGATGAAAAAAAAATGCACTGACTCAACAACTGACATCAGAATGCCTGTTATGGGCTGCACTGTGTCTCCCTCCCACCCTTCCAACTTCATATGCTGAAATACTACCACCCAGTAACTCAGAATGTGACTGTATATGGAGACAGGGAATTTAATGAGGGAACTAAGTTAAAGTGAAGTCATTAGGGTAGGTCTTGGTTTTTTTAATTTTAATTTTTTTTTACAGGGACAGAGAGAGGGATAGATAGGGACAGACAGACAGGAACAGAGAGAGGTGAGAAGCATCAATCATTAGTTTTTCATTGCTGTTACGACACCATAGTTGTTCATTGATTGCTTTCTCACATGTGCCCTGACTGCAGGCCTTCAGCAGACCAAGTAACCCCTTGCTGGAGCCAGCGACCTTGGGTCCAAGCTGGTGAGCTTTTGCTCAAGCCAGATGGGCCCACGCTCAAGCTGGCGAGCTCAGGGTCTCGAACCTGGGTCTTCCGCATCCCAGTTTGATGCTCTATCCATTGCTTCACGGCCTGGTCAGGCATTAGAGTAGGTCTTGATCCAACATGCCTATTGCCTTTATCAGAGCTTAGACTACATTCAGTAACAAAACAAATAATCTGGTTAAAAAACAGGACTTGAACAGACATTTCCTCAAAGAAGATATATAAGTGGCCAATGAGCATATGAATAGGTGCTCAACACCACTAATCGTCAGGGAAATGCAAATCAAAACCGCAGTGAAGTATCACCTCACATTTATAAGGATGGCCATTATCAAACACAGAAAGTTAAAAAAAAGTGTTGGTGAGGATGTGGTAAAAAGGAAACCTTCCCTTGGACATTGCTAGCAGGCCTGTAAAATAGTGCCACTGCTATAGAAAACAGTATGGAGGTTCCTCAAAAAATTACAAATATAACCACCATACGACCCAGTACTCCCGCTTCAGGTAGATATCCAGAAGTACTGAAAAGAGGATTTCAATGTAATGTACAGCATGGGGAATATAATCAATAGTAATATAAACCTTGGTATGACGACAGATGGTAACTAGACTTATATTGTGATTACATCATATGTGTAAAAATATCAAATCACTATGTTGGACACCTGAAACTAATATAATAATGTTGGTCAACTATAAGTCAGTAAAAATGTAAATTAAAAAAAGGACAATAGGATCTCGAAGAGGTATCTGTGCACTCATATTCATAGCAGTATTCACAGCAGCCAAGATGTGGAAGCAACCTGAATGTCCATCAGTGGACGAATGGATAAACGTGGTATATATATAGGATGGAATATTATCCAGCCTTAAAAAGAAGAAAATCCTTATGCTACAACATGATTGAACCTGGAGAATGCTATGCTAAGTGAAACTGGCCCAACACAGAAGGGCTGTGCGTGACTCCACTTGTACCAGGCATCTACTAGTCAAAGAAACAGTAAGTAGAATGACAGCCGCCAGAGGCAGATGGGGAGGGAGAAAGAGTTGATCAATAGGTACAGAGTCTTAGTCATGCAAGATGACAAAGTTCGAAAGATCTGTTATACAACAGTGTGTATATAGTTGACAATTCTGTAATATACACTTACACAATTTGTATAACGTATTTTTATCACAATAAGACAAAAAAAGAGAGGAGATGAAGACACAGACACAGATATAAGGAAAGACCGGGTGAACACAAAGGAAGGAGACTGTCACAATTCGAAGTGAGAGGCCTCAGACCAACAAACCCTGCTGACACCTTAATCTAAGACGTTGAGCCATCAGAACTGTGAGAAAATAGGTATCTGTTAAGCCCCAAACACACACATACACAATAGGCATGTGTTACCCTTTTCCTTTTTCCAAAATGATTTACAACTGCCTCTCTCAATAATAACTGCAAGAAAAGAGAAGGGTTGGCCTGATTGAATTAATGCTAGGAGAAAACTCCCTGTCCAGCAGGAATTCCAGAGATACATCAGAAGACCCTCTTACCTCCCGCCCCTACAAAGAGTAACCGAGTGGGAAGTGTCTTACCTTGAGTGACCCTCAGTAACCCTGAACCCAGCCTGCTCTACCAGAGACGGCATTCATTTTGTGCACGAGATCTCCATATATAAGCGTGGAATGAAAATAGGACTGCATTGCCTCAGTAAGTCAACACTTTCAACTAAATAAGTATTTTTCCTCCTGAATTCAAAATTTGTATTTTAAAACACAAGGATTAGAGAAATATGGCCATAATTCTACTATTACATTTATACTATGTTTCTTTGGGGCCTTGATTAAAATAAGTAACTATACAACATAGGTGCAGGAGGAGGTGGAAGGTGTGCTCCAGTTCGTCTGGCCATCTTTCTGTTATTCTAACTACCATCTCCCACCTGCTCCACAGGTGCCTGATTTCCTGGCTGGCCCACGCTGCGACAGCCAAGTACCACTCCTCCAGTTCACACCAGTCTCCCGAGACAGGGGAGGAGACCAACAACAGCAGTTTTAGCCAGTGACAGGGTTAAGAAACACTTAGGACCGCAGTGGGTTTTCCCTTCAGTCTTCATTAATTTAAGGCATCTATTCTTAGCTTGAATAAACCTGACCGCAACCCTTAATTAAACAAGACATCATGACTCAGGGGTATAAAGATACTGCATTATAAAATGATTAATACCATGAGGTCTCTCTTCCCCCCGCCCCACAACGAGACTGGAGGGGGACACAATCAAACACTACATAACTAAAGAAACCAGAAATTAAAAACATGGAATGTGTGCTCCACCACATCTCACTGTTTCAGAACTCAAGGGCTTACTCTGAGGTTGCAAGAGTGTGGTTAGCATTTGGAACTTAACATTGCAGGAATATTTCCCTATCTCGGACACAAGCCTTCTCAGAAATATTCCACTTCCATTCTGATACCTTCAGGACACGGACCAAACCTTACCCCCTTGAAAGTACTTATGAGGTCTTCCATAGTAACTATAGGCACAGAGAACCTAAATGTGGATGGAGCCTAGGCTGACTGCAGAGACTCTCAGTCACGCACCAACCTTCACTCACTGATGGCCCAGCAAGTCTGTTTCTCTGTGTGTTTTGTTTTGTTTCAATGGAGGCAGAAGCAGGTAGGCCCATGGATCAAAATGCTTAAGATCCTCTGAAAAAATGATCCCAGACCAACTGGACCTACCACTACATGAAACTCTTACTTACTTTTCTACCACGTAGAATTCTTCCTAGAACATTCCTCTGTAGAATCCACTAGAGCATGACCTAAAATGCCAATCACCAAGCTGTAGCCTACACTCTGAGAACACGTACTCTTGGCTATGTGCTGTTATTTAGGGAACTGGGTTGAGAGCAAAAGTATTTCTTTTTGTTGCATGCAAACAAACAGAACTGCGATCAAGCCTTTAAACGATACTTAGGCCCTGAACACAGCTTTTACGTTAATTTTCTTTTTATTTATTAATTTTAGAGAGAGAAGAAGGGAGAGACAGAAACATTAACCTGTTCTTGTATGTGCCCTAACCACCAGAAATCAAACTGACAACCTCTGCACATGAGGACAATGCTCTAACCAACTGAGCTATCTGGCCAGGGCTACATTAATTTTCATATAATCCTGCAAACTAGCCATCTGAGAGCCAAATATCCCTACTAGAAAAATAAGTCAGCCTGGACAGACAAGCAAAGTAAGTCACAACACTGGTAAAAGTGAGACTAGAACTCAGTTCTGGCCTCCGAAGTCCAGAGCTCCTGCCATAAGACCCCATTACTGGAGCACCCCTCACCTTGGCCGGACGCTCAGCTCCGGGATGGTTCGAACAAACCTGGGATGACTTATTGGGAGAAACCTGGGGATACAAATAAGGTCAGATCGTTTCTCTTTTTCTCTGTAACACCACAGTCTAGAAATCAGTTTCTCTCCCCGCCAAATCGAGTTTAAAACCACCTGCTGCACTGCCACACCACCCACTGGTGACGTGTCAGGCCTAAGGTTCCCACTCTCAGCCTCTGCAGTACGTGTTAAGGAGCTGATTCAGCTGATCTTACAGGACTGTCATATGAAACCCTGAAAGAATTTTCCTTACAGCCTACATACTCTGAAAATTAGGAAATTGAGGTCTAGAGAGAATAAATGGCTTATTAAAGACCCCACAGTTAAGTTACTAGTATTAATATGCAAGTTACTGGCTAGACTTTGAAGTCTTTTTTTTTCTTTTTATTATAGCAAGAACTTCTGCTAAAATAGCATATTTTAATAGGAATTAAAGTAAATGAGTATAAGGTATAATAAGTAAGCTATACAGAGCAGGATGAATTATGCTAACTACTGATGTATAAACTGAGCAACAGCTACACGACAGGCAGCCTGTCAGTACATTACACACCAGCTGTCCTCTACACGATGTCCCCACAAGTTAGTCACTACCAATACTCCACTTTTCAAATTAGGAAAATAAAACTCAGAGAGTTAAGTAACTATTTACCTCATGGTCACATAATCTTAAATGGCAAATCTGGAATTAGGTCTGCCTCTAAACCACTATACGCTATACCTTTTTTAAAAAAAAAAGACATATAGGATTCTTTATGAATGTTTTGAACTAAAAAAGAAATCTGACTTATGTGCAACTTTTTGAAACCTTCCTCAGTTCCTATTCCTTCTCCCACGATTACAACAACACCCCCTCCTCAAAGCCGCCCGTCCCCAAAGCCTCCATACTTGAACGTCTTCATGTCGCGCCCACCAATCACTCGGGCAGTGACTGTCTTCCCGACTTTCAGCATGGCAGTAGGAGACGTGCCCACTGGAACATCATCCAGAATGTGGGAGGCATGGATACAGCCAATGATGCCATTTTCCAGGGTCACAACCACATGGGTGGGCTTAACAGACTTGACAGTCCCTGTGACCATGTCCCCAATGGAGAAGGTGTGCTTCTTTGAAGTCCCTACTGCCAGTGCCGGACTCCCTTCATCATCCTCGTCAACTGTCTCAGAGTCCTTCCGGGTCTGTCTCATGGTCCTCTTAGCAACTGGCCCCTCAACAGCCAAAAGAAGACCAGTCACTCCCGGTTCCGTGGTCTTGAGGGTTAAGGAGACACCCTGTCCCACCTGCAACTTCTCCGAGTCAAAGCGGAAGGTGTCGTTGAGATGCGAGTTCAGGGAGAAAGCTGCCAGCTGGCCAGTCTCTACCAAGGAGGCGACAGCAAAGGGCTCTTCCAAGTGCTGCACAATCGCCTGGTGTTCGCTGCCTTTCTTCAACTGGAAAACAGGAAGCACCATGCCCGCTTCCTATAGAGCACGGGGCTCTACACAGCGGGTGGGGCTGGGGAAACCCTGTGGAGTCCAGGGGACCTGAGGCTGGTCTGGGCTGTACTTTCACTTTCTCTGCCTAGCTTGCCCTCCTGTTCAGTGAGTGACTTGACTAAACTCAGGGCACCACATCTGAATCACCCGGCGTTAGCTTTTCTGTTTTGAACTCAGAGTCCTGAGTCCTACCCTAGAACTAGTAACATCAGCCCGCTTTAGGACACTATGGCTCCTGCCTTAGTCCTCCAGCTCTCCCCACAACTCATTTACTCTCACTCAACAGGCTGTGCTGAGAGCTTACTACTACATGTGCAAGTCACTTAGTCTCCCTTTCCCCAAAATCCAAACTGTGCTCATGCCCTGATACGCACCAGCTTCACTTGATGATGGAATAAAAACCTGCTTGAACACTTTGTGAGGGGTTAGCATTGTTTTCTATTTCTCTTTGTCTTAAAATTATAAGCTACTAGAGGTTAAGGGTTATGCATATGTAATTCCCTGCACCATTCTCCCATGCAACTGGGTGCTTAATAAGTACTTTAGACAATGACCAACGTACATGTCATCCAAAGAAAAATACTACTAATTTAGAGATTTCCTTTGAGCCCATTCATCTCTCACACAACAGTGTTCAGGAAAGGGTGTCAATGAGCAGCCTGGAGGTCAGAACCACCCAGACATGTTTTGTTTGGGTCATATGATGTTTTTTTAAAAAAATGGTTTGCCTGACCAGGCGGTGGCGCAGTGGATAGAGTGTGGGACTGGGATGCGGAAGACCCGGGTTCGAGACCCCGAGCTCACCAGCTTGAGCGCGGGCCCATCTGGCTTGAGCAAAGGCTCGCCAGCTTGGACCCAAGGTCGCTGGCTCCAGCAAGGGGTGGCTCAGTCTGCTGAAGGCCCACAGTCAAGGCACATGTGAGAAAGCAATCAATGAACAACTAAGGTGTCGCAATGGCAACGAAAAACTAATGATTGATGATGCTTCTCACCTCTCTTCGTTCCTGTCTGTCTGTCCCTATCTATCCCTCTCTCTGACTCTATCTCTGTCTCTGAAAAATAAAATAAAATAAAACCTTTAAAAAAAATGGTTTCCAACCTTTCTCATTTTTCTTTAAAAGAAAAATCCAAATTCTACCTTTTCTTAAAAAGCAAAGACTGAGCAATCCAAGACCCAGATGTTCCCACCCGACAACAGCGAGACAGAAACGAATGGCCTCTGTCCCTCAGTGGACGAGGTGTGCACTCTGCAGGTGGGCAGAGCCTTACTGCCACCACGTCCTGTAACCTGCCTGGCCCTCCACTCACATGACCTGTTTGGCCCTTAACACAGGGTGACCACAACATTTATCATCTGAACCAGAGTGAAAGTCAGTGCTATTAAGTACCCCGGGATGAGAAGTACAAACTGGGGCTGGTGCAGATATACCCGGGCATCTGGTCCCCCTGTCACCAAGCATTTACGTGAGGACCCCTGAGCAGAGTGTGTGCATATTACTGATAATGGCCCTAACACCAGGAAAAGGAAAGTCACCAGCGAGCTTACCTTTCTAGCTTTCCTTTTCACCAAACTGCGGCAAAGGGAAACGTCCACTTCCAACTTCAACATGTCAACATTTAGGATCACAGCCTTCTTCTTCTGCCCAGTCTCCACCTCCTGCCCTGTGGGCAGAACCAAACGCAACCCGGTCACCTCCCTCCCGGGAGCAGTGGGAAGGGACGGAGCCCTGGAGGCCCTTAGGCACAAAAAGAGGACACATGTCTTGGGTCCGTATGGGCTAAGGAAACCAAGAGTCAGGCTCCCACGACTGAAGCTCAGGTACAGCTTAATTTGTGCAACCTGATATATAAAAACCTAGATTTACCCAATTATAATAGAAAGGTTCATGCCTAAACCTTCTTTAGAAAACTGTAAGCTGTCCAGATTGCATTAACACAAGATAGGCATACCAAAGGTTTCTACTGAATCAGCTCATCTACTCTATATACTTGAAAATTCTGCATCCAGGAGAGAAAGCAATGGGCAAAGGGTCTCCCCCACCAACCGTGGCGATTAAGACAAAAGCACTCACCTGCCCGGTGATATTTGCTGGCTCTCAAGACCAGGCCAGGCACCGGGCCCTCACTGAACACCACAGAGCCGTCTTCCAATACCTCCTGCACCTCTAGATCAAGGACCATCCCCGGGATCATCTCAGCTAGCGTCTGGAACAACACGGAGTCTACCAGAGACCCAAAGGAAATAGGAATTAGCAAGAAGACACCACCTTTTGCCATGGTTTTTCCTCTGGAAATGTGCTACCACACCGAGGACAGTGGAGCGTTGGAACCACTGTGAAAGTAAAATCACTTTTGGGAAAAATGTCCATGCATATGAAAAGTCCTATCACAGAGAGAGATACCTATGCCTCTTACTAACCCTACCTCATAATGCATGAATATAGCCAACAAATACCAGAAACACAAGCTTTCCTTTGTTTTCTGAATTTTCATCCTTTCTGTTTGGAATCTCCCCTCTCAAGCTTCTTATTCTCAAATCCCATTAGGGCTCCAACAACCCTACATTATGGTGCAAAGCTTAGGAGGGTCAGAATATGAACCCCTCATGAAGCCTTCTAGCAGATCCCTGTCCCATTTTATCATCTACTATACATTGTCAAGTAAAGCGAAGAGGAGAATGAATTTATAAGAAATGTAAAGCTGAGGTCACAGAACTAAGGGAAATTTTGACTCTGGACTAGGCAGGACCAAAGGGGACTTCTGGGAGGCTGGTGATGATCTTTATCTGAAGCTGCATGGAAGTGTGTCCATCTTATAAACATTTTCTCAGCTGTACCCCAATTGATTTATACACTTTTTACCTTAAATTTGGGCACTTTATGTAAGTCATACCCCCATTTTTGCAGTATCTGGGCAACCCAACTACTCAGGGAAACAGACAGGCGTAACTTCCAATGCGCGCTCCCCACTGCAGCCCCACCGTCTGCCCCCCGCCCTCACCTCGGGTGCTCATGAGGCTGCGCACGCCCTGCCGCTCCTCCAGGCACTGGCTCAGCAGGAGGAGGCTGGTGCTGGGCAGGTCCCCCAGACTGCAGTCCGACAGCCGCAGGGACAGCAGCATGCGCTGCTTCTCCTCGTCCACGTTGGTCACCTTCGCAGCTACCGTCTGCCCCTCGACAAAGTGGTCACTTGTGGAGGTCACAAATTTGTCACTCATGATCTAAAAAGAATGGGCAGAAGTAGAAAAAAAGAGAAAAAGGTCTCTATTAAGACAACCCACTTAACATGCCCGGAAAGGGGTTTGAGAGGTGGGGAGAGGAAAGGGAACCCAGAAGTTCCCCCCAGTCCTGAGTACAGCTCTATTTCCCTTCCACAAAAGGCAGGAGAG
This sequence comes from Rhynchonycteris naso, assembly GCA_037038555.1. Classification (NCBI taxonomy): domain Eukaryota; kingdom Metazoa; phylum Chordata; class Mammalia; order Chiroptera; family Emballonuridae; genus Rhynchonycteris; species Rhynchonycteris naso. Next base: position 240,688,593 of record CM072999.1, on the reverse strand, counting down.
GCCCTGGCTGCCCACCCCAGCCTTGCAGAGGGCATCCAGCCAAGGCACACCGCTGGCAAGTCAGGGGACACCAAGCTGTCCATGTCTCTAACACCAAATGGCAACCCTCTGCCCCACGCTATGCATGTTTCTGGGGTCCTCCCCTCTAGTCCCACTTTTTACATTGTTCTGGCAGGGGATGCAAACGAGATGTGCCCAGAAAAAACACTGGGGAGATAATCTATGGCAGGGAAGAAACACTTGTGAGTTGTCGGTGGCAGGAACGAGCTCCGAGCTATTTGCTCCCCACTGCGTTACACTGACTCCCGTAAACTCCTCCCAGCTCAGGCCTCAGTTCCTTCTGCAGGCATGGGAGGTTCAACTACAGTATCGCTAGGTGATTGGCAGGGGAGAGGCAGGGGGTGATTTCAAGAGTGTTCTGGTACCATAACATCCCCCACACCCCAGGAGGCTATAACACCTGTACTCAGCTGCTCAGGAAAAATCAATTCCGTGTCTAACATGCTGAGAGTATAAGAGAGTCCTGTATCCTTACACTGGAGACTAACATCTCAGGGCCACTGCCTATCTACCCAATGCTCCAGTGTCAAGTGGAAAGGTGCCCCTCCTCCAGGAGACACAGCTGGGCACAGGAGCGAGGACGCTCTCTCAGCTGGGAGCCTGTATGTCACAACCCTGAAAATCCTTCAAGAGATTAGCATAGCTTGCTTCGTGCCACAGACCCTCAGGTTCCACAACCCTGGGCCCTTGTGCACAGCGCTGAACTTACAGCTTTAGGGGCCAGTCCACTAAGACCTGAGGGGAACTGGACGAACACACCGTAGTCCTTGATGCTCTTCACAAAACCAACGAGCAGCATTCCAGGATGGATTTCTGAGAAGGTCTTGGGATCCTGGCCACCCTCTACTGTGGAGACTAAAGATGGCTTCCTGCAAAGGAGCTAGTGGCACTTCGTCAAGGAATATTCCAGAAAGGGCAGATAGTAGTTGCTTCTTGTATGTGCCTTGACCGGGCAAACCCAAGGTTTTGAACCTGTGACCTCAGCATTTCAGGTCAACGCTTTATCCACTGCTCCATCACAGGTCAGGCAAAATGCAAATTCTCAAGCACCTGTGAGACACTGAGCTAGGGCCTGGTCAGCTGTCTGATCAGACCCTCTGGGAGATTCTGATACACAGTCAAGTCTGACAATCACTGTTTTCCTCCTTTCCTTGTCTCCTGATTACTGGCGGGACCAAAATAGGAATGGCTCTTCCTGTGCCTTGGTAGCGAGACTGGCCATGACACACCCTCCAATCTTCACACTAACCCTCCTACTTCACCTCTTCTGTCTACCTTCACTCTTTTTTTTGTGACAGAGTCAGAGAGAGAGAGAGAGAAAGAAAGAGACCGTTATAGACAGACAGGAAGGGAGAAAGATGAGAGGCATCAATTCTTCGTTGCGACACCTTAGTTGTTCATTCATTGCTTTCTCATATGTGCCATGACCAGGGGGCTATAGCAGACAGAGTGACCCCCTGCTCAAGCCAGCGATCTTAGGCTCAAGCCAGTGACCTTAGGCTCAAGCTGGTGAACTGTGCTCAAACCAGATGAGCCTGTGCTCAAGCCAGCGACCTCAGGATTTCAAACCTTGCTCCATCGTCCCAGTCCAACGCTCTATCCACTGCGCCACTGCCTGGTCAGTCCCTACCTTCACTCTTAGATGTTATATTCTCTGAGAAAAGAGGCAATGCTCTCCTTCAAAACACCCACACCAGGATCAAAGGGAATACCGAGCCGCAGATCCCTTTGGGGGAGAGGGAAAGGAGAAGAGGACAGCACCTCCCTTATTAATTATCCGCACTAAAGGGGTGAGCACTACATGTCCTGAGAAGGCCAGGTGCACTATGGGCAATACCCTGCTGGGCCCTGCAGGCCAGACCACGCCCCTCCCCACAATCCCCTGGACTCCCACTTGGCCCTGAACACCAGCGTCTGCTGGTGCTCTTACTCTCCACCAGGGGGATATGGGGAAAGTACAGGCTTGCTCACTGGTTTGGTGTAATGGAAGTATTTCTGTAGTAAAACGGCCATCTTTTTTCCATGGAGTTTCTAACTAAGAGCACAGCCCAACACAGTTTCCCTGGCTCCCCCGCCTTCCAGATAACAGTAAAGGATACAACATGTCCCTCACTCTGACTCAGACACAGGACTTTGTGAAGAATGTCACCAGCCTGGAGCCAGTGATACAAGAGTGGGCCATTGGCGACGTGGTCGGACAGATGAGACGTGGGGAGGAAAGCAGGGATGTTGTGGGGCAGGACAGCCACCTCCAGCCCATCTTTGGTCTTCCCTAAGACCTTCACATCCACCAACTACGAAGGAAAGAGAAAGACAATAAAAACAGCACTTGTCTTGGGCAGAGAGCAACCTCGTCTGGGTCCAGCAGAGATCGGGTTGTCAAATTCCAGCACGACGGATCGTGGAAAGGTCGAGATCAGAGAAGCTTTCCTACACCCCCCACCCCCACACATGCACACACCAGGGTCCATCTATGCATTCACGTCATTCCTCTCCCAAGTCCCTCCACTGGGTCCCAGAGGAAAGATGGCCTTGCAGGATGGCCCTAGGGACCAGGTAGGAAAGATCAGCAGTACACTGCTGAAAAGCCACACACACCACGACAGAATTCTCCCTTCCTGGACAGGTTCCATCTGCTCTGACACACAGGAAAGAACATGTATATGAGGTTCTCCCTCAAAACCTCACGCCCCTCTGGCCCCGGCATGTCAGCTAGCTACCTCGACCTTCCCTCCACGCTTCCAGTACCCCACACGTCTGTGGCACCCTGCTCTCAGCAACTGCGAACTGAAACACAGCTTGTCTGGAGGAGCCCGGTACCTGCCCAACACTAATGGCTTTTCTTTTCTTCTGACTGCGTCCTGCATTCTCTTTCTCGGGGTCACTCAACAGCTTGAAGGACAAGAGCAGCCTCTCTTTGGACGGCTCACAGTTCAGCACCGCAACCTTCACCACCTAGGGAGAAACCGCATGCTTGGCTGACTGCTCCCAGCAGGCCTGCCGGGCCCTGGGGACCAGCGCAGCGGAGGCCTTGGGAGATCCATCCAGGCCCTGATCAGATCAGATGCAGTGAAAGAAACAGATGGACAGCTACACAAAATCCCCCCAGTCAGCCTTTGGGGGAAAAGAAAACACGAATAAATTTTTTTGGTATAACCCCAAGTGTTAAAAAATTCTTTTTCCTAGACAGCACTAGTTTTATGGCTCTGCCCTCTGGTGGTGGCAGTGGCCTCAGAACAACTTCTGATGTGAGGCACACCAGTATATAATAGCTAAAGACTACTTTCTTTCAATTGTGGGCCCAAGGTCTGTTAGTTTGCTGGCTTCCGCTGAACTCCCTGGAGGGTTTCTCTCTGTTCTATTCCCGTCGCCTCCACTTAGCTGGCTCCCCATAGTACTCCTTCAAAGTTGTGGTCATTGGGTCACCAAGGGTAGGGGCCTGTCTGGGGAAAGGATTACCTGGCCAGGGTAAAAGACCCTCTCTGGGTCAGGGACATACTCGGCACTGAGCTCATGCTTGGGCACCAGTCCCTGCACATCATTGTAGAACTTTACAATGCAGCCATAGTCCTTGACCCTGAGGATGAAGCCATGTGTCTGCAGACCAGGTTTGGCGTCAGCATAGCAGGTAATGGCAGGTAGTTTGGACTCAATCAGGGTTTTCTTCAGGGTCACCATCAGCCTCTTGGCTTCAGGGTCACAAAGCAAAACCTAGGGAAAAAATACCTGTCATCAAGAGAGCTGGTCTCTGCAATCCCCTGAACCCAAAGGCCACAGTCAGTCCCGAGGGACCTGTTATTTCTTTCTGAGAATTATCCCGGCTGCAGACCCTCCCTCTTTCCTGCTGGATGACAATCTAAGGAGTAACCATCAGTTTCAAATGTTTTCCCTCCCATAAGCTCCCTCCCGGGTCTGTAGCAACTCTCACCATCTCTCTGCACCTTCAGAGTCCTATGTCAGTTACTTCTACCCGCCTTAGCTCCTTCCTAGACCAGGAGCATCTTGTCTAATAGCATGAACGACTGAACTAATATACCATCTCATATTACTGTGTATTAGCTGGAGACCAGGACTGAGACATCCAACCATCTCTCATCCCTCAGTCATCTCCTTGAGGGCAAGGAAATTCCTCTACTTCTAAGCCCCCTGACCCCACAACTATAAAATATTACGGCAATCGGTAAGCAATATCTTTGTTGACTCAACAGTAATAAAATTAAATGAAAACAAGAAAACGTAGTAATTAAATAAAATTTAAAAATAAGGTATACTAAGAATAAATTATAAAATAAAATGAAAAGTACTATATACTATCACGTTTAATCTCACAACTTTGTGAAGCTTTTCTTCGGATTCAAGCCTCTGTAATAAACCACTAAGCTTTGGCAGCCATGTTTGGGCTATTTCTGTGCCTGACACACCCCTTGCTCCTCCTCAACCTTCCAAACACTACCTATCCTTTCTAGTTCAAGTCCCACCTCTGCCAGAAATGGAGAAGACATTACTGTTACATAGAGCTAAACTTCAAAACTGTTCTGTCATTGCCTGACCAGGCAGGCGGTGGTGCAGTGGATAGAGCGTCAGACTGGGATGCAGAAGACCCAGGTTCGAGACCCCGAGTTCACCAGCTTGAGTGCGGGCCCATCTGGCTTGAGAAGAAAAAAGCTCGCCAGCTTGGACCCAAGGTCGCTGGCTCCAGCAAGGGGTGGCTCGGTCTGCTGAAGGCCCAAGGTCAAGGCATATGTGAGAAAGCAATCAATGAACTATGGTGTCGCAACGGCTATGAAAAACTAATGATTGATGCTTCTCACCTCTCTCCGTTCCTGTCTGTCTGTCCCTATCTATCCCTCTCTCTGACTCTCTCTCTATCCCTGTAAAAAAACAAACAAAAAAAACTGTTCTGTCATTTATTAGCTGTGTGACTTTGGGCAAGACACTTGGCTTTGCTGAGCTTCAATTTCCACACCTGCAAAATAAGCGTGACAGTACTTATTTTACAGGGTCGTGTTAAGGATTAAATGAAACGATGACCTTCCTGTGCCTACCACAGCAATTGACAATGCATGCTCAATGGTAGATGCTGTTGCTGTCATCAATGATTCTTGCTGCCTCAACCCACCCTACCTCCCCCCCGAGATGATATTCTAGAATATATTGTGCACCAAACCATGTGGTAAAAGGTCACACACTGGTCTGTTCTCTTCATGTATAGATATTTTAACTCTCAGTTATACTACGTAAATTCTCAGGGCAGAAAGCCGCTTTTCCCTTCCCAATGCTAGGCAAAACACTGCAGATGTTATGTGGTTATTTTGTGGAAAAGAAACTTAGTCTGAAAAGTATTCCTCTCTTCCCAGCTGGCCAAAACCCCAGCAGAGACCCTTCAGGAGGTTTACCCGGGATGTGACTTCATCTCCAATGTGGTACTTCTTCTCTGGATTCTTCAACAGGATGTCGGCCAGGTGCACGGGAGGTACCAGGCCCCTGATTTGCTTGCCCACCTTCACCAACATCCCATATGACTTTATGGTCAGCACTGTGCCCTAAGGAGTCACAAGAAAAGATGCCATGAGGCCTCAAGAATGCTCTTTCCTCCGCCTCTTACAACAAAGCATGTCACACCTCTTTCAAAGCCCAGGTTCCTGGCTAACCAGCCTGTTATTCCAGATTTCGCAGGAGCAAAGCATACACCCCACACGGTTCTGGATGCAGTCGGATTGATGGGAACCTCTGCATCTTTCTGTGTCAGCCTGTTCTTTCTGTCTGCCTCACAAGTACATTCTCTATAGGAGGGGACCATGTCTTCTAAAACGTAAAGGGGAGCAGCTCAGCTGGGACAAAATGGTTGAACAGAAAACGCAACTAGAAGGCTTCTTACTAATATTCCAGGTAGCTCAATAATCATAGAACCAGCTTTTGACCTGGTCTAATAAACACTCTCAAATCCCAAGGTTTATGACCTACTGCCTCTGTAGTAGGGATGGTAAGGTACTAGTAAGCCCCTACTTTGAAATCAATTACAAGTAACCCAAGGAAAGAAAAAGAAATTCCAGTGAGCAGGCAGAGGCAAGGAATGTGACTTTAAATGTGTTCTTATGAAGACAAATGTGCTGACAGTTAACCTGTGAAACAACAAATATCGGAAGCTGGGGGAGTATCTATATGCTTGAGTCTTACCTTTACCAATGCCCCAGGTTTGATGTCATGATAGCTAAGGTACTGAGCTTCAATAACAGACCTAGAACAAAAAGAAAATACAAGATTAAGTAACTTACAGCAGAGGCTACCTAGAATCCAGGGCTACTAAAACCATGTTGGCAAGAAGGGAAAGCTTCTCCAAGCCGGGCCAGGAGAAAATGCGAACATGCGTCTGCCCTGGAGCACGCTGCTCCCCCATGTGCTGACGACACCTACGTCCGCAGAGACAGCAAAGCCAGCTCGTCCATTTGGCTGTAGTTGATGATTCTACATTTGTGGGTGTTTCCTGGCTTGAAGGCCTTGGGATTGAAGTTGTTCTTAGAATTGGCGAGATGGCTGAGCTACAAAGTACCAAAGGATTAATGATGAGCCAGAGACAACAGAGCTGAGGCAATTGGACATTAAAATATACCAAGATAACACATTTATCACCTATCATAAAAACAGTACTCTGATAGCCCGTTAAAATAATTCCTCTAATTGAAAAACTGTTCTTTACCATTGGATAGAGCATCGGACCGGAATGCGGAAGACCCAGATTCGAGACCCCAAGGTCGCCAGCTTAGACCCAAGGTTGCTGGCTCCAGCAAGGGGTGGCTCGGTCTGCTGAAGGCCCGCGGTCAAGGCACATGTGAGAAAGCCATCAATGAACAACTATGGTGTCATAACGGCAACGAAAAACTAATGATTGATGCTTCTCATCTCTCTCCGTTCCTGTCTGTCCCTATCTATCCCTCTCTCTGACTCTCGCTCTGTCCCTGTAAAAAAAAAAAAAAAAAAAGAAAATAGTCTAGATCATGAGTCAGTAAATTACAGCTCACAAGCTAGTGTCTATTTTGTAAACTGAAGTACTATTAGAACACAGCCATGCCCATTCATTTACATAGCATATATGGCTGCTTCCAGGATGTAACAGTAAAGGTGAGAGACCACATGGCCCACAACCTAAAACAGTTACTATGAACCTTTGAGAAAAACTCTGTCAAGCCATGGTGCAGATCCTAATTCATTCTTACACTTTCCATCCACTAGGTACCAAATATGTCAAACTAATTCTAAGGCATTCTAATATAACAAATAGGCAATGTTTGGTCTCTGTGAGCAAACAGTCTGACATGCTTGGGGATAGTCCAAAATAGGAAACGAATACTAAGGGATGTAGGAAGCAGTAAAGGACCTTTGTGTCCCAGCAGTCCTTGCAGAGATAAGATCCTGATGAAACAAAGAGACTCCATACCCGAGCATAGGCCAGAGACCCGTCCTTCAGTCTGAAAGTGGCCCCAGCCTTGCTGAAAAAGCCCTGGACAGGAACATCATCCAGAACAGCTCCCAGGCACGGACAAGAGAGCCGGGTGAGTGCACGCCCAGGCTGCAGGAAGACGGGGCGCAGGCTCAGCCGCACAGCTCTGGTCTGAGGATGGACACAGAGGACGCAGGCCCTCACCTAGATAAGGGAAAGGACATAAGGAACAGGAGAAGGGACACAGGAGACAAGGTCCCTAAGGCAGACTTTCGGAGGTCAGGACTCTCCATGTGCTGACCAGGTCATGTTATAAGTACAGTACTAACACTGACTTGTGCATCAAGCAGTATGCAGAAACTTCAAACAAGATGTTCCAGAGGAACCATGTCTGACTATATCCAGACTTACTCAAGGCCAGGAAGAACACCTTGAGGCCAACAATGCACATGCAACAGAAACCATGGGCAGGCACCACTAACTATATCAGAGGCTCATCTAAAACACCTGAGCAGCCCGACGCTTTAGCATGCAAAATGTCTCAACTCTGTACACAACTATGACTACAGGGTATGTCACTAGAAAGAGGTTCATTTGGAATTTTCTTCTTAAATATCCATGTTCATTGTAGAATTTAAATCTTTAGAGAAGGGTAGAAAAATCTCCCAGAGTTAATCACTATTAGACCCAAACGCGGCCCTCGTAGTTGGCTCAGTGGTAGAGCATTGGCTCGGTATGTGAATGTCCCAGGTTCGATTCCCAGTCAGGGCACACAGGAGAAGCGACCATCTGCTTCTCCACTCCTCCCTCTCCCGCCTTTCTTTCTCTCTCTCAGCCCCACAGCCATGGCTCGATTGGTTCGAGCGCATATGCCTGGGTGCTGAGGATGCTCCATGGAGCCTCAGCCTCAGGCACTAAAAATAGCTTGGTTGCTAGCATGGCCACAGATGGGCAGAGAATTGGCCCCAGACGGGGGTTGCCCGGTGGATCCTGATCAGGGTTCATGCCAGAGTCTGTCTCTCTACCTCCCCTCTTCTCACTTGGAAAAAGAAGAAAAAAATAAAAATATAAAAAAAGACCCGATCACATAATCTTTCAGTATTTTAACCATATGTACTCCTAAAATATTTTCACATTTGGGTCTACTACACTCTTCAGTGTTTTTTAAATCACATTTTTCTATTTAAACATCTATCTTGCTATCCCCTGTTAAACACTCCTTGGAAACACTTAAAATTATAAAAGCAAAAGATTCACTACCAAAATAAAAAATAAAAACACATGGAAGAACATGAAATAAAAACCGAAAGTTGCTGTCTCCTCCACAGGCATCTTCTCTAATCTCCATCCCCAGAGATAACCACTGGTAGCTTTTTTTTTTTTTTCTTTATATATATTTTATTATTATTAATTCTAATGGGGTGACATCAATAAATCAGGGTACATATGTACAATGAAAACATCTCCAGGTTATCTTATCATTCAATTGTGTTGCATACCCATCACCAAAAGTCAAATTGTCCTCTGTCACCTTCAATCTGGTTTTCCCTGCGTCCCTCCCCTCCTCCCTATCCCACTTTTCCCTCCCTCCCCCCATCCCATAACCACCACTCTCTTGTCCATGTCTCATACCCTCACTTTCATGTCCCACCTATGTATGTAATCATGCTGTTCTCAGTTTTTCTTTTTTTCTGATTTACTTATTTCACTCCGTATAATGTTATCAAGGTACATCCATTTTGTAATAAATGATCCGATGTCATCGTTTCTTATGGCTGAGTAGTATTCCATAGTATATATGTACCATAGCTTTTTAATCCACTCGTCTTCTGACGGACACTTGGGCTGGTTCCAGATCTTCGCTATTGTGAACAATGCTGCCACGAACATGGGGGCGCATTTCTTCTTTTCGAACAGTGCTATGGTGTTCTTAGGGTATATTCCTAAAAGTGGGATAGCTGGGTCAAAAGGCAGTTCGATTTTTAATTTTCTGAGGAATCTCCAAACTGTTTTCCACAGTGGCTGCACCAGTCTGCATTCCCACCAGCAGTGCAGAAGGGTTCCCTTTTCTCCACATCCTCGCCAGCACTTATTCTGTGTTGTTTTGCTGATAAGTGCCATTCTGACTGGTGTGAGGTGATATCTCATTGTGGTTTTAATTTGCATTTCTCTAATGATTAGTGATGTTGAGCATTTTTTCATATGCCTATTGGCCATCTGTATGTCCTCTTTGGAGAAATTTCTATTCATTTCTTTTGCCCATTTTTTGATTGGGTTGTTTGTCTTCCTGGTGTTGCGTTTTATAAGTTCTTTATAAATTTTAGTTATTAACCCCTTATCAGATGTGCTGTCGAATATGTTCTCCCATTGTGTGGTTTGTCTTTTTATTCTGTTCCTATTGTCTTTAGCTGTGCAAAAACTTTTTAGTTTGATATAGTCCCATTTGTTTATCTTGCCTTTTATTTCAGTTGCCCATGAAGATAAATCGGCAAATATACCGCTGCTACAGATGTCGGAGAGCTTGCTGCCTATGTTTTCTTCTAAGATGCTTATGGTTTCACGGCTTACATTTAAGTCTTTTATCCATTTTGAGTTTGTTTTTGTGAATGGTGTAAGTTGATGGTCTAGTTTCATTTTTTTGCAGGTAGATGTCCAATTTTCCCAACACCATTTGTTAAAGAGGCTGTCTTTACTCCATTGTATGTTCTTTCCTCCTTTGTCAAATATCAGTTGTCCATAAAGCTGTGGGTTTATTTCTGGGTCCTCTGTTCTGTTCCATTGATCTATGTGCCTGTTCTTATGCCAGTACCAGGCTGTCTTGAGTATAATGGCCTTGTAGTAAACCTTGATATCAGGAAGAGTGATACCTCCTGCTTTATTTTTTCTTTTTAAGATTGCTGAGGCTATTCGTGTTCTTTTTTGGTTCCATATAAATTTTTGGAATATGTGTTCTATATCTTTGAAGTATGTCATTGGTATTTTAATTGGTATTGCATTGAATTTATAAATTGCTTTGGGTAATATAGACATTTTAATGATGTTTATTCTTCCTAGCCATGAGCACAGTATGTGCTTCCACTTGTTTGTATCTTCCTTGATTTCTCTTATCAATGTTCTATAATTTTCCGAGTACAAGTCCTTAACCTCCTTGGTTAAATTTACTCCTAGGTACTTTATTTTTTTGGCTGCAGTAGTGAAGGGGATTGTTTCCTTAATTTCTTTTGCTGATATTTCATTGTTGGTGTATAGAAATGCCTCTGATTTCTGAGTATTAATTTTATATCCTGCCACCTTGCTGAAATCATTTATAAGGTCCAGTAGTTTTTTGACTGAGACTTTAGGGTTTTCAATATACAATATCATATCATCTGCAAATAATGACAGTTTTACTTCTTCTTTTCCAATTTGTATGCCTTTTATTTCTTCTTCTTGTCTGATTGCTGTAGCTAGGACTTCCAGAACTATGTTGAATAAGAGTGGTGAAAGTGGGCAACCCTGCCTGGTTCCTGATCTTAAGGGGATTGCTTTTAATCTTTGTCCATTTAGTATGATGTTTGCTGTCGGTTTATCGTAGATGGCCTTTATCATGTTAAGGAATGATCCCTGTATTCCCACTTTACTGAGAGTTTTGAGCATGAATGGGTGCTGGATTTTATCAAATGCCTTTTCTGCATCTATTGAAATTATCATGTGATTTTTGTCCTTCCTTTTGTTTATGTGGTGAATCACATTGATTGATTTGCGAATATTGAACCAGCCTTGCCTCTCCAGAATAAATCCCACTTGATCGTGGTGTATGATTTTTTTCATATATTGCTGGATCCGGTTGGCTAATATTTTGTTGAGAATTTTAGCGTCTAAATTCATCAGGGATATAGGCCTATAATTTTCTTTCTTTGTGTTGTCTTTGCCCGGTTTTGGGATCAGAATTATGCTCGCCCCATAAAAGGAGTTTGGAAGTCTTCCTTCCTCTTGAATTTTTTGAAATAGCTTGAGAAGGATAGGAGTTAGTTCTTCTTTGAATTTTTGATAGAATTCACTTGTGAAGCCATCAGGCCCAGGACTTTTCTTTTTTGGGAGTTTTTTGATAACTGTTTCGATCTCATTTGTTGTAATTGGTCTGTTTAGGTGTTCTGATTCTTCCAGATTGATTTTTGGAAGGTTATATGATTCAAGAAATTTGTCCATTTCACCAAGATTGTCTAATTTTTTGGCATATAGTTCTTCATAGTATTTCTTACAATGCTTTGTATTTCTGTTGTGTCAGTTGTTATTTCTCCACTGTCCTTTCTAATTTTATTTATTTGAGTCCTCTCTCTTTTTTTCTTGGTGAGTCTAGTTAAAGGTTCATCAATCTTGTTTACCTTTTCAAAGAACCAGCTTCTTGTTTCATTGATCCTCTGTATTGTTTCCTTAGCCTCTATGTCATTTATTTCTGCTCTGACCTTTATTATTTCCTTCCTTCTACTTGTCTTGGGTTTTATTTGTTGTTTTTCTAGTTCTTTTAGATGCAGGGTCAGGTTGCTTATTTGAGCTTTTTCTAGCTTCTTATGATATGCCTATAGTGCAATAAACTTCCCTCTCAGAACTGCTTTTGCTGTGTCCCATAAATTTTGAGTTGATGTATGCTCATTATCATTTGTTTCTAGGAACTTTTTTATTTCTTCTTTGATCTCATTGTTAATCCATTCATTATTTAATAACATGCTATTTAGTTTCCAAGTGTTTGAGTATTTTTCAGTTTTTCTTTTGTGGTTAATTTCTAGTTTCATGGCATTGTGATCAGAGAAAATGCTTGATATGATTTCAATCTTCTTAAATTTATTGAGACCATTTTTGTGTCCTAACATGTGGTCTATCCTAGAAAACGTACCATGAGCGCTTGAGAAGAATGTATATTCTACTGCTTTAGGGTGAAAAGTTCTGAAGATATCTATTAAATCAAGTTGATCTAGTGTATCCTTTAAGTCTGCTGTTTCTTTATTAATTTTCTTTCTTGAGGATCTATCCAGTGTTGTTAGAGGGGTATTGAAATCCCCTACTATGATAGTATTGCTGTTAATCTCGCCCTTTATATCCATCAAAGTCTGCTTTATGTATGTCGGGGCTCCTATATTTGGTGCATAGATATTTACAATAGTTATATGTTCCTGTTGAATTGTTCCCTTTATCATTATGTAGTGTCCTCCTTTATCTCTTACTACATTCTTTGTTTTAAAGTCCATTTTGTCTGATATAAGTATTGCTACCCCTGCTTTTTTTTCATTTCCATTTGCATGAAATATTTTTTTCCATCCTTTTACGTTCAGTCTCTGAGCATCTTTTGCTTTAAGGTGTGTCTCTTGTAGACAGCATATGTATGGGTCCTGTTTCTTTATCCATGCAGCTACCCTATGTCTTTTGATTGGATCATTTAATCCATTTACATTTAAGGTTATTATTGCTATGTAGTTGTTTATTGCCATTTTATTCTTTAAAGCTGTATTCTTCTTTTGCTCTATTCATTCCTCCCTTTAAACTGTTCACAAGAGGCCCCTTACTATCTCTTGCAGAATTGGTTTGGTTTTTATGAATTCCTTCAGGCTTTCTTTTTCTGGGAAGCTCTTTATTTCTCCTTCAATTTTAAACGTTAGCCTTGCTGGATAAAGTAGTCTTGGTTGTAGGTTCTTGTTCTGCATTACTTTGATTATTTCTTGCCATTCCCTTCTGGCCTCAAGTGTTTCTGTTGAGAAGTCCGATGTCATCCTTATGGGGGCTCCTTTGTAGGTGATAGTCTTTTTTTCTCTAGCAGCTTTTAAAATTTTTTCTTTATCCATTAGCTTTGGTATTTTAACTATGATGTGTCTTGGTGTAGATTTTTTTGGGTTTCTCCTTAATGGAGTTCTGTGTGCTTCTTGAATGTGTGGAGTGTTTCCCAGCCTTAATTTAGGAAAGTTTTCTGCTATGATTTGATTGAACAAAGTTTCCATTTCCTGTCCTCTCTCCTCTTCTTCAGGCACCCCTATGATGCGAATGTTGTTTCTCTTCATGTTGTCACAAAGCTCCCTTAGAGTTTCCTCACATTTTTTAAGTCTCTTTTCCTTTTTCTTCTCTGCTTCTGTGCCTTTGTTTATTGTGTCCTCTAACTCGCTTATTCGATCCTCAGCGTCATCCATCCTGCTTTTAATTCCTTCCATTGTGGTCTTCAGTTCTGATACTGTATTTGTCATTTCTGTCTGATTCTTTTTTATTATTTCAATTTCATTTTTTATACTTGTTATCTCTTTATTTAGGTGTTCATAATGACTATCCATTGTTGCTCTAATTTCTTTGAACATCCTAACTATCATTATTCTAAATTCTGCTTCTGGTAATTTGGTTATATCTGGTTCATTCAGGTCCTTCTCTGGGGATTTCTCTTGATTCATTTGGTTTGCATTCCTCTGCCTGCCCATTTTTTCTGTGTATAAGCAAGTTGTGGCCACTGGAGTCCAGTAGGTGTTGCCTTTGTGTTCTCTAGGTGTGGTCTATCTGCAGGCCCCCCACCCCCTCTGCCGGTGCCTAGGGTGTTTGGGTATGAGCGTTGCCAGCGCCGGCCAACTGTGGCTTTTGCTATGATTTCTGCCTCTTCTCCGTGGGAGGGGCTGTCACTGAAGCCACAAGATTAGCACCAAGGGTAGAGGTGAGCACCTTTGCTCAGCTGCGGACCCAGCCTATTTCCGGACTTCCGCCCAGAACCAGCAGTCGGAGCCTGCTCGCTACAGTTCCGCGGGTTAGGCGGGGTTTTTGACGTGCTCTCAGCTGTAAGCTTTGGCCCGTCGGGAGCTTTAGCCCCGCCCTCGAGGCCAGGGCCCTTCTGCGCAGGGTCGGAAAACAAGGTTTATTGGGGCGGGCGTGTTTGCTGGCTTCCGCTTAGCTGCGTACTTCCGCTAGTCCCGGACTCTACCCCGCCCCCGCGTTCGGAGCCCGCTCGTGCACTATGAATGCTATCCATGGTTTCTCCGGCCGGATGGGGATAGTAGCATGGGCTCAGCTGCGAGCCTCCACTTGTCTCGGGGTCCACCCCGTTCCCGCGCTCGGAGCCCGCTCTCGCACGTATTCTGGCCAACTGCGGTTTCTCCGGCCCGGGGGGGGGGGGGGGGCTGGTAGCGTCAGCTCAGCCACGAGCCCCTGCCCGTCCCTAGTCCTAGCTCGGTCCCCGCGGTCAGGGCCGGCTTGCGCAGGGCCTGCCCGTTCCTGGCCTCCCGCTTTGTCCCCGTAAGTGGGATTAAAGGCGGGCCCGCAGCTTCCGGACCGCTTTCGCGGTCCCCTCTGACCCTCTGGGCTAGACCGATCTCCCACCGGCTTGGCCTCTGCCCACGCCGACAGAACTGCCTTTCAGCGTCCTGCCGCCCCAAAACCCTAAGCAGCCCTCAGCAGAGTAGGAAGGGACCTAATACTCCACACTGTAGGCCTGGGAGCTCCCTCACTTGTTTCACAGCTCAATACTGTCCAAACGCCTCTTCTAGGCTCTAGGACTGGAGGCTGGGGCTTGGTTCCTGGGACCCAGGTCCCTCCCTCTCGGCCAAACTCTCCTCCCGCCCCGCGGGTCTCTCCGGGCTGCCGTTTGCTCCGGGGAGCTGGGCAGCCCTCTTCGCGTTTTCGCTATTCCTACCAGTCTCAATGTGGCTTCTTCTGTGTTCCTTGGTTGAAGAGTCCACTTAGTTTTGTTCAAAGTTGGTTTATCCAGGTGATGGTTCTTAAAATTGAGTTGTAATCCACTTTGGTTCTGGGAGTTGGAAGTTGGTACGTCCGCCTACTCCGTCGCCATCTTGCTCCCCCGGTAGCTTCTTGTGATCCCTCCCACCACTTTGTATTCCCCTCACCTCTTCTCTGCACACTGTGTACACGCAGTCCGAGGACGTGCCCCGAGGCTGTGACACTGGATAGCTGACTGGACTACAGCTGGAATCAAGAAAAGATGGATGCAACATTACTTACTGCTTGACTTGAGAAATAAGTCCCAGCTTTCTTGGGATCAAAGTGCATAAAATCAACCAGGCCAGTGAAGAAAGAGAGGAAGTTCAGCGTAAGGCCAAGTGGAGTCACCTAGGAATACACAGAACATGTTATAAAAAAATATCTCTCTCAAGGAACAGAGAATGAGAGAGCTAATGTTCACACTAACCACTCAATGACACATTTTCTAGAACTGTGTCTCTCCCCCTCTAGCTATCCGTTATCAATCTTTCTTCCTATGGCACTAACTGGCAGGACATCTCCTGGCACTGGCTGTCTCTTCACTTAGCTCACCTCCCTTCCGAATGAGAGGACATTCAGTGGAATGAAGGACACTTTGCTCAAGGACCCACAGGGTACTGCCAGCTTGACAAATAAGACAAGCTATTGCTAAGTTGATGATTTGCCTGAGTAAGAAGGTAAAACTCAAATGCTTGCAAAGAAAGGCAGTGACCAAGAGCAAGCCAATTCATGCTATGCAGAGTTGCTGGTTCGATCCCCGGTCAGGGCACAGACAGGAACAGATCGATGTCCCTGTCTCTCTCTCTCTCTCTTCCACTCCTCCTCTCTCACTAAAATCAATAAATTTTTAAAATAAATCTATTAATAAGTTAATTAAAAAGTATACTGAATCCAGTTTATCCAAAATATTATCATCTCAACATGTAGCACCGGCTAGATTTCAAGTGTGTTAATAGCCATATGTGATCAGTGGCTACCCTTCTGAACAACACAATTTTAGACTGTGTGCCTGTACTACTTTATTTCTAGTTTAGAAAGTAGCAGTCACAATGAATGGCTTACCTTCTGTACCTCGGCTTTGACCACCAGTCCGGGGAGCAAGTTATTCAGGGTCCAGTTTTGCTCCTTGGTAGCAATGGCGGTAGAAACTTCTGAATGACCAATAGACAGAGTAACAACTCCTCCATTGCCTTTCACCTCTTCAATGACGCAGTTCAGGTACTGACCCACCTTCAGTTTAGCACCTGCAAACCCAGCCCCAACCCCCCCAAAGGAAAAATACCTCTATGAGAAGGACCTTTAACTCAGGGTTCAAGCATTACCTGAGATAACCCATGGTCTACTTGCCCGGTTACAATCTACTACTGCCCACATTCTCAGTCTCTTAGGGACCAACTACAAGAAGAAAGTGAAGTGACCCTAATTGATCTGGAAATTGATCATAAAACTATGAAAATTTCAAAAAGGCAGCAGAGTGCTGGTTCAGAGGCCTTGGAGGCCCAAATTTCAGTGGAAATTTCTAGGTGAGAAATAACAAACAATGGCTCGTTGTTCTTAGTGAGACCTTGCCACTCCCTGACCCTTCACACACATTCCGTTTTCTATTGGCTAGGATTAACCACTAATCTTAGCAAAGCCTTCATGGTCACCACTCTGTAATTTACTCAACAAAGTGGTATTTAAATTCCCCCAACATCCCACCTCACCACAATGCACTGACCCCTCTTCTTTCCCTCACCTTTGTTCTTCTGTCTTATATACTCCTGGGCTTTTTGCAGTGGCAGAAAAGCTCTGGCGCCACCAACACCAATGTCCACCAGGTAGCCATGGTCTTCCAGACTAGACACAGTGCCTGTGAGCAGCTGCAGGAAGAGAAAGCATTTCCAAAAGTCCAAAAGCCAAAGGTGGTGGGTCAAATAACAAACACCCACTACAAATGTGTGTTCCCACCATCAGTTTTAATACTTTATCCCATAATGCCAGCCCCTTTTAACATTAAACCTCAATTCTACTAGAGGATAAGAAGGAAATATATCAACTTTAATTCTCCGGGGCTGCAAGGATTTTAGTATCCAGTGAGGAGTGCTGTACACAGCTGAATAATAAAAACACAGAGACAGGTCTCTCCCCTAGAGAATTCTTAAAGGATAAGAAACAGAGCCCTGTAAGGTCACTCCGAGCACCATGACTAGTGAGATCACAGAACTACCCTTCCAGCTATCACCATGTCTTGTCTAACCACCCCCAAGGCACCAAAAATAAAATAAAACAACACCTTGCCAACCTCCTATTCATTTCATGGGGAGTGTGGCATTCAAGTCTGGCTCCAACACTTATTATTTGGTCTTTGGCAAATTACTTAAACCTTTCTGATTCCATTTTTCCAAATGTGCAAGAGCGATACCTTACTTGTCCCACAGTGTTCCTGTGAGACTTTCTTCAGACAGTGTCTAAATCCGCACACTTGTCAATTTTCTGAAACTTGTCTTGCTTTTATCCCCTTACTCCCTACCTTTCAGGGCCTGCCCCAAACTCCATTGCTTCTATCCAAATATCACACTGTCACATTCCTCTTAATTACAAGAGTACTTAGATTAATGTAGTTTATATAAGTGTTTTCTACCTACTGGACTTGGAGGCTCTGAGCAAGGACTAATTTCTCTTGGATCTCCACAGGACCGAGAGAGTCAGTATTGGGCTATCAGTTATTAGCACAGACGACAGACAGGTTGCTCAGTCTATCCTGTCTCCTGCTCTTAGAGAGCAGCCCCTAAGCATTCCTCATAATTGCCAGATGGCCTTTGAAAAAAACCTAACCTGGGAGAAGTCTGGGTAAGTAAAGCACTGGAGAACTCCTCACCATCAGCAAGGAGGCTTGTTTGGTTTTTGGTTTTTTGCTACCAGCAAATCCCTGACTTGCTTTCCCTTTCTCCATGCCCAGGTCAGGTGATCAAGTATCCAAAGCACCCTGGAGACCTTCCTCAGGAAATACCCATCACGGTAAGTAACAGTTAAACTGAAAGTAAAAGGTGGTGTGAACACTCCCCAGGAGACAAGGCAGTGCAGGGAGAAGGCACACAGCTGGCTCCTCTTTCCCGACCTGGATACGTACCATGCCAGACTTCAGGGCCTCTGCACTCAGCACTTTGTTGACATTTTTGGGGTTCAGAGATAGCTTGACACTCTTTTTGCCTTTCTCTGTGACCCCCACACTGCTCACCACACATCTCACCAGCAGCCCGGGAGAGAACAGTTCAGGCAAACTGACCAGGTCCTGCGTAGCACAAATGAGAAAGCCCTGAGACATAGCCTTCCCCTGAACCAAGTACCCGCTGCCCACCCCGGAATCAGTGATTGTCCCCCTCCGATCCCAAAGAACCCGAAAGGCGATGAAGACAGTAACTGCATGCCCACAAAGGAAGATGGATCTGTGGCCAAATCAGACTTGAATTTCAGCACAAAGCCTCCAAATATCTTGTCAAAATGTTGTGAAAATGACTGGTTAGCATTGCCTACAAAGACCAATGGGACGGCTGCCAGCGGGGATGGTGGTGGGAGATGGGTAAAAAAGGTGAGGGGCAATACAGTCAATAGTATTATAAGTTTGCACAGTGACAAATGAATATTAGATTTACTGGGTGATCACAGTGTAAGGTATACAAATGTCAAAATACTATATCGTACACCTGAAACCAATATAATTATCAAGGCCTATACCAACCATACCTAATAAAAAAGTTGACAACAATAAAAATTTTTTTTAAAGAGAGTGGTCTCTATTCACTGTCTCTGTTTCTTCATCTCCAACTTGCTCTATACTTCATTACAATCTGCACCCCACCCCTCAATCCACAACTTTATCTCCCAGTAAAATCACCAGGGACTTCCATGTCGCTAAATCCAACAGTCTATTTTGCAGCCCTTCTCTTATGTGGCTTTCAGAAAGAACTTAACACTGGAGCGATCGTTCCTTCCTTCACTAAAAACATTTCCTCCCTGGCTTCCAAGACCCTTTAGTCACTGGTTTTCTCTATCTGCCTGGCCCTCCTTCCTCTTCTGACAGCAACTCTCCTTTCATTCAGCAACTAAAATACAGTGTCCGCTCCCGGCTCGGCCTGTAGTCCCTTTTCACTGTGTTGGCTCCCTCTAAGCTACCTGCCCTTCACAGCTTCAATTACCACCTACACAAAGAAGCCTCATGCATCTTTCTTTCTGCATCTCAGACTCAACACAGCAAAAAGCAAACCATAATCCTCTCTCATAACCCAGGTCCCCCTTCAGGATTCCTTATCACAGAATGCCATGCCATTTGTCAGCTCATGAACAAGAGAAGCCTAGGACTCATCCCTGACACTTCTCCTGCTAATACAGCACCAAGTACTGACTCTAGCTCTCCAGTCCTCAGTAAGTCCTGAACCCACGCTGCTGTCAATCTCAGAGCCTGGACTATAAGCCCCTGAAACGGTCTCTAGGCAACTATCATGCCTCCTCAGTTTATTCTCTATGCTGTCTACATGCCACCCAGCCCACTGAGAACCTCTCAAGCTTGCCACTGATTCTAGAACTAAAAACCAGTCCCTAATGTGGTCTGGCCGCCACCCAGCTCTCCAGCCCCATCCTACACCACTCTCCCTGGCTGTCTGCTCCAGCCACGTCTCCATGCTATACACCTCACTCTTTCAGCCTGAATTCCCTTTATTCTTTATCTAGGACCCCTCATCCTTCAGATCTCAGCTCAAGTATCCCTTTCTCCAGGAAGTCTTCCAGGCTGCCTGGGCTAAGTCAAAATCCCCTTATTTAAAAAAATAAAATTTCCTATTAGAAATTCTCATGGCATCTTGTACCTTCTTAGCATTCAACAAACTTAATCTTGCATTTTCTTTGTGTACCACTTACTTCCCTTACCTTCAGAGGTTCTTCTTGAGACATCTGCTCATTCAGCTTTTTACTGTAAGCATCGCAGATTTCAGTTATTTGCACAAACCCCTGGAGGCCATTGGGGAGACTAATCACCAGTTCCAGTTCATTCACCTCCTTCACACAACCCAATATCCGCATCCCCTCACACAGGGACTAGAAGAGAAATAGTAAAATCAGTACAACAGGGAAAAGAACAATGATGGGGGAGCTTGCCAGGGGGGTGAGGGTTACGTCTGGCTTCTCGTCTCAACTCTGACATACAAAAGCTCCAGGAAGTACATAGGTGTATAGGTGTATATGTCAGTGCACCTAACCAAACATCTGAGCACCATAAAAGGTCTAAATTATACAGCCGTGCTAACAGCACTGGGGTGCTGGAGGGCACTTTCAGCTTTTACTTTGCTCCAAGCAACCCAACCTCGAATGCCTGACAGGCAACAAAATGAAGGAAGCCGGCCTTTGGAGACAATGGCAGTCTGGAGTGTGTGGCCAGGCCTGAAAGTGCACCCACGACTCAGCTCTGCGTGACTACGAACACGAGGGAATGTGAACTTGCGTTGTCAGCATCTTCAAACTGTTGCGAGAAGCGAGAAATCACATTTTCATGTGAAATGTTTGAGTTTCCTAACGCTGGCATCAAGTTAAACAATTATTCTTTTTAAGTGAACAAACAAAATACTTCTGCAGCCTGAATCTGAATCTTTCCCTTCAGAATCATTTGGGCTTTTCTTTTCTTTTTTTCACAACTAACATATATTAGTTACCTAAAACTTTAAGAAACATCAGGCTACTTCACTTCTTTGAGATAGTTTCCACATCCATGAAATGAAAGAATAGAATCAGAACAATTTCTAAAGTCACTGCCAGTTGTAACCTATGAATCTACTAAAACCCAAGTCCCATGAGGGTATCAGTGGGATAAGCTAAAAAGAAAAACAAACAAAAAAACAATACATGATCCCAGGCATTAGTTAATAATACAGGAAGTGATGCTCAATTTTGGGCACAAACTGCAAAAACCTTTACAGACACAAGGCATATATATATATACATATATATGTATGTGTGTGTATGTGTATACATACATATATAAACAAATGAAAGAAATGAAGGAAAAAAGAAAGCAAGAAAGAACATATACAAACTTAAGCAACCCAGGTATTTTGTTTAAAATAAAACTGAACTTTAACAAACCTCAATACTAAGAATTTCAAACTTCTCTTTTATAGGCTTGCTGCTTTCTCTTTTTTCGATTTTCAGCTTTTTTGTTTTTGCTGGCCCCTTCTGCTTCTTTTTCCTTTTTGTGGAGTCCTCTTCAGTAGAAATCTAAAGGGGGAAAAAGATCCCAAAGATTGAAAAGAAGCAATCCTCGCCTTTCCCTCCAATTTCAGGTCATCTGCCACCCTGCTCTGTTACTCCTCCACTCCACCCCACTCCCAAATGCTCCTTTAATTCCTACTTCAGTCCCAACTCTCCCATTCTGTCCCCAATACTCCCGTTGCATAAAGTCTGTCCTTCATGTTCTCAAAAGCCCATTCTCTCCAGTGTTCTCCCTCCCATGACTTAGGATGGACAAAGGGGTTCCCCAAGCTAAGAAGGAATTTAGAAAGTGGGGTCATGAACACCAAGTTAAATTCCCAGTTCCACCATAACAAGCTGTGATTTGAGCTAAATTATATAACCTCTCTTAGCCTCAGCTCCTCATCGTGAAATGGCGATCTCTATTTCATAGAACAGTTGGGAAGATTACATGAAATAGACATAAAGCCATACAATCAATGGTAGTCCCCTTCCCTCCAGCATTTAGAGCACGGACTACTGTAGGTAAAGATTATAAATTCTAATGCAAATTATGACCATTATACATGGCAAGGACCCCATTCAAAAATACAATGATCAAATGCTTTTTCTCCATCCTGTATCAACATGGCACAAAGTTCCTAAGAACAAAGAACAAGAACACTGCAAACTCAAATACTAAAAGTCAAGCTTCAAAAGATACAATCTTGTGGAGGTATGGACTCTCTAACAGGGCTTATTCTTCACAAGGACAATACAGAGAAAGTATTCAGTGACTCTTACCAAACATACCACTTACATCAAATAAGTTGTCTTGCTCAACTGACTGCTGCAAAGGTTTCTCTGATTTGTGGGTCTTCCTTGTACCCCCACGAGGGAAGCTTTCTTCCATGGTCGACATGTTTGGGTCTCCTAAAAACAATGCAGAATTACAGGAAATGTAATGCTGGTGTAAGATTTCTTATAGACGTGATCTATGGACAAGAGACACAGCCTTCTAGCACTGAGGTGCTAGACAGCATTCAGGACCAAGGTTTGATGCCAGACCGCAGATAATCCACAATTCATCCTTCCAAAGGTCTCTCATTCAAAATCACAAATCCACACATTTTCTTCCAGGAAAAATTCAATGCAGTGAGTATCAAGAAGCTACAATTAAGTCAGAAATACACAAATGAATATATAACTCCCTGCCTTTAAAGAACATGAACACTTTCAATAATATAAAATAATTACTATATACAAATATTTTTGTGTGTGACCGAGAGAGGGACAGAGAGAGGGAGGGACAGACAGACAGGAAGGGAGAGAGATGAGAAGCAGCACCTTAGTTGTTCAAAGACTGCTTACTCATATGTGCCTTGACCAGGGAGGGGGTTATTGCAGAGCAAGTGACCCCTTGCTCAAGCCAGCAGCCTTGGGCTCAAGCCAGCAACTTTGGGCTTCAAGCCAGTGACCTTTGGGATCAAGCCAGTGACCATGGGGTCATGTTTACGATCCCACACTCAAGCTGGTGAGCCCACACTCAAGCTGGTGAGCCGCACTCAAGCCGGATGAGCCCGCACACAAGCCAGCAACCTCGGGGTTTCAAACCTGGGTCCTCCGTGTCCCAGTCCAACGCTCTATCCACTGCACCATCACCTGGTCAGGCAAATTATATAAATCAAATTACTATCAACAAAGAGGAAGTGATGAGGCTTCAGTAAATGATGTAAGTGTCCTAAAGAAGATACTTTTGAGCAAAATGTTAAAAGATGAATAGGATTTTAATAGATCGAAAGGGAAAAGCAAAAGGAATGTAGAAAAAGCATGGAAACGGGAAAAGCCAAATATTTCCAATGAGCACTGGCAATCTGTCAAACAATTGCTGTCAAACAGCCTGCTGTTCCCTTTCTATGAAGGATTGTTCAACTAGACCACAGGACAAATAAAGCATAATAATTGGAGTTAAATTTTAAGGACAGATTAGGCTTTTCGTAAAAGATCTTGAATTATATATGGGTAGTTTAATGTTTACTTTGGTGATCAGACCCTTAAATAGTTAGAATTAAAATGACTGCTCAAGTTAGAAGAGAACAGCAATCAAGAAAAATACACTGCAGGCCCTGGCCGGATAGCTCAGTCGGTTAGAATGTAACTCCAAAGCACAAAGGTTGACGGTTCAATTCCCAGTCAGGGCATATATACAGGAGCAGATCGATGTTCCCGTCTCTCTCTCCCTTTCTCCCTTCCTCTCTATCTAATGTCAATACAGTAAACATTTTTTAAAGTATGTATGTTTCACAGAAATAGGAAAGTACAGAGACTAGTTTGCCGAGAATTTGATCCTTAATCAAGGAAAACTAGAGCTTCAAAGAGACAGGAAATTCAGTGGCAAAGAAGGGACTTAAGCTGCTTCCTCGGGACAGAGCCTGATTGATGTTACAGGCTTCTGAGCCCGTCTGGGGTGGTAGAATCATTCACCCGGCACTGCAGAGTCCATGGCAGGACTCGGGAGATCTAGTCCTGGGACACACCTGGAAGCCACAAGGTTTCCTCCCTTACATAGCCTTTGCCCTCAGTCACCAACCTCACAAGTCCAGCCAGACTCAACTTCAGAGGGCGCGCCACTGTAGTCACGCACGCGGACACTTGTAGAGCCAAAGCACAACGCAGCTTTTCCGGAAGTGTGGGCGGGCTCAACACCCTACTTCCGTTATATGCTGGGTCCTGGAGCTGTGTAGCCGGCGGAGATTTAGAGACCGGAAGCAGAAGAACAGGACTCCGAGCCATAGCCAATCGACGCCGGAGGTTGAATCGCTGAGGCCGATTGAACGCGTAAGGAGGTGGCGGCTTCTTCCGGCGGGCTGAGTGGCATCTCCGAGCGCTGAAGGACACAGCTTGTGGAATTCGTGCATTTTTGCAAGGTGGGTGTGGAGGAAGGCCCGGCCTCGGACCTCGCGCCTTAACTTTGCGACGCTGGCCTAGGTTCCGAGCATTCCTAGTCCAGGAACGCCGTGAGGCCTTCGCTTTTGGGGGGAAGACGGTGGGGAATGGAAAAGGAATTTTGAGGTCGCGAGGCCGCGGTGCGAGGGGTCGGACGTTGGCTGGGCAGCCTTGGGGAGAGGCGAATAGGCGCTCCCAGGGGTTTCCATCCCTCCCGAAGGCCCTTAGATTGCATTTTTCAGTGGAGAAAAAGGAGGCCTGCAGCGAAGGGAATCCTCCAAGGTCACCCGATGACGTAACATTGGATGAAAACGTTAACTTCTGACCTCATCTCTGGTGAATTAACTTCTTTTCCTCTGTATGCCCATAACAGCTTGTTTCCACTGAGCTGTGCTAAGGGAGCTCGCCAGCCAGACCCCCTTTAGCTGCGTGGCAGCCGTTGTCAGCAAGAGAGAGTGTGGCCTGGCCCCTGCGTTATCGGGCTCGCGGAAAGCGGGTTAGATTTAGATTTCAATGTGTTTGATCAACCCGAAGGCCTTTCCTAGGAGGTAGCCAGAACAGAGAATTGTAGACTTCTCGAAGTGCAGGAGGCCGGTCTGGTACCTGAGCGGCTCTCGCTCATCTTTGCTTCCTTTACTTCGTGATCTCACCATTCCGAGAAAGTGTCCAGTCCGACAGCAAAACAGCTGTATCGAGAAACAAAGTAGCTAGGGCAGTTGATCACTTTGGGCCTTGAATGAAATGCCCTTTTACAAGTGAAGAGAGGCATGGAAGGATTAATTATATTTGATAGCTACTCTCCAGTTAGTTATAAACAAAAGCCAAGACCCTATTGCTTAGACTTCCCCACAGGCTGCTGTTTAACAAGTACGACGACTTTTCTTAGGTAATTTTTTCCTTTACTAATATGTCTTTCTAAACTTAAGTATTACTTGAAAGAAAAGCAAGTGTCAGTTCAGTTCTTCCACAAAGGGCACTTTTAGCACAGCGGTTTCTGATCCTTGCTCAAAAGTAACCAAGAGATGGCTGGAGTGCAGACCCAAGGGTCCCAGGCTTTGCTCCCATTGCTTATCTCACCAGCAACAGCCCACTTTCCACTCCCTTCACCATCTCAGCCTCTCAGGAATCTTTCTTTAAAACCCAAACTAAACTGCAGTTCCTATACCACGCTCTTCAGTCTGAGTCAGCCCTCTGTGAACTCTCACTGACACCGGACTTCATCCCATTTCATGTAGAAGGAACTTTACCTTAAATTGTTTCGGTTGCAACCTGACCAGGCGGTGGCGCAGTGGATAGAGTGTCGGACTGGGATGCTGAAGACCCAGGTTCGAGACCTGAGCTCGCCAGCTTGAGCGCCGGCTCATCTGGCTTGAGCAAAAGCTCGCCAGCTTGGACCCAAGGTCGCTGGCTCCAGCAAGGGGTGGCTCGGTCAAGGCACACGTGAGAAAGCAATCAGTGAACAACTATGGTGTCCCAATGCAATGAAAAACTAATGATTGATGCTTCTTACCTCTCTCCAGTTCCTGTCTGTCTATCTGACTCTCTCTCTCTGTCCCTGTATATATATAAAAAAAAATTGTTCCAGTTGCACACCAAATCGTCCTAAAATGTTTTGTTAGGCACAGGTAGTGAGGGTTACCAGTTAATAATTTGACAAAGTTAAGTCCTTATTTTCTATAGGGTTTCTCCTGGAAATCTGCTTGATAACTAGAAGAATCCAAAAATATTGTATATCCTGAAGGGAAATGGGGGGAAAAGTCTGCCTTTAGTAAGTTTAGTAAAATGAAACAGTGTAAAAGCTCCATCATAAAGGTTTCTTTTAATGGAGATGTTCCTACTTGCAGTGGGCAAGCCAAGGCTACCGAGGTGCCCAAGAACGTTCTTGAAACAGTTCACAATTAAGGGTCATTTGTCCAAAATTTTTATTGCCAGTTCTGTGCACGTGAATGCCCCTGAAAGCCTTTGAATAGTAAACAGAAGAGTGCTAGTTTCCATAGCAACAATTTCCCCACAGATATCTCCCTCTTCCGTGTCATCAAGAGACAGCTGTATCACTGCCACTGCCTACCAATCTCGACCGGACCTCGACCGGCTCGTCTGTGTTGCCAATCGACTCGGCGTGGCGTCGGTCGTGGTAGATAGGTGGTCATACATACAACTTTTCAAGCATTGTTCTGGTGACATTTGAATACGCTTTGCAGTTTTTATTATAAGAGAAATACATGTCTATAAAGTATATAGGTACCATAGATAAACTCTGGAAAGGTAGCTTTATACCGTATTTCCCCATGTATAAGACGCACCATTTTCCAAAAAAATTTGGGTCTAAAAATTGGATGCGTTTTACACAGTGGTTGTAGATTTTTTTTTTTTACTTGCATTTCCCGCTTTTTCACGCTTGTTTTTGCTCTCAGTGTTGTAGATGAGTAAAACTTGTTTCAATAACTTTATATAATTTTTTATGTTGTTTTGGGCCCCAAATTTAAGGTGCATCTTATACATGGGGAAATACGGTTCATTCTTCCACTGCTTTCTGTTACTGCAGTGATTTTCAAACTTTAACGTATATCAGAAACACCTAGAGGACTTATTAAAATGGATTACTAGGCTCAAAGTTTTATTTTTGTTTCTGTTTTGTGACAGAGATAGGGACAGATAGGGACAGACAGGAAGGGAGAGATGAGAAACATCAATTTGTGGTGGCTCCTCAGTTATTCATTGATTGCTTTCTCGTAGGTGCTTTGACCCGAGGGCGTGGAGGGTGTCTATAGCAGACCCAGTGATCTTGCTTGAGCCAGTGACCTTGTGCTCAAGCTGGTGAGCCTTGCTCAAACCAGATGAGCCTGCGCTCAAGCTGGTGACCTCAGGGTCTCGAACCTGGGTCCTCCACATCCCAGTCTGTCGCTCTGTCCACTGTGCTACCGCCTGGTCAGGCTGGGCCCCAGAGTTTTTGATTCAATAGGCTTAAGGTGTAGAGCCTGACAATTTGCATTTCTAACAAGTTTCCAGTTTGGCCTCAGGACTGGACTTTGAGAGCCCTTGATACATCTGTAATACAATGTCCAGATTTAAGGATTTTTTTTAAATTTAACATTACATAGGGACATCTTTTCATGTCTATACATGAATAAAGATATGCACACATTGTATTTCCTCCTAATGAGAACCATCATCAGTCTCTTGTAGGTGGACTTTTACTTTTTCCAGTTTACTTTAGTAAACAGTATTATAGTCACCATCCATAAGGGTACATTTCCAGAGGACAAATGACCCAGCTAGATAAAAGGGTGTACTAATTTTATAATTTGGTAGATACTGCAAAATTGCACTTTAGGAAGTCGTATCAGTTTACACTGTAGGCAACAGAGGGAGTGTTTATTTCCACAATTTTACTACTACTGCTTATAATATTCTCTTTGCTAGTCTACTAGATATTGGTCTCATTTTACATTTCTTTGATCATGAGGTTAATTCTCTTTTTATGTTTTGTCTTTTTGTTCTTTTATTTTCCCTTTGCTAAGATGATTAAAATATTTGCCCTTGTTTCCTAACAGAATTTTTGGTTTTCACAATTTACATTTTACCTATTTTTTTTCCATTTATCTATTTTGGCATAAGGAGTAAGACTTCCAGCTTCCCCACCACCAACAGCTACTATGTATCAACTCCATTTTGTAAATGATCCCTTTTCTGCCTTCCATAGAGGTCTTATTTATTTAAAAAAATTGTAAAAGGAGGGGTTACAAGTTGAGCTCTTTAATTGGTAGTTACCCCTCTGTGAAACTTTAAAGTTTCACAAATTCTGCCTTTCAACTAATCTTAAAACTGATTAATTTCATATACATTAGGCCATAATATAGAACCAGAATTGAAAATATCAAGCAATATTGGGTCAGAGGGTGGACTGCTGTGTTCTCTTCCTATGCCGAGTGATTTGACATATATTCTGGAGGGTTGTGTAATAGCAACCAAGGTAAAGTCCTTCCAAAAGTTCCCTTATCAGCAAGGCTTTTTTCACCATATTTGCTACTGCTGTGTTGGGCAAGACTTACAAGATTTAACAGGTTTTTAAACTTTAAAGAAAAAGTCTTTTAAATTGTATCCAAACCAATCTATTGTTGCCTTCTTTCTTTTCTTAAAAGATTGAAGCCATGGCAGGTCCAGAAGCTGATGCTCAATTCCAATTCACTGGTATCAAAAAATATTTCAACTCTTACACTCTCACAGGTAGAATGAATGTAAGTATTAATGATACCTTTAAGCAGTTATTACTTTTAGAATAATAAAAGTGTGACAGCAACTCCTCTTTACATTTTCCTTTCTTTTTCAGTGTGTACTGGCCACATATGGAGGCATTGCTTTGCTAGTTTTATACTTCAAGTTAAGGTCTAAAAAAACCCCAGCTGTGAAAGCAACATAAAAAAGTAAGGAGTTGACATTTAAAAGTTTATAACTCAGTTACTTTGATGTTGCATTTTTTTCCTGACTATAAAGAGAAAAATATTACCCATATCCCATTACCCTGACAACTTTAATTAACATTTTGGTTAAGGTCTTTTTTATTTTATTTGGTTTCTGTTGGCTCTGATTCATGACTGTGTTTTTTCTTATAACAGAAAACGTTTTCTATAATTTGAATCTATGAGTGCTTGTGGATATATAATTTATTTTACAGAGTCAATAGGTCTATTAGATTTTAACATAAATAACATTACAATGAACGCTTTTCAGCATGACATGAAGTCTATATGTGTGATTGTTTCTTAGGTTGAAGTTCTTACCCAGAAGGTTGTCGCTCTTGAATAATACCAGTTTTGGTTTTTGTTAATTTGATGAGTAAAAATAATGTCTTTTTAATGAAATTGTACACTTTTTTGCATTTGTTTTCCATTTGTATTTTTCTTAACATTCTTTCATCTGCTTTTTCCTCATTTAACAATTGGGACTTTTTGTGAAGACCTTATTTCTCTCATATAATAAGATCTTTATGTAATAATTATTAGTCAACCTTTTTTAAATCAGTTGCAGATGTATCTCATTTTTTGCTCTTGTGCTAGTTTCAAGAATTTTTTTTAATCATTTTTTATTTTTCAGTTACAGTTGACATACAATACTTTATTAGTCTCAGGTATACACTTCAGTGGTTAGACATTATATAATTTACTAATTGATCATCCCAATAAATCTTGTACCCATCTGACATCATACATAGTTGCTAGAATATTATTGACTATATTCCCTATGTTCTACTCTACATCCCCATGACTGTTCTATAACAAAATGTAATACTTAATCCATTTACTTTTTTCACCCCCCTCCTATCTGACAACCATCAAAATGTTCTTCATATTTATGAGTTTGTTTCTGTTCTGCTTGTTTGTTTTTGTCAATAGTTGATAGAAATGTATTTATTGCCATTTTATTGTTCATAATTTTTTTTACTTTTGTGGGTATTTCTTATTCATATTTTACCCTTATTTATTTACTTATTTATTTTTTGCGAGAGAGAGAGATGAGAAGCATCAACTCTTAGTTACAGCACTTTAGTTTTTCATTGATTGCTTCTCATATGTGCCTTGGCTCCGGGGGCACAAGCTGAGCAGTGACCCCTTGCTCAAGCCAGCAACCTTGGGCTTTAAGCCAGCAACCTTTGGGCTCAAGCCAGTGACCATGAGGTCATCATGCCTGTGATCCGTGCTCAAGCCAGTGACCTTAGGGTTTCGAACCTGATTTATCCCAGTTCGACACTCTATCCACTGCGCCACCTCCTGACCAGGCTGTTTTTGCTATTTTTAAGATTCTCATTGTCCTGACCCTTTTGCATTTTGTGTGTCTTGGTGTGGGCTTCATCTTGTTTGGGATTCTCTGTGCTTCCTGGACTTGTATGTCTATTTCCTTCAGGTGAGGGAAGTTTTCTGTCATATTTTCAAATAGTTTTTCGATTTCTTGGTCTTTCTCTCTCTTACTTCCAGCAACCCCATGATGTAAATGTTGGTATAAAGTTGTCCCAGGGGCTCCTTACACTGTCTTCATTGGGGGTGGGTTACTACCTTATATTCCAAATCAGTAACTTGATTCTCCACTTCATCTCTACTGTTGATTCCCTTTAAATTATTTCAATTAATGTATCTTTCATTTGATTGGTTCTTTTTTATGGTTTCTATGTCCTTTTTTTTATGCTGTTGACAGTCTCAGCAAGTTCATTGAGCATACTTATAACCAGTGTTTTGAACTCTGAATCTAGTACATTGCTTATCTCCATTTTGTTTTCTTTTGCTGGAGTTCTGTTCTTTCCTTTGGGACTAGTTTTTGTTTGTTCTTTGTTTTTTTTTTAATCATCTCCTCATTTTGGCAGTCTCCCTATGTTTGTTTCTGTGAATTAGGTAGAGCTGCTATATCTTATGGCCTTGGTAGAGTCTTTATGTAGTAGGTGTTTTGTAGGGTACAGTGGCACAGCCTCCAATTACCCAAGGTGGGTACTCCAGGTGCGCCTCCCATATGGGCTGTGTATACCCTTCTCTTGTAGTTGAGCCTTGATTGCTATTGGCATGTCAATGGGAGGGATTTTCCCCCCAGGTCAATCAGCTACAAAGGCCTGCGATGACCACCAACTACTGTGGAGGATCAGTTGTGCAGGGACCCAGTGGGGTTCTGGTGCCCACTGAGTCTGCCCTTTGAGTGCGTCACTAGTAAAGGTGATTGGGTGGTGCTTTGACGTGGTCTGAAGCTGTCCACTGGGTGTCCTGGTTCTAGGGCCTCCCAAGAAGTGCAGGCCAAGGTCCACCAATGCTTGTGTTCTGCCTAGGACCGCCCTGTATGATCTACAATGTGATTTACAGATGGCTGCTACTTGTGCTGGGTGCTTGGAAGTGCCTAGGCGAAGCCAAGCTAAGAACCAAGGTTGGCTACTGATAGTGCCAGGCCTGGGACTACTTAGAAGAACAGAGCATGCTGAAGGCAAATGCTGCTTGTCTAAGATTTTAGGAAAGTCTGAAGCATGAGTCAAGACAGGCCACGTGTATGGAAAAGCAACTGAAAATCGCTTTGGTGGGCAAGTTGGGTGGGTGGGTTCTCAGGGAATCACCAGGCCAGGGCAAACAGTGTGGGCTAGGTTGATGTAAACTCTGAAGCCAGTTTTGTTGGGGGAGGGCTCAGAAAAGGAACTTTGTTTAGCAGAAAGCTCCCCCTGCCCCCAGCTCTCATTTTGATGCCTGACACTTCATTTCCTTCCCATACATCCCTGGTGCCTTTCCAGCTGCTGTCCAAGCATTGGAGCTCAGAGGGAGTCAGAGTAAGTCCCTGTGCAGGCAGGCCCTTTAAGAAGAACTGCTTAATTCCCTAGTTGTATGACTTCCATTCAGCTAGGTTTCAGACTATTTTGATGACTGTTGTTCTGTAGTTTAGTTGGAATTTTGATGTGGTTGGTTTCAAGTTTTTATAGAAGCAGTTCTATCTTCATTAAATCCCCATAGTGCCCCTAAACCCCATTTGCCTATGCTTGAATAAATACTTGTTTGCAGTAAATGATATGTAGAGAACCCTAAATCTAGATTTTATCTAATGTAGCTCTCCACAGATAGAAAAATTTTCCTCTGCTCTTAAGAGCTTTTCCAATCCTTAGGAGACTACATATCCCAGAATGCAGTGGTCCATGGCTTATTCCTGGCAAAGCTAGTATGTAGCTCAATTTCCCATATTTGGTGCCTCCTAACTTTGGGAGTTTAGTTGTAGCCCCTTTATACAAATGGAGAAATAGTGTCTCAGATATTGATAGATAGACCCTAGAAAACATATCTGTTTTCTACTGTTTAAAATGTTACTTTATATACTTGCCTTTTCCAGTTGCATACATTCAGGATCATACTGAATTGTTGGCAGCTCTCTGGTTAAAAATGGTGTTAGGTTAAACTGTATTAAGCTGAGATACACCTTAATTTGTGGGGTTTACTGACTCCTTTGAGAATTTGATGAATTTGCATTCAATTTCAGGGGGGTTATGGATAGTCGTATATTGGTAATTTACTGTGTTAAAAGTGGAGTTGAACACATTTGTGTCTGAACTATTTTTGCTTTGTTTATAGGATTCTAACTGTACTTCATCTGTTAATTTCCCATGCCTGGAGAAGCTAATGTCAACTCATCATGTGATACTCAATTTGTACAATAAATTATGAACCTGGAAAAGCTGTTTGTCTTTATTTACAAGATATCAAAAATATAAAAACTGTACAAAATGCAACAAAGGCAAAAAACTGGCAGTGACTTGGTCTGAATATTAGTTTCCCAAAGCAAGGCTCAGTACTGGAGGTAAGCAACTGAAATGTCTGTCTGACTTCAAGTGTACAAGGTTGTGTATTCTTTTAGCCAAAGTAGAACATGAAAGCTAAATATCTTCACCTGGTTTATAGAGTATTTGAGTGCACTCAAATTCTAAGTTATAAATTCAGATGTCAGTGGATGGTTGCATTTCATCTAAATCTTGGAGAGGAATTGTAGTTCACCGTGCCCAGTTACATACATTCCACTAGTCATGGGCCAAGCAGAAATGTTAGTGGATCATTTAACATAGTACTTGAGTGCCATACAGTAACTACATTTTTACAGCAGAAACATAACATGCTCACTGAATTCTTCAGCTAAAATTTAAGATGGTATTATATTATTCAATTTGAATCTTGAAGCAGGATGAATTACTGAAATCGTTTTTTTCTAAACATAATAAATTAAAATAGCATTTGAACAGAATATGCAGTTTCCACACATTCCAAAGCACCATGAATGTCCCCTCCATGAACATAATACCTCTTATTCAACTAACGGAAATTAGTTAAATGTGGTTGCTATAGAAACATGGAACTGTCCTGTTCAGATTTTCCAGCAGCATACTTCCAGATCCATATAGACAAAACATTCTTTGTAGCTTAAATATTAATCACTGAGGTATTTGCTTTTAGTCTCCCTTTTTCAAACAGTAGCTTCCAGAGGTCTTTAATACCAGTGGTTTATTGTGGACTATAAGCTCCTGCGGCTAGAACCAAGTTTCTCCTAGTAAAATGGAGATGTACAACTGGTGTTGACTTGGTCATATATGTTCCCAACAATAACTCCTGTGAATTCTCAGGTAAGTTTATATGCCCAGTGGCTGTAGTAAAGTCATCAGTCTCTAAATCTTCAAATGCTTTAACGGCATCCCATAACCGGACTGTGTTATCCATTGAACCTAAGGGAAAATCAAAAGAAACCATTTAGTAGCGTCCACCCTATTTAGCTTCTGACATTTTGCCAAGTACGCTTTGTATGTTTACTGTGTATTTCTGGTGAAAACTCTAAAGCTGATTAACAACAATTCTATTCCTTCCAAAGGACCATTTCAAGCAGTAGTTTAACATGAGAGGTCAATATACACATAGGATGATGATACTCTGAAATCATGACTAAGGAGAAGCAAAGCCTAAAACAGCAGGACTTAATTTTGCAATTGTCATTACTCATTGTTTCCTTTTAACATAGAATTTTACCATTTACCACAAAGCCATTTCTAGTCATTTACCTGATGCCAAAATTTCACCATCTCTACTAAACCTAAGTGAACAGACTGTATCGGTGTGGCCTTTTAATTCTCCGACCATCAAACCATGTCCAATATCCCAAAGGAGTACTCTGCCATCTGTTGCTCCTGTAGCCAGGAATCTCCCATTGGGAGAAAATGTCAAGGAATGAATTGGTCCCTAGAAAAGAAGTCCATGGAAAGAATTTTAAGTTCAGTGGTATGAACAGTATTTTTAAAATGTATGTCACTGGTTCATTTTTAAAATATTTTTATCTCAAAAGCAACCTTGTGTTCTGGGAAATAAAGGTTTAAAAATACCTTGTGTCCAGTGAAAATCCTTACACAGTTGCCATTCAGGACATCCCAGAGCCGCACAGTTCTATCTGCAGAGCCCGTAGCAACATAATTAGAATTGGGATGGAATCTGGTACAATTCACATCCGCAAGATGGCCAGCAAATATCCTTAAAGGCTGATAGTGGTCTGTAGCCCAGAGCCTTTTAAAAAATGCATTAAGAACAAAAGATGATAATTAGTTAACTGAAATGCCAAAATTATATCCAAAATAATTATCCACGTGCAATGTTAGCTCTAAATGGGTCCTCCTCACTAGTTATCTGAGGGAGAGAAAAAAGAATGACAGAGACTAACATTCTTAAAATACAAAGCTGATCTGGTACAGTATTTTTTTAATTATTTTTTTTTTTAAAGAATTTTTTTTTTAATTTTTATTTTATTCATTTTAGAGAGGAGACACAGAGAGAGAGAAAGAGAGAAAGGGGGGAGGAGCTGGAAGCATCAACTCCCATATGTGCCTTGACCAGACCAGTGCAGGGTTTTGAACTGGCAACCTCAGTGTTCCCAGGTCAACGCTTTATCCACTGCGCCACCACAGGTCAGGCAGTATTTTTTTAATTTTATAATTCATGAGTTCTCTCCCCCACCCCACCCCCTCTCCTATCCCACCAAATCCTAGTCTAACCCACAGAAAGTTTTGACCACCATAGAGTTTCTAACCTAAGCTATCTCATCCTGAACTTTTAAGATGACAGGAAAACAAAGGTACTACAATGGTAGTGAAAGAAAAGGTCAAACAGCTAATTTTTAAAAATGAGAAAACTGAAAGAAAATGTTAAGCAGCCATGGGAGGCAGGGAAGGTGTGTGTTAATCTAACTTGAGAAAGAAAAATGGCTCAGGACTCTTGAGATATACATAATTACAGACAGTTAATACTCTTTTCCCAAATTCGTTTTCAAATAAGGAGCTATAAATGCTGATATTCTCAAAAAGTTGGTCCTGAATAACAGAAGTGAAAAAGAGTTTGGCTGGAGTTTGTAATTCCCAACAAGAAACCATCCTGTTCCTTAAATAGACCCTGTTATAAGACTACAACGTACTTACCGAGCTACTCGGTCGTGGCCCCCTGACACAAAATAATATCCATATGGAGAAAACTGTGTGTCCCAAACTGGATAGTTGTGTCCTTTATAGCCCACCAAGCAAGTAAATGTTTGAAGACTCCACAATCTAACAGTTCCATCCTCTGAAGAGGAAAGCAAGTAGTTCCTGAAAGAAGAGAAAAGAATATATTTGATTCCCAGAATAACTTTCAGTTACCTGTCAAGTTTCTATACATTTGAATATATTAAATATAGTTGACCTGCTACGTCTCTTAATTTATACATGGAATTCACATTATCCATGACATTCTACATGTACTGAACACCTACAGAATGAGGTTCGATTAATTCTTTTTATTAGAGGGAAAGATCGGGGTTTTTTTAAAGTAATGCAAAAGGATAATAAAAACTACAATGAAATATTTTTAAAGGCTTCTAAGAATGTGTCACTGAAAACTCAATTTTTCTTTTAAAAAGACGATGCCATTTTCCTATCTTGTAAGCATCATGTAAGAATTTAAAAGAAAATGTCTTTTTGACACAAAACCAAAAGCAAACAAAAAACATTATCGACACATGAATAATACTCGACCATTTTCAGGGATAAACACAAAAGCTCAACTATTCAAACTATTACAATTTTCATGAAATCAAAAGTTTCTCTCAAGTGCCCCGTCTGGGTAGCTAGCTGAGTTGGGTCGATCACCATCCCAACACACCAAGGTTGCACGTAGGCTGATCCCCAGTCACGGCACAAAGAAGAATCAACCAATGAATGCATAAATAAATGGAACAACAAATCAATGTTTCTCTTTCCCTTTTCCTCTCTCAAATCAATCTAAAAAATATTTTGTTAAAGTTTTCCTCAGGTAAAAATGTATATATGGCTAAAACCCTATCAAACTAACCTCAAAGGCTCATAAAAATTAAAATCTTGATGTATTAAAAGCTAATATCTAAGATACAGATGGTATGAAAACAAAATACTCTTCCCCCCATTTCTATAGAATATTACAGATTATGAAAAATAGGCAAATATTTATGAGTTTCAAAATCCCTTTTCAGTATCTTCTTGGTTCTCGTGACTGGACTAAGATAAATCTTCAATAGCTAATAAGCCTTTACTATCAGGAACCGGTTACAAATTTGGAGATAAGACAGCAGTAGCCACAAACCCAAAGAAGCAATTCAAATCAAGGCTTATACAAAACTAAAACTAATTTTTAAAACGAGCTAACCTGAAAGCTGTGCATCTTGAGTCTAAATTTGGATATGCATTAATTGCTATCTTGTACACCCAAGATAAATTAGCAAATGGCAAGATTCTAAAAGAAAACAACTGACAGTCAACCATGAGATTTTTATAACAGAAATTTTCCTAACATTTGCTTAAAGTTTCCAGTAGTTAACTTTCATATAATCTCAATATAATACAGCAGTACTTAATTTTTATTATTTGTACTTTACCTATCTGGACTGAAGCTGGCTCCATAGACAGGCCCACTGTGACCATACAAAATCTTCAACTCACTTGCTGTTTTCTCATCCATGATTCTTTCTAAAACATCATCTGATTCTTTATCTATGAGGCTAAGATCTAAAATAGTCCAGAAATACTGATTTAATTTTAAAAGTACATTTATCAAAACATTTTAACACAATCACATCATGGTTCAGAAGAACTAACATTTGAACAGTTCCAACAACATACCACCCACTGTGCTAATGCCTCTAAATTAGGTGATTCTATCTCGGTGGTTCTTAACCTTTTTTGAGGTACCGAACCCACCAGTTTCATATGCACATTCACCGAACCTTCTTTAGTGATAAATAAAATATGATTTTTTTTTCCAAATTCAAGACATATGTATATGTTTCTTTACTGGTGCACAAAATGAGCCGTTCATGAACATCACCTTGCTCAAAGAACAAAACCAACAAAGTGCGTGAACTCACAACAAATTACGGTATTACTTTATTCTGGCCTCCGCAGCAGAGGCTTCTCCGAACCCGAGACCGACTCATCGAACCCTTAGGGTTCAATAGAACCCAGGTTAAGAACCACTGATCTAAATGTATAGCAGAGAAAACTGAGGTTAAGGACCTAATTTGCCAGAATGCACACAGCTATTCAAGCGTTAGAAGTAGAACTAAAATTCAAGTTATCCACTGTGTCACAATGTTCCACAAAAACGAAAAATATGGAAATACTAAATTACTGAAAATGTATTATCTTGTTTAAAAATACAGAAAGCAGCCCTGGCTGGGAGACTCAGTGGAGAAAGCACTGTCTCAAGGTCGCGGATTCAAACAAGAAGCAAACAATGAATAAACTAAATGGAAAAGCGAGTTGATGCTTCTCTGTGTCTCTCTCTCCCTTCTACTCCTCCCTCCCTCTCTCAAATCAATGGGAAAATTTTCTAAATAAATAAAGATACAGCAAGCAAGAAACTTCTTTAAAATGAAATCCTGATCTTAGTATTTTTTAGCCATTTTTATGGCTAAAACAAAGTATCCTCCCACTATTTACATTAAAGTTTTTTTCTTCTTAATTCACAAGGAATCAACCATAAAATGTTAAGAATTTTAGCGTTAACGAGTTTTCTAACCTAATCCCCTTCTTCAGAGGAGAAAACTGAGGCCCAGAGAAATTAAACCAATCTAGCGCCCCAGTCTCCTAACTGCCCCTCCAATGTACTTTTCACTATTGGGAGTGTTAGCATTTTGAGTTCAAGTCAAATCAAATGGAAGTCAACTAAGATCACAATCTCTTGAGCATATTCCATGGGATTCAAGATTGGTATGAACTATGAATAAGTTTACATACTGAGAGGTCATCTCAGTTACCTGCTGCTTGTTTGACACTACGAAGCTTTTTGGGAGTCACAGACCAAACTCTGACAGTTGAATCTGCAAAACCTCCAGCAATCAAACTAGAATCATCAGTGACATCCACTGCAGTAAGGCCCTGCCAAGAAAAAGAAAAAAACAAGCTTTATACTAAACAATACTGTTTTAGGGGAGTAAATCACAATTGATCACATCTTAGAGAACATATAATGATAGCTATGTTTCTCATATAAAAGATCATTTGAGATTTCATTCTTCTATGAAACTGTTTGAAATCCCTTACTTTGAGAACATGTCATCATTTACCCTCTTTTGGCCCTCCAAATCTGGAGTGCGTGACATAAAGCAAATGTTAACATTTTTTCACATTTACTAAATATATCCTTAGCAGCCTATTATAAAGAATCTATAAAGACATGTGCAATTCTTAATAAAAAATATAAGTACTTAAACCAAGTTCTAGAGATGAACTACAGTTTCCTCACCCTCCAAAGTTAGCAGAATTCTGATCAGTGAAACCAGGGGCACATGGACATAGGGTTCTGGAATCTACAAGTTGCTCAAGTTCTTGTAAACACTGCCTTCTATCTATTCATAGCAGGGTTCAATTCTCCTTTCTTAACAGCTGGTTTTAATCTATATTTAATATCAAGAGTTTAAGAAAACTCCATTTAATGAACATTTCTCTTAATATTAAATCGCCATTTTTGGATGATTTTCCAGGCAGAGATTGCCCAATTATTTTACCAACCTGGTAAGCATTGAGGAATGTATAAAAACAAATGGAGGGTAAACAGTCTGGCCCAAGGCGAACTCGTTTGGTGGTTTCTTTCATATGCATTATCTTATCCAACTTATCTGAATCTTTCAACTCAGGAAGAGGGATTCTGTGAAAGAAAAACAGACTGGAAATTACTCTATTAAGAAACTACAATCCTGTAAAACTTATACCTCCACACATGTTCCGGTGGCATTTCCCTCACCTGTTTTGAGGTGGAGCATTGGGATCCTGTTTTTTGCTTTTGGATCCAATACTGTCTTTTCTCGGCTTCTTCTTTTTAGGTTTTCCTTCTTCATTTTCTCCTTCTTCATCCTCATCATCCAAAGGCACTTCAATTTCTGGCTCTTTTAATAAACCAAAAAATACCTACAAGTCAAAGGAGCCAAATTTTTTAAATTAATTTTTGTTCATTAATACATCTTTTTCATATCTTAACAGGATGAACCACAATTACAATATAGTAATTTATACCCTGAAGCAGATATTGTACTTGTCTACCCAATTGCCAATCTCCCCTTCTTCCTTATTAACAGAACCCTGATTTTGTTGGAGCAGCAACATGATCAGTTAAGTAATTTCTGTTCCTGGGCTCCCATGCAGCTAGGACATATAGGCCATATAATGTCATTCTGGCCAATTGATGTACACACAAATATACAGCGTAGGGTTTTAGGGGAAAAAAAATCTGTTTTTCTGATAGAAAGGAAGAGATTCAGCAGGGACATATGCCTTCCGTCCTCCCCCTCTGCCTTCTGGAATGTAGTTAAAGTCTGGAGCTGCAACAGCCAGCTAGCTGTGAGCACAAAGACAGCCACATTCTAAAGCTGGTGGAGCAGAAGCTAGGAGCCAGCGTCCTTGACGGCATTGTGGAGCCCTCATTCATTTTGTGAGAGAAAAGCCCTTACTTGTTTCAGCACTGTAATCAGGGTTCTGTTAAATGCAACCATTCCCCAATTCTCAATGGTATTTACACCATCCTTAGAACAGGAGACTTAGGATACAATGTAAAATTATTATTCCCAAACTAGCTGTAAGAAAAAATGTGTAGATGGAAATGCTACAATTTTTCATAATCTGCATTATATAGTTCTTAGGTTTATTCCCATACCTTTGATTTGTTTGCCTCTCGTTTAGCCTCTCCTGCCAAACTTCCCACCATCGCATCTATCTGCTGCTTACTACGCGGCATCCCATCAAAGATGTCAATGTAGAGGTGCTCCTGAACTATGTTCCATATCTGATTGTTCTGTTTCTCCTGAAGATGCCTCTTCAAGAGTTGGTACGAGTCACGGGAAATACGCAGAACAAATTTACTTGTTCGAAAATCCAACATGGTCTCATTCCCTTTCATGTGTTCCTTTTTGGTAAGACTAGATAATACTCGTAGGTCATCTTGGTAATAACATTCCTGATCTCCATGGAACCTGTTTCAGTGATTTTAAAAAGTCATTTTTCAATGTAATCAATAAGGGATCTGCCTCTCCCCCATATATTTATAAACATACCAGAATATATTCAACGTGTCTGAATAATCCTGGACTAAGCTGTAGAATCAGAAGTGACTTACTTATTTCAAAATGATTACAACTCAGTTTCTGAATTCATCCAAAAAATGACCAATTTAATTCTCTAATAAAAGGTACCATAAACCTTTTAAGAGAATTTGAAATAAATAACAAGTGAATGAATGATATAAAATGTCCACCATTGGCAGACAGTCTCTTTTGAATGTCACCATGGGTAGACATTTGAAAATGTTAGAATCCTGCTTTACTAAATTTTATGTTCTCTCAAAACCCACTTTTAAAAACTTTTATGGAAAACTTCAAACATACAAATATAGAAAATAATATAATTCAATGTACCTATCATCCAGTCTTTCAACAATAAATAATACATGGCTTTCCTCATAAAACTCACCATTTTTAATGATTTCCTATATTCTTAATACCAGGCATATTTGTTAAACATCAGTACTTTAAAAATATGACTAAAGAACAAACAAATATTGATACCAAACAACAAGCACTTCCATTTACTCACCATTACCAAAGGCAATTAAATAAAGCTCTCAGCCTTGGTAACAATTAGTAAATTTAAATGTACTTTTGTTTACAAATCTTAATTTTACAAAGAACATATATTTACTATTTATTAAGAGCAGCAAACAATGCAAAAACATTTAGAAAACAATGATTAAACATAAGGTATTATGGCCCTAGCTCTGACGGACACATAGCCAATAGATTCCTAAACTATTGCCTATGTTACCTTGCCCTACTATGACTTGTTGAGAAGTGAACTAAGGGTTTCTAAGATTTGAATGGAATTAGAAATCTCAGATTCTTTAGTTTTTGTATCAGTCACTGCCCGTAACCTCACCTGAGCTTTGGGTCCAGGCAAGGGCTGAGACTGTCATGACAAGGAGACGGGGAGTCCCCTATGATATTCCGGTTTCCTATGTCAGATGGCTATACCATGAGAAAGGAAGAGGTTTACTGATGACAATGACAATACAGTATGAAAAGTTAGCTTAGGGTAGAAGTTCTGTCATCATCAGCCTTACCTTCCCCCTCCCCCCAAAACACTGAACTACAGAACATTTGTTCTACATGTTTTCTATTAGACATCATGGAATAATTAATGAATATGATGGTATAGAAGCCAAGAGTCCCGAGTTTTATTATTCCTCCTTTATCACTATCTGTGTTATCCGGTAAGCCCTGGCTTCCAGGTCTATTGCTTATACTAAAGAGCTCTCATTCAAACTTCAAACTTTCCAGCATTGTCTCTATTATTTTTCTGCATGAAAACCTTTAGATTTCAGTCAGGCTGCAGGGTTCTCATATCACTGCCACCCTTCTTAAGCACTTTTCTTTGGCTTCTATAACTCAACTCTCCTGGTTTCTTCTTCTCTGGCCTCTCCTTTAATATCTCTTCTACTCCAAATGTTAGCGATTCTCAAGACCCGGGCCTAGCCCTCTCACTGACTTAATATTACACACAATTCCAATTTACGGCCTCAGTCCCTACATCTCCTCTGAGCTCCAGAGCCTTATATACCATCCACCTATCAACTTCACAAGTCGAAGGCACACTCAAATCTGAACTCTAGATTCTTCCACAACCTGACAAACCAGGTCCTCTTCCAGGGTTTTCTATCTCAGTGATGGGCACCCCTATCCAGATGGGGGAGCCAGAAACCTAGGAGTTATCAATAATACCTTCATCTCCCTCAC
Organism: Rhynchonycteris naso; assembly: GCA_037038555.1. Classification (NCBI taxonomy): domain Eukaryota; kingdom Metazoa; phylum Chordata; class Mammalia; order Chiroptera; family Emballonuridae; genus Rhynchonycteris; species Rhynchonycteris naso. Next base: position 240,646,412 of record CM072999.1, on the reverse strand, counting down.
CTCCTTCTCCAATCCATCACCAAGTGCCTCACCAATATGCCCACTCCCTTTCACCAATAGTACCACACCCCAGTTCAGTGTTTCTCAACAAGGGTGCTATTGGCACTTGAGGCAGAACAAATTATCTGCTAAGTGGGACTACCTGCACATATTAGAACACTTGGTATCCCTAAGTCACCTGCCCCTCCCCCTAGTCATTATGACAACCAAAAACATCTCCACCGTTTTCAGGGGAGAGAAATATCACCCTGGTTGGAATCCACTACAATCACCTCCAAAACTGATCCATCTATAGTCACCCTGTCCCCACTACCACGTGTTTTCCCCACTGCATGAAGGTCCTTTCAAAATGCAAATCTAACAATGGCATGCTCCTTCAACGACTTCTATAGCAGAGATGCCTCACTGTCCCCAAATATCCATTCTTTTCTTTCTTCCTCCACAACAGAGCACCTAAATAGAACACGTTGACTGAGCACAATGACACCTCGGTAAACAGCACATTTCCTGCCTCCCTTGTAGATAAGCGTGACCTCTGACTAATAACAAAAAAAAGGAAAAAGTGTGATTGCTTAGAGCCATCTTGTGCCACAGGTGGAAGCTGTGTGACAGAGATGGCAGAGCAACGAGATTGAGAGCACCGGGTCCCTGCTAATCAAGGATCCCACACCAGTCCTAACTTCACGAGAGAAAGAAAGAAACCTTTATCAGACTTAAGCCTCTATTGTTTGGGTTTTCAGTCACCTTTAATCTAATCTAATCCTAAACCAGCTTCCTATTGCTCTTGGGATATTTTATTTCTACCACTATGTTTTGAGTTTTCACTGAATCTCAACCAAATCTAATCCTGTATACTACAACCCCCTAGAACCTCTTTCTACTTAGAATAAACAAAGACCTTCAACATGGCCCAAAAATCTGCCTATTCCAGCCCCTGACCAATTGTCCAGAGTCATGCTGTACCACACTGCACCCCCATGCCTGCTCCAGCCACACACCCTTCTTCCATCCGTGTACCTACCGTGACCACTACAGCCACAGAGCTTAGCTTTCACACGTGCCTTTCCCTCTTCTCTTCATCTGGGTAACTCCTACCCAGTCTTCAGATCTTACCTCAGGTATCACTCCCTCCAGGAGCCTTTCCTGAGTTCTCCAGCTAGAACAAACTCCCCCAGTCTAGGCTCTCATGGCACCGGACACCTCTCCTTCACCAAGTACTCTTTGAGTTGCAATCTTACATTTGTGTGGTCACAGATGCATATATACATTATACACACACACACACATTTATGCTATATATATATATAATATATATAAAAATTCACGTACTTCTCAAAGAATGACTTTGCTTCATTCTCATGTTGATTGTAGACTAGTTCCAAGTACATGTGTACAAACAGAGGATAAAAGAGTTGGGATAACTCTGCCCGATGGCAGTCCAAGGAACATTCAATGAAGTGTTTCAGTCCACTATAGTATTCTTCATACATTGTGGGGTCTCCTTGTTGATTGTAAGCTGACAGCACGGCGCTGACATCCGGCTGGTCTTCCACAGCTACACTCCCAACTGTTTAAAAAAACAAAACACAGCTTTCAAGAAAATGACCTAATATGCACCAAATGAGTAGGGCTGCTTTGCCAAGGTACAGAGGTGATTGATATTTCTCTCTCTCTCTCAAACTCTCTTCCCCAACACAATCTCATAATCTTTTAATGGGATGTTTACTTTTTTCAGTCACCCATCCAATAACAAAAGATTCAATATTTTTCCTGGAGCTACCTTATTTTAAAGACTAGTATTACTATATTAACACAGTATGTGTTAATCAAACAATTGTATTAATCTTCTCTCAAGGTTCTGCACAGGGCACCCACCACCAATCTATGCCCAACATTCATAGTTCCCTGAGCTAAAGTACTTTGTAACTTTCCTATACCATCCTATCTGTTCGCTTCATAAATGTACATCTCTCACTCTTATGAGCATTCTAAGGGTGGGAAGGCAGGACGTTCCTGATTTATATTTCCAAAAGATATACTTAAAACAATTTCCAGAACCACCATCAAGGCAGAAAACATGAGTATTTGTTTGTAATGTAGCAACAGCAAATAATGATACATGTGTCAAGTGACTCAGAACTTTATTGTTGGAAGTTTTACAGGTAGAGTAGTGTTATGATGTTTACTACACAAATTCTATAAATGCTTTTAATTACTCTGATGGCCTTTTCCTCCTTACTGGTTTCTGAGTCATGATTTAAAATATAGGTCAAGTTTCTGAAGAGATGAGAGATTATTACAAAATGACCAGCAACAGAATTCATCCATTTTATGGTTCATTCATAAAATTCAGCATTCAGAAAAACTTCCTCTCAATCACATTTTTACACATTGCCATTTATGGATTACAATGCTATGTACTCATACTTCACTTCTGGCAATGCTGCAAAGATTAGGTCTCACAAATACAGATTAATTTGCCTAGAGGCTCTGGACTGGATAATTTAATTCAGCAAACATTTATTATTGGCTCAGATCACCTTTGAGACCTCATATTGTGTAAGATTTTACTGAATGGACTCTGTGACAGCAGTTGCTGGAAAAAGGAGGGGCCCTCAGGGGTCACAAACGGATACCTACACATAAACTTTTCATTGGCAGTCATTTTGCATACATCTGATCCTCACAATAATCTATTTAATAGGGGGAGGGGGACCTGAACCTTAGGAAGAATAATTTAATCAGCATCACAGCAGTAAAGCAACAGGGACACAATCTGGACCCCTGTTGGACCAAGTTGGTCCAACAAGCCTCTTCCTAAACGAATGGTTCTCAAACTTTGCCATCCCTTAACACCCCTTGAAAGCATTTATTCAAAAATGCAGATTCCAAGACCTGCTTCTACAGAGTCCGAGTCACTAAGTTAGAAGTGATGCCTAGGAATCTGCATTCCCAAAAGATTTAACATTCAGTTATCCTATATTTTAATACTGGCTACATCACTATGTTCTATCACTCCCTGGCTATATAGTCTGAAACAAGTCCCTCCGCTTTTCTCAGTCTGTTTACTCGTCTCTAACACAGAGGTAACGTGTACCTCGCCGTGGAGCTGTTAGAACTAAGATAGAAGACCTGGAGCGTTTATGGTACTTAACGTATGATAGTACAGGACTGTACAGATATTGTCAGTGTTCATGCAGACCTGCCCCAGGCTTGAGCCAAAAAAAGAGGAACGGGACCAAAACCCCAAGGTCCCCGGCTCTCCGCGCCTGCTTCCCGGTACAACCCTCTGCTCAACAGCTCTCCTCAGCCTCTCGCTGGAACTGACAGCTCCGCCAAGAGGGTTTGACTGCGCAGCCGGCGCACTGGAGAAAGGGGCGGGCATGTGGCCCTAGAGGCGGGCCCAGGAAATTCAAAACAAGCCCGCAGAGGTGCAGGCCTGCTTGCCTCTGCATTCCGGCTCGCTCCCCTTCGTGCCGGCGCTGCCTCTCCGGCACCCGGCGGCTCACCTTTCCCCGGAGCCGCAGGACCTGCTGCTGAGCCCAAGACGGCGGCAGCGCCCGAAGCGCCGGTGCTCGGAGGTTCGGGGGCCGCAGGGCCGGGAACCGAGGCTGTGACCTGGCTGAGAAGCGCGCTAGCCGCCTCGGCGCCGGCGCCGTCCGCCTCTCCCGGGGCTCCGGAGCCCGCCACTGCCTCCTCCAGCAGTCGGGCCTCACGGCGCAGTGCCTCTTCGGCCTCGCGGAGGTTGCTCTGCCGTAGAAACTGCAGCACCGCCAGCAGAGTCTGTCGATCGTGGGGAGTGCCGGCCTCCGGAGCAGCGGCGGGCACCGGGGCCGCCCCCGCCGGGGCAACGGCAGAGGCAGCCACCGAAGGTTTGGGGGTCCCACCATCCCCGCCGGCCGACGACGACGCCGCAGCGTTCCCGCCGCCGCCATTGGGACCGTTGTTGGTAGTGCCGCTGCCGCCCTCGCCAGCGCCGTCCCCCGCTTGCGGAGGTAGCAGCGTCGGCGGTCCCTCAGTCTCTAACTTGACCGCCACCTCCGTCTGCTCCTCCGCCAGCGCCGCCATCTTGCGGCTGAGCCACCTTGTGCCGTCAAGTGTGATTGAGTTTTCGCCACATGGAGGGCGGGCAAAAGCATTTTACGACACCTGTGGGGGGCAATTTACGGCAGGAGGAGGAGCGAGGAATAAGGAGAAAAGGAATGCGAGCAAGAGCAACTTTCAAAAGTGAATGACTGAAAGACAGGAAGTTGGAGTTGGCGGCCGCCTATTGCATTTGCCTGAATTAATTACCATCTACTGCAAACTAGCTATGTTCAGGCACAGCGATAGACGGTTTACATTATTTGACCTTAAACTCAACAATTTTATAAGGTGCTGTTATCCTCACTTTACAGATGACTTAACTGAGACCCAAAGAGGTTAAATAACTTGTCACGCAAGATGGAAGTGAAAGTGTCAAGGTTTGAAGCCGGGTCTTTAACTCAAAAGCATATACCATTTGCTAGAGCGAGGCTTCTGAGATACTGGTAATGTTTTATATTTTGATCTGCGTGGTGGTTACTTTGTGTGTGTGCGTGCAGTTTTTACTTTGGTAGAAATTAATCAAGCTGCATGCCTAAGCTCTGAACTTTAAAGCACGTCTATCTCAATAAAAAGTTTTTTAAATGCCTGTATTTTGTGACTGTGAAGTGTGTACATTGTGTATTGGTGCTAAGTTATTCATTATTACAAATTGTAAAATTTCTGGCCCTGACTGGTTAGCTCCTTTAATTAGAGCATAATCCAGATGAGCCAAGGTTGCGGGTTTTATTCCTAGTCAGGACACATAAAGAATCATCCAGTGAGTACATAAACAAGTGGAACAACAAATTGATCTCTGTCGCTCTCTTTATCTCTTCCTTCCTCTAAATCAATCAAAATTTGCCTGGCCAGGCGGTGGTGCAGTGGATAGAGCGTCGGATTGGGATGCGGAAGACCCAGGTTTGAGACCCCGAGCTTGCCAGCTTGAGCGGGGGTCCATCTGGCTTGAGCAAAAGCTTGCCAGCTTGGACCCAAGGTCACTGACTCCAGCAAGGGGTTGCTTGGTCTGCTGAAGGCCCGCAGTCGAGGCACATGTGAGAAAGCAATCAATGAACAACTAAGGTGTTGCAATGGCAACGAAAAACTAATGATTGATGCTTCTCACCTCTCTCCGTTCCTGTCTGTCTCTCCCTATCTATCCCTCTCTCTGTCTCTCTCACTGTCCCTGTAAAAAAAAAACAAAAAACAATTGTAGCCTGAATGGTGGTGGCATAGTGGATAGAGCCTCAGCCTGAAACACTGAGGTCCCAAGTTCGAAAGACTGAGATTGGGGGATCATCAAGTTTGAGCAAGGAATCATCAGCATGATCCCATTGTCACTGGATTGAGCCCAAAGGTTGCCAGCTTGAAGTCTAAGGTCCCTGGCTTGAGATCAAGGTCACTCAGGTCACTGGCTCCATAGCAGCCCCCACCCCCACTCAAGGCACAAATGAGGAGCAATCAATGAACAACTAAAGTGCCTCAACTCTAAGTTGCTGCTTCTCATTTCTCTCCCTGTCTCTCTCAAAAAATAAATAGCCAATTGTAAAATTTTTGTATGTTCTAAAATAGTATACGCCAATCCCTTGTCAGGGCACATACTGGAACAGCTCCATGTTTCTGTCTCTCTCACTACCCAATAATAATAGTACATGCCATTTTTCAGTATGCATCTTAGGTTATAAAATCCTGCAGCATATATTTTTTTAACCCTGCAGCATATTTTATCTCACTTAACTCTCACAACTCAGTGGAATAGGCGCAGACAAAAGAACTTGAGACATTGGGAAGATCTACCACAGTTATTCAAGTTGTTGGTTTTGAGGTCTTACTAGCTTTTTTGACCCTGATTACTAGCTGTTGACCTAGACTCACTCTATCCCAGTTGCCCAATTTCCAAAATAAGGATAATAATAGTACCTACCTTATAAAGTTGTGTGAGGATTAAATTAAATTGTATATATGATACTGAACATAAATAACTATGGTTATATTTACTTCATTTTAAAAGGTGTTCTGTAAATGTCAAGGAAATCCAATCATGATGCTGATGTTGACCTCAAGACTGAAATATAAAACTAATCTAATTGGATATGCAAAGATTAAGAAACATGGGGAGGAAAATGAGCAAGAATTAGCATTTAGCCTGGCCAGGTGGTGGCGCAGTGGATAGAGTGTCGGACTGGGATGCAGAGGACCCAGGTTTGAGACCCCGAGGTTGCCAGCTTGAGCGCGGGCCCATCCGGCTTGAGCAAAAGCTCACCAGCTTGGACCCAAGGGCGCTGGCTCCAGCAAGGGATTGCTCGGTCTGCTGAAGGCCCGCGGTCAAGGCACATGTGAGAAAGCAATCAATGAACAACTAAGGTGTTGCGATGGCAATGAAAAACTAATGATTGATGCTTCTCGCCTCTCTCTGTTCCTGTCTGTCTGTCCCTATCTATCCCTCTCTCTGACTCTCTCTCTCTCTCTCTGTCCCTGTAAAAAAAAAAAAAAAAGAATTAGCATTTACTTAGCATTGACCAAAGAGAGAGAGAGAACCTGAATCTGATTGTACCTGGTTATGAGACAGGGAGAATTCATTCTTTTTCCTCAGGATCATTCAACTAACTTTTCTGATTCGGTATTCAGTAGCTGATAATTAATTGAGTACTTAGATGAGAGATGCCGTAAATAACAAGCCCAGATGTGTTTACTATTCCCTGGAAAAGTATTTTATTCCATTATAAATAGTAAGTCAACGTTTTTCTGTATTATTCTCTTGAATCAGGTCCTGGACACTGGATCCAGCTATAGAAACTAAAGCCCAAATGCTGGAGTCGCAAAAGTACAGCTACCCGCTTTCCCACTTTTACCTGGCTTTGCTTCTGTCCAAAGAGTTCGGTTGAGGTTACTTACTCCAAGTAGAGTGGTTTTTCTGTTACACTACAACAGAGATAAGTTTATTGAATGCCTGCAAGGCCCACTATTAATTTTATTCTTTTCCCCTTCTTTTCTGACCTTATACCCATTCTCTTCCTACTCTCCCCCTGGGATACTTTAAGAGGTCCAGTGTCAATCTTTATCTTGTTCCTTCATAGAAGAGCTGCTCTTTCTGTCTCGATATTTCTCTTTCTCTTTGACATTCTTCCATTCCACTCTAATGTATCTAGAATTAGAACTTTTTCTGTCTATCTTGATTTTCCCTTTATGTACCTATTCAATCTGAGGTTTTTTTGTTGTTCCTTTTTTAAGTTTGGGCATTTAGCAAGCAATATATCTATAAATAGATCCTCCCCTCTATTTTTTCCCTTCTTGGATTCTTAGGAGGTAGATATTATATATACTTACACTTCTATATTCTAGGTCTGATAACTTTAGTATTTTCATGTTTACCTTTCCCTGAACTTCCTGGAGGAACCACCTAGCAGAAATTCTCAACCTGATTTTTCAGTGCAGTAATTTATTCTTGGCCTAGATTCATATTATTGAGTTATATACTTCAACCATTATACTTTTCATAGCACTTTAAATTAATTCCTCATGACTTATTGTTCCTGCTTTAAGTAATCCAGTTGGGTACTTTTGTTATACACTCCCTCACCCCTCCTGAGGAGGATATTTGACAATGTCTAGAGACACTCTGAAAACTATTGGCATCTGTAATACGTAGAGGACAAGTGCTGCTAAACTCCCCATAATACACAGGACACAACAAGGTACCAGGCAGTGGCCTTGTGGATAAAGCGTCAGACTGGGACAGGGAGGACCCAAGTTTGAAACCCTGAGGTCACTGGCTTTAGTGTGGGCTCACCAGCTTGAGCGTGGGGTCGCTAGCTTGAGGGTGGGATCATAGACATGACCCCATGGTCGCTGGCTTGAGCCCAAAGGTCGCTGGCTTGAAACCATTTATCCCTGAGTTCACCTCGAATATCTCCAATGCCAATTCAGCGAAGCAGAGTTTATTCTATCCTTTCTCTTTTCCATATTTTAGCACTCTTACAATAGTAAGAAATCTGGCATTCAGCACTCACAATATGTTTATTTACTTGCTCAATCCTAGAATGTACAGAAAGTGGCTGCAGACTTGATAACCTATGTCTCTGAGAAAACAAAGTCTACTAATTAGAGTTCAGTAAGTTTTGGAATATTGGCAATTCCCACTTTCACAGTAGTGTGGGACCATAAAAATAATTGTAGAAATTGAAACCATGCAAAGTGATCTTAATTATCAATGGGAAATATTACAATTGTTTCATGACCTTTAAAATGTTTTGTTGAAATATTAACACTTTATTTTTGGCTATAAATGTAGAGAAATGAAAAGCATAGTGAAACTAATAGTGATTTGATACACTGTAACTTAAAACTTTAGAAAAATTCAAGATTAAAGTCTTTATATCTTTGTAAAAAAAAGAAACTTATCAAGAATAGTATGAATAGTGTTTGTGTTCTTGGATAACTTACAATACAGAGTATTTTTTTCTATGTCTTGGCAAATTGTGATCTTTCTTTCTAAGTTTTTATCCATTGCCAACATTTTATCTTTTGTGCTTTCAATGTTGTGAAAAACTTTTTTTTTTTTTTAAATGAGAGGAGGGGAGGCAGAGAGACAGAGTTCTGCATACTTTCTGATGAGATCCATCTGGCATGCCCACTAGGAGACGATGCTCTGCCCATCGGGGGCTATTGCAACAGAGCAATCTAGGCTGTTATTTAGCGCCTGAGGCAGAGGCCTTGGAGCCATCCTCAGTGCCCAAGGCCAACTGGTTCAAGCCAATCAGAGCCATGGCTGCAGGAGAGGAAGAGAGAGAGAGAGAGAGAGAGAGAGAGAGAGAGAGAGAGAGAAGCGAAAGGGGGAGGGGTGGAGAAGCAGATGGCCGCTTCTCCTGTGTACCCTGACTGGGAATCGAACCCAGGACATCTAAATGCCTGGCCGATGCTCTACCACTGAGCCACCCAGCCAGGGCCTGAAAACTTTTATTGTACAGTTTAATGCTGGTATCACTTTCTCTAGGACATCAGTCTTTCCATCACAACCATTTTCTTCCTTTATGTTGATAAAGTTGCCTTTGCTAACGCCATTAATTGTCAATAGGGATTTCACTTCCAGCACTTCCAACATTCTAAATTTTCCTTTTCTTACTATACTTTCCTCTTAGTTGGCCAAATCCTTCTTTCAATCATCCATTTTTGTAAATTGTCATGTCAATTTATCACCGGCAGACAAAGAGACAAGATGACTACAATTGAAAATATTAGTGCTGTGATTAATCACCAGCCAACTTGAAAGTAGTGAGGTGATGGTCACCAATCCTGATGTGCCCCTGTTTTGTTTTGTTTTGTTTTCTTACAGAGACAGAGAGAGAGTCAGAGAGAGGGATAGATAGGGACAGACAGACAGGGACAGAGAGAGGTGAGAAGCATCAATCATTAGTTTTTCATTGCCGTTGTGACACCTTAGTTGTTCATTGATTGCTTTCTCACATGTGCCTTGACCGCGGGCCTTCAGCAGACCGAGTAACCCCTTGCTGGAGCCAGCGACCTTGGGTCCAAGCTGGCAAACTTTTGCTCAAGCCAGATGGGCCTGCGCTCAAGCTGGTGACCTCGGGGTCTCGAACCTGGGTCTTCCGCATCCCAGTCCGACGCTCTATCCACTGCGCCACTGCCTGGTCAGGCTGCCCCTGTTTTTATTTAGAGGTTTGTGAACTAGGGAGCTGGTAGCAGTGTTTATACTTTATGCAGTTACTCATGATTAATATACTGTGGTAATGAAAATCTTAACCTTACTAGGGGACTGGTGTTACTTGACTAACCTTATTAAGGGACTGATGTTATTTGACTAAATTGTGGTCATTGATACTCAAGCACACAGAACTGAGCAGTGGAGGACTTTCTGTACTTTTTGTCTGTACCCCGATGACATATAGTCCAAATCCTGTGCTCAAAAGTGATTTGGGTTAGTTCTTCCCCCTCTACATCTTTCACAGTGGTTATCTTATTCACTATAACCATGGTTTGGTTCATTTATTTCTTTGTATTCCATTTTAGAAGCTCCCCCATCCTTGTCCTTTTTTTATTATTTTTATGTGTTAAGTCAAGACCATGCAAAGAAAGGTATACTCAGGGAAGTATCATATCCATTCCCTCTATCCTTTCCACCCCGTTCCAACCACACCCAGAGGTTCCAATCACACTCTGAGTATGCTGGTGATCACCCACATTTTATTAGTGCCTGGTTTATCCCTTTTGTTTTATTTATTTATTTATTTAAGAGAGAGAAGAGAAAGGAAGAGAGAGAGATGAGAAGCATCAACTTATTGTTGCAGCACTTTAGTTGTTCATTGATTGCTTCTCATACGTGCCTTGTCCAGGAGGCTCCAGCTGAGCCAGTGACCCCTTGCTCAAGCCGATGACCTTGGGCTCAAGCCAAAGACATTAGGCTTCAAGCCAGTAACCTTTGGGCTCAAGCCAGCAATCATGGGATCATGTCAATGATCCCACACTCAAGACAGTAGCTCTGTGTTCAAGCCAGTGACCTCAGGGTTTCAGCCTTGTTCTTCAGCATCCCAAGTCAACGCTCTATCCACTGCACCACCACCAGTCAGGGTTTTATGTTAATTATTGCTTAAACATGCAAATACACATATATGTTCTTTTTTTTTTTCATTAAGTGAGAGACAGGGAGGCACAGACAGACTCCTACATGCTCTGCTGCCTGGGCTGCTGCTCTGTTGCTCAGCAACTGAGCTATTTTAGTCCCTGAAGCAAGGCCATAGAGCCATCCTCAGTGCCCAGGGCCAACTTTGCTCCAACCATTCAAGCCATGACTGCAGGAGGAGAAGAGAAAGAGAGAAATAGATGGGGGGGGGGGGGGTGGAGAAGCAGATGGTTGCTTCTCCTGTGTGCCCTGGCTGGGAATCTAACCAGGAACTTCCACACACTGGCCAATGCTTTCTACCACTGAGAAAACCAGTCAGAACTGTTCTTTTTTCTTAAACAAAAGGTGGCATACTATAGATAACCTTTTTTTTTTTTTTAATTTTTTATTTTATTTTATTCATTTTAGAGAGGAGACACAGAGAGAGAGAGAGAAAGAGAGAGAGAGAGAGACAAAGAGAGAAAGGGGGGAGGAGCTGGAAGCACCAACTCCCATATGTGCCTTGACCAGACCAGTGTAGGGCTTTGAACTGGCGACCTCAGTGTTCCCAGGTTGAAACTTTATCCACTGCGCCACCACAGGTCAGGCTAGATAACCTTTTGTACTTTGCTTTTCTTCACTTAACAGTGTATCTCCTAGAAATCACTTCACCACAGTTTTTAGATAACTTCTTCATTTTCTTTATTTTTTAGCATGCATAATACTCCATTTTGTGGATATTTGGTTATTTATTCATTTACTCTCCTGTGTATGGGCATTTAGCTGGTTTCTGATATTGTGTAATTTCAATGTTGCAGTGCATAATATTTTGTATATGTATTTTATTGTTGTTGTATATCTTTTTTTGTGTGACAAAGACACAGAGAGGGACAGATAGGCAGGAAGGGAGAGAGATGAGAAGCATCAATTCTTCGTTGCAGCACCTTAGTTGTTCATTGACTGCTTTCTCATATGTGCCTTGATGGGGGATGGGACTCCAGCAGAGTGAGTGACCCCTTGCTTAAGCCAGAGACCTTGGGCTCAAGCCAGCAACCATGGGGTCATGTCTATGATTCTGCACTCAAGCCGGCAACCTCGGGGTTTCAAACCTGGGTCCTCCATGTCCCAGTTCAACACTCTATCTACTGCTCACCACCTAGTCAGGCTGTTGTATTATATCTTCAGAATAAATCCCTCGATGAGTGATTAGTAGGTCAAAAGGTAAGTGCACCTGTTGTTTTCCCAGAAGTATACTATCAGCAATGTACAAAAGTGACTGTTTCCGCCTGACCAGGTGGTGGCACAGTGGATAGAGCGTCGGACTGGGATGTGGAAGACCCAGGTTCGAGACCCCGAGATCACCAGCTTGAGCGCAGGCCCATCTAGCTTGAGCAAAAGCTTGCCAGCTTGGACCCAAAGTTGCTGGCTCCAGCAAGAGGTTGCTTGGTCTGCTCAAGGCCCACGGTCAAGGCACATGTGAGAAAGCAATCAATGAACAACTAAGGTGTTGCCGAGGAAATGAAAAACTAATGATTGATGCTTCTCACCTCTCTCCATTCCTGTCTGTCTGTCCCTATCTATCCCTCTCTCTGAATCTCTCTCTGTCCCTGTAAAAAAAAAAAAAAAAAAAAAAAGTGACTGTTTCCTCACAGTCTCATGACCAGAATGTGTTGTTATTTTTAAAAATTTAGTTATTGATTTTAGCAAGAGAGGAAGGGAGAGAGAGTGAGAGACAGAACAATGATCTGTTCCTGTCTGTGCTCTCACCAGAGATTGAACAGCAACTTCTGCATATCAGGATGATGCTCTAGCCAAACAAGCTACCCAGCCAGGACAGAATGTATTGTTATTTTTTAATTTCTGCCATTCTCATAGGTGAGAAATGATATTTCAGTGTGGCTTATCACCATCATCATCATTATTTAAATTATATATAGTAAAATTAAATGGGTTTTTTTTGGCTTGAAGGTCTGTAAATTTCAACACAGATCTGTGTAACCACCTCCACCCTCAGGATACAGAACAATTCCATCACTCTAAAAACTCCCTCATCCTGGCACTTTGGAGTCAAATTCTTCCCCCACCTCTAAACTTATTGATCTCTTCTGTCCCTAAAGTGTACCCTTTCTAGAATGTGATATAAATGAAATTATGCAGTATGTAACCTCTTGATACCAGCTTGTTTCACTCAGCATAATGCCTTTGAGATTCATTTATACTGCTTAATGTTTCAAAGTTTTATTTCTGTTTATTGCTAAATAGTATTTCATTGTATGGAGGTACCACAGTTTATCTTTTCGCCTAGTGAAGAATATTTGGATTGTGTATTGGTTTCCTAGAGGTGGTACCAAGTTGTTCATGTGCTAGTATAGTGGTCGGCAAACTCGTTGGTCAACAGAGCCAAGTATCAACAGTACAATGGTTGAAATTTCTTTTGAGAGCCAAATTTTTTAAACTTATATAGGTAGGTACATTATTATTAACTTAATTAGGGTACTCCTAAGCTGGCCTTTGCTAAAATGTCCTCAGTCTGATTGAGGTACGTTTGCTTAGGTCGACCCCTTCCAACTCTCCCATCCACACTCATCTTGTATACTTGTTTTGTCTATCTCCTTTCGTTCATCCTCTCTATATATCCAAACCATCTCAACATGCCTTTCTCAATCCTCGACACTATATCCTTTTTCACTCCACAACGCTTCCTAAAATTAACTTAATAAACTTTACTTAAAGTTTTAAGTCTTAGTTAAACTATAGGTACATTGAATAAAACTTGATTTCATACTTAATAATGATATTATTTATTGATAAAATTAAATTGTAAGGTATCCATAAAATTAAATCATGACAATGACTGACAAACACTAATGTGTACAATGGCCTTGCTTCTCCTTGGAAAGCTTGGGTAAGTCAGGTTTGTATGTTATTGTTTTTAATTTTAGGCACGATTTCAGGTTCTCATCAATAAGACAACTTTTTTTTTTTTTTTTTACAGAGACAGAGAGAGAGTCAGGGGGAGGGATAGATAGGGACAGACAGACAGGAACAGAGAGAGATGAGAAGCATCAATCATCAGTTTTCCATCTTGACACCTTAGTTGTTCATTGATTGCTTTCTCATATGTGCCTTGACCATGGGTCTTCAGCAGAACAAGTAACCCCCTTGCTTGAGGCAGTGACCTTGGACTCAAGCTGGTGAGCTTTTGCTCAAACCACATGAGCCCGCGATCAAGCTGGCGACCTCGGGGTCTCGAACTAGGGCCTGTCCGTATCCCAGTTCGAAGCTCTATCCACTGCGCCACCGCCTGGTCAGGCTCAATTTACTCTTGATACGGTTCATGCTTGAAAATGATTGTTCGCAAGAATATGTAGACTCGAATAAGGAAAGAACAGCAAACGCTAGTTTTTTCAACTAATTATGAATCAGGAATACTATTCCAGGTGTTAAAAATCAACATATCTTCCTAAGGTCTTTCAAAGCAGACCACTTGTGCTGTGAACTAAGTTCACATTTGTTTTTCTCCAATATTTCTATATCAGCACAAAGACATTCAAATTTTAAGCTCCACAATTCTTTGTTTTCTAAATCCAGCAATTGCATTTCAAAGTTGCCAATGTCAATATTAAAGGAGAAAATTTTAATTCTGTTACAGTAGCATTAAGAGGTTTTTTAACAAAGGCTAATGTTGCTTTGCTGTTTCTGAATTCCTGAAACCTGTTGCGAAAAGCTTCACTCATTCAAAAATGTTGTTTTGAAATAGCCACTGTCAATATCAGAATTATTTTCTTGGCGATGTTTCAACAGGCTTGGAAAGTGAATCAAAGTTTCTCTTTCAAAATCTTGAGCAAAAAGAGATAATTTGTTTTCGAATGAAATAACTTCTAACTCCGAAAATATTGTGTTTCCTTTCCCCTGTAGTTTACAATTAGCCAGTGGTTCTTAACCTGGGTTCTATCGAACCCTAGGGATTTGATGAGTCGGTCTCGGATTTGGAGAAGCCTCTGCCGCGGAGGCCAGAATAAAGTAATACCGTAATTTGTTGTGAGTTCATGCACTTTGTTGGTTTTGTTTTTTGAGCAAGGTGATGTTCATGCATGGCTCATTTTGTGCACCAGTAAAAAAACATATACCTATGTCTTGAATTTGAAAAAAAAAAATCATAGTTTATTTATCACTAAAGAAGGGTTCGGTGAATGCACATATGAAACTGTTGGGTTCGGTACCTCAAAAAAGGTTAAGAACCCCTGAATTAAGCTGATTTAGATGAGACATAACGTCTACCATGAAATAAAATTTTTGGATCCGCTGATTGTTCGTTAATTTTGGATAGTGAACACCCTCCTCAAGGAGAAATGCTTTAATTTCTGTTAATAAGGAAGCGAAACGTTTCAAAATGTTTTCTCTTGATAACAAACGTACCTTGTTATGCAGCATACCTTGTTATGCAGCAGAAGATCTGAGTACTCACTCTCCATTTCAACTAAAAATTCTTTTTTTTTTTAAATTTAAAAATTTCTTTTTATTGTATTCATTTTAGAGAGGAGACACAGAGTGAGAGAGAGAGAGAGAGAGAGAGAGAGAGAGAGAAAGAGAGAAAGGGGGGAGGAGCTGGAAGCATCAACTCCCATACGTGCCTTGACCAGACCAGTGCAGGGTTTTGAACTGGCGACCTCAGTGTTCCCAGGTCAATGCTTTATCCATTGCGCCACCACAGGTCAGGCTCAACTAAAAATTCTTTAAATTAGTGATGATTAAGATTTAGCTATAATGGAGTTGATAATCTTAATCACCAATTCCATAACTTTGCAAATTTCTTCTGGAAATGTCTGCGCACAAAGCGCTTCTTGATAAATGATGCAATGGTAAGTATCTCGTGATTAATTTTTTCTTTCAAAATAGCAACAAACCCGTTTCTTACACCGGTCATACTTTTCGCCCTGTCTGTTGAAATTGAAACAATTTTATCGAGTGGAATATGATGTTTTTCCATGCACTCAATTATAGCATTTGCTATATCCTCTCCACGTGTTTGACCTTTGAGTGGCAATAATCCTAAAAATTCTTCTTTAGGACCTATAGATTAAATAAATCATACAAAAAGTGAAACTTGTGCTGTATCATTTATGTCACAAGACTCGTCAACTGCTATTGATAAAGTTGAAACCAATTTAAGATCTTCGACTTGCTGGTTGGTTATATTCGAAGACATTTTGACTGTTCTATCTTTCACTGTTTTAGCAGGCAATGGTAACTCTTTAATTTTTTTTAGAATATCTGCTTTGTTCTTAAAATCCCAAAATAGCTCTTCAGATGCATTTATAAAACAACTTTTTATGTATTCGCCGTCTGTGTATGGTTTTCCTCTCTTAGCAATCTCTTGAGTAACCACAAAACTTGAAATATTAACATTGTTGGAAGATTGCATCCAGTAATTAAATACAGAACTTGATTTTTCTTGACTCTTCTGAAGTTCCTCAACTGCTTTCTTCCTTGCATCACTGACAGGATATTTAGTACTAAATGACAGGTGTTTAGTTGTAAAGCGTCTCTCCAAATTTGATATTTTGTTATGTGCCAATTTTCCTGACAAATAAGACAGGTCTGAAAGCCATTTAAATTTTGAATAAACGTGAAAGCCTCAGTCCATTCAACTTTAATTCATGGTTTTCGTCTTCCGTTTTTCTTTGCTTCTTCTTTGTAGCCAAGTCAGACAGGGCACCTAAAAAAATGTTTCATTTTATAATAATAAAGCCACCAACACAAAATAATTACAATTCTTAAATTGATGACAAAAATACCTGTAGGATTTGCAGCTGGTTGGAAAAATACAGGTAACTTTATGCTTTGAGTAGGTACTTTTGTCACCGTTGCCTGATTTGCGGAAGCGACTAGCACTGACCACTGCACAATGAGACTGCTGACTGACTGGCTCACTCAACTCGTGCATGAATAGCGCGCGCCTCCCTGCGCTGCTATCCTGTGGCCTCCCTGCGCCTGTCTCCCATCTCCCGACAGACCGACACCCCCGCGCGTACCTTTGCACCCGCACATGGTATTTTGTGGAAGAGCCACACTGAAGGGGCAAAGGAGCCACATGTGGCTCACGAGCCGCTGTTTGCCGACCACTGTGCTAGTATATAGCAATGTATATACTGCTAGTATATAAGAATAATAATGATTTCTACAGGTTGACCTGGTATTCTGTGCCCTTGCTCAAAGCACTTAATTAGCCCTAAATTTTTTTGTGTGTATTCTTTAGTGACAATTACGTTGTCTATGAAAAATGAACACATTGTTTCTTCTCTATTCTCAGCACTTCTGACAGCAGATATGTGGGCTTTTACAGCAGATATGTGGGCTTTTTTGCCACACCAACCAATTGTCTAACATTAGCTAGGTATACTACAATTCAATTCTGACACTATCTATCTGTAGTTATCATCAGATCCCATAGGTTAAAGGCTCAGTCCCACAACTGTCCTTTGCCAATCCAAGTCCAGGACTCCCAGAACCAATATCACATTTTCTTTTCATATTGTTTATAATTTGAGTCCCACGCAGAAGTTATTTTATTTATTTATTTTATAGAGACAAAGAGAGAGTCAGAGAGAGGGATAGATAGGGACAGACAGGATTAGAGAGAGATGAGAAGCATCAATCATCAGTTTTTCGTTGCGACACCTTAGTTGTTCATTGATTGCTGTCTCATATGTACCTTGACCGTGGGACTACAGCAGACCGAGTAACCCCTTGCTCGAGCCAGCGACTTTGGGTCCAAGCTGGTGAACCTTGCTCAAACCAGATGAGCCCGCACTCAAGCTGGCGACCTCGGGGTCTCGAACCTGGGTCTTCCGCATCCCAGTCCGACGCTCTATCCACTGCACCACTGCCTGGTCAGGCAGAAGTTCTTTTATTTTTATGAAGTCTAATTTACCAATCTTTATTTTATTGATCATATATAGAAAGCCTTTCCTTTCACCAAGTTAAAGAAGAATTCATTCATGTTTGCCTGTATAGTTTACAACTAGCTCTCTAATCCTGTACAGTATATAGTATGGACAAAAAGGGGGCACGTACTAAACCTGACAAGAAAATTCCTAACTAAAAGCAGGTCATGGTGGATAGTCACATCCTAGACCTGTGGATACCTTGACAAAGTCAGTCTTCAACTTTGAAATTGTTTCTTGTCTTTGTGAATCTAAGATAACATAACTTTGAAATGTCAGATGAATCTCAGATCTCCCGAAGGCACAACCTCTGGCATCAGACCAGGAGACCACATTGTTATTTTGTTGCCCACATATCGTCTCTACATCTCTACATACTGTAAATGTTAACTATTCTGTACCCACCAGTGTATAAGAAGTATGTGTCTCTTTGTTTTACTTTCTATCTAATTTGAGAAATTTCAACCACCTCCCTAATCTACCACTAATAAATTTCACATAAACTTTCATCTCCTCCTTTGATTCTAATGTATAAAATAAACTGCGAAACTGCTATTTTCTGGAGCACTTTTTCAATCCACTGAGATTCTGCTTTCCAGCAATTGTCATCAGTTTGGCTCAAACTCTTTTATAAGATTTTTTTCAGGCTAGACGTCCTTTTCGTTGACAGTGATCTGAGACATGGATCTAACTTTATCTTCTTCAGACATGCCTTAGAAGTCTCACAACCTCCACTTTGGCAGCTCACTAAAAGGATTCACAAGACTCAGCTGCAGGTTGTACACAGGGTTAAGGTTTATTACAGCAAAGGATACAGATCAAAAGCAGCAGGAAAAAGACGTACATTGGCAGAGTCCAGACAGGCCAGAGGCTCTGCACCTTATCTACCCAGGATGTGCTTTGTCTCACGCGTCAAACTACAGAGACATATGTGGTATGTCTCCGCCCAAATAATTTTGTTTGAGTTTTGGGACCTGAGTCTCTGGTTGGGGGAAGATGCTGGTCATATCAGAGGCATATTTTGCTACACAGCCAGCTATGGCAACCTAAGCTCAGGTCCCAACAATGAAATCCGGTCATGCACATCATTAGTTTTAATGTTTGTGCAAAGCAATCTGACAAGCTAGGACAATATGGTTCATTGCTCCAGGAGTACACAGCAAAATCATTAATCACCGACATAAAAAACATTCTGAGGGCCATATTCCCAGGGGTTGACCAAAGGTCAATCATAGTTCTTAGTTCCCTTGAAGACAGGAAGGAAAAGGCAACCAGACCTGCTATTTTAACTCTTTACTCACAAAATTACTAGTTTTCCTAAGAAACTTTATGAAAAAGCCTACCTTTGCCTCAGTGATTTGAGATGCCACTTTTGTCATATACTGAAGTTCTATATGTGCTATATCTATGTCTGGATTTTCTGTTCAAAAAAATTTTTATTGATTGATTGATTTTAGTGAGAGAGGAAGGGAGAAAGAGAGAAAGAGAGAGACAGAGACAAGAACATCAATCTGTTTCTGTCTGTGCCCTGACCGGGGGGGATCAAACTGTCAGCCTCTGCGCTTCGAGATGATGCTCTAACCAACTAAGCTATCCAGCCAGGGCTCTGTTCAGTTATTTGATTGATTGATCTTAGAGAAATGGAGAGGAAGGGAGAGAGAGGAAAGAAAGAAAGGAAAGCATTCCTTTGTTGTTCCACTTAGGTGGGCACTCATTCGGTGCTTCCTGAATGTGCCTGACCGGGGATTAAACCTGCAACTTTGGTATTTCCAGATGGTACTCTAACTGACTGAGCCAACTGGCCAGTGCCAGTTATTTTCCATTCTAGTTTTGTTTTTCTGTTTAATCATGCAATAGTACACACAGCATTTTATTTAAAAGGCTTTATAGCCTGACCAGGCGGTGGCGCAGTGGATAGAGTGTCAGTCGGACTAGGATGCGGAGGACCCAGGTTCGAGACCCTGAGGTCGCCAGCTTGAGCACAGGCCCATCTGGCTTTAGCAAAAGCTCGTCAGCTTGGACCCAAGGTCGCTGGTTCGAGCAAGGGGTGGCTTGGTCTGCTGAAGGCCCACGGTCAAGGCACATCTGAGAAAGCAATCAATGAACAGCTAAAGTGTCGCAACGAAAAACTTATGATTGATGCTTCTCATCTCTCTCGGTTCCTGTCTATCCCTCTCTCTGACTCTCTGTCCCTGTAAAAAAAAAAAAAAAAAGGCTTTATAGTATGTTCAATGTTTGTAGAGCCTGTCCATTCTTGTAGATTTTTTTTTCTAGTGTTTTTCTGGCTATTCTTGAATGTTTATTTTTCAATGGGAAGTTTAGAATCAATGTTTATTTCCAGGAAGAAGTTTGTTTCTATCTGTTTTTCTCCCCCTTTGATTCAATAAAGGAAATAAATAAGTTTCTGTGTATTTTCCAATATTTAAACAAATGTTATTTCTTTTCTATAAAAATAAATCATGCCTAAACCGTGGTGGCGCAGTGGATAAAGCATCGACCTAGAACACTGAGGTTACCGGTTGGTTCAAAACCCCAGGTTTGCCTGGTCAAAGCACATATGGGAGTTGATGCTTCCTGCTCCTCCCCACTTCTCTCTCTCTCCTCTCTCTCTAAAAATGAATAAATATAATCTAAAAAAATTAATTTATATATTAATAATTAATTTATATATATAAATAAACCACATTACAGAAAGGATGACTAAGAAAAAAACACCATAATCATTAATATCATTTTATTAATGCTTTTTTTACACAATTGTAAATATATATATAATTTCTTTGTATAATTACAGTCTTAATAACCATCATTTTAAAAATATTTTTAAGACTTTACTTATTCATGCCTGACCAGGCGGTGGTGCAGTGGATAGAGTGTCGGACTGGGATGCAGAGGACCCAGGTTCGAGACCCCGAGGTCGCCAGCTTGAGCGCGGGCCCATCTGGCTTGAACAAAAGCTCACCAGCTTGGACCCAAGGTCGCTGGCTCCAGCAAGGGGTTGCTTGGTCTGCTGAAGGCCCGCGGTCAAGGCACATATGAGAAAGCAATCAATGAACAACTAAGGTGTCGCAACGGCAATGAAAAACTAATGATTGATGCTTCTCATTTCTCTCTGTTCCCATCTGTCTGTCCCTATCTATCCCTCTCTCTGACTCTCTCTCTCTCTCTCTGTCCCTGTAAAAAATAAAAAAAATAAAAATAAAAGATTTTACTTATTCATTTGAGAAAGAGAGAGAGAGAGAAAGCAAGAGAGAGAGAGAGAGAGAGAAAGCAAGAGAGAGAGAGAGAGAGAGAAAGAAGGGGAATGTGGAGCAGGAAGCATCAACTCCCATATGTGCCTTGAAAGTTCAAACCGAAGGGTTTGAACTAGTGATTTCAGCATTCCAGGTTGATTCTTTATCCACAGCACCACCACAGTTCAGGCTTTATAACCATCATTTTTAATGACTGTATAATATTCCAATAGGGAGTTGGTCATGATTTTTTTTATGACCTAGCTAATCATTTTCTTACTGAAGAATGTTTAAGTTATGCCCACATTTTGGCTTTTATAAATTATTGCTTATTTGTTTATTTCTTTTCTTGGGATAGAAACACCAGAATGAACTTGCTATATAAGGTAAATATTTAAACAGCTGGAATGGAGGCCAGACAGGAACCTCCAAGTTAGAGTGAGATCAGCCATGGCAAACCATTTTCAAGAGGAGTGGATGCTCCTGACCAGGCGGTTGCGCAGTGGATAGAGTGTTGACTGGGATGTGGAGGACCCAGGTTCGAGACCCCGAGGTCTCTCTCTGTCCCTGTTAAAAAAGAGGAATAGATGCCCTGCATTTTGTTGATGGTTTCCTTTGCTGTGAAGAAACTTTTTAGTTTGATGTAGTCCCATTTGTTTATTTTTGCTTTTGTTGCTTATGCTTTTGGTGTCAGAATAAAAAAATTATGACCTATGTCAAGGAGCTTACCACCCATGTTTTCTTCTAGGAGTTTTATGGTTTCAGGTCTTATACTGAAGTCTTTAATCCATTTTTTTTTTAATGACATATTTATTCAAAGCTTCATTCTGTGTCAATCTTTTTTTTTTTTTTTTTTACAGGGACAGGGAGAGAGTCAGAGAGAGGGATAGATAGGGACAGACAGACAGGAACGAAGAGAGGTAAGAAGCATCAATCATTAGTTTTTCGTTGCCGTTGCGACACCATAGTTGTTCTTTGATTGCTTTCTCACATGTGCCTTGACCATGGGCCTTCAGCAGACCAAACAACCCCTTGCTGGAGCCAGAGACCTTGGGTCCAAGCTGGGGAGCATTTTGCTCAAGCCAGATGGGCCTGTTCTCAAGTTGGCAACCTCGGGGTCTTGAACCTGGGTCTTCCGCATCCCAGTCCCACGCTCTATCCACTGCGCCACCGCCTGGTCAGGCTTTAATCCATTTTTTTTTTAATTTCTTTTTATTTATTTATTTTAGAGAGGAGACACAGAGTGTGTGTGTGTGTGAGAGAGAGAGAGAGAGAGAGAGAGAGAGAGAGAAAGGGGGGAGGAGCTGGAAGCATCAACTCCCATATGTGCCTTGACCAGACCAGTGCAGGGTTTTGAACTGGCGACCTCAGTGTTTCCAGGTCGACGCTTTATCCACTGCGCCACCACAGGTCAGGCAATCCATTTTTGAGTAAATCTTTATGCATGGTGTAAGATAGTGATTCAATTTCATTCCGTTGCATGTAGCTGTCCAGTTTTCCCACCACCATTAAAGAGACTGTTCTTTTCACTTTGTATATTCTTGGATCTTTTGTTGTAAATTAATTGACCGTATACGTGTGGGGCAAGTTTTAATTTTCTTTTTTTTTTGAGAGAGAGAGGCAGGGAGGGTGAGAGACAGGAACATCAAGTTTCTCTTGTATATATGTGCCCTGACCAGGGAATCAAACTGACAACCTCCACGCTCTGAGATAACACTTTAACCAACTGAGCTATCTGGCCAGGGCAAGTTTTAAATTTTGACAATATCCAGGTTATCTATTTTTTTTCCTTTTGTTGCTCATGTTTTGGTGTCCTATCTAAAAATGCATTGCTTGATCCAAAGAAGATAGATAGATAGATAGATAGATAATAGATAGATAAATGGCAGTGAAGAGAGTGCCAGACTTTCTAAAGTCTTGCCACCTTTGTCAAAAACCAATTAACTATAAATATATCTGTTTATTTTGAACTCTCAGTTCTATCCCACTTGATCTGTGTTATTACTGTACCATTATGCTAGTAGCACACTGTTTTGATTACTGTAGCTTTTGATAAGTTTTAAAGTTGGGACTTGTCCTCCAGCTTTGTTCTTATCTTTAAAGATTGTTTTGGATACCCTGGCTCACATTTTTCTTTTTTAAAAAATTTTATTTTATTCATTTTAGAGAGGAGACACAGAGTGAGAGAGAAAGAGAGAGAAAGAAGGGAGGAGCTGGAAGCATCAACTCCCATATGTGCCTTGACCAGACCAGTGCAGGGTTTTGAACTGGCGACCTCAGTGTTCCCAGGTCGACGCTTTATCCACTGCGTCACCACAGGTCAGGCACATTTTTCTTTTTATAACAAAAAAAAATGAGTGTATTCAGCTTCCTTTAATCATATTTAGTATGGTTTTGTTTTGTTTTGTTTTGTGACAGAGAGACAGAGAGAGGAACAAATAGGGACAGACAGACAGGAAGGGAGAGAGATGAGAAGCATAAATTTTTTGTTGCAGCTCCTTAGTTGTTCATTGATTGCTTTCTCATATGTGCCTTGACCAAAGGGCTACAGCAGACCAAGTGACCCCTTGCTCAACCCAGTGACCTTGGGCTCAAGCCAACAACCCTAGGCTTCAAGCCAGCGACCATGGCGTCATGTCTATGATCATCCCACGATCAAGCCAGCGACTCCCGCACTCAAGCTGGTGAGCCCACCCTCAAGCCATTGACCTCGGGGTTTTGAACTTGGATGCTCCGAGCCCCAGTCCGATGCTCTATCTACTGCGCCGCCACCTGGTCAGGCAGATTTAGTATGGTTTTATAAACCTCTCTAATGGAATTCTCAGAGGACGGTATTTGGGGTAGGGCATTTGGTAAGACAAAGGAAAACACATTTTAATTCAGGAACTGTACCATGATGCTTAAAATCTTTGGAATATGACTTGTTTCAAAGGAATCTGAAGTTTAATTTTCTTTCACAAATACAAGTTGTTGTATAACATTAAATGACATGATTTGCAGGACTCAAGCAGCAATACAGAATTTTAGATCAGAGCCATTTGATCTTTGAAATCAAGACAAAGCTGTGAGTTTCAGGAGCCTTCATTACATTAGCAAATCAACACAAGGAATAGGTTTAAATAATAGTATTTAGAAATCAGACTTAGACCTTGATTGAAATATGTATGTTGAGTCAAAAGTGTATTAGTATTTATTTATATAGCATATTCATTTGAATATTTGAAATTGTTTTAGGAATACTTTTTGAGATAAACATTGATATCATAAACTTCTCTGGTTTTTAATTGGATTTTAAAAATTAAAGTCTTTGGTGAATTATTTATAATCAAAGAGCACCAGGAAATTACTCCAAGTATCATAGATCATTTATGGAATTCTTGATCCCTCAACTGGTCCTACCATATTAGTCATGGATCTGCTTTAAAAATGTGCCCAGGCCTGACCTGTGGTGGCGCAGTGGATAAAGCGTCAACCTGGGAACACTGAGGTCGCCAGTTCAAAACCCTGCACTGGTCTGGTCAAGGCACATATGGGAGTTGATGCTTCCAGCTCCTCCCCCCTTTCTCGCTCTCTCTCTCTGTGTCTCCTCTCTAAAATGAATAAAATAAAAAAAAATAAATTAAAAAAAAAATGTGCCCAGCCTGACCTGTGGTGGCGCAGTGGATAAAGCGTTGACCTGGGAGCACTGGGGTCGCCAGTTCAGAACCCTGCACTGGTCTGGTCAAGGCACATATGGGAGTTGAGCTTCCAGCTCCTCCCTCCTTTCTCTCTTTCTCTCTATCTCTCTCTCACTCTGTGTCTCCTCTCTAAAATGAATAAAATAAAATTAAATTAAAAAAAAAATGTGCCCAGAAACCCATAACACTGGGGAACAATTTCTTTATTAATTTTCTGTTGCATAAGGTTTTAGAACTTTTTCTATATATCTCTGCATCGCTGATTCCAAATCTGAAATTCAATTTTTGGTGCATGCTCCAGTTTTTATGAAATTTTAATTTCTTTTTGTTACAGTTAATGGCATGCTTTGGTTTTTAAATTGGAGTTAAAGGGCAACGACTCTTGGATTGAACATAACCACAAGGCAATTAATGTTTTACAAACATCACTTTTACATAATTGTAGTTGTTTTTAAATGTAAAACATTATTATCTGATAAAAACACCTTCTTACTTTGTTTTAATATTGAATCATGGCGTCTTTGAGTAGGCATAAATGTAAGAATAATCCTGACACCTTCAGTTATATATGTGGCTGTTACACACTTCAACATCAAAGGCTCAATAAAAAAAAACATTTCAGGAAGCGCGAACAAATTTTTGTGGACTTTTTTTCCAAAGACAAACACTATTTACTGTCACGATATCGTAGTCTTCTCAGCCAGCTAGGTGTTACCACTTACAGTCCATCAGAATGGCAGCTATTTCTTGACAGCTCTAAATGCAGTCTGAAATGTGTTCTCCTACACAATGGTAATGTTTATGCAGTGGTTCCAATTGGTTATAAACTCATCTGCAAGAAGATTATAATGACATAAAAATTGTCCTCGACTTACTGAAGTATGAGGAGCATAACTGGATCATTTGTGTGGATCTTAAAATGGTAAATTTACTGCTAGGACAACAGAGAAGTATCCTTGCTTTCTGTGTTTGTGGGATAGCCGAGCTCAGGAGAAACACTGGACACAGAAGGAGTGGGGGAAACGTGAATCTCTGGAAGTAGGGATGCAAAATAATGTGAATGAACCTGTAGTTAATCGAAACAGGATCATTTTTCCCCCACTCCACATCAAACTTGGCTTAATGAAGCAGTTTGTTCAGGCTTTGAATAGAGAAAGTGAATGCTTTCAACATATTATTTCTGCTTTTCCTGCCTTGTCTTTCAAGAAGATAAAAGCAGGTATATTTGATGGACTTCAAATTTGAACCCTCATACATGACGAAGAATTTGCCAGGAAGATGAATAAGGAGGAGAAAGCAGAATGGCAGTCTTTTGTGGCAGTTACAAAGAACTTCCTTGGCAACAAAAAAGCAGAAAACTATGAACTTCTAGTTCAAAGGACGCTGTTGGCTTTCTGCGTCATTGGATGGAACATGAGCATTAAGATTCACTTCCTGAACAGTCACCTTGATAAGTTTCCCAAAAATCTTGGAGCTGTTAGTGATGAGCAGACTACTGCTGGAACATCAAACAAGATTGTCCTTAACAAGTACACAAACGCAAGAGCTACAAATACAAATTTTTGCCTGAAAAGAATTTAAATAAGTTTTGTGCAAATTTTATGATTAAAATAAGTGTTTTAATATGTTCTATTTTGAAATTGTAGACAAATTCTGATGCAATCATATCTTTTAGTGTATTAGTATATTTACTGCATTATATAAATCATTATATTTTCACAAAGATGATGCCCAAGAAGACATTCTACTTCATTATGTTAAGCTAAATGTTGAAAATTTTATAAGATGAAAACCTAAAATCTTGAATTGCAAAAAAACTGTAGTTTACAGAGTAAAACTAATGTCAGATTTGAGATCAGCACAGTCGAATTAGGTAAGAACAAGTGTTTTTGTGGATGCAACAAAAATTTTGTTCCCCAGTGTTATTTTTCAGTCCACCAGCCTCTGCTATCTGTTCTTATTTCATATTCACTTATAAAGAGATAGTTTGTGTGTGAACCTTATCTAACAATTTTAGATGAGACTTTTTGTTTGAAATACCAAAACAATTCCCCAACCCAAATAAGTTTAGTACTGATGTTTCATCTTTTTTACAGCATCTCTCAGTCTAATCATGATATATAGAGTACAATTACTGGTTGAACTAGATCCACTTTTGCTGTTTTACATAAACACCATTCTAATAAGTTATCATCTAGGGTGAGAAGGAAGGTGTGGCTCAATCTAGGGCATGACTCAATTCTGGTGCCTCATCAAAATGTAAAAATTCCTGATAAGTGCCTGAAAATATAACTTGAATATTATAAAACACATGGATCTCAATTGAAATACAAGAAATTCTAATTTTATGAAAGAGATACATTATGGAACTTCTTACATATTGTAAATAGCCCATAATTAAACCATCTACCATATGTATTAGTCAGGGTTCTACCAGAGAGAATAATCAGTAGGATTTATTTACTTACTTGAAAATTTAGAGGTTTATTACAAGGGATTGTCTTACACAATTTGGGGGGCTTGCTAGGCAGGTCTAAAATCTTTAGGGCAGGCCAACGGGCTAGTATCTCCTGGGCAAGAGCTGATACTGCAGTCCACAGGGAGAATTTCTTTTTTTCTAAGCAAAATCTCAGTTTTGCTTCTAAAGTCTTTCAACTGATTGGGTGAGGTCTGCTCAGTTTATAGAGCATAATATCTTTTACTTAAACTCAACTGATTTTACATGTTAATCACATCTACAAAATGCCTTCACAGCAACACCTAGTAAATGTTTGCTTGAATAACTAGGTGCTGTAGCATAGCCAAGTTGACACTTAAAACTAACCATCACATACATACAAAAACAAACAAAAAAACTAACCATCACACCATAGGATTGATAATCCTGCAGATATTTCTGTTTACCAATTAAACTACTACCACCTGGTAGCAATAATGAAAGTTCATAATTCACTTAGCTTGCCAGCTTTGAAGATATGCAATTCTTAATTGCTTTTTTAAAAATTGGGAGATTACACCTGACCAGGTGGTGGTGCAGTGGATAGAGTGTTGGACTGGTTGTGGAAGACCCAGGTTCGAGACCCCTAGGTTGCCAGCTTGAGCGCAGGCTCATCTGGTTTGAGCAAGGCTCACCAGCTTGAGCCCAAGGTCACTGGCTCGAGCAAGGGGTCACTCGCTCTGCTGTAGCTCCCATCCCCACCCCTGTTAAGGCACATATGAGAAATCAATCAATGAACAACTAAGGAGCCACAACAAAGAACTGATGTTTCTCATCTCTCCCTTCCTGTCTGTCTGTCCCTATCTGTCCCTCTCTCTGACTCTCTCTGTCTCTGCCACAAAAAAATAATAATAATAATTGGGAGATTTTTAATATTTTACATCCTGTACATAAAATAAAAACTACTGTGATTATTAATATGTCTATATATACTACTTCATAATTATATAATTGCAATGCACAGTACAAGCAATTTTTTTTTTTTTTTACAGGGACAGAGAGAGAGTCAGAGAGAGGGATAGATAGGGACAGACAGACAGGAATAGAGTGAGGTGAGAAGTAATAATCATTAGTTTTTTGTTGCCATCACAAAACCT
This sequence comes from Rhynchonycteris naso, assembly GCA_037038555.1. Lineage (NCBI taxonomy): Eukaryota > Metazoa > Chordata > Mammalia > Chiroptera > Emballonuridae > Rhynchonycteris > Rhynchonycteris naso. The sequence continues at coordinate 240,618,283 of CM072999.1, read as the reverse complement.
TAGTTGTTCATTGATTGCTTTCACATGTGCCTTGATAGATAGGGACAGACAGACAGGAACAGAGAGAGGTGAGAAGCATCAATCATTAGTTTTTTGTTACCATCACAACACCTTAGTTGTTCATTGATTGCTTTCTCACAGATGCCTTGACCCTGTGCCTTCAGCAGACCAAGCAAACCCTTGCTGGAGCCAGCGACCTTGGGTCCAAGCTGACGAGCTTTTGCTCAAGCCAGATGGGCCCGCGCTCAAGCTGGCAAACTCGTGGACTCAAACCTGGGTCTTCTGCATCCCAGTCTGACATTCAATCCACTGCGCCACCACCTGGTCAGGCACAAGCAATTCTTTTATCAGCTCTTACAATGTTGAGAGAGTAGAAGCTATGACTTTAATGTATTTATGTGGAAGCTCTTACAAGTTTTAGGCTTTTCTAGGAGAGCATCTCAGAAGTCTAGGTCTGTCTCAATTTCTCACTCTTCAACCATACTTGTTATTATTATTATTGATTTCAGCAAGAGAGAAAAGGAGAGAGAGAGAGGGAACATTTCTGTTGTGCCCTGATTGGGCATCAAACCGGCAACCTCTGCACTTCCCCATGATGCTCTAATCCAGTGGTTCTCAAAGTGTGCGGCAGGATGCCCTGGTGCACCCTAGAAGATTTCCAGGTGTGCCCTATGGTATTCCAGAGAAATATGTGCCTGTTGTGAATCATAAAACCAACAGGGTTTTTGAGTTTAGATTTTGGGGGGACAGAGGCGTGGGGAATTGGCTGTAAACTGGCAGTCTGCCCAACCCCCCACCTCACTTGCCTGATTAGGTTGTAAAAGGCTGTTCAAGCTGTGGTGCTGGATTGTTTACACTATCCCCCCACATTCTGGGAAAGATTGGAGGCAAGTTTCTTCTATCCTTTTTTTGGTGTAAAGTTAAGATAATATGTATGGTGGGGGTTTTCTGCACGCAACACAATTAAGAGTAAAAAGAGAGGAGTTCTTCAATGTATTGATGAGGAAATGAGAGTCTGTCTTTCAAATATATACCCAAATATTGAAGAAATAGCTAGGACACAGCAGGCTAATGTTTATTATAAACACAAGAATGAAAAAACACATTCGTACCGGGACCTGTCGAATTTACTAAATCTTACTAAGAATGTATCTATATATATAAAAAGATAACTTTTTTTGTCGTTTTTATATTTTTAACCCCTTTTTTACGAATTCTAAAAAGCATAACTCAAAAAATGTAACATAAAATGTTTTTTAATGTCAGAATAAATTTAATTTTGTCGTATTTATTTTGCTTAATTACCATAAAAGCATGCTTGGACTTTTTATTCTTTAATATTTGACTTAATTATTATAACACATTTCTCAGAAATTTGTATATAGTGCGCCTACAATTATTTGTAGAATTTTAAATGCTCCCCGACTTGAAAATGTTTGGGAACCACTGCAACCAATTAGCTATCTGGCTAGAGCAACCATTTATTCAATATCCTAGTCTCATTCCCATTCTCCTCACCTGAGGATCTACTCTTAGTAGGAGGAGACATTTCCATCTGTCTGTTCCTTTTTGGATCTTGAAAACTTTAGCATCTCAGCCTTAAGCAGATTTTGAGGACTGCAGAGAGAGAGGTAAGGCAATGGGGTTGCACCAGACCTGGTTGTTTTCCCCATACTAGCAGAGTCACTTGATTTTCTCATCAGTTTCCTAAGAAGCATGTGCACCACTCCCAAATTAGCATTGATTTTACTCAGTGACAACACATTCTCTTTCAAATGTGATTTTCCCCATTGGCAGTATTTCATTAAGGAGCATTATGACTCCTTCCTGAATCTGGTTTGCAAGCATGACATGAACTGGCACTACCTCAGTCAGCAAGGATCAAGTACACCAACTCCAAATCTCTCCCCCAATAAAATTGGGGTGTGTGTGAGTAGTTCTCAGTTCTTGGTACAGGAGATCCTTAATAAATGTTTTTTGTTTGCTTGTTTTTTTACTGAGAGGATGGGAGGTAGAGAGACAGACTCCCACATGCACCCAATTGGGACCCACCCAGCTATAGGGGGTAATGCTCTGCCTGTCTGGGGCTGTTGCTCCATTGCTCAGCAACGGAGTCTCAGCGTCTGAGGTACAGGCCACAGACAGAGCTATCCTCAGTGCCCAAGGCCACCTCACTCAACCAATTGAGCCATGGCTGCAGGAGGGAAAGAGAGAAAAGGGAGCCGTGGTGTTGGGTAAACATGTGTTTTTTAGGTTCGCTCCCTTGTATTGGGGCAGTGCCATGTGTGTATAGTCTGTGGAAGGCTGCTGTGCTTGCCCTCAGGGTGGCAGATTGCAAATTGCAGACTGCTTGCTGGGGTTAGGAGGGGTGATTACTTTGCTATTGTTAGTTGGAGAAGGGGTATTTCTGCCTGTCTGTTTTGCAGGAGAGTGCTGAGGGGCTTGGGGGCCCTGCTGAGGCTTGTGGGGGTTTGTGACTCCAGGTTGTTGAACCAGAGAGGTGGTCCAGGCTTGGGAGCCCTGAGAGAGAGGGAAGCAGTCTTCTCTGCCAGTTTGCTCGTCCACTGTTATGAAACTTTAATAAATGGAATGACCCATCATTTTCTGGCTCCACGGTTTTACCATCTGCCCTAATCCATGGGATCCTGCATGGCAATGGCCACTGCCACTGGCCTTATAGAAGAGGAAGCAGATGATCGCTTCTCCTGTGTGCCCTGTGTATGGAACCCAGGACATCAACACGCAGGCTGACGCTCTACCACTGAGTCAACTGACAAGGGCTTAAAAAATGTTTGTTGAATTAAATATAATGGACTTTTTTTTTTTTTTTTTTTTACAGGGACCGAGAGGGAGTCAGAGAGAGGGATAGATAGGGACAGACAGGAACGGAGAGAGATGAGAAGCATCAATAATTAGTTTTTCATTGCCATTGTGACACCATAGATGTTCATTGATTGCTTTCTCACACATGCCTTGACCACGGGCCTTCAGCAGACCGAGCAAACCCTTGCTGGAGCCAGCGACCTTGGGTCCAAGCTGGGGAGCTTTTTGCTCAAGCCAGACCGACCCGCGCTCAAGCTGATGACCTTGAGGTCTCCAACCTGGGTCTTCCGCATCCCAGTCCGAGGCTTTATCCACTGCGCCACTGCCTGGTCAGGCTGTGTCCGTTTTTTTTTTTTTTTATGGGGAATCATGGGTGGTCTTTGAACAGCAATTAAATTTTCATCCTGTGGCAATATAAGAATTGATTCCTACAAAAAAATAATAAACTTACATATTTCAAAATAGAATCTTCATAATTCCTAATTGGATGAAAGAAATACATAATTGGTACTCAAATGGAAATCATTATCATTCCTAATACAACACCATAATACCACCTATTTCAACGCTCTGAATATAAACAGAGTATTGCTGTCTGAAATGGTACCGATTTCGTCGTTTTTAAAAGGCAGTGGTGAGAGCGCCAGACTTTGAAAAGAAAAACTGGGTTACAGTTCTTGTCAGATGCGGCCTGCAAGCCCCGCCCTATACACCTGAGCGCTCCCGTCGCGGTTTAGGTGAGGCCACGGGAACCACATTTCCCGGCGGGCCGCGCACGGCTCCGCGCCTGCGCATGGCAGTGGCGGCGGCGGCCGGAGGGACTCCCGCGCTATCCCGCCGCCTGCTCGCTCCTAGCCTGGTCTCTGACCCCGGCATGGAGGGTGTACCGGTGCTCACGAGGGGTAACTCAGCCGCTGCCAAAGCGGAGGGAGCCGCAGCCATGCCGCCCCCACCTCCCATGTCCCCCCCTGCCCTCACCCCGGCGCCCGCAGCGGGTGAGGAGGGTCCGCCGCCTTTGCCCGAGGCGGGGGCTCCCGGCTGCTCGGGCTCCCGGCCCCCTGAGTTGGAGCCGGAGCGCAGCCTGGGCCGCTTGAGGAGTCGCTTCGAGGACGAGGACGAGGAGTTGGAAGAGGATGAGGAGCTGGAGGAAGAAGAGGAGGAGGAAGAAGAGGAGATGAGCCACTTCTCGCTGAGGCTGGAGGGGTGCCGGCCCGAATCCGAGGACGAGGAAGAGGTATTTGTAGCCCCGCTGACCACGCGGGCCGGGCCCCCGCTGGCCGCCGCAGCCGCCCACACTTGCGTCGACCTCGGCCCTCCCTCCCGTGCCTGCCGAGCATGTGGGGCGGACTGGCCTCTGGCCCGTCCCGATTCCTTGCGGAGTCATTTTGTGAGGTTCCTGCGGATCACTCAGCCTCTCTCCCGGCCAGTCTTACTCGTCCTGTAAAGAATTATGGAAGCTACTGCGTGCCAGGCTGGTAGGCGCCACGGGCACAGCGCTCCTGCCCCCCAGGAGCTTATGGTCCTGGCGTTGAAAGGATGGTAAACCCCTTCCTACCTAGTCAGTCTTTTTGGGGGAATATTATTTTTTTAATGCGGTAGCGCACACTACCTGATAATACACCTGACCAGTCAGAATTAATATAAACTTGAACACCAATATCTGGAAAGTTTGCCCATTCAAAAAAAAAAAAAAGTAATTCATAAAATAAGATGCCTCTCATCTGGCAGTATACAGTATATCCAAAAGAATGGGATCGATTTGAAACATTGGTTTATACTGTGTTATTGTAACTACCAGCAGTATTTTGAAGGGTTGGAGTTACTGTGACATGTTTTCATGTTGCAAAGTAAGTTGCATATTGGTTATAATGAAATCTTGGGATTATGGCTTTACTACTCAAGAAGGCAAGGACTTGTATTTTAATAAAACTATTTCCATTGCATTTGCAGCGCCTGATTAATCTCTCTGAGCTGACCCCATACATCTTGTGTTCCATTTGCAAAGGTTACTTAATAGATGCAACTACCATTACAGAATGTCTTCATACATGTAAGCATATAGTTCACATTTCTGAATAATATATTTAAATTTGAAAATGCCTTGAAAGCATCCTAATTCAAACATTTTCTTTTTCAACAGTTTGTAAAAGCTGCATTGTAAGACATTTTTACTATAGCAACAGATGTCCAAAATGCAACATGGTAGTACATCAGACCCAACCTCTTTATAACATAAGGTAAGAGGAATGTATAAGTACTGTACAATTTATATTTTAATTATACTTTTTCCAAAAACTTGAAGTTTTATTTTGGGTAATACATTCTTGACCTATCTCAAAATTTGAAGAAAGGGAACTACCTATTTTTTAAAGAAATACATATAGAGTACTTACTGTGTACCAGGCACTGTGATACCTGCTGGGGACTTAATTAAAAAAGAAAAGAGGCCTGACCTGTGGTGGCTCAGTGGATAAAGCGTAGACCTGGAAACACTGAGGTCGCCAGTTCAAAACCCTGCACTGGTCTGGTCAAGGCACATATGGGAGTTGATGCTTCCAGCTCCTCCCCCCTTTCTCTCTTTCTTTCTCTCTCTCTCTCTCACTCTGTGTCTCCTCTCTAAAATGAATAAAATAAAAATAAAAATTAGAAAAGAAAAGAGGCGCAGGTCTGTTTTCCTGAGGATTTTAATTCCATCATTCAAGTTAATGAGGCCAGGTTAAGCTTGTCATTTTGAGTATATTTAGAATTCTATTTTCTAAAAGTAATACGTGCCTGAAACAACTGGCCTCTTTAGGATCGCCTGTCTGTCATAGGTCATTGTGGCTTATTAATCAGATTTTCAGTTCATGTTCGGTTTCCTAAGGAAAGAAAAATCCTAAACGTGGATTGCTTTCATTTGTTTGGCAAATACTACCTTCATAAATGAGTGCTTTGCAGGTGATCACAGAAGTTCAAAATATAGTATCTACCCTTAAGCTCACCTTCTTATCAAGGGAATAAAAACAGCACACATGAAACAATTCACTTATAATTATGATTACATATAATTACTTGAGGTTCCCTTAGATGAGAACCATGAGCGCTACCTAAAAGTAACTCACTTCTGAGTAGGCGATATCTACTCCCAAGAGAAAACAGTATTTACAAAGAGCATTAGTCACTCTGTGCCAAAATGCGTGTTTCTGAATTCTGAGGTATTCTTCATCCTTTCCTTTTATTAGGTTGGACCGACAATTACAAGACATAGTGTACAAATTAGTGATCAATCTAGAGGAAAGTAAGTTTATTTTATTACATGGTTATAAATCCCAGAATCTCTGCTGACTCTACTCGTTACATTTTAAGTGTAATTTAGTCTGTGTTTTATCATTTTTTAGGAGAAAAAAAGCAAATGCATGATTTCTATAAAGAAAGAGGTCTAGAAGTACCTAAACCTGGTAAGTTTGGGTGTATACTGTAATGTATTTATAGATTAAAGAACACTAACAATAAGATTTACTTCTTTTGAGGTTCTTTTTGGTGATCGCTGGTTATTTTATGATCAAAGAGAGAGAGATTTGAAGGTGATGAGGTAGTATAATCCAATTTAATTGTAAGAATTAAAGAGTATAGGCTCTGGAGTGGGATTGTCTGAGCTTGACCCCAGCTCTACCACTTTAGCTGTTTGACTGGCAAATTACTTCATTGTCTCAGCTTCCTCAATACAAAGTACTTAAAACCGTGCCTGGAACATAGTAACTGCTCAAACATTAGTTTTTATGATGATGGTAATGTCACAGTATGGAAGTTAAATAGATTTGGGTTTAAATCCTGGTTCTTCCACTTACTCTGTGGGTGACTTTTGGCAAATTGGCTAAACTGTAATCTCAGTATTTTTTACGTTAAAAAAAGTAGCAGTATCTATGTCATGGGATTATAACAAGGATTAAATGAGACGATGCATGTGAAGTGCTGAGCACAAGCCCTGAGCCCCTGGCACATAGTGCTTCTTAAGAGTTACCTACAACTGCTGTTGCTGTTATGATGAGCTCTCTCTGCGGCCCTGAGAAACCAGCCACACATCTGCCTTCCTTTGTGGCGTGGTCCCCAGGCTTGCCTGGAACAGATTAGCTGATGTTATTAAAATGAGATTGAGTGCTTTATGGTCTTTTAAGTAGTCGACATAGTTACAATAGTTGTGTAATTATTTTTCAAAGATAATCAATTTATGAAATTTTTATTCTAACTCAGCTTTTTTGTTTGGCTATCAAATAGCTGTTCCACAGCCAGTCCCTTCAAGCAAAGGAAGATCTAAGAAAGTCTTAGAATCGGTGTTTCGGATTCCACCTGAACTTGATATGTCTTTGTTACTAGAGTTCATTGGGTGAGTACCCTAAATCTCTATACCTCTTAACCTTAAAACAGAGAATATGTAAAGTCCCAACTGTTACAAAATCATCCTGAACTCAGGTAAAATCAAATGTTTCTGACTTCCTTTTCACAATTTTTTATGAAATACTTAAGACTTAGAAAAAGGTCTGATAACCCTTATATTTTCATCATTTGACTTAAGAAATAAACCATCCTAATATGGCAGAATCCGGTTGGCAAATATCTTCCTGTTCACTCTTCCTTTGCTTAGAGTTTGATAACCACACTCCTAAAAGTAATGATTTGTCATTCCCCTGCATTTTCTTTTTTTTTTTTTTTTTTTTTTTTAATTTCTTTTTATTTATTTTATTTATTTATTTTACAGAGTGAGAGAGAGAGAGAGAGAGAGAGAGAAAGGGGGGAGGAGCTAGAAGCATCAACTCCCATATGTGCCTTGACCGGACCAGTGCAGGGTTTTGAACTGGCGACCTCAGTGTTCCCAGGTCGACGCTTTATCCACTGCGCCACCACAGGTCAGGCTCTTTTTTTTTTTTGACAGAGACAGGGAGAAAGTCAGAGAGAGGAACAGACAGACAGGAAGGGAAAGAGATAGGAAGCATCAATTCTTTGTTGCAGCACCTTAGTGGTTCATTGATTGCTTTCTCATATGAGCCTTGACCCCGGGGGCTACAGCAAAGCAGAGCGACCCCTTACTCAAGCCAGCGACCTTGGGCTTAAGCCAGTGACCTTGAGCTTCAAACCAGGGACCTTTGGGCTCAAACCAGCCATCATGGGGTCATGTCTATGATCCCATGCTCAAGCCAGCGACCCTGCGCTCAAGCAGGTGAGCCTGCACTCTGATAGGTGACCTTGGGGTTTCAAACCTGGGTCCTCTGAGTCCCAGTCCGATGCTCTATTCACTGCACCACTGCCTGGTCAGGCTCCACTGCATTTTTAAAAATATATTTACTCAGGTATATCTTCCTAAATAATATGTAGAATTGTTTTTGCCCATTTAAAAACTCAAAATGGTATCATGCTGTGTTTTCCCATTTGTTTTTTTCACTAAGCATTGTGTGATTTACTCATATTGAGTATGTAGTTCATAACATCATTGCCTGGTATTCTCTTACATATACCGTAATTTATCTTTTCTTGTACTGTTGAATTTTTAAGTTGTTCCCAGGTTTTTGGGGGGTTTATTGCTATCTTAAACAATGTTACTTTAAATATTCTTTTACATATATTCTTGCATATATGCGAGATAGTTAGTTCTCTAGGAGTATATGTAGATTTGCTGAGTCTTAGGACATGTTTGTCTTCAAATTTACTTTTTTTTTTTTCAAATTGATTTCCAAAGTAGTTGGACATCTTTCTAACTCATAAATTGGTAGATTCATACACTGTAGCGTATGGTATACTGCAGCACTGTTAATAGACTGTCATAATTTCAGAGTTGGCTCATATCAAACTGTTTTCAAAATAGTTACATAGTTTGCAGAATAAACTAAAATGCCATTCTTGGAAAATCTAGATTTTTCATTTTATGTCACTGATGACTTTTATCTCTCAGTCACTTCTGGCTTATAAATCTTGGTTGCCTGTTTTATTTGTTTAGTGGTTTGTGCTATGCTGTTTTTATCTATTTATGTAGTTATCCTGTTTTCTTAACTGAAATCAAGGATCCCTGAGAGATGAGAAACCTTTCTTATGCCTCTGCAAAGCCCACGTAGTAGAGGTTGATATGATGAAACAATGATCTCTTCGAAGGAATGAGAAGAAACTATGTAATACTAAACTTTAAACCACCAATTTCAGTTATTAAAGAATGTTTCAACCTAAATGTCCAAAAGAAAACTGGTTAAATATTGATATATAGCACATGAACATATGCTACGATAGTAACATATGTGCTAATATGGGACAATCTGCAAAATGTCTTAAGTGAAAAAGAAAAAAGCAAGATTCAGAAGAGAATGTGTTGCATGTGCCTGTTTATGCTTTTATACAAAGGTTAGTGGGAAGTATACATTTATACATGTCTTTTACATGCACAGAACATTCCTAAAAGGACAGTTAGAAAATGTTAATGGCAGTTGCTTTTAAATTTCATTTTATTTATTTATTTTAGAGAGGAGACACAGAGTGAGAGAGAGAGAGAGAGAGAGAGAGAGCAGGGAGGAGCTAGAAGCATCAACTCCCATATGTGCCTTGACCAGACCAGTGCAGGGTTTTGAACTGGCGACCTCAGTGTTCTCAGGTCGACGCTTTATCCACTGCGCCACCACAGGTCAGGCAGGTAGTTGCTTTTAGAAAAGGGCAGTGGAATCTTGAGTCTAGGATAGGAAGAAAGTTTTACTTTTCACCCTGGCTGGGTAGTTCAGTTGGTTAGAGCATTCATTGTTCCTGTACACAAAAGTTGTGTGTTCAATCCCAGGTTGGGACACATGCAGGAATAGATCAGTGTTTTTGTCTCTTTCTCTTCCTTCCTCTCCTAAAAATCAATCAACAAAAATTTTTTAAAAGAGGTATGTATTGGTTAAAGTAATTAAGCTCACTTATCAATAGTGAACTTTGTCCTTAAAATAAAAGAAAAAGTTTTACTTTTCATTGTATTTGCATTTTTACCATGTAACCTGATTTTTAATAAGTCTAATTAAAATGAGAAAATTGAAAGGGTTTTCTATTTTTATTTATTTATTTGGTATTTTTCCGAAGTGAGAAGCAGGGGAGAGGCAGACAGACAGACTCCTCCTGCATGCACCCAACTGGGATCCACCCGGCATGCCCACTAGGGGGTGATGCTCTGCCCATCTGAGGTGTTGCTCTGTTGCAGCTGGAGCCGTTCTAGCGCCTGAGGTGGAGGCTATGGAGCCATCCTCAGCTCCCGGGCCAACTTTGCTCCAATGGAGCCTTGGCTGCGAGAGGGTAAGGGAAAGATAGAACAGAGAGGGGGAAGGGTGGAGAAGCAGATGGGCACTTCTCCTGTGTGCCCCTGGTCGGGAATCAAACCCAGGACTTTCACACGCCGGGCTGACATTCCTCTGCTGAGCCAACTGGCCAGGGCCAGGTTTTCTATTTTTAAAAAATTACTTTCGCGAAATGTAAACTTTTCCACTAATTTACAATCAATATTTTTACACCTTTTTTGAAAAGTAGCATCCCTGGCTGGTTAGCTCAGTGGTAGACCATCACCAGCATGTGGAAGCCCTGGGTTCAATTTCTGGTCAGGGTACACAGGAGAAGCAACCATCTGCTTCTCCACCACAACTCCTCCATCTTCTCTCCCTCCCCCTCCTCTCTCCCACCTCCCACAGCCATGGCACAATTGGTTCCAGCAAGATGGCCCCTAGCAATGAGGATGGCTTGTGGAGTTACAGCCTAAAAATAGCTCAGTTGCCGAGCAATGGTCCCAGATGGGCAGAGCATTGATTGCACCTGGTAGGGGGCTTGTTATGTGGATCCCTGTCGGGGTGCTTGCAGGTGTGTGTGTGGGAGTCTGTCTCTGTTCCCCTCCTCACACTTGAAAGAAAAAGGGAGAGAGGGAAAAGTAGCAGGGATGCACTTTTGAAAAGTAGCAGTAATGTACTTCCTGGCTGGGTAGCTCAGTTGGTTAGAGCATTGTCCCAATATGCCAAGGTCTTGGGTTCCATCCCTGGTCAAGGCACATACAAGAATCAACCTATAGGTGCATAAATAAGTAGAACAAGTCAATGTCTCTCTCTCTCTCCCTCTCTCTCCTTCTCTCCCTCCCTCTCCTCTCCCTCCTTTTCTCTCCTGTTAGAGTTGCAATTAAGTACTACTTGTGGAGACAAAATACTTCAGCAAGGCAACTTTAATAACTTCTGCAGAAGGGTGTGCTGCCACTAGCCCTGTGATTCTTAACCTGGGTTCTATCGAACCCTAGGGGTTTGATGAGTCGGTCTCGGGTTCCGAGAAACCTCTGCCGCGGAGGCCAGAATAAAGTAATACCGTAATTTGTTGTGAGTTCATGCACTTTGTTGGTTTTGTTCTTTGAGCAAGGTGATGTTCATGCATGGCTCATTTTGTGCACCAGTAAAAAAACATATACCTATGTCTTGAATTTGGGGGGGAAAATCGTATTTTATTTATTACTAAAGAAGGGATCGGTGAATGCGCATATGAAACTGGTGGGTTCAGTACCTCAAAAAAGGTTAAGAACCACTGCACTAGTGAAAGCCGGCCAGCAAGCCTGCAGGCAGGGGGGCAGGGGAGTGGGTTCTGTTTTTATCCCTAACAGCTCCCCTAGGCTGGGTCTTGCCCCCTTTAGCTGGGGTGTTGACCGTACAATCTCACTGTTTCCTGATTGGGTAGTTTAAATGGCCTTGAGAAGGGGGAAGGGAGAGGTGGGAATAGAGAAACTGGATGAAGGGGGATGGAGAAATTCCTGTTGAAGAACAGAACATGAGGTAAACAAGTTTTCCTTTACTCCCTCTCCCTCTTCTAAAATCAATAAATTAAAATGCTCTTGCTATACACACTATATTCTTTTTATAATCTTCTACTTTAAACACAGAAACTGAAAAACAGAAATGAGTATGAGACTATTTTTTCTTTTTTTTTAATTTTTATTATTATGAAACTATCTTAAGATCACAAAACATGCATACCCAATTTAAGGGAGAAATCTAATTTCACATTCCAGTTTTTGAAAAGTCACTGTTCAGAGGCTAAACCTACCTTAGCTTCTTTGCTCTTCTAATTTCAGCAGGTTTACCTGCTAGACCAAATCTGCCCTTATACTTACTTACACCAGGTTAAAACACATCTCCCTTGTCCTGAAAAAGCTTCCTATTAGTTACCGTCAGCAGTCTAACTTTTGTGGAAACACAAAAGATTTTACCCTATAGTGAAAATGTGGGGATTTAATTCTGGGGACTAGGGACTACAAAAGGACTCTTTGCTGACAGAACCTCTCTTTCAAATGGACACCCTGCAGCAGTGAAAGCTTTCTTTTCCTTGATCATTTGATAACAAATAAAGGAGTATAATAAAAGGCAGACTGTGTACCCATCATAATCCTCAAGTTCAATTCTCTTGTTTTACAGATCGGGAAGCTGAAGCTCTGAGAAGTTACCAGTTCCCTGAGGGCAACGGTCATGGCTGATGTATTCAAACAATACTCTCAGCAGCTAGCAGAGTGCTGTTGCTGTTTGGTACATGGCAGGTCCTTAATAAACATCTTGTGAATAAACAAAAAGCAATTCGTCTAACTTTATAAAAACCAGATAGCAGAGGAGCTAGAACATAAATCTAGATCTCCTTATTCCAAGTGAGGGTCTTTTTTTAAAAAATTTATTTTTATTTTAGTCATTTTAACTTCTTTTTATTTATTTTAGAGAGGAGACACACACACACAGAGAGAGAGAGAGAGAGAGAGAGAGAGAAAGGGGGGAGGAGCTGGAAGCTCAACTCCCATATGTGCCCTGACCAGACCAGTGCAGGGTTTTGAACTGGCGACCTCAGTGTTCCCAGGTTGACGCTTTATCCACTGCGCCACCACAGGTCAGGCCAAAATGAAAAATTTTTAAGAAAAGTGGCAGTAATGTGAAGATGGCAGATATGTAACGGTGCGCCATAATTATCTCTTTTTTTGCTAAATCAATAATTACATGTGGCAGTCTTTCCTAATGAGGGAGACTTGACCGCTGTGTTCAAGGCAGTCATTACCTCTTGCCAAAGTGTTACATTATTAACACATTTCCTGTTATAAAAAAAAGACCCTCGAGCCTGACCTGTGGTGGCGCAGTGTATAAAGCGTTGACCTGGGAACACTGAGGTCACCAGTTCAAAACCCTGCACTGGTCTGGTCAAGGCACATATGGGAGTTGATGCTTCTAGCTTCTCTCTCTCTCTCTCTCTCTCTCTCTCTCTCTCTCTCTGTATGTGTGTGTCTCCTCTCTAAAATAAATAAAAAGAAGTTAAAATGACTAAAATAAAAATAAATTTTTTAAAAAAAGACCCTCACTTGGAATAAGGAGATCTAGATTTATGTTCTAGCTCCTCTGCTATCTGGTTTTTATAAAGTTAGACGAATTGCTTTTTGTTTATTCACAAGATGTTTATTAAGGACCTGCCATGTACCAAACAGCAACAGCACTCTGCTAGCTGCTGAGAGTATTGTTTGAATACATCAGCCATGACCGTTGCCCTCAGGGAACTGGTAACTTCTCAGAGCTTCAGCTTCCCGATCTGTAAAACAAGAGAATTGAACTTGAGGATTATGATGGGTACACAGTCTGCCTTTTATTATACTCCTTTATTTGTTATCAAATGATCAAGGAAAAGAAAGCTTTCACTGCTGCAGGGTGTCCATTTGAAAGAGAGGTTCTGTCAGCAAAGAGTCCTTTTGTAGTCCCTAGTCCCCAGAATTAAATCCCCACATTTTCACTATAGGGTAAAATCTTTTGTGTTTCCACAAAAGTTAGACTGCTGACGGTAACTAATAGGAAGCTTTTTCAGGACAAGGGAGATGTGTTTTAACCTGGTGTAAGTAAGTATAAGGGCAGATTTGGTCTAGCAGGTGAACCTGCTGAAATTAGAAGAGCAAAGAAGCTAAGGTAGGTTTAGCCTCTGAACAGTGACTTTTCAAAAACTGGAATGTGAAATTAGATTTCTCCCTTAAATTGGGTATGCATGTTTTGTGATCTTAAGATAGTTTCATAATAATAAAAATTAAAAAAAAAGAAAAAATAGTCTCATACTCATTTCTGTTTTTCAGTTTCTGTGTTTAAAGTAGAAGATTATAAAAAGAATATAGTGTGTATAGCAAGAGCATAGACTTTGAAGACTCTAATTCAAGGTGTGTAACCCTTGGGGGATGTAGCTTAACTTCTCTAATCATCAGTTTCCATATTTCTAAATTGGGGATTATAATAGCACCTCACAGCATTGTTGTATGAATCAAGACATGATAGTCTTAACATGTCTAAACTATACATTATCAATATATGAATATTGTAAGAAATCTACCTAGTACTCTTTCCCTGCCACTGTGGAGTTTGCATGGAGGTGGAGGCATGGTATGTTCAAGATTTGGCTCCACCTATAACCCACGACCTTGGCCAAGGAAGGCATTGCTGCTGGAAGTGTGACAGACAATAATTCTGCTTTATAAGAGGTGCTGAAGACCACCCCTCCATGATGGCCAAGCATGCAGTTTGCAAAGCTGCCAGAGCCTTAGACGAGCTGCAAGCCCACCTTTGTGCACTTGCATCCAACTGTGATGACTCTCTGTATGTGAAGTTGGTGGAAGCCCTTTGTCCTGAACACCAAGTCAACCTAATTAAGATTGACAACAAAAAACTAGGAGGATGGGTAGGCCTCAGTGAAATGAACAGAGAGAGAAAGCCCAGTAAAGTGGTTGGTTGCAGTTGTATGGTGATTAAGGACTATGGCAAAGTCTCAGGCGAAGGATACCATTGAGTAGTACTTCAAGTGCAATAAATTAACAATTGAACTTGGCTTTTGTTTAAAAAACATCTAGGAAAGGTTATTATAGAGAAAAAAATAATTGTGATAGAATAAAAAGCAAAAAAAAGTTTTGAAAATGTTAGAATGCTACCTGTGGGGGAAGTCTAAATATTAAGAATATTCTGACCTGCCCAGGTGGTAGCTCAGTGGATAGAGCATTTGACTGGGACGCAGAGGACCCAGGTTCGAAACCCTGAGGTCACTGGCTTGAGTGTGGGCTCATTCTATTTGAGCACAGGCTCACCAGCTTGAGCACAGAGTCACTGGCTTGAGTGTGGGATCATAGACATGACCCCATGGTCACTGACTTGAACCCAAATGTTGCTGACTCGAATCCAAGGTCACTGGTTTGAGCAAGGGGTCACTCTTGCTTCTGGGTCAAGGCACATATGAGAAAGCAATCAATGAACAACTAAGGAGCCACACAAAGAATTGATGCTTCTCATCTCTCTCCCGTCTTGCCTGTCTGTCCCTCTCTGTCTCTTTCTCTGTCTCTGTCATACACAAAAAAGAATATTCTGAAAAGTTAAGAAGATTATAATAAGTGACACGGACTTCCCCAAAGCTGCTGGTGCACTACACAAAGCTTCATTACCAGCCAGATCCAGTGCAAGAACATATAATAATAATTGGACAGTTTTGATATTCCCAAACCTTGTAACTTCAGTATTTCTGAAGTTGGAAACTCCCACACCAAAAAAACTATTGCATGTTCCAAAAGTTTTGCCAGAGAAGGAACACACCAATAATGGAGTGATTTTTACTAAAGGGCAACAACAAAAAAAAGAATATCATTTAAATTCCTGGAAGTATACCAAGTATTATAAAATACCACTGCCTTTTCCTTACCACTAGATGGCAGAAATGACAACTACATTTATTTTCTAAAGGGTTAGTTGACCATGTTTTAAAATTAACTTGATGTTATTTAAATGTTTATATTCATGTTATTTTTCTGTGAGTAAATATATAGTTTAAAATATTTTACTGAGGCCTTGGCTAGGTGACTCAATGAATAGACAGTTGTCCCACCATGCCAAGGTCACGGAATCCATTCCCCAGGCAGGGCACATATGAGAAGCAACCAAATAGTGCACCATTAAATGGAACAACTAAGTGGAACAACAATTTGATGCTTCTCTCTCTTCCTCCCACCTCACCCCCTTTCTCTCTCTCTTTTAAATCAATGGAAAAATAATTTCTAATATTTTGTATTGATTAATTTTGCTTATTTTTCAGTGCTAATGAAGGCACAGGACATTTTAAGGTATTTTATTTTTTATTTACTTTATGAGAGGATCTTGTAACACAAATTTAAGAATCAGGTTAGCAATCGTAGAGATTTTCTTATAATGAAGGGTGCTTTATAAATAACAGTTGTATGAAATATGCCCTCTTACAGTAGTTTTATGAGAAAATAGTTTTGAAGTAGGGGATCAGTAGTCTAAGGAAGAATAAGTGACTCATTTTAAAAGTTGAAAGCTAAATGCTATGTTCATTCGGTGATAAAAAATGTTTCAAAGCATTTTTTTGTATAGTTGGCATTTAGAGTTAAATATGAGCTTAAAATTTTATTTGCATGTACCATTTTTAGCTCAAGTTAACCTGCCCCAACTTGTTACTTGGCAAGCTTATTGTTTTTCTTTTAATTCTGTATTTATAATGGAGTTCTAGTTAAAGATTTTGATATTATAGCTCAGTATTCTATACTACTTAAAAAGCTGTGTTTATATACCTTATCTTTGAGTTCAAATAAGTATGTCTGACTAGAATGATTCCTGGTTATTAAACTTTTACCATGTAGCTCTGCAGCATAAAAATCATAAACACTATTTGTTCAATTTAAAAGCATTTCACAAAGGAGTAAGTTAGTCCAAAAATTTTTAGGAGTCATTTTTTTAAACTTTTAATTGTGGAAATTTTTAAACATCCTGGAAAGTAGACAAAATAGAACCTTTATGAATCCATCATCTAGCTTTACCAATAAACTGATGGCTAATAGTATTTGTCTTATTTCTCCATCTACTTACCTTCCTTCTAATATTCTGAAACAAATTGTCATTTTGCTACTTCATCCATAAATATTTCAGTATTCTTTAAAAATGCCTTCTTTTAATGACCACATATCCAAAAAGATTACAAAAATGTCAGTATCATGAAACATAAAGTGTCAGAACTATTCTAGATTAAAGGAAATGACAGAAACTTGACAGTTGCAATGTATGATCCTTCATTAACAATAACTCTTAAGTGCTTACTATGTGCCAGCAATTGTTAATTGTTGTTTACCTATGTCTATCACTTACCTCATGCTAATTTTGTGAAGTAGATGCTATTATTCCTATTTTACAAATGGGAGCATGAAGACATAGAAAGGTTCACGAGCTTGCCCAAAGTCTTGTAACTAGAAAATGAAAGAACCAGGGTTTAAACCCAGGCATTCGGTCTGTCTCTGGAATTACGTGCACTTACCGTCTGTACTGTCTGCTACCCTGTGGTAATAGGGATGGATCTATTGTCAGGAAAGGTCTTAAGAAACCAAACTACAGGTCAGAAAGCTGAGCGCTGTTATATGGAAAACACATGTGCCTCACCTGTCTAGATCTTCTTGGTAACCATTCTAGAATGACTCCCTCTTTGCTAGTGCTAGAAAACCACTGCTCAGGTTTTCCTAAAAAGATACCCATTTAGTTCTGGTTACCTCAGCTTTTTGTTTGCATTAGATAATATCCTTAAAATTTCTGTAGAAAGAGTGGCTGGATAAGCATTAATTTCTACTTTAAAACCCTGTGGTCTCGCCTGACCTGTGGTGGCGCAATGGATAAAGCGTCGACCTGGGATAAAGGTCGCCAGTTCAAAACCCTGCACTGGTCTGGTCAAGGCACATATGGGAGTTGATGCTTCCAGCTCCTCCCCTCTTTCTTTCTCTCTCTCTCTCTCTCACTCTGTGTCTCCTCTCTAAAATGAATAAAATAAAATAAAAATAAATTAAAAAAAAAAAGATTTGAAAACCCTGTGGTCTCTCCACCTGTTACTGCAGACTATTGGGTCAGATTCCAGCCACATATGTCTAGATGTTAATCTTTTTCTACTTAAAAAAGAAAACCCTCTATTATAAAATATTTTAAACTCATACACAAGTAGACAGAGTAGTAAAATGAACACCCATGTACATATTACTCAAATAATTATAAACTCATAGCCAATCTCATTTCATCTATGCCTTCATTGCTTTTCTTCCCATATACAGTGTGTCCGTAAAGTCATGGTGCACTTTTGACCATGTGACCGGGCAAAAGTGCACCATGACTTTACGGACACACTGTATTTTGAGGCAGATCTCAAAACATATCTCAGTAAACAATTCAGTTTGTTTCTAAAAGACAAGGACTTCTTATGGACATTATAATGATACAAAAATTTTAAAAATTAACAGTGATACCTTAATCACATATCCACATGCCATTTAAATATCCATACATTGTCTCTTGAAAACTGTTTTATAGATTAGTTTAGATCAGGATCCAAATAAGATCCATACATTGTAATTGGTTGATATATCTCTTATTTATAGCCCTTTCATTTAAAAAAAAATTTTTTTTTTTTAGTATAGCAGTTCATCCTCCATTTATTTTTCCTTAGAGTTTTTTTGTTGAAAAAACAGGAATTAGACATTTAATTTTGGGTATTCACTCTCTTTCATTAAATTTTACTTAGTTATTTTTTTTGATGAGGTGGTAAAATGAACCAGTAAGCCTTATTCTGTTAAAAAATTATTATCATGATTTTCAGAGGGGATGCTAAGCAGAAAATATTTTCTTTGATAGCTAAACTAACTCATTTTATAGTAACTTTTTTGATAAATCTGTTGAATCTTTGCTATAACTTTTTCTTTAGGGTTTATACATTTTTTGTATATATAATCTGAAAATATTCATTTGCAGCCATTGGAAAAGAAGTTTGTCCGAGTCTCAGGAGAAGCAACTATTGGGCATGTAGAAAAATTTCTCAGAAGAAAAATGGATCTTGATCCAGCTTGTCAGGTAGAGTACATGTGTGTAAAAGAACAGGTGAAGTAGTGAGGTTACCTTTGGCATATTTAAGAAAGAATTGTGTCTAGCATTTCATGCAGTGGCTTTTGTCTTATGGTATTGTAGATGTTGTATATGCTAATTAATATTGGTACACAGTGATTCCTACCCCAGCTTCAATCATATTTGACTTACTGTCTGTTTCTCATGCTGTTGATGACTATCTATCTACAAGACACCTAGAAGAGTAAAATTAGCTAATATAGAACCTATTAGTTTTTGTGGGTTTTTTTTTTACAGGGACAGCGAGAGAGTCAGAGAGAGGGATAGATAGGGACAGACAGACAGGAACAGAGAGAGGTGAGAAGCATCAGTCATTAGTTTTTCATTGCCATTGCGACACCTTAGTTGTTCATTGATTGCTTTCTCACATGTGCCTTGACCGCGGGCCTTCAGCAGACCGAGCCACCCCTTGCTGGAGCCAGCGACCTTGGGTCCAAGCTGGCGAGCTTTTGCTCAAGCCAGATGGGCTTGTGCTCAAGCTGGTGACCTCGGGGTCTCAAATCTGGGTCTTCCGGCATCCCAGTCCGACGCTCTATCCACTGTGCCACCGCCTAGTCAGGTTATTTTTGCTTTTTAATTAGTCCAATTTAAAAGGAATTTTTGTTCTTCATTTGTAAAATTTCATATAACAATTTTTATTAAAATACCTATTTGCTGTATAGTAAGTTAATAGATATTTTAAAGCTGGCTGAAATTTTGCTAGTGTTTTTAATACCAGTATTTACTGGTATTAAATATATAGTAAATATCTATTAAAGCCAATGAAATGTGACTTCTCTTACTGAATTTGACATAATGTTGGCTGTGCCTCATGGCATCTGAAAAGTAGAAAGGACTAATCTATCACCTTGTAGCCATAACATATATCAGGTTATTCTTGTCTTTTGATTAGAAATATATAGCTGTTTAGAGACTCCTGGACAAAGAATTGTGAGTGATCCCATAACAGTCTGTTATTTCTAAAAGCAGAAAGAAGTTGCAAGACTTAAACCTAGTGTGTAGAATAACTAAAGTAGCATCCAAAAGGGTGTTTTCTAGGATATAGATTATGTCCTCTGGCTAGATATTGATCAGAGTACTATTAGCATTTATAAGTTTCACATTTGATGTTTTAAGAAATTTGGATGCCAGAACTCTAAATTGGATTTATTGTGTATAAAAGTGTGGGTTTATTTTTTTCCTCATATCATAGAATTCAAGGCTTTTAGCATTTTGAAATAAAGTGATTAAAAATATTTGTTTCAACCTTTAATTTTCTTGGTCAATACCTGGCTCTCTAGGTAAATATTTTTGTCCTATTCGGATACTGTATAGCTAATAACATTGATAAATTACCATTCCACCAAAATGTTAAAATAATAGAACAGAGAATTATCAAATATGCTGACCTGTTAATTTGTGTCTAAAATGATTCACCTTGCCTGACGTGTGGTGGTGTAGTGGATCAAGCATCAACCTGGAACGCTGAGGTCGCCTGTTCAAAACCCTGAGCTTGCCTGGTCAGGGCACATATGGGAGTTGATGCTTCCTGCTCCTCTCCACCTTCTCTCTCTCTCTCTCTCTCTCTCTCTCTCTCTCTCTCTCTCTCTCCTCTAAAATGAATATAATAAATAAAAATAATTTAATAAAAATAAAATTTTAAATGTTTCACCTTCTAAATACAAGAGAAAAGTAAAAAGAGTTACTTCTGTTTTGAGCAAAACATTGAGTTAGTTAACCATTAATCAAAATAAAATTCTTGGCAAACCTAGTCACTTGAGTCTGCTATTCTGACCTTCTTTAAACTAATTGGTACTAGGTAGGAAATGTGTGCTTTGTTTACGGGACTGTGACCTTCATATATGGTTATTTACTATCAGGAGTGACTGACTACTAGAAGACCGTTAAGAGATGAAATACTTTTTAAAGTTATTTATAGCAGGTCAAAATAAAGAAGACAGTGTTGAAATATAAAAAATACAGATCGTGCCTGACCTGTGGTGGCGCAGTGGATAAAGCATCAACCTGGGAACACTGAGGTCGCCAGTTCAAGACCCTGCACTGGTCTGGTCAAGGCACATATGGGAGTTGATGCTTCTAGCTCCTCCCCCCTTTCTCTCTCTCTCTCTCTCTCTCTCTGTGTCTCCTCTCTAAAATGAATAAATAAAAAAATAAATTAAAAAAAAAAAATACAGATCGTTTGTTCTTAAAAAAGATTTAATTCAGCTGGACCAGTGGTGGCGCAGTGGATAAAGTGTCGACCTGGGAACACTGAGGTTGCCAGTTCAAGACCCAGGACTTGTCTGGTCAAGGCACATATGGGAGTTGATGCTTCCTGCTCCTCCCCTCTTTCTCTCTCCTCTCTAAAATGAATAAATAGTAAATAAATAAATTTAAAAAAATATGTTTATAAAAAAAGATTTAATTCAAATTCAGAAATCAATATGATTACCTAAATTAATTTTTTTCACATAGAAATCCCAGTTTCTGTGAATTAACCTGATTGATTTTGTGGTGTTTTGAACTCATTGGTGTCCTTTTTTTTTTTTTTTGTGAGAGAGGCAGACAAACAGATAGGGAGGGAGACAGATGAGAAGCATCAATTCATATTTGCGTTACTTTAGTTGTTCATTGATTGGTTCTCAAATGTGCCTTGCTGGGGGCTCCAGCCAAGCCAGTGACCTTGGGCTCAAGCCAGTGACAGTGGGATCATGTTAATGAGCCCATACTCAAGCCTGCAATGCCAGGCTCAAGCCAGTGACCTTGGGGTTTTGAACTGGGAACTTCAGCATCCCAGGTTGATGCTCTATCCACTGAGTCACCACCAGTCAGGCTCATTGATATCTTAATGTATTTTGTTTTTTTGTTACTCCTGTATTGTATTCTTTTGTAGATACATTGATCTTCAGACTTTATTTGCTTTTATGAAATGAGATTTAGAAAATATATATCACATTAACCACTAAAAATTCTTTATATAAAATATGTGATATTAGCCTGATCTGTGATGGTGCAGTGGAAAAAGCATCGACCTGGAATTCTAAGGTCACCAGTTCAAACCCCTGGGCTTACCTGGTCAAGGCACATACAAGAAGCAAGTTGATGGCTTCCTGCCCCCCTCCATCCTTTCTTTCTCTCTGTCTTCTGTCTAAAATCAATCAATAAATAATCTTACAAAAAGATGTGATATTAGATTTTGTTGTTAACTCAACCATAATTAATTTAATCTTAAAAGTAAGTTTCTTCAACTTAACATCACATCTTATTAAAAAACTAGAAAAAGAAGAACAAAGGCAACCCAAAATCAGCAGAATAAAGGAAATAATAAAAATCAGAGCAGAAATAAATGAAATAGAGACCAGGAAAACTATAAAAAAATAAATAAAACAAGGAGCTGGTTCTTTGAAAAGATAACAAAATTGACAAACCCTTGGCAAGACTCACTAAGGAAAAAAGAAAAAGGACTCGTATAAACAAAATCCAAAATGAAAGAGGAGAAATCACCACAGATATTATAGATGTACAAAGAATTATCATAGAATACTATGAAAAACTATATGCCATCAAATTTAACAATCTAGAAGAAATGGATAAATTCCTAGAACAATACAATCTTTCTAGACCGAATCATGAGGAAGCAGAAAGCCTAAACAGACCCATAAGCAGGGAGGAAATAGAAACAACTGTCAAAAACCTCCCCCCAAAAAAAGTCCAGGGCCAGATGGCTATATTAGTGAATTCTATCAAACATTCAAAGAAGATTTGGTTCCTGTTCTACTCAAAGTCTCCCAAAAAATTGAAGAAGAAATACTTCCAAACACATTTTATAAGACCAACATAACCCTCATACCAAAACCTGGCAAGGACAACACAAAAAAAGAAAACTACAGACCAATATCTCTATTAAATACAGATGCTAAAATACTAAACAAAATACTAGCAAGTCGAACACAACAACACATTAAGAAAATAATTCATCACGATCAAGTGGGATTTATCCCTGAATCACAAGCATGGTTCAACATACGTAAAACAATTAACATAATATACCATATCAACAAAACAAAGAACAAAAACCATATGATCCTATCAATACATGCAGAAAAGGCATTCGATAAAATACAACATCATTTTATGTTTAAAACACTCAACAAAATGGGTATAGAAGGAAAATATCTCAACATAATATAGGCCATTTATGACAAACCATCAGCTAACATATTAAATGGCAAAAAACTGAAAACTTTTCTCTAAAATCAGGAACAAGACAAGGCTACCCACTCTATCCACTCTTATTCAAGGAAGTGCTGGAAGTTCTAGCCAGTACAATCAGACAAGAGAAAAAAATAAAAGGCATTCATATTGGGAAAGAAGAAGTAAAGGTTTCCCTTTTTGCAGATGATATTATCCTGTACATCAAAAACCCTAAAGATGCCTGACCAGGCAGTGGCGCAGTGGATAGAGCGTCGGACTGGATGCAGAAGATGCAGGTTCGAGACCCCGAGCTCACCAGCTTGAGCGCGGGCCCATCTGGCTTGAGCAAAAGTTCGTCAGCTTGGACCCAAGGTCGCTGACTCCAGCAAGGGGTTGCTCGGTCTGCTGAAGGCCCGTGGTCAAGGCACATGTGAGAAAGCAATCAATGAACAATTAAGGTGTTGCGACGGCAATGAAAAACTAATGATTGATGCTTCTCACCTTTCTCTCCGTTCCTGTCTGTCTGTCCCTATCTATCCCTCTCTCTGACTCTCTCTCTGTCCCTGTAAAAAAGAAACCCAAAGACTCCACAAAAAGAATATTAGAAACAATAAACCAATACAGTAAGATCACAGGATACAGAATTAATATACAGAAATCTATTGCCTTCTTATATGCCAACAATGAAACTTCAGAAAATGAACTCAAAAAAATAATCCCTTTTATGGTTGCAACAACAACAACAAAAAATACCTAGGAATAAACATAACAAAGAATGTAAAGGACCTATATAATGAAAACTACAAAGCATTGTTAAAGGAAATTGAAAAAGATACAATGAAATGGAAAATATTTCTTGTTCTTGGATAGGAGAAATAAATATAGTTAAAATGACCATATTACCCAAAGCAATATACAAATTTAATGCAATTCCCATCAAAATTTCAATGTCATTTTTTAAAGAAATGGAACAAAAAATCAGGTTTATATGGAACTATAAAAAGCCCCAAATAGCCAAAGTAATCCTAAGGAGAAAGAATGAAGCTGGGGCATTACAATACCTGACTTTAAATTATATTACAGAGCCACTATAATCAAAACAGCATGGTATTGGCAGAAAAATAGCCACTCAGACCAATGCAACAGAATAGAGAGCTTAGAAATAAAACCACATATATATATATATATATATATATATATATATATATATATATATATGATCAAATCATCTTTGATAAAGGAGTCAAAAACACAATGGAAGAAAGAAAGCCTCTTCAATAAATTGTGCTGGGAAAACTGGATAGTCACATGCAAAAGAATAAAACTTAATTACAGCCTGACCTGTGGTGGTGCAGTGGATAAAGCGTCGACCTGAGAACACTGAGGTCGCCAGTTCAAAACCCTGCACTGGTCTGGTCAAGGCACATATGGGAGTTGATGCTTCCAGCTCCTCCCCTCTTTCTCTCTCTCTCTCACTCTGTGTCTCCCTAAAATGAATAAATAAATAAATTAAAAAAAAAAAATTACAGTTTGTCTCCTTGTACCAAAATTAATTCAAAATGGATCAAAGACCTAAATATAAGATATGAAACAATAAATTACATAGAAGAAAACATAGGTACTAAACTCATGGACCTTGGCCATAAAGAACACTTTATGAATTTGACTCCAAAGGCAAGGGAAGTGAAGGCAAAGATAAATGAATGGGACCACATCAGATTAAGCTTTCGCACATCAAAGAAACTGACAGCAAAACAAACAGCCAACTAAATGGGAGATGATATTTTCAAACAGCTCAGATAAGGGCCTAATAGCTAAAATATACAAAGAACTCACAAAACACAACAAACAACCAAACAATCCAATAAAAATATGGGAAGAGGACATGAACAGACACCTCTCCCAGGAAGAAATACATATGGCCAACAGATATATGAAAAGATGCTCGTCTTCACTAGCTATTAGAGAAATGCAAATCAAAACTACAATGAGATATCACCTCACACCTGTTAGATTGGCTATTATCAACAAGACAGGTAATAACAAGTGTTGGAGAGGCTGTGGAGAAAAAGGAACCCTTTTTCACTGTTGGTGGGAATGTAAAGTAGTATAACCACTATGGAAGAAAGTATGGTGGTTCCTAAAAAAATTAAGAACTACCATATGACCCAGCAATCCCTCTACTGGGTATATACCCCCAAGCTCAAAAACATTGGTACGTAAAGACACATGCAGCCCCATATTCATTGCAGCATTGTTCACAGTGGCCAAGACATGGAAACAACCAAAAAGCCCTTCAATAGAAGATTAGGTAAAGAAGATGTACATACATACTATGGAATACTACTCAGCCATAAGAAATGATGAGTAGGATCATTTATGACAACATGGATGGACCTTGATAACATTATACTGAGTGAAATAAGTAAATCAGAAAAAACTAGGAGCTGTATGATTCCATACATAGGTGGGACACAAAATTGAGACCACGGACATAGATAAGAGTGCAGTGGTTACCAGGGGGAGGGGAGGGGAGGAGGGGGAGGAGTGAAGGGAGGGGAGGGGCATAAAGAAAACCAAATAAAAAGTGATGGAGGACAATTTGACTTTGGGTGATGGGTATACAACATAATCAAACGTCAAAATGATCTGGAGATGTTTTCTCTGAATCTATATGTACTCTAATTAATCAATGTCACCCCGTTAAAATTAGTTGTCTAAATAAAATTTAAAAAAGGATAGTTTCTTTTTTAGTTAGCCCTTGCCTAGCATCTAGGAACTTGATTTGCAAGTTCTCTACACTAATATGAAAAGTTTCCTAACTGATAATGGTGTTTCATTGTGCCTAGACTGTACAAACAATGGCTCTGTGATAATACCTGCTTTTCTTTTGGGAATCTGTAATTTGGTAGTTGCTAGGTCGAGAATGCCAACATGACCAGACCTCAATAAAAAACCTAACCTCTGAGCCTCAAATTGACTTTCCTGCGCAATAACATTGCATAAATTGGCTGCATTTCTACTGTAGAGAAAGGAGTATTCAGGGTATATCTCCTCGTGGACTGAGAAAGGAAAGCATAGGGTATATTTCCTCCTGGACCAGGAGGGAAGAATGTGTGAATTTCTCCAGATGCTACCTACATTTCCCCACTATTCATCTTGCTGTGTTGCTATGATAACTTAAAACTGATCATGCCGAGTTCTCTGCGTCCTTCCAGCAAATTACCAAATATGTGAGTCATGTTTGTGGAACCCTCAGAGATGAGAATCTGTTTGAATGAAGTCTGTTTATGAAATATTTATAGTAAAATATCTTTTTTAAAATCAGCATTTAAATGAAGCAATTTAAATGTTTATCAGTAAAATGGATATGTAAATTATGATATATTCATACAGTGGAACACTATGCAGCTATTAAAGAGAAAGAAAGATAACTATGTACTCCAAAAGATGTTCATAGTATATTAAGGGGTTTTTTAAATTTTTAAATAGAGAATTTGTAGAGCAATAATATGTGGTATAATACCATTTTTAAAAAAACAAACCCACATGCAGACATAGCATCTAGAACTGTGCATATCAAACTGTTAGTAATTGGCCAACCTTTGGTGGGGTTCAAGATTAAGTTAAAAAGAAAAATATAGTGCCTGACCTGTGGTAGCGCAGTGGATAAAGCGTCAACCTGGGAACACTGAGGTTGCCAGTTCAAGACCCTGCACTGGCCTGGTCAAGGCACATATGGGAGTTGATGCTTCCAGCTCCTCCCCCCTTTCTCTCTTTCTCTCTCTCTCTCTCTCTCTCACTCTGTGTCTCCTCTCTAAAATGAATAAAATTTAAAAAAAAAACAAAAAAAACCAGTAAAAAAAAAAAAAAAAAGAAAAATATAGTAAACAAACCATAAATGTAAACCAGGAGTATGCCTGACCAGGCGGTGGTGCAGTGGATAGAGCGTCAAACTGGGATGCGGAAGACCCAGGTTTGAGACCTTAAGGTCGCCAGCTTGAGTGCGGGCTCATCTGGCTTGAGCAAAAAGCTCACCAGCTTGGACCCAAGGTCGCTGTCTCCAGCAAGGGGTTGCTCCGTTTGCTGAAGACCCGCGGTGAAGGCACTTATGAGAAAGCAGTCAATGAACAACTAAGGAGCCACAACGAAAAACTAATGATTGATGCTTTTCATATCTCTTCCTTCCTGTCTGTCTATCGCTCTCTCTGACTCTCACTCTGTCCCTGTTAAAACAATAAATAATAATAAAAAAAGTAAACTAGGGGTAGTCAAACGTTTTTATACCTACCGCCCACTTTTGTATCTCTGTTAGTAGTAAAATTTTCTAATCGCCCACCAGTTCTACAGTAATGGTGATTTATAAAGTGGGGAACTAACTTTACTTTATAAAATTTATAAAGCAGAGTTACAGCAAGTTAAAACATATAATAATAATTACTTACCAAGTACTTTATGTCAAATTTTCGCTAAGTTTGGCAGAATAAATCTTCATAAAACAACTTACTATAGTTAAATCTATCTTTTTATTTATACTTTGGTTGCTCCACTACCGCCCACCATGAAAGCTGGAACGCCCACTAGTGGGCGGTAGGGACCAGGTTGACTACCACTGATATACCATGTAGTGAAGCCCCCTAAGAGCAATGGTCTCTGCATTGCTGAATACTTAATAAATATTAATATCATGATAGTTTCCAAATTCTTTGATTTTGCGTGCATCTGTGTTAAGATCTATCATTGCTTTCTTTCTGTCTTTTTTTTTTTTTTTTTTTTTTTGTCTTTTTTTGGAGTGAGAAGCAGGGAAGCAGAGAGACAGATTCCCGCATGCACCTGACTGGGATCCACCTGGCAAGCCCACCAGGGGGCGATGCTCTGCCCTTCTGAGCCATTGCTCCATTGCAACCGGAGCCATTTTTTTAGTGCTTGAGGTGAAGGCTATGGAGCCATCCTCAGCACCTGGGCCAATTCTGCTCAAATGGAGCCTTGGCTGCAGGAGGGGAAGAGGGGAACAGAGAGAAAGGAGAATAGGAAGAGTAGAGAAGGAAACGGGTGCCTCTCCTGTGTGCCCTGGCTGGGAATCAAACCCGGGACTTCCACATGCCAGGCCAACACTCTACCACTGAGCCAAACAGCCAGGACCTATCATTTCTTTTTTTTTACTCAGTGAGAGGAGGGGAGGCAGAGACAAACCCCTGCATGGGCCCCTACCAGGATCCACCCAGTAAGCCCATTAGGGAGTGATGTTCTGCCCATCTGGGGCGCTGCTCCATTGCTCAGCAACTAAGCTCTTTTTTATTTTTTTAAGGTTTAATGTTTTGTTTTGTTTTTACAGGGACAGGGAGAGAGTCAGAGAGAGGGATAGATAGGGACAGACAGACAGGAACGGAGAGAGGTGAGAAGCATCAATCATTAATTTTTCGTTGCCGTTGAGACACCTTAGTTGTTCATTGATTGCTTTCTCACATGGGCCTTGACCGTGGGCCTTCAGCAGACCGAGCCACCCCTTGCTGGAGCCTGTGACCTTGGGTCCAAGCTGGTGAGCTTTTTCTCAAGTCAGATGGGCCTGCACTCAAGCTGGCAACCTCAGGGTCTCGAGTCTTCTGTATCCCAGTCTGACGCTCTATCCACTGCGCCACCGCCTGGTCAGGCAACCAAGCTCTTCTTGATGCCTGAGGGAGAGGCCATGGAGCCATCCTCAGCACCCTGGGCCAACTTGCTCCAATCCAGCCACAGTTGCAAAAGGGGAAGAGAGAGAATCAAGAGGGGGATGGGTGGAGAAGCTGATGGGTGCCTCGCCTTTGTGTCCTGACCAGTAATCGAACCCAGGACATCCACACTCTGGGCCAACACTCTACTACTGAGCCAGCTGGCTAGGGCCATATCATTGCTTTCAAGTCATTTTGCAAACAAGTATTGCTCTGCCTATTTTAAAACTGGTAAGCATAAAACACAAAAGTTGTTATTGATTGGAGATTATGCATTATGTGATTGCATAGGAGTTACAAATTATGACCCCTGGACCAAATGTAGCTGTTTTTACACATAAAGTTTTACTGGAATACAGCCATACTGTGGCTTTTCATGCTACAATGGCAGAATTGAATAGATAAAACAAATTCTATGCCCTACAGCACCTAAAATATTTATTATCTAGCCCTTTACAGAAAGTTTGCTGACCCTGGACATGCACTTAAGGATTTGGAGAAAGATATCCAAAGGAGAATGGGAAAGATAACGTGGAGGCAGACCTGAGTTTAGATCTGTATTTTGCTACTCACTAGCTTTGTGTCTTTAGGACAGTTTGATGCCTTCACCTCTTAGTATTTCTATCTGTAAAATGCGAGTTATAATGCCTAGGTCAGAGGAATATGAGGATTAGATGAGATGACATGTCAAATACATAGTATAACATATGGCGTACATAGTGGCTGCTCAGTTCAACGGAGCTGTTTTTATTCTTCCCAGCCATGCTTAAGGTTTTAGGGGGATTAACAGTTGATAGTGTATAAGACTTTTAGAGAAAATAGAATTTGAAGGTAGGAAATCTGATTAGGAGGTTTCAACCTAGGGACCACATTTGAACTTAAGAGGAGTTATAAACTAAGGGCATGGCAGCTGATTGCTGTGACAAGGTAGGAAAAGGAAAAATCAGAGGTTTAGAGGACAAGGGGAAATTTCATTCCATAAACTAAACAAGGACATTAGGAGATGGAGCGAATTAAGGGAGAGATACAGTAATAATACTGTTGAGGATCTGATCCTATTTAAGACAATGGGAAAAGAGCACTCAGTGAAAGGCAAAGGGAGATTAAAAATTTGCTTTTCTATCTTAGCAAGTAAGTATACTGAAATCTTAGTATAGTATATAACTATAACAATATTATTTCTAGAACATTCTATACAAAAGTAGCTTTATCTTAGAGCTTTGATATTATTAAAAAGACCTTTTTAAGATTATTCTATCTATAAAACAGTTCCCTTAGTGTGTGTTTCATGTCACTGTTAGACTTTCCACTGTTGGGAGATACGTCTTTTTAGAGAATTATTCAAATAAAGAAGGATTACCTTTTTAAGTATTATATACCCCTTTAATCATTTTATCTTGGAACTTTAAAAAATACATATTATTCTTTGCCACCTTATCTAAATATATCAAACATGGTTTAATTTGTTCTCAGTGATTCATTTTGAATATTGACTGCTATTCTGATATTCTGCTATGTCCTCTAATGCTTTTTCCATTTTACTGTGTTTACTCTTTTAAAAGGTTTCAAAAATCTTTCTTGAGAGTGTTTAATCAGTCTAAAATAAAATAGCAAAGTGTAGTTAGTCTGGAAATAATTATGTTTACTTTTCTTAATTTCTCACGTGGATTTTTGAAGCAGTAAAACGTCTGATGCTATGTTTGCCTGTAGGTAGATATCATCTGTGGTGACCACCTGTTGGAGCGGTACCAAACTCTAAGGGAAATCCGACGTGCAATAGGTGATGCAGCAATGCAGGTATGTCTTAGACTTTGCCATCCTTAGTGCCTAACTGGCAAGGTATTTGATGAAAGAAAAAAGTTTCATGTTATCAATAAAGTTTTAATAAATATTCTACAATTTTTTTAACCCTTTGAGTAGTGAGTTTTTTTCATGCTCGCTGACCCGAGGAGTGAGTTTTCTTTTCAAATAATGAAATTAGCCTGACCAGGCGGTGGCGCAGTGGATATAGCATCGGACTGGGATTCGGAAGACCCAGGTTCGAGACCCCGAGCTCGCCAGCTTGAGCACGGTCCCATCTGGCTTGAGCAAAAGCTCGCCAGCTTGGACCCAAGGTCGCTGGCTCCAGCAGCAGGTGGCTTGGTCTGCTGAAGGCCCGAGGTCAGGACACATGTGAGAAAGCAATCAATGAACAACTATGGTGTCGCAACGGCAACGAAAAACTAATGATTGATGCCTCTCACCTCTCTCCGTTCCTGTCTGTCTGTCCCTATCTATCCCTCTCTCTGACTCTCTCTCTGTCCCTGTTAAAAAAAAAAAAATGAAATTAGTTCCAGTTCCAGTTTTATTAACTTAAAATCATGTTTGTTTGATAACCAATTTATGGAATCAAGAAGAACATACATTTGCCTTCTTTTTAATGTTGCCTTACATGTTTTTATTTATTTATTTTTTTACAGGGTCAGAGAGAGGTATAGATAGGGACAGACAGACAGGAACAGAGAGAAATGAGAAGCATCAATCATTAGTTTTTCGTTGCCGTTGCGACACCATAGTTGTTCATTGATTGCTTTCTCACACGTGCCTTGACCGCGGGACTTCAGCAGACCGAGCCACCCCTTGCTGGAGCCAGTGACCTTGGGTCTAAGTTGACGAACTTTTTGCTCAAGCCAGATG
Organism: Rhynchonycteris naso; assembly: GCA_037038555.1. Classification (NCBI taxonomy): domain Eukaryota; kingdom Metazoa; phylum Chordata; class Mammalia; order Chiroptera; family Emballonuridae; genus Rhynchonycteris; species Rhynchonycteris naso. Next base: position 240,586,965 of record CM072999.1, on the reverse strand, counting down.
GGCCCGTGCTCAAGCTGGCAAGCTCGGGGTCTCAAACCTGGATCATCCGCATCCCAGTCCAGCGCTCTATCCATTGCGCCATTGCCTGGTCAGACGCCTTACACGTTTTTAAAATAAATCAATTGTAGCCTGACCTGTGGTGGCGCAGTGGATAAAGTGTCGACCTGGGAACACTGAGGTTGCCAGTTCAAAACCCTGCACTGGGCCTGACCAGGCAGTGGCACAGTAGATAAAGCGTCGGACTGGGATGCAGAAGCATCCAGGTTCGAGACCCCGAGGTCGCCAGCTTGAGCACGAGCTCATCTGGTTTGAGCAAGGCTCACCAGCTTGGACCTAAGGTTGCTGGCTCCAGCAAGGGGTTACTCGGTCTGCTGAAGGCCCGTGGGCAAGGCACATATGAGAAAGCAATTAATGAACAACTAAGATGTCTCAACAGCAACAAAAAACTGATGATTGATGCTTCTCATCTCTCTCCATTCCTGTCTGTCTGTCCCTATCTATCCCTCTTTCTGACTCTCTCTCTGTCTTTGTAAAAAAAAACCCAAAAAACCCTGTACTTGTCTGGTCAAGGCACATATGGGAGTTGATGCTTCCAGCTCCTCCCCTCTTTCTCTCTTTCTTTCTCTCTCTCTCTCTCTCTCTCTCTGTGTCTCCTCTCTAAAATGAATAAATAAAAAGAAATTTAAAAAAAACTTCTAAAATAAATCAATTGTACTCTGGATGGTCAGGAGGCACGAGGACGTATGTGAACGTTCGTGCTACTCAAAGGGTTAAAATTACCTGGACTATAAGTAATAAAGCTAATATTTTTTGAACACTGACTGTGTGTCAGGCACTTTCCTAAATGGTTTATATAGATTAGCTTTTATTCCTCATAATCCTATTATGATTCTATCATAATTCTATGATAATCTTTCATTTTATTAAAATATATTTAACATATACATTATTTTCAAGTGTACAACATAGTTATTTAATTACCCCACCACCACCACTTTAAAGAGAAGGAAGCCAAGTTACAGGAAGGACATGCAGTAACTTGTTCACAGTCATTTAGTGAGTGAGCCACTGCTTAAACCCTGGGCAGTTTGATTCTAGAGGCCTTCTTCTTTTTTCTCTGTCTAGTACAGTGGTTCTTAACCTGGGTTCTATCGAACCCTAGGGGTTCGATGAGTCAGTCTCAGAGGTTCGGAGAAGCTTCTGCCGCAGAGGCCAGAATAATTTGTTGTAAGTTCATGCACTTTGTTTTTTTGTTTGTTTGTTTTTTTTACAGGGACAGAGAGAGAGTCAGAGAGAGGGATAGATAGGGACAGACAGACAGGAACGGAGAGAGGTGAAAAGCATCAATCATTAGTTTTTCGTTGCCGCTGCAACACCATTGATTCATTGTTCATTGATTGCTTTCTCACGTATGCCTTGACCGAGGGCCTTCAGCAGACCAAGTAACCCCTTGCTGGAGTCAGCGACCTTGGGTCCAAGCTGGAGAGCTTTTGCTCAAGACAGATGGGCCCGCACTCAAGCTGAGTTTGACCTCGGGGTCTCGAACCTGGGTCTTCTGCATCCCAGTCCGACGCTCTATCCACTGCGCCACCGCCTGGTCAAGCAACTTTGTTGGTTTTGTTCTTTGAGCAAGATGATGTTCATGCACGGCTTATTTTGTGCACCAGTAAAAAAACATATACCTATGTCTTGAATTTGGAAAAAAATCATATTTTATTTATCACTAAAGAAGGGTTCAGTGAACGCGCATATGAAACTGTTGGGTTCGGTACCTCAAAAAAGGTTAAGAACCACTGGTCTAGTACTATAGTAGAACTTTAAAGAACACTGGGCAAATACATGTGCAAGGACATTTCCCTAACAAAAATTTGCATGTACTCATTTGGTTTTAAGAGATTCACATACCGTTTCTTGTTCAATAGGTAAGAAGTCCTGGTAACTATTTTGAGGTTTTAATTAGCCTATAACATGATTGGAAATATAATGTGAAATCTCCTAGTCAGGATAAATGAGACACTAGATAGGATCTACAATTTTAATGAAGAGAAAAGCAAGATTCACATATCAAATGTATTACTAAACCTAGAGTGATAAATTGTTTAAAGAGCTGTATGGCTCTGAGAAGCTTATTAAGTACTAATAGAGTTTTGTTTTTTGTTGTTGCTGTTTTTTGTTTTTCTGAAGTTAGAAGCGGGGAGACAGTCAGACTCCCACATGTGCCCAACCGGGATCCACACGACATGCCCACCATGGGTGATGCTCTGCCCATCTTGGCCGTTGCTCTGTTTCAGCCGGAATCATTCTAGTGCCTGAGGCAGAGGCGATGGAGCCATCCTGAGCTCCCAGGCCAACTTTGCTCCAGTGAAGCCCTGGCTGCAGGAGGGGAAGAGAGATAGAGAGGAAGGAGAGGGTGAAGGGTGGAGAAGCAGATGGGTGCTTCTATGTTCCCTGGCCAGGAATTGAACCCGGGACTTCCACATGCAAGCTGATGCTCTACCACTGAGCCAACCAGCCGGGGCAGTACTAATAGAGTTTTGATGAGATGATCTCAGCTTAAATTTTTAATTTAATTTGTTAGAAATATAATACTTTGCTTTGGTGTAATTGCCTATGCTTAGTAAACAACTACTAAAAATAGGGTGCAGAGTATTCTAAGAATTATCTTAGTGTGGATTATGCAGTTTCTTGGAAGAAGCAGAATGAATACACACTAGCACTCTTTTGTGCTATCACACATATCGGGGTGTGCAAAAGTAGATTTACAGTTCATATGGAAAAGGACATGCAGTTTATGATTGTTACAATAGCTTTATTAACTCATGAGAATGTCACAGTGGTGCAGTGCACTTAGGCACAATCTCATTAACTGCTCAAATTGCCGGCATTCATTTATTACAAGTTCTTGTCGTCTACTTGCTATACTCTAGCACACTTTGGCACAAAGTTCTTTACAAACCTATTTTGTCCAACGCTGTATGCATTTTAATGACATATAATGAAATGCGTGAATTTTGGCAAAGACATATACCTATTTTAACTCAAACCCCTGCCTGAGATTTGGAACACTACTGTTACTGCCCAAGAGTTCTTTTTTTTTTTAAAAAAAAATTTATTTATTTATTTTAGAGAGGAGACAGAGAGAGAGAGAGAGAGAGAGAGAGAGAGAGAGAGAGAAAGGGGGAGGAGCTAGAAGCATCAACTCCCATATGTGCCTTGACCAGACCAGTGCAGGGTTTTGAACTGGCGACCTCAGTGTTCCCACGTCGACGCTTTATCCACTGCGCCACCACAGGTCAGGCCCAAGAGCTCTTTTTTATTTTATTTTACTTTACTTTATTTTAATTTAATTTAATTTTATTTTATTTTTTGCAAGAAAGATACAGACACAAAAAGGGAGAGAGATGAGAAGCATCAACTTGTAGTTGCAGCACTTTAGTTGTTCATTAATTGCTTCTTATATGTGCCCTGACCAGGGGGCTCTAGCTGAGTCAGTGACCCCTTGCTCAAGCCAGCGACCCTGGGGTCGTGTCTGTGATCCTACAATCAAGCCGGCAACCCTGTACTCAAGTTGGTGAGCCCACTCTCAAGTTGGATGAGCCCACGCTCAAGCCAGCTATCTTGGGATTTCGAACCTGGGTCCTCAGCATCCCTGGTTGATGCTCTGTCCATCAACCACCTGGTCAGGTCACTCAATGTGGTTTTATAATTTAAGAAGACCATGAGTAGAGACATCTAAATATAAAATATAAATAATATTTATATACTTATATACATTTATATGGAATATAAATATAGATATATAGATATAAATTTGAATTATTAAGTTTCTAATAAAGTGATTTTATGAATGTATTAAAGTTTTATAGATTTGAAACACTAAGCTATACTTTCAGTATTATATGTATATATGAATAGTTTACAAATGATATTTTCTTTTCTGAAATATAACTACATGCAAAAAATTATCTAAAATATAATATATATTCATGTAAAAATGTTTATAGAATTTCTCTATTTGTGTTATAGTATAAATTCATTTACTTTGATTAGGGTAATTGGTCTAGAACAGATCTGATGGTTCATGGGCCAAGTATGGTATGGAACTATGCTTTATTTGGCTTATTCTGTGTTTTAAATTATTTGAGTTAAAAATTTTTTTGACAGAGGCAGAGAGAGATAGAGAGAAGGACAGATAGGAACAGACAGACAGGAAGGGGGAGAGATGAGAAGCATCAGTTCTTCATTGAGGCACCTTAGTTGTTCATTGATTACTTTCTCATATGTGCCTTGACTGGGGCTACAGCAGACCAAGTGACCCCTTGCTCAAGCCAGTGACCTTGGGCTCAAGCTGGTGAGCCTTGCTCAAACCAGATAAGCTCACCTTCAACTGGCAACCTCGGGGTTTCGAACCTGGTCCTCCGCATCTAGTTCGATGTTCTACCCACTGTGCCACTGCCTGGTCAGGCTTTAGTTTAATTTTTTTGTTTTTTACAGGGACAGAGGAGAGAATCAGAGAGAGGGATAGATAGGGACAGACAGGAATGCAGAGTTATGAGAAGCATCAATCATCGGTTTTTCGTTGCGACACCTTAGTTGTTCATTGATTGCTTTCTCATATGTGCTTTGACGATGGGCCTTCAGCAGACCGAGTAACCCCTTGCTCGAGCCAGTGACGTTGGGTCCAAGCTGGTGGGCTTTTTGCTCAAACCAGATGATCCCACGCTCAAGCTGGTGACCTCGGGTGGTCTCGAACCTGGGTCCTCCGCATCCCAGTCCGACGCTCTATCCATTGCGCCGCTGCCTGGTCAGGCTTTAGTTTAAATTTTTTTAACTAAGCATGTTTTCTCTGGTTTACTTCTGGTCTCAACATTCCTTTTTGACTTACATACCTAACTCACATGTTCATTTTTGTTACTTTCATAGCCCTTGTGGACATTTGAATTTGTGAACCTTTTTGTAGAATTCTGGTGAGTTTTCCCCAGAGCTTCCAGGAGCAGAAGCCAGACTGCAATGAGCTGAGCAGTGAATGAGGAGTAAGAAAGTAGAGCCCTGGCAAAGCTGAGCAAAGAAGGGACAAGGGATAGCTAGAGCAGGATCAGGAATGCAAGGTGTACGTGCCATGGCTCCTCTTTGTCACTCAAAGTAAGTCAGTTGCTCATGGTACACTTCTCTAATGAGCCTTTTCTTAAAGCTAGTTTTATAATAGATTAGCAAATAGTACCTTAAGAAAGGTGGATTGCTTGCTGGATATAGCCTTGGTGAGAGCACAGTGAACTAAGAACTGATATCAAGACAGGAAATAGACCAAAACAGAGAAAACAACTCAGAAGCACAGTATTTAGTCATTTAGTTTAGGGTAAGTCAGCCACTGGCTGAGGACATTAGTAGGTTACAACACAATACAGTACTGTTACATAATGATGACTCCAGATATCAAGAGTTAAGTTGTACTGAATTGTCTCGAAGGAGGAAGTAAAATATATGATGTATTAAATAGGTAAGAGTTCCAAAGTTTTGCCTGACCAGGCGGTGACACAGTGGATAGAGCGTCCAACTGGGATGCAGAGGACCCAGATTCAAAACCCCAAGGTCACCAGCTTGAGCATGGGCTCATCTGGTTTGAGCAAGGCTCACTAGCTTGAGCCCAAGGTCGCTTGCTTGAGCAAAGAGGTCACTTGGTCTGCTGTAGCCCTCTAGTCAAGGCACTTATGAGAAAGTAATCAATGAACAACTAAGGTGCCGCAACAAAGAATTGATGCTTCTCATCTCTCTCCCTTCCTGTCTGTCTGTCCCTATCTGTCCCTCTTTCTATCTCCCTCTGTCTCTGTCACACACAAAAAAAAGAGTTTCAGAGTTTTGCCTGACCTGTGGTGGCGCAGTGAGTAAAGCATCAACCTCAAATGCTGAAGTCACCGGTTTAAAACCCTGGACTTGCCTAGTTAAGGCGCATATGGGAGTTGATATTTCCTGCTCCTTCCTCCTCTTTCACTCTCTCTCTCTCAAAATGAACAAATAAAAAATATTTTTAAAAATGGGTGTTTTTTTTTAAAAAGGAGTCCCAATTTTTTCTCACTTGTAATTGTAGTGAGCTGCATTTATGTGGAAGTAAATATTTCATTTCTTAGCAGATCCATGACGCTTTATAATAATTGAGTCTTTTTAGGGAAGTCCAATGCCTGGACTGTCTGTTCAGTAGTCTGTGCAGAAGGAAAGGTGAATCTCTTTTAGTTCTTTTTGGATAACTATTTAGCCATAAACAACCCCTGACTAACTGTGGATACCTGGTAGTTTCAGAATTGTCTCCTGGGAGTTATTAAAAAGACACACTAACAGAGAGTATTTGATGATGAAGTGAGTGAAAAAGCAAGTTTATTTATCTTGGACCCTTTATTCTCTTTAAAGAATTTCACATCAGTGTTGGGGTATGAAAAACAAACTCTTGGACTTGATTATTTATATAGTTTTCAAATAACTGCAAAACACTTTTTTTTTTCCTTTTAGGATGGTCTTCTGGTCCTTCATTATGGTCTCGTGGTTTCTCCTCTGAAAATTACTTGAAGATTCTAGGAGTAGAGGAGGAAGGAGGGAAACAAAATCAGGTGGCTTCTGCAGGATTGCATTTCACCAAAGATTTTCCACGTAATTGCTACAATTTTATGCTAAGACAGACATCTGTTTTCAGCACCAAGCATTATAACATGTATAAGTATAACTTGGAATGACGGAATGCATCTCTTTTACTAGTGATTATATATAAAAAGCATCCATAGCTCAGGGGGAAAACAGTTAAGTACTGAATTTTTTAATTCTTTGTGATTTCAAATCCTATATTGATTTTGCTTCCAAATCTTTGATGTAAATCCGTTACTGTTTTTTTTTTCATTGAGCCATATCCCTTTTAAGTTGGTTTGGATTCTGCTCTCTGCAGTGATATCAATTGGGCAGAAAATAAATATGCTCTTGAAATGAAGATTCAAAGCCAGTCTTTGTTGAACTATGTATACAGGTTGTACCCCTCAGACAAAGACCGAAATTGTCGGCCACTTAGGTGTGTCGTCATCATATTTTGAACTTGACCTTTTTTTTTTAACCAACATCACTACTAAAGACGTGTTATTCACTTCTAAAAGTGAATAACTTTAAGGGATAAGTTACCGTTATCCTGTGTGAAGAGACTGTCTCCTTTACGGTTTATGGCCTGTACCATAAGCAGTGTCATAAAGACTTCTTTAACATATCTTACAACAAGGGGTGCCTCTTTGCAATAATATTTCTATTCCTAGAATGTTAATTTGAATAACATTTTATTTGAGTACATAATATGGTTATTAATACCTTGTAATGACACTGCTTCTGAAAGTAATAAAAAATGTGAGAAGTTTACAGTATACTTAGTCATTGTTTCCTCAGTAAGTCAGTTTAGTGTTTGTTTTGCCATTACTTTGCCACTGGGATAAAGAATACGGGTGTATGAGACCTCATTCACTTGCATACAGAGATTTCAGTTTTAACATTATTTTGCCTAATATTAGCATTTTGATAACTTTCTAAAAGAAATATTTTGTAGACACTGTTTCATTACAAAATTTCCAAGTTGCATAGAAACAATTACAATTAGGTAAAGATTGGCAATTATTTTATAAAGGATTTGTTAATTGTGTTAAATCTCTTCTAACATTTAATAAATTTTTTCAAATAAAAATTTATTTTAACCTATTTTGTAATGTTTGTGCTTATTGTGGATTAAGGGGGAAAAAAGCCTCTTTAGGAGATGTATTGCATCGAAGTTAAACCTTGCTGTCAAATAGGTTATTTTTTCTTTGAAAGAAAGGAGAAGCATTAACCTGTAGTTGAGTCACTTTAGTTGTTCATTGATTGCTTCTCATACATGCCTTGACCAGGGGGCTTAAGCCAGCTACCTTTGGGCTCAAGCCAGTGACCATGGGATCATTGATGATCCCACACTCAAGCTGGTGACCCTGTGCTCAAGCTAGTTATCCTGCGCTCAAGGCAGGTGAGCTGTGCTCAGACCACAACCTTGGATTTGAACCTGGGCCCTCATTGTCCCAGGTCAACACTCTATCCACTGCGCCACCACCGCTCAGTCTCAGATAGATATTTTATAAACATCTTTACCTTCATTAATTATACTAGATGCTGTTATTTGATAATAGAATAGCAGCTCTGGAATTCATTGCCTCTTATATGTTTTTTGGACAAATTACTTAATATTTTTTTCTTGTCCCATGTTACCATGTGTGTCAAGGATCCCCAAGATCACCCTCCAGTTCAGTGTTTCACTGGAAGGATTCATGGGGCCTAGAAAAGCTATTATACTCATATTTATAACCTGTTACTATAAATACAGATCAAAATCAGCAAATGCAAAAGGTGTATAGGGCACACTCTAGGAGAAACTAGGCACAAACTTCCAGTTGTCCTTTCCCAGTGAGACACAGGAGCAGTGTTTAATTTTCCCAGCAGTGGTATGTGACATGTACAAAGTGTGGCCAACCAATGCAGTTCACCAGAGCCTTAGTGTCCAGGATTTTTACTGGAGTCAGTCACTTGGGCATGTGGTGTCCATATGATTTACTCAGCCATTGAGACCCCAGCATTTGCCCAGTGTTTAAACTCCAGCATATCCTGGGCCCCAGGTATAAGAAGACAGGCATTCACCATAAATGACATTGTTAGCATAAACTTTCTGGTGTGGCCCAACATCTCAGGCATACAAAGATAGAATATTCCAAGAACTCAGAATTTACAAATTACAGTAACATGGGAAAATACTTTTAAGTAGAATATTAAATAATTATTTGATAAGTTTCTGCAGTGAACAAGTCAAAAAAAATTTGTCACTTGTTAGACATTGTGGGACAAGATTAAAATTAAAGGAGAGTTTCTTCAAGGAACTCACAGCCCTTGGGTTACACACATCTCAGAATTTTTTTTTTAAGAGAGGGACAGGGACAGACAGGAAGGGAAAGAGATGAGAAGCATCAACTCATAGTTGCAGCACCTTAGTTGTTTATTGATTGCTTTCTCGTATGTACCTCAACTGGGGGGCTCCAGCCAAGCCAGTAACCCCTTTTTCAAGTCAGCGACCTTGGGCTTAAGCCACCAACATTGGGCTTCAAGCCAGTGACCTTTGGGCTCAAGTCAGCAACCATGGGGTCATGTCTATGACCCCGCGCTCAAACTGGTGAGCCCACACTTACGCTGGATTAACCTGTGCTTAAGCTGGTGACCTCGGAATTTTGAACCTGGGTCCTCAGCATCCAAAGCCAACACTATTTGCTGCACCAATGCTTGGTCAGGCTCTCAGAATCAATAAAAGGCAGCTACTGGTAAATAAGAATCACAAAAAATTCTACCCTTTTTTTATCCCCTGTCCTGGACTTGACCTCCAAGCATCTCAGCTAAGCTATTGCTGGTGTATGTTGCCTGTTGTTACTAATAGGCAGTGAACTAAGTAAGAATGCTGATTGATTGGTTTACAAATCTGTACCCCCTAATCAATGTGCTCTTGGGCTATAACAACAGAAATAGAGTTTCAGATCAAGGGGCTTTAATGCCTCTAATCTCCAAAGCCTCGTGTGTCCAGTACTGAGGAACATACTTCCAAGGTGCTCACAGATGGGAGAAGAATGGGATAACAGTCTTAGGGAGAGATCCACAAACACAAAAGACAAGAGCATGTGTTGAACAGCGGTTTCTGGTTAACATGGAGAAGTGAAAACTTAGGGGTTAGGAGGCAATACTTGGTAGGTGTCTTTAAATAACCAGAGGGTCAAAGACTTGGATGAGGGAAAAGCACAAGTACGAGCAAAGAAATGCCCTGACTTAGCTTGGGTTAGCCTTACTGCTGCCACCAGCAGCATATACTATTTAGTTGAGATAAGATTTTTTTCCTTCTTTTAAATTTTATTATTTTTTTCTTTTCAAGTGAGAGAATGGAAGATAAGACAGACTCCTGCACGTACCCTGACTGGAATCCATCCAGTAACCCCCCATCTGGGGCTGCTGCTCAAATCCACCAGGCTATTTTTAGCACCTGAAGTTGATGCTGGGACCAACTTATCCTCAGTGCCCAGGGCCAACACTCAAACCACTTGAACCACTGGCTGCAGGAGGGGAAGAGGGAGAGAAGGGGAAGAGAGAGGAGGAGAGAAGCAGATGGTCATTTCTCCTGTGTGCCCTGACTAAGTATCAAACCTGGGATGTCTGTGCACCAGGCTGATGCTCTGTCTACTGAGCCAAACAGCCAGGTCCAATCAAAGTCTTTTCTTTAATTTTTTTTTTTTTTTTTTTTTTAGTGAGAGGAGGGGAGGCAGAGACAGACTCCTGCATGCCCCACCACCACCACCAAGATCCACCCAGCAAGCCCACTAGGGGGTAATGCTCTGCCCATCTGGGGCCCTTGCTCCATAGCAACCAGAGACATTTTTTTAGCGTCTGAGGCAGAGGCCAGGGAGCCATCCTCAGATCCCTGGGCCAACTTGCTCCAATGAGAACCCTGGCTGCAGAAGGAGAGAAGAAAAGAGAGAGAGAGAACTGAGAGGGGGAGGAGTGGAGAAGCAGATGGTTGCTTCTCAGCTGGGGCCAAAGTTTTTTCAAAAGGAATTTTTACTAGGAGCATCAGCAGAAACAAAACTAAATTCCCAAGTCCAAATAACATATGAGGTACAGATTCCAGAGACTGGTTTCAGTGGCTAAAGAGATCTGACTGGCACAGCTTTCAGGTCGCAGGTTTTGCAGAAGCCCTCTCTGAGGGGATACTAAGCAAAGATTCCCAGTTTTGCAGAAGCCCTCTCTGAGGCGATACTAAGCAAAGATTCCCAGAGGGATAGTTTGTGACAGTTGTAGTTAGGCAAAATGCAGGTGTGGCAGATTTTTCCATTTCTTTCTTTCTTCTTCTTCTTTTTTTTTTTTTTTACAGGTACAGAGAGAGGGATAGGTAGGGACAGACAGACGGGAACGGAGAGAGGTGAGAAGCATCAATCATTAGTTTTTTGTTGCTGTTGCGACCCCTTAGTTCATTGATTGCTTTCTCATATGTGCCTTGACCACGGGCCTTCAGCAGACCGAGCCACCCCTTGCTGGAGCCAGCGACCTTGGGTCCAAGCTGACGAGCTTTTGTTCAAGCCAGATGGGCCCACGCTCAAGCTGGCGAGCTCGGGATTTTGAACCTGGGTCTTCGGCATCCCAGTCCGACACTCTATCCACTGCACCACCGCCTGGTCAGGTTTTTTCTTTCTTAAACGCCATCCCATCCTCTTCTCTCTGGTCTGGGCCCAAATAATTTCCTCTGACGTTGGGCTTCATTGAGCTTCCCCTCCGTTTCCACTACATTGCCCTTCCCTCTTGATTGAGTCAGATGTGTTCTTACCTAGTTTCTGACCATTCCTCTTCTGGATCCGAAGCTGACAAGCCTTACAAATGCTCACAAGCGACTCTCTTACAGTAACATTGTCTTTGAATCCTTAGAAGTAACACTTCTGACCCATTTATCTCTCCTATTCAGCTTGCCCAAAGTATACATACTCTGTGATTCAATCCTAAATGAATATTCTTATAGGATCATAATATCAAATGTGTGACTAATTGTTTTAATTGCTTTTTGGCCTTTAATAGTTGCAACCTCTATGCTGTATTTTCTCATCTTGGACATAGAAATTTCAAGTGGATGCTGATTCTGAATGTTCATCTTTTTTTTTCACCAAAATTTTGAAGTTTTATTACTTCCAAGTGATAAAATTATTTTTATTTTTTTTAATATTTTATTATTATTAATTTTAATGGGGTGACACCAATAAATCAGGGTACATATGTATAATGAAAACATCTCCAGGTTATCTTATCATTCAATTGTTTTGCATACCTGTCACCCAAAGTCAAATTGTCCTCTGTCACCTTCTATATGGTTTTCCCTGTGCCCCTCCCCTCCTCCTTATCCCACCCTTCCCTCCCTCCTCCCACCCCGTAACCACCACTCTCTTGTCCATGTCTCATAGTCTCACTTTTATGTCCCACCTATGTATGAAATCATTCTGTTCTCAGTTTTTCTTTTTTTCTGATTTACTTATTTCACTCCGTATAATGTTATCAAGGACCATCCATTTTGTTATTTTTTATTTTTATTTTATTTTTTTTTTACACAGAGAGAAAGTCAGAGAGAGGGATAGATAGGGACAGACAGACAGGAACGGAGAGAGATGAGAAGCATCAATCATTAGTTTCTCCTTGCAACACCTTAGTTGTTCATTGATTGCTTTCTCGTATGTGCCTTGACTGTGGGGCTACAGCAGACCGAGCAACCCCTTGCTCAAGCCAGCGACCTTGGGTCCAAGCTGGTGAGCTTTGCTCAAACCAAATGAGCCCATGCTTAAGCTGGCAACCTCAGGGTTTTGAACCTGGATCCTCTGCATTCCAGTTTGACACTCTATCCACTGTGCCACACCACCTGGTCAGGCTCAAGTGATAAATTCTTAAGAATTTTTTTCTAGACTTATATTTCTAAATTTTTTCATAAGCATGTGGTCAATATAACTTTTATTTCTTATTACAAAGCTATTTATATATAAATAAAATATAAAGGAGCTTAAATAAAGAAAAAAAATAGCCAAGAGAAAACTGTTAAGATTTTTGTGCTTAAACTTTTTAATCTAATATGTAAATATGAAACTGTAATATACATAGTATTTTGTAATTCCCTTTCACTTAATATATTGTAACTAACTCTGTGTCATTACTTTTCTACTTACTCATCTTAGTGTTTGTACATTATTTATGATATGGGTGTGAGTTTTCTCCAACATTTTTAAAAATTAGAATAAGATTCCAAGCAGTGCAGGAAAAGGACATATTAATGTCTGTACAAATCAAGTATTTTTGGATGGCCTTTAGGATGACATACATATATTTTTGTTTCTTTCCCATGCCTTAAATGTTCATCTTTTTTTCTCCTCCTCCTCCTCCTCCTCTTTCTCCTCCTCCTCCTTCTCATTCTTATTCCAAGTGAGAGGAAGGGAGATAGACAGACTGCAGCATGCACCCTGACCAGGATCCACCCAACATCCCCAGTCTGGGGCTGATGCTCTGCCCATCTGGGGCCATGCTTCCAACTGAGCTAATTTTAGCACCTGAGGTGGAGGCTCAACAGAGCCATTGTCAGCTCCCAGGGCAATGCACTAAAACCAATTGAGCCATGCCTGCAGGAGGGGAGATAGAGTGGGGAGGAAGAGGGGTGGAGAAGCAGATGGTTGCTTCTCCTATGTGCCCTGACTAGGAATCGAACTCAGGATATCCACATGTTGAGTCAATACTCTTATCACTAAGCCAACCAGCCAAGGCAGAATGTTCATCTTTGTTTTCTTCAGCAGACTATGATAAAAGAGTAAATTCTCATTTTTATCCTTTTTCTATATGTTGTTGTGTACATGAATTTTATTATTGGCCTGTCTTCAAAATTGGACTGATAAAGTCTAAATTTTATTATCTCTAGAGCAGTGGTTCTTAACCTTTTTTGAGGTACCGAACCCACCAATTTCATATGCACATTCAACGAACCCTTTAGTGATAAATAAAATATGATTTTTTTCCCCAAATTCAAGACATAGGTATATGTTTTTTTACTGGTGCACAAAATGAACCGTGCATGAACATCACCTTGCTCAAAGAACAAAACCAACAAAGTGCATGAACTCACAACCAATTACGGTATTACTTTATTCTGGCCTCCAGGGCAGAGGCTTCTTCGAACCCCTGAGACCGACTCATCGAACCCCTAGGGTTTGATAGAACCCAGGTTAAGAACCACTGCTAGAGATTAATAGTCCACTCACAAATGAAATGCCATATTGATCTTCTGAAAGCTTGCTAAGGACTTACTTTCACAAAGTGGATTTTATGGTTTGATCTTGGCTGCATTTTGAGTTTGTTCTGATGGTGTGTAGTTTTTACAAGGGTTCTTAGTGTGATACTATTTCCACATGAATAAGAAAAGATGTTTCCCCTAATGTTTCTAAGATAACATCTTTCCAAGAGAAAAGCTGGTTGAATATGGAGAAGACAAAGGTCACCACGAACAGAATTTTTCCTCCCCAAAAGAAATAGAGGCTATATTTCATAGTGATTAAGGATGAATTGTGAAGCCAGACTGCATAGCTTGGACTCCCAGCTCTGCTACTTGCAAGCCATGTGATCTTGGAAACATTATGTAACTTCTCTGAGCTTTAGTTTTTCTTACCTGTAAATGGGGATAATGGTACCTAACTTAAAGGCTTGTTAAAAGAATTAATTATTATGTAAACACTTAAAAGAGTGGCTGGCATATATTCTATTATGAAGCTCAAATATGGTCCCTGTCTAATCAAGTCTGATGACTTTGCTAAGTTAATTTCTTTTTAATGAATGAAGAGGGTCCATTAATATTAAAAGATTGACATCGAACTAGCTAATTTTTTCCCTCTCTTTCTTACATGTTTTCTTTCTTCACCTCCTCCTATGGATAACCAGGAGCAGGGTGGGGATACAGGCTCTGAAATTGGACCTAGATCCTGTTTTCACTCTAATGCTAATCTTGACTCTGCTGCTTCTAGTTTGCAGACTGGGTTAGCACATGGGCAGACAGTTTCAGTTGTCAGGAAGGAGTTCCATCCATTGAGCGCAAGTCTGACTTGAGATAAAAGATTACCTAGCCCTAAATCACTTCAGGAATTCTATATGGCATGTGTGAATCCTTATGCCAGATGGTCATGGGAGACAGAAGTTACACTTATTTATTCATATTTATGGCATAACAGATGAACCTTAGTGAGTTAACGAAATTTTAACAAGCACTTCTAAGGAAAAATGGTATTTTGCTCTGTGTAATAATCGGCAAATTGACTAGAATCTGCTACTGATTATATTCCCAGACACCAGAGCTTAAACTAATGATTTTGGTTACAGTCTGCTGAGCATTTTCTAACCTCTAAGACAGCAATTTTCAACCTTTTTCATTTCATGCCACACATAAACTAATTACTAAAATACTACAACACACCAAACAGTATAGTTGCTGCCAATCTGACAAAAAAATGTAGGTATAATTTTGATCCATTCACACAAGACAGCTATTGTTGTGTTGGCTGTTTTCATTTTTTATTTGACAATCTAAGGGAAAAGAGGTCAGTGCCCCTGTCTAAATGGTCAGGTATTGAATGTTTTAAAAATTCTAGCAGCACACCAGTTGAAAATCGCTGCCCTAAGAGCACATGATGGAACTAGAATGAAATGTCCCAAACTCACACAGAACAGAGCCCGCTGGCCTCACTGGGGCAGATGAGGAGCCCTGTGGTGATCTACAGTAATTAATCAGTGAGTGAGCCTGGAGACCCCTTCACATCAAGCTTCCTTTTTCTTTTGTAGCTTGAGCTTTCTCTATTATTTTTTTAAATTTGGAATTACTGAAGCACTTTAAAAACATAAATCTTTAAATGTCTGCAATATGATTCACTCTGTTTTATTACAATCCTGGTGTGTGGGTGTGTACATTTCAAGAGATTGTAAGAAAGAATATATTAATTTTAGCGAGTCCCCACCCCCTCCTAGTTAGATTGCGCTATATCAGCATAAAACATGCGGGCAATCTAATCATCTAGAAGATCGATAGAAGAGAAGTCCTTTGATCTACATAGTAATCATTCTTTTCATTCTTTAAGGGGAACTTGGTAATATAGTAAACATAGTCCTTTGTTTGACGGAGTGTTTCAGAGCACTCACCCATTGGCAAATGACAAATCAATGTGAGATATTTGAAAATAGCAAAAGGCATAATAACATCAATCTAATTTATACATTCAATTTGAACATGCAGCAAGGCCAATAATGTATATTCTATAAAGAAAATACAATTTCACATATAAGTTCTATTGTAAGGTCCTATAAAGACCCCTCAGTTATTTCCATTTTAAATTGCTACACTTTCAGGTACACCAATTTATTTGGTTCTAAGAAAAATTGTATTTTTATCCTTTAAATGTTTCTCAGGAACTTAGAGATTTCTGATGTTATAGTAATAAAATAATATTGATTGGAAATCACTGATGAATGCTCATAAGCAAGCAACATTTCTAGTTTTTCTTTCTTTCATTTATACTCAGGAGGGATGGGACTTTTCTCCAGGCTCTGTTCTGAAATCAATACTCTTATTAGATCTGGCTTCTGTTGTTCTAATGGAATCCCTCCTGGCTGGGATTGACCCAGGGTGGTCATGCATAATGGTCTCAGCTGGAGTAGAAGTTACCATAGACTGTGTAGTTATATTTTTCTGATAGTTTCATAAATTCTCTATCAATGGATTTTTAAAAATTGAGGTAAAATTTCCATGACATAATATTAATCATTTGAAAGTGAACAAATCAGTGGCGTTTAGTACATTCACAGTGTTACACAGCTACCACCTCTATTTACAAGTTTCAAAACATTTCCATCAGTCCACACTCACTGACTAGTAACTCCCCACGCCCCTCTTTCAGCCCTGGCAACAGCCCATTTGCCTGCTGTTCTTATGGATTTTTAAATACATTTTAAAACTGTTTCCTGTTTGCCTTTGGAGCCAGGGTTCTGGGCTCCCTATTTGTCTTCATGGGTAAGTTCTAGAAGCTTATTCCCAGGACTGGATGTGATTTACATTATCTCTGGATCTAAAATTTGGAAGCTAGTTTCCAGACAGTTGCTCAAATTTTGCCCCCTCTTCAGCCAGTACAGTAAAATGAATTCCAAGTGCCCTGGATTTTATTACCTCTTAAGGAATTGTCCATGCTAGGCCCTTTGATAAGAAGTGACAGAATTTCTTGCAAAAATATATATTTTTTACTTTTTAAAAAAGAAATTGGTAAATAGCACCCAATTGTATTTTAACTGTTAGCAGAATCAGAGATGACTCATGGCTGGATGGGTCCAAATCCTGATTCCGAGCCGCCACCACCTCTCTGCAATGCAGAAAGGCAGCAGGCTCAGGAAGTCTGCCAAGTGCAGCAGTTTGCCTGTGGGACTTAGTGTTGCCAAGGGTTTCTGACGCTGAGAAACCTTAAGTGAAACCTGGTGAGGAAAGGTAAAAAAGAAGTGGTAAAAAAGAAGATAAAAATATTTCTATCCTCTCACCTGACCTGTGGTGGCGCAGTGGATAAAGTGTTGACCTGGAACACTGAGGTCGGCGGTTCAAAACCCTGCAATGGTCTGGTCAAGGCACATACGGGAGTTGATGCTTCCAGTTCCTCCCCTTTCTCTCACTCTCTCTCTCTTTCCCTCTCCTCTCTGAAAAGAAACTGAATAAATAAAGTCTTTAAAAAAATATTTCTATCCCCGCAAGTGAGGGGACTTCCTTTCACATAGGAAAGAAAAGCAAGCACTGCAGAGTCAGAAAATACCAAGACCTAAATCCCAGCTTTGTTCCTTACTGTGCGGTATCAGACAAGGGTCTTAACCTGGTCACGCCAAGGCTCTGTTACTTCATTTGTAAAGTGGCTATACAAATACTACACTTCAAAGAATGGTTGTGAGCCTGACCAGGCGGTGGCACAGTGGATAGAGCTTCAACCTGGGACGCTTGACCCAGGTTTGAGACCCCAAGATCACTGGCTTGAACATGGGCTTATCCATCTTGAGTGTGGGCTCACCAGCTTGAGCGTGGGATCATAGACAGGACCCATGGTTGCTGCCATGAACTGTCCACTTACTGCATTGTGTTTCAGATCAGCCAGCCTGAAACAAAATGCAGACGATGACCCCAAGGCTCTGGCAGAAAAAAAGCCTACGTAATGTGGCTGCACAGAACAGGGAACATCCGGTTTCTGAATTATCTGGGGGGAGTAGCTGCCCCACTGAACCAAAGCAGTGCTTTTCTCAGCTGAAGCAGCAGAAACCACAGAACACAAGACAGTGATGTTGACTCATGTAACTTTTACTTATTTTACTAATGATTTACAGTAAGTGTGGGGAATAAAGAGACAGGGGTGACGTAATGGAAAGGAAGAAAAGTACCTTTCAAGTTCCTTGAACTGTGGAAGCATGTGCTAGGATAAGAAAGTTCAGTAAAAGCATCATGTCTTTATCCTTACAGAGGTTGTGGTGGAGAAGTGACAGGGACATGGCAACTCTTTAGCTCTGGTGAAGTGACTGTGGGCAGAGTATTACTCCTGCATCAAACGTGGCACACGTGGAATAGGGGGCAATGCAGCCGCTACACAGATGGGCAGATGAAAAGCTGATGCTCCCGAATCTTTTTCCCATCGTGTGAGCAGGAGCATGTGTGCCCCTCTCTGGTCTGAGTCCCCTCCTCTCCAGCAGGGGAGAGCCCCCAACCATGCAGCAATGGCGAAACAGTTGGGCAAGACTCTACTAGAAAAGACAGATTTCTTTTTTATATTTGCTGGTGGTGTTGATTGACCAGAAGTGACTTCTTTTGCTTTGGGGCAGTAGCATTGTGTCCTGGTGATAACATAATCTACATTTAGCACTCTTAAAAGGCATAGAAGAGTGAAAACAAAGCCTCTTTAGGACCTAGACTAGTGGGAAAGGGGGAATATGTGGATTCTAGGGATAAGGACATGAAATAGCTAACTCTATATCACCACAAACCAACCGACACAGATAAATGAGACCTTCACTTTTCCCATTCATACAAATACTCACCTCTTCTAGCTTACATCACTAAATCTAAGGTCAGCTTAATCACAGCTTGGGATAACTAGTACTGTGTTTCTAACATTAAGGTGAAAAGCTACATTCTTAATTGAGTAGGGTTTTTTTCCCTAATTAAATGGATTTGATTAGCTGAAAAGCCTAAAATCTAGGGAGTCTTCATTATTTTATTTGTTGAGGGCAACCCTTAAAACTTACCACTGCCATTTTTTTTTAACCTATAGAATTGGAAGGATATGAAATGGGCAGCATGAAATCATTACATGAATCATATAAATGGTCAACATGCATCTAATTTTACCCATTCAGCAAAGAGAGCTAAAGGGGTTAAGTTCTTTTGAGAAGAATGTAAATATGTTTTAAAGGGGAAAATACTATACTAGCCGTTTTTGTTCTTTTTCCTTTTCAAAATGGAAGAATAAATACATGGAATTGCGGGGGGTGGGAGGGAAAATGTCCATTAAACAAAACACCTATCACTTGTGAAATGGCTTTATTAGAGTGGTGTTGGATATGGACCCTTAGTTTATCTTTGGCAGTGATCTTATATTTTAGATATCTAGAGTGAGATTATATAGCTGGGTAATGGCTGGTTATTGTGAGGAAAATAGGTTTTAATTTCAGTTTACAGCAAATGATGATGATCACAGATTTAGCACCTTAGTTTGTACCTCCTCTATGGCTGCATCATCTATCACTGTAAAGCCTGCGCTTTAGGTGGGACAGCTGTGTTCCTGGAGAACTCTTCTGTGATGGCTCTAGGGCTGCAGTTTGCTCCAATCTAAGGGGTGGTTTTCTTATTAGAGAATGGCGGTATTTGATGCTAAATATGAGACTGAAGCCTTAAAGACATTTTGTTGTAGTGACAGGTGTTTTGGTTCAGGAATAGGCTGTTTAACAAGTCAAATGCATATTATCCCCTCTTAAGTAGTAACTGTTTAAGCAACAGGATTATATTTTTTGGCTTGAAATGGTGCTTTCTTCTATATTTGATTTCTCGGTTTTCTTAGTAGATATTACTGTCTCCTCCAATATTTCTTCAAAACTTTCCCCTATCTGTGAGGTTTTCTTAGAGGCTACCTTAGAAGCCTCCTCTTCCTCTTCCTCCTCCTCTTTCTTAAGAGACAGCCCAGTGGATGAGACTCTGGAGACAGTAGAACTGAGGATTCTAGGTGGAAGCAGATAACCTGGGTTGGAAAGTGGATTCAGCCCTGAAATGCTTGACCCACTGGTGCTAAAACGCGTCTCTTCGCCTTCCAGCAATTTCCTGTAAACCAAACAGAGAAAAATGTTCCAGGAAGCCAACCTGCAACTTTAGAAAAAGAACTTAACCCTGAATCTCCTATTCATTTTAGAAAGATTCTAGGAGACTTCACAGTTTATTCATGAGGTTGAGACTGATAAATATTGAAATCCGAGGCTCAAAGACTTGGAGTTATCCAGCATATACATGCATGCTCACTCATACACAACACACACACACATTCACACACACCTTCCGCACCAGCTATATTTAAAGCACAAAGGGAAACTTACTCTATTCATTAATATGTTAACAAAGGAAAAACCTACAATTCCCTTTGACCTCATCACACCCATTTTTGGCACTTAAGAGTCTACACAGCCTGACCAGGCGGTGGCGCAGTGGATAGAGCGTAGGACTGGGATGCGGAAGACCCAGGTTCGAGACCTGAGGTCGCCAGCTTGAGTGCGGGGCCCATCTGGCTTGAGCAAAAGCTCCTCAGCTTAGACCCAAGGTTGCTGGCTCCAGCAAGGGGTTGCTCGGTCTGTTGAAGGTCCGCGGTCAAGGCACGTGTGAGAAAGCAATCAATGAACAACTAAGGTGTCGCAACGGCAACGAAAAACTAATGATTGATGCTTCTCATTTCTCTCCGTTCCTGTTTGTCTGTCCCTATCTGTCCCTCTCTGTGACTCTCTCTCTGTCTCTGTAAAAAAAAAAAAGTCTACACGGCTCTCGGGAAAAGTAATTTTGATAATTAACATCATATGTGCCATAGAAATAAGGAGGTGAAAAGTCCACAGAGGAGGAGAGAACTGTCTGATCTAGCCTGAAGTTAAGCTCTGTACTTCTTCAATGTACAGGAGTACAAATGGAGCGGAACGAGCAATATCAAAGACCAGTGAATGAATGTTTTTCAGGTCCCAGACTTTCTCTCAGGCTTGCCTAAAGGGCATCACAAAAGAATGGCCCCGCCTGACCTGTGGTGGCGCAGTGGATAAAGTGTCAACCTGGGAACACTGAGGTCGCCAGTTCAAAACCCTGCACTGGTCCGGTCAAGGCACATATGGGAGTTGATGCTTCCAGCTCCTCCCCCCTTTCTCTCTTTCTCTCTCTCTCTCTCTCACTCTGTGTCTCCTCTCTAAAATGAATAAAATAAAAATAAAATAAAAAATTTATAAAAAGAATGGCCCCAATACCTTGTTTTTCATAACTAATTGTATCATCCTTTCTTTAAAATCAGAAACTCAAGACTCTATCAAATGCTCTTGAAGCTTTGTTTTGAAGAGGTATATATAGTGTAAAGAAAAAAAGAAGAAGAAATGCTCAGACAGATCTAGGATCGAATGAGCAACTTGCACAGTCCATGGTTCAAGCTTCCTTGTCTGCACAATGGGAATAATAAGACCTATACCTAGATAATTTATAATGCAGTATCTAATAGAGTACCTGGCTCATGGTAGTCAGTCAGAAACTTTTATTAGCTGTCATTATTACATTCTTGTTTTTGTGTGTGACAGAGACAGAGAGAGGAACAGACAGACTGGAAGGGAGAGAGATGAGAAGCATCAATTCTTTGTTGCGGCACCTTAGTTTCTCAGTGCTTGCTTTCTCATATGTGCCTTGACCGGGGGCTAGAGCAGACCGAGTGACCCCTTGCTCTAGCCAGTAACCTTGGTTTTAAGCTGGTAAGCCTTGCTCAAACCAGATGAACCCATGCTCAAACTGGCGACCTTGAGGTTTCGAACCTGGGTCCTCCATGTCCCAGTTCGATGCTCTATCCACTGCGCCACCGCCTGGTCAGGCCATTATTACATTTTTTAAGGTAAATGTTCACTGGAATACTGTCCTGAGTAGGAATCAGGGGAATAGCTAATCTATTAGAACTTTTTATGTTGTATAAACCTTATTTTTAAAGTTAGAGTCTGGTGAGTTTATGTCAACTTCTATGTACTCACACTATCCCCTTAAATCTTAGTAAGGATAAGTAGAAAAAACAGGATTAGTAAGGTGGAGCTGGGATATAACCAATTCAAGGGACAGAGAAGTCAGCTCATCTGGAAGGGGCCAGTGATGTCTTTCCTCATCCTCCCTCACCCACAAGAAATAGAAAAGACTAGAACCATTTATTTGGGTAATCACTGTTTGGGTGAGCATGCCCTTTGAAGTACCTGTAAGCTGCTATCTCAATATCAAGAGCCATTTTGACATTGAGCAAGTCCTGGTATTCCCGAAGGTGGCGAGCCATCTCACTCTTGGTGTTCCTCAGATCATTCTCCAGTTGCCCGATGCTGTCCTAAAAAGCGACATAGCCAACACAGTTAGGCCAAACTAGCTGAAATTCACTGAGATTTCCACAAGGCAAGGACTCTCAACCCTGACTATGCATTAAAATATCCAAACCTTCCCCCACTACCCAGCCAGATTCTGATTCTCTGTTCTGGGGTGGGGTGCCAGCATCTGCATTTTTTCATAAAGGTCCCAGGACACCTGGACACATGGTGAGGATTGGGATTGTCTATCATGTGGCACATGATTCTCAACTGATTCCTAGGGTGGTATATATATCTATATCTATCTATCTATCTATTTTTTTTGCTTACTATTGCTTGTTTGTTGTATTTGCTGCTAACTCATTTGTTGCATGTCCTTTCCATAACCCAAACTCTCTGGTTACATTCAGAAAATCCCTGCCTGAACAGTGGTGGTGCAGTGGACAGAGTGTCGACCTGGGGCGCTGAGGACCCAGTTTCAAAACCCGAGGTCACTGCCTTGTGTGCAGGCTCATCCAGTTTGAGCATAGGCTCATGAGCTTGAGTGGGAGGTCCCTGACTTGCACGTGGGACCATCGACATGATCCCATGGTCACTGGCTTGAAGCCCAAGGTCACTAGCTTGGGCAGAAAATCACCACTGTGGAAAACACAGAGAGGACAGCAAGTCTTCTCTGCTTCCACTAATTTTGATGATTTCCTGGAAGTCTGCTACTCAATCATTTTACTGAAAGCATTTTTTTTTTAATTTATAGGGACAGAGAGAGAGTCAGAGAGAGGGATACATAGGGACAGACAGACAGAAACGAAGAGAGATGAGAAGCATCAATCATAAGTTTTTCATTGCCGTTGCGACACCATAGTTGTTCATTGATTGCTTTCTAACATGTGCCTTGACCGCGGGCCTTCAGCAGACCGAGCAACCCCTTGCTGGAGCCAGCGACCTTGGTTCAAGCTGGCGAGCTTTTGCTCAAGCCAGATGGGCCCGTGCTCAAGCTGGCGAGCTCGGGGTCTCGAACCTGGGTCTTCCGCATCCCAGTCCAATGCTCTATCCACTGCGCCACCGCCTGGTCAGGCCTGAAAGCATTTTATGTCACATAAATAGAAAGCAGAAATACTCCATGAAATTTATTTTTTATCCACAAGGCAGATTAAAATTATAATATATTTTTTAAATTTCTTTTATTTTTATTTTATTCATTTTAGAGAGGAGACACAGAGTGAGAGAGGGAGAGAGAAAGAGAGAAAGGGGGGAGGAGCTGGAAGCATCAACTCCCATATGACCAGACCAGTGCAGGGTTTTGAACTGGCGACCTCAGTGTTCCGAGGTTGACATTTATCCACTGCGCCACCACAGGTAAGGCAAAAAATTATGATATTTTTAAAAAAGAAAGCAGCTTTAGCCTGACCAGGCTGTGGCGCAGTGGGTAAAGCATCAACCTGAGACGCTAAGAACCTAAGACACTGAGAACCCAACCTGGCTTGAGTGTGGGCTTATCTGGCTTGATTGTGGGATCACAGACATGACCCCATGCTCACTGGCTTGAGCCCAAGGTTTCTGGCTTGAGCAAGGGATCACTGACTCAGCTGGAGTCCCCCAGTCAAGGTACATATGAGAAAGCAATCAACGAACAACTAAAGTGCTGCAACTACGAGTTGATGCGTCTCATCTCTCTCCCTTACTATCTGTCTGTCCCTGTCAGTCTCTCTTTCTGTCTCTCTCTCTCTCTCTCTCTCACTAAAAATAAAAAAGAAAGCTGTTTTATGTAATAGCTTTGCTCCAAATTCTTTCAGGTGCAAATCCAGGCCTAGGAGAAAAATAGCTTTACATTTGTGATTCTGGAGCAGCCAGAGGATCATCTAACAATACAGCAAAGCCTATTGTTTACCTGCTTAAAATCCTCCAGCACTCATGGAGTAAAATCCAAATTTCTTAGCATGGCTCATATTTCCCCCTTGCTCAAGGCTACCCTGGCCCTCTCTCTCTTTTTTTTTTTTTACAGGGACAGAGAGAGTCAGTGAGAGGGATAGATAGGGACAGACAGACAGGAAGGGAGAGAGGTGAGAAGCATCAATCATTAGTTTTTTGTTGCCATAGCGACACCATAGTTGTTCATTGATTGCTTTCTCACATGTGCCTTGACCGCGGGCCTTCAGCAGACCGAGCAACCCCTTGCCGGAGCCAGTGACCTTGGGTCCAAGCTGGCAAACTCTTACTCAAGCCAGATGGGCCCCGCGCTCAAGCTGGCGAGCTCGGGGTCTCGAACTAGGATCTTTCGCATCCCAGTCTGACACTCTATCCACTGCGCCACTGCCTGGTCAGGCATGGCCCTCTCTTTTGCTCCTTAGTCCTAGTCCTACCAAGTTGCTGTCCCAGGCCTTTTAGGCTACTTCCTCTGTTTGGAATGCTCTAGAGTGAGTTTTTTTTTAAACATGACATTATTTTTTTTTAATTTCTTTTTATTGTATTCATTTTAGAGAGGAGACACACAGAGAGAGAGAGAGAGAGAGAGAGAGAGAAAGAGAGAAAGGGGGGAGGAGCTGGAAGCATTAACTCCCATATGTGCCTTGACCAGACCAGTGCAGGGTTTTGAACTGGCGACCTCAGTGTTCCCAGGTCAACGCTTTATACACTGCACACCACAGGTCAGGCTTTTTTTTTTTTTTTTTTTACAGAGACAGAGAGAGAGTCAGAAAGAGGGATAGATAGGGATAGACAGACAGGAACGGAGAGAGGCGAGAAGCATCAATCATTAGTTTTTCATTGCCGTTACGACACCATAGTTGTTCATTGATTGCTTTCTCATATGTGCCTTGACTGTGGGCCTTCAGCAGACTGAGCAACGCCTTGTTGGAGCCAGCGATCTTGGGTCCAAGCTGACGAGCTTTTACTGAAGCCAGATGGGCCTGCCCTCAAGCTGGCGACCACGGGGTCTCGAACCTGGGTCTTCCGCATCCCAGTCCTACGCTCTATCCACTGTGCCACCGCCTGGTCAGGCTCAATCATTAGTTTTTCGTTGCCGTTGCGACACCATAGTTGTTCATTGATTGCTTTCTCACATGTGCCTTGACCGCAGGCCTTCAGCAGACTGGGCAACCCCTTGCTGGAGCCAGCGACCCTGGGTCCAAGCTGGCGAGCTTTTTGCTCAAACCAGATGGGCCCGCGCTCAAGCTGGTGACCTCAGGGTCTTGAACCTGGGTCTTCCACATCCCAGTCTGATGCTCTATCCACTGCACCACCGCCTGGTCAGGCAAAAAAAAAGAAATTATTTTTCTTTTTTAATTTATTGATTTTAGTGAGAGAGGAAGGAAGAGAGAAAAAGACGGAACACTGATCTGTTCCTTTATGTGCCCTGACCAGGGATTGAACCGGCAACCTCTATGCTTTGGGATGATAGTCTAAACCAATCGAGCCATCTGGTCAGGGCAAAATAAGCTAGTTTGTCAACTTCTCTACAATAGGCTTTTTTCAGCCTTGGCCCTCTTAACATTGTGGGCTGGAAAATGCTTTGTCATGGGGGCTGTACTGTGACTTCCAAGATGTTTAGCAGCATCCCTGGCCTCTACCTACTAAGTGCCAGTAGCACTCTCCCTCCTGGCTGTGACAACCAAAAATGTCTGCAGACATTGCTAAATGCCCCTGGGGACAAATTGCACCTGGTAGAGAACTACTGCCCTAGAATGTGATTTACATGGAAAGCAGGAACGCTTTCTGTCTAGTACACTCTTGGAAGCCAGAGCCTAGCACAGCACACGCAGTAGAGATGCTCAATGAATAATTGTTGAATGATGCTCCATAATCACTTCTTATGACCTAGAAAGGTGTGAGCGAATAACTCATATAATTCAGTTGCAACTTTGTGGACTTGAAGAGCATAGTGATTGAGAGTCACCTTATAAAATAGTGATGCAAATAAATGTATCAGAAATCTCAAGAAAGTAAGTGCTGAGGGGTCCTGTAACTCCCCTTGTTGTGGGGATGATAAAGCCATGTTGAAAAACAGAAGAATCTTCAGAAAGACTTAAAATTCATACCACTTACCTGCTCTATAAATATTGACAGGAATATCACAAAGAAGAGACTCGATTAACTGATGGGTACAGCGCAAGGAATGATGAGCAGTGGGGAAAATACATATTATATTGGACAGCAATGGTATTATTCCTAAAATGTATTAAGGGTTCATGAGGGTTTAGAGGGATTTTTACCAAGAAATGTTACTTGGTGGTTGCTATTGGAGGCTAAATTAATCTACAAGCAAATCTACTAGTGACGTATCAAGGGTAAGAGAATCAATACTAACTCTGGTAAGGGGGAAAAGAGTCTAAGGTGGGGGGGGAGAGGAGGAAGTATTCTCATATTGCAAAGAAGCAGTTGAAATGCATGAGGAAAAGAGGATTTCATCAGGATCTTTGGGTTGTATTTCCTTTCTATGCCACAAATATCTAACATACCTCAGTCAGTTTTCTATATGTTAGTTTATTCAAAACTTCCATTTCTGCATATGGAAATTTACAATGTTCATTCTTTTTTTTTTTTTTTTTTTAAACTGGGCTAAGTGGCTTTATTAGAGAAAGCCTAGATTACAAAGGACTTAAGAGTTGGCATTGGGGCCCTTCTTCTTGCCAAAAGTGGGCACAACATTGACAAAACGCCAGTTGTACTGCATCCGCCTCTTGGCCCGACCAGTCTTCTTCTTCTTTTTCTCCTGTTTGGCCATCTTGGGGGTCTGCCCTCTTACTTTCCCAGTACGGGCCAGGGAACCATGGACTTTACCTCCAAGCATGCGACCGGCTACTTCCAGAGTGGTCAGAGCCTCCACCCCACACTGGCCCAAGATAGCTTCATCCTCTAGGGGCGTTCCTGCCAGGAGCACAACTTGATCTTCTGGAGCGATGCCCTCCAGTGAGGCTACATGAGCCTTGATCTGCTCGACAGTCTCCTGGCCAGTGACCTCAAGGGTGTGTAGCTCCTGGGCGCGGACAAAAAGCTGCATGTCGGCGACTTATCTGCAGCCTCTGCCTCTGCCTCTGCTCTGCGGCGAAGATGGAGTCGGAAAAGCTACAATGTTCATTCTTTACTGAGGTGTTCTGAGATTTCTCAAGTTGGGATTCCAGTTAAATGCACCTTACATTATTACATGCTTCCATTACTTATTAAGTAAGATAATAGACATTAAAACAGCACTTGTTACAAAGGAATTGCTCAATAAATGTTAGTGGCTTTTTATTGTTAATATACCATGTGACTCTCTACCCTTTTTTAGTCATATAGACAAATTAATCATGAGCCCGCCCTACAACCCCTTAAATAACTAAGGAAAGCAATGTATAAGACAACTTTAGGCTTGAATAGTCAGAGGCATAACCCTTAAAGCACTAGATTTTTTTAAAAATAACTATTTTGAATAAAAAACTTACCAAAGTGGGTTGTACCACCCTTAATTAGGAAACTAAGCATAATGCAACCTTTCTCAGTGACTGTGGGTTATAATTATGACCACTTATTTTTCTATAATTCTGTGATGTCTTTTATCTTTTAGGGCAACTGAAGTAGTATACCAGGCTGTTTATTTCTACCCTAAAGACCCAAAGAGCCGTGTCTGAAATAGTGTTTGCTACTTATTGGTCTTTTTTGTCCTGAATGAACTGCTCTGCTGCTACTTCTCCATGAAATGCCTGACTCCAGTGGTCCCTTCTCCTCTAACATGCTGCAGGCTTGAAATCCAAATGAAGTGCTTTAGAATCATGTAAAGTAAGAATGAATAAACTGGGGGCGTCAGAGAGGTCGACATCCTAATATGTGCTTTAGAGATAGGTATTTTTATCTCATCAGCAGGTTAATTATATCCTTTTTTAAAAAGAATTATTTGTTTAACAGCTGTTTTCTGAAAGAGAGGTTATTGGAGAGTTGAGTTCTAGATAGATGAGATTTCCTTGAACTTTTATGTTGCACATTTCACATGTCTATCAGGTCATGAGTAGACAAAAGGCATGACTTGACTTCCTTTCAGAAGGAATTGTGCTGACTGCTGATCATTGCTCTCCGATGCCTCGTTTCTTTGTTTGCGCTCTTTGTTTCCCTTCACCAGGCTGTCTTGCCTCGCCCTTCAAAAGCTCTGCCAAAGATGGCTTCCTGCTTGCGAAATCTGAGCAGAGCGCCGCAGTCTGTCCCCTCCCCCAACCACACAGCTGCTGCTGGCTTAGCCTGAGGGTATGGGAAGGAGGCACTCCCAGCTCCAGCTGGGGTATCCCCTGGAGTAGATAAAACAGGTGCTGAAACATCTATCTCGGGGCTGGAAGGAGGTAGGCTGGGAATGAGAGAATTGGCAGCACTAGCTAGCATCTGCAGTGAAGAGGAACAACAAGCAGCGCTGTAGATTTCCTCACTTTTAGGGGCCCTCAGCCAGGTAACAGTAGTGCACACAGCCACCCGGAATTACTACTCTGCATAAGAAACTTCGGTGGGGAGAGGGGATTGTTATATGTGAGCCACCCACATGTCTTATTGTCCCTCCTGTCTGTTTCATCCCCACATTTGTCTTCCTTTTTGCCCCTACCATACTTTAAAAAGTTTGCATTATGTGAGCTGCTTTGCACAGTGAACTGTGGTTTCGGTCTGTGCACCCCAAAATTAATGTGAAGAACAACAGGACGGAACGCTTCTCCTTGGGCCACACCTACTCAAACCACTGAATCCACATCCTCAGGAGTGGGCTTGAGAATCTTTTTTTTAAACCCTCAAATGACCTTGGTATGTCAATGGGTATGGGAACCACTGGTTTCCATTTATTTTTGTAAAGGGGCTAGTGGGCCAAATGACAGTAATGCAGTGAGGTAGAGAGGGGCAAGAACAGCACAAACAACAACAAAAATGAGTTAAAGACTAAATGTAGCTTTTTTCTTGAATTCTAACTTCAGAAATGGATCTGTCAAGCTATAGATTTATATTCCGTACAGCCATTCCCAATCTCCAAGGGACCAGCCCCTTCTGCTATTTAATTAGGCTGTATTCCAATCTCATATTGGAAAGAAGAGGGCAGACTTGGCTTCTCTCCCTGGGGAACATTAAATGCTGGTGATCTTGATTGTTCAGCAAACTCTTTCAAGGAAAGCTTTAGCTTTCCAAGACTGATCATAGTACAGGGCCAAGGTCCCCAGTAACCTTCAAATGTGTCCTTAGATATCTTTGGGAGAATTGGGGTTCTAATGGTGATCAAGCAGCTATGCAGAACCCAAATCACCCACTCTGCTTTAGAAATGGAAAAGGTTTCAGCTAAAGAGAGTGGCTGCATTTGGATTTAGAAGACAAAAGCTCTACCTCTTCATCATTTCTCCTGTTGCCTGATTTGGACCTCTCGTGCACCACTGTGTACTTACTCTGTCACCTTGAATCATTCTTTATCATTTTTCAAAGTGAATTAAGCTTTCTCTCCTTAAATAGGCTATCAGCTCTCTGAGGCAAGGAAAACACAACTTCAATGGGGCCCTCCTCTGCCTCTTGGAGAGTGGCAAGCTTGCAAAGGAAAATGGGCCTACTACTAATCACTGAAGCAGAAGAAAGAGAACAGCGTCCCATTACTGCAGTGAAAGGGGAGGGGAAAGGGGGTGAGAGGGCAAGAAAACAATGGCTGAATCTCAGTGTGGAGAAGAAGCTTTTCATCTTCATCAGCACTGCTGAGTTTATTACAAAGACACCCTTGTGGCTTCAGGCCCTTCAGGATCTGCAGGTGAGGACATGAGCCCCTCCTCAGCCTTAGGTCCCAAGGAGTAGAAAAAAGCTCTCTGTCATCTGATCTCTTCCACTCCATCAGCAGGTCCACTGAGGCACTGAAAGCTAAAGCTGGTGAGAGGGGTGGGCTGCATTGCAGAGCCACAGACATGCTGTAGTTTTTGCTGTTCTTTTTCTCCTGTAGACTATGTCTACATGACCCTACTATTATTGTCTGATACCAAAAGCCTTGTCATGCAAACAACAAGCCAGACAAAATTGGCACTAACTCTTAGAATGCAGGAGCTATAACAGCTAAACAGAGGACATGGGAAAGCCCAATTCAGATGGCAATTGAGGGTAAGTTATCCTTTTTGTACAAATATTGGGCTAACCCTTTGAGGCTTCTAGAAGAAAATGCAAAGCTTCAATTCTTCAATTAACTAAATGTGATTAATCCAGACCTTCCAAGGGATAGGCCACATAGTGAAAAGTTCAAGTTACAGATCTTGAAGCAGAATAGAAGTCTTTATTTAAATAATACTGTAATTGCAAACTAGCCAAAACCAATGGTCCAAGCAAGCTGTCTTTCTTTATCAAAGAAAGTCATTTATAATGAACAACAGATACCTGCACACCAATAATTATTCTTTATCTCCTGACTAAAATCATACTTTTTGTATGCATTTTATTAATGATCCTAAACCCTATTAATTTAATCAAATGCAAACTTTGGTCTTAGCTGGAATGAATTATTGCAAGTTTCTGAATTAATAGCTTCTCCTCAAAGCATCTCTGTACCTTGAATCTAAACTACCCTATTTAGATTATTTTCTATATTTTTCTCCAGGTGTTGTGTCCTTGTGGTCATAAGCCCAGAATGTTTTATATTGCAAAACCAAAGATGCAGTGGTCTTTGTTTGGAGAAAAAAGAAAGGGGTGGGGAGGAAAGAGACAATCACAGGAGCTTAGAGGACAGGCAGAGATGAAAAATAAGTGGTCAGTTTCAAAGACAGAACCTATCTCTGATTTATCACATGCACTCAGGTTGGAAAAATGGCTTTTAAAACTGGGTATTTTCAAGTGGAACCTCACTGCCGCTGAGCAGATTAAGTGGTTTTTATTAAGTGCTAAACCATCCATAAAAGTGAAAATTGATGCTGCTCGCGAGGTGACCTTTGATTGCAGGTAGCCAAGACTGATGTGTTGGTGTTGCAAAAGAAGAAAATACCATAGCAGTTAATTGCCTAGAGTCATAACTGGGACATGCGACAGGAGACACATTGTCTGAAATGGAAAGAACTCGAGATCAGCACCAAGGACAGCGCCCTGACCATTCTCCTTTGCCAACGGTGTAAAGCTTTCTTTGAGGAAAAAAATAAGAAATATTAATCGATTGACAAGGGAACGGTGTGTGCGTGTGTGTGAGTGCGTGTGTGTGTGTGTGTGTGTGTATTGGGGGACGGGTAGAGAAAGAGCAGGGCGGTTACGCTAGCCCAACCACCCATCTCGTTGCTTCCCAGTCTCTACTTGTTTGAGGAGAAAAGTCAATAAAATGGGGTAGAACTCTTCCCAACTCAACCCGGCATAATTCCCCCGACCCCAGGGCAGACAATACTCTGTAAATATCTACTTCAGGGGGTACAGAATGCCTTTCAAAGTCAACAAAAGACGCCAAAGAGCCGAGACAGCACCGTCAACCATGGAGAGGGTGTAACCCACCCTGTTTGGCTCCCTCCTACTTCGGGTGGGAACTGTTCTTCAAGTTTTAAGTGTGTTTATTCTCACTTGATGACAGAGAAGCATGAACTAGATTTTCGGAATCTGAAGAAGAGAGGTTAAGAGCTTTTTTGTTAGTTAGAACGGCTCGGAAAGGGATGTAAGTGAGGCGCAGGAAGAGAGGGAGTCCAGGCCCCTAAAATGATCTATCAGTGGAGAATCCAGAGCTTTTTGTTTGCCACGGCGTCTAGTCCAGGCTCTTTCTCTCCTCCCACGCCCTCCCCTCAGTCCCTTGGGCCACAGCTGTGCGGGAACGCGATGGTACGCGCGGGAGGGGACAGGGAGCCCCTCCCTGCACAGCGCTCCAGTCTTACCTGGTAGCTAGCCACTTCAGCGCTGTGTCGCTCCTCCAGCTCCAGGATCTGCCTCTCCAACGACTCATTGGCTCCACGAAGGCCCTCGATCTCGATGGTGCGTGCCTGCAGCTGGCGCCGGTACTCGTGGATCTCCTCGCGGCTGGCCCGGATGGCCTCGGTGCTGCGCGCCGCCTGCTCGTTCAGGTTGGCAAACTTGGACTTGTACCACTCCTCGGCTGACTGCAGGTTCTTGGCGGCCAGGGACTCATACTGGGCGCGGATCTCCCTCAGCGCCGAACTCAGGTCCGGCTTAGCCACAGCCACGTCCACCTCGGCTGCAGCCTGCGACGACGCCTGCAGCGTGGCCAGCAGCTCGGCCACCTCCTCGTCGTGCACCTGGCGCACGAAGGCCAGCTCGTCCAGCAGCGACTCCACCTTCTTCTCCAGGTCCAGGCGGGCCAGCGTGGCGCCGTCCACGTCGCGCTGCTGCGCCTTCAGGGCGCGCTCGGCGCCTTCGCGCCCGCGGCTCTCCTCCTCGCAGCGCGCCCGCAGCCGCTGCACCTCCTCCGCCAGCCCGTCGCGCTCCAGCAGAGCCTGGGCGCGAGCCGAGCTCGCCTCCTCCAGCTGCGCGCGCAGCTCGCGCAGCTCGCGCTGGAAGAGCTCGCCGACGCGCGATGGCTCGGCTTGGCGCTGCCTCAGCGCCGCCAGCTCGGCCTCGAGCGCGCGGTTCTGCGTCTCCAGCTGATGCACCTTCTCGATGAACACGGCGAAGCGGTCGTTGAGGCCCTGCAGCTGCTCCTTCTCGTTGGTGCGGATGATCTTGTACTCGTTGGTGCGCGCCGCCGCCTGGCTCAGGTCTAACCCGTCCGACACCGGAGGCCGGCGGTAGGCCAGGCCCAGGCCGAGCGACGAGGCCGAGGAGCAGGCGGCCGAGGAGGCCACATTGCAGCGGGACAGCGACTGCGAGCGGTAGCTGCCCGCGCCGCCAGCCCCGGAGAAGCGCGACGACAGACGGGAGCTGTCCCCGAACACCTTGCGGTAGGAGGAGGGGCCGCACAGGTAGTGGTCCGAGCTGAAGCTCATGGTGCCGGGACCCGGGCCGGGACAGCGACTGCAGCTGCAGATACAAAGAAGAGGAGAGGTGCGCCGGGCGGGGCGCGGCGGGGCGGTGTGCTGCGGCTTTTAAGGCGCGGGGGCTGGGGCGGCGCGTCGGGGGCGGAGCTCCTTCCCGGGCCTGACGGGGAGAGGGAAGGGGGCACCGGGATCTGCGGCGGGGAAGCGCAGTGACTACCGCAGCTGCGCGCGCCACGGACCTTGGGCGCCAGGACAGAGCCGTTTGCTTAGGGGCCGCCTCCTGTCCTTAGTGTCCCGCCCCAAGAATCTTCTGATTAGGAAATGACTTGAGCGTAGGGGTGCCTAAATAACTGGGCTTTGCCATCCCGAAACCACACGGTTCGGTCGCATCCCTTGAACCTGTCCTAGGGTTTCCTGGAAGGTGTCCCGTGCGCCCATGCCCACCCCGGGGCTCCAGAGGGTGAGGCCCTGTTTTTCCAGTTAGAGTGGGGACCCGCAGGGTGAGGCTTTGTCCATTCCCTCAGCCCGTTCGGGGTTCCCAGGGGAAAAGTGGGTCTACGTCAGAGATCGTCTCATCAGCTGTTCCTCTGTAGGTTCCGGGACGACCAGGGGCGGGAGGCAGCGCGGAAAGCCTGCGACGCTCGGGGGAAAGAAGGGAGGTAGGTCATGTACGCGCGGGCCTGAATTGCAGAGTGGAAAGAAGCGGAGAAAAGAACTGGGATGGCTGTAGTGGGCACAGTGGTGGTGCCCCTGCCATTTGTATAAGTGTGCTTTCACATTCACCACAGTCCTCACCACTCTCCATTAAATTAACCACCTTCTTAATTCCTTTACCTTATCTGCCTGGCCCGGTAGGCATTTGAAATTTCAGTCTGTAAACTCTCGTGTAGTTTGTGGGAGTCGTTTCCCATGGAGATCTCTCTTTAGACAAAAGAGGTCTCTACAAACAGATCCTCAGGAGTGGGAAAGGGTGATGGCGACTGAACTGGCCTCCTTTACCATGCATTGGTGGGGGGCGGGGCAGAACCCAAAGAATAGGATCTGGAAAAATCAAGGCTGGGAGGAATCATGTGGGGTCTGCAGTATGCAGTACTCGCCTTCAAGCATATATCTCTCAGGATGTAGCTATGACTTTGGAAAGAGAGTAGGAAGAACTGTTTAATAGATTCCAGAATTTCAGACTGAAGACATTTCTTGATCTTAGAATCTCAAGAAAGTAGTTCTAGGGTATGTTTTAACTTCATGGGGTTGGGTTAGGGGGAGAGGAATATGAGACAGGCCACTAGAGGAACGGGAAAGAGTCCTATGAGGCTTTAGAGCATATCTCCTGGCTTTGTGCTTGATCATGGGAGATGGTCAGGCCTTTTCACAGCTCTGGTTCTGTATTACAGATCAAGACCTGAGCTGGAGGACTCAGTTCTGAGTGCTTTGGGTTCAGAAAGACCTGGTGAGGTGAAGGATGGAAGAGTGCTCACTTGACTAAATAATATTCTCTGCTAGTCACTGTGCCAGGACTTTTTGCATAGGTTTATCTACTTCCCCTACTTCCAGCCCTTACCTCCTTCTTATAAATAAGAAACTGAGGCTCAGCTGTAGCACTGTGTATAAGGTCACTAGCACCAAACATTCTTTCTTTACCACATAATTTTGCTTCTTCGAGCAATGAAAACTTCTTGAAGTCTCATTAATTTCCATGTAGCCAGAATAAGGCTAAGTGGCTTTCAGAAGAGTTTTGGCCACTAACAAAGTAGCAGAGTGGTTTATAATTGAAAGAGCATTGGACCCAGGGTCAGGGGTGATGGGTTTGAATGGTGGCTTCTGTCACTTAGTAAGCATGTGGAGATAACAACACCTATGTCCCAAGGTAATGAAAGATTTAGTGGATGCATGTAAAAGTGCTTTGTAAGCTGTAAAGTTATGAAGGACTACTTCCATCACTGTCTTCTTTCACTAAAGGGCACTGCTTCACGTATACCATCCACAGGATAAGAACTGGATTTAGCGATGGGATTTCAGGAAACTATCCCCCACATCCTTGTAAAGGCTGCCTTTGAGAGAAAGTATACAGCCAACCTTGATTGTGGTTTGGGGGACCAGTGTGAGTGTGGCTTGCAGTTGTTTTCCCATTGCTATGTGGAAACATCCACAGATAATTAGAAGATCTTACTTCTGGGCTATAATTCCAATTTCATTTCAACAATGTTATTCAGGACTGCTAATAATCAGCAAAAGTTCATGGTTGGAGTTTCACCTTTATTTCTCTTTCCGCCCACCAATAGAAGCAGTACTCCAAAGGCAAAACATACATAGAACAGAAGAAAGTATGTGAAAGACCAAATGATTCAACAAAGCAGTAATGGCTCTGTACAATCTAGAAGGGGCGGCAGTATGCATTTTTAAAAAATGTTTATTTTATTGATTTTAGAGAGTGAGGAAGGAGAGAGAGAGAGAGACAGGAACATCAATCTGTTCCTGCACTTGCCCCAAACCGGCAACCTCCACGCCTTGGGAGGAGGCTCCAACCAGCCGAGCTATCTAAACAGCTTACCTGACATTCCCAACTAAGATTCCCTTATGGGGCTTATACCTCCCCTTTCTTGGCAACCCACCCCATAGTCCAAAGATGTTTGGCTTTAATAATTTTACCACAAAGCTATATTACAAAGGAGTAACCTTGGCAAATCCTCAAACCACAAGTTCTCCCAGCTGGCCAGATTTCCTGAGGGATTGCCCTGTCTTCAACTTCCTCTGATGTCAGACTCTGGCACCGCAGAGTAGTTGGTGTGTCATTCCCTGGTTCTCCCTCATACCACATCTTCTGTGGCCTCTGTGTGGCATTTGGCAGTGCTCACCAATCTCTTTGTTTCAAGGACTCAGTTTTCAGCTTTCTGCCTTCCCTCAGAAACTTTTTTTAGTTATTAGGTCTTCCAAAGTCAGGGAGGCTTTGTGATAAAGTCCTCTTCCTAAGAGATCTGGCTTTGTATCATGGTTTTTCCTGGCAATGGGACTTTGAATAAATCACTGTTATTTTCTGAACCTTAGTTTACTTCACCTGTAAAATTTTAATAAAACTATCCATCTGAGTGGTTTCTATTTTGACTGCTCATTAGAAGTACCTGGGAATTTAAATTCAGATTCTCAGGCCTTGTTCCAGACCCATTGAACCTAGGTTCAAGAACCCTTGCCTGGCCCATGATGGAGCAATAGATAAAGCATTGACTTGAAAAGCTGAGGTCATTGGTTCAAAACCCTGGGCTTGTCTGGTCAAGGCACATACAAGAAGCAACTACTACAAGTTGATGCATCCTGCTCCTCCCGCCTTTCTCTCTTTCTCTAAAATCAATCAATAAAATCTTTAAAAAACAAAAAGAACCCTTGACATACCTCTCAAGAGATTCTGGCCCTGCCCAGGTAGCTTAGTTGGTTAGAGTGTCATCCTGACATGACAAGGTTGCAGTTTCGATCCTCAAAAGCAGGGCACGTTGAAGGAGCAACCAGTGAATAAATAAATGACTGGAAATCAGTGTTTCTGTCTCTCTCCTTTCCTCTCTCTCTAAAATCAATAAACAAAGATTTTTAAAAAGAGATTCTGTGAAGTTTAAATGAGATTATGCATGCAAAGTGGGTTCACAGTGCCTACCACGTGCATACTCAATAAATGATGGCTATTAGAAATATTGACTTCTTTTTAAAAAAGTATCAACTTCTTATTTCATCTATTTAATAAATATTTACTGAGTGCAAGGTATTGGTGCTAGGAATAAGGCAGATGTAGACTCTGCCTCCATGAGACTGGCTTTCTAGCGTGAGAGTCAGAGGATAAACAACTAATTCCACAATGAATTGTTAATTATAATTTGACAAGTGCTGTGGGGCATATAAAAAAAGACCTGACGTATGCTGATAATTCCCAAATCCTTTCTTCCAGTTTCTAACTCCAAACTGCCTGTTGAATATCTCTTCATGAATGCTTGCTGGTCTTTAAATACTTTATATCTAAAAGTGAATTTATCATCTTCTTCTAATCCCTACACTCCAGCCCACTTCTTGATAGTTTCTGTCTCATCCTTGTTTCTCTGCTTCTGTAATTGTTTCTTCCTGAAATTTCTTCCTCTGCTCCCACTTCAACTGTTGAAATTGTTAAGGTTTCAGTGCTACTTTCTCCATGAAACCTCTCCTGCTATTTCTAATATAAAGTGATCCTTCCCTCCCATGAACTCTTCTCCTCCTACCCATAGTAGTACATGACTTACAGTTATCTACCATTTTCTGCAATAATTATTTGTGTGTTTCTTTTAACTGAGCTAGAAGTTCTTGATCACAATTCTTCTACATCTATATATCTTTTATAGCATCTACCACAGTATTAAACACAAATGAAGTAAAAAAAAAAAAAGGTTGAAAATTATTCCTGTAAAACAATCTAAAAAAGATTGACTTTGTCATAAATTTTTAAATCTTTTGCCCCGCAAAAGTTCCTATTGGGTAGATGAAAAGACAAACCACATACTGGGAGAAAATATTTGCAAATTGTCTAACAAAGGATCTGGATTCATAGTATATGAAGAATTGTAGCCTGACCAGGCGGTGGCGTGGTGGATAGAGCGTCAGACTGGGATAAGGAAAGACCCAGGTTTGAGACCCTGAGGTCGCCATCTTGAGCGTGGGCTCATCTGGTTTGAGCAAAAGCTCACCAGCTTGGACCCAAGGTCGCTGGCTCCAGCAAGGGGTTGCTCGGTCTGCTGAAGGCCCGCGGTCAAGGTACATATGAGAAAGCAATCAATGAACAACTAAGGTCGCAATGAAAACCTGATGATTGATGGTTCTCATCTCTCTTCGTTCCTGTCTGTCTGTCCCTATCTATCCCTCTCTCTGACTCTCTTTCTGTCTCTGTAAAAAAAAAAAAAAATTGTAAACACAGCAGTAAGAAAGTTAATGGGCAAAAACTTGAACAGATACTTTACCAAAGGGGTTATACAGATGTCAAGTAAACATATGAAAATATGTCTGACATCACCAACCATTAGGGATATACAAATGAAAACCACAATGATATGCATTATATACCTACTAGAGTGGCTGAAACAAAACATTGACAATACCAAGTGCTGACAAGGATCCAGAACATCTGGATGATTTCTTATCTGTTGCTGGTGGGATTATAAAATGGTACAGCTACTCTGGAAAACTTTGGCAGCTTCTTATAAAGTTAAACATACATGTACTGTATGACCCAGTAATCTCACTCCTTGAGTATTTAGCCTAAAAATATTTAAAAACCTATGTTTGCACAAAAATCTATACATGAATGTTCATAGCAGCTTTCTTTATAATGGACAAAAACAAGAAACAACCTGAATGTCTTTCAACAAATGAATGGATAAACAAATTGTGATACATTCAGTATTAAAAATAATTTTTTTTTTTGTATTTTTCTGAAATGAGAGCAGGGAGGCAGAGAAACAGACTTCCACATGTGCAGGACCAGGATCCACTTGGCATGTCCACCAGGGCGTGATACTCCACCCATCTGGGCTGCTGCTCCATTGCAACCCAGAGCCATTCTAGCGCCTGAGGTGGAGGCCGTGGAGTCATCCTCAGTGCCTGGGCCAACTTTGCTCCAATGGAGCCTTGGCTGCGGGAGGGGAAGAGAGAGATAGAGAGAGAGGCAAGGGGGAAGGGTAGAGAAGCAGATGGGCGCTTCTCCTGTGTGCCTTAGTTGGGAATCGAACTTCGGACTTCCACACGCCAGTCTGATGCTCTACTGCTGTGCCAACTGGCCAGGACAAAACAATGAACTATTGATGAATAATTTGCAACAACTTGGATAAATTGCAAGAGTATTATACTGAGTGAAATAAATTAATCTCAAAATATTATGGCCTGACTAGGCAGTGGTGCAGTGAATAGAGCATCAACCTGGGATGCTGAGGACCTAGGTTCAAAATCCTGAGGTCATTGGCTTGAGCGCAGGCTCATCAATAGCCTGAGAGCAGGGTCTCCAGTGTAAGTGTGGGATCATAGACATGACCCCGTGGTCATAGGCTTGAGCCCAAGGTTGCTGGCATGAGCAAGGGGTCACTGGCTCAGCTGGAGCACCCCGATCAAAGCATGTATGAGAAAGCAATCAAAGAACAACTAAGGTGCCACAACTATGGGTTGATGCTTCTCATCTCTCTCCCTTTCTGCTTATTTCTGTTTGTCCCTCTCTCTGTCTCTGTCTCTCTCACACACAAAAATGTTATGTATATGTGACTCCATATGTGTAACATTCTGGAAGTGACAAAATTATAGTGATAGAAGACATATCAATAGTTGATGGATTAGGGTTGTGGGGAGGATGTGAGTATAAAGGGGTAACATTAGAAGTTTTATTGTGTGTGGTGATGAGCAGTTCTGTTACTCAAATCTACACATGTAATAAAAGTTCACAGAATGAGAAAGAGAGAGAAAATAAGATACAATGCAATCCAAATTCAAATAAGGTCTGTAGTTGAATTCATTTGTTATGTCAATGTCATTTTCTGGGTTTTGATAATATACTATGATTATATAAGATGTTATCATGGGGAATGAGCTGGGTGAATAGTGTCTGGGAACTTTCTGTACTCTTTTTGCAACTCCTTGTGAGTCTTAACTATTTCAAAGTAAGAAATAGTTATTCGAATAGTATATGTATTTTTAAAATTTATATATATATATATATATATATATATATATATATATGTAAATAGGCAAATGTTCTTCAGAGTTACATGCTGAAATATTTAGAGTTGCAACACCATGATTTATATAACTTACTCAGATGTTTTAGCGAAACCAGTATACACACGCCTGACCAGGTGGTGGCGCAGTGGATAAAGTGTCGAACTGGGACACGGAGGACTCAGCTTTGAATCCCTGAGGTCTCTGGCTTGACTGTGGACTCATCTGGCTTGAGCATGGGCTCACCAGCTGGAGCGAGGGGTCGCTGGCTTGAGTGTGGGATCATAAACGTGACCCCATGGTCGCTGGCTTGAAGCCCAAGGTTGCTGGCTTAAGCAAGGGGTCATTTGCTCTGCTAGAGCCCTCCAGTCAAGGCACATATGAGAAAAAAATCAGTGAACAACTAAGGTGCAACAACAAAGAGTTGATGCTTCTCATCTCTCTCCCTTCCTGTCTGTCTGTCCCTCTCTCTGACTCTCTCTCTGTCTCTGTCAAAAACAAACAAAAAAACCAAAACCCACTCTATACACATAGAGAGGGTGAGATAAAGCAAACATGGTAAAAAAAAAAAAGTTTACAGTAAATACAGATGTTTATTATCTTTGTCTTGCAACTTTTCTCTAGCTTTGGAATTTTTAAAATAAAAATTTAGAAAAATTTATTAATATATAGGTAGGTAGGTAAATAGGTAAAGTTAGTAAAAAATAAAGTATCACCCAAACCTGGGATTGAATCAATGACTTCCAACATAACACTCTTTCAGCTTCAGCTAATTGTAAAGTCCTTTCTCCCCTCCCTCTTGCCCAGTAATAGGAAAATTCTGCTTTTTCTGGAGTAACAGAATAAGGTCAGAATTCACACTCTGTTGGGAGTATTTTAAGTGCTACTACAAGTCCTCAATGTTACTATAGTCATCTAAGG
The DNA here is from genome assembly GCA_037038555.1 of Rhynchonycteris naso. Taxonomy (NCBI): domain Eukaryota; kingdom Metazoa; phylum Chordata; class Mammalia; order Chiroptera; family Emballonuridae; genus Rhynchonycteris; species Rhynchonycteris naso. Next base: position 240,546,277 of record CM072999.1, on the reverse strand, counting down.
AACATTTACTGAACCCTGGCTACATGCCAGCTGCTGAGATTACCGTAATAATATGGTGAGAAGTGACAAAAAGTGTCCCTCTCTCAAATGAATTTAATTTTTTATAAATGTAGAATCATATGCATTTTATATACTACTTTTAACTTTCTTTTTTCACTTCATTAATTGTAGCCATTTCCTTACAACAGTAATACAGATCTATTTACATATTTTTGCAATTTAGTACAATGTTCAGTTGTATGAATGTGCCATAATTTCTTTAACCAATCTTTTTGGACTTCATGTTATGTCTAGTTTTTTCCTATTAAAAAAAACACTGTATTTTGGTTTTGTTTTTTACAGGGACAGAGAGAGTCAGAGAGAGGGATAGATAGGGACAAACAGACAGGAATGGAGAGAGGTGAGAAGCATCAATCATTAGTTTTTCATTGCCATTGCAACACCTTAGTTTGTTCATTGATTGCTTTCTCGTATGTGCCTTGACCGCGGGCCTTCAGCAGGCCGAGCAACCCCTTGCTGGAGCCAGCGACCTTGGGTCCAGGCTAATGAGCTTTTGCTCAAGCCAGATGGGCCCGTGCTCAAGCTGGCGAGCTTGGGGTCTCGAACCTGGGTCTTCCACATCCCAGTCCAACGCTCTATCCATTGCGTCACCACCTGGTCAGGCAAAAAACACACTGTTTTTTAAAAAAAGAAAATGTATTTCTTTATTAAATATTTTAATTTATTTTATTTATTCATTTTAGAGAGGAGACAGAGAGAGAGAGAGAGAGAGAGAGAGAGAGAGAAAGGGGGGGAGGAGCTGGAAGCATCAACTCCCATATGTGCCTTGACCAGACCAGTGCAGGGTTTTGAACTGGCGACCTCAGTGTTCCCAGGTCGACGCTTTATCCACTGCGCCACCACAGGTCAGGCTCTTTATTAAATATTTTATTGATTGATTTGAGAGAGAGAGGAAGGGAAAGAGAGAGACATTGATTTGTTTTTCCACTTATTCATGCATTTATTAATTGATTCTTTTATGTGACCGGGAATTAAACCTGCAATCTTGGCATATTGAGACAACACTTAACCAACTTAGCTACCCGGCCAGGGGAAAATACATTTCTTAAGTGAAATCCAGACTTTATTTCTACTTTACCTTAATCAATCAACCAACATCAATTGAACGCCTACTGTGTGTTTCATGTTGTTTGTGTCATTTTCTGTGAGAGAAGACATGAGACATGGTCACTACCCATATAGGAGCTTACAATTAGTTGAACAGTGATAGCTAACTTGAGGTCCTCATTTAAAGACCACATAAGGCAGTATGTATTTGATTATACACTATATACGCTAAATACTCAGAGAGAAGCCTGCCTCTGCCATGTGACAGGTTTTAGATTACTTATTCTCAGCCAGGTTTCTTTAGCCTCCACTAAAAGATGCTTGCATGAGCATGTTATTAAGGCAGGATGATGCCCCAAACTTTCAGTAGAAAGGGGGATTAAAATAAAAAGACATGAAAGGACATGACATCAAGTTAATTCATACTCCTATTTGTCCTTCATCCACAAAAGTTAGATTGTTTCTATCTACATAGAAGATAAAAATAAAGAGTTATGAGTCCTTTGGTATGACTCAGTTTATAGTAACACATCAATCTATGTGGTTGTGGTTTCCCTCACAAGTTTGTTTTTACACAGTTTTGCATTGTATCGTCTAATACATGATCTCTTCCCCTTTTCACTTGTTTCATATTTTTTTCTTAGGATGTTTAGGGTTTCTTGGTGACCATTTGAATTTAAAAATAAAATCAAAACCAAAGTTTCTGTTTTCTGGCCTTAGTATTCCATCTGTGATTAAGTCTATCTAGAAGACTCTGTGTATCTGTGTGCTACTCTCTCTTTCTCTCCCATGCTTTTAGCCTTCCCAGAATTATCTTTTCACTTACCTCTCTTAAATCCAAATTTAGGTTGAACTGGAGTTGTCAGGGCTCCAGGACTAGGAGAAACAGGAAGACTCTCCTGCTCAGTTATGTTTCAGGACCTCGGACAGCTCCCCAGCCTTCCTAGAGTGGTGCCTATTATTTAGACTTCGCAAAATGTCAGGATGATATTTAATTTGACAAAGCATTTAGTACAGCCGCTGCCTTTTGCTGAGGCCCAAAGAAAGGATCCAGGTCAGCAAATATTTCAGGATTATTAACTGCTGGCTGAGGGAGATATAAAGAGCTTAGAGGGCTCCCTTTCCGCCAGCATATCCTGGAACTAACTACATGTCTGCCAAAGCCTAAAAAAAAATCCTTCAGACCAGACCGATGGTAGTGCAGTGGATAAAGTGTCAACTTGAGACTCTGAGGTCCTAGGTTCAAAACCCCGAGGTTGCTGGCTTGAGCTCGGGTTCGCCAGCTTGAGCGCGGAGTCTCCGGCTTGGGTGTGGAATCATTAACATTTATACAATAATTTGGGCTTGAGACCAAAGGTTGCTGACTTGAAACTCAAGGTCACTGGCTTGAGCAAGGGGTCACTGGTTTGGCTGGAGCCCCTCCTGTCAATGCAAGTATGATAAGCAATGAACAACTAAAGTGACGCAACTACAAGTTGATGTTTCTCATCTTTTTCCCTTCCTATCTCTCTCTTGTAAGCCCGCACAAATAAAAATAAATAAATAAAAATTTAAAAAAATCATCAAGTCAACTCAGCAAACTTATGTGTGTCAAGCTATTTCCTCCCTAGAAAGAGAACTGCCCAAATACATAGATGCTCTGAGGAGGGGAACAAAGGGACTTCAGTTTGAATGAGAAAATAATTTTTTCTAAGGGCAGTCTCCATGGGAACTAGAAGAGGAAAGCACCAGAACGTTGGGGGCCCAAAAGGGGCAGCAGAGGGAATGACAGGATGAAGTGAAGAAGAGGAGAATCCAGGGAAACCTGAGATCTCTGAGGCAGACATGGTGAGCTTTGCATTTTTCACACTGGTGTCACCTGAGCTCACAGGCAAAGAAGAAACCTTATACCAGGGGTCCCCAAAATACCGCCCGCCGCATGTGGCCCCCTGAGGCCATTTATCTGCCCCTGCTGCACTTCTGGAAGGGGCACCTCTTTCATTGGTTGTCAGTGAGAGGAGCACAGAATGCATCCGCATCCTGTGCTCCTGGAGTACTGTATGCAGTGGCCCAGCAAAGCGCAGCATCACTCACGTACAGTACTACTTCCAGTGACGGAACGCAGGCAGGAAACGCGTTTTGTTTTTTTACTTTAAAATAAGATGTGCAGTGTGCATAGGGATTTGTTCATAATTTTTTTTATAGTATGGCCCTCCAATGGTCTGAGGGACAGTGAACTGGCCCCCTGTGTAAAAAGTTTGGGGTCCCCTGCCTTATACTTTCATAAGATGAGATTACAGAGTCCTAACGTCTCGTCTTCCACATACACATAGCAAGAATCACTAGACTCATTTTTAGAAGATATTTATGCAATGATTCAATATATAATACTTTGTCTTTTTAATCCTTACAACAAACTTAGGGTTTTATTATCTCTATTTTCCAAACGACTAAACCAAGACACCGAGAGGCTGGGTAACTTGCCTAAAGTGACACAGCTACAAAATGGCAGAGGTAGGTCTTGAACCCAGTTTCTCTGCCTCCAACCTAGTATTCTTTCCATTATACTGTATCCCTAATAGGGTCTTTATGTGTATGGTAAAATATACATACCATGACTTTTACTATTTTGACCTTTTTTCTTTTGACAGAGACAGCAAGAGAGTCGGAGAGGGACAGATAGGGACACACACAGGAAGGGAGAGAGACGAGAAGCATCAATTCTTCGTTGCGGCACCTTAGTTGTTCATTGATTGATTTCTCATATGTGCCTTGATGATGGTGGTAGTGGGGGCTACAGCAGAGTGAGTGACCCTTTGCTCAAGCAAGTGAACTTGGGCTCAAGCCAGCGACCTTTGGGCTCAAGCCAGCAACCTTTGGGCTCAAGCCAGCAACCTTTGGGCTCAAGCTAGCAACCATGGGTTTATGTCTATGATACTATGCTCAAGTCAGTGACCCGGCGCTAAAGCTGGTGAGCCTATGCTCAAGCCGGTGACCTCAGAATTTTGAACCTGAGTCCTCTGCATCCCAGTCTGATGCTTTATCCACTGAGCCACTGCCTGGTCAGGTTATTTTAACCATTTTAAAGCATACAATTCTGTTGCATTAACTACATTCACAATGTTGTGTACTCACCACCATTTCTAAAATGTTTTGTCACCCCACACAGAAACTCTTTATACATTAATAATTCCCCATCCTCCTAGCCCCTGGTAATTTCTATACTCTGTGATGTAAAGGATTAAACTCAGTGACTCTCTGGGTGCCTGCCTGCCATGCTATCAACCTCCTCCCTATTCTACATTCTGTTTGTTTGAATTTGACAATTCTAGGTACTTCATGTAAATGAAATCACACAATATTTGGTCTTTTGTGTCTGGCTTACTTTATTTAATGTAATGGTTTCAGGGCCATCCATGTTGTATCTTTCATTACAACTTAATTTCTTTTTATGGCCTGTTAGGGTCTTGTGGTTGCAAAGCACAGAGATTCACTCAGGCCACCAGAATAATGATGGGTTATTATGAGCAATCTTGTAAAATTAAGGAAGACACAAATCTCAACCACATGCCTACATGTTCAGACATAGCTATATGGCTGGACTTATTAGAACTTAAATAGAGTTTGGAATCCCATCAGCATAGCTCTAGGATAAAATATCTCATTGTCCCCTTTGGGGCAGAAATTTGCTGTTTTCTGATACTCAGTCATTTTGCCAACTGGGTGATATTTTGCTTTCACAACTCCTCTATGGTCTGGCACTACCAATCACCTGCTACTTACTCTATCAAAAGCAACTCTCAGGCTTTTGCTGACTCCAGATTTTTATAATTTCAGTGATATGCTATCTTTTCTTCCTCTGTGCCCTTCATCTCCTATGCCCACTGTTAGCTGACAACCTCCCTCCAAAATTGATTCTGTTTCCTGATTGGCCTAGTTAATTGCCAGTCATCTCATATCATACCACCTCATAAGCTACCTGCATTTTTAGAAATCAGATAATATTCAAGCATCTTCCTCTGCTCCAATCAGTTGTGGCCAGAGTGACAAGTTACATGCTATTGAATATGCCTCTTAATGGTAAAGATCTGCCTATTATAGGAAGAGGTTGGGAGCATGGCAGGCAGGCACCCAGGGAGTCATCGCCTTTAATCCTCTATACCACCTCTACCACACTATGCTATGAGACTGTTTATTGCACTTCAACCCTATGGCCTTCATCTACTTCTGTGATTCACAAATCACAGAGCAGAGGTGTGTATATGTCTGAACTGATGTGTACTATGCAGGTATTTCTGCACTTATATATAGATTATACAAATAGTTGCCATATGGTGATATGTAGTTTGGAGTTGCTTGAAATATCCCAGCTTATATCAAGCCACCTACTTACAGTTTCTGAGTTTGTTTCTCTTAAGACTGAAAATCTGTTTTCAGTCCTCTTGCCAAGTTTTCAGTAACAGAAGATATTCAGAACACAGGGTACACTGAGGTGTTAACAGATCTACAAAGTGGGTTTATTTCCTGCAAGCATAGGCAAAAGGACTGGATTCTGGGAATCAGGCTATTTTCAGTTCTGTGACTGTGACAGAGAATATAGTGCTTACCAAATAGTCCATAGCTATCTCATGCCCACTCTCTTCCTGCTATATATTTCCTAGCCTCCCTCTTAGTTAGGTTGGGACATGTGACTAATTCTGGTCAATGGGCTGTGAGAGGAGGTAATACATGTTCTCCACAGTTTATCTTCCTGGAAGGTATGAGTTGAGTTGGCAGAACCCACAACATAGAAGCAAACTGGATCCCTGAGTCATCAGTAAGAATGGTGCTGCCCTAGGGAGTCTCCTGGCCTGCAGAGGAATCTTTGTGAGTAGGAAATAAACCTTTATGTGTTAGGCCTTCAAGATTGGGGTTTGGTTTGACTGTTACTGCAGCATAGCCGAGAGTCAGCCTGATTAGTACAATCACTAGCCAACAGTGTGCACTTGAGCAAGTAACAATGTCTTTAGTTCTCATCTTCTTCTGAAACATAGGAGTTGTCCCCATCCCCCATAAAGAGTTGCCTCAGGGCCTGACCTGTGGTGGCGCAGTGGATAAAGCGTCGACCTGGGAACACTGAGGTCGCCAGTTCAAAACCCTGCACTGGTCTGGTCAAGGCACATATGGGAGTTGATGCTTCTAGCTCCTCTCCGCTTTCTCTCTCTCTCTCTCTCTTTGTGTGTCTCCTCTCTAAAATAAATAAATAAAAAGAAATTAAAAAAAAAAAAAGAGTTGCCTCAGATAATCTCAAAGGTCATCTTCTAAGATTTTCTGATTCCTAATTGACTAGTCCTGTTCACTCTTTGGGGGAAAAGTTTTGTCCATTTTCTTTCATTCTTACTGTCACTGAGTTATATTATTTCTCTTTTGAACCATTCCAAAAGCCGTCTAATTGCATCCCCCCTTTATGTCTACAGGCTTGTATTTGTCAGCCTTCCCACTCCCTCAGTACAGGTATGACACCCTCTTCCTCAGAAACCTTCACTGGCTACCCCACTGCCTGCTAAATAAAGTCCATGTGGTGTGTGACACTTGAGGTCCTTGATAATCTTTGGTTGGTTATTTGTACACAGCTTTCTCCTCCTGGCTATACTGTGGGCTTCTTGAGGTCCAATACCATGTCTGGTTCAGTTTATCCTCCTACATAGCTAATGCCTATTGAAGTAGCAAGTCAGATATCACCAAACAAGCCCTGGATGGGTATCTCAGTCGGTTATAGCATTCCTCTAGATGTGCCAAGATTGCATGTTTGATCCGTGGTCAGGACACATATAAGAACCAACCAATGAATGCATAGATAAGTGGAACAACAAATTGATGTTTCTCTCTCCAAAAAGATCAATAAATAAAAAACTTTAAATCACCAAACTAAGAATGGAGTCTTAATAAGTTTATAGAATCCACCAAATGAATTGTAATGCTACAGAACCCATTTGTATTGAACTGCAGAATATGTGTATTAAAATGCAGAACATGTGTGTGTAATATTCACATCCAAGGCTGGTTGAAGACTGTGTGAAAAGTCCTTATGCAATAAGGGAGGTAAAGGAGTTACAAAGATGTGAGGCAAGGTCCCTGCCCTCCAGGGGACAAAGGAGTATATGTGTTGGGGAAGGAGATGCAGGAAGCAGTCTGCTTAGAACAGCAAGAGCCTGACCTGTGGTGGCGCAGTGGATAAAGACTCAACCTGGAATGCTGAGGTCGCCGCTTTAAAACCCTGGGCTTGCCTGGTCAAGGCACATGCGAGAAGCACCTATGAGTTGATGCTTCCTGCTCCTCCCCCTTCTCTCTTTCTCTCCTCTCTAAAATAAATAAATAAAAAATTAAAAAAAAAAAAAAAGAACAGCAAGAGTGTCCTTGAAGTGGCTTCCTAGGAACAGCAGCAAAAGGAAACTAACATTTCAATCTTACTTCCTCGTTCAAACAACATTTTCACAAGAATCCTGTGAGGTGGCTATTAGTATTTTCATTCTGTTGATAGAAATAATATTGAGAGGTTGGGGATTTGCCCAAGGTTAAAAATCCAGGCTTCTAACTCAACAGCTGTGTTGTGTTTGTTGCACCATTCATCTCTCCAACAAGAAAAAGTACCCAAATACCATAGCTCCTTCTCCCAGTTTGGAATACTGTTTAAAATCCTCTTTAAAACCATAATGCTAAAAGGCTGAGAACAGGATAATACCAGATGTGTATGGAGCATCTAGTAGTTCCAGAAAGAAAGGAAGTGAGCAAAAGCAAACAACAAATAAATTAAAAAATTATTAAAATGGGACATGTTTGCCTGATCAGGCAGTAGTGCAGTGTTGGACTGGGATGCAGTGGACCCAGGTTCGAAACCCTGAGGTCACCAGCTTGAGTGTGGGCTCATCCAGCTTAAGTGCGGGCTCACCAGCTTGAGCATAGGGTCACTGGCTTGAGTGTGGGATCATAGACATGATCCCCAGGTCACTGGCTTGAGCCCAAAAGTTGCTGGTTTGCAGCCCAAGGTTGCTGGCATGAGCCCAAGGTCTCCAGCTTAAGCAATCACTTGGCTATAGCTTCTCGGTCAAGGCACATATGAGAAAGCAATCAATGAACAACTAAGGTGTTGCAATGAAGAATTGATGCTTCTCATCTCTCTCTGTCTGTCTGTCCCTATCTGTCCCTCTTTCTATCTCTCTCTCTCTCTCTCTGTCTCTGTCACAGAAAAATAAAGGGGAACATGTTTGCCTTATCGGTGGTGGCATGGTGGATAGAGCATCAACCTGGGATCCTCAGATCCCAGGTTCAAAGCCCCAAGGTCACTGGCTTGAACGTGGGCTCATCCAGCTTGAGCTCAGGCTCACCAACTTAAGTGTGGGGTCGTCAGCTTGAGTGTTGGATCATCGATATGATTCCATGGTCCCTGGCTTGAGCCCAAATGTCACTAGCTTGAAGCTCAAGGTTGCTGGTCTGAACCCAAAGTCACCAGCTTGTGCAAGGCGTCACTGGAATGTTGGAGCCCCCAGGTCAAGGCATGTATGACAAGCAATCAATGAAGAACTAAAGTGCTGCAACTACGAGTTGATGCTTCTCATCTCTTTCTTCCTCTCTCTCACACACACTCTCTCTCTATCTCACAAAAAAAAAAAAGTAAGGAAAAGAAAGGATATGACATGTTTAGGCCCTAGCCAGGTACTCAGTTGGTTAGACTGTCGTCCTGACATACCAAGGTTGTTGGTTTGATCCTCAATCAGAAAAGAGTCAACCAATGATGGCATGAAAAAGTGGAACAATGGATTGATGTCTCTCTCTCTGTCTCCTTTCCTCTTCCTTTAAAAATCAGTGAAATAAAAATAAATAAATAAATAAAAATATGGGGCATGTTTAAAGAACATATGGGACCAAGCCTGACCAAGCGGTGATGTAGTGGATAGAGCATCAGCCTGGGAAGCAGAGGACCCAGGTTTGAAACTTTAAGGTCGTTGGCTTGAATGCAGGCTCATCCAGCTTGAGCATGGGCTCACCAGCTTGAGCACAGGGTCGCTGGCTTGAACGTGGGATCATAGACATAACCGCATGGTCACTGGCTTGAACCCAAACTTTGTTCACTTGAATCCTAGGGTCGCTGGCTTGAGCAATGGGTCACTGGCTCATCTGGAGCCCCCTGGTTGAGAAACAAGTCAATGAACAACTAAGGTGCCATATGAAAAATTGATGCTTCTCATCTCTCTCCATTTCTGTCTGTCTCTCTCTCGCTTAAAAAAAAGTCCCGCCTTGCCTGACCTGTGGTGGTGCAGTGGATAAAGCGTCGACCTGGGAACACTGAGGTCGCCAGTTCAAGACCCTGCGCTGGTCTGGTCAGGGCACATATGGGAGTTGATGCTTCCAGCTCCTCCCCCCTTTCTCTCTTTCTTTCTCTCTCACTCTGTGTCTCCTCTCTAAAATGAATAAATAAAAAGAATTAAAAAAAAAAAAGTCCCGCCTGACCTGTGGTGGTGCAGTGGATAAAGCGTCGACCTGGGAACACTGAGGTTGCCAGTTCAAAACCCTGCACTGGTCTGGTCAAGGCACATATGGGAGTTGATGCTTCCAGCTCCTCTTCTCTTTCTCTCTCTCTCTCTCTCTCACTCTGTGACTCCTCTCTAAAATGAATAAATAAAAAAAGAAAATTAAAAAAAAAAACCTTATAAAAAAAAGAAAAAAGAAAAAGTCCCTCAAGCCTGACCAGGTGGTGGCGCAGTGGATAGAACATTGGACTGGGATGCAGAAGACCCAGGTTCGAGACCCCGAAGTCACCAGCTTGAGCGCGAGCCCATTTGGCTTGAGCAAAAGCTCGCTAGCTTGGACCCAAGGTCTCTGGTTCCAGGAAGGGGTGGCTCAGTCTGCTGAAGGCCTGCGGTCAAGGCACGTGTGAGAAAGCAATCAATGAACAACTATGGTGTCGCAACGGCAATGAAAAACTAATGATTGATGCTTCGCATTTCTCTGTTCCTGTCTGTCCCTATCTATCCCTCTCTCTGTCCCTGTAAAAAATAAATAAATAAATAAATAAAACATTAAAAAAAAACTCCCTCAAGAAGATATAATGGTTATAAAAATATGTATATCTAACAACAGAGCTCCCAAATAAAGGAAGCAAATATTAACGATCTTGGAAAGAAAACTAGTTCAACAATAATAGTTGGCGACTTTATTAACCCACTTTCAGTAATGAATAGAACTAGTGCACATGGAGTATTCACCAAGATAGGCCAAATGTTAGGCCACAAAACAACCCTCAATACATTTTTAGAAATTGAAATCATACAGCCTGACCAGTGGTGGCACAATGGATAAAGCATCGACCTGGGAACACTGGGGTCGCCGGTTCAAGACCCAGGACTTGTCTGGTCAAGGCGCATATGGGAGCTGATGCTTCCTGCTCCTCTCCCCTTTCTCTCTCACTCTCTCTCTCCTCTCTAAAATGAATAAATAGTAAATAAATAAATTTAAAAAAAAAAAAAAAAAAAAGAAATTGAAATCATACAAAATATCTTCCCCAATGACAATGGAATTAAGTTAGGGAACAGTAGCTGAAGGAAATTTGTAAATTTCAGAAGTATGTAGAAATTAAACAACACACTTCTAAGTAATCAAAAATAAATTGCAAGTGAAATTAGAAAATACTTTGAGGTGAATGAAGAACATACAAGACACCAGAAACTCATGAGATATAGTGAAAGCAGTTCCCAGAGGGAAATTCAGAGCAGTTCTCAGAGGGAAATGAATACATACATTAGAGAATGAAGTTGACCCTGTGTTCGTTTGCTAGGGTTGCCATACAAATATTGGATGGATTATACAGCAGAAATTTATAGGCTAGATGCATAAGATCAAGGTATTGGCGAGTTGATTTCTTCTGAGGCTTCTCTCTTTGGCTTATAGATGGGTGTCTTCCCCCTCTGTTTTCACATGGTCTTTCTTCTGTGCATGCCTGTGTCATTATCTCCTCTTCCTCTTTAAAATTTTTTTTAAATTTTAATTGAACTTATTGGGATGACATTGGTTAATAAAGTTATACAGGTTTCAGGTGCACAATTCTACAGTACATCATCTGTAAATTGCATTGTGTGTTCACCACCTCAAGTCAAGTCTCCCACCACCACCTATCCCCTTCTGCCCTCCTTTACCTCCCCCTACCTTCTTGTCCTTCCTGCAATCCCCCCATGCTTGTTTGTGTCTATAAATTTCTTTCTTTGCTTAATCCCTTTATCTTTGTCATATAGCTCCCCCAACCCTTATCCCCTCTAACAGTTGCCAGTCTGTTCTTTATATCAGTGTTTGTTTCTATTTTGTTTGTTAATTTTGTTCATTAGATTCTACATATAGCCTGACCAGGCGGTGGCGCAGTGGATAGAGCGTCAGACTGGGATGCGGAAGACCCAGGTTCAAGACCCTGAGGTCGCCAGCTTGAGCGCGGGCTCATCTGGCTTGACCAAAAAGCTCGCCAGCTTGGACCCAAGGTCGCTGGCTCCAGCAAGGGGTTGCTTGATCTGCTGAAGGCCCGCGATCAAGGCACAAGTGAGAAAGCAATCAACGAACAACTAAGGCAGGGATTCCCAAACTTTTTACAAAAGGAACCAGTTCACTGTCCCTCAGACCATTGGAGGGCCGCCACATATAGTACTCCATACACTGACCACCAATGAAAGAGGTGCCCCTTCTGAAAGTGCGGCGAGGGCCAGATAAATGGCCTCAGGTGGCCGCAATTTGGCCTGTGGGCCCGTAGTTTGGGGACCTCTGAACTAAGGTGTTGCAACGGCAACGAAAAACTAATGATTGATGCTTCTCATCTCTCTCCGTTTCTGTCTGTCTGTCTGTCCCTATCTATCCCTCTCTCTGTCCCCGTAAAAAGAAAAAAAAAAGATTCTACATATATAAGCGAAATCATATGGTACTTGTCTTTCTATCACTGGCTTATTTCACTTAGCATATTAATCTCCACATCCATTCATGCTGTTACAAAAGGTAAGAGTTCCTTCTTTTTTTACGGCTAAGTAGTATTCCACTTTTTTGCCCACTCATTTACTATTGGGCACTTGAGCTGCTTCCATATCTTGGCTGTTGTAAGTAATGCTGCAGTGAACATAGGGGTGCATACATTCATTCAAATTAGTGACTTGAGTTTCTTGGGATATATTCCCAGAAGTGGGATTGCTGGTTCATAACTCATCTCTTCTGAAAAAGAGACCAGTCATACTGGATTACAGCCCACAGCAATGTCTTCATTTAACCTAAATTATCTCTTTAGAGACCCTATCTCCAAATAGTCACATTCTGAGTTGTACTGGGGATTCAGGCATCAACATACGAATTTTGGGGGCACACATGTCTGCACTTAGGGTGACCTTGGGAGTCTATTGTGGAGCATCACAGAGAATTGGAGCAGCAAGTTCCCTGCCGTACGGAGGGGCAGGAATGAGTCCTTTGATTTGAATAAAATTGGGATTGTTAGACAACTCAAGGGGAGAAAAGGATTCTGCTTATCTGGTATGTGGTTGATCAAGTTGGTTTTCTTTTGAAGAATAGAAAAGATGTGACCTCATTTGTCCCCTCGGCTGCTGATTCTAATTGTTTCAGGTCATGCTGGTTGCACATATTAACACTGGATTTCTGAGAAACAGTTGCTTCATATTTTTTGTCATTATTTCTTTCCCTGTTTCTTCAGAGAGCAGGACTAGGATAATGGAAAACAGGAATCCTGAAGTGAATAGAAGGACCTTTTCCTTTAGACAGGACTGTCTCTGTACAGTCCCTTTGTAAAATGTGCCCATTTTTCAGAGACAGCCTCCTTCCTGCTACCACACAGATAGTGATTTTGTCATCATTTGAGACAATTTGCTTCCCAGCCTTTTCATCCTCATTGCTTTTTCTCAGTCCCCAACGGTGGGTGCATGCTGAGTGTGCTGTAATGAATGTTTAAGGATCCATCACTTCGATTGCTCAAATAAATTTATTTTCAAGAAATTAATTAGGATGGCCTGACCAGGCGGTGGCGCAGTGGATAGAGCGTTGAACTGGGACACGGAGGACCCAGGTTCGAGACCCCGAGGTCGCCAGCTTGAGCGCAGGCCCATCTGGCTTGAGCAAAAGCTCGTCAGTTTGGACCCAAGGTCTCTGGCTCCAGCAAGGGGTTACTCGGTCTGCTGAAGGCCCACGGTCAAGGCATGTGTGAAAAAGCAATCAATGAACACTAAGGTGTCACAACGAAAAACTGATGATTGATGCTTCTCATCTCTCTCCGTTTCTGTCTGTCTGTCCCTATCTATCCCTCTCTCTGACTCTCTCTCTGTCCCTGTAAAAAAAAAAATTAATTAGGATGAATTATTTCTGCCATTGGAGCTCATGATTAATGAGTTGGTGCATTTAAAATGTTTCCTGGTCATGCAGGCAGTCAGAATTTATTCAAAGACGTTTTCCCCTCTGCTTCATTTAGAACAGTGCATTCTCTCTCTCTCCTTCTCTCTCTCTCTCTCTCTCTCTCTCTCTCACACACACACACACACACACACACACACACACACACACACACACACATTTAAAAAGGTTTAAAGTATTAGGTAGATTTTAGCTACTCCTTCAGAGATTCTCTCAGAGTTCGGGCTTTGTGATAATTAGAGAAATAAGTCTCAGACTTAGCTTCCATCCAGAACAAAGGTTAATCTTTTCCTTCCAATTTTTTTTTCTTTTTTTACAGGGACAGAGAGAGAGTCAGAGAGAGGGATAGATAGGGACAGACAGGCAGGAATGGAGAGAGATAAGAAGCATCAATCATCAGTTTTTCGTTGCCGTCACAACACCTTAGTTGTTCATTGATTGCTTTCTCACATGTGCCCTGACTATGGGCCTTCAGCAAACCGAGCCACCCCTTGCTGGAGCCAGCGACCTTGGGTCCAAACTGACGAGCTTTTGCTCAAGCCAGATGGGCCCGTGCTCAAGCTGGCGAGCTAGGGGTCTCGAACCTGGGTCTTCCGCATCCCAGTCCAACGCTCTATCCACTGCGCCACCGCCTGGTCAGGCTAGTCTTCAAATATTTTTAAAATTGTTATTCACAGTGTTCACTTTTCATAGCTGCATTGTAGCCCATCAAGTTGACATAACTTAGTTATTCCTTCATAGCTAGACATTTGGGGTTTATTGTTCTCCAATATTTACCATTGTAAAAACATTGCAGTGAATATTTCTTCCCAATATTTTTCTTCTTTTCATTATCTACTTAAGACAAATTCCCAGAAGCGGGGTCACTGTGTTAAAGGACACATAAATATGTTGCAAAATGGTTTTTTAAAATGGTTATGCCAATTAATCACATGGAATCTATTAGTGTATTCATTTTATTATAATTTTAAAATTTGCTAACTAAAATATGTGTATTTTTTATTATTGACTCTTTATTTTGAAATACTCCAAACCTTCAGAAAAGTTAAGAGAAATACAATGAAGACCAAATGCCCTTTCCTTGGGTGGAATTGTTAACATTTTGCCATATTTGATTTAACTCTCCCTACAGACACAGCTACATGCACATGTCTTTTCCTAAATCATTTGAGTTAGTTGTAGGCCTTGTAAACTCCTAAATACTGTAGCAGGGATCTCCTAAGAGTTGGCTGATGTGCTCCTACGGAGCCACAATGTAATTATCACCTCTGGGAAATTTAACATTGACACAATTCTATCTCTAATATGTATCTGTATTCAAAGTCCCCTCATTTTCCTTATAGTTGCTTATGCTTTTTTTTTTTTTTTTAAAAAAAGACTTTATTCATTTTAGAGAGGAGAGAAGGAATAGAGAGAAAAGGGGGGAGGAGCAGGAAGCATCAACTCCCATTTGTGCCTTGACCGGGTAATCCCAGGGTTTCGAACCAGCAACCTCAGCGTTCCAGGTTGGCACTTTATCCACTGCGCCACCACAGGTCAGGCATGCTTATGCTTTTTGATTTTGGATTATACATTACATTTGGTTGATATATTTCTTCCATCCTTTTTTTCTTTTCTTTTTAATTATTTTTTTCAAGAGACAGACAGGGACATACAGACAAGAAGGGAGAGATGAGAAGCATGAACTCATAGTTGCGACACCTTAGTTGTTTATTGATCGCTTTCTAATATGTGCCTTGACCCGGGGGCTCCAGCTGAGCCAGTGACCCATTGCTCAAGCCAGTGACCTTGGGATCAAGCCAGCGACCATGGGGTCATGTTTATGATCCCATGCTCAAGCTGGCAATCCCACGCTCAAGCTGGTGAGCCCACACTCAAGCCAGTGACCTCAGGGTTTCAAATCTGAATCCTTAGCATTCCAGGCTGATGCTCAATTTACTGCACCACTGCCTGGTCAGGTACTTCCATCCCTTTTAATCTAAAACAGTTTCCAGTCTTTTTGGTACTAAAATCATTTTTTTTCTTTATTGGTTTTTTAGAGAGAGATTGACAAACAGAAGCATTGACCTGTTCCTATATGTTCCCTGACTACCCAGGATTGAACCCTCAATCTTTGCATATCGGGATGATGCTCTAACTAACTGAGCTATCCAGCCAGGGTTTTTGGTTATTTTTTATATTGATATCTTTGAAGCCTCCAGGCCAGGTGTTCTGTTTTTGAATCTTTCCTCATGTTTAAATTTAAGTTAGTGCCTGACCTGTGATGGCGCAGTGGTTAAAGCGTTGACCTGGAATGCTGAGGTCGCTAGTTTGGAACACTGGGCTTGCCTGGTCAAGGCACGTATGAAAGCAATCAATGAACAACTGAAGTGAAGCAACTAGGTGTTAATACTTTTGTTCTCTGCCCCACACCCTATTCTCTCTGTAAGGTCAATAAATAAAATCTTAAAAAATAAAAAATTCAAGCCTGACCAGGCAGTGGCGCAATGGATAGAGTTTCGGAGTAGGATGCAGACGACCCAGGTTCAAAACCCTGAGGTCGCTGGCTTGAAGCTCAATGTTGGTGGCTTGAGCAAGGGGTCACTGGCACAGCTGGAGCCCCCCAGTCAAGGCACATATGAGAAAGCAATCGGTGAACAACTAAGGAAACTAAGGAGCCACAGTAAAGAATTGATGCTTCTCATCTCTCTCCCTTCCTGTCTGTCTGTCCCCATCTATCCCTCATTCTGTCTCTCTGTCTCAGTCTCTCTCTCTCTCTCTCTCTCTCTCACACACACACACACACACACACACACACACAAATTCAAGTTAGACATTTTTGGCAGGAATATTACATAGACAATATTATGTTCTTCCTAGTGCATCAATCTGGAACACTAGTGCTGTTAGATGGTCTCATCATATTAAAGCTTTAGTTTTATGATAGTTTTGACATACAACTATTGGACAGTAGCCTCCAAACTACCGCCTGAGAGGAATCAGTTTCACTGTTTCTAAAGGGAAGGTAGGGTAAAGTATCCCCAGTTGAGCAATTAGTTTATTTTAGGCACCATGCCAAGGTTATTTACAGAATTAATCTTATTAAGTCCTCATAACAACACAGCAATTGTTATCTACATTTTACATGTATAGAATGTAACACTCAGAGGGGCCAAGTAACAGGTCAAATGGCCAGAAACTGATGGAGCTGAGTTTTTCATACAGGTCAGTCTTACTTTAAAGCTCTTGCTTATTCAACATATCATGCCTTCTTAAAATCATGTTCAGAATAAGGTACAGTTTCTTCCCATAGACCCATCCAGCATGAGGTAATGGCAGAAGGGAAAATACAAGGTTGTATATCATCACTAACCATTCTTCAGTCTTGGCAGACATTACTAATGAAATCCACCATTTAACCCTCTAAGGCCCAACGTTTTGAATTCTTTTCCAAGCCATTGCTCCTGGTAGATGAAATTTATTCTGTGGATTTGTAATCGGGCACACATGGGTTCAAACCCATTCTCTACCACTTACTAGCTGTATGACTTTGGGCAAGTCATTTAATCTTTTGGAGGCTCAATTTTGTCATCCATAAATTGAGATAATATTTAATTTGCAGTAGAGTAGCATTAGAATTATCATGAGGATTGAAGGCATGTTTGTAAAAATTCCCAGCACTGTACCTGGTCCATATTAGGCACTCAAAAATACATAGCTTTTCAGGAGGCCCGTTGATCATTTCAGTTCATTATCTAAAGCCCAGGGGGACACATTAAGAAAACCAGGAAATCATATGAAGGAACCAAAGTTTGGAGAGAACTACACATGGCATATAATCAAATACAGACTGTGAGTTCTGTAGAGGTTAAAAAAGGGAATGAGCTTGACCTGTGGTGGCACAGGGAATAAAGCATGGACCTGGAACGCTGAGGTTGCTGGTTCAAATCCCTGGGCTTGCCGGGTCAAGACACATATAGAAAGCAATTACCGGGAGTAGATGCTTCCTGCTTCTCCTCCCCTCTTTCCCACTCTTGCTCTCTCTCTCTCTGTCTCTCTCTCTCTCAAACCTCCCCTCCAAAAATCAGTAAATAAAATCTAAAATAAATAAATGAGTGAGGGAAAGTTGTTCGGTGTGCCCAGGGTGTCCTTCTGGAGGGGGTGGATTTGAGGAGGTCTGAAGGAGATTGTAGGGGTTTGGATGAGCCACAGAACAGGATGAGCAAAAGTGGTAAGAGAAATTTAAGTACAGAAAGAAGACCGACCCTCTAAAAGCGAAAGTCGAGCTTGGGGAATGTCTGGGGATAATGAGTGTTTTCGGACCTTGGGTTCCCTTCTCGTGCCCAGGCAGCGCCAGATCTTCCCCAATCAGCCCCCAAAGCACCCAGGAGAGACGCAGCATGTTTCTGGGCTACCGCCAGGGAGCAGTGTGACCCAACAGCTTGGAGCTTCTCGGTTCATTTAGAACTTTTTTTTAGTTCCTATTTTGTTCCAGAAGCTGAGCTAGAAAACCAAAAGTCTATCCACCCACTTAAGGATCTAACGTTTGTGGAGGGCTTTGCATAAAGGTTGCAATGCACCTTTCCCTCCGTGGTCTCTTCTAATACTAACCACAATCCTGTGTGGTCTCCCTGTATTGGTCTCATCACTATGGAGGAACTGATGTTGAGAGTTTTAAGTGAATTACTGAAGTTCACATGAACTGTGAGAGAATCTGAATTGAAGCTAGGGCTATCATTTCCATCCTGTGACCTCCACCACAACCTACATAAGAATATTAGCACAATGATGAATTATATTAAAATAATTATTAAAAACCAATGGCAGAATTTCAGTTTGAGAAGATAAAAAAAGGTCTGAAGCTGGATGGTGGCAGCTGCTGCATGACAGTGTGAATGTGCTTAATGCCACTGAAATGTACACGTAAAAATGGTTAAAATGGTAAATTTTGTTATGTATGTGTGACTACAATTTTAAAATGGTACTACTATTTGAAGGACAAAAGGCAGAATCAGAGTTGAATATTTCTGTATCGGTTTTCAAATAGTAGTCTAAAATGCATCTTCTATAATTAATAGTCATTGATAGCTAATAGTTTTATTTAGTTTAATGACAATGATAAAGAATGTCTATTTAAGTGAAATGCCATAAAAACTGGTATATAAGAGCCAGCTTATAGAAATCAGAAGACACTTTAAAAGGTGTTAGCAAGAATGTTCACTTTTTAAAATATATATAGGAAAATTAAAAATGATCTTTAAAAAATATTTCTAGCACTGGCCAGACAGCTGTGTAGGTTGGAGCATTGTCCCAAAGTGCAGAGGTTGCTGGTGCGATCCCTGGTTAGAGCACATACAGGAACAGCTCAATGTTTCTGTCTCTCTGTTTCTCTCTTTCTAAAAAAAGAAAGAAAGGCTTGACCTGTGGTGGCACAGTGGATAAAGTATTGACTTGGAACGCTGAGGTCACCGGTTCAAAACCCTGGGCTTGCCTGGTCAAGGCACATATGACAGTTGAGGCTTCCTGCTCCTTCCCCCCTTTTCTCTCTCTCTCTTCTTTAAAATGAATAAAGCCTTAAAAAATAATAATAATAAATTTTTCTAAACAAAATTTTTTCCCCATTGATTTGAGAGAGCGCAAGCGAGCAAGAAAGAAAGAGAGCAAGGGAGAGAGGAGAAGGAGCAGAGGCGAATTAAGGTGGGTTGAGACCCCAAGCACAGAAGACAATATTGGGCCCCTTAAAAAAGAGAGAGAGAGCCTGACCGGGTGGTGGCGCAGTGGATATAGATCGTCGGACTGAAATGCTGAAGACCCAGGTTTGAGACCCCGAGCTCACCAGCTTGAGCGCAGGCCCATCTGGCTTGAGCAAAAAACTCGCCAGCTTGGACCCAAGGCCGCTGGCTCCAGCAAGGGGTGGCTTGGTCTGCTGAAGGCCCGCGGTCAAGGCACATGTGAGAAAGCCATCAATGAACAACTAAGGTGTCGCAATGGCAATGAAAAACTAATGATTGATGCTTCTCACCTCTCTCCGTTCCTGTCTGTCTGTCCCTATCTATCCCTCTCTCTGACTCTCTCTCTGTCCCTGTAAAAAAAAAAGAGAGAGAGAGAGAGACAGGGAAAATAAAAATACACGTTAACCATATATTTAAATAAATTAAAAAAATGTACTATTAATATTAAAATTGCACATATGAAACCAAACGGTGTCATTAGAAAAAAAGTATAAAGTTGGTATTTTTCAGGGCCTTTCAGAAGTTGGGGCCCAGGGTGTACACCCGGTGTGCTCACCTTTAAATCCGCCTCTGGGAAGGAGAGAGAAAGAATGAGAGAAAGGTATCAATTCGTTCTACTTAGTTGTCTCATTCACTTGTGCACTCATATGTTGTTTCTTGTGTGTGTCCTGAGGTTTGAACCCTTAACCTCAGTGCACCAGGACAATGCTCTGTCCACTGAGTCACCCAGCCAGGGCCAAAAACAATTTTCTTTTCTTTTTTTTTTTTTTACAGGGACAGAGAGAGAGTCAGAGAGAGGGATAGATAGGGACAGACAGACAGGAACGGAGAGAGGTGAGAAGCATCAATCATTAGTTTTCCGTTGCCATAGCAACACCTTAGTTGTTCATTGACTGCTTTCTCACATGTACCTTGACTGCAGGCCTTCAGCAGACCGAGCCACCCCTTGCTGGAGCCAGCGACCTTGGGTCCAAGCTGGAGAGCTTTTTTTTTTATTTTTTTATTTTTATTTTATTTTATTCATTTTAGAGAGGAGATACAGAGTGAGAGAGAGAGAGAGAAAGAGAGAGAAAGGGGGGAGGAGCTGGAAGCTCAACTCCCATATGTGCCTTGACCAGACCAGTGCAGGGTTTTGAACTGGCGACCTCAGTGTTCCCAGGTCGACACTTTATCCACTGCGCCACCACAGGTCAGGCCAAGCTGGCGAGCTTTTGCTAAAGCCAGATGGGCCCAGGCTCAAGCTGGCGGGCTCGGGGTCTCGAACCTGGGTCTTCCACATCCCAGTCCGATGCTCTATCCACTGCGCCACCGCCTGGTCAGGCTACAAAACAATTTTTTTTAAATGAAAAAAACACAAAATTAAAATGACAACTACTATAGAATATTCATTAATAATCGTTAATGTTATATATTAGTAGCTGTCTTTTAAAAGCACTTATGAAGTTATTGATCATTTAATTTGATTCTCATAACCACCAAATAAGTAGAATTATTCACATTTATTTATTTATTTTATTTTATTCATTTTAGAGAGGAGACACAGAGTGAGAGAGAGAGAGAGAGAGAGAGAAAGAAAGAGAGAAAGAAGGGAGGAGCTGGAAGCATCACTCCCATATGTGCCTTGACCAGACCAGTACAGGGTTTTGAACTGGTGACCTCAGTGTTCCCAGGTCGACACTTTATCCACTGCGCCACCACAGGTCAGGCGAATTATTCACATTTAACAAGCAATTTTATCACCTGGTTTGTCCTTACTACCTACCCCCTTCCTCCCAACAACTTGAGTATAGGATCTGTTATGCACCTAACTGACGCTTGGTTGACCAGTATGTGAAGTGTGATGTTGTTGTAGAAAGACCATGTCTTTGGAGCTGACTGACCTGAAGTTGGAACAGGCTCTGTTGCTTTACCAGCTGAATGTTTTTGGGCAAGTTACTTAATCTCTCTATGCCTGAATTTTTGTATTTGTAAAATAAAGATAATTAGTATAGCACCTACTTCCTAGGGATGTTGTGATGAGTAAATAAAATACTGTAAATGTAAAATGCTTAGTATAGTGCTGTAACGTAGTAAGCACTTGAAAATCATGGCTGTTATTATTTTCACGTAGTAGAAGGCTCAGAAGTAATTTAAAAAAACAGATGGGTGTATCCTGAGAGTACCTGAAATAGCTCCTGGCCCTCCTGGGGGCACTGGGGTAAAGAGTCACACAACAGAGGGTATTTGACCCAATTAGCTTATTAGCTAATGGAATAGTAGGACTGAATAAACTTCTTTGAGTTCTGCTCTCATTTGACAGAGAAGCTGAAGCCAGAGAAAGGGAGTAGTAGATCACCCCTTCCTGCCAGTCAACCAGGAAGTTACCCTGAGAAGCCGTCTGGTATGGTGAAAGCCCCTCTAGGGTAGGGGTTGCGAGTCACTCTTAGGTGGCCTCAGATCTGTTCTGACATCACCTCTGCCCCCTTTTCACAGGAGCAGCCACCAGGAGTATGAAATGGGGAATCAACAGGTTATCCTAGTTTCTAAGGCAGGAAGTCAGGAGTGCCAAGGGGAGGAGCTCTGAGAACCCAACCTTAGCACACCTTCGGTTAATGTTTATTCTTTCTCCTTCCTTAGCCTGGAAACCAAGGGGAAGTGAAGCAGCAGCTTGTGAGGCAAGATCTCAGGGACTCAGAGAAGCTGGTTCCTGCGAGAGATGACTCAGCATAGGCCTAAGCAGCGCAGGAAGTGCCCCTCAGCCTGGATTCTGCATAGGCTGGTACCACTGGGTGGGCCGTTCTGGCTGCTACTGTTCTGCTGAGAGGAGAGTGTCTCCTAGGAGCCCGTGGCTATCCTGGCAGCCCCGGTTAATGAGTGTGTATTAGTACCAGGGTTCCTGTGGTTTCATCTCCCAATAATGCACTCCCCCTCGAAGAGAACCTCATGTCGTGCCTAGATGCAGCGGCCTCCCTTCTCTCTAAACTCTTGTCAGTACTACTTTCAGGCTAGGCTTTCTAAAACAGATGCCATCGGGGCAGCATGTCACTGCTTATACATTGAGCTCCAGACTCCTTAGCACTATGTGGTCCTAACCAGAATTTCTGCCACATCCTAACCCTCTCCTCCTTTTTCCCTCCATGCACCCTTTACTCTAGCTCAGAGCTTCTCAGTGTGGTCTATGGACCATCTTCTTCAGAATCACTGAGGACACTTGTTTTAAAATGTAGATTCTTGAGCCTACTGAATCAGTTGGTCTTTGGGCATGGGTATCTGCATTGTAATGCTGCTGAGGCCGATTCTGGTGCAGACTGCTATTTAAGAACTACTGCTCTGCCAAACCGGAGTATTAAATTTCCCGACTGTCTCTGGGCCTCAGTGCCCTTCCTCATGCTGTTCCTCTTTCTAGAATGCCCTTTCTACACTTCCCAACCTGGTATGCTCTGTATACTCTAAGGTTCATCTCACATGTCAGCTCCTCTCTGCTTTTTCCCTCAAATCTAGGTTGCTTTTTGTGTGTGTGCACACAGTCTCACTGCACTTTCTACCTACCTTTGCTCTAGAATTTTCATGTTGTGTCAGGGTTGGCTCCTGCACTTGTTTGCAAGCTTCCACAAAGATCATAAATAATTCATTTTTGAATCTCCAGGGCCTAGTAAAGGACAGAAAGAAGGTATGCTTGCTTGCTGAATGAATGAAGACCAGGCCTGCATCTAACTCAGAAAGGTAGATTTAATCCATTTTGTAGCTGACAAACCCAGGATTTATGGTGCAGGTTCTTGCTTCAGTTTCAGTGTGTTAACTTGGTCTAAATGTTTGGTCTATGCTTGGGCAAGTTATGGATTTATATTTTGGCAGGATGTATTTAGATTCGCCATGAGTTCAGATTTAGAATTATTTTTTTAAATCCCCAAATGTACCTGGCCTGTGGCAGTACAGTGGATAGACTGTCAACCTGGAACACTGAGGCCACCTCTTTGAAACCCTGGGCTCTCAAGCAAGCAATGAACAACTGAAGTGAAGTGACTATGTGTCGATGCTTCTTGCTCCCTCCCACCCCTTTCTCTCCTCGATCTGTAAAATTAATAAAATACAGTTTAAAAAAATCCCAAAATGTGATTCTGTATTAGGCCAAGGAACTGCTTTCTCTTGAAACCTTTGAGCATAGAACCTACCAGACTTTTTGTCCACCTCAGATTTGTTCTCAAGAATCATCCATCTCATAATTCTTGACCTTTTAAACCTAGTGACATAACTGCCACCTCAGCCGGACACACCCTGGACCTTGTCACAACTGATCCAGCTCAGATATGCCAGCATACCAGTCTCTGGCTCGAATCTGCTTGCCTTCAGCCTGCCCACTTCTTCCACTCCCAGTTCACCTGCTGAGATCATAGTTCCCTGGATCTCTTGTCTAAGCCCCAGCCCATGAGTGGCCTCCTTTGTTCTTCCCCTTCCACAGGGAGGTGCGCCTCCTCCTGTCTGAGGCAATACCTCACTGGGCTCTGGACTCCATTTCCTCTAAGTCCTGGGCACTCTGCACCATTGTCATCACCTCCTTTCCTACACCTTTAGTTTCTCCTCTGGCTCTCCTCCTACCACACAGAAACAATGGCAGGTTTCTCTCACCTTTGTGGTTACCTTCCTCTAGCTATTAGCCAATTAAGGTTCTGGGGCCAATTCTGATATATGGGGGTTTCCCCACACCACCAATCAATTCTTGGACACCAGCTGAGTGTAAGGTCGATGGGCAATGGGGGAAGGTCACGTGAGGAACCAGACCCAGGAACTCTGGCTGGAATCGCGCCAAAAGAAACTTCCCAAGAGTCCTTTGGAAAAGAGCGACTATCCATCAACCAGTGAGATTTCGCCACGTCATATCAACTTGCCTCCACCCTAGACAACCCTTTAAATATCCCCCGTGCAGTTTTGGCCACTCAACTTCTCTGGCCTCTGTCTCTGGGACCAGAGAGCATCGTCCGGGAAGCACTGTACTAAATAAAGCTTTTACTATTCCACACTTCATGGCTATACCCTTCCTTCTTCCTCAGTGGGGAAAAATACCTTACACTGAGTGTCAACAATTCAACTCAATTCAGACACTGTTTACCTAAACATAGCATCAGATTCCACAGTTAAGAACTCAGTCCCACAAGACTGCATCCCACTTCAGATGCCAATAAGATGCCCAGGTTGCTACCTGCCCTTCTGATTTACTGGCTATAAAGCAGAGGTACTCATGACCCCCTCCTTCTGTGGGTTCAATTAATTTACTAAAGCGGCTCACAGAACTCAGAGAAAGAGTTTACTTACTAGATTACCAGTTTATTATAAAAGATATAACTCAGGATAGCCAGATGGAAGAGATTCATAGGACAAGGTACAGGGGAAAGGTCAGGGAGTTTCCATGTCCTCTGTGAACATACCACTCTCCCCAAATCTCCATGTGTTCACCAACCTGGAAGTTCTATGAACCCCATCCTTTTGGGTTTTTATGGAAGTTTCATTACAAAGGCACGATGGATTAAATCATAGGCTATTGGCAATTGATCCAACCACTAGCCCCTCTCCTCCCTGGAGGGGTGGGGGTGTGAGACCATAAGTTCTACCCTTCTAATCACCTGGTTGGCTCTCCAGGCAACCAGCCCCATCCTTAAGAGCTTTCTAAAATGTTGGGCAGATAAAATATAATATGCTCACTTTGTTAAAGATGGCGCTGCCCACATGGAAGTTCGTTGATATTAATGTGTAATGGGGAACAGGCTGTGGGCAGGCCAGGTCATTATAGCCTAAGGCTTAGTTTTAAGAGTAAGCTTTTCCCCACACCCTTGACTGATTGGATGATGTAGGGTGGTGCACTCTCCTGAGGAATCCCATTGTGCCTCGGATGGGTGGCTTTGTATTGGAGACTTCTTTGTTTGTGTAATTGGATTGAAGGTTTTGATTCTACAGTATAAAGTGTGACAGACCAGTAGCTTGCTCTTTTGGTTCCTGAGTTCCTGAGGTTAGTATTAGAGAGGATTGCAGATTAAGGCCACGTGGAGGCCAGGAGAAGCAGCCAAGATGGCAGAGTGCTGAGGGAGAAGCTAGTTTGTGCTGGAGAAGGAGATGGGGAACAGAGGTGAATAAGTCTGGTGAGGTAGAAACCTTTGATTCTAGGAAACTCGGATAAGTCAGTAGCTTTGTGAGCACTGAATGTGTGGGTTTTGGAGCCCAGTGTGTGTTTTTGCTTGCCTGCCGTCTGTTCGAATCTAATGGAAACCTGCACGGGTCAGGCAGCTGTGATCCTGACCCCGGCTACTGGCTTTACACAAAATTACCTCATTAACATAACAAAGACACCTTAATGTTCTCATAACTTAGTCTTGGGAGATTTCAAGGGTTTTAGAGCTCTTAGCCAGGAAGGAATGAAGACCAAGTATACATTTGTTATTATAAATCACAATATTACACCAATCTTTCAAGTTCCTTCACAGAATAGGTTATCAAAAGAGTAGGCCACATTTGTTACCCACTCACTTTCAACCCTATTTCTGTCCCCACCATTCCAGTGGTTCTTTGCAAGGCCATAGCAACTTCCTAACTACAAAAACCAATAAGCAATTTTCAGTTGCCATTTTGCTGGCATTTGGCATTTCACAGTATGAGACACTCCCTTCTTCTGGAACCTCTGTTCTTTCTTGGTTTGCAAAGCACTTTACCTACTATCTTGTTTTTTATTTATTTATTTTTTAATTAAAAAAAATTTTTATTTTATTTATTCATTTCAGAGAGGGAAGACAGACAGAGACTGAGAATGAGAAAGAAGGGATGGGGGAGGAGCAGGAAGCATCAACTCCCATATGTGCCTTGACCAGGCAAGCCCAGGATTTCAAACTGAGGACCTCTGCGTTCCTTCTCGAGGCTTTATCCACTGCGCCACCACAGGTCAGGCCCCTACTATCTTCTTTATGGGGTCTTCTTTCTAATCTCAGATGGCAATTGTTGGGCAGATAAAATATAATATGCTCACTTTGTTAAAGATGGTGCTGCCCACATGGAAGCCCGTCACCCAGGTAATATTATTTGCCCTTGTGCTTGGGATGGGTGTGGGGGAAAGGCTGTAATGTAAGCAGGCCAGGTTGTTATGGCCTAAGGCTTGGTTTTAAGAGTAGGCTCTTCTCCACACCCTTGATTGATTGGATGATGTAGG
Source organism: Rhynchonycteris naso (assembly GCA_037038555.1). Classification (NCBI taxonomy): domain Eukaryota; kingdom Metazoa; phylum Chordata; class Mammalia; order Chiroptera; family Emballonuridae; genus Rhynchonycteris; species Rhynchonycteris naso. The sequence goes on along the minus strand of CM072999.1, from coordinate 240,519,895 downwards.
GTGGTGATGTAGGGAGGAATCCCATTATGCCTCAGATGGGTGGCTTTGTATCAGAGACTTTCTTGAATATATAATTGGATTAAAGGTGTGGATTATCTATGCTATAAACTGGGGCAGTCCGGGAGCTCTCTCTCTCGGTTCCTGCTATCCCCATTGCAGGGGCCTCCCTGATCCCTTGACCTCCATGGGAAAAGCTGGTTCTCTGCTTCTCCCTTGTCTTCTCTTGTGGCTTGCCTGTATTGGTGAGACACCAATAAACAGAATGGCCTACCATCCTCCGACTCTGCCATTTCTTCACCGTCAGCCCGAATCCAATGGGAACCTGCATGTGAATGGCCACGATGGCGGCTCCTGGCCTTACAACTGGCGTAGTTTTCGGCAGGATTCGGAGATCGGTATGGGGCCACCACCCCTGAGGGGTGGGGTAGAGGACTGGTTGCAGTTCTGGCTTCCCATGGCTATCCTTTTAGGAGCTGTGGGCTGCGTGTTTTTTACTAAAGAGGAAACCAAGAGTTCTGTGAAAGAAGCTGCTCGAGGTCGAAAGCTTCAGTATAAATTGCAAATCGAACGGCAGAAAAGGCTGGAATTGGAGCGAGCACTGGAGAAGGAATTACGGGTTCGCGAGTTGCAGTCTGCCCTGGAAGCTGAACGTTTCCACCGGCAGTTGTTGGAGAAACAACTGCGGATTCAAGAGCTCGAGTCTCAGCTTCTGGCCAAAAGCCAGCAGCCACAGGAGCCTAAACGGTCGCCAAAGGAGCAGCAGCACCCGTGCCGGTGGACTGGTTTTGAGTCAGCGGGAGCAGGCGCTTGCAACTCCTCTTCTGAGGATGAGAAGGCTCAGGCTGAAGCTGCCATACGCACACTGAGAGCCCGACCAGTGGTCGCCAAGAAGGTAAAAACCCAGCAGCTTAGAGTCCCTCAGGGGCAGCCACAGCCTCCTGCCCAGGTAATGGAACACTCTGTGGTCCGGCCCTATACCCAGGCAGAGCTGATGGAGTTGGGGGCACAATTTAGGCAGAAACCTACTGAATCCCTGGTAGCCTGGTTACTACGATTATGGGACATAGGGGTGGATGGCATCATGCTCTCCGGAACAGAGATGGAGAAATTGGCCGCCATTACCACACACTCCTCCTTGAGGCAGCGTCTTCAGAACTGCCATGGCAACCCTGGAGACCATACCCTATTAGAATGGGTGATGGCTGCCATTCGTATGGTCTGGCAGAATGCTGGAGAATTGCCAGGGGCAATGAGTCGGTGGCAGTGCTACAGCGAGTTAGTAAAGGTCCTTCGGGAACTAGGTATGAAGAATGCTGTTTTCAACCCTGGGTCCCGTGGGCCAGATGAGGAAGTGTTTACGGCAAAAATGAGGGAATTTATTCTTGCTAGCGCCCCGTCAGCCCTTTTTGGGTCACTTGTGGCTATCTTGGGCCCCTATGTGGGGCAGCCCATCAATGTAGTTACACAGATGGTAGCAGATTTGGGAGAGTTGGAAGCCACTAGAGATCATAAAGCAGTGAGGGCTGCTGCCCATGTTGCCCCCCCAACTAACAAGGGAAACGGGCCTATAAAGGTTACCCGAACACTGATGTGGGTAGATTTGATTGCGGCTGGAGCAGATAAGGGGAAATTGGATGGCCAGTCTAATAAAATTCTTTTGGAGCTTTGGCGGCAGCTTAAACCAGAACAGAAGTTCCAGCCATTGAGACGAAGGGCCCCAGCAGCAACCAATAAAACATTTGGTGCGCGGGTAGCTCGGTTACAAGATTATATGATAGAGACGGCCGAGGGAGAGGAGAAATCCCAAGACCCATTGTACCAGTTTGAATAGGAAAAGGGCCGAGGGACCCGTCTAACGGGGATGGGCGGGGACCGGAGGCCACATGTGGAACTGGCTATCCACTGGTCCCCTTCCAATGTACAACGGGTGTTGGCCTTGGTGGATACAGGTGCAGAATGTTCCCTCCTCTATGGGAACCCAGAGCGGTTTGCTGGGACCCCAGTGGCCATTGATGGCTATGGGGGCCAAACTGTTCAAGTGAAGCCAGTAACTATTCCATTGGGGATAGGAAGACTGCCTCCTAAGCCATATAAGGTGTATGTATCTCCTATTCCTGAATATATTTTGGGGATAGATGTCCTTCAAGGACTATGGTTGGAAACTACAGCTGGGGAGTTCCGGCTACGGATCAGGGTTGTGAAGGCAGTGTTGCGGGGACATGCATCACATTCCCCTTTGCAATTGCCCATCCCTCGGCGTGTGACTAACACCAAGCAGTACCGCCTGCCAGGTGGTTATGAAGAAGTCACAGCGACAATCCTCGAACTAGAAAAGGTGGGGATCATTCGGCCAGCACACAGTCCTTACAACTCCCCGGTATGGCCTGTGCGCAAACCAGACGGAACCTGGAGAATGACAGTAGATTACAGAGAACTTAACAAAGTTGTTCCCCCTTTGCACGCTGCTGTTCCCTCAATAGCTAACATGATGGATCGGCTAAGCCATGAGTTGGGGACATACCACTTTGTGGCAGACTTGGCCAATGCTTTCTTCTCCATTGATATAGCTGCAGAGAGTCAAGACCAATTTGCCTTCAGTTGGGAAGGGAGACAATGAACTTTTACAGTATTACCCCAGGGCTATTTGCACAGCCCCACCTTGTGCCATGGGCTGGTGGCTGCTGACCTGGCTAAATGGAAACAGCCAGAGGCAGTTCGCATGTATCATTATATTGATGATATTATGTTAACTAGTGATTCTCTTCCAGAATTGGAGAGAGCAGTCCCTACCCTGCTATCCCATTTGAAAGCATGTGGCTGGGCAGTCAACGAGAACAAATTGCAAGGACCTGGGTTATCTGTTAAATTCTTGGGAGTTGTCTGGTCGGGTAAGACAAAAGTTATCCCTGATGCAGTTATAGATAAGATCCAAGCATACCCTGTGCCCACTACGGTAAAACAGTTACAGGAATTCTTAGGTCTGTTGGGGTATTGGCGAGCATTTATACCCCATTTGGCTCAGTTACTACGCCCCTTGTACAACCTTATTCGGAAGGGGGTTCGTTGGGATTGGACTGAGCAGGCTCAAGGTTCATTTGCAGCAGCTAAGAGAGCTGTCAAGGTGGCACAGGCCTTGAATGTGTTTGATCCTGCCAGGCCCTGTGAGCTGGATGTTCATGTAACCTCGGAGGGGTTTGGATGGGGTTTGTGGCAACGAACAGAGCGCTTACGGCAACCTATTGGGTTTTGGTCCCAATTGTGGAAAGGTGCTGAAGTTCGTTACTCATTAGTAGAGAAGCAGCTGGCAGCTGTGTATGCTGCCCTCCTGGCCACTGAGAGTATTACAACCACAACACCAGTTACAGTCAAGACAACATACCCTATTGCAGGATGGGTGAGAGATTGGGCAACAAAACCACGTAGTGGTATGGCCCAAATGTCCACCCTGGCCAAGTGGGGTGCCTACCTGCAACAACGCTGTGCTCTTAGCACCAGCCCGTTGAGGGCAGAACTGCAGGAAGTCTTGGGTCCAGTCACCTATGCAACCTTAGAGTCAGGTGCAGCGGGGGCTCAGGAAGCAGAACCTGAAGTCAGTCCCTACCAGGAGGGGCGGGTGCCCATCCCTGAGGATGCCTGGTATACTGATGGTTCCAGCAGGGGCCAACCTGCCAAGTGGACGGCCATAGCCTTCCATCCGGCCACTGAGACTATTTGGATGGACACAGGTACAGGCCAAAGCAGCCAATGGGCAGAATTAAGAGCTGTTTGGCTAGTTGCCCACAATGAACCTTCACCTCTGGTGATCTGTACTGACAGCTGGGCTGTATATCGTGGACTGACCCTTTGGATTGCTACTTGGCACATTAACCAGTGGATGGTAATGCACCGCCCACTATGGGGTCAGGCCATGTGGCAGGACTTATGGGAAATAGGACACCAGAAGCAGGTGACAGTATATCATGTCACAGGGCATGCCCCTCTAGCCCATCCTGGGAATGATGAGGCAGATACTTTGGCAAAGGTGCGATGGTTGGAGACTGCACCTGCAGGTGATGTGGCGCAATGGCTCCACCGGCGCCTGCTCCATGCAGGACAGAAAACTATGTGGGCTACGGTTAAGGCGTGGAACTTGCCTGTGTCCTATGCAGAGGTACTTGCAGCTTGTGAGCAATGTGCAGTGTGTTCCAAGGAGCACCCTCGGAGACCACTGGTGTCACCTGGACAGATCCAGAGGGGTCATGTTCCACTGACACGATGGCAGATAGACATCATTGGACCCTTACCAAAGTCAGAAGGGTACCAGTATGCGGTCACTTGTGTAGATACTGCCACCGGTCTGCTCGCTGCTTATCCCGCCCGTAATCCTGACCAGAGGGCAGTCATACAGGCTTTGGACCGCCTGAGTGCTGCATATGGGCGACCACTGGTCCTTGAAAGTGACAACGGTACCCACTTCACTGGTTCAATGGTGAGGCAATGGGCTCAAGAGCTGGGGGTGGACTGGAAATACCATGTTCCCTACCACCCCCAAGCTGCTGGTATCATTGAGCGGTATAATGGACTCTTAAAGCAGGGACTGCGACAGGAGGGGGGCACCAGCTCCCTTACTGGATGGACACGCCGCTTATGGACAGTTCTCCGGATTTTGAATGAGAGACCTCGACGTGGGAGCCCAGCTCCAGTGGACGCCCTCCTGCATCGGGCAGCTGCCCCCATTCAGTTGCAGATACGCACCAAGGACATTTTACTCAAGCCAGGCTTTGGACAGCAGGGCAACGTGCTCTTGCCTGCCCCAACAGCCCTTCTTAAAGGCCAACGGCTTCAATGGACTTGGCCCTGGACTGTCCAGGCCCCCCATCTGAGATGGGTGGCCTTGTTGGCACCATGGGGGAAGGGGCTAGAGGTGGACCTCCAGTTAACTCCTTGGGCAACCAGCACCTGGCCGCCTAAGGTAGAAGTGTATTATCCTTTGAGTGCTCAGGGGGACAGCATAATGAAGGGCACCTTTGTAATTTCTTTATGGCCGATAATGAGTTCTCCTATTTTACTACACGTAGAACCAGCAGATGCTGGTGTATTGGCCAATAAGGTTTGGTATGCCCGCTCAGGGCGGCCTCTGGTACCAGCTACGGTGCTGTCTGCAGATAAAACTCTGGCTTGTATTCTGCCAGAGGGAAAAGATTTGCCTCTCTTGGTGCCGTTGACAGCTCTGTCATTTCGCCCATAGCTTTTGATTTGTTAATCCTATTGCTGTAGTTGGTACTGTTTCTGTTTATGCAATGTACCTTTGTAATTGTTGAAACTGTATGATTTGTGCTACTGCTGTAATTTGTGTACTGTACTTAATTTCCTTGTACAGGGATGCCGGTAGTGTAGATTGTGGGTAGTAAAGTGAGCATAGGGGTGGATTGTTGGGCAGATAAAATATAATATGCTCACTTTGTTAAAGATGGTGCTGCCCACATGGAAGCCCGTCACCCAGGTAATATTATTTGCCCTTGTGCTTGGGATGGGTGTGGGGGAAAGGCTGTAATGTAAGCAGGCCAGGTTGTTATGGCCTAAGGCTTGGTTTTAAGAGTAGGCTCTTCTCCACACCCTTGATTGATTGGATGATGTAGGGTGGTGATGTAGGGAGGAATCCCATTATGCCTCAGATGGGTGGCTTTGTATCAGAGACTTTCTTGAATATATAATTGGATTAAAGGTGTGGATTATCTATGCTATAAACTGGGGCAGTCCGGGAGCTCTCTCTCTCGGTTCCTGCTATCCCCATTGCAGGGGCCTCCCTGATCCCTTGACCTCCATGGGAAAAGCTGGTTCTCTGCTTCTCCCTTGTCTTCTCTTGTGGCTTGCCTGTATTGGTGAGACACCAATAAACAGAATGGCCTACCATCCTCCGACTCTGCCATTTCTTCACCGTCAGCCCGAATCCAATGGGAACCTGCATGTGAATGGCCACGATGGCGGCTCCTGGCCTTACAGCAATGGTCCAACTATTTGACCTTTTCCTTGTTTAACCTTCTTATCTTTTATTTTTTATTTTATTTATTTTTACAGAGACAGAGTCAGAGAGAAGGATAGATAGGGACAGACAGACAGGAACGGAGAGAGATAGATGAGAAGCATCAATCATCAGTTTTTCGTTGCAACACCTTAGTTGTTCATTGATTGCTTTCTCAATCAATGTAATCTAATGCTTATTACTTGTAATGCAAGACATCTGAAGGAACCAAAGTTCTGCCACTCTGAAACTGCTTTTTGGGATATTGATTTTAAGCTATTCATTAAGAAATAGGACTCAGGTCTGACCAGGGGTGAGCATAATATATTTTATCTGCCCAACATCACTGGTTTGAAACCCCAGACTTGCTGTTAGGTAAACAAATGTTCTTTTACGAGGGTATTTGCCCTCAGGGCAGCAGATGCAAATTGCAGATTGCCTTCCTGCTTGGAAGGGGCCATTGTTGCTATTGTTTGTTAGAGAAGGGTTTTTCCCCCAGCCTGTTTTGCAGAAGAATACAGGGGGTGGAGGGTGGAAGAGAAAGAGAGACTTGCTGAGGCTTGTGGGGGCCTAGGAGTCGGGAGGGTGAGTCCAGAAAATGAGTTGGGTTGTGGAACGAGAGACTGAGTTGGGGTTTAGGAGCCCTGATTTCTGCCTGGCCTGTTTGGCTGGTGTAAAGCCAGTAGCCAGGGCCACAATCACAGCAGCCTGACCCGTGCAGGTTTGCATTGTATTTGGACAGTCGGCAATGAAACACAGGAGCCAAAAACTGGTGAGCCACCGGCTTTAATTCTAGCTTGCACCCGGTGGGCAAGCAAAAACACACACTGGGCTCCAAAACCCACACATTCAGTACTCACAAAGCTACTGATTTATCCGAGTTTCCTAGAACCAAAGGTTTCTAGCTCACCAGACTTATTCACCTCTGTTTCCCATCTCCTCCATCACAAACTCTTAACAAACTGGCTTCTCCCTCAGCATTCTGCCATCTTGCCTGCTTCTCCTGGCCTCCATGTGGCCTTAATCTGCTCTCCTCTCTATACTCAGGAACCAAGAGAGCGAGATCAAGCTACTGGTCTCTCCCACTTTATACCATAGAATCAAAACCTTTAATCCAATTACACAAACAAGGAAGTCTCTGTATAATGGGATTCAGGAGAGTGCACCACCCTACATCATCCAATAAATCAAGGGTGTGGAGAAGAGCTTACTCTTAAAACTAAGCCTTAGGCTATAATGACCCGGCCTGCCCACAGCCTGTTCCAGAACACACATTAATATCAACAAACTTCCATGTGGGCAGCGCCATCTTTAACAAAGTGAGCATAATATATTTTATCTGCCCAACACCACATCATCCAATCAGTCAAGGGTATAGGGAAAAGCTTACTCTTAAAACTAAGCTTTAGGCTATAATGACCTGGCCTGCCCACAGCCTGTTCCCCATTACACATTAATATCAATGAACTTCCATGTGGGGAACACCATCTTTAACAAAGTGAGTGTTGGGCAGATAAAATATATTATGCTCACTTTGTTAAAGATGGCGCTGCCCACATGGAAGTTCGTTGATATTAATGTGTGTTCTGGAACAGGCTGTGGGCAGGCCGGGTCGTTGTAGCCTAAGGCTTAGTTTTAAGAGTAAACTCTTCTTCACACCCTTGACTGATTGGATGATGTAGGGTGGTGCACTCTCCTGAGGAATCTCATTATATAGAGACTTCCTTGTTTGTATAATAGGATTAAAGGTTTTGATTCTACGGTATAAAGTGGGAGAGACCAGTAGCTTGATCTCTCTCTCTCTCTCTCTCTCGGTTCCTGGGTTGCTGAGATTAGTATTAGAGAGGAGAGCAGAGTAAGGCCACAGGGAGGAGAAGTAGCCAAGATGGCAGAGTGCTGAGGAAGAAGCCAGTTTGTTAAGAGTTTGTGCAGGAGGAGATGGGAAACAGAGGTGAATAAGTCTGGTGAGCTAGAAACCTTTGATTCTAGGGAACTCGGATAAGTCAGTAGCTTTGTGAGTACTGAATGTGTGGGTTTTGGAGCCCAGTGTGTGTTTTTGCTTGCCCGCCGGGTGCAAGCTAGAATTAAAGCTGATGGCTCACCAGTTCGTGGCTCCTGTGTTTCATTACCGACTGTTCGAATCCAATGTGAACCTGCACGGGTCAGGCGGCTGTGATCCTGGCCGCGACTACTGGCTTTACAGTGAGCATAATATATTTTATCTGCCCAACAGCTGGGGAGTGCGGAGACTGCTGGGGACTATGAGTCTGGCTGAGTCCCGAATGCTGAGGGACGTGGGAGCCCTGTCTGTTTGCTCGTTCGCCATTACGAGACTTTAATAAAGAGAATGGTCCCCCATCTTTTGGCTCCACTGTCCCTTTACCATCTGCCTGAATCCAGTATGAACCTACATGGCCATGACAGCTGTGGCTGCTGGCCCTACACTTGCCCAGTCAAGGCACATATGAAAAGCAACTACTACGAGTTGCTTCCTGCTACTTCTCAACTTCTTTCTCTCTCTCTCTCTCTAAAATCAATAAATAAAATCTTAAAAAATAATTTTTTTAGCCCCCACACATCTAACATCTCTGAGCCTTAGTGAAATGAGAGTTGCCTTAAAAAATACAAGTTATGAACAGGAACCCAGTTGAGAGTCCTGTGTGTCACATTCCTGATACACACCCTGTGCCAGCATGGGCTTGTTAGCACTTTGTTTAGTGTGCTTCTTATCTAAGTGAAGTTGGAACCCAATAATACCTGGAAAAAAAAAAAAAAAAGAAAATAAATACAACTTATGCACATAAAGGGCCCAGCAAAGGAGAGGTTCTCTAAATGGTAGTAGTTTGTATTATTATTCTTAATAGTAATATTCTTATCTCTACCCTATGGCCTTAAATCTTTATTATTGTGTTCATAGTTTTTATTATGCTGATATTTTGAAAACATTTATTTATTGATTTCAGAGAGATAGGAAGATATAGAGAAACAACATACAGTGTGTCCGTAAAGCCATGGTGCACTTTTGACAGGTTGACCTGTCAAAAGTGCACCATGGCTTTACGGACACACTGTATTTGCTGTTCCATTTATTTATGCATTGTTGGTTGGTTCTTGTGTGTGCCGGGACTGGGGGTGGAACCCACAACGTTGGTATATCAGGATGATGCTCTAACCCATTGGTTTTCAACTGCTGGCCCACTGGGTTAACCAACAGAGTTAATCAGCCCTGGACAGTGTTTTGGGTTTCTTAGAGTAATACCCAGAAGTAGAAGTACATAAAATTGCTGGGTCTTTCTTTGTCTCTTATTAGAGCCTTTGTTTTAAAGTCTATTTTGTTTGATATAAATATTGCTACTTTAGCTTTTTTGTTTGTTTCCATTTGCATGAAATTACCTTTTTCCATCTTTTTACTTTCAGTCTGCCTGTGTCTTTTGATCTGAAGTGAGTGTCTTGTAGGCAACATATCTATGGGTTTCATTTTCTTATCCATTCAGCCGCCTCATGTCTTTTGATTGGAGCATTTAACCCATTTACATTTAAAGTGATCATTGAAGCCCTGACCAGGCAGCTCAGTTGGTTAGAATGTTTTCTAACCCACAATGTGCCAAGGTTGTGGGTTCAGTCCCTAGTCAGGGTACATAAAAGTGGGTAAAACAACAAATTGTTGTATTTTTTGTTATGTTTTTTAAAATTATTAATTTTAGAGAAAGGAAGAGACAGTCTGTTCCTGTATGTGTCCTGACCAGAGATAAAGTCAGCAACCTCTGCTTATTGAGAGGGCACTCTAACCAACAGAGCTATCCCACCAGGGCTCAATGTTTCTTTCTTTTTCTCCCTTCCTTCCTCTCTAAAATCAATCAGTCAATACATTTTTTTAAACTTTTTTTTTTAATTGATTGAATTTAGAGAGAAAGAACAGGAGAGACAGAAATATCAGTCTGTTCCTGTATGTGCCCTGCCTGGGATCGAACCAGCAACTTCTTTTATTTTTCGAACCAGCAACTTCTATGCTTCAAGACAATGTTCTAACCAACTGAGCTATCCAAACAGGGCAATCAATACATTTTAAAAATAATAGTTATTGATAGATATTTATTTATTTATTGCCACTTATTATCCATATTTTTTAATCTTTTTTCCCTCTCTTCTTACAGAAGTCCCTTTAACATTTCTTTTAATACTGGTTTGGTAATGATTAACTCCTTTAGTTTATTTTTGTCTGAGATCAAGTAGCTTTAATTCAAAGTAATCAGTATGCCATGTAGAATTTTGGAGCAGCTTGTCTTGGGCTCTGATACTATAAACATGAGTGTATAAATATCTTCTCAAGACCATGCTTTTAATTCTTTTAGGTACATACCCAGAAGTAGATTTGCTGGACCATATGGTAATTCTATTTTTAATTTTCTAAGAAACTATCCTGCTGTTTTCCACAGCAGCTGCTCCAGATTACATTCCCACCAGCATTACACAAGGTTTCCGATTTTTCCACACTCTTGCCGACACTTGTTATTTTCTGGGTTTTTTTATATCCATTCTACTAGCTATGAGGTAGAATCTCATTATAGTTTTGATGTGCATTTCCCTAATAATTAGTCATTTTCAGCAGTTTTTCATGTGCTGATTGGCCATTTGTATATTTTTGGAGAAATGTCTAGTCAAGTCCTTTGCCCATTTTTGAATCAGGTTGTTTGGTATTTTGTTTTTAGGTTGTAGGAGTTCTTAATATATTCTGGATAGTAACCCCTTGTCAGATATAATGATTTGTAATATTTTCTCCCATTCCATGGGTTTCCCTTTTACTCTGTTAATAGTGTATTTTCACGCACAAAAGTTTTTAATTTTTATGTAGTCCATTTTATCTTTTCTACTGTCTGTACTTTTTTTTCCCCCAAGGACAGAGAGAGAGTCAGAGCGAGGGATAGATAGGGGCAGACAGGAACAGAGAGAGGTGAGAAGCATCAATCATTAGTTTTTCATTGCCATTACGACACCTTAGTTGTTCATTGATTGCTTTCTCACATGTGCCTTGACTGCGGGCCTTCAGCAGACTGAGCAACTCCTTGCTGGAGCCAGTGACTTTGGGTCCAAGCTGACAAGCTTTTGCTCAAGCCAGATGGGCCCGCGCTCAAGCTGGCGAGCTCTGGGTCTCGAACCTGGGTCTTCCGCATCCCAGTCCGACGCTCTATCCACTGCGCCACCGCCTGGTCAGGCCTGTCTGTACTTTTGGTTTCATATCCTCCAATAAGCTTACCTACTTATTATTATTATTTTTTATATATAAAGAAAAAGACAAAGAGAGGAAAGCACTTATCTGTTATTCCACTTAGTTGTGCCTTCTGCATTCATTGGTCACTTCCTGTATTTGCCCTGACCAGGGATCAAACCCACAACCTTGGTGTTTCAGAATGATGCTCAAACTGACTGAGCTAATCAGGTAGGCCTCTCACCTTCCAGTTTTTCATCTTTCGATGGTTCCTTTTTCAAACTCCTTAATGATCTGGTCTCTGTTCTTCTTCAGTCTCACTTCTTGCTAATGGCTCCACCCAAATGTACTTACCAAGTCGTTCTGAATTACTACATATCTCTGACATCACCATGTCTTTACACTCGCTAGTCCCTCTTCTTTCTCCCTCCTTGCTTTTCACTAAACTACCTTTCATTTATCTCTCAAGGATTCAAGTACCTTCTCCTCTGGGAAGATTTCTTTGACTTTTCTTAGAGGTAGGTACCTTGCTTGGTCTTTCATTGTTTAGGTTTGTTAGAATAGATAGATAGTTATTAATAAAAAAGAAGGCAGAAAAACTGGCTAAGCTTGATTAGATCAGAAGCCACTTGCACTATACACACTCCAGGGGATAGCAGCATTGCCCCACCAAGGGGATTAATACCTCCCCATTTCTCCTATAGGGAGGAAGGGTTTCCCTGGCAAGAGCAAGCCCTCCAGCTACAGAGATAAAGGGGTGGGGGAAAGGAGGAGGAGATGGGGAAGAATTGCTCTGCTGGATGTAAGCCCAGTAGAAGCCAAGATGGTGCTTTACTATAATGCTGCAGGAGGTCCTTCTACTTCAAGGCATGTGCGGTAGGAGCCAAGATGGTGACCATAAAGGAGAGGTGTCTAATCTGGGAAAAGGATTAAATTGGATAAGGGACACAGACACCCCCCCCCCGCAAAGATTTAAGAAATAGATTGATTGTGGGGGGCCAGCAAAAGCCCATGAAGGATTGGGATAGAGATTGGTCAGTTTGAAAGTCCAAGGTAATATATTCAAAGCTTAACAAAGGCCTCTGGTAAATTTGCCTGTTTCCTGGCTATTCTCTCTTTGTAGCAGCCACACAGGCCTAGCCCTGGGGATACAATCGTAAGTCTGGGTATAGCTGGGAAGCCCCAGCCAGAGCGCAGCAGGAAACAAACTGAACTGGACTAAACTTTGGCATGGACTGGGCCAATGGCACAGAATTTCGGGGCCCAGGCTGCACTTCTGCTCTTGATAGATGAGACTGGACTTTTTCCACGGTGGGACAGATGAAGATGAGACACCAGGAACCTTGCGGGGGGCAGTCTTTTATTTCTATCTCAATAAATCTTACCACTACACCTCATTCTCCCATGCATAGGTCCCCAGAAATGCTTTTCTTGTGATTCTGTGGAAGGACTTCATTTTCTCTGGCAGCAATTTTACTATACTGCTTGTTAGACTGTGTTTTAATTGTTTCCTGTTTTCTGTCCCTCCAAGTAGACTACAAATTCCCTAAAGGCAGGGACTCTATCCCTATCTTGTCATCTGTATGCTACTCACACTTGGTTGAACAGCTGAACTGAGGTCTCTCTCTGACACTGTTTAGTTGCTTTGATCTTGAGCACACTAGTTAAATTCCCTGGGCCAGGCCGTAGTCTTCTCATATGATTATTGTGAGGATTAATTGAGATTATGGTTTTTAAAGTGCTTGGTGTTTCCTGGATGGGTAGTTCATTGGTTAGAGCATCATCCCGACATGCTGAAGTTGCAGGTTCTATCTCTGGTCAGGGCGCACATGAGAATCAACCAATGAATGCATAAATATGTAAAACAACAAATTAATGTTCCTCTTTCTAAAACCAATAAATAAAAAATGTTAAAAAGTTCTTGGTGCGCCTGACCTGTGGTGGCGCAGGGTATAAAGCGTCCACCTGAGAACACTGACGTCACCAGTTCAAAACCTTGCACTGGTCTGGTCAAGGCACATATGGGAGTTGATGCTACTAGCTCCTCCCCCCTTTCTCTCTCTCTCTCTCTTTCTCACTCTGTGTCTCCTCTCTAAAATAACTAAATAAAAAGAAATAATAAACACGTTCAAAAAAAAAAAAAAGTTCTTGGTGCTTACTTTGGCCCAGAGAAGATGCTTATTAAATTAGTTATTATTGACAATTTGTTGAGTTGGTATCTCAAACTCTAATCAGTTGTATGAATTTGGACAAAATTCTTAAACTCTCAGCGCCTCAGTTTTTCCTTTTGTAAAGTGAGGCATTTATCTTGGATCATCTATAGCAAAGGTTCTCAAACTAGAATGCAGATTGCAATCATCTGAGGAGCTTTAAAAATACTGATACCTAGCATCGTCTCAAAGCACAGAAGTTGCCAGTTTGATCCCCAGTCAGGGCACTTACAGGAACAGCTTGATGTTCCTGTATCTCTGTCTCTCTCTCTGTGTAAAAATTAATTAAAAACAACAACACCAGAAAAAACCTGTTACCTAACAGAAAACAATTTAAGGTTGCCGGTTGCCAGATGGGAGTGGGGGTTAGGGAGATGGTGAAAATGGGGAAAGTATTACGAAATACAAATTGCCAGTTGTAAAAACAGTCATGGGGATGTAAAGCACAGCACAGAAAATACAGTCAATGATATTGTAATAACTATGATATGGTGATAGATGGGTACTGCTAGACTTATTGGTGTGATCACTTCATAAATTATATAAATGTCTAATGTCTAATCACTGTGTTGTACACATGAAATTAATACAATATTGTGTGTCAACTGTAATTGAAAAATTAAAGAAAATGCTGCACTCTAGGTCCGTTCCCCAAGATTGAGCGTGAGGTACAGTTGGGCATGGGTATTTTTTAAAAGCTCCCCTGGTGATTCTAATGTTCTGCCAGAACTGAGAACCACTGATCTAATGTTTCTTCCAGATATAACACACTGGAAAGCTGAGCTGCCAGGATTCCCTGGAGGCTCGGGAATGGAATGTCTCCCAGCATTCTTCTGTTGTCATCCTTTGTTAGTTTAGCAGGAAACATTAACAAACAGGCTCACTAAACTAGAATTTCAAGATTATTTGTGGATTCCTGAATACTTAATACTTAACAGCTCCCTCCATCCTGGAGAGACCTGTGGGACCTGAGGAATAGAAAAAATGATCTCTTCCTTACCCCACTGCTCTAACCCAAGGCCTGAGAGTATATCCTGGAGTGTTGTGCTATGGAGTCCTAGTCAGGCTGCAGGAGAGGGTAGAGGGAAGGATGTTAGGGAACCTTGGGACTAGGAGGAGGTAGTGGCTGAGAGTTACAAATAATCATTTATTTACAGTACTTTGACACCATATTCACAGCCATTATTTATTTGCTTCCCAGAGCAACCTTGAGCAGGTACTGCCTCCATTTTGTAGAAGAGAAAAACAAGCCACTGAATAGTTAAGGGCCTCACCAAAAATTACACAGTGGGTTAGTTAACTGTAGGGTCAACATGATAGCCCCTGCATCCTGACTTCTCCTCCTGGCCTCTCTCACTGTGTCTGAGAAGAAAAACTGCACACTCAGCATGAGATAATAGAAAATATGTCGGTTGGTCTCCCTCCCTGGTTCCTGGTACAAAGCTCCTTAAACCCAGTAACTCCTGCGTAATAGGAATATTTTTGATCAAATGAGGCGACTGTGGGTGGGTTCCTTGATGAGGACTGTTGCAGGAAAGACCAAGACATGATTAGAAGTTTGAAAATTTCAGCCCTGCTCCTCATTCTCTTAAGAAGAGAGAGGCGCTATCTGACCAGGCAGTGGCATAGTGGATAGAGCATCTACTTGAAATGCAGAGGACCCACGTTAAAAACTTGAGGGTTGCCAGCTTGAGCATGGGATCATAGACATGACCCCATGGTCGGAAGCCCAAGGTCACTGGCTTGAGCACAAAGTTACTGGCTTGGGCAAGGGATCACTGGCTTGGCTGGAGCCCGTCAGTCAAGGCACATATGAGAAAAAGTCACTGGCTTGAGCAAGGGGTCACTGGCTTGGCTGGAGTGCCTGCTCCCCAGTCAAGGCATGTATGAGAAAGCAATCAGTGAACAACTAAGGTGCCACAGTGAAGAATTGATGCTTCTCATTTCTTTTGGTCTGTCTGTCAGTGTCTGTCTGTCTGTTCTCAATTTAAAAAAAAGAAGGGAGAAGAGCTGGAAATAGAGTTAATGATCCTACCTATGTGATAAAGCCTCCTACCAAGTTCAAAAAGTATGGGGTTTAGGGAGCTTCTAGATTGTTGAACACATCCACATACTGGAAGGGAGATACACCCCAACTCCACTGGGACAGAAGCCACTGTGCTCAAGATTCTCCCAGGCCTTACCCTATATAACCCAGTGATTGCTCTTCATCTAGCTGTTCCTTTGTTTCCTCTAACAAACTGGTAAACATGTTTCCCTGGCTTCTGTGAGCCGTGCTATCAAATAATCAAATCCAAGGAGTTGGAAGTCATGGAAACCTCCAATTTGTAGCCAAATAGGACAGAAGTTTTGGGTAATCTGAGGGCCTACTTCTTGTGATTGGCATCCTTGTCGGACTGAGCCCTTAACGAGTGGGATCAGACACTATCCCCAGGTAGATAGTATAAGAATTGAGTTAAATTGTGAGACATCTCACTGGTATCATAAAGAATTGCTTGACGTGGGGAGACCCTCAACACGTAAGTTGTCAGAAGTGTGTGAGCATGGAAGTAGTGTGAGAGTAAAGAAAGACATAGGAAGAGGACTGGGAAATTTTTCTAAAACATCCAGGTAGCTCATAGGCTTGTCTCCTTAAAATTGGAGCCAAATTCACCCTGGCCAGGTAGCTCAGTTTGTTAGAGTGTGTCCTCATATGCCAAGGCTGCAGGTTCCATCGTGGATTAGAGCACATACAAGAATCAACGAATGGCCTGACCAGGCGGTGGTGCAGTGGAGAGAGTGTCAGAATGGGACGTGGAGAACCCAGGTTTGAAACCCCAAGATCGCCGGCTTGAGTGCAGGCTCATCTGGTTTGAGCAAGGCTCACCAGCTTGAGCCCAAAGTGCTGGCTTGAGCAAGAAGAAGTCACTCTGTCTGCTGTAGCTGCCGCCCGGTCAAGGTACATATGAGAGAGCAATCAGTGAACAACTATGGTGCCGCAACGAAGAATTGATGCTTCTCATCTCTCTCCCTTCCTGTCTGTCTGCCCCTCTCTCTGACTCTGACATACACACACACACACACACACAATGAATGAATGCATAAATGGAAGGAAAAACAGATCATTGTTTCTCTCTTTCCTTCTCTCTAAATCAATAAATTAAATTATTTATTTATTTATTTATTTAATTGGAGCCAAGGTTCTAAATGGCCCCATGAGGGAACAACTAAAATAAGTCTTCCCAGTTCTCCTGTTGTCACTCCACCTCTGAACATAGCAGTGCTCTCTGGGGTCATTAACAAATGCCTTCAGTTTTGTGAAGTTTGGGGTGTTCAGTACTAGCTTTGAGACTTGGACATTCAACGAAGTGTTTAGTTACTGTGCCTAACATGTTCAGGAACACTCATAGGGTCAAACAAAAATGTTAGCCAAATGCTGGGTCATAGATTAAATGAAAATAACAGCCCTGGCAGATAGTTTGATTGGTTAGAGTACTGTTGGGAAGCACAGAGGTTGCTGATTCGATCCCCAGTTAGGGCACATAGAGGAACAGATCGATGTTTCTCTCTCTCTCTCTTTCCCTCTCTTCCATTCTCACTAAAATCCATCAATAAATAAAATAATTTGGCTCTGGCCGGTTAGCTCAGTGGTTGTGCGTCGGCCTGAAGTGTGGGTGTCCTGGGTTTGATTCCTGGTCAGGGCACACAGGAAAAGTGACCATCTGTTTCTTCACCCTTCCCCCTTCTCTCTCTTCCCCTCTTGCAGCCATGGCTCAATTGATTTGAGTGCGTTGGTCCCAGGAACTGAGGATGGCTCCGTGGAGCCTCTGCCTCAGGCACTAAAGGTGGCTCGAGCATCACTGCCCTGTTGGGGGTTTGCCAGGTGGATCCTGGTTGGGCCACATGTGGAAGTCTGTCTGTCTCTTCTCCTCTTAAAAAAAAGAGAAAAAAAGAAAAAAGAAAGGAGTGAAATAAAAATAAATGGAAAAAACAGAAAAAGGAGTAGTGATTTTATTTTTTTAACTAAGCTCAATTTAATTTAAAGCCATCTTTTATTTTGAGATTATGTCCTTCTTACTTTTCTGGTGTTAGAATTGTCTTTCATAAACTAGTAATGATAGTAGATGGTAGTTTGTTTTAACATCCTTAGTGGCATGGTTAAAGATGCCCACTCTATGTGAATCTCCAAAATAGCTTTTGAAATGTTACTGATCCAAGGAATCCCAAGTCCAGTAAGCACTCACCATTTTGGAGGACCATGTGACCCCCAACTCCTCAGGGGAGGAACCTCACATTGAGAGTGGTGGTAAAACATCAAACAGTAAAAGAGCCTGACCAGGCGGTGGCACAGTGGATAGAGCGTCGGACTGGGATGCGGAAGACCCGGGATCGAGACCCCGAGCTCGCCAGATTGAGCGTGGACCCATCTGGCTTGAGCAAAAGCTTGCCAGCTTGGACCCAAGGTCGCTGGCTCCAGCTAGTGGTGGCTCAGTCTGCTGAAGGCCCACAGTCAAGGCACGTGTGAGAAAGCAATCAATGAACAACTATGGTGTCACAACGGCAATGAAAAACTAATGATTGATGCTATAAAAAAATGAAACAGCCTGACCTGTGGTGGCGCAGTAGATAAAGCGTCGACCTGGGAACACTGAGGTCGCCAGTTCAAAACCCTGCACTGGTCTGGTCAAGGCACATATGGGAGTTGATGCTTCCAGCTCCTCCCCCCTTTCTCTCTCTCTCTCTCTGTGTCTCCTCTCTAAAATGAATAAAATAAAAAAAAATTGTTTAAAAACCCAGTCCCCTTAAAAAAAAAAAGAAAAAGAAACAGTAAAGGAATTGAAATGCCTGTGGTTGGGCTTTGCCGCCAATGAGTTCATATAGAAAGAAAAGGCCATTGCCACTTTGACTTTATTTAATAAACATTTATATAGTGCTTACTAGATACCCAGCCCTGTCTCAAAATGCTGTGCAAATTATGATCTTATTTAATCTTCATTAAGCCTATGAGGTAGATGCTACTATTTTCACCTCCATTTTAAAAATGAGAAGACTAGCCTGACCTGTGGTGGCGCAGTGGATAAAGTGTCGACCTGGGAACACAGAGGTCGCCAGTTCAAAACCCTGCACTGGTCTGGTCAAGGCACATATGGGAGTTGATGCTTCCAGCTCTTCCCCCCTTTCTCTCTTTCTCTCTCTCTCTCTCACTCTGTGTCTCCTCTCTAAAATGAATAAAATAAAAATAAAATAAATTTTTAAAAAAATGAGAAGACTAAGACATGAGAGTATTTAAGAAAATTACCCAAGGTCACAACCAATTAACAGCAGAACCTGAAATTAAGGCCAGGGAGTGTGGCTCTGGAGTTCACGCTCTTAATCCCGACACCATGCTGTCTGGTTAAAAGCAATTTAAGACTTTTGTTGCATGTAATGATCTATTTTTAGCCTCTGATTCCATAGCCAGAAGCAGCCTATGGACTAAACTGTCAATGATCTCTTTTTCCACAACACTGATGGGAGAATCAGAGTAGGCATCTGGCTCTTGGACAGAGGCTGGCAAGACAAGAGGGGCAAAAGCAGTGAACTGTGGATAAGGTCAGCAGGCCCTTATAGCATGGAACCTGAGTCTGTGTAAAGGCCTTCTGAGATGTCCTTTAGAGCCTAGGTTGGTAGTTTTCAAACACATTTTTTAAAAAGCAACCAGACCCTTTTTTCAAACATAGACATGTGGAATCCCTTCTTAAAACAGATAAAAGTGAAAGTGCATTGAACCAGAAGTGGGATCCAGTCGACCTTACTGTCATTCCAAATAGTATCGAGGAATACAATTTGAAAATCATTGTCCCAGACTAGAGTTTCCTGAAGCATGCCCTACAAAATGTTAGTGTTATAAGATACTTTGTAGAAAAAAGATTTCATGGTCAAATACATTTGGCCAACTCTGAAGGTTCTATCTTTGTTTTGAGATTTACAGTTACTTATTAACAGATAAGGAGTCAGAAGTCCTGGAAGGGGATAAAACTACTCTTAATCAACAATTTCCCATTTTTTCAAAAAGTGGATGAATTGTGTTATACTAACACAACAGGATACTATAGAAAAATGAAAACAGACAGATGATTGCTACATATAGATGCATCTTATAAATGTAATGTTAAGTGAAGGAAGCAGTCACAACAGCATGAATACTGTATGAGTTCACTAACATTAAAATTAAAAAACTAACAAAAA
This sequence comes from Rhynchonycteris naso, assembly GCA_037038555.1. Classification (NCBI taxonomy): domain Eukaryota; kingdom Metazoa; phylum Chordata; class Mammalia; order Chiroptera; family Emballonuridae; genus Rhynchonycteris; species Rhynchonycteris naso. The sequence goes on along the minus strand of CM072999.1, from coordinate 240,500,271 downwards.
TACACATATGGGCGTGGAAGTCAAGAGTAGTCATTATCCATGGAAGGTGAAGTAGTGCCTGGGAGGGAGTATGAGGTGAGTTTTGAAGTTTCTGGTTGTATTTTAGATCTTGATTTGAGTGGTGATCACATAGGTGTGTTTACTTTGTGAAAATGATTTGTGTGTTTTTCTGCATAGATGTACATATATATTATTTTTCATTTAAGAAAAAAGAGGAACTGACTAGGCGGTGGCGCAGTGGATAGAGTGTCGACCTGGGATGCTGAGGACCCAGGTTTGAAACCCGAGGTCACAGGCTTGAGCGCTAGCTCACCAGCTTGAGCCCTAGTTCACTGACTTGAGCACAGGGTCACTAGCTTGAGCATGGGATCATAGACATGACCACATGCTTGATCCCAAAGGTTACTGGCTTGAAACCCAAAGTTGCTGCTTGAACTCAAAGTCACTGGCTTGAGCAAGGAGTCACTGGCTCAGTTGGAGCCCTCCCTCCCCTCATCAAGGTACGTATGAGAAAGCAATCAATGAACAACTAAGGTGTGGCAACAAAGAATTGATACTTCTCGTCTCTCTTTCTTCTTGTCTTTAAAAAATTTTTATTATTTTTTTAATTCAGCAGGTTTTCTGAACCAGTTTACCTCATTCAAAGACAAGGCTTCTAGAAATCTAGAGGTCAGAAGTCTGAAATGGGTTTCAGTGGTTTAAAATCAAGGTGTCACAGGGTTGTGTTCTTGTGTTCCTTCTGGAAGCTCTAAGAAAGAATCGGTTTTCTTGACTTTTCCAGTATCTAACATCTGCAGGTATTACTTGGTGAGTGGCCCCCTTCCATCTTTTTTTTTTTAAGCTTTTATTTATTGATTTTAGTGAGGGGGTGGGAGCAAGACGCATCAACTCATAGTAGTTGCTTTTTGTATGTGCCTTGACCAGGCAAGCCTCAAGTTTTGAAATGTTGTCCTCAGCATTCCAGGGCAACACTTTATCCACTGCACCATCACAGACTAGGCAAACGGACTATATATACTGCTCACAAAAATTAGGGGACATTTCAAAATAAATATGAAGCTATAAAATATCCCCTAATTTTTGTGAGCAGAACATATATATTATGTATGTATTTTCAAGATTTTATTTATTGTTTTTTAGAGAGAGGTGAGAGGAAGAGAGCCATAGGTGGAGTGGGGGAAGGGTAGCAGCAAGCATCAACTTGTAGCTGCTTATTGTATATGCCTTGACTAGGCAAGCCCAAGCTTTCAAACTGGCAACCTCAGTATTCCAGGCTGACACTTTATCCACTGCACCACCACAGATCACACCTTCCTTCCTTTTTTTTTGGAATAGAGAGAGAGTGAGAGAGACAGAGAGAGGGACAGATAGGGATGGAGAGAGAGAGAGACAGGGACAGACAGGAAAGGAGAAGAATGAGAAGCATCAATTCTTCATTGAGTTTCCTTAGTCTCCTTAGTTGTTTGTTTATTGCTTTCTCATATGTGCCTTGACCGAGGAGGGTGGGCTATAACAGAGCAACTGACACCTTTCTCAAGCCAACGACCTTGAGCTCAAGCCAGTGACCTTGAGCTCAGGCTGGTGAGACTGTGCTCAAGCCAGTGACCTTGGGATTATGAATCTCGGTCCTCCGTGTCCCAGTCTAGTGCTCTATCCACTGTGCCAGCACCTGGTCAGGCTCACCCCTTTCATCTTGTGTGTGTGTGTGTGTGTGTGTGTGTGTGTGTGTGTGTGTGTGTGTGTGTGTGTGACAGAGACAGAGAGTCAGAGAGAGGGACAGATAGAGATAGACAGGAAGGGAGAGAGATGAGAAGCATCAATTCTTTTTTTTTTTTTTAATTTTATTTATTGATTTTACAGAGAGAGGAGGGGAGAAAACAAGAAGTAGCAAGTCATAGTTGCTTCACTTTAGTTGTTCCTTGATTGCTTGCTGTATGTGCCCTGACCGGGCAAGCCCAGGGTTTCAAACCAGCGACCTCAGCATTCCAAGTCAACGCTCCATCCACCGCGCCACCACAGGTCAGGCAAGAGAAGCATCAATTCTTTGTTGCGGCTTCTTAGTTGTTCATTGATTGCTTTCTCATATGTGCCTTGAGTAGGGGGCTACAGTAGACCTAGTGACCCCTTGCTCAAGCCAGCAACCTTGGGCTCAAGCTCAAGCTGGTGAGCCTTGCTCAAACCAGGGGAGCCCGCGCTCAAGCTGGCGACCTCAGGGTTTCGAACCTGGGTCCTCTGCATCCCAGTCTGATGCTCTATCCACTGCGCCACTGCCTGGTCAGGTTCATCCCTTTCATCTTAATAGCTAGCAATGACTATCAAGTCTTTTTCACATCTCATTACAATGCCACTGACTCTTGTTCTTTTCTCTTTTACATTTAAGGATCCTAGTGATTATATTAAATCCACTTGGAAAATTCAGGATATTCTCCATATATAAGGTCAACTTGTTAACAAACTTAATTCCATCTGCTACCTTAATTCTCCTCTGCCGTGTAACTTTAACACAGTCACAGGTTCCAGGGGCTCTGCCATCATTCTGCTTATTACACCTGCCAAAGAATTAGATGCAGATCCTAGTACTTGCTAGTCTTGCTCCTATTATTATGGGTTTTGTTTCAGATTGTTAGTATCTGACCAAAAAATTAGTTGGGTTTGCTGCAAGTAAGAGTAATAAACTTAATGATCTATCACTCAAATGAGAGATTTATTTACTTTTAATTCCAGAGGAAAAATTACTACAAGAGTTCTATAGGTATCAGGTCAGGGCAGTGGCAGGCTTGGAAACTGGCTCTTGGGGACTGTACCCTGTTCATGCCAAAGAAATGCAATCAGCCTGACCAGGCGGTGGCGCAGTGGATAGAGCATCGGACTGGGATGCACAAGACCCAGGTTCGAAACCCGGAGGTCGCCAGTTTGAGCACGGTGCCCATCTGGCTTGAGCAAAAGCTTGCCAGCTTGGACCCAAGGTCGCTGGCTCCAGCAAGGGATGGCTTGGTCTGCTGAAGGCCCGCAGTCAAGGCACATGTGAGAAAGCAATCAATGAACAACTATGGTGTCGCAATGGCAATGAAAAACTAATGATTGATGCTTCTCAACTCTCTTCGTTCCTGTCTGTCTGTCCCTATCTATCCCTCTCTCTGCCTCTCTCTCTGTGTCCCTGTAAAAAAAACAAAAAAAAAAGAAATGCAATCATTGAGGCCTAGTATCTGACATCTGAAGTTGAGCCAGGAAAGGGGATTAAGAGACTGGTGTTCTGAAGGTGAAGTGACGTAGGAATTTATAATCCCTGATTCTGCACCCATGAATCAGTTTCTTTGTTTGGGTCAATTGTAGTTTCTGCAGCATGAGAAGGCTGTTGTTCACAGTAGCTCCTTGGGCTAGCAAACAAGGAAGAAACCCAAAAAGTCAGTTGTTGCCTGGGCAGCAGGCAGGAGAAGGTGGTTCAGATTGGCTACTGCCATGGCAACATTGATTACTGTCACAAACAGGCATGAGGTATGTAGTTAGCATTGTTAGAGAGCCCATTAATGCAGGACCTCTTGCATTAGAATTAGCTGGGGAGTTTGTTTAAATTTATAATGGCTACATGGCCAGAGACTAGGATAGGTTCTGGAATATGCCTTTTAGAAAGCTCCCCAGGCAACCCTTATTTCTGGTAAATTTTGAGAACCTCTGATTAAAGAAAATAGTACATTACTATTACAAATCTCTATAAAAGCCCCTGTGGTGTGTGTGTGTGTGTATTTTTAACTTTTTTTTTTAGATTTTATTCTTTTTTTTTTTTTTTTTTTAGGGATGGGACATCCAATTATATACAAGGCTTTGGAGAGAGGGAGAGAGAGACAGAGCGAGCAGTTCTGACATCCAGGCCGAAGAAGAACCCTGAATCTCTTCTCTGCATAAAAACAATTATCAGCCTGACCTGTGGTGGCACAGTGGATAAAGCGTCGACCTGGGAACACTGAGGTCGCCAGTTCAAAACCCTGCACTGGTTCGGTCAAGGCACATGGGAGTTGATGCTTCCAGCTCCTCCCCCCTTTCTCTCTCTCTCTCTCTTTCACTCTCTCTCTCACTCTGTGTCTCCTCTCTAAAATGAATAAATTAAAAAACAAAAAACAAACAAAAAAAAAACAAACAAAAAAAAAACAATTATCATGAGAGCCAGTTTATGCTTTCTTGGAAACATTCTTCCAAATTGTCACGTTTCTGCATTGACTTTAACTATCTTTTTTTTTTTTTTTTTTAGGGATGGGACATCCAATTATATACAAGACTTTGGAGAGAGGGGGAGAGAGACAGAGCGAGCAGTTCTGACATATTTATTCATTTTTTAGAGAGAGAGAAGGGGGGAGGAGCAGAAAACATCAACTCCCATATGTGCCTTGACCAGGCAAGCCCAGGGTTTCGAACTGATGACCTCAGCGTTCTAGGTCGATGCTTTTATCCACTGCACCACCGCAGGTCAGGCACTCTTTTTTATTTTTAGATTCTATTTATTCATTTTTAGGGAGAGGGGAGAGAGAGAGAGAGAGAGAAAAGGAGGGATTAGCAGAAAGCATCAACTCCCTTATGTGCCTGGACCGGGCCAGCCCAGGGCTTCAAACCAGCAACCTCAGCGGTCCAGGTTGATGCTTTATCCACTGTGCCACCACAGGTCAGGTCCCCTGTTGTATATTTTTGAATGAGGTCTTTACCCCTTTGGTCTGAGAACCAGAGCCACTTTCTTTTTTCTTTTTCTTTTTAAATATTTTTTTAGATTTTTTTCTTTTTCTTTTTTTTTTTTTATAGAGAGGAGACACAGAGTGAGAGAGAGAGAGAGAAAGAGAGAGAAAGGGGGGAGGAGCTGGAAGCTCAACTCCCATATGTGCCTTGACCAGACCAGTGCAGGGTTTTGAACTGGCGACCTCAGTGTTCCCAGGTCGACGCTTTATCGACTGCGCCACCACTTAGATTTTTTATTTATTCATTTTTTAGAGATAGGAGACAGACAGAGAGAAAGAGAGAAGGGGGAGGAGCAGGAAGCATCAACTCCTATATGTGCCTTGACCAGGCAAGCCCTGGGTTTTGAACCAATGACCTCAGCATTCCAGGTCGATGCTTTTACCCATTGCGCCACCGCAGGTCAGGCCAGAACCACTTTCTTACTTATTAATCTTAAAAAGGTAAAGTGTATGTTTGGTATCATTGGAAGGACTAGGGTGGAGCCCAAGCAGGGGTCAGCATGAACCAAGACTGGAGAGGAGGATGGCTAAGATGCAGGACTAAGTTTCTGATACTACTGAGAAACACAGTTCTCTCTCTAGGAAGGTGCACTGCACAAAGAACACCACCAAGAATCCAGGCTTCCTTATGTTTCTGAAGATTATGGCCATCATGAGACACAATTGCTGTTGAAAGTGCTTTCTTATCCCTTACATGGCTTTACTGGATGTGTGAAAGTCAAAATGTTTTTATATTTCTTTATTTTAAGTGAGAGACAGACAGACAGGAAGGGAAAGAGATGAGAAGCATCAAGTTGCGCCACTTTAATTGTTCATTTGTTACTTTCTCATGCATGCCTTGACCTGGGGTCTCCAGCTGAGCCAGTGACCCCTTGCTCAATCTAGTGACCCCTTGCTCAAGCCAGTGACCTTGGGCTTCAATGTTTGGGCTCAAGTCGGCAACCTCGTGCTCAAGTCGGTGAGCCAGTGCTCAAGACAGCAACCTCAGGGTTTCAAACCTGGGTCCTCTGTGTCTCCAGTTAATGCTCTATCCACTGCGCCACCTGCCGTCAGGTGGTTTTTGTATTTCTTTAATACTACTTTTGTGACTCAGATTCTGAGCAGATTCTGGTTTGCTAGTGGTGGTAGAAACTCGGCTGCCTACCGAACAGCCCCTTCACCATGTCAAAAATCCCAGTTTTGCTCGGATATCCTCTCTATCGCCATCCCCAGGGATAGAATATGATTCATCAGTGTATGGTCCTTTCTTGGCAATGTTTATTGGCCCAGGGTTTCTGCATGAGTCATCCCAGTTACATTGAAGGGAAGGAATTAGAGTCCATGGCGGAGGAAAGGCATCTGTCTTTTGTTGGAGGAAAGGCATCTGTCTTTTGTTGACATGAACAGGGAAACTTGTAGTCATTCTACAAGCATGAAGGGAAACTGTTTTAGGATGAAGGCAACCCGAAGGCAGCAGGGCAGAGAGATGAAATGTGTTCCTTATGGCAGTGCTGACTACTGAATCATGTACCATACCCCTGGGTTTTCTTTTTGTTTAAGCCTGTTTTAACTACTTTTCCTGTTATTTATGGTTATAAGTTTCCTAATGTCTAAAGTCATTGGTTTGCTTGGCATTCTCTGATTTATGTATTTTACATGTAAAATGTAAAAAAGACAGAAGACTAGATTGTGGGCTGTAAACTTAACTGCACTTATTAAAGAATTGGCTTTCTGAACAGACAAGTAAATGCTCTTTCTCATTCGGACATTAGTATGGCTTAGTCTTTAGTATGGGCGCTATATAACCCATACGTGTGAAAAGTGGACTGTACTGTTCTCTTTGGGGGGGGCTGTCAGTTCTGGTGCCACAGTGAGGAGGTGTTCCATTTCAAGTCCAATAACATCAGTTGTTTAGAGGAACATTTAGAGACCAAAGTTGGAACAGTTGGTGATATATCAGATATACCTGGAAACAAATTGTACTAGTGTCTTCGGTTCCTGCTCCAAGAGACTACTGTTGACATCACAAGATAGAGCACAAGGATATAAAAATGAGAGCCCTGGTGTGATTCCTCTTTATCTTTTAATAATTTAATCAAACTCACAGACTTGTAAAAGGCATTAAAATGAAATCCACTCACAATCCCAGCATATATTCATTTATTTATTAATTTATTAAAAGTATATATTGAGTTCCCAATGTACCAGACCCTGGGCTAGTCGCTGTATCCCCTTTCAATGGACAAGACAGTCACTGTCCCTCCTCTGCTGGTGCTTACAACCTAATGAGGAGACAAATATTAAAGACATGATCACACAGGTACTTATTTAATTGCAGCTGTGTAAGTAGAGGGAAGGGAAAAGAAGTCACAGGGCAGCATGAAAGTAAATACTGGGGTAGAGGGATTAGGGAAGGCCTCTATGAATAACATTGGAGGTAGGCCCAAAGGAAGAATAGAGTTCAAAAGGTGAAAAAAGCTTTTCAAGCAGAAACGGTACATGTAGGAGCATGGGGACCACTAATTTAAAAATGACAATTTGGAAGGAGCCCAATGAACATGGAGCAAATGGTATTTGATTCCCTTTATAAAAAGTTCTCTGAAATTTTTTTTATTGTGGCAAAATATATCTAACATAAAATTTGCCACATTAACCACTTTTCAAGCATACAATTAATTCAGTGGCAATGCATTCACAGTGTTGTACAACCATCACCACTTTCCATTTTCAGAGCTTTTTCTTCATTCCTAGCAGAAAATCTGAACCTATTAAGCAATACTGTAACTCCTCATTCTTCTCTCTCCCCAGCCCCTGGCGACCTTTAATCTACTTTCTATCTCTATGAATTTGCCTGTTATAGATATTTCACATAAGTGGAATAAAATATGTGTCCTTTTGTATCTGCTTTATTTGACTTAACATAATGTTTTTGAGGTTCATTCATGTTGTAGTAGGTACCAGAACTTCATTCATTTTTATGACTGAATAGTATTCTTCTGTGTAAGTGTGGGTGTATCCTATCCATCCAGCACATGAATGGATAATATTTTGTTTATTCATTCATGTGTTGATGGACACTTGGGTGGCTTCCACCTTTTGGCTTCTGTGAATAATGCTACCATGATGGCATACAAAGGATCTGTTTGAGTTTCTATTTGCAATTCTTTTGGGTATATATGCAGAAGTGGAATTGCTGGATCATATGGTGGCTCTATGTTCAGCTTTTTTTTTAAAAAAAAAAAACCCTGAATCTTTTTTTTTCTTTTTATTTATTCATTTTAGAGAGGAGACAGAGAGAGAGAGAGAGAGAGAGAGAGAGAGAGAAAGAGGGAAAGGGGGGAGGAGCTAGAAGGATCAATTCCCATATGTGCCTTGACCAGACCAGTGCATGGTTTTGAACTGGCGACCTCAGTGTTCCCAGGTCACCGCTTTATCCACTGCGCCACCACAGGTCAGTATGTTCAGCTTTTTGAGGAACCGCCAAACTATTTTCTATAGAGTGTACACCATTTTACATTCCCACCAGCAATGCAGTATGGTTCCAATTTCTCTACATTCTTGCCAACACTTATCTCTCCCACTTCCTTTGTTGTTGTAATTATAGCCGTCCTGGCAGGCATGAACTAGTATCTCTGTCTGATTCTGACTCTATGTCCCTTCAGGAATCCATCTCTCTGGCATATCACCATGGTTTACCTGTGTCTAGTTTCTGAAATACATAGATGTTCAGCCACCCTGTAGTAATGTGTAGCTGGGAGATCTACATGGATCTCCAGTGTCTACCACCTGGTTGGTGTTTCAGAAATAAAACAATTGTGATAAAGGTTGCAGATCTTGTCTGTCTCACTTTGTAAAAAGTCAATGGAAGTTTCCAACAGGCACCTAAGAAATTTTTATTTGATTAAAATAAATTAATTTTCATGAATGTATGAGGCAGTTGATTGGTTGGTTACATTTCATTCATTTACACTGCAAATCAAATCCTTGCCCCTCCCCCGCTTTATGCCCTCACTTACCCTCCATGGCACTTATGGTAAGGCTCCAGATCATTTGTATGGTCTACAATGCCCTGCAAGGTCTTCCTGCCTCCTTCCAGGACCATTTTTCTCTACTTTCTCTCTAAGCTTCTGAACACTCCACAGGTACATAGGCTCGTCCCTGTTTTAAGGCCTTTTTACTTACTGGTCTCTATTTCAGGAATTCCCCACTCCTCCAAGCAACTACCTCTCTCCCTTTTTGCTTAAGTCCTACTCATCATTCAGATTCTGACTGAGATATTACTTCTTCAGAGAAATGTCTCCCGACCCTCTCCCTACCCCCAAACCTAGTTCCTGTTTCATGCTCCCTCATAGCAGCTTTTATTTTTCCTGAATAGCACTTACCAAATTGTAGTAAAATAATTATATATTTAAAGCCAATCTTCTCAAGCAGTCAGAAACCTCCAAGAGGGCAGAAATTCATTCTCTGTTGATCAGTGTTAGGAACATGGTAGGAGCTCAATGCATATTTTTGAAGAGACGTAGATGCCCCTAAATCTTACATATATCTTGTCTTTCACGCTGGATTACATTGTTTTTTTTTGGATTAGATATTTTTATCTAGACTAAATGTCTTCTGATTATCTCCTCGCATAGTACCTATACTGGCATTTATCACAGTAAGTGCTGATCCTATGCTATTAGGGAAAAAAGGATAAAAAAGAAAACTCTAAGCTGATTGGAAGGAACTAAGACCAGATACTTTCTGGCAGAAAAATTTTTGGGCAGCAGGAGGCTGTTTCTAGGCCCCAGGCCAGGGTGTTGAGCAATGCTTGAATTTCTCTGAGAGCTTCTGCCAAGAAGCAGAAAACTGATGAGTGACCTGTAAATGCTGCTCACATTCTGGGTGACTCAGAGTTTATGGTGTTATGAGGAAAGTAGTGTTGATTAGAAGAGAAGGACAGCCATGTGGGCACTTGGGCAGAATGTTTGGTGAGAGGCCATCCAAGGCCACAGTGAGATGGCTTCTCTTGGCGAGCACTGCCCAAGCCATTTAGACAATGTTAAGTTAGAGACCCCAAGCAAGCTGCTTACAGCTCTTCATTGTTTCCATAGGCTCCCCAACCCTCTTTTAGAAAGTTGTTTCATAGTTGGCATGACTTGTTTTACTCTTGAAAGTCATGGCCCTGGCCAGTTAGCTCAGTGGTAGAGCATCAGCCAGGCGTGTGGATGTCCTCGGTTTGATTCCTGGTCAGGGCACATAGGAAAAGCTACCATCTGCTTCTCCTCCCATCCCCTTCCCCTTCTCTCTCTCTCTTTCACTCTCTCCCTCTCTCCTCCTCACGCAGCTATGGCTCAATTGATTCAGGTGCATCGACCCTGGGTTCTGAGGATAGCTCCGCAGAGCCTCTGCCTCAGGCGCTAAAAATAGCTAAGTTGTGAGCATGCCCAAGATTGGTAGAGCATCAACTCCAGATGGGGGTTGCTGGCAGAGGGGGATTAAGGTTGGTTGAGGCCCCGGGCACAGAAGAAAATATTGGGCCCTTACATTAGAAAAAAATGTAAAGTTGGAATTTTGGGGGGCCCTTCAGAGGTTGGGACCCAGGGCCCGTGCCCGGTTAAATCCACCTCTGGTTGCCGGGTGGATCCCAGTAGGTGCACATGTAGGAGTCTGTCTCTCTATCTCTCCTCCTCTCACTTGGAAAAGAAGAAAAAAAAGAAAAGTCATGAAGCTGAATATCCTGTCCTTTGCTGTGGCTGAATAGCTCAGTTGGTTAAAGTGTTGCCAGTATACGCCAAGGTTGTAGGTTTGATCTCCTGTCAGGGCACAGACAAGAATCAACTAATGAGTGGATGGATGGGTAGAACAACAAATCAATGTTTCTCATGCACTCTCTCTTCTCTCTCTTTCTTCCTTCACTCTAAAACAGTGGTTCTTAACCTTTTTTGAGGTACCAAACCCACCAGTTTCATATGCGCATTCACTGAACCCTTCTTTAGTGATAAGTAAAATATGATTTTTTTTTCCAAATTCAAGACATAGGTATATGTTTTTTTACTGGTGCACAAAATGAGCTGTGCATGAACATCACCTTGCTCAAAGAACAAAACCAACAAAGTGCATGAACTCACAACAAATTACGGTATTACTTTATTCTGGCCTCCACGGCAGAGGCTTCTCCGAACCCTTGAGACCGACTCATCGAACCCCTAGGGTTTGATAGAACCCAGGTTAAGAACCACTGCTCTAAAGTGAAATCAAGCAATAAATAAAATTCAAATGTCCTGTCCTTTAGCTTTCTTTTGAGTTATTAAAAATTAATTTTTGATTACAAAAGCAATATATTAATACATTGACCATTTAAAACATTAAAACTACTCCTCCAGACCTGACCAGGCGGTGGCACAGTGGATAGACCACTGGACTGGGATGCAGTGGACCCAGGTTTGAGACCCCGAGATCGCCAGCTTGAGTGCAAGGCTCACCAGCTTAGACCCAAAGTCGCTGGCTCTAGCAAGGGGTGGCTCGGTCTGCTGAAGGCCCGCGGTCAAGGCACATGTGAGAAAGCAATCAATGAACAACTAAGGTGTTGCAACGGCAATGTAAAACTAATGGTTGATGTTTCTCACCGCTCTCCGTCCCTGTCTGTCTCTCTCTGTCTCTCCCTCTCTAGACTCTCTCTCTCTGTGTCACTGTAGAAAAACAAACAAAACAAAACTACTCCTCCACATCCCTTGCTGCTGCGCCATAGCCCAGAGTTGTAGACGGTGATTCCCTGTGCTGTTTTTCTCTTCTTCTGCTGCTTCACCATAGGAGGTACTACTCTTCATGGATGTTTGGAGGAGATACCTTCTGTTACTTTTCTGGCATGACCTTGCTGTGGTGGGCATCACGGAGCACTTCAGCAAGACCATGATATTCTTCTTCATGCCCAGGTATTCAACTTCCTCCACTCCCTGCTTCAGTTTCCTGAGCTGCTTTGTGGAGGAGCAATGTAAAGCCTTCCCCGCCATGAATTTATGGCCCTGATAGGTGCGCTCCTTGCCATCTGCTGCATGATTTTCCTGGGTTTTGAGGATGATGTCTTGAATCTGTGCTGGGCCCATAAGCTGCTGCTGCCCACAGCTGCCTCACTGCCTCTCCCTGTGATCGGTTTATTCCACCAACTTTGGCAACATGGCCATTGTGGTATCCAAGCCTTTACATCTGATTCTTGGTCTGCATTTGGACTTGGGGATCCTATACTATGTCTACGTGGGGCTGTTGGAAGCATTCTGTCCCAATGCCATCAATATCCCAGCAGGAATTAATGGCCTAGAAGCTGGCCATTCACTAGTCATTTCTGCTTCCATCGTTTTCAACCTGGTGAGCTAGAAGGTGATTGTCAGGTTAAGCATGTCTTTTCCCTGCACTTTGTGATACCCTTTCCCCCGCCACCACCTTGGGATTGCTCTACCGTAGGCAGTACTCTTCATGGATGTTTGGAGGAAATACCTTCTGTTATTTTGCTGGCATGGCCTTGCAGTGGTGGGCATCACAGGGCACTTCAGCAAGACCATGATATTCTTCTTCATGCCCAGGTGTTCAACTTCCTCCACTCCCTGCTTCAGCTCCTGTATATCATCCCCTTCCCTTGCCACTGTGTTCCCAGACTCACTACAAGCACAGGCAAACCGGAGATTAGATTTTTTTTTCAAATGTTCTGAAACAGTTTATTAATCAACATTTTTATGTTAACATGTATAGTGTACACCCATTCATATATTGGGCCATTTCAAAACTTCAGTTTTGCTTTTGTTTCTCTAAAAGAAATATTTAATATGCATCAGAATAATTTGTGAGGTTAGCATAATTGTGGTTAAGCTTGAAGGGAAGACTAATGAATGACTTAACTATTCAAATAGAGCCTGTCCACTATGTGACATGTTATTATGAAGACACTATTCTTCATAATGAAGCTAAGCTACAAAAGCAGTGTGGCTTAGCTTGCATTAGAAAGGGTTTCATGAGGAATAGTTCAAGAAGAACCTCTTCTTCTTAGGCACCTTTATTCTAAAGGTATCAGAGAGCCTCCAGCTAGTTCCAGTCTGCCAGAGTGAGAATGAGGACAGTGTCTTCACCAGTGGCCCTCAGCAATTTGCTACTTAAAGTCTCTGGGTTCATGCATGAAAGAAATCTCACTTTGCTCCTGCTGCTGCTACAGATCTTGGGGAGCGCTGCCACCTTCTCTATGTGGTACCAGCTTGCCTGACTCTTTTATGTCTGAGTCCTCTGATCATTGCCCTTTACTTCATAGTCTTCAGGATTCCTGACTCAGGCCAACCTCATGCTGGGCAGAGACTGCCTCTCAGCCCAGGCCTCCCCCATCCTTCATTCTCCTTAGAATTTCCTTTTCCATGTGATTATTGACATATGGGGTATTTATTGCCCTCTAATGACTATTTATTGGACTTTGCCTATGATTTTCTTCAACTTGCCACTCTCCCTATCCATCCCATCTTTGCAGCCCCTAATGTTGGCCAGTGTCGCTGTTATGCAGCTTTCCACACTCTGACTTTCAAGAAATATGTTGGGCCTGGGAATAGAACCCTGGCTGGTGATAGGGACTCAAGTTCAAAAATGACTTGATATTTGACTATAAACGAACTATTCTAATTAGTTAAATCAGAGGGGGTGGGGTGAGGGACAGTGGTGACAACAAAGTGTTGTCTTTTTCTTATTACAAAAACACATTAAAACTAAAGATTATACTCTCTTTGAACATTATTGCCAATCTTGGCCCTTTACCCCTATAGCTCTATAATCTGTTCAAAAAAATTTTTTTGCCTGACCTGTGGTGGCGCAGTGGATAAAGTGTCAACCTGGGAACACTGAGGTCGCCAGTTCAAAACCCTGCACTGGTCTGGTCAAGGCACATATGGGAGTTGATGCTTCCAGCTCCTCCCCCCTTTCTCTCTTTCTCTGTCTCATTCTCTCATTCTGTGTCTCCTCTCTAAAATGAATAAAATAAAAATTAAAAAAATTTTTATTTTTTAAAACGGTACCCAGAGCCAGATGGGAAGGGAGGATATGTTAGTCTTTTTTTTTTTTTTTTTTTTAGTGACGGAGACAGGGAGAGGGACAGACTGGGGCAGACAGACAGGAAGGGAGAGAGATGAAAAGAATCAACTCTTCTTTCCGCACGTTAGTTGTTTATGATTGCTTACTCACATGTGCCTTGACCAGGGGTTTGGGGGGTTCTTCAGCAGACCAAGTGACCCCTTGCTCAAGCCAGCAATCCTAGGCTCAAGCTGGTGAGCCTTGCTCTAACTAGATGAACCCGCACTCAAGCAGGCTACTTCGGGGTTTTGAACCTGGGTCCTCTGCGTCCCAGTCTGATGCTCCATCCACTGTGCCACCACCTGGTCAGGCTCAAAAATATTTTGTAAACTTAATGTGTGATTGTCTTAGATCAAGCTGCCATAACAGAATACTATAGACTGAGCGGCTTATAAACAATTGAAATTCATTTCTCACAGTTCTAGAGGCTGGGAAGTCCAAGAGCAAGGCACCAGTAGATTTGGTGTCCGGTGAAGGCCCACTTCCTGGTTCAGAAACAGTCCTCTTCTTGTGCTCTCACAGGGTGGGAGGGGCTTGGGAACTTTCTGGAGTCTCTTTTATAAGGGTATTAATTCCATATATGAGTACTCTGCCCTCATGACCTAATTATCTCCCAAAAGCCCACCTACAAATACACTGGGGTTTGGGTTTCAAGATATGAATTTAGAGGCGACACAGACTTTGTCTATAGCAATAATGACAAGAAATAATGCTATTCATGCCTGTGTTTTGTTTTAACATTTAGCTTTGAAATAATTCTAGATTTACAGAAGAGTCGCAAAGAGAGTATAAAAAGTTTCAGTATATGCTTCATTCAGACGCTCCTAATATTAATAGCTTATATAACCCTGGTCTAATTATTAAAACTAGGAAATTAACATTGGTACAATACTATTAACTAAACTATAGATTTTATTAGAACTTTACCAGTTTTTCTACTATTATCCTTTTTCTGTTCTAAGATGCCATCCAGGTTCCCACATTGCTTTTAGTTGTCTTGTTTCCATAGTCTGTGACAGTTCTGTCTTTTCTTTGCCTTCATGACCTTGGCACTTTTTGAAGAGTCCAGGTCAGGTATTTTATAGAATATCCCTCAGTCTGGGTTTGTCTGATAAATTTTCATGATGAGACTGAAGTTGTGCATTTTGGAGAATTTTTAAAACATCAACAATATACAGTGTTGTCCGTAAAGTCATGGTGCACTTTTGACTGGTCCCAGGAAAGCAACAAAAGACGATAGAAATGTGAAATCTGCACCAAATAAAAGGAAAACTCTCCCAGTTTCATACATATTCAGTGCAGTTTGATGAGGGCTCCATTTGTTGCCCTACACACATCCAGACGATAGTGAAGTTCTTGCCACACATGGGTAAGGACGTCTGGTGTAACAGAGTGAATAACGTCTGTGATTCTCTGTTTTAAGTGATTAATGTCATTGATACATTCAATGTACACATGTTCCTTCACATAACCCCAAAAGTAAAAGTCTAAGGGCGTCAGATCCAGGGATCGTGGTGGCCATGGCTTGACAGAACCTCTGCCTATCCACCGCCGGGGGAATGTTCTATCTAGAAACTCATGAACAATGGTGGCGTAGTGTGGAGGAGCATCGTCCTGTTGTAAGAAGACACCTTCTGGAAATTGTGGCACTGCATACAATTCCAATATGTCAAGATAGGTGTTTGCTGTCACAGACTGCTCCGCGAAAAAAAATGGGCCTATCACCTTCTCATGCATCAGGCCACACCACACGCTCACTTTAGGGGTGTTACGTTCGTATTCAACGTAGGCATGAGGATGTTCAGCTGCCCATATTCGGACGTTATGGCGATGAACATGTCCACAGATATGGAAGGTCGCCTCATCGCTAAACACAATCTTCTTTTTATTTTTTTTATTTTTATTTTTTACAGGGACAGAGAAAGTCAGAGAGAGGGATAGATAGGGACAGACAGACAGGAACAAAGAGAGGTGAGAAGTATCAATCTTTAGTTTTTCCGTTGCCTTTGCGACACCTTAATTGTTCATTGATTGCTTTCTCACATATGCCTTGACCGCGGGCCTTCAGCAGACCGAGTAACCCCTTGCTGGAGCCAGCGACCTTGGGTCCAAGCTGACGAGTTTTTTGCTCAAGCCAGATGGACCTGCGCTCAAGCTGGTGACCTCGGGGCCTCGAATCTGGGTCTTCCGCATCCCAGTCCAACGCTCTATCCACTGCGCCACTGCCTGGTCAGGCTAAACACAATCTTCTGCAAAAATCTTGCATCATTGTCGAACTCATGAAGCATATCTGTAGCAAACATGCATCATGTGGGTCTATCCGCCGGTTTGATGGCATGTAACAGCCGCAATTTGTACCCCGTAATACAGAGATGTTTCTTTAACACCTTATGAACTGTCGTCTTGCTTAGGTGTAATTGTCGAGCATACGCACAGATTTTTTAGGGCTCCTTAGGTAGCTATCCTGTATAGCCTCTACAGACTCATCACTGACTGATGGCCTACCAGAATGGGGCTTCTCCACCAAACTGCCGGTTTCCTTCAACTGCTTATCCCACCAAGTAATGTTATTCCTATGTGGTGGCGCTTCGTTATAAATGCGCCGATATTCACGTTGCACTTTGGTCACGGATTCGAATTCAGTGAGCCACAGAACACACTGAACTTTCCTCTGTTCGGTCCACATCTCGACTGGGATGGCCTTGGGCTGCTCCACTGTATACACGGTGTTAAGTCATCATCTGCGCAGGTGCACATGCTGCCACATCATCCTACAGAAACTGGGAGGGTTTTCCTTTTATTTGGTGCAGATTTCACATTTCTATCATCTTTTGTTGCTTTGTTGCTTTCCTGTGACCGGTCAAAAGTGCACCATGACTTTACAGACACACTGTATATACATCTCTTGCTGCAACTCGCTCTCCTCATTTAATCATAAGATTTTTTTAAAATTCCTTTTTCTTTTTTTACAGAGACAGAGTCAGAGAGAGGGATAGATAGGGACAGACAGATGGGAACGGAGAGAGATGAGAAGCATCAATCATCAGTTTTTCGTTATGACACCTTAGTTGTTCATTGATTGCTTTCTCACATGTGCCTTGACTGTGGGCCTTCAGCAGACTGAGTAACCCCTTGCTGGAGCCAGCGACCTTGGGTCCAAGCTGGTGAGCTTTGCTCAAACCATATGAGTCCACACTCAAGCTGGCAACCTTGGGGTCTCAAACCTGGGTCTTCCACATCCCAGTCCGATGCTCTATCCACTGCGCCACCACCTGGTCAGGCTCAATCATATGATTTTAAGACAATTCTATATTAACATATAGATCAAGTTACTTCTTTTAAATTCTCTACACAATTCCTTTATATGAGTACTCTGCATTCTATTTAGCCATTCCCATACTGGTGGGCATTTAGGTAGATTCCAAATTTTCGTTTTGTTTTTAAATTGATTTTTAGAGAGAATGAGGAAGAGAGAGAGAAGCATTGTTCTGTTGTTCTGCCCTTGCACGCATTCACCCGTTGATTCCTGCATATTCCCTGATCAGGGATCGAACCCACAACGTTGATGCATCTGGATCACGTTCCAACCAACTGAGATACCTGGCCAGGACTCTAACTTTTTTATTAGCAATATGTAGTACATACCTCCATATGCACATGGTGTTATTGTAGATAACTAGAAGTGGCATTGCTGAGACATGGACTTAATAGCTGTCCAGTTACCCTGTAAAGTGGCTGTGCCGATTTACATTCTTCTGATATTATGAAACTTGAAAATTGTTGCCAATCTCAGTTTTAATTTCCACTTCACGGATTACTATCAATGTTGGGAATATTTTTATATGTTTATTTAGCAATCTGTATTTCCTTTTCTGTGAACTGCCTATTTATATTCTTTGAACATTTTTGTAGTGGGTTCTTTTCTTATTTGTTAAAAGTCCTTTCTATGTTCCAGATATAAATCCTTTATTTTCTATATTACAAATGTTTTTTTCTTATTCTGTTATCTCTTAACTTTGTTTCTTATTTTTATGAGTTATTCCATTTCTTTGCTATTTTAAATTATTTTTTCACATTTTTTGAAACAAAGTTCTTGATTATAAAAGTAATATAGGTGAGTGAGGAGCATGAGGATAAAGACCTTTAAAACCAGGGCGAAGGGGCCTGACTAAGCGGTTATGCAGTGAATTGAGCATCGGACTGGGACGCAGGGGACCCAGGCTTGAAACCCAGAGGTTGCTGGCTTGAATGTGGGCTTATCCTGCTTGAGCACAGGGTCACTGGCTTGAGCGTGGGAGCGTGGGATCATAGACATGACCCCATGGTCTCTGGCTTAAGCCCAGGGTCGCTGGCCTGAGCAAGAGGTCACTTGCTCTTCTGTAGCCCCCCTCTTCAAGACACATATGAGAAGGCAATCAATGAACAACTAAGGAGCTGCAACAAAGAACTGATGCTTCCTATCTCTCTTTTTTCCTGTCTGTCTCTATTTGTCTCTCTGTTTGTCTCTGTCACAAAACAAAATAAAAACACAAGGCAAAGGGGTTACAATAAAGGAGTGGGGAAAACTGGTCTGGAATAAGACCTTGGGCAAAAATCTGTAAGTGTTTGAAAAGTAGAAGGTCAAGAGAGATTAGATTTGTTTGTTCTCTGAGGCTACAAAGGATTGGACTTGGGTCAGAGAGTGAAAGTTTCAGAAACACTTTCAAACTGGTCAGAACTGCTGAAATCTGGTAAGAACTGTTGAGACCAAGGAATGCATTGCTCTGAAAACAGTGGGCTTTCTGTCATTAAGGAGTCTTCTAGCAGATGCAAATTGGTTGTGGGTCGGTGGTGGGGATGTCAATAAACATTTATTGAGTTCTATGTGCCCAGGACTGTGCCAAAATCTTTCATTATCTTTTTGTTAATAATTAATTTTTTTTTCAATTAGTTGACATATAATATTACGTTTCAGGTGTACAACATAGTGATTAGACATTTATATAACTTATGATCACCCTGCTATGTCTACTACCCATCTGACACCATACATAGTTATTACAATATTATGGATTATATTTCCTATGCTGTAATTAAAAAATTTTTTTTAAAATTTTTATTTAAATTTTTTTCATTAATTTTATAGAGAGCGAGAGAGAGAAGCATCAACTTGTTGTTCCATTTAGTAGTGTATTCATCGATTGCTTGTTGTATATGCTGACCGGTGGTTGAACCCATGAACTCGGTGCACTGGGACAACACTTTATCCATTGAGCCAACTGGTCATGGCCTATGCTATACTTTATATTTCTAAGCTGTTTTTATAACTGGCAATTTGTATTTCTTAATCCCTTCCTATTTTTCATCCATTCCCTGCAACATTTTACCCATTTGTTAACCATTAAAATCTTTTCTGTATCTATATGAGTTTCTTTCTATTTCTTTTTTTGTTTGTTCTTTTAGATTCTGACTATAAGTGAAATCATATGGCATTTGTCTTTCTCTGTCTGACTTATTTCACTTAGCATAACACTTTCTAGGTCCATCTATACTGTTGCAAATGGCAAGATTTTATTCCTTTTATGGCCGAGTAATATTTCATTTGTATACATGTATCACATCTTCTTTATCCAACCATCTATTGATAGGCACTTAGGTTGCTTCCATATCTTGGCTATTATAAAAATGCTGCAGTGAACACAGGGGTACATGTCTTTTCAAGTTAGTATGTTTTTTTTTTCAGATGAGTACCTATTAGTGAAATTTCTGGGTCATATAGTAATTCTAATTTTATTTTTTTGAGGATCCTCCATACTGTTTTCCAGGGTGGCTGCACCAATTTACAATCCTACCAATAGTGTTTGAGGGTTTTTTCCACATCCTTGCCAACATGTGGTATCTCATTAAGATTTTTTAAAATTTCTTTTTATTTTATTCATTTTTAGAGAGGAGACACACACACACAGAGAGAGAGAGAGAGAGAGAGAGAGAGAGAAAGAGAGAAAGAGAGAAAGGGGGAGGAGCTGGAAGCATCAACTCCCATATGTGCCTTGACCAGACCAGTGCAGGGTTTTGAACTGGCGACCTCAGTGTTCCCAGGTCGACACTTTATCCACTGTGCCACCACAGGTCAGGCGGTATCTCATTAAGATTTTAAACTTGCACTTCCCCGATGATTAGTGATGTTCACCTATATGGTTAATTAATCTATGACAAAAATATAAAAAAAGGGTAAAGACAGTCCTGTCATACATGGTGTTGGGAAAACTGGACAGACATATGCAAAAGAATGAAACTGGATTTTTTTTTTATACCATATACAAGAATAAACTCAGATTGGATTAATGATTTAAAAATTAACACCCCAAACCATAAAACTCCTAGAAG
This sequence comes from Rhynchonycteris naso, assembly GCA_037038555.1. Classification (NCBI taxonomy): domain Eukaryota; kingdom Metazoa; phylum Chordata; class Mammalia; order Chiroptera; family Emballonuridae; genus Rhynchonycteris; species Rhynchonycteris naso. Next base: position 240,480,127 of record CM072999.1, on the reverse strand, counting down.
AAAACATAGGCAATAAACTCTTTGATATTGCTCTTAGTAATAATATTTTGGTTATGTTTTCTTGAGCAAGGGAAACAAAAGAAAAACCAAACAATGGGACTACATCAAACTAAAGAGTTTTTGCACAGCAAGGGAAACCATCAACAAATTGAAAAGATATTGAATGAAAAATATAATTGCCAATGATACATCCAATAAGGGGTTAATATAGAAGAAACTCCTACAACTTCAACACCAAAAGAACCAAACAATTTGATTTAGAAAATGAGCTGTAGGCCTGAACAAACGTTTCTCCAAAGCAGACATATAGATGGCCAATAGACATATAAAAAGACGCTCAACTTCCCTATGTTATCTTATTTCATCCTGCCAATTTCCTGTGATGTAGGTACCATTGTTATTCATCCCTGTATTATAGGGAACTGGGTATGGTGAAGTCTGGTAATCCTCACAATATCAAACAATTTGTAAATGGTGGAACTTGGTTTACAACGAGTTCTGATACACTCCAAAGCTGGTACTTTTGGTCATCAATGGAATTCAGGTCTGATATGGGGATCTGAACCTGAGGGGCCTTGAAGATTCTATAACTGTGAAAAAGGGTACCCTCTCCTGCTAAGGGAAAGGCTGAGAGTGTAGGTGGAGAGGTAGCAGAAGCTGGTGAGGTGCACGGGGGCACTGCTGAGGGGCCCCAGCAGAAGGCCAAGGGATGTAGCCCTAAAGGACAAGGAAGTGTTGACAACGTGCGTCAGCCCACAGCTCCGCAACAACCACTGTTCTGCTGTTTGAAGATACCCAGATCCGTGTGAGGGACTCAGGCGCAAGCCCGCACTGTCACTTCCCTCGGGCCAGGCGGCCAGGGAGCGTAGCGGCAGCCTGGTTCTGCGGCGGAGCCAGGGGTCGGAACAGCGCGCCGGTCCCTGGCCACGCGCGAGTTGGGGGCGGGGCCGCGGCGGCGCGGGTGAGGAGGGCGCGCGCGGCGGCGGAGGCGGCTGCGGCAGTTGCGCGCTAGGATTGCTACGGTTCGGTCGGGACGGTGAGTGCGGCTCGACCCGCGCGCGCGAGGGGAGGGGGCAGTCGAGCGAACAAGGAAGGGAAGAAGGAGGGGTCGCGGCTGAGCGCGCGCCCGGGGCTGGGGCCGTCGTCGGCCCCCACCCGGGTCCTCTACACCCTCCAGAACTCCCCTCTCTTCCGCCCAAGGGCCCGCGTCTTCGCACGCCCTGCAGTTCCCCGGCGCCTCCGCCTCAGCACAGCCCCTTGCTCTGCGCCGCGGCGACGCCCCCAACCTCACGTCATGCCCGCGCCATTGTTTCTCGGTGGTCGGCTGGTGCGGACCCTCCTGATAGCCCGAGCGCCGCCCTTCGCCTCCTCAGCCAGCGTCGCTGCAGTCTGTCCTTTCCCCCCGCTTTTCTCTCACGGTGGTGGCGGCTCCCATGCCGCTGCGGGGGCACCCCGTTTACTCAGGTCTGCCTGACGCCGGGCGTCCTCCCCTCTGCACCCGAGGCCGGCCTTTCCGCCGCCCGTCACCGGGCTCCGCCCCCCCCGCCGACCCCGCGTGTCCCCGATGGGCCCGAGACGCGGGCCAAGCAGCCGCGGAGGTCGGATGCGAGGCTGACGGCGTGTTAGCAGGAACCCCAAGTTGTTAGCCCGCACGCCAGTTCTGTCGTTTGCAGCACTTCCTGGAAAGCTCACGTAGAGTGGCAAGCCGCCATGAAAACGTGGTTGTTTCCAAATGGTTCCCGAGTCAGGGGTCAGCTGTTCGGTGGCGGTCTCTTCCTTTCCCGGGGACCCCTGAAGCCAGAGCCGAGAGTTAGTGAGATGCAGATCTGAGGCCCGAACCGTTGATTGTAAGCACATTTTGGGGGTTTGACTCCAGCAGGCCTCCAGCTTTGAAAAGCAGTGGGTTGACCTGTTGTCAGCTTTTTTTTTCCCCATGCCTTCGTCTTTTGAGCCGTACTGTTGGAGAGTTGTAAAGTACAGTGCTCTGCAGTGACTAGTCAGTCACCCTTTAGGGTTTGTGAGTACGTGTCCTGGTGCAGACGAGCTCTTCCTGATGTATTTACACTGTTCAATTCGGGTCCTAAGGCAACGGATGCAAACGCTGCTAGCTGTAGTGAGAGAATATTGAAACAGAACCGTGGCAACTTAATGTTGAGGTATTTCAAACATTTAACGGGACGCTTCAACAATAGATGAAGCCTGATGAAGACATTCCAGGCCTGAAGAGGTTACGTTCAAGAAGACTTGGTTAGTTAGCAGTTAAAATCAACTCTACATCCTGGGCTAATGGTAGTACACACAGACTGTATTTCTGAAATGCACTTCTCTTGCAATATAAGCCACTACATTTCAGCAGTATAGGTTACTCTATTACCCTCATTAATCCAGAATTTAGATTTAGTAATCAACTAATCTGTAAAGTAGGAGGGCTGCAAGATTTCATTCAGTTCTAAGATTTGATTCCATTATGTGAAAATTTACAATCAGCTGCAAGTCCCCCCCAAATTTTATTTTAATTAGTTAACTTTTTTTTTCTTTTGACAGAGTGAGTCAGAGGGGGAAAAATACGGACAGACAGGAAAGGAGGGAGATGAGAAGTATCAATTCTTCCTTACAGGATCTTAGTTCGATTGTATTTTCCTTTTTTTTAACAGGGACAGAGTGTCAGAGAGAGGGATAGATAGGGACAGACAGACAGAAACAGAGAGGTGAGAAGCATCAATCATTAGTTTTTTGTTGCCGTTGCAACACAATAGTTGTTCATTGATTGCTTTCTCACATGTGCCTTGACCACGGGCCTTCAGCACTCCGAGCCACCGACCTTGGGTCCAAGCTGCTTAGCTTTTTGCTCAAGCCAGATGGGCCCGCGCTCAAGCTGGTGACCTTGGGGTCTTGAACCGCGGTCTTCCGCATCCCAGTCCGATGCTCTATCCACTGCTCCACCGCCTTGTCAGGCCATTGATTGTATTTTCATATGTGCCTTGACTGGAGAGCTGTATACAGCAGAGCAAGTGACCCCTTGCTCAAGCCAGCGACCTTTGGGGTCAAGCCAACCACCATGGGGTCATGTCTATGATCCCTTGCTCAAACCAATGACACAGTACTCAAGCTGGTGAGCCTACGCTCAAGCTGGTCACCTCGAGGCTTTGAACCTGTGTCCTCCGTGTCTCAGTTCCACGCTCTATCCACTGTGCTACAGCCTGGTCAGGCTAATTAATAATTAATTAATTAGATTTTAGAGAGAGAGAAGAAGGGAGAAGGAGAAAGCAACAGGAACATCGATCTGTTCCTGTATGTGCCCTGACGGGGGATGGAACTGGCAACCTCACTTCCCAGTGAATCTCTAACCATCTGAGCTATCTGGCCAGGATAAGTTCCTCAAAGTTTATACTTGTAGAGAGGTTTATATAGATCAGTGGTTCTTAACCTGGGTTCTATCGAACCCTAGGGGTTCGATGAGTCGATCTCAGGGGTTCGGAGAAGCGTCTGCCGCAGAGGCCAGAATAAAGTAATACCGTAATTTGTTGTGAGTTCATGCACTTTGTTGGTTTTGTTCTTTGAGCAAGGTGATGTTCATGCACGGCTCATTTTGTGCACCAGTAAAAAAAGATATACCTATGTCTTGAATTTGGAAAAAAAAATCATATTTTACTTATCACTAAAGAAGGGTTCGGTGAATGCGCATATGAAACTGGTGGGTTCGGTACCTCACAAAAGGTTAAGAACCACTGATATAGATACTGTTTACTTCTGTTATCTGCAAGCCTTACCTAGTGTAGTGACATCAGGCATATACCTAAAGAAAGACAAGTTACAGTGGACTGTTCAGAGGAGGGATAATCATTCTTCTGTTTCTAGGTTATTTGAACTTTTATAGGGAAAGAAAGCACACAAAACATGTTTGTTTTTTTAAATGCGTCTTTTTTTCTTTTTTTCTTAACTCTCTTACCAGAAAGCTTAATTCAATGAAATACAGTGTGTCCGTAAAGTCATGGTACATGTCAGTCCTGTGACCGTTCAAAAGTGCACCATGAGTTTACGGACACACTGTAGTTACAAAAAACCCAACTTTATGATATTATTTTTAATATGTTCTTTTCCAGGTTTTTTTTTTTTTTACAGAGAGAGAGGGATAGATAGGGACAGACAGACAGGAATGGAAAGAGATGAGAAGCATCAATCATCAGTTTTTCATTGAGACACCTTAGTTCATTGATTGCTTTCTCATATGTGCCTTGACCGTGGGCCTTCAGCAGACCAAGTAACCCCTTGCTGGAGCCAGTGACCTTGGGTCCAAGCTGGTGAGCTTTGCTCAAACTAGTTGAGTCCGCGCTCAAGCTGGCGACCTTGGGGTCTCGAACCTGGTGGGTCTTGCGCATCCCAGTCCGATTCTCTATCCACTGCGCCATTGCCTGCCTGGTCAGGCTCCAGTTCTTATCTGGACACTTTTTATGTAGTTATTGCTATGTACATATTGTTATTAATTTTGCAACTTATCCATATTTCTGAGATGTCCATGTATCTAGAAAATTTATTTACTCTTCATTTATAGAGGCTTTGTAATACAACTTTATGCCTAGAAGTCAACAATGCCTGGCATATAGGTTCTCAGTAAATTTTTGTTGAATGAATGTAATATTTTGAGCTGTGTAGACATCATTTATGAATGCATGTTAACTATCAAAGGGAATATGTTAAGTGGCATGTGAGTAGTAAAGACAGTCAATACTTGGAGTCGGGAGACAGCATCGCTGTGTTTAAGGACCTGGATTTTGGAGTGTGGGCTTGAGACCTGGTTTGCTGCTTAACCTCCATGCAGCCTTGGACAACTTAACCTGAGAGACCTTTCTCAGTTTCTCTCACCACAGAAAAGGGAAAAGTAAAACAAATTTCACAAGGTTACATGAATCAAGTGGGAAAATTCCATTGAAACAATACTGACATACATTGGATTCTCTATACATGTTAACCATTATTATTTTTTGGTTCAGAGTGGAGAGATTATTGTAGGTTTGTAGGATCAGGGAGAATATATAGAAGGTGGCACTTGAGAGTAAGGAGAAGATGCGGAAGTGGATATATTGAAGGGCAAAAGATTTGGTATAGCAATAGTCTGAGGTAATAGCTGGAGAAATTTTGAAAAGTTGTTTACAAGATATGTTACATGGGTTTCCTGCAGATAGAGCAGAACTAATGAACTAAGATACCTCTTTTATGAGTAGTAGGTGTTTTGTTTTTTTCGGTTCAGACATGAAAAAATTATTTGCTTTAAGGAAGTTGATAGCGAAGTTTGATAGGGTGCTAAGGTCCTTGTTATTTGGCACAGTAAATCTTGTTTAACCATTTGAAATTTGATTATGATCTTGAATTGGTTTGCAGCGGCTTTTATCCCCCCTCAGTGGAAAACAACTTTAGAAGCAGACCAATAAAAATAGCAAAATTACCTGCAGAGCAGCAAAGCTATCCCATTTTAAGGTAGAATACAGAATCAAAAGGATTGGATTGACTTGGAGAGTGTTGAAGTACTGTATTTTGTTTCTACCTTTTGTTTGTCTTTCTTGGTTGGGAAGCAAGAGTGAGAGGAAAAAGTCTATGTTACGGTCTGCTTGGAAAGAGAAGATTGAAATCGGGTACCTGAAGTATTTAATGGCTTAAAAGAATATATCAATAAATTCTAGTTGGTTGGGTATTAGTATGTTTCCACTTCAAATGTCCAGTGGAGTATATGTTTTTAAAAATTTTTTTGGTTCAATTTAGAGGTTTCTTTAATGTTTTAATTTAAGTTTATTGTATTATTTTTTTGTGGGGGAGGAATCAAACCATTTTATTGAGGGCATTCAGGTGAGGGTAGGAGGGCTGGGAGGACAATGAGAACTCCCCAGCTCCCCAGGCCAAAAAGCTAAATTTGTTTTAAAATATGAAATATTTCAAACATACAAAAAATAATGTAATGATCATCTAATCATAGGCCATCATATTTAGTTAGTGCGGGGGGATTTTCCTGCCATTTTCTAATTGTGCTCTCTTTTCATTATGTATTTTTTAAAGGGACAAAATTATAGATGCATTTGAGGCCTGTATGTATCTTTGCTACCCCATTCCCCTTTTTTGCCCTCTCCTAGTGGTAAGCAGTGGCATGAATTCAGTAACTATTATTTCCATAATATGTATATATCCATAAAAGTACATATACTCTTGTTTAATATATTCTACATGTGATTCTGCAACTTGCTTTTTTTGTTCAACATTGTTTTTGATACATGTTAATGTTGATAGATGTATATTTATTATTATTATTTTTAATTAAGTGAGAGCCGGGGAGGCAGAGAGACAGACTCCTGTATGTGTCGGAGTGGGACGGGGCCCACTGGCAAGCACGCTACCGGTCCCAATCTGCGGCATTGTTCCATTGCTTGGCAACTGAGCTATTTTTGGCGCCTGAGGCTGAGGTCAGGGAGCCATACTCAGTGCCAGGGGCCAACTTATTTGAATCAGTTGAGCAATAGCTGTAGGAGGCGGGGAGAGAAAGTGAAGCAGGAGACGTGGAGAAGCAGATGGTCACTTTTTCTGTGTCCCCTGACCAGGAATTGAACCCAGGACATCCACAGGCCAGGCTGTTGCTCTATCACTTAGCCAGCCAGCCAGGGCTAATAGATGTATCTTTAGTTTATTCATTTTGATTGCTCTATAGTATTATATTATATGAATACATAAGTTTGTTTATGGATATTTAGGTATTTCTGATTTTTTGCTATTATTAACAGTAGTATAATAAACATTCTTGAAATGTGTCATCTTGTTTACATGTATGAGAGAGAATTCTAAGCCTAAGGAATTCTATGTGTAAGGTAAAAGGATCTTCAGCTTTATTACATAATGCCATTACTTTCCAAAATACTAAGTACAAATTACTATTAGCAGGTTGTGAGAGTTTCCATTTTGCGATATCCTTGCAAACATTGATATTGTCAGATTTTTAATTTTTAAAACAAAATTAAAATTCAATTTAATATGCTTTTCCCTCATTATAAGTGAGGATGAATTTCTTTATACCCATTTATTGTAACATTTCTTCTTCTGCAAATTGCTATTTATATCCTTCATTGTTTTTTCTGTTGGCTTGTTTGCTTTTCTGTCACTGGTTTGTAGCTCTTTTTTAAATTTTTTAATTTTTTTTTATTTTATTCATTTTAGAGAGGAGACACAGAGTGAGAGAGACAGAGAAAGAGAAAGAGAGAAACGGGGGAGGAGCTGGAAGCATCAACTCCCATATGTGCCTTGACCAGACCAGTGCAGGGTTTTGAACTGGCGACCTCAGTGTTCCAAGGTTGACGCTTTATCCACTGCGCCACCACAGGTCAGGCTGTAGCTCTTTTTATACTGATCCCGTCTCAGTTATGGTGTTGCAAGTATCTTCTCATTGTATGGTTTCTCTTTTTGTTGTGCAGAGGTTTTACGTTTTTATTTCAACTTTTAATTTGAAAAATTTTAGTCCTACAGAAACTACAATAATAGCTCAAAAATACAGGGTGGGGCAAAAGTAGATTTCGAGTTGTTCATGTGGAAAACAATACAATAATTAATAAATAATAATACAAGAATAAACTTTTACATACTTACAACTGTAATCCTACTTTTGCTCCACCCTGTATATTTATACCTTTTGCCTAGACTCACCAGTTGTTAACATTTTGCCACATTTACTTTTATTTTTAAGACTTTTATTTTTAAATTTCTTTTTTTTAAAATTTATTTTAGAGAGGAGACACAGAGTGAGAGAGAGAGAGAGAGAGAGAGAGAGAGAAAGCGGGGAGGAGCTAGAAGCATCAACTCCCATATGTGCCTTGACCAGACCAGTGCAGGGTTTTGAACTGGCGACCTCAGTGTTCCCAGGTCGATGCTTTATCCACTGTGCCACCACAGGTCAGGCCTACTTTTATTTTTAAAAAAGAACTATTTTATCTTTAAAAATATTAATTTATTGATTTTAGAGAGAGGAAGGGGGGGAGAGAGAGAGAGAGAGAGAAACAGCAGTTGGTTGTTCCACGTAATTTTGCCTTTATTGGTTAATTCTTGTATGTGCCCTGACCGGGGATCGAATCCACACCCTTGGCGTGTTGGGGACGATGCTCTAAGCAACTGAGCTGTGTGGCCAGGGTTATCTTTCATGTACATTTTTTTCCTTAACCATTTAAAACTAAGTTGTGCCTGACCTGTGGTGGCGCAGTGGATAAAGCGTCGATCTGGGAACACTGAGGTCGCCAGTTCAAAACCCTGCACTGGTCTGGTCAAGGCACATATGGGAGTTGATGCTTCTAGCTCCTCCCCCCTTTCTCTCTCTCTCTCTCTCTCTCTCACTCTGTGTCTCCTCTCTAAAATGAATAAATAAAAATAAATAAAAAAACAAAAACAAACGAACAAACAGAAAAAGTTGGCAGTGTTGTATTTAAAAGAAAAAAAAAGTAAGTTGTATACATCATGACACCTCACCCCTCAAAAGATTCACTTGAATATTCTAAGAAGAAGGTTATTCTACAGAACCACAATACAATTATCACATTTAATATGGATGCAGTATTATTATCTATATCCAGTGCACATTGAAAATTTCTCAGTGGTCCCAATAATGACCTTTATATCTATTCTCCAACTCTACCCCTTGTCCAGGATCTAGTCATAGATTATGAATTGCATTTAATGGCCATGTCCCTTTACTTACTTACTTATTTCATTTATTGATTTTAGAGAGGAAGGAAAAGAGAAAAAAACATTGGTCTGCTGCTCCACTTATCTATGCATTTGTTCACTGACCCCTATATGTACCTTAATTGAGGATTGAACCTGCAATGTTGACCCATTGGGACGACACTCGAACCAACTGAGCTACCTGGCTAGGGCCCTTTAGTTACTTTTTAAAAATATTTTTAAGACTTTATTCATTTTGAGGGGGGAGAGAAAGAAAAAGAAGGGAGGAGCAGGAAGCATCAACTCCCATATGTGCCTTGACCAGGCAAGCCCAGGGTTTTGAACCGGCGACCTCAGCATTCCAGGTCGATGCTTTATCCACTACGCCACCACAGGTCAGGCGCCCTTTAGTTACTTTTAATCCACAAAAAGTTCCCAGCTTTGTGTTTGCAAAATGTTGATATATTTGAAGAATTCAGGCCAGTTGTTTTGTAAAATGTCCCTCAGTTTGGATCTGTCTGACTGTTTTCTTATGTTTTGATACAGATGGACTGTTTTGATAGGAATAAGCTTTAAATTTTAATATAGTCAAATTTGTCCTTTTTCTTTATGGTTTGTGTTGTCTTTTATCCAAGAAAGCCTTCCCTAACTTGATATCATAAGGCTGTTTGTTCGCCTCTATTTATTTCTAAAATAATTTTGCTTTTTTAAAAAATTTATTGATTGATTTTAGCAAGTGAACTTTGACTCGAAGGAACCACTGAGCTAAAGCCCTATTGATTGATTTTAAAGAGAAAGACAGAAACGTCAGTGTTTCTATATGTTCCCTGACTGGGAACCAAACCGGCAGCCTTTGAGTATCAGAATGATGCTCCATGCCACCTAGCCATTTGGCCAGGGCTGGTTTTGCTTTTTATATTTAGGCTTACATATACTGTTGTTATTTCTTAGCTTACCTTTAGTATAGTGTTCATTTAGTATTTGTGTTACACATTCTTTTTATGTCATAAATTTTGCCATAAAATTACTTCTGTAAATTTATAAGGTCAGGAAAAGTATGTTAGGTTCTAAATTTGGGCCAGAACAGTGTAGTAGATTTACCTAATACAGTCTAAATGTTTTACACTACAGGTTTCTATTACTCTACAGTATTTTGTCTAAAGTATTTTGCCAGTAAAGATGAGTATTACATGTATTTTATTAGCTATCCTTGGAAAACATTTGGCAAACTTTATTTTAAATAGTCATGTTATATTCTAGTTAGATGGGTATCTAGTTTATGTTTTAGAGCTGCTAAGTAAACCAACTAAAAAGGCTGAAACAGATCAACATTCTGTATCAAAAGTGTAAGAATTTTAAGATACATCTATGAGTTTAACTGAAATCACACTATAAATAAGACCAAACTGTTTAGAGAGTAAACATTAGAGCAGGGGTGCCACACTTTTTCAGCTTGCGAGCTACTTATAAGATGACCAAGTCAAAACGATCTACCTACAATAAAAATGCAAAACATAGATTTATTTCTTCTATATTATCATTATTTAAGTTACTATTATTACTATTTAATATTGTGTATTCTTCTTTCACCTTTCTCCTTCTCAGCTCTCTTTTCGGAGGAAAGTCAATGTCATAGTTTTTATGAACAGTCCGAAAAAGCCGCTCCACATTTCCCTTCTTTGGAATAGCAATGGCACACAGACGGATGAGGCAAACGCACTTAGAATATGACATAGTGAAAAAAATCCCCTCCCATTCTGTATGAAAGTGGTAGGTTTTAGGCTTCTTACTCGGACCAGCTATGGCACTCATTTTTATACCCTTTGTTGTATTTAGTTTAAATAAATTGAAGGCTAACTACGCAGTAATGTAACTGAACAAGTTAGCGCGGTTTAACGCGTATGCGTAGGGTGTCAAAAGTTCAGACATCAGATTGGCTACCCTGTATGCCAATCAAAAGACAAATGTCTTTTTAATGTCATGCGATCTACCCACAGTTCCTTCGCGATCGACCAGTAGATCGTGATCGACGTATTGAGCACCCCTCCCTGCATTAGAGTCTGTCACAAATCTGAAGTCAGTAAATGCTATACTTTTAGCCTTGAATGACTTCTGTAGTAGGTTTGATGAGATAACTTTATGTGGAACTAAGAGCTTTCAGGAAAAAAACACACCTACAGATAGATTAGATTTAGGATACAGTACTTAGATTGACATGATAAAAATGTGTGAGATTGTATAGCAATTGGCACCTAATGGGTACTCCTGAGGTTTTTTTAAAAATTATTTTTATTTATTTATTTATTTTAGAGGAAAGGGAGAGAGAGAGAGAAGGAGGGGAGGAGCAGGAAGCTTCAACTCCCATATGTGCCTTGACTGGGCAGGCCCAGGGTTTTGAACCAGCGACCTCAGCATTCCAGGTTCGACGCTTTATCCACTGTGCCACCACAGGACAAGACCTGAGTGGTTGACTCTGAAAGTAGAAAGCTATTATAACATTCCTTCAAACATAAAGTCCTGCATTGTACAGAGGCTGCAAGTATTAAATGCCATGGGCTTCTAGCATTATAAATAATTTATTAAGGATTTTGCGTCAGCCACTATTAGCATCTTGCACTTACTAATGCACTGAATCTGACCATTTTGGAGTAGAAGAAATGAAAGTGATTGTGTAAATTGTTCAGTCATAGAGCTCATCAGTGCTGGAGCCAGATTTGATCACCACATCTGGCTACAGAATCTGCATACTTTACCACAGGTATAATTCTATGATCTTTGTCAAATTATTTAACTTTCCTATGCTGTTTTCTTTGTCTAATGAAGATAATAGTATTGATTCATACTATTGTTGTGAGAAGTCAATTAGATAAAATATGTTTAGTGTTTAGAATAATAGATGGAAAAAAGTGATCATTTAATAAATGTTAGCTATTATTATGTTAGCATTATTAAGGTATTAAATGCATGCATATCTCTGAATTTTCATCAGATAAATGGACTAAACCATAAATGTCAGTTTACATACAAAAAGATGGAAATACTATGGTGATTATTTTTGCCTTTCTGATTTTTCTCTTTATTTTGTAAGAGGAAAGATAACAGCTAAAGCAAAGTTGAGTGGTAAATAAGAGCTTATTTGATTAAAAAATGAGTTCTTTTATAAATAAAGCAGAATTTTTTACCTGCTTTTTTAAAAAAATATATTTTTAAAATGTTTATTTTATTGATTTTAGAGGGAGGGATGGAAAGAATGAAAGAGACTGAAACATCAATCTGCTCCTGTATGTGCCCTGACTGGGGCTTGAACTGGCAACCTCTGCGCTTTCTGATGATGCTCTAACCAGCTGAGCTCTCAGGCCAGGGCTTTACCTGCTTTTATTTATTTATTTATTACAATTTTTAAAATTTTTTTGTGGCAGTGACAGTGAGACAGAGAGAGGGACAGATAGGGACAGACAGACAGCAAAGGAGAGAGACGAGAAGCATCAGTTCTTCGTTGAGGCTCTTTAGTCTCCTTAGTTGTTCATTGATTGCTTTCTGTTATGTGCGTTGACAGGGGCGGAGGCGGGGCTACAGCTGAGCCATTGACCCCTTGCTCAAGCCAGTGACCTTGGGTTTCAAGCCAGCGACCATTGGGCTCAAGCCAGCGACCATGGGGTCATGTCTATGATTCTACGCTCAAGACAGTGACCCCTTAAGCTGGTGAGCCTGCGCTCAAGCAGGAGATCTCAGGGTTTTGAACCTGGGTCCTTTGCGTCCAGTCTGATGCTCTATTCACTGAGCCACCGCCTGGTCAGGCTACCTGCTTTTAAAAAAACTATTCAAGCCTGACCAGGCGGTGGCGCAGTGGATAGAGCGTCAGACTGGGATGCAGAGGACCCAGGTTCGAGACCTCGAGGTTGCCAGCTTGAGCACGGGCCCATCTAGCTTGAGCAAAAGCTTGCCAACTTGGACCCAAGGTTGCTGGCTCCAGCAAGGGGTTGCTCAGTCTGCTGAAGGCCCGCGGTCAAGGCACATGTGAGAAAGCAATCAATGAACTACTAAGGTGTTGCAACGGCAACGAGAAACTAATGATTGATGCTTCTCACCTCTCTCCGTTCCTGTCTGTCTGTCCCTATCTATCCCTCTCTCTGATTCTCTCTCTGTCCTTGTAAAGGGGGGGGGGGGAAACTATTCAAAAATCATTACTAAAGGCAAAAAGTATGTATTAGCTGAATGTAAAACCTGGCTTTGTTATTATGCTTTTGAAAGACCTTTGTTAATAATGGCATTGTTTTGAAGAAATAGATGGCATATTACATATCCACAAGCCCAATCTTTTTAAATGTTTTCTTTACATGCTTGCTTATTCCTTTGTGTCAGTCTGGTATTACTCAGAACATTTAGTTAGAAGCAACCTTAATATGCTGATGTAAAAAGGTAGCATTCTGTTTGCTATGGCAGATGTAATGGAATTCTAGGAGTAATAGCAGTAGAATGTTAAAACACATAAAACTTAATATCTTTTTTGTATAATTTTTAAATAAATTTATTTTTTTAGTTACATTTTCAGATTAGAGATTGGAGTGTTGTTGCTTGAAGAAGAAAAACAAATTGTTAAGGTAATAGGTACTGCATTTTTTACTTAACAAGATCTATTCTCAGTTTTATTTTCCATTAGTGAACAAGGAACCTTTTGTTCTAAGGCCTGATGTTGAAATGTTAGGAACATATTACATTAATGAAACCAAGAATCTTACGCATTTCTGAACCACGAGTAAGATTTCACAAAGATTCATTTAGAGCATTAAAAGGAACTTGTACAATATTCTTGCATTTTCAGGCTTATATCACAAAATTAGATTCTGACAGGCAAAGAGCTCAAGCCTAGAGATTTAAGTGTTCATTTATTTATTTATTTATTTATTTATTTATTTATTTTTAAATTCTTTTTATTTATACATTTTAGAGAGGAGACACAGAGTGAGAGACAGAGAGAGAAAGAAAGAGAGAAAGGGGGGAGGAGCTGGAAGCATCAACTCCCATATGTGCCTTGACCAGACCAGTGCAGGGTTTTGAACTGGCGACCTCAGTGTTCCCAGGTCGACGCTTTATCCACTGCACCACCACAGGTCAGGCCTAGTGTTCATTTATTTTTGCCAGAGTGTATTAGACTTGTTCAAGGAACTGGGAATATAGTAGCAAACACAGTTAAGTCTCACCATCTTGGAGCTTACATTTTAGAGAAAGGGACTGACAGTATGTAAAATGTCAAGTATATTATGTCTGGAATTGTTAATGTACAAAAAAGAAATACTGCCTGACCTGTGGTAGTGCAGTGGATAAAGTGTCGACCTGGGAACACTGAGGTCGCCAGTTCAAAACCCTGTACTGGTCTGGTCAAGGCACATACGGGAGTTGATGCTTCCAGCTCCTCCCCCCTTTCTCTCTTTGTCTCTCTCTCTCTCTCTCTCTCTCTCTCTCTCTCTCTCTCTCTCTCTTACTCTGTGTCTCCTCTCTAAAATGAATAAAATAAAAAAAGAAAGAAATGCAGCCTGACCTGTGGTGGCGTAGTGGATAAAATGTCAACCTGGAACGCTGAGGTTGCTGGTTTGAAACTTTGGGCTTGCCTGGGCAAGGCACATATGGGAGTTGATGCTTCCTGCTCCCCCCCCTTCTCTCTTTTTCTCTCTCCCCCTCTCTTCCTCTCTCCTCTGTTTCTCCTCTCCTCTCTCTCTAAAAGTGAATAAATAAAATCTAAATAAATATATATATATAAAGCAGGGTAAGAGGATAGCAAATGATGTATGTGGGATTTTATTTAGTTTGAATTTGTTAGCCTTCTGCATCACTTGGTGTGCAAACTGAAGTTGCCCTTTGATACACAACCTGGAACAAATGATGTGAAGAACTCTGAACGAGAATAGTGAAATGAAAAATGAACAAAACCTTTTTGTCATGAACTATTTAAAACTGTTTAACTACCTTGGCTGGCTAGCTCAATGGTAGAACGACAGCCTGGTGTGTGGAAGTCCCGGGTTTGATCTTTGATTTCTGGCCAGGGCACACAGAAATGCCCATTTGTTTCTCCATCCTTCCCTCTCTCTTTTTCTCTCTCTCTCTCTTCCCCTCCTGCAGCCAAGGCTCCACTGGAGCAAAGTTGACCTGGGTGATGAGGATGGCTCCATGGCCTCTCGTCAGGTGCCAGAATGGCTCCGGTTGCATCAGAGCAATAGCCCAGATGGGCAGAGCATCGCCCCCTGGTGGGCTTGCCGGGTGGATCTGGTTGAGTGCACGCGGGAACCTGTCTCTCTGCCTCCCCACTTCTCACTTCAGAAAAAAAAAAAACACAAAAAAACAAAACAAAACTGTTTACTTACTCATGTGTCAAGGACCAAGGTTATCAAGGGCTATGTATAAAATGTGCTTATTTAGTATGATACCAGGCATAGAGGTGGAGGATATAGTTTTGACTTATTCTGTAAACTTTTTTTTTTGTAAACTTTTTTAATATGTGTAATATTTAATTAAAAGTTGTATTTATTAAGAGTGAAACTTCAGGTTGGTGAGAACGTTTGAAGAAATCATTCAAAATTGTCCTTTCCACTTAAGTTTCAGAGCAGTGTTCATTGTTCTTAGAATGGAACTGGTTGATTATAAAACTTGTAAATTCCAAGCTTTAGATTATAAAACTTGTAAATGTCAAGCTTTATATTTGAAACACAAAATAAATTCCAGTGAAGTTTAGTAAAACAGTGAATGTTCATATTTGCTTAATGTTATCATTACTTTATTATGTATATCGGCACACTTATTGGAAAATGAATATTTGGTAGGGCCTGCCATCACCAAAGGGATTGGGAAAATCAGATCAGTGGTCCTCCAGGGTAAAGAAAACATGACTTTTTTACTTTTAGCTTGGCCTTGAAAATTTTCTGTGTTTGTTTAATAATGTACATACGGTACTATGTTGGAGGTACATGGCTAAAAGTTTTCCCAACAGGATAGTACTGAAAAGAAATTTGTCTAAACTACAGTGTTATGATAATATCAAAAAATATTCTGTCAGGGCTCCAAGCTGTGGAACAGGGAATATTTCACAATATTAATTAAGTATATTTGGTGTCATTAAAACAAAAAAGAAAAATGAATATTTGAATCGAATTCCCATGTGTGTTAAACACTTTGCCTGATAGATCTTTGCTACATACTGTGTTTATATGCTACGCAGGTCTTTCCAAGTGAATTACTGAGGGGTCCTGAAACAGACATTTAAATTGGTTTTGCTAACCAGGCTGCAGATTGCTAACCAGGCTTACCTAAGTTTCAGTTACTCTTTGCTTCCTATTTTTAGAAGTTGCCTGGAGCTCTTGGGGCAACTGGTTTCTTTTCCTTTGTGGGACGATGATGTTAGAGGTGAAGGGAACTGTACGTTTTGCCTATGATGAAGTTTTTTTTTTTTTTTTTACAGGGACAGAGAGAGAGAGTCAGAGAGAGAGATAGATAGGGACAGACAGACAGGAACAGAGAGAGGTGAGAAGCATCAATCATTAGTTTCTCATTGCCATTGCAACACCATAGTTGTTCAATGATTGCTTTCTCACATGTGCCTTAACCGCAGGCCTTCAGCAGACCGAGCAACCTCTTGCTGGAGCCAGCGACCTTGGGTCCAAGCTGACGAGCTTTTTGGTCAAGCCAGATGGGCCCGCGCTCAAGCTGGCGAGCTTGGGGTCTCGAACCTGGGTCTTCCGCATCCCAGTCGGACGCTCTATCCACTGCGCCACCACCTGGTCAGGCTATGAAGTATTTTTTAAGGGTGAGACTATAATATATATTTTTTGAGACTATAATATTTTAATTTTATTTTTTTATTTATTTTTTACAGGGACAGAGAGAGAGTCAGAGAGAGGGATAGATAGGGACAGACAGACAGGAACGGAAGAGATGAGAAGCATCAATCATTAGTTTTTCGTTGAGACACCATAGTTGTTCATTGATTGCTTTCTCACATGTGCCTTGACTGTGGGCCTTCAGCAGACCGAGCCACCCCTTGCTGGAGCTAGAGACCTTGGGTCTATGCTGGTGAGCTTTTTTGCTCAAGCCAGATGGGCCCACGCTCAAGCTGGCGACTTCAGGGTCTCGAAGCTGGGTCTTCCACATCCCAGTCCGACGCTCTATTCACTGCGCCATCGCCTGGTCAGGCAAGAGACTATAATATTTTAAATGCTTAAGAGTTCATTTCAGTTGTTACTTTGCAGGTACAACTACTTTGGAGGCTGGCTATTTTATATTGAAACAATTATCTAACTATCACTATTGTTTGAAAAGAATTAAAATTAAGAGTTTTTTATTTAGTATTAGCTGCTGCCTTACCTATTGAAAAAACTACTCTTAAGCCTGACACTGGAAACAGATGAAATGTTTACCTACTTATATATACATAGCACATACATACAGACAACAGGTTAGCAATTGCTGGAGGGAAAGGAGGGGAAGAGGTAAGGGAGGGGGGCAAAGGTGGTGAAACAGGTGGAAAGAGACTTTGCATGGGGTATGGGGGGACACAATGCAGTGTATAGAGGGTGTTACATTGAGTGGGTCACTTGACACCATGTCAACACAATAAATTAAAAAGGTAAATCATGCCTCATCAGGCGGTGGCACAGTGGATAGAGTGTTGGACTGGGATGCGGAAGACCCAGGTTCAAGACCCCAAGGTTGCCAGCTTGAGCGCGGGCCCATCTGGCTTGAGCAAAAGCTCGCCAGCTTGGACCCACAGTCGCTGGCTCCAGCGAGGGGTGGCTCGGTCTGCTGAAGGCCCGCGGTCAAGGCATGTGTGAGAAAGCAATCAGTGAACAACTATGGTGTCGCAACGGCAACGAAAAACTAATGATTGATGCTTCTCATCTCTCTTCGTTCCCATTTGTCTGTCCCTATCTATCCCTCTGACTCTCTCTCTGTCCCTGTAAAAAATTAAAATAAAATAAAAGAGGTAAATCATAAGGAAAAAAATCCTGAGCCTGACTGGTTGCTCACTTGAGGGCGGGGTCACTGCCTTGAATGGGATCATCAACATGGTTGCGGGCTGGGGCCCAAAGGTTGCTGGCTTGGCTGGAGGTCCCTGCCCCCCTTCCCTGTTAAGGCACATTTGAGAAGCAATCAATGAACAACTGAAGTGCTGCAATTATGAGTTGATGCTTCTCATCTCCACAAAAAAAGAAAAAAGAATCATCATCCTTAATTTTATTGTCACTATGAAATATTGTTAAGCATTAGATAGACTGTCTCTGGATAGAGTTCAGAAGTATCATAGTAACACTAAGATGTGTTGGGTAAAATCATAGAAAACTGTCATTTGATGAATTGTTTGAAGATAATGATATAAGAAAATCTAACCCCTTTACCTTCACATAAGTTTTCACTGTATAGATTTCATGGCAGACTTTATTCCATATTAGTGATAATATGGTTATTAAGTTTGCATTTTTAAATTGAATAAAGTTAATTGAATGGTTATTGAGTTTGCATTTTTTAATTGAATAAAGTTTTGGGAGACCTTTGCTGAGACTCTAAGTTGAATTTTTAAAATGAAATGTATTTTAAAATAAATGCATTTTGTTTAATTCATGCATAACCTAGGTAAGTGCTTTGAATTTTTCTTGCAAATAATTTGAAAAAGGTAATTAAAAAAAATAAATAAAATAATTAAATATATATATATTCATTTATTTCCCACCATAGAGGCTATCTTTTCTTACTTTAATTACTGCCTCTAATTTTAGGAAAAAATTTTAAAAAGCCTGACTTTTTATTTTTTTATTTTTTTATTTTTTTATTTTATTAATTTTAGAGAGGAGACACAGAGTGAGGGAGAGAGAGAAAGAGAGAAAGGGGGGAGGAGCTGGAAGCATCAACTCCCATATGTGCCTTGACCAGACCAGTGCAGGGTTTTGAACTGGCGACCTCAGTGTTCCCAGGTCGACGCTTTATCCACTGCGCCACCACAGGTCAGGCTAAAAAGCCTGACTTTTTAAAAGTAGTTTTATTGGTATATAAATACATGCAACAATCTGTACATATGTAGAGTGTGCAAGAAATTTTAACATACGTACACACCTGTGAAACAATCACTGTAATCAAGGTAATGAATGACTTATCCCCCCTAAAGTTTCCTTGGGCCTTTTCCCAGCCTCACTCTTTACCCCAGGCAACCATTGATCTATTTTTTGTCACTATAGATTAGTTTGCTTTTTGTAGAATTTTATGCATTTACATATAGTATGCGCGCTTTCTTTTGTCTGTTTCCTTTCACTTAGCATTTTTTTTTTTTTTTTTTTTAAAGAGGAGGGGAGATAGTGAGGCAGACTCCTGCATGCTCTGGGACAGGATCCACCGTTGTCTAGGGCCAACGCACTAATCAATCGAGCTATTTTTAATGCCTGAGGCTGACACACTTGGACCAGCTGAGTATCCTCAGCGCCCAGGGCCAATGCTTGAACCGAGTCACTGGCAGGTGGAGGAGAAGAGGGAGAGAGAGGGGGAGAGAAGCAGATGGTTGCTTCTCTTGTGGGCCCTGACTGGGAATCAAACCTGGGACATCCATATACCAGGCTGATGCCTACCATGGAGGCAACTGTCCAGGGCCCACTTAGCATAATTTTGATATTTATGTAGGTTGTATACTTGTAGTTTATTCCTTTTTATTACATAGTAGTAGTCTATTTTATGAAGTACCACATTTTATCCATTTGGGTTTTCAGTTTCTGGCTGATACAAAGCTGCTATTGAATATTTGTATACAATATTTCTAAAAATACATGCTTTCATTTCTTTTGGATAATGACTTAGGTGAAAGGTTGGGACATAGATATAAGTTAACTTTTAAAGAAATGGCAGATTGTTTTCCAAAGTGCTGTACCATTTTTATATACTCGTCAGCAATGTATTAGAGTTCTAGTTGCTCTGTATCTTCACCAAATTTGGCATGGTCAACCATTTAATTTTAAACCTTCTAACAGGTATGTGGTAGAGTCTCATGTTTGTAATTTGCATTACCCTAATGATAATGATGTTGAACATCACTCCATGAGCTTTTCTGCCATTAAATATCTTTTTTTGATAAAGCAGCTGTTGAACTACAGTGTGTCCGTAAAGTCATGGTGCACTTTTGACCGGTCACACGGTCAAAAGTGCACCATGACTTTACGGACACACTGTATTTTGCCTATATTTTAAAATTGGATATTTGTCTTACTGCATTTTGAGAACTCTTTATCTATTCTGGGTACAAGTCTTTATTTTTCTTTCTTTTTTGATAGAGAAAGAGAGAAGAGACACATCAACTTGTAGTTGCAGCACTTTTATTTTTCGTTGTTCATTGATTGCTTCTCCTACATGCCTTGACCAGGGTCTCCAGTTGAGTTAGTGTCCTCTGGCTCAAGCCAGCAGCCCGCACTCAAGCTAGATGAGTCTGCACACAAGTTGGTGACCTCGGGGGTTGAACCTGGGACCCCAGTGTCCCAGGATGATGCTCTGTCCACTGTGTCACCACCGGTCAGGCTGGATACAAGTCTTTTTATAAGATGTATGATTTGTAAATACTTTTCTCCAGTTTATCTCCTCCCTCACAGGAGAGATAGAAAACATTTTAATGGAAACATAATATGAAAACACAATTCTGGCCCTGGCAGGGTAGCTCAGTTGATTAGAATGTCATCCTAATACACAAAGGTTGCAGGTTTGATCTGATCAGGGCACATACAAGAATCAACCAGTGAATGTATAGATAGCTGAAACAACAAGTCAGCGTTCCTCTTTCCCTTCCTCTCTAAAATCAATAAGTAAAATTAAAAAATAAGAAAACACAACTTTATTTTACTTCCTAAGGGAATAAAACATTTTAAATATTTTACAGCACTCATTCATATTAATGGGAATATACAAAATAGATTAACGTGATTTGTAATGCCATCTTTGTGGTAAATTGATTTATTGTTTGTTTATTACTCCCTCACTTTTACTCAGGCCTCTAAACAAATATTACCTCCTCATAGAGGCTTTCCAAGGTTTTCCTATTTACAATATGACCATTGTCATTTTCTGTTTCCTCACCTTATTTATTTGACTTATACCACATACCACTTATCACTACCTGACACAATATTATATCTTTAGTTACTCTCTCCACTAAAATGTAAGCTCCATGAGACTGAGAACTTGTGTCCTTGGTTGTAACTTGTCTTTTCCTTCTCTTAACAGTGTCTTTTGAAGAGAACTTTAGATTTTGATGAGCCTAATTGATAACTTTTTTTTTTTTTGACAGAGACAGAGAGTAAGATGGACAGATTAGGACAGACAGTTAGGAAGGAAGAGAGATGAGAAGCATCAAGTATTCATTGTAGCACCTTAGTTGTTCATTGATTACTTTCTTGTATGTGCCTTGATGGGGGGGGTTCAGCAGAGTGAGTTACCCTTGCTCAAGCCAGCGACCATGGATGGGGTCATGTCTATGATCCCATGCTCAAGCCAGCAACGCTGAACTCAAGCCAGATGAGCCTGCGCTTAAGCTGGTGACCTTGGGTTTTCGAACCTGGGTCCTCCTCATCCCAGTCCGACGCTCTATCCACTGGGCCACTGCTTGGTCAGATTATCAACTTATTTTCATCAACTGTGTTTTTAGCGTTAGCACTAGGAATTTTGACTAACTCAAAGTTCAAGGATTTTTCTCCTATGTTTTTTTCTGGAAGTTTTATTATTTTAGATTTCACATTTAGGTCTATGATCCATGTTGAGCTAACTTTTGTATATGCTGAGAGGTGTCTGATTGTACTGGCTAGAATGGACGCTCCAGTATATTATTGAGTAAAAGCGGTAAGAGCATACATCTTTTTTTTCTGATCTTAGGGGAGAAAACATTCAATTTTTCATCTTTAGTATGATATTAGCTGTAGGTTTTTGGTAGATGTGCTTTATCATGCTAAGGAAGTTCCCTTTTGCCTCATTTGCTGAGAGCTCTTATCAGGAAATCATGCTGTGTTTTGTTTCATGATTTTTCTATATCAATTGAAATAATCATACAGTTTTTCTTTTAGTCTATTACTATAGTGTATTACACTGACTTTAGAAGGTTAAATCATCTCTGTGTTTTTGGGATCTACTCCACTTGGTCACGATGTATTCTTTTAATATATTGTTGGATTTGCCTGACTAGGCGGTGGCGAAGTGGATAGAGCATCTGACTGGGATGCAGAGGACCCGGGTTCAAAATCCTGAGGTTGTTGGCTTGAGCACAGGTTCTTCTGGCGTGAGCGTAGGCTCACCAACTTGAGTGCGGGGTTGTTGGCTTGAGTGTGGGATCATAGACATGACCCCATGCTCGCTAGCTTGAGCCCAAGGTCGCTGGCTTGAGTAAGGGGTCACTTGTTCTGCTGTAGCTCCCAGTCAAGGCACATATGAGAAAGCAATCAATGAACAACTAACTAAGGTGGTGCAACAAAGTACTGAAGCTTATCTCTTTTCCTTCCTGTCTTTCTGTCCCTGTGTGTTCCCCTCTCTGACTCTCTCTTTGTCTCCGTCAAAAAGAAATAATGTATATATTGTTGGATTTGATATTTTTTTCAACTTTAAAGCCGTCACTTCACCGTTGATGAACTGACCAGATTACAAAAATAACTATAGTACATACCTTAGTTCATCCTTCTGATAAGCCTGTTGATCTGGTCTTCCCTGTTACCAGCATCCCCACCTTCTACAAAGTGGGTGATCTTTTTCTTCATTCCACCACATGGAGAAGATAATCTGAAGGGCCACAGGAAGTTATTTGCTTTTTTGAAGCATTTTCTAATGGTATAGATCTCATGAATTAGATCCTCGTGCAGATGATGCCATATTTACCAAGAGATTGAGCAATCAATGCATTCTCTGTCAGAGCGATTCGTTTTTTATTTTGCCATAACCACGCTTGTAGATCAATTCATTTACTGACTTCAGGTTTGGGTACCGCCACACAATATATGGTTCCATAATCCTTGTTGAGTTTCACAAAGGTGCTGTTGAAGATCTGGCACACGTGCGGAAGCTGCATCACTTTGCGGATCTTTGGGCTCACACCATTGATACTTCTGATCCTGATGACAGATACCAATTTGAGTTCTGCAGGTATATAGAAGTTGCCACCTTTCTCGCCAACCTAGGCATTCGAATCTCAGTTCTGTACGTCTGCCTGTACTCCTTGTGATAGTGCTTAGCTTTTCATAGATGAGCTTCTTCCTGGCCTTTTGGGCAAACTTTCTCAGGGGCTTGATCTTCAGCTCTGCGAAATTTCTTTGCTTTTTCTTCAGGGTTTCTGGCATGGCAGGAACCTTCTTCTTCTCACTGGCATTAATTAGTATTCTTCTTCTCTCTGACATTAGCATTCTTCTTCTCTTCTGCGCCCTCCATGGTTCCAGCCAGAAAAGCTTGTTGGATTTGATTTTTATTTTTGTGTGGTCAGTAATGTCCCTGCTTTCATCTGATTCTAGTTATTTGTATATTTGTTTATTTGTATATACACTGCTCACAATATTTAGGGAATCAGGGAATGTGCAGATACTCCAGTACTTTCAGCCTTTTGTATAATGCATTTTCACCAATGAAATAAAAGTTGGTTTTTCATCTCATTTGCATAATCAAACAACTTTCTTTGACTTGTTTACTTTTCTGATCTTCTTGTTTAATAAAAAATCAAATGCTTCTTTTCTTAATCTCTTCATATTCATTTTGAAATATCCCCTAATTTTTGTGAGCCGTATAAATCTGTTTATTTCCTAGTCGTTCTGTCTAAAGATTGGTCAATTCAAATAACAGACTTGCTTTTATTTATTCTATTTTTTATTCTCTATTTCTGTTCTGGTCTTGATTATTACCTTCTGCTGGATTTGGGTTTAGTTTGCTCATCTTTTTTATGCTGTTCTAGTTCTTTATTTATTTTATTTATTTTTAATTTTTTTACAGGGACAGAAAGAGTCAGAGAGAGGGACAGATAGGGACAGACAGACAGGAATGGAGAGAGGTGAGAAGCATCAATCATTAGTTTTTTGTTGCCGTTGTGACACCATAGTTGTTCATTGATTGCTTTCTCACATGTGCCTTGACTGCGGGCCTTCAGCAGACCAGGCACCCCCTTGCTGGAGCCAGCGACCTTGGGTCCAAGCTGGCGAGCTTTTGCTCAAGCCAGATGGGTCTGCGCTCAAGCTGGCGAGCTCAGGGTCTCGATCCTGGGTCTTCCGCATCCCAGTCCGACGCTCTATCCACTGCGCCACCGCCTGGTCAGGTTACGCTGTTCTAGTTCAAGATGTAAAGGTTAGGTTGTTGATTTGAAATATTTCTTTTTCAATCAAGGCATTTATAGCTATAAATTTTCCTGTGGGCACTGCCTTCACTCTGTCCTATAAATTTTGGTATGTTGTATTTTTGTTTACAAAACTATTCTAGTTTTTCTTGTGATTTTTTGACCCATTGGTTGTTTGAGAGCGTTGTTTATTTTCCACATATTTGTGAAACTTCTAGTTTTCCTTATGCTGTTGATTTCTAGCTTCATTCCATTGTGGTAGAAGATATTTTGTATGGGTCAGCTTGCCTTTTAACTTTTGTAGTAGCTTTAGTATTAAGCTAGTTGTACTGCTTTTGATGACCCACAGCTTTTATTAAGTTTTTGCCTATATTTGCGAGAATTTTTTTGATATTTTCTTATTCATATTATTGATTGTTTTCATCTTAAAGAAGTCCCTTCTTATAATACTGGTTTGGTGTTAATGAACCTCTTCAGCTTTTTCTTGTCTGGGAACCTGCCTCTAAATGATAGCCTTCCTGGGTAATCTTATTTTTATTTTATTTATTTATTTTTAGGTGAGAGGAGGGAAGCTAGTAAGATGGACTCCTGCATGTGCTCCAACCAGGATCCACCTGGCAGCCCAACCTTGGGTCGGTACTGGCCGATACTCGCAGTACTGAGCTATTTTTAGCACCTGAGGCTGACGTGCTCGGACCAACCAAGCTATTCTCAGTGCCCAAGGCCATGCTGAAACCAGTTGAGCCACTGGCTGTGGGAGGGGAAGAGGGAGAAAAGAGGGAAAGAGAGAGGGGAGAAGCAGATGGTCACTTCTCTTGTGTGCCCTGACTAGGATTGAACCAGCGATGATGCTCTATCCACTGACCCACCGGCCAGGGCTGGTAGATTAATCTTGATTGTAGGTCCTTGCTTTTCATCACTTTGAATATTTTGTGTCAGTCTCTTCAGGCCTCCAATGTTTCTGGTGAGAAATCAGCTAACAATCTTATGGGAGCTTCCTTGTAGGTAAATGCTTTTCTCTTGCTGCTTTTTTTTTTTTTTTTTTACAGGGACAGAGAGAGAGTCAGAGAGAGGGATAGATAGGGACAGACAGGAACGGAGAGAGGTGAGAAGCATCAATCATTAGTTTTTCATTGCCCTTGCGACACCTTAGTTGTTCATTGATTGCTCTCTCACACGTGCCTTGACTGCAGGCCTTCAGAAGACTGAGCAACCCCTTGCTGGGGCCAGTGACCTTGGGTCAAAGCTGGCGAGCTTTTGCTCAAGCCAGATGGGCCCGCGCTCAAGCTGGTGACCTCGGGATCTCGAACCTGGGTCCTCCGCATCCCAGTTCGACACTCTATCCACTGCGCCACCGCCCGGTCAGGCTCTCTTGCTGCTTTTAAGATTCTCTCTTTGTCTTTAACCTTTGGCATTTTAATTATGATGGATTTTGATGGGGGCTTTTTTGGGTTTATCTTGTTTGGGATTCTCTGCTCTTTCTGGATTTGTATGTCTTTTTATTAAGTTAGGGAAGTTTTCAGTCATTGTTTCTCCAAATAGGTTTTTAATTTTGTGCTTTTCTCTCTTCTACCCTTATGATGCAAATGTTGTTATGCTTGATATTATCCCAGAGGTCCCTTAAACTATCCTTATTTTTTGGATTCTTTTTTTCTTTTTTTTTGTTCTGATTGGGAAGACACCCTTGTCTTCCAAATCACCGATGAGATCTTTTACTTATTCTAATCTGCTATTGATTCTATCTAATGTATTCTTCATTTCACTTACTGTATTTTCACGTCTGACTAGTTCTTTCTGTTTTTTATCTCCTTTTTTATGTTTATTATATCTTTGAGGTTCTTTGTTTAGGTTCTCACTGAGATCATCTATTCTTCCCTTTACTTAATTGAGCATCCTTATAACCTGGGTTTTGAACTATGCATCTGGAGATTGTCTCATTACGCTTAGTTATTTTTCTGGAGTTTTGTCCTTCTCTTTCATTTAGGACATGTTTCTTTGTCTTCTCATTTTGGCTGTGCCCTTGTATTTGTTTCTGTATATTAGGTAATTTGCTATATTTCTCAATCTTGGCAGAGTGACCATATGTAGTAGGTATCTTGTGGAGTCCAGTGGTGAAATATCCCTGTTGATATAACCTGGGTGCTCCAGAGGTGTTCCATCCGTTAAACGTGATCGTAGGTTGGTCTTAACGTTCTTTAGATGTGACAAAGACTGCTCTCATGCATACATAGAGCCAAACATTGTCAGTGAGTTGTCTGTGTTCTCTTGCTGTAGTTGAGCCTTGACTTTTCTTTTTTTAATTTATTGAGCGGCGGCGGGGCAGAGACAGATTCTCACATGCTCCCTGACTGGGATCCACCTGACAAGGCCACTAGGGTTGATGCGCTATCCATGCTTCATTTCTCAGCAACTGAGCTTTTCTTAGCGCCTGAGGCTGAGGCCATGGAGCCTTCCTTAGTGCCTGGGGCCTGCATTGAGCCAACCTGCCAGAGTGAGCCTTGATTTCTCTTGGCATATCAGTGGTTAGGATTGACCCTCAGGCTGACTGACAGTGAGGATTGGCCTTGATTACAGCAGAGAAACTATTGTGTGGAGGCTGACCTCATGGAGTGGGATTTGCTTTGGCAAGTCTCTGGTGCCTATGAAGTCCATCCACCCTTTGGGTGTGTTTGCAATGCTAATTGGATGGTACTCTGTGTGATCTGAAGTTGGCCACCAGGTGTGTTGGTTCTGGGGCCTCTTGGCAGGGACTCTGGTGACACAGCTTGTGTCCAGCCTCGGGCTGCCTGGTTGGAGCAACAAAGTGATCTGTGGTTGGTAGATACCAGTGCAAGGCTTGGACACTCCTTAGAGTGGTTATGCTTTGAACTGAGGCTGGATGCCACTAGTGCAGGGGCTGGGGCCACTTAACAAGAGGTACAGGGCATGTAGAGACCAGTGCTGCATGTTTGGGTTTGTGGACATAGGATTCATGCTAGGAAAGTGTACAGCATGGTCCCAGGCTCGTTGCTTATTAGATTAGCTTCTGAAAGGTTCAGACTGGGCATGTGAACCATGTCTTAGAGCAGGGGTCGGGAACCTTTTTGGCTTTGAGAGCCATGAACGCCACATATTTTAAAATGTAATTCTGTGAGAACCATACAATATGTTTAATACTAAATACAAGTAAATGTGTGCATTTTATGTAAGACCAACACTTTTAAAGTACAATAAGTCTCTGAATTCTTTTTAATAACATTGTTATGCTGTTGCTAACCAATGATGAATAAAGTACTTTTTACCATTAATGCGACTTCTGGTGCTGCATGGTTTTGCTGATGGCTTTGTATTCTGGTTGATATGTGATGAGGTTAAGCTTCATGCAGGCGTTGAGACTTCCATCCGTTAAACATGATCATAGGTTGGTCTTAACATTCTTTAGATGTGAGAAAGACTGCTCACATGCATACGTAGAGCCAAACATTGTCAGTATAGCAATACTCACACGCTGCAATGTGTGGTATGTGATGGAAGTATGTTCCAAGTTTTGACAATCAGCTGGTCCGCGGGTTGAAGTTTTTTCATTTCTCCCCATTTGTGTTTGCTTGCCAACTCTGCTTGCTGTCATGCAAGTCTTTCCAAATCTTCATTCAATGACTTGAACTTATTCACCCACATGTCTGAGGCCTTCAGGTCAGCAGCTTGTAGCTCAAAATCTCTGACGGAGACATCAGGGATGTAACTCAGGTTGGCGCTGTCCATTGCATGCTCGTGTGGATGGGTGATGAAATTAAAAAGACGAGTGCGTTCACGAAATTCTCCAAAGCGCGCTTTGAATGACTACCTATTAGATGTGAAGCCTGCTAGCTGCTGAAGATCAAGATATTGAGCAGGGTCACTTGCTGTGCATGCATCTTTAAACTCTCCCAGTTTTTCAAAGTGTAGTAAACGACCTGTTTCAATGTCGGCAATGAAGAGTTCCAGCTTGTTTTCAAATGCGAACACTGCTTGTTGAAGGGATAAGACTGTATTTCCATTGCCTTGCATTTTCACATTGAGCTGTTCACATTCAGATGTTCAGTCATGTCCACGAGATAGTAGAACTTGAGGAGCCACTCAGCATTAGCTAACTCAGGATGCTCGATGTTTTTCATTTCAAGAAAAATCTGGATTTTGCTCAGACAAGCGAAACAGTTGAGCACCTTCCCTCTTGACAACCAATGCACATTGCTATGCAGAAGCAGACCAGGATAATTATTCCCAACTTCATCTAGCAGTGTTTGAAACTGGTGATCATTTAAAGCTCGGGCAACAATAAAGTTGACCACCCAAATGACCAGCGACATCACCTCACCAAACTGCTCGCCACATATCTGAGCACAAAGCGCCTCCTGTTGTAGGATGTAGTGAAAATTTAGGATGAGTCTTTTTTCATGTTTACGAAGAAGCGCTACGAATCCTGTTTTTCCCCACCATGCAGGGAGCACCATCAGTACACACCGAAATAAGTTTATCCATCGCTAGATTTTTTTCTTTAGCGAACTCAGTGAAAGACTTGAATAAATCCTCCCCTCTTGTTGCCTCTTTCATAGGTGATACAGCAAGACTTTTCTCACTTAGTGTGTCACCGACAGCATACCTTGCAATCACGCTGAACTGGGATAAATGGCTTAAGTCTGTTGACTCATCCAAAGCGAGAGAAAAGAATGGTGCTGCATTTATGTCCTTCACTTGTGTTGCCTCAATTTGATTTGCCATCATGATGGTACAATCGTGGACAGTTCTTGCCAACAGAGGCATGTCTTTTATTTGCTTGATTATCTTGTCTTTATGCGAAAAGTCATCAAAAAGTTCATTGGCAACATCAAGCATGAATGTTTTGGCATACTCCCCATCTGTGAATGGCTTTCCATTTCTCACAATTGCTAAAGCACCAGCAAAGCTAGCCGAATTCCAGTCATCTTGTTGGGTCCAAACACGGAGTTGCTGCTGACTAGCTTGTACTCTGCAAAGTAGCTCTTGACATGCTTTCTTCCTGCTTCCCCCACTGGATATTTCGATGCAAATGTAGTATGGCGTGTGTCAAAGTGCCGCTTCATCTATGCAATTTTATCATTGCATATTAGACACACTGCAGAATCTGCTCTCTCCACAAAGGCGAATTCCTCTGTCCTTTCCTGCTGAAAAGTACGATACTCCTCATCGTTTTTTCTTTTAGCCATCTTCGTCAAAAGGGTTTCTGTAGTTAGCTAGCTGAGTACTTGATTAAAAGGAGGGCAGTTTACTTCCTGACCTCACAACGACCCATGTACCTTACGCATTGTCCAATAAAAATTTGGTGTTGTCCCGGAGGACATCTGTGATTGGCTCCAGCCACCCACAACCATGAACATGAGCGGTAGGAAATGAACGGATTGTAATACATGAGGATGTTTTATATTTTTCATGTTGTTATTTTTTTTATTAAAGATTTTTCTGTGAGTCAGATGCAGACATCAGAAGAGCCACATCTGGCTCGCAAGCCATAGGTTCCCAACCCCTGTCTTAGAGAATCACCAGGGCGGAGAGAAGGCCTTCTTAGCCAGGTTAATGGAAACCCAGATTTGGCTATCCTGGGCCTTCAGGCTGTCTGTGGGCTGGGCTCAGAATAGAAACATTGGTGCCTGCTGGCACTTTAGGCTGGGAGAGTTGGCCATCTGGTGGCCAACTTCAGACCACATAGAGAACCATCTAGTTAGTGCCCTTGCCCTGAAACCAGACAATTTAGTTCCTTTCTGTATGTCCCGGCAATTTTTGAGCTGCTGTCCCTACTTGGAGTTTAGAACAAGTGTTTGTGAGTCTGTGCTCTTACCTTTTAAGACAATGCCTCAGTTTACATCAGACCTCCATCTCACCTAGACTGAGTCCCTGATGATTTTTATGACAGCTATTGTGTGGACTCCTCTCCCGGAATGGGGCTAGGACCTTCAGTGTCAAGTTATCCCTTCCATTTAACCCCCTCTACCCCACAGATGAGTGTGGGACCAGCCTGCTTTGCATCTCAAGCCTTCTCAACCAGTCTCAAGGTGGCTTCTTCTTTATATCCTTAGTTATGGGAGTTTTGTTCAGCTAGTCTGGTAGTTAGTTCTCAAAGTTGGTGGTTCTATCATTCAATTCTTATTTTGATGTCATGAGGGGAGGCAAGCACAGCATTCATTAACCTACTATGCAATCTTGATTGGAAGTACCCACTACTTGCTTCTTTAGTAAGAATTTACCTTTTTTTTTTTTTTTTTTTTTACAGGGACAGAGAGAGAGTTAAGAGAGAGGGATAGATAGGAACAGAGAGACAAGAAGGGAGAGAGATGAGAAGCATCAATCATTAGTTTTTCGTTGCCGTTGCGGTACCATAGTTGTTCATTGATTGCTTTCTCACATGTGCCTTGACCGCAGGCCTTCAGCAGACCAAGCAACCCCTTGCTGGAGCGACCTTGGGTCCAAGCTGGCGAGCTTTTGCTCAAGCCAGATGGGCTCTGTGCTCAATTTGGCGACCTTGGGGGTCTTGAACCTGAGTCTTCAGCATCCCAGTCTGACGCTCTATCCACTGCACCACCGCCTGGTCAGGCTCAAGTTCACTAATTTTTTTTTTTAAACACTTCTTTTTATTTTATTCATTTTAGAGAGGAGACACAGAGTGAGAGAAAGGAAGGAGGAGCTAGAAGCATCAACTCCCATATGTGCCTTGACCAGACCAGTACAGGGTTTTGAACTGGCAACCTCAGTGTTCCCAGGTCGACACTTTATCCACTGTGCCACCACAGGTCAGGCTCAAGTTCACTAATTTTTAATGTCTAATCTATCCTTGATCCTATACAGCATATTTTTCTTTTTTTTTTTTTTTTTTTACAGGGACAGAGAGAGATTCAGAGAGAGGAATAGATAGGGACAGACAGACAGGAACGGAGAAAGATGAGAAGCATCAATCATTAGTTTTTGGTTGCCATTGTGACACCATAGTTGTTCATTGATTGCTTTCTCACATATGCCTTGACCGCGGGCCTTCAGCAGACTGAGAAACCCCTTGCTGGTGCCAGCGACCTTGGGACCAAGCTGACGAGCTTTTGCTCAAGCCAGATGGCCCGTGCTCAAGCTGGTGACCTTGGGGGTCTCGAACCTGGGTCTTCCGCATCCCAGTCCGACGCTCTATCCACTGTGCCACCGCCTGGTCAGGCCCAAGTTCACTAATTTTTAATGTGTAATCTATCCTTGATTCTCTATAGCATATTTTTCAACTTAGATATTATGGTTGTCATTTCTAGATGTTTGATTTGGGTTTTTTTTTTTATCTTTTATGCTTATACTTAACATTTTCAGTCTTCTAAAGAGTTTTGAACATATGAAATATGATCAGTTATAAGTTACATAGTAAATGACATGTTATTTGAAATTCATGTTAGATGTTGAATTTTATTTAATTATAATAACATCTTTGAGTATTAATTCTATCACTTGTGTCATTTATGGGTTTGTTTTTCTCATTATGGATCATATTTTCTTGTTTCTTTGAATGCCAGTAATTTTTTTAAAAATTTATTTTATTTTTATTTTATTTATTTTAGAGAGGAGACACAGAGTGAGAGAGAAAGAGAGAAAGGGGGGAAGAGCTGGAAGCATCAACTCCCGTATGTACCTTGACCGGACCAGTGCAGGATTTTGAACTGGCGACCTCAGTGTTCCCAGGTCGACGCTTTATCCACTGCACCACCACAGGTCAGGCCGAATGCCAGTAATTTTTGATTGAATGCTAGACACTATAAATTTTACCGTGTTGGGTGCTGGATATTTTTATATTCCTGTGAATCTTGAGCTATTATTTTGACATGGCTGAGTTACTTGGAAGCAGTGTGATCCTTTTAGGTCTTCTAACCTT
Organism: Rhynchonycteris naso; assembly: GCA_037038555.1. Lineage (NCBI taxonomy): Eukaryota > Metazoa > Chordata > Mammalia > Chiroptera > Emballonuridae > Rhynchonycteris > Rhynchonycteris naso. The sequence goes on along the minus strand of CM072999.1, from coordinate 240,448,247 downwards.
TGGTAGGTAGGACCAGAACAGTGTTAGATAATTTTGCCCTACTGCAGGTTTGAAACCCTTCCAACTACTTTACTTAAGATTGTGTAAATAGTTCCTGGGTGATTGGGGCAGGAAATATTCCTACCCTGTGTGAGCTTCAGGGATTGTTCCCTTTGCAACTTTTGCCTGGTTCTTTCAGGCCTCGGTTGCTTTCCTTATCATGTGTGCTAATCAATATACAAATAAGATTAGAGGGTTTAGCCTGACCTGTGGGGACACAGTGGATAAAAGCGTTGACCTGGAAAGCCGAGGTCACCATTTCAAAGTCCTGGGGTTGCCTGGTGAAGGCACATATGGTAGTTGATACTTCCTCTTCCTACTTCCCCTTTACTCTTCTCTCTAAACTGAAAAAATAAAACCTTTAAAAAGAAAAAAAAAAGATTAGAGAGTTCACCCTGTGCAGATCTCCTAATTTTTTTAGAAAACAAAAAGAGGTAGACTTTTGTGAGTACTGTTTGAGGTTTTTGAAAATTTGAACGTGCCTAAGGCCTTAACAATAAAAAAAATTTAATTTTCTGTGCTTTATTTATTATTTTTATGACAGAGACATAGAGGCAGAGAGAGAGGGACAGACAGACAGGAAGGGAGAGATGCGAAGCATCAGTTCTTCATTACGGCACCTTAGTTGTTCATTGCTTTCTCATGTGCCTTGACTGGGGGGCTACAGCAGACCAAGTGACCCCTTGCTCAAGCCAGTGACCTTGGGTCCAAGCTGGTGAGCCTTTCTCAAACCAGATGAGCCTGCACTCAAGCTGGCGATCTTTGGGTTTTGAACCTGGGTCCTCTGTGTCCCAATCCGATGCTCTATCCACTGCGCCACCTCCTGGTCAGGCTCTGTGCTTTATTTTACATACTATCATTGCTGTAGAACTTGGGTTAGTCTTTCTTTTATGGGATGACTGTTCTTAGATCTCTTAATTCATCATAAAATACAAATTTCATTTCTAAGTTTATTTAAACTTATGTAAGATATAGTCCTGTCTATTCTCACAGCCCCACCGAAAAAGAAAAATAAATTATTAAAGTTTCACTGTAACTCTGCTTTTAAAATTTTTTCTTTTTTTAGTCAACGAAATAGTCTGGATTTTCTACATGAATTTTATTTTTTAAATTAAAATACCCTCTGTATATTTAGATTAAATTATAGCCTAGCAATAACTTCTCAAGTTAATTTTATATTTGAATAAGATTTTATCTAGATTCTTTCATAAGTACTAGTACTTTTATTCTACAAACAGTGTTTGGAAATCTTGATTCTTAAAAAATACTACAGACCAGCCCTGGCTGGTTGGCTCAGTGGTAGAGCGCTGGCCCTGTGTGTGTAAGTCCTGGTTTGACTCCTGGTTGGGGGCACACAGAAGAAGTGACAATCTGCTTTTCCAACCCTCTTCCTCCTCCCCCTCCCTTTTCTTTTTCTCTCTCCCTTTCTCCCTCCCTCTCCTGCAGCTATGGCTCATTGGTTCAAGCAAGTTGGCTCCGGGCACTGAGAATGGCTGTGTGGCCTCACCTCAGGTTCTAAAATAGCTCAGTTGCTGAACAACGCAGCAGTGGCCCCTGATGGGCATAGTATTCCCTGGTAGGAGACTTGCTGGGTGGATTCTCGTTGGGGCCATGCAGGAGACTGTCTCTCTGCCTCCCCACCTCTCACTTAATACAAATAAAAAACACAAAAACTACAGACCAAACTATATTTCCAAAAAAATTGAAAACTGGTAGTTAAGCAAGTACATTGTATGTGCATGCTTATAGCAGCAGTATTTAGAATTAGCCAGAAAGGTAGAAATAGTCTAAATGTTCATCAACAGAAGTATAGATAAACAAATTGAGGTATATACATACAGAGGAATATATCTTAATCTGCCATAAAGAGTGTCTGAGAATAGTACAACATGGATGAAACTTGAAAATACTGTGCTAAGCCTGACCTGTGGTGGCGCAGTGGATAAAGCGTCGACCTGGGAACACTGAGGTCGCCAGTTCAAAACCCTGCACTGGTCTGGTCAAGGCACATATGGGAGTTGATGCTTCCAGCTCCTCCCCTCTTTCTCTCTTTCTCTCTCTCTCACTCTGTGTCTCCTCTCTAAAATGAATAAAATAAAATTAAAAAAAAAAAATAGAAAATACTGTGCTAAGTGAAAGTAGCAGGATGCAAAAAAGTTACATATTGTATGATTCTATTTATATGAAATTTCCAGACTGGATAAATCCATAGAGGCAGAATCTAGATCTGTGGTTGCCAGGAGATGGGAATTAAGAGGGAAAGGGGAGAAACTTCTTAATGGGTAAACGTTTTTACTTTATATTGATGGAGATATCAGCAGTATTTGACAAACAGTGGTATTTTAATAAATGTTACTAAATTTCCTATTTATAGAGGGTATATTTTATCCTTATTTAAAACTATTTACAGCCTAACCAGGCATTGTGGTTCAGTGGATAGAGCATTGTACTGGGACCTGGAGGACCCAGGTTGGAAACCCCGGGGTCACCGGCTTGAGTGTGGGCTCATCTGGCTTGAGTGTGGGTTCACCAGCTTGAGCACAGGGTTACTAGCTTGAGTGTGGAATCATTGACTTGACCCCACGGTTGCTGGCTCGAGCCCAAAGGTTGCTGGCTTGAAGCCCAAGGTCGCTGGCTTGAATCTAAGGTCACTGGCTTGAACAAGGGTTCACTTGCTGCACTGTAGCCCCCTAGTCAAGGTACATATGAAAAAGCAATCAATGAACAACTAAGGAGCCACAACAAAGAATTGATGTTTCTTATCTCTCTCCTTTCTTGTCTGTTTCTATCTGTTCCTCTCTCTGTCTCTGTCAAAAAAAACCAAACCCCCCCAAAAAGAACTATTTACAGATGAAACCCTTAAAAACAGAAATGAAACCTATAGTAGTGCCTAGTGTTAAAGTATTTAAGGTGGATACTTAGCTGCTCATCTCATTTTAGATGTTCACTCTGAGATGAAATGTTTTATTTTTTCTAGTACATAGTCTTTTATACTAGATGAAAAATAACTTTTATATAAAAAATATAAAAGTGTGATAAAGTTAGAAATCAAACGTTCATTACTTTTGTACCACCATTGCTTGATCTTAGTATGTTGATCAGAATTTAAAAATTGTTTACACATTTTGAAACATATTAACTGAAAATTATGTGTTTCCATAAACCTGTGGTCTCAGTTCCTTCTCTAGAATTTAGGGTTAAAGTTATTTATGCTTTATTATGTTAAAGTGATATATATGATCTTCCTGTTAACAGCATTATTTAAATATATAATTTATATACTATAGAATACACCATTAAAATATACAGTTCAGTGGATTTATATATATGTACAGCATTGCATAGTCATCACAATCTAACTTTAGGATATTTTTATCATTTCCTAAAGAAAGCGCATACCCATTAGCAATTTCTTCCCATTTATTCCAACACCCAGCAATAAGAAAATGCTTATATCTACTTTCTTTCTTTATAGATTTGTACATTCTTCACATTTCATGTAAGTGGAATCATGTAATATAAGGTCTTTTTGTAACTAGTTTCTTTCACTTAGCATAATGTTTCCTGATTTTAGATATGTTGCTTTATATTTTCAATACATCATTTAAAAAAATTACTGAATAGCATTCCATTATAGGAATATGATGCATTTTTTTAATTCATTGACCATGTAATAGACATTTGTGTTGTTTCAGTTTGTGGACTATGATGAATAATAATGTCATGGACATTTATTTTGATGCTTTTGTTTGGATATACATTTTCACATGGGCACATACCTATACGTAGAATTATTGAGTCATATGGTAACTCTGTGCTTAACATTTTGAGGAACTGCCAAACTTCCAAACCAGCTATTCATTTTATATTCCCACCAGCACAAGATGATGGTTTCAGTTTATTCAAATCTTTATCAGTACTTGTTTTTATGTCATTGTTATTATAATTATTCAATTAAAATATCATTTGAAGTGGTATTTCATTCTGATTTTGATTTGTAAATGACTAGTGGGTAATGATGTTACACATCTTATATGTGTTTATTAAAAGTGTATATATATATCTGCCTTGGCCTGTTGGCTCAGTGGATATAGTGTCCGCCCACCATATGGACATCCTGGGTTTGATTCCCGGTGAGGGCACACAGGAGAAGTGACCATCTGCTTCTCTCCCCCTCTCTCTTCCCCTCTCTCTTCCTAGCCAGTGGCTTGATTGCCTTGAGCATAGGCCTGGGTGCTGAAGGTAGCTCATTGATTTGAGTGTTAGTCTCAGGTGTTAAAAATAGTTTGGTTGATTTGAGCATTGGCTCAAGATGGATTGCTGGGAGGATCCCTGCCGGGGCCAATGCAAGTGTCTGTCTCACTAGCTCCCCTCATCTCACTAAAAAAAAGTGTTTATGTCTCTTTTGACAAAATATCAATTGAGATACAAAAAAATTGTGTGTGTGTGTGTGTGTGTGTATGATCTTTCTGGATACAAATTATATGAACCATTTTTCAAAATTTCCATAGTTTAGAAGTATCACTATATTTTGTAGTATGTTTACCATATTAAGTATGTTTAAATAGATACCATATTTCCCCATGTATAAGATGCTCCTATGTACAAGACGCTCCCATGGATAAGGTGCACCTTAATTTTGGGACCTGAAATTTGAAAATAATTTATTACTTGAAGTTATTGAACTCAAGTTTTATTCATCATAAAATTCATACAACTCCTCATCACTGTCAAAGCTCCCATCCAAGCCCTGGCTGGCTAGCTCAGCGGTAGAGCATTTTCCTGGATTTTGGAAGTCCTGGGTTCAATTCCCAGCCAGGGCACACAGAATAAGCGCCCACTGCTTTCCACCCTTCTCCCTCTCCTTTCTCTCTGTCTCTCTCTTCTCCTCCCACAGCCAAGGCTCCATTGGAGCAAAGTTGGCCTGGGCGCTGAGGATGGCTCCATGGCCTCCACCTCAGGCGCTAGAATGGCTCTGGTTGCAGTGGAGCAATGCCACAGATGAGCAAAGCATCGCCTCCTGGTGGGCATGCCGGGTGGGTCCCTGTTGATCAGGCTCATGCGGCAGTCTGTCTCTCTGCCTTGCCTCTTCTCACTTCAGAAAAAACAAAAAACAAACAAAAACTCCCATCCATTAGCTTGTTCTCATCTGTGTCTGATGATGAATCACTGTCTTCATATATTGCCCTGTCCTCAGTTCCATATATGGCATTTGAAATGCCACAGCACTGTATAAGACACACCCAATTTTTAGGCCCCAGATTTTTCAAAAAAGGGTGCATCTTTTACGTGGGGAAATATGGTAATTGTACCAGGCAGTTGCAAGTTAGAGTTTTTCTATTTTTTTTTTTTTTTTTTTAATTTAGTGAATGGAGGGGAGGTTGAGACAGATGCTTGCATGAGCCCTGACCAGGATCCACCTGGCAAGCCTGCTAGGGGATGGTGCTCTGGCCATCGAGGGTGTTGCTCTGTTGCTCAGCAATCAAGCTCTTAGCACTTAAAGTGGAGGTCATGGAGCCATCCTGAGTGCCCGGGGCCAACTCACTCCAATTGAGCCATGGCTACAGGAGGGGAAGAGAAGAGAGAGAGAGAGAGAAGCAAGAGGGAGAGGGGTGATGAAGCAGATGGGCTCTTCTCCTGTGTGGCCTAACCTGGAATTGACCCCAGGATATCTACATGCTGAGCTGATGCTCTACCACTGAGCCAACTGGCCAGAGCAGAGTCAGTCATCCCTCCTTCCCTCCCCTCCCCCACTCTTTTTTTTTTTATTAAGTGATAGGCGGAGGCAGAGAGACAGACATCTGTGTGCGCCCTGACTGGGATCCAACCGGCAAGCCCTGTCTAGGGCCAATGCTCTGCCCATCTGGGGCTGCTGCTTTGTTTGTTGCTCAGCAACTGAACTATTTCATTGCCTGAGGCAAGGCCATGGCGACATCATCAGTGCCTGAGTCCAACTTGCTCGAAGGAACCATTTGAGCCATGGCTGTGGGAGGAGAGGAGAGAGAGAAAAGGGAGAGGGTGAGGAGGTAGAGAAGCAGATGGTGGCTTTTCTTGTGTGCCCTGACTGGGAATTGAACCCACTCAGGGCTGATTTTCTACCGCTGAGCCAACGGGCCAGGGCCAAGTTTTTCTAATTTTTAAAAAAATCAGGTATTGCCCTGGCCAGGTTGCTTAGTGGATAAAGTGTCTTGGCATGCCAAGGTTGCAGTTCTATTTCTGGTCAGGACACATACAAGAAACAATCAACTAGTGCACAACTAAGTAAAACAAGGAGTTAATGCTTCTCCCTCCCTCTCCCCAATCATCTTTCCTTTCCTTCCTCTTTCAAATTAATAGAAAAATTAGTATCAGCTTACAAATAACGATATTAAACCCCTAAATTACAATACTGATTTTCTTTTCTAGAATTCAGCTCTCAGTTAAAATGACAACCTCCTGGAGTGATCGGTTACAGAATGCAGCAGATCTGCCTGCTAACATGGATAAACACGCCCTGAAAAAGTATCGGCGAGAAGCCTATCATCGGTGAGTATTTTGTGTATTTAATGCTCAAAACAACTCTATAAAGAGGGCACATCTTATCTTCATTTTATGGATGATGAAATTAATGTACAGGGAAGTCAGGTAACTTATCCTAGATTGTAAGAGGGTTTTTGGTTCAAATCTAGCCCAAAGTTTAGACTTTAAATCACTAGTACACCATACTGCTGTTGTCTTTCCTTTAAGGTTTCTCATTACTGCTTATTAATAAAAGTCCTTAATAGGAGAAAGTTTTCAGCTTCTAGAAAATAGCACCTTAATAAAAATGAAATTCTTGACATTTACCACAAACTGACTATAATTTTTAAATAGATTTTTTAAATTGTATCTTCTGGCTGCTGTGTGTTAAATTGAATGTGGGTAATTCTGGGTGTTAGCAACATTCTGTTATATTGATTTAAGACTAAAATTTTCTCCAAATTCTTTTCCCTTTAAATGTTTTAAATGTATTTTTTATTTATTTGCCACTTTTAATTAAAGATTACTTCTACCTAAATCTTAAGTAGCTAAGATACTTGGAAGTAGGTACTACATTTAAGAATCATTTTATATAGAAATTGAAGTTTATACTTTTTGTGAATTTATAGGATGCAAAGATCTGGGACCCATTACAACTATCTCTACTTCCCATTTTAAGAAAAACCAGAAATAAGTTGAAATTCCTGGTGTATTGGTAGTGCCAAAGTTGCACAGGATCTCTTGGAAGTCTGTAACAACTCATAATTACTTCTCTCTTTTGGGGCCAGAGGAAAGAGGCAGTACTGCTTTTAAAATCTTGCTGGAAAGATGCCTGAAGTAGTGTATAGAGATAATGTAAACTAATTCTGACAGGGGAAGGGGATATGGGATGAAAGTGGGTGGAAGGTATAGAGAGGGTAAAAATATAAAGTGATGGAAAATGATTTGACTTTGAATGATGGGTATACAACATAATCACCAGTTCAAATGCTATAGAAATGTTTACCTGAAACCTATGTACTCTTATAGATAGTGTCATCCTGTTAAAGTTAATTTTCTAAATAAAATTTAAAAATGAATAAAGAAAATGAGTTCTGACAAAATATCTAATTCTTCTCTTTGTATAAAGCTAGGTCAGAATTAGGTAATGTAGTATTTCAGAAGAGTTAACATTTTGAAGAGAATAGTTATTTGATATTGAATAATTTAAAAGTTAATTATTGTATCAGCAATTGGTTTTTAAAGTAGGCTGATGACATCTGCCTGATGATAGGTCACTCACTATGCAGCTTTTTAAAAATTTTATTTACTATAATATTAATGTTTACATTATAAAAATAATGTAATATAAGAACAAATATTGTATTACTTATACTATATAATAATCTTTTGAAAACTATTACGTCAAGAGACAGTTGAAGATGAAAAATTAAAAACCAACTTTCAAAAGCAAAAAGCTTTCTGACCAGGCGGTGGCTCAGTGGATAGAGTGTTGGACTGGGATGCGGAAGACCCAGGTTCAAGACCCCGAGGTCGCCAGCTTGAGCTCGGGCCCATCTGGCTTGAGCAAAAGCTCGCCAGCTTGGACCCAAGGTCGCTGGCTCCAGCAAGGGGTTGCTCGGTCTGCTGAAGGCCCGCGGTCAAGGCACGTGTGAGAAAGCAATCAGTGAACAACTGTGGTGTCGCAATGGCAACGAGAAACTAATGATTGATGCTTCTTACCTCTCTCCGTTCCTGTCTGTCTGTCCCTATCTATCCCTCTCTCTGACTCTGTCTGTCCCTATAAAAAAACAAAAAACAAAAAACACCAAAAAACTTTATATTTAAATTAATTCATATGTATAAACTTTTATCATTTTTCTTATTTTTCTGAAGTGAGAAGTGGGAGACAGACAGATTCCAGCATGCGCCCGCCTGGAATCCACCTGGCAAGCCCACTAGGGGGTGATACTCTGCCCATCTGGGTCATTGCATTGTTGCAACCAGTGCCATTCTAGCTCCTGAGGCAGAGGCCATGGAGCCATCCTCAGTGCCCGGGCCAACATTGCTTTAATAGAGCCTTGGCTGCAGGAGGGAAAGAGAGAGAGAGAAAGGAGAGGGGGAAGGATGGAGAAGCAGATGGGTGCTTCTCTGTGCCCTGATCAGGATTCAAACTTGGGACTTCCATATTCCAGGCTGATTCTCTACCACTGAGCCAACTGGCCAGGGCCTTTATCACTTTTCTTGATAACCTTTCTGCCAATTGCAAGCCCGTGTCACATTCATGGAAGGATGCAAAAGTGAACTCCGGACCTCCCAAAATGTGCTTATTTTATACTCTGAGTTTAAAACGTGTACTGCCTTTTCCAAATTCCAGATCTCCTGCTTTTTCTTTTTGCTTGCTATGTTCATTTGGAACGCTTATAACTTCTACATTCTTGATTTGGTTTGGTCAAAGGGGTTTTATGTTTTCTCACCATTCAAAACAATTTCAAGTATTTGCTGGATGGGTTGAACAACAACTTCGTGCAGTGGAAGCCATCTTTTTTCATTAGCTTCATCCAACGGATATTTACATTTTACACACTCCTGGAGCTCAAGAATGTGACTAAATTAAGTATGTAGACAACAAATCTCTATTGTGACAGGTTTGATCAAAGGGGTTTTATGTTTTTCAATCTATCCCACTGTAGGCAGTATACCCATTTACCTTGTTTTATGGTTTCAAGTTTTTTTTTTTTTTTAAACTTATTTTTATTTTATTCATTTTAGAGAGGAGACACAGAGTGAGAGAGAAAGGGGGGAGGAGCTGGAAGCATCAACTCCCATATGTGCCTTAACCAGACCAGTGCAGGGTTTTGAACTGGCGACCTCAGTGTTTCCAGGTCAATGCTTTATCCACTGCACCAGGTCAGGCTGGCTTCAAGTTTTCTGTATTGATCACTTGATGCAAATCTACTAGAGAAAGAAAAATAAGCCATGTTTATACTAGTGGTATGCTTTAAGGAATCAGAGTTTAATTTAGATTGAGTTTTTGTGCATAATTTTAATAATCAAGATCTACAGGAAATGCACACAACTGGAAAATTTTTTTTTTAGAGAGATATAGAAGAGGGGAGGAGAGAGATGAGAAGCATCAATTTGTAGTTGCATTTTTCCTTTAGTTGTTTATTGATTGCTTCTCATATGTGCCAGTGACCTTTGGGCTCAAGCCAGTGACCTTGGGATTATGTCGGTGATCCCCTGCTCAAGCTCACAAGCCCGTGCTCAAGCCAGTGACCCTGCACTTAAGCTAGCGAGTCCACACTCAAGCCGATGAGCCCAAGCTTTTGCCAGCGGCCTTAGAGTTTTGAACGGAGACCCCCACATACTGGGTCAATTCTCTGTCCTCTGCACCATCACCAGTCAGGCTGCACATAACTGGTTTTATCTACGTAGAAAATATAAATCTTTATGAATCAGATAGAGTATGTTTATGATACATTGGACATAGGCACATTAGTGAAGATGACAAAATACAAGATTGTAATGGTGTCTCTGAAATTAATTCTAAGCATTGAAAAAATAGACAATTGGAATCAGGAGAGTTGGGTTCAGATTTTGTGCTATTGTGATCCTGGGGAGGCCAGTTTGCTACTCTAGGTGATGGTTTCTTCATCTGTAAACAGATGGACTTAAATAGGAAAATCTCTAAGGCTTCTTCCAACTTTAAAATCTCTATGTTCAATAAATGTTTGTTGTGCCTGACCAGGCAGTGGCACAGTGGACGGAGCGTCAGACTAGGATGCAGATAACCCAGGTTCAAAACCCCGATGTCGCCAGCGTGGGCTTACCTGGTTTGAGCAGGGCTCACCAGCTTGATCCCAGGGTCGCTGGCTTGAGCAAGGGGTCACTTGCTCTGCTGTAGCCCCCTGGTCAAGTCATATATGAGAAAGCAATCAATGAGAAACTAAGGTGCTGCTACGAAGGGTTGATGCTTCTCATCTCTCTCCCTTTGTGTCTGTCTGTCCCTACTGTCCCTCTCTCTGTCTCTGTCACACACACATACACACACACACAAAAAAAAATAAAAACACAAACAAACAATGTATTTGAAATTAGTAATAAACTATTAAAAGATGTTGCTTGGAACTTAATAATTGGAAATTAATAATTGCTTACTTGGGAGCTTATGATTCACAACTGCATGGTAGGATCTTTAATCAACTGATCTATGTACAAGTGAAAATAGGCTGAGTATTTACTGAACAAACTAAGCTTCCAGTCATTGGCCCAGCATATCATGATTTCAAACCTCATGACAATTTTTGGGTGTATATCTATCTATTCAATGGAAATTGGTATTTCATAACAAATTGATCTAGCTCTTTCATGCAGGAACATCTGCTGACTAGATTTCTAGAGGTTTAGGCTGCTATTATTCCTTAAACCCTGAAATAGTAAAAACATTTCAGATTCTCATCAAGGTATGAGGACTCAATCAGTGATACAAACGAATGCAATGTGTGAGAGACATGTTGCTAGATATTCATGGGAATTAAAGTGTAAAAGAGAGTGTTTCTGTGTATCCACATAAATAAAACACGTAACAAGTATTTGGGAGAGGTTTATATGAAGAGAGGTGTTTAATACTCTCTGTTCAATTATTTGCTTTGTCTTTTTTGCTATAAAGTATATATATACTTGGTTATAATGTAACATATATCAGTGGAAACAAAGGGTTAGAATTATGCAATGAAGAGAGGTCATCTGGTAAACATTGTGTCCTAATTATATTTAATATGTCATAGCCTGAGTATACTTCTGACTCATTTGGAATGATATTTCCTGGAAGATATTAGACAGGCTCAACACCTAACATTCTTCACATAGTTAGTATAATCTGAAATAATAGAAGTAGAAAAAGCATCTTCATGGCTTTGAATTTTTAGATTATTTAAAACTTTTCTTCTTTTATTGTAGTAAAATATACACAACAAAAATTTACCATCTGCACCATTTTTTAAGTGTTCAGTTGTATTAAATCCATTCACATTGTGCAACAATCACCACCATCCATCCCTATAACTTTTTTCTTGTAAATTTAGAACTCTGTACCTAGTAAACAATAATCCCATTTTCTTCTCTCTCCAGTCCCTGGTAAACAACCACCATTACACTTTGTTAAAATCATGGTATTTGTTTTCCTGTGACTAGTTTCACTGAGCATACTGTTCTCAAGGTTTATTCATTGTGAAATATTAAAAAAATTTCCTTTTAATACAAAAAATTTTGGTTTTTGAATTCTTGTAGGTATTTGCTTTTGTTAATTAAAATTTTTAGCCCTGGCTGCTTAGCTCAGTCAGAGTGTTGTCTGCAAATTCCAAGGTTGTATGTTCGATCCCTAGTCAGAGCACATACGGGAAGCAGCCAATGAATACACAACTAAGTGGAACAACAAATGAAAACTTCCCTTATCTCTCTCTCCTTCTCTCTCCCTCCCTCTCCCTCCTTTCTTTCCTTCCTCCCTCCCTTTCTCCATCCTTCTCTTCCTTTGTCCCTCCCTTCCTCTCTCCCCTAAAATCAGTCAATAAATTTAAAAAAATATAGAAATCATTTAGCTGGCCTGTAATGGCGCAGGATAGCGGGTCGGCCAGGAATGCTGAGGTCATTGGTTCAAAACCCTGGACTTGCCCAGTCAAGGCACATACAACAAGCAATCAATGAACAACTAAAGTGAAGCAACTGTGAGTTGATACTTTTGGTTCCTCCCCCCATCCTCTCTCTGTAAAATTAATAAACAAAATCTTTAAAAAAAGAAAGAGGATTGACAGTAGAAAACAAAAGTAATTATTAAAAAGAAAAAGAATTGGCCCTGGACAGTTGGCTCAGTTGGTAAGAGTGTTGGCCCGGCATGTGACGTCCCGGGTTTAATCTTGGTCAGGGCACACATGAGAAACAACAATCTGCTTCTCTTCTACTTCTTCCCCTTCTCTCTCTCTTCCTCTCTCGAAGCCAGTGACTCCATTGGTTTGAGTGTGGCCCCAGGGGGTTCTGAGGATAGCTCAGTTATTTTGAGCATTAGCCCCAGATGGGAATTACTGGGGGATCCCGGTCAGAGTGCATGTGGAAGTCTTGTCTCTCTATCCCCCCCCCCATTTAAAAAAAATGGAAAAAAATCATTTAGAAGACATTTGTTTTAATTTTATAGTTAATTTTTAGAGTATTCTGTTTCCAGAGCTTTTTATTAAAGCCACTTATTGGCGGTATTAATTTATCATTGCCTAATTTAAGCAGGTTATTGTGATCATTTATCATAAACTACATTGTATGTGATGCCTTAGCATTCACTTTTAGGACAAGCTAAATATTTTTAATTAAGTAAAGAAACACCTAACTTACAGCTTTTTTTTTAAACTTAATGTTAGTTTTCTAAAATTCAGTATGGAAATGATGGTTATGTGTCATTAAGAAACTAGCTTTCAAAGTATGACTATTGTTCTGCCATTTCCTTATTGTGGCTGTTGAGTCTTCTAGGCTGATGTTATTTATCATCAGGCCAAACCCTTCATTGAAGTATGTTTTGCTATGTGGTCAGAAGGTAGTCCGAGCTGCTCAGATGTTACAGTGCTTGAAGAGAGCAGGTTGGACAGTTACCTCTTAAACAGTTCCTGGTTTAACACTTAGATTCCAGTAGTGATCAATACAGATCAGAATTGATATCTACCAAATCTAAGAATGGAACAATCACATTTTTCATCTGCTCTTCATGTTGACTGTGCCCAGGATGCTGAAGTCAGGTAGTATTTGATTTTACCCTTTTAAAGTTTTGATGATTATAGTACAGAAGAATTTTTATAAGGGAATTGGCTTTTATGAAATCAGCTTATGAATTCAGCAGTGGTTTTTTATCATATTGAACTGAAATATGATAGTAATTGGACTTGTGAATTTCTTTTTTTTTTTTTTTTTTTTTGGACTTGTGAATTTCTGACTTACTAGTTTCTTTTTGCCTTATTTCAAAAGAAATTGCAATTATTTTATATTTAAAGAATATATATGATTTATCTGAAATCATTTTTTAATTGAAATTGAGGCCTCCAAAGCCATACCAGTCTTAATTCAAATCTTTGGACAATAGTTTCTTTTCCAATAAAAATAAATATATTGTGCATGTTTAAGGAATTTGTGCACTTACATAAAAATTATTTTGTAGAGCCCGTAGCTAAACACACTAGTAGAATTAAAAATGATGATGATGGCTTGACCTGTGATGATGCAGTGGATATGGTATTGACCTGGAATGCTCAGGTCGCTGGTTTGAAACCTTGGGCTTGCCCCGTCAGGGCACATACGAGAAGCATCTATGAGTTGATGCTTCCCACTCTTCTCCCCCCCCCCCCCACTCTCCCCTCTCTCTAAAATCAGTACATAAAATCTAAAATTAAAAAAAGATTTTTTTTAACTTCAAATTAAAAGCAGATATGGATTTTTTTTTTTTTTTACAGGGACAGAGAGAGTCAGAGAGAGGGATAGATAGGAACAGACAGGAACGGAGAGAGGTGAGAAGCATCAATCTTCAATTTTTCGTTGCGACACCTTAGTTGTTCATTGATTGCTTTCTCATATGTGCCTTGACCATGGGCCTTCAGCAGACCAAGTAACCCCTAGCTCGAGCCAGTGACCTTGGATCCAAGCTGGTGAGCATTTTACTCAAGCCAGATGGGCCCGCGCTTAAGCTGGTGGTGAGCTTGGGGTCTCAAACCTGGGTCCTCCGCATCCCAGTCTGACGCTCTATCCACTGTGCTACCGCCTAGTCAGGTGCAGATATTAGGTTTTATACATACAGGGACTGCCAGTTTGATCAGTTTTATTTCTCTCATACACATAGATATCACAGGAATGTCATTCAGTTTTTCAGTTGTGTTAATGATTAAGCTGAATTAAACTGTCATTTCAGTATGGTTCAGACATAAATTGTTAAAATTTCAATAGCCATTTTATAAATTGAAAATCATGTGGATAATACAGGTTCTTAGGAATGTCAAGGAGCATTAATAGTAATGTTTCTTAAATAATATACAGATAATGTATACGTATCTTTACAGAATAAGAAGAATGAGGTAGAGTATCAGAATTGTATTAAAATTTTTGTTGGTTAGCATAAACACGTTTAACGTCGTTAGCCATTAGGAAATGCAAATTAAAACCACAGTGTATATGCCTACAATGGCCATAATAAAAAATACTAGCAATACCTAATGTTACCAAGGATGTGGAGCAACTGGAACTCTTGTACTTTGCTGGATAAAGGCAAAATGGTACAGCCACTCTGCCAAAACATTTTGGTAGTTTCTTATAATGTTAGACTTAACCATGTAACTCAGAAATCTTACTCCTAGATATTTACCCTAGCTAGAGAAATAAAAACTGATGTTAGCGCCCACACAAAAAAGTACACAAATAATGTTTATAGTATTTCTATTTAAAATTGCCTCAAAATAGAAACAGCTGAAATATCCTTCAAGGGTGAATACATAAACAAGATACAGTATATCTATATAATGAAATATAACACAGGCAAAAGAAATTATTGATATACAGAGCAACTTGGATGACTCTCAAAATAACAGTACTGAGTTAGGGAAGCTAGTCTCAAAAGGTTGCATGCTATATGATTTTATTTATATGACATTCACAAAGACAAAACTATAGTCATGAAGAACAAATCAGTGGGTCCTAGGAGTTATCAGAAGAGGGGGACGTGTGACTACAAAAGGGAGGGTAAGGAGAGAATTTTTCGGGGTGATGGAACTGTTTTTTTCCTTATAGCGAAAGACAGGAAGGGAGCAAGATGAGAAGCATCAACTCATAGTTGCGCATTGATTACTTTCTCATATGTGCCTTGACTGGGGGGCTCTAGCCAAGCCAGCGACCTTGGGCTCAAGCCAGTGACTATGGGGTCATGTCTATGACCCCACACTCAAGCCAGTGACCCTGTGCTCAAGCTGACAACCTTAGGTTTAGAACCTGGGTCCTCGGTGTTCTAGGCGACGCTTTATCTATTGCACCACCGCCTGGTCAGGCTGATGGACCTGTTTTTTATTTCTGAATTGTAGTGGTGATTAAATGAATTCATAAATGTGTTAAAATCCATAGTCATGTATACTACAAAAGTTCAAATTTACTGTACTTTACTTAAAAGATAAGAATAATGCCATCATGGAAAACAGTATGGAGATTCCTCAAAAAATTAAAAATCTAACTGCCTTTTGACCCAGCCATCCCACTTTTGGGAAGATATCCCAAGAACACCACATCAATGAGTCAAAAGGAAAAATGCCCCCCCATGTATATGGCAGCATTTTTTACAATAGCCAAGATCTGGAAACAGCCCAAGTGCCTGTCAGTGGACAAGTGGATTAAAAAGCTGTGGTACATATACACAATGGAATACTATGGGGCCATGAAAAAGAAGGAAATATTATTTTTTGCAACAACATGGATGGACCTGGAAACTACAGTGTGTCCATAAAGTCAGGATGCACTTTTGACCGTGTGACCGGACACACTTTACGGACACACTGTATTATGTTAAGTGAAATAAGCCAGACAGAGAAAGAAAAATATCATATGACCTCACTCATCTGAGGAATCCGATGAATAATATGAACTGAGGAGTGGAATAGAGACAGAGGCGGGATCAAAGGATGCAGAAGGAAAGCAGACAGAGGGAAAGGGGATGATAGGCTGATAGCATGGGATGAGAGCAGAAAAGCAAATCCTGGAGGGAAGGGGGGAGGGCACTATAGGGAGGAGGACACGGGGGGATGTACTGGGGAACGTGGGGGAGGATGAATTTGGGGGGACACTAGAATCTATGTAAACACAATAAATTAAAAAGAAAAGATCATAATATTACTCAATAAAAAACAAACAAAAAAACCCTATCCTATATAAGGTCACATTCACAAGTGCCCAAGGTTAGAACTTTAACATATTTTTTAGAGGAACACAATTCAACCTATTATAGTATCCAACTGATAATCAAACGAAGTATTTTATTAAAAGGAAATAAGAACTATGTCACATTTATTGTAAAAAATAATGCTGGTAAAACATTCTTGAACATGTCTTTTGGTGGATATATGCACTAATTTCTCTTGGTTGCTACCTACGAATAGAATTGCTGGGCCATAAAGCATATGTTTGGCTTTAATAGATACTGTAAAATTATTTTCCCATGTGGTTGCTCTGATTTACAGTTCTACCAACAATGTATGAGAGCAGTGTTACCAGCACTTTAATATTAATATATTTGGAATTGTATGTTTATATATTAACTATTTATTATAACTATAACTGTATATTAACTATTTAGATATCCTCTTTTGCGATTTGCTATTCAAGTGATTGCTAATTGGGTTGTCTTTTGTTTATTGACTTGGCTTTACATATGCTCTTTTATTTTTTTTAAACAGCTTTATTGAGATATAATTTACTTAACATAAAGTGGTTTTCAGTATATTGACAGAATTGTATATCTAAGTCCAGAATGTTTTCATCACCCCAAAAAGAAACCACATACAAATAGTATTCATTCTTCATTCTCCTCTCTCCCCAGCACCTGGTAACCACTAATTTACTCTGCCTTTTTAGAGTTGTCTGTTCTGGATATTTCATATAAATGGAATCATATAATATGTAGTCTTTTGTGTCTGGCTTCTTCCACTTAGCCTAATGTTTTCAGGGTTCATCTGTGTTGTAACAGCTACTGTGTAAGTATCAGAATGCTTTTTCTATGTCTATTGAAGATCTAGTGGTTTTTGTCTTTTAAATATCATTTTATATGTTGAACCAGCCTGGCATTCCTGAGACAAATCCCATTTGGTCATAGTGTAAATTCTTTTACTGGGCCATTAGATTTGGTTTGCTAGTATTTTGTTAAGGACTTTTGTATCTGTATTCATAAGAGATGCTGTTCTATATTTTTCTTGTAATGTCTTCTCTGGCTTTGGTATCAAGATACAATTCTGGCTTCATAGAATGATCTGAGAAGTGTTCCCTCTTTTTGGAAGCGTTTTAAAAGGAGAGTATTTATTTTTCTTTAAACATTTGTTAGAATTTACCAATAAAACTGTCAGTTCTCAGCTTTTGTTTAAAGTTTTTTGATTACTGATTTAATCTCTTTATTATTGAAGATCTGTTCAAATTTTCTAATTCTCCCCACTTAGTGTTGGTAGTTTGTGTTTCTAGGTATTTGTCCATTTCATGTCAGTTAATATATTGGCATAAAATTGTTTATTGTATTCCCTTATATTTATTTTTATTTCTGTATGGTTAATAATAATGTTTTTGTTTTCATTCCTGATTTGAGTAATTAGTCTTTTCTTTTTTCTATCAGTGTAGCTAAATGTTTGTTTATTTTGTTGAAACTAACTTTTAAAGGTTTTATTTTTCTCCAGAGTTTTTCAGTTTTATTTATCTCTGCTTTAATCTTTATTATTTCTTTTCCTTGTGTTTGCTTTGAGTTTAATTTGCTCTTTTCTAATTTCTTAAGGAGGAAAGTTAGGCCATGGATTTGAGATCTTTCTACTTTTTAAATATATACATTAAAAGCTATAAAATTTTCTGATTACAGCTTTCACTATGTGTTTTGTTTTTCTTTAGAGAGAGAGAGAGAGAGAGAGAGAGAGAAGAAGCAACAACGCATAGTTGCATCACTTTATTTGTTCATTGCTTGCTTCTCATACGTACCTTGACCCAGGGGGGGTCTTAAGCCAAATCAGTGACCGCTTGCTCAAGACAGCGACCTTGGGCTTCAAGCCAACAACCTTTGGGCTTACGCCAGCAATCATGAGCTTATGTTGATGATCCCATTCTCAGGCTAGTAACCCCATGCTTAAGCTGGTGAGCCTGTGCTCAAGCTGGATGACTCATACTCAAGCTGGTGACCTGAGGTTTTCAAACAGGGGACCTCAGCATCCCAGGTCGGTGCTCTATCCACTGTATTGTCACTGGGTAAGCACTATGTTATTTTGTTGTTGTTTTTTAAATTATCTAAGTAATTTCCTTCATGATTTCTTTTTGACCTATTGTTTATTGGGGATTGTATTGTTGACTTTACACATACAGTGTGTCCGTAAAGTCATGGTGCACTTTTTACCTGTCACAGGTCAAAAGTGCACCATGACTTTACGGACACACTGTAATTTGTGAATGACTCACATTGCCTTGTGTTGTTGATTTGTACCTCATTTCATTGTTTTGTTTTGATATTATTTTTAGAGAGAGAGAGAGAGAGGGAAAGAGGGAGAGAGAGACGGACAGCTAGGGGCAGACAGGAAGGGAGAGAGATGAGAAGCATCATCTCTTCGTTGTGGCACCTTAGCTGTTCACTGATTTTTTTCTCATGTGCCTTGACCAGGGGGCACCAACTGAACCAGTGACCCCTTGCTCAAGCCAGTGACCTTGGGCTCAAGCCAGCAACCTTTGGGCTCATGCTGGCGACTATGAAGTCATGTCTATGATTCTTTACTCAAGCTAGATGAACCTGCATTCAAGCTGGTGACCTTGGGATTTTGAACCTGGGTCCTCAGCGTTCCAAGCCAATGCCCAACTCACTGTGCCACCGCCTGGTAAATCTAATAATACGTCTAAAATAGTTTCAGAATTAATTCACTCATACCATGACAAACAAACCTAAAAATCATTCATGATTTGTTTACAGTACTTCTATTCTACCCTTCCAATGACTAAAGGTATATAGTCAAATACTGTTTGGGTTATTAATTCTTGTTATTTTTTTATACAGTATGATTAGGTTATTCATATGCAGTGTAATTAGGTTCATTTGTTTGTTTACTTTCAGGTAAGTGTTTTCTTCTTTCCATTTTTATTGATTTAATTGTATTGTTATTTAACATAATATATAACGTTATTACATAATAATACATCATTTTGATAGTGTTATTATAATATATTATATGTAATAATAATGGGCTTTCAAAAGTAATAACCATGCAAAGGGTATATGAGATGTGTGACTCCCACTGATATTTCTCCGAAAATGGGTAGGTAATAAACTTTGGATTTCTCTGTAGCTATCTTGCTGAGGATTCATTAGGGTTCTTAATTCTGTGCTTACGTTCAATCAGTTTTATAAATTTCAGTAATTAGCTCATATCTTTTTTTTTGACAGATAGACAGAGAGAGGGACAGACAGACAGTAGGGAGAGAGATGAGAAGCATCAATTTTTTTTCGTTGCAGCACCTTAGTTCATTGATTGCTTTCTCATATGTGCCTTGAGCAGGGGGCTACAGCAGAGTAAGTGACCCCTTGCTCAAGCTGTTGAGCCTTGCTCAAACCAGATGAGCCTCTGCTCAAGCCAGCGACCTTGGGGTTTTGAACCTGGGTCCTCTGCATCCCAGTTTGATGCTCTATCCACTGCACCACCGCCTGGTCAGGTAATTTTTTAGTTTTTAATAGTGCTTTTAGTTACTTGGTGACTAAACATTTTAATAACTAATAGAAATCTGGGTGGTAAAATATTTAGGTAATTTTTAAAGAGAGCAAGTTGCCTGACCAGACGGTGGTGCAGTGGGTAAGATAATCAGCCTGTGACGCTGTGGTACCAGGTTTGAAACCTCAAGGTTGCTAACTTGTGTGTGTGGTCGCTGGCTTGAGCATGGGGTTGCCGGCTTGAGCGTGAGATCATAGACATGACTCCATGGTCACTGGCTTGAGTCTAAAGGTTGCTGGCTTGAGCAAGGGGTCACTGGCTCAGCTGGAACCCCCCCCCCCCTACCCTGTCAAGGCACACATGAGAAAGCAATTGATAAACAACCAAGATGCTACAACTATGAGTGATGCTTCTTATCTCTCTCCCTTCCCGTCTCTCTCGCTAAAATAGGTTAAAAAAATAGAATTTTTAAAAAATTTCAAGTTTTAATTCAAGTAGTATTTCTTTAAAGCATGTGTATTTTATTTTTAATTTGAATCACCACTAGGAGAATTTTTTGCCATCTCAGTGTTTTTAGACTTTGTTTCCCCTATTGCATAATCCCTATGCATTATATTGGTCAAGAGGCAGGAATGTTGCCGATGTTTTTCTTTCAAACCTCAATTTGCTCTGAGATTTGGAATTAACCTTTAGAATGTTCTGGATTTATTCCCCCATATGCCAGAGATCTGTAAGTTTTTTTTCACATGAGCTGAGTTTTCAGGCAATTGAGTAACAGATGTTTTCCTTAAAAGCAGTTAATGATCAGAAAAAAAGACTTCAGTGTGGAAATACTTTAGGTTCCTCCTGTAATATGATCTGCACGTACTTTCTTCCCTTGTAGTTCAATTGTTCATTTTTGAAGGGAAGAAATAACTAACCTGATAATTAAAACAACTTTATATCTTGTTGATTTTTTTCCCCCAGAGTAAACTGAAAATGATTTGGACTGACTAGGGCCGGTCCATTCTGTGAAACTCACATTGTTTGTGGTACTGTTGGCGGGCCTCATTAGGGGGTAAATTTGCTTTTTCTGTGTGTTTGCCAGTAACGATTCCTGTCTCTTACCGGAACTTGCCGTTTGGATTGTCTCCTTCCTAAACTGGCCAGTCTTAAACAGTTCAGACCATTAGTTATTTTCCTGCTCTCCACTTTTTTTCTATTATACTTAGGTTTTCAAGTATTTAAAGCTGGGGATATTGGTGACTGAGATACTGCCTGGTTAGGGTTCGGCATTGTGCCCGAATTTGTTGGGTCTCTCAGGGCCTGAGTTCTCTATGCTTTAACAAATGAGCTACAGTTCTCAGGAGATCAGTGAAGCTTGTTTGTTGATCCTGTATTCTCATCCAGAGGAAGTAGTTCTTTGAGAATGTCTAAGGAAGGGTAAGTGAGTTTATTATTCTTTCTCCCTCATTTTTCTCAGCAAAGAGATGTTATAGTCATCCGCGTGAATTGGAAGATTAATAAGCAGTGCTACCAGTCAGAGTGGAGAAAGAGGGAGAGATTGAAATAAATTAAGCTGAAAGCTTACATTGTTAGTGGTTCACATGTAATATACTGTAAAGTTACTATTGCTATTTTGAAAAATAGTATTGACGATGGATAATCTTAATAGGAATTTAGTGAGTTTAAACACCTTGTTTACTCTGTGATAAACTCATTTTGTTTTTTGGTAGAAAGTATTTGTGAAGATTGAAAGCAATCAGTGCTATCTTACCTAAGAGTTTTACAAAGAAATGAGGGAATTTTTAAAATAAGTTGTACCTTCAGAAAATAATGTGAGTGATTGAGTAAAAACAGCCTGTGATTTTTTTCCTTCTGGGCATTATATGCAAAAAATAATTTTTTTGGATGCCCTATTCCTCTTTATAATGTAAAATAGTTTGGTGGTACTTTAAGATTGTTTTAACATTTCTCTTATGCTTCAGCATGTGAATTGTTACTGATTTTCTTTTTGTGACCACTGTAGTAGTTGACATGTATGTTAATATCTGCATACTGTAGACTCATTTCTAGCCGTCCAGCATGACTAGACTTGAGAGACCTTCCCTTTGATTAAATAGGACATAGATCTCTCAAAGAAAACCTTCAAAAATACAAAATTTTGATTTTGTGGAAGCTCTTAATTTTATTTTAGTGTTTTCTTTTATTAGAAAATTTGAAGTAGTTTCAGAGCACCATGCTTATAATTTATTTTAATCTAATGTATTGATTATGAGCAAAATTAAATTTGTCTATTTTACTGCTATTTTTAAAACTCATTATTGGATAAAGAAAATAAATTATGCTAAAAATAATTGTTATTGTTCGACCACTCATGATATCACTAGAATTTTGAGGTTTCTTTAAATGTGAAAATTATGAAAGGATTACCTCTTCAGGTTTGTATGTTTTCTTAACTTCAACACTGGCTACAAATCTGCAGTTGTTAAACAATTTTTATGATAAAAATTATCACGGACACTGATATAGTTGTTAGTCTTGTACACATGGTTTATAAAGCTGGTTTATAGACTTAAGAAGGAATGTATTTCTAGATGCTGTCAAAATTCTTGGGAAGTAATCAGTACTTATTTTTTTCTTAAGCTAAAGTCTGTTATAATTGATTAGTTAGAGATCTGTATAAACCAAAGGAGAGTATAGGGGCTGAGATACTCTCTTAGGGTTATTTCTAGGGTTTTATAGGGCAATTCCTGTACTGTCTGAATAGGTAATGAACCAAGTGCATTTGAAATGCATGGATCACGTAAATGAAATCAGTTAGCTTTTATTCTCCTTTGCTATCTTTAGAAATAAATGGGTAAATTTTGTATCTTGGGATGAAAATAATTCTTACATTTATAATTTTTGTATATGTGATATATATATTTTTAATATTTTTATTTTGTTCATTTTAGAGAGGAGACATAGAGTGAGAGAGAGAGAGAGAGAGAGAGAGAGAAAGGGGGGAGGAGCTGGAAGCATCAACTCCCATATGTGCCTTGACCAGACCAGTGCAGGGTTTTGAACTGGCGACCTCAATGTTCCCAGGTCGACGCTTTATCCACTGCGCCACCACAGGTCAGGCCTGTATATGTGATATTTTGACACATAATACAGTCTGTCGTTTGATATACATGAACTATTTACCTAATAGTAATAGGAAAAGATAATTATAAGAGTTAAGTCACCAACTTATACTTCTGCCTTATGCAAACATAACCCAGACGGTGGTATTAGTATAAAGATAGACTTATCGATCATGCAACTTAATAGGGAGTTTGTAGACTTACATATATATATATATTCAATTGATTTTCAGCAATTAAGCCAAAGTAATTTTTTGGGGGAGGGTGACAAGAGACAGAGGGACAGACAGACAGGAAGGGAGAGAGATTAGAAGCATCAATTCTTCATTGCAGCACCTTAGTTGTTCATTGTTTGCTTTCTCATATGTGCCTTAACGACGGGGAATGGGGGCTACAGCAGAGCGAGTGACCCCTTGCTCAAGCCAGCAACCTCTGGGCTCAAACCAGGAACCTTGCACTCAAGCTGGTGAACCCTTGGTCAAGCCAGCGACCTCGGGGTTTTGAACCTGGGTCCTCCTCTGCATCCCAGTCCGATACTCTATCCAGTGCGCCACCACCTGGTCTGGCAAAACCCATATATTTCTTGTCAATCTCTTTCTCTCTCACTCTCTCTCTCTCTCTCTCTCTCTCTCACTCACACACACACACACACACACACACACACACACACACACACACAAAACAACATAGGTATAATTTTCATTTATTCATACCATATGGCCGTTGTGTTGGCTGTCTTCATTTTTTTCATTTGACTATCTAAGGGAAAAGAGGTCAGTGCCTTTGACTAAATAGTTAGGTATAGCATGTTTTAAAAATCCTTGCAATGTACCATTTGAAAATTGCTGAACTAGAATGACTAATAGAAAAACACCAACCATGTGGAGCAACTGGAACTCTCATGCATCACTTGATGAGAATACAAAATAGAAAACAGTTTTAGCAATCTCATTTAAAGTTAATTATAAACTTACCATATGGCCTAGTAATACCATTTGTAGGTATTTACCAAGAGAAATGAAAGCATGTGTTCACACAGATTTGTATGTGACTTTTCATAGCAATATTATTTATAATAGCCAGTACTGGGAACAACCCACGATATCCATTAACTGAATGGGTAAACAAATTGTGGTATATTTACACAATGAAATATGACTCAGGAGTAAAAGAATTAATTATGGTACATATAGAATATGAATGAATCTCAGAAATGTGCTAAGAGAAAGAGGCAGAAACATCAGCTACATGATGCTTGATTCCATTTACGAGAAACCTGTATTGACAAACCGTGAATCAGCGGTAGCCTGGGGCAGGGGTTGAGTATTGCAAAAGGACATTAAGAAATGTTTTGGGTTGATTGTGGTAATTGTTACATCAGTGTATACAATTGCCAAACTCACAGAAGTTTATACTTAAAATGGATGAATTTTATTTTAAGTAAACCATATTTTAATAAAGTTGGTGGGAAATAAGACTTGAAATCTCTTTAACTTGCTTATTTAACTTTTTGTTAAAGAAAAGGTTATTGTTTATTCATAGTCAACAGATTCTATATGGGGAAATACAAGTACCATAGTATGAATAATGCAGAAAAAAATGAACCCTCCTTTCAGTGTCATGATTGAACCCTTGTCCCCTACCGTTGTTAGAATTCCTTTTCATTGTTGTTGTTTGAATGCCTTTTATTACTAGAGCTGCTGTCTTAGATAAGAGGCCAAAATGCTTTTATTGTAAATTCTAAATTTTGACCTTCCTTTTTCACAATAGGTATAATCAGTAACTTGTAAATTAGTCCTAATGATAGCATGGATAATTGTATTTTCTTCTCTTATTTTTATTTTTTATTTTTGACAGAGACAGCGAGAGTCAGAGGGATAGATAGGGACAGACAGACAGGAAGGGAGAGAGATGAGAAGCATCAATTCTTCCTTTCGGCACCTTAGTTGTTCATTGATTGCTTTCTCATATGTGCCTTGACCCAGGGCTACAGCAGAGTAAGTGACCCCATGCTCGAGCCAGAGACCTTTGGGTTCAAGTCAGCAACCATGGGGTCATGTCTGTGATCCCATGCTCAAGCTGATGAGCCCGCGCTCAAGCCAGCGACTTCTGGGTTTTGAACCTGGGTCCCCTGCATCCCAGGCTGATGCTCTATCCACTGTACCACCACCTGTTAAGGCTCTTCTCTGTTTTTATCCCATAGAGTTCAACTTTGATATTTTGCTGCCTTTTCAAGTTATCCTCTCTACACTGGTCTTTACTTTAAAAAATGGGGGAGCCTGACCAGGCAGTGGCGCAGTGGATAGAACGTCGGACTGGGCTGCGGAAGACCCAGGTTCGAGACCCTGAGCTCGCCAGCTTGAACCCAAGGTCGCTGGCTTCAGCAAGGGGTGGCTCGGTCTGTTGAAGGCCTGCGGTCAAGGCACATGTGAGAAAGCAATCAATGAACTACTAAGGTGTTGCGATGGCAACGAAAAACTAATGATTGATGCTTCTCACCTCTCTCCGTTTCTGTCTGTCTGTCCCTCTCTCTGACTCTCTGTCCCTGTAAAAAAAAAGGGGGGGGGGAGAAAAGTGAAAAAGAATTTATAGAAAAATAGGAAAAAAGGGATTGGAAAAAGATCTGTGTTTAATTAGACTGAAGTTGCCTGACCTGTGGTGGCGCAGTGGATAAAGCGTCGACCTGGGAACACTGAGGTCGCCAGTTCAAAACCCTGCACTGGTTCGGTCAAGGCACATGAGAGTTGATGCTTCCAGCTCCTCCCCCCTTTCTCTCTCTCTCTCTCTCTCACTCTGTGTCTCCTCTCTAAAATGAATAAGATAAAAATAAAATAAATTTAATTAGACTGAAGTTTTAGAATAATAAATTTATTTTCAGAATTATTGATATTTTTGGTTTCTCTTAATTTGTGTAATTTTCTTAGTTTGTTAGTCCTCTTTTATTCCCCACCATCCTGCTCTTATTACTACAGTTTCTTCATTTGAGAAAGAGGGTGAAGGCAATTTTAATGTCTCTTAAACATTTTTAATAAATCTCCTTAAAGTTTGCTTTGAAATCTTTGATGAGAAGATGCATGTTCACTACTTTTAATACTTTATCACTTTTAAGGTACACATATTTTCACATTTAAACATATCTGAAATTAGGCTGCATCTAGCAGTATAACACCAAGAATTAAGTTGAGTTCTTGCACAGAGGATTTCATTTCTTTCAGTCACTTAGAGGGACAATAATAACCATCCTGGTAATGTAAATTCAGACCACACACCTACATAACTTCTTGTTTAGATCCTCAAGGGAATTTTTCGCCCTCCTTGTACTCAGTGCCAAGGCTGAGATGTACAGATTTCTTTTAATACTCCTTATATGTTATAGATTTATTTCTACTTTATCCTCTTATTATGGATATAGCCCTTTGATTTCCTAGCTTTGAGTCTGAATTTTCTTGGGCATCCTTCCCCTTCCCTATTTCTTTTTTTTTTTTTTTTTTTTTTTTTTACAGGGACAGAGAGAGAGTCAGAGAGAGGGATAGATAGGGACAGACAGAGACAGGAACGGAGAGAGGTGAGAAGCATCAATTATTAGTTTTTCATTGCTGTTAGGACACCTTAGTTGTTCATTGATTGCTTTCTCACATGTGCCTTGACCACGGGCCTTCAGCAGACTGAGCAACCCCTTGTTGTAGCCAGCGACCTTGGGTCCAAGCTGGTGAGCCTTTTGCTCAAGCCAGATGTACCCGCGCTCAAGCTGGCGAGCTCGGGGTCTCGAACCTGGGTCTTCCGCATCCCAGTCTGACGCTCTATCCACCGCACCACCACCTGGTCAGGCCCCTTCCCTATTTCTTTTTTTTTTTTTCCCTATTTCTTAATAACATATAGTGTGGGTGAATTTTATAATTGATGGCATCTTAAATGTTAATCATCTTTAACTTTGTAATGTACATGCCTCCATATTCACTTATTTTCACTGGTACTTCTTTATGTAGAGTAAGGAGAAAAATGATTATATGATTAATTTATATTTTATTTGAAAAATGATAATATGCTTGTTGTTCAGACTTTTAAAGCACAGACTGCTGTTTCTCCTGGCACAAACTGATAAAATATATTCTTCCTGAGGATTTTCCTCAGAGAAAATATTAAGACAAATTAGCAAGCAGTTACTGGCTAGAATTTATGAAAACAAAACTAATGCTTTGTTTAAAATATTTGCTTTATAATCTAGTTCAGAATTTCTTGTTATGTCTATATATTCATGGCATTTGAACTTAAAATTTTTAGGAATCCATTCATAAATTAGAAAGTCTTTACCTAAATTTCTTGATCACTAAGCATATTTATTTTACTGAAGGTTGGAGACACAGAGGCAGACTAAGGCCCTGCCATTAAGTTTTAAAAATAACCACTTATTTGAGATAACACTTCATATACTATTTAATTCCCTTTTTAAAAGTATATATTTAGTGCTTTTAGTATATTCAGTTGTGCAACAGCATTGCTGTCTAACTTTAGAATATTTTCATTACCCTGAAAAAAAACCTCTGTACTCATTAACAAAAACTCTCCATAGCTCTGGTAAGCACTAACCACTATTAACTTTTTAGTTTGTTTAATTTTTAATTCAGTTAAATATCATTTGCTTTTTACAAGGCCCTATTCTAGGTGTTGGAGCTCTTTGAATATTTGGATATTCTAAATGAAAGTTACTACAGACACAGATATTTATATCTGTCCTGTACTTAGCATTTATTCCTAAATTAGTTCTCTGATTTTTATTGCTCATTATTTTTCTATTTCTTTTCAAGAGAATCTCTAATTTATTCCTAGGCCAGCTATTTTCACTCTTTTTCATCTCACGGCACACATAAACTAATTACTAAAATTCTGGGACACAAAAAATATTCTATATTTTTGCCAATCTGACAAAAAAAATAGGTATAATTTTGATTCATTCACACCAGATGGCTATAGTTGTGTTGGCTGTTGCTATTTCTTTATTTGACAATCTAAGGGAAAAGAGGTCAGTGCCCCTGACTAAGTACGCAGATATAGCGTGTTTTAAAATTTCTTGCATCCCACCAGTGTGTCTCTTACAGCACACCAGTTGAAAACTGCTCTAGGCTGATCTGTATTTTTTATTATTTTGTATACTTGAATGATAACTTGAATTCTTTCTTTCAAGATAACTTTATTATCATTAATTTGTTCTGATGAGTAGAAAAGAGAAGTATTAAATCTTAAATTATATGGCATTAGCCAGTTTTATCTAGTGTCTGGCTTCACATTTTATGATCCAGTAATGAATATGAGAACTGCCTGTGGTGGCGCAGTGGATAAAGCGTTAACCTGGAACACTGAGGTCACCAGTTCGAAACCCTGGGCATACCTGGTCAAGGCACGTATGGGAATTGATGCTTCCTACTCCTCTCCCCCTCCAAAATGAATAAAGTCTTAAAAAAACAATTAAAATAAAAAGAATATGAGAACTACCTACATATTTTATGTATATGACAAAATGTAGGAAGTGCCAAAATAAAGGATTTTGCATATTCAGACCTAACACAGATTACAACTTTATAGAATTTAATTGTTGATGAAATCTCTTAATTAGATAGAAAAGTAAACTGAAACCAGAGGCATCACTTTTATATAGTAGTTCTGTGGCACAGCCAGAAAGGATTTTTTTTTTTTTTTTAGTGAGAGACAGAGACAGAGAGAGGGACTGATAGGGACAGACAGACAGGAAGGGAGAGAGATGAGAAGCATCAAATCTTCATTGCGGCACCTTAGTTGTTTGTTGCTTGACTGGGGGGCTCCAGTGGAGCCAGTGACCCCTTGCTCAAGCCAGTGAGGTTGGGCTTCGAGCCAGCCACCTTTGGGCTCAAGCAGTGACCATGGATGGGGTCATGTCTATGATCCCAGTTCAAGCCAGTGACACCGTGCTCAAGCTGATGATCCTGTGCTCAAGCTAGTGACCTCGGGGTTTTGAACCTGGGTCCCGTGTGTCCCAGACCACTGCTTTATCCACTGCACCACTGCCTGGTCAGGCCAGAATAGTTTCTTGAAGAAATCACTTGAGATTGCTGATCTTTAAAAATAAGATAGCGATAACTGAGGAAGACATTTCAAGTATAGGGGAGAACATAAACAAAGCCTCAATGTACCTTTAGGAAATAGGTAGTTCATTTTGATTATTAGAGCAAAAGGTGCATGATGTGGAGAATGTGAGATTAAACTGATTTTAGAAAGATGGTGAAAGGCTTTGAAGTCTTTCACAAATCACAAAATATTATAATTTATTAGTTGGTAAGGTAATGAGGAATGTCTAAATGTTATTACATAGGAGAGCAACATGGATGGAACTGTGCTTTCGGACAGTGCTTCTCAAGCTACGGTGAAGAACCAGCTTTTATTTATTTATTTATTTATTTATTTATTTATTTTTCTATTGTCCAATTTGAGATCAGTACACTTATTAAATGTAGTAAAAATGAAATACTAGAAAATGAAATATCTACTTTTTTTATTAAACATAAAAATTTTCTGTCAAATTGTTATAAAAGTGTTTATACTTGCAGTTTCTGTATATATCATGCATGTCATGGATTAGTTAACAGCTGTTCACAGACCAGCATTGGTCTGTTGACCACACTTGGAGTTGCACTACTTCAAAGCAATTAATTTGGCATTGGAGTGTAGACAGAGCAATTGGGAGATTATTGCTAAAGTTGATGAGTTAATGTGGACCTGGACAGGTTGTTAGCAGTGTGGACTGAATGAGAGACCTGAATTCCAGAGATGTTTGGAAGTTTAAATCAAGGCATATGAATGATTGAGATGAGGTGGATTTAAGGGAGAGGAGAGAATAAAAAGATATGAACTAGGTTTTGGTCTCAGTGGAAAAATAGAGTGCCAGTAGCAGTAACGGGAACTAGTTTGGGTTAGATTTTCAACAGAAATTTACATTATAATATTTTTCTATTAAGTTAAACATATACATACACAGAGAAACACATCGTTTGGTACATAATCTCAATTTGCACTCTCAAAAAAAGCTCTTGTAACTATTTCTTTTCTTTGATTGTAACAAACTTTGAGTATATACTTACTCAAACTGATAACCGAAACATACCAAGAAGATTTTGTACTCCTATCCTTAGTCTCATTTGGTGTTGCAGTAACTGCTGTTGGGCGCTTGGCCAGGAAATTGTGACTCCTAGGCAGTGGGAGGGGTTAGGGATAAAGTTCACCATTGCCAAAGAAATTCTATTCCAAATGGATCTGTGTGGAGCAACAGTGATATCCAATGACAAGTTAAATTAGACCCAGAAGTTTTTTTCTCCAACACAGTCCCAGAAGATACATGCTGTTGAGGGCTTGGTTTAGACTAAAAAGGTTTTTTTCCAGTTCCGTTAAAGTTATAAAAAAAATTATACCAGAGACTTGAAGAAGAATTTTGTTATGTGACTTCAAGAACTAGTTGACTCAGATAGTTTCACACTTTGCAAAACGGCAACCAGTGACAGATGAGGTAATGCTGCTTTGAATTATGAGTTAAATCTCAAAACCATTCAGTTTGCTATTTACAAAATTTCAAATTTAGTAAATTGCATGTTCATGGTCCTTAACTATGAGAATATTAAATCCCTTTTCTTAATTCACATTATATTAATAGTCTCATTTTTTTATGGTTAATTTATGTTTATTTGCATAGAATTTCTTCAGATTTCATGCCTTACTACAGTGGGGTATGATAGTAAAAGCTGTTACATTTGTCTTTGTGTTGAAGTTTGTGCCTAGTGTTATAGTGTTCCTGTGTCTGTCTGCTAAAATGTTTTCTCTTGTTAAATGCTCCGATCTGTATCCTGCAAATGACTTAATGTGTATGTAGGAATTTCTGGCTGGTAATTGCGTTTTAAGGTTGGATGCTATAGTTCAGTCATGCTTCTTAGGGTGATGACTTTGTATTTTATGTAAAACAAGCTTTGGAAAGTTAATTTCACAAATTATTCACACTCTTAAAGATAGAGATGGAGTATGTTTCACTAGTTAATAATTTAGAGAAATGACAAGTAAATTGGCATTGACAAAGATACAGTCAAGGTCCTGGAGCCAACAGACATTTTTGGATTCCCCAAGGCAGGTATCGTTTTGTTTTAACTGTGT
Source organism: Rhynchonycteris naso (assembly GCA_037038555.1). NCBI lineage: Eukaryota > Metazoa > Chordata > Mammalia > Chiroptera > Emballonuridae > Rhynchonycteris > Rhynchonycteris naso. The sequence goes on along the minus strand of CM072999.1, from coordinate 240,417,016 downwards.
GGTGGAATAGTGAGCCAGTCTTCTAATAGATATAGTACCTAATACTTTCTTTTGTTATAATAGTAAAGAATAATCATTATTAGTTTGAGGCCAAGAGTTTAGTTTTTCTTGAAGACTGTATCCTGGAGACATGCTATTTCTGGCTCAAGGCAGTTCTCTGCTGAAGTCAGTGCATACTTGCTACATTTGGATGTTTATTATCACCGTAAATTTTAGCGTATATATTGTATTATTGTAGTTATCTATAATGCAGCTGTTTCATTTTGTCATTATAGCTTTTCTCATCCACTTTAGATATTTGCATACGAATTTGATTGAACTTCCTATTGCCCCCTCCCTCCCAGGAAAGATGAGAATATATGTGCGGCTTTTATTTTGGTTTCATAATAGGAATGTGAATTAGAAGGGGAGATAGGAATGTTTGTTTCTGTTTTAAGTTCAGGAATTGCTTCTGTGGGAGAGGGTACTTATTTTGAGTGAAAATGAAAAAATAAAGGATAATATTGAGTGGCACATTTGAAACCATGTCCACACAATAAATAAAAATTAAAATTAAAAAAAGATAAAGGATATTTGGTAAAAGATCTTCGTAGGAAAATGTCTTATTACTAATTTTAGGCATCGAGAAAAGTCTTTCCTAGCTCTGACTGCTCCGAGAAGAGCAGCTTCTAGGGTATATGTCACAATATATTGCCTGCTTTGTTGTAGGCATTTAACAAATGCGTTGATTGAATAAAGTGACTGATCAAAGAGGAAAGAGTACAGTTTAATGGGTATTTAGCAGTGATTATTTTGGGAAAAACAATAGATTGTTATGTTACTGATCTGCCGTTCCCAGAATTTATGTGGATATGGTGTTTTATGTTTATATCCTTTAAAAAATATATATGGAGCCCTGGCCAGATAGCGCAGTTAGAGCATCATCCACAAGTGCAGAGATTGCTGGTTCGATCCCTGGTTGGGGCACATACAAGATCAGATCAGTGTTCCTCTCTCTCTCTCTCTCTGTCTCTCTTTTTCTCTCTCTCTCTGTTCCACTCTCTCAAATCAATACAATGAACATTAAAATATATATAAATATAAAAACTATGTATGGTAAGGCATACAGGTTTAATTTCTCTTCTGGCCAAGAAAGAAACTTATAAACCATTTGCTGGGTCTGTTGATAGTTTCTTTGTACCTTTAGCACTGATTGAGTGATGATATTAGCCTAGTCTGTTTTCTCCTGTGGTTTTTGCTGTGCCTGAAACCAGCTCACATCATTCTTCCCATCCAAGTACTAACCAGGTCCAACTCTGCTTAGTTTCCAGGGTCAGACAAAATCAGGAGTGTTCAGGGTGGTATGGCCGTAGACTCATTCTTCTATCAGAATCAAAGCTGTTTCTTTTATTTGGTCCTACACATCTCTCCTGGATTGTATTACAAGAAAGAAAAATCTTCCCAGTCCTTCCTGCCTGAATTCCCACAGAATATTTTTGGCATGTCAGCTGTTTGGGCTCTGAGCAAGGAGTTGATCCAGTTGGCCCCCTATCCTGAATTCAAAGTGTGTTTCAAAAGCCTAAGCTTCAGTGGTAACATTGTTTCCAGAGTTAGAAACATTACTTTGTGTCTTTTACCCCTGTTGTGACTTCAAAAGGATTTATGTAACCAAGGGGAAAAAATGATAACAAAGTAGATACTCTTAAAAAGCAGGGTGAGGTTTGGTGAAGTGTTAGAAGGATTATGGTGATGTATTTGGGATAGTGGTATGTTTAAAAAAAGTTTTGGGTAGGTGTCATTTAATCTTCAATTCCTGTATCTTTCAGCTATCCACCACTCCAGCAATTTTCAACTGGTGTGCCACAAGAATTTTTAAAACATGCTATACCTGTTTAGTTAGGGGCACTGATGTCTTTTCCCTTAGATTGTCAAATTAAACAAACAAACAAAAAACCCTGGCCAGATGCTCAGTTGGTTGGAGCATCCTCCTGAAACGCAGAGATTGCAGCACAAGTAATCCCTTGCTCAAGCCAGCGACCTTGGGCTTCAAACCAGTGACCCTACGCTCAAGCTGGAGACCCAGGCATTTTAAACATGGGTTTTCCGTGTCCCAGTCCAACACTCTATCCACTGCCTCACCGCCTGGTCAGGCTCCCTGCTTCTCTCTTTGAAAAAAAAAAGTGGCAATAGCTGTCCAGTGTGAGTGTGTCAGAATTATACCTTTATTTTTTTGTTAGATTGGCAAAAAAAGAAAAAAGATTTTTGGTGTAACACAGAATTTTAGTATGTACTTCATGTATGCCATGAGATGAAAAAGGTTGAAAATCACTGTACTACTCTTTTCTTACTATTTCTTCATTGTTGAACCAAGACAAGGTAAATGTTGATTTTCAGGAAGACTAGGTATTTTTAGCGAAAGAAACTAAATTTTTTATATAACATTTCTCAGGAACTAAGGGTTTTATAGAGCTAATCTAGTGTACATGCATAGCACACTATGAGATAAGTAATGATTTTTATGTTTTCAGAAAATATCTGTGTTCAAGGGCCGTCTGATTTTAAAGTTCTTGATTAAAGTATTTTTATTGATTTTAGAGAGAGAGGTTGGTGGGGGAGAGGAGAGAAAGAGAGAGAGAGAAGTATTCAGTTTGTTGTCCCACTTAGTTGTGCATTCATTCATTGCTTTCCATGTGTCCTGACCGTGGATTGAACCCACGGCCTTGGTGGTTTGGGAGAATGCTCTAACCCACTGACATTAAAGTATTTTTAAGCTAATATGTGATTATTTGTCTGCATTTAACATTGGTACCTACATTCTGAGATGAGAGGAAACATTTTCTATTAAAATTTAAAGCAGTGCGCTGGCCAGAGAGCTCAGTTGATTGGAGCATCATCTCGGAGCACAGAGGTTGCCAGTTTGATTCCCTAGTCAGGGCACATATAGGAGCAGTTTGATGTTTCTCTCTCTCTCTTTCTCTTTCTCTCAAAATAAATAAGTAAATAAAGCAGTAATATATGGGTTGGTGAAGAGATTTTTTTTTTTCCTGAAGTGAGAAGTGGGGAGGCAGAAAGACAAGACTCCCGCATGTGCCTGACTGAGATCCACCCAGCAAGCCCATTAGGGGGCGATGCTCTGCACATCTGGGGCATTGCTCTGTTACAACCGAGACATTCTAGTGCCTGAGGTGGAGGCCATGGAGCCATCCTCATCTCTTGGGCCAACTTTGCTCCAGTGGAGCTTTGGCTGTGGGAGGGGAGGAGAGAGAGAGAAAGGAGAGGGGGAAGGGTGGAGAAGTAGATGGGTGCTTCTCCTCTGTGCCCTGACTGGGACTTCCACATGCAGGGCCAATGCTCTACCACTGAGCCAGCTGGCCAGGGCCAAGAGATTTTTTTTAAAAAGTCAATACCTATATCAGTGGTTTCCAAACTCTTTAGTATTTCATCAGTTAAAATATGTTACATTCATTCCTGTACATACTTATTTATAAATTATACTACTGTCCTTATTTATATGTAGTAGGAAACATATACAAATTAGACATTTTTGTTTATTAATTTTTTTTAGCGGGTGAGAGGGACAGACAGGGAGATGAGAAACATTAACTCATGGTTGCATCACATTAGTTGTTCACTGATTACTTTCTCATATGTGCCTTAACTGGGGGCTTCCAGCTGAGCCAGTGACCTTTGGGCTCAAACCAGTGACCATGGGTTTATATCTATGATCCCAGACTCAAGCCAGTGACCTCAGGGTTGGATCCTGGGTCCTTAGTGTCCCAGGCTGACTCTTGATCCACTGCACCACCGTCCGGTCAGACCAAATTAGACATTTTAAGTGATGAAACAAATATAAGATCTAATATTTTCTTTTTGCACCCCAGTAGAGTGTTCTACATCTGCTGGTGCAGTTACTCCTCATTGAACACTATTGACCTACATTATTAATGGGGGGGCGATCTGTATTTTTAACAGGTTTCTTAGGTGATTTAAAGCATTCTCATTTCTCACAGTTACTTATGAAATAAAGGCAAATAAAAGGGTTGGTCGTAATCATTAAATAATAAAGCTTTCAGTAATTTTGGTCATGAAGCCTGGGTTCAGATGAAAAGAATATACTTATTTTTAAAAATGATTAAAATTTACCCCCAAACGCCATCATGATGTAATGATCAACCATATTATTATATTTTTAGTTTTTCCTGTCTTCATCATGATCTTTCTGAAATTTGAATCTCATTATTTCATTTCTTCAAAATCTGATAATTTGTTCTTGCCTGTTGGATAAAATTCATGCTCCCATAGCATGCAAAATATTCTTGATTTTGATCCCTGTTAACTTTTTTAGCTTCATAGCTTTTATTGCCCCTTCCCTCCTCACCTGTTCCTCCATAAAAACTCCTTTTGCAAAAACAAACAGAAAAGCCAAACCTAAGAAAAACTCCTCTTCTCCAACCACAATAAATGTTTTGTAGTTCATTATAAACCTTGTCCTTGCTTGGTTATTCTGCCTGGCTTGCCTTTCTTGCCTTATTCTACTGGAAAACTTCTACTCATTGTTCAAGATTCAGCTCTCACACATCTCCTCTGGGCTCTAAACAACTGGTGCCCTCTCCTACATGATATTTTATAGCATTTATTGAATCACTATAATTATTTGCTTTTAAGTCCTTCTTCTGCTAGGCGGAATTTCTCAAGGGTAGAAATTCTAAGTTAAAACAGAAGTTTTAGCTCTGGCTGGTACTTCAGTGGATAGAGTGTTGTCCCAGAGTGCCTAGGTTGCCAGTTCAATCCCGGGTTGCTGCCTGGATCCCAAGGCTGCCAGCTTGATCCAGAGCAGTGGTTCTTAACCTTGGTTCTATCGAACCCTAGGGATTTGATGAGTCGGTCTCGGGTTTGGAGAAGCCTCTGCCGTGGAGGCCAGAATAAATTAATACCTTAATTTGTTGTGAGTTCATGCACTTTGTTGGTTTTGTTCTTTGAGCAAGGTGATGTTCATGCACGGCTCATTTTGTGCACCAGTAAAAAAACATATACCTATGTCTTGAATTTGGAAAAAAAAATCATATTTCTTTATCACTAAAGGAGGGTTCGGTGAATGCGCATATGAAACTGGTGGGTTTGGTACCTCAAAAAAGGTTAAGAACCACTGATCCAGAGGGTGCCAGCTCAACCCTAAGGTTGCTGGTTTGAGCCCCAAGAAGCAATCAGTTGGTGCACAACTAAGTGGAACAACAAGTTGATGCTTCTCTCTCTCAGAAAACAAAGAGGCCCTGGCTGGTTTGCTCAGTGGTAGAGCGTTGGCCTGGCGTGTGGATGTCCTGGGTTCAATTCCTGGTCAGGGTACACAGAAGTGACCATCTGCTTCTCTATCCATTCTCCTCTCCTCTCTATCTCTCGCTTCCCCTTTCACAGCCATGGCTTGGTTGGAGCAAGTTAGCCCTGGGAGCTGAGGGTGGCTCCATGGCCTCGCCTTAGGTGCTAAAATAGCTCAGTTGCCAAGCAATGGAGCAACATCCTCAGATGGGCAGAGCATTGCCTCATAGGGGGCTTGCTGGGTGGATCCTGGTCGGGGCACATGCAGCAGTCTATCTCTCTGCCTTCCCGCTTCTCACTTAAGAAAAATTAAAAAACAAACAAAAGCCAAAACAAAACAAGACAACAAAAAACAAAAGTTCCACGAGGGCAAGTACTCTTGTTCACTGCCACATCCTAGTTCCTAGCGTGTAGTAGGCATTCATTAAGTATTTGTTGAATGAAGCTTTATTTATGTCTTTAATATCTGGCAATCTGGTAGGCTTAAGAACCTTTGTTTATTAAATAAAATACAAATGAATGAGTGAATGAATTATTAAAATTTCTGAAATAAACTTATTTTTTTTGAGTTATATTTTGAAAAAGAAAACCAGTTCTCTGAAGTTTTTTTTTTTTAATTATTTATTTATTTATTCGTTTTAGAGAGGAGACACAGAGTGAGAGAGAGAGAGAGAGAGAGAAAGGGGGGAGGAGCTGGAAGCATCAACTCCCATATGTGCCTTGACCAGACCAGTGCAGGGTTTTGAACTGGCGACCTCAGTGTTCCCAGGTCGACACTTTATCCACTGCGCCACCACAGGTCAGGCCAGTTCTCTGAAGTTTTGACTCCATGACATTGTTAATACCAAAACTCATTAAGAAAATTCAGATATTATATTTTCATATAATATCTGATTTAAGGTATAAGAGGGACCTGAATCATTTTATTATGACTTTATATTGGTATTAAAAAGTCTATTAATTTTTTTGTTTCAGTGTTAATTGAGATATCATTTTTTACTCCTTTTTTAGGGTGTTTGTGAATCGAAGTTTAGCCATGGAGAAAATAAAGTGTTTTGGTTTTGATATGGATTATACACTTGCTGGTAAGTACCACTTTTATGGTTGCTTAAAATTGCTTTGGATATATTATAGTGGTCCACAGTAGTACAATTCAGTAAGTTGATTAGCTGCTAGAGGGTCTAATTATCAAGCTGCTTCTGTTGAGATTTATGAGCATTGAGAGTAACTAGGTATCCTTGATATTAGTTTGTACAGATAAGTAGAACAAGTACTAAGTTATTTAGAGACCCTGGTAAGATATGATGGTGAAAAACACATTTGTGTATTGTATACTGTAGCTTTTATTTTATTAAGCTGTTCTTTAAGGATGGGATTTTGTATCTCTTACTCTACCATAGGTAAACTTTTTTTTTCTTTTTTTAGATTTTATTTACTGATTTTTAGAGAAGATAGAGAGGGAAAAAGGAAGGGGGAAGAGTGGGCAGCATCAACTGACAGATGCTTCTCATATGTGCCTTGACCAGGCAAGCACAGGGCTTTGAACCAGGGACCTCAGTATTCCAGGTCAATACCCTATACACTGCGCCACCACAGGTCAGCAAGGTAAACTTTTTATCAGTAGAAAATGTTAATGTTATCTTTAAGACAAATGGAAAATGTGTTCAGTTTTCATTGACATGATTGTGCACATACCATGGAAAGAAAGACTTTTTACGCTTTTTATTTTAAATTTTATTTATTTATTCATTTTAGAGAGGAGACACAGAGTGAGAGAGAGAGATAGAGAAAGAGAGAAAGGGGGAGGAGCTGGAAGCATCAACTCCCATATGTGCCTTGACCAGACCAGTGCAGGGTTTTGAACTGGCAACCTCAGTGTTCCCATGTGGACGCTTTATCCATTGCGCCACCACAGGCCAGGCGGAAAGAAAGACTTTAAAAACTAGAGCTATTAGCGTTGTTCAGTCTCAGATACATCTTAAACACTAACACTGTGTCGTTTTAATTCATTAGGCAATAGTTGCAACATCTATTCAGAACTTTAAAAAGTTTTTATTAAAATATTTACAATCTGGTACAAATAGTAATGAAAATGTCATTTAAGAAGTAGTAGGGCCTGACCAAGCAGTGGCGCAGTGGATAGAGCGTCGGACTGGGATGCGGAAGACCCAGGTTCGAGACCCTGAGCTCGCCAGCTTGGACCCAAGGTCGCAGGCTCCAGCAAGGGGTGGCTCGGTCTGCTGAAGGCCTGCAGTCAAGGCATATGTGAGAAAGCAATCAATGAACAACTATGGTGTTTCAACGGCAATGAGAAACTGATTGATGCTTCTCACCTCTTTCTGTTCCTGTCTGTCTGTCCCTATCTATCTATCCCTCTCTCTGACTCTCTCTCTGTCCCTGGAAAAAGAAAAGAGAAGAAGTAGTAGGGATGAGAGGCAGTTGAGCACATGCATTTAATGGATGTGCATGTACATGTGCATAGCTGTGACACTCAGAAAAGAATCTTTCAGCAATTTTCTCTAAAATATATTGTTTTTAAATACACAAAAAATTTTAAATTGTATAAAGTTACTTATTTTCAGGAAACTTATATAATAATATTAGAAAACTGATTTGTGTTTCAAATCTCAATTTGATGTTCAATTTAGGCTACAAATATAAATAATATTAATGTACAAAAATGAATAGATGCAGTTAATAGGTACTTGCCACATAGATGTGGCCATGATATACACCAAACAAATTATGTATTAAAAATATACACCTGGCCCTGGCTGGTTGGCTCATTGGTAGAGTGTTGGCCCGATATATGGATGTCCCAGGTTTGATTCCCGGTCGGGCACACAGGAGAAGCGACCATCTGCTTCTCCGCCCTTCTTCCTTTCCCTTCTCTCTATCTCTCTCTTACCCTCCTGCAACCAAGGCTCCATTGGAGCAATTTGGCCCGGTCACTGAGGATGGCACCATAACCTCGCCTTAAGTGCTAAAATGGCTCCAGTTGCAACAGAGCAAGAGCCCCAGATGGGCAGAGCATCGCCCCCCTAGTGGGCTTGCTAGGTGGATTCCTGTCAGGCACATGCGGGAGCCTGTCTCTCTGCCTTCCCACTTCTCACTTAAGAAAAATACAAAAAGAAAAAGAAAAAAAATATATATATATATATAACTGTTTACAAAAATTAGGGGAGCCTGACCTGTGGTGGCGCAGTGGATAAAGCGTCGGCCTGGGAACACTGAGGTCGCCAGTTCAAAACCCTGCACTGGTCTGGTCAAGGCACATATGGGAGTTGATGCTTCCAGCTCCTCCCCCCTTTCTCTCTTTCTCTGTCTCTCTCACTCTGTGTCTCCTCTATAAAATGAATAAAATAAAAAGAAATTAAAAAAAAAATTATTTAAAAAAAAAAAAAAATTAGGGGATCAGGGACCATACAGATACTTCAGTACTTTCAGCCTTTTGTATCGTACATTTTCACCAATGAAATAAAAGCTGGTTTTATATCTCATTTGCATAGTTGAACAACTTTTTTTAACTTGTTTGCTTTTCTGATGATCTTGTTTAATAAAAAAAATCAAATGCTTCTTTTTTTTATCTCTTTATATTTGTTTTGAAATATCCACTGATTTCTGTGAGTAGTAGATATACACTGAATTGATTTGAATTTCTTTTTCTTCCATCCAAACTGTTATTTGGCTTTTTGTTGCCTTAAAGTTGTTTTTGCAACATTTTGATTTTCCTGATTGGACACAGGCACTTTTGGGAGCACTTGTGAGAAAGCAGGTAGAAGCACTGTACTTTCTCAGTGTAGATCTTTCTGTTCTAATTGGGAGAAAAAGCCTACAATCTCTCTTCTTTCTAGGATTCTAGCTCTCTGGGGAAACAAATGACAAGGTAGCTGAAAGAGATATTATCTAAGCATAAATAGAAATTAATTGGGTCAAAAAGGTACAAACTTTCCCCCCATTGGTTATTAAGACATTCTTATTGAAATAGTTTAATAAAAATTTATTGAAAACCTGTAATGTGCCCAACATATTTTGTTACTGAGCATTGAAATAATTACATATTCTCACAGTATAATGAAAAAAATGAATTCTCTTATTTAGTGAAAAAGTCACTGAATCATAGCCTCTAAAGTTTAAAAATAGCTCGTGATTTCTTTTTATTTGCTTTTTTTTGTGCCCCCTTTTATATTTTTTTCTCTTGTCCACTTCATATTTTAATAATTACTTTTAGTCTAGACCGGGGTAGTCAACCTTTTTATACCTACTGCCCACTTTTGTATCTCTGTTAATAAAATTTTCTAACTGCCCACCGGTTCCGCAGTAATGGTGATTTATAAAGTAGAGAAGTAACTTTACTTTAAAAAATTTATAAAGCAGAGTTACAGCAAGTTAAAGCATATAATAATAATAATAATTACTTACCAAGTACTTTATGTCGGATTTTCGCTAAGTTTGGCAGAATAAATCTTTATAAAACAACTTACTATAGTTAAATCTATCTTTTTATTTATACTTTGGTTGCTCCACTACCGCCCACCATGAAAGCTAGAACACCCACTAGTGGGCAGTAGGGACCAGGTTGACTACCACTGGTCTAGACTTTAATGTACTTTGCTTATAGGTATGTATAGTAGTAGTGATTACTATTTATTAAGTACTTACTATACGCCACATTGTTTTAAGTGTCTTACATAGATTATTTAATACATGGATCACCTCATTTATATCACTAATATTTACTAAAACCCTATAAGGATGATGCTATTATTTTATCCATTTTGCAGATGATACTTAAGACATTAAGGACTTTGTCAAGGACATTTAGTTATAATATAGTTGAAATAAGATTCAAATCTAAGTATTCATGTATATAATAAGTTTAAATTACCATTTGAATAATGACGGTTTATAGTGAGATAATTTCAAAGTAATAAGCTACTCCCCTTAAACAAGGACTTAACCACTCTAATGGGCAAAGCACTTTAAAATAGTCCGGTTGAGAGACTATACATTATTTTAACAATTTTGTGTTGGGTGAAAAATGTTGTGACTCTTGTGTTATTGCCTCCATTTCATAAAGCCCACAGGAAAACAACTTTATTGACTTAATACCCGCACCTCTTTTCCAGAATGATATTTATTAAATTTATCTGTGAATATATTGGTTATTTAAAAAGCAAACTGGCCTGACCAGGCGGTGGCGCAGTGGATAGAGTGTCGGACTGGGATGCGGAAGACCCAGGTTCGAGACCCTGAGCTCGCCAGCTTGAGCGCGGGCCCATCTAGCTTGAGCTAAAGCTCGCCAGCTTGGACCCAAGGTCACTGGCTCCAGCAAGGGGTGGCTCGGTCTGCTGAAGGCCCGTGGTCAAGGCACATGTGAGAAAGCAATCAATGAACAACTATGGTGTCACAATGGCAACGAAAAACTAATTGATGCTTCTCACCTCTCTCTGTTCTGTGTGTCGATCCCTCTCTCTGACTCTCTCTCCCTGTAAAAAAAAAAAAAGGCAAACTGTACCCTGTACCCTTGCAGTGCTGCTGAGTACTGTTCCTCAGAAAACTGCCATGAAGTACACAGATAAGACTAAAAGAACTATTTTTGTGTTTTTTAAATGCTGAGTATTTGTGATAAATATTCGTGGAATAAATGTAATAGACTCACAGGGTAAATTCTTAGAAAGGGTCTATATTTTTTGGAAGCATTCTCTGAGACACTTTTCTCTGTATAATCCTTGGTACATCATTCCCTCCCTCAGAGCAGTTTCTATCACTGGCAACTTTTGTTTACTTGCCTATCTCCTCATTGGCCTGTGAGTTTCTCAAGGGGAAATCTTTTCTTTTTCACATTTGTATCTATTTTATGTATTCCTTGAAGCCTGGCATATATAGTAGGTGCTCAGTAAATATTTATTGAATGAACAGTTTGGATGCCTAAGTTTTAATATCTGTTTAAGAATCAATCATGGGGTCCCAGCCGGCTGGTCAGTGGATAGAGCTTCGGCCCAGTGTATGGATGTCCTGGATTTGAGGGCATACAAGAGAAGCGACCATCTGCTTCTCTTCCCCTCCCTCTTCTCCTTCTCTCCCTCTTTCCCTCCAACAGCCAGTGGCTTGCTTGGTTCCAGCGTTGGCCCCTGGTCCTGAGGATAGCTCGGTTGGTCTGAGTGTCAGCCTCTGGTGCGAAAAATAGCTCAGCTGATTTCAAGCATTAGCCCCAGACAGGGGTTGCTGAGTGGATCCTGGTTGGGGTGCATGCAAAGGTCTGTCTCACTATCTTCCCTCCTCTCACAAAAAACAAAACCAAAAAAACTCAATCATGATACTTTACATAGTATACACTAATTACACTAATTATTCAAGTGAGACATTTTTAAATATGAACTTTTTACATCTTACTAAACATTTTTGAGGAATAAGTTATATACAGTGAAACCACATGCATTTAGAATTTGACGAAATGAATACACTTTTGTAGTCACCACCTCAATAAAGGATGTTTCCATCATTCACAAAAGTGCCCTCATGGCCTCCTGGAAGTCAGTTTTCACTCCTAATCCCCTTTATTTCAGGGATTTTTTTTTTTTTTACTATTAATTTTTACCTTTTCTAGAGTGTCATATAAATGGAACCACACAATATGTTCTCTTTGTCTGGCTTCCTTTGCTCAGCATAATGTTTTTGTGATTAATTCATGTTGTGTCTATTAATAAGTAGGTTTTTTTTTACTCCTAACACTTGAAAACTTTTTATTTTGAAATAATTTTTAGATCTACAGAAGAGTTGCAAAAATCAAAGAGTTTGCCTTTCTCCTTCCTAATGGTAACATCTTATTTGACCATAGTTGACCAGAGTACAATTGTAAAAGTTAAGAAATAGGTTGAAGTATTCTACATGTTGGGGAAGATCACCACTGAAACGATGTGCCCTTCTCATGAGCATGATGCTAGGGTGCAATTTTTTTTTTTAATTACTGATTTTTAGAGATAGGAAGGGAGACATCAATTTGCTATTCCTTTTAATTATGCATTCATTGGTTGATTCTTGTATGTGTCTTGATTGGGGATTGAACCCACAACCTTGGCATATCAGGACAACACTCTAACCACCTGAGCTACTTGGTCAGGACCAGGGTGTATAATTTTGCTAGATTCTATTATTAGTAATATTAACCATTTAACATTATGAAATTACCTTCTTTCTCTTTAAAGTTTTCTTTTTTTGGAGGGGGAGCAAATTGTTTGGGTATACCACAATATGTTTATCTATAAATGGACATTTGGGTTGTTTTCAGTTTGGGGCTGTTATGAATAAAACTACTATGAACATTGGTGTACAGGTCTTTCTGTAGATGTTTATTTTTATTTCTTCTGGGTAAATACCTAAGAGTGAAGTTGCTAGATTATACATCTTCCTTATAGGAAATTGACTAATGCTTTTTCAAAGTAGTAAAACCATTTTAAATTCTCACAAGCATGAAAATTCTAGTTACTCTACTCCTTACCAACACTTGATATTATCAGATCTTTGAGTTTATCCATTCTAGTTGGTGTGTAGTGTTGTTTCGTGATTTTACTTTGTATTTTCCTGATAACTAGTGATATTTATAATCTCCACGTACTTATTAGCCATATATATATAATGCCTATTCAAATGCCCATTTTTAAATTGGGTTGTCTTTTTTTTTTTTTTGTATTTTTCTGAAGTGAGAAGTGGGGAGGCAGAGAGACAGACTCCTGCATGCATCTGACCGAGATCCACCCAGCATGCTCACTAGGGGGCGATGCTCTGCCCATCTGGAGTGTTGCAACTGGAGTCATTCAAGTGCCTGAGGCAGAGGCCATGGAGCCATTCCTAGAGCCCAGCCCAACTTTGCTCCAGTGGAGCCTTGGCTGCGGGAGGGGAAGAGAGAGATAGAGAGAAAGGAGAGGGGGAAGGGTGAAGAAGCAGATGGCGCTTCTCCTGTGTGCCCTGGCTGGGAATTGAACCCAGGACTTCCCTATGCTGGCTGATGCTGTACTGCTGAGCTAACCGGCCAGGGCCATAAATTGGGTTGTCTTTTTATTGTTGAGTTGTAATTCTTTATTCTGGTCATCTGCAAATTATTTACTTTTTCCTTTCCAGTCTATATATCTATATATCTTATTTTATTTAAAACATTTTTTTGAAATGAAAAAACAATTTTTTTTTTGCCCTGGCCCAGTGGCTCAGTTGATTAGAACATCACCTGATACACCAAGATTGTTGGTTCTATACCTGGTTAGGGCACATACAAGAATTAACCAATGAATGCATAAATAAGTGGAACAACAAATCGATGTTTCTCTCTCCCTTTCTTTCTCTCCTCCCTCTCCCCCTCTTTCCCCTCTCTCCCCTTTTCTTCTTTCTCCCCTCTCCCCCTTTCCTCCCTTTCCCCCTTTTCTCCTGTATGGCCAGTGGTCGCAGCTGTTGTGGTCATGCACATGCAGGTTCCCATTGGATTTGGACAGGTGGTAAGGAAACAGTGGCGCCAAAATAATGGTGGGCCATTCCTTTATTAAAGTCTCGCACCGGCTGATGAACACTACACGGGGAGAACACTTCCCTTTCACTCAGGGCTCCCAAAGCCCTGACACATTCTGTGGTTCCACAACCAGGAGAATCTTCTCTGGTTCCTCCTAGAATCAAAGGCCCCACCAGTCTCAGCAGAGCTCATAAAAGCTCCTCACCTCTGGTTCCCCATCTGTACACCTTCTCTCTCTCTGCACAAACTGGCTTCTTCCTCAGCACTGTGCATTCTCTCCGCTCTCTCATTCTGCAAACATGGCTTCTCTTTCTCCTTTTCAAAACCTTCTGGCATGAAAACCTCCCATCCAACAAACATTAGCAAAACAATGGTCCTTCCCAAGCAGGAAGGTAATTTGCAATTTCACAGACCCACAAACACCTGGTGCTGCCCAGCCCCCAATGCAAACTATAAGCGAGCAAACATAAAAATCATACTTTACAAACTTAATTGACCAACATTCTGACCCCTTTCCCTTCCATCTTCTCTCTCTCCTACTCCCTCACATCTCTCTCTCTCTCTCTCCCTCCCTTCCTCCGTCCCTCCCTCCCACCTTTGCTCTCTCCCACTCCCTTCCATCTCCTCTCTCTCTGCCACTCCCCTTCTTCTCTCCCCCTCTTTTCCCCCTCTCCATCCTCTACTTCTCTCCCTCCTTCCCCCTCTCTCCTCTCTCCTCCCCTACCGCCCCCCTTTCTCCTCCCCCCTTTCTTCTTCCCTCTCTTTCCCTCTGTCTATTTCTATCTCTAAAATCGATGAATAAATACAATTTTAAAATATTGTTTTTTGGCTTATTGCACTAAGTAAAACCATATTGAATAGAGATGCTGAGAATGACCTTTATCATGTTCTTAATTTTAGAGAATGTTCAGTTTTTCACTATTAAGTATGCTATTGTAGGTTTTTGTGGATGCTTTTTATAAGGTTGAGAAAGTTCCCTTTTAGTTTTCTGGGAGTTTAATTTTTAACATGAATGGGTGCTTAATTTCAGTTTTTTAAATTTATTGATTTTAGAGAAAGAGGAAAGGGGGAAAGAAAGAAACGTCAATTTGTTGTTCCACTTATTTATGTGCTCATTGGTTGATTCTTATATGTGGCCTAATGGGATCAAACCTGCAACCTTGGCATGTTGGGACAGTGCCCTAAGCAACTGAGCTACCCGGCCAGGGACTGGATGCTTAATTTCATCAAATGCTTTCTATTCCTCTATTAATGATCATGGTTTTTTGTTTGTTTGTTAAAAGGGTGAATTGCATGTTTGATAGAATTAACTAGTGAAGCCACCTAAACCAGGAGTTATCTTTGTTGGAAGATTTTAAATTATACATGCAACTTTTAAACATAAATATAAGGCTAGCCTGACCTGTGGTGGTGCAGTGGATTTTATCGACCTGGAAAGCTGAGGTAATTGGTTCAAAACCCCAGGCTTGCCTGGTCAAGGCAGGTATGAGAAGCAACTATGAGTTGATGCTCACTGCTCTTCCGCCACTCCTCTCTCTTTTTCTCTATTTCCCTCCTCTCTAAAACCAATAAATAAAATTAAAAAATAATATAAGTTTAGCCTGTTTCTATTTCTTCTTGTATCTGTTGTGATCATTTGTATTTATTTCATCTATCTAGGTAGAAGTTTTTCAATTTTATTAATTCCCACTACCAAAGAATCTTTTGCTGTAGTGAATAGATGAGAATTTGGGAGTTTTAAATTTATAGCTAATTTTAAAGTAATTATAATTATGAAGTTACAGCCTGCTTTTATGAAAATAGATAACTACAAAAAATAATTACTTACAAAATGAATATAATAAACTAATATCCAAATATATACTTTAGACACCATTTTCTTTTATTTGGTTTATATTATTTATTAGGTTTAGGCAGTAACATTTTTGTTTAACTATAATGTTTAAATTTATGATTGTTTTCCTTCTGTGTTCTAACTCAGCACCATTAACATTATTTCTTAGGTTGTTAACTGACTGTTGGGCAAATGAGTTTGTAAAATATGATTTTTTGAGTTTGCTCACTTTTATTGTTAAAAATGGTGCTGGGCAGCACCAGGTATGTAATCTATGAAATTGCTAATTACCTTCCTCCTTGGGAAGAGCCATTGCTATGCTAATGTTTGCTGAAGGAGAGGTTTCTGTGCCAGAAAAGTTTTAAAAAGAAAGAGGAAGGAGAAGAAGGAGGGAGAGAAGCCAAGATGGCAGGGAAAGAAAGAGAAGCCAATTTTGCAGAGTAAGAAGCCATGTTGGCAGAGGGGGAACCAGAGGTGAGGGACTTTGGGACTGGTGAGGCCTTTGATTCTAGGACAGTGGTTCTTAACCTGGCTTCTATCGAACCCTAGGGGTTCAATGAGTCGGTCTCAGGGGTTCAGAGAAGCCTCTGCCACGGAAGCCAGAATAAAGTAATACCATAATTTGTTGTGAGTTCATGCACTTTGTTGGTTTTGTTCTTTGAGCAAGGTGATGTTCATGTACGTCTCATTTTGTGCATGTAAAGCCAGTAGTTGAGGCCACAATCACAGCCGCCTGGCCAATGCAGGTTCACATTAGATTACGTGCTTTATAAATAGTAGTTGTTACAACAAATAGGTACTTCCTTTGCATAGAGTTATTCCTAACACAGAGAAGACATTCAATAAGCACTTGATTTCTTTTATTAGGGGAAGAAATAACCCAATAAGTGTTCATTTTATCTGAAGTGAAATGATTAGACATGCTGTGAAACTGCTATCCAGAATAGTCTGTGAATTGGCTATTCTGGCAAACAATATTTTGTGTGTAATGGAGCTACCATTTACAGTACTGGTGGATTACAATAGAGTTTAGAGTTACAAGGTAGTGAAATTGATAATGAGCCTAGTATTGATGCATCTGAAGTGTGTGGATAGAACATTTCAACTGGCAGTCATGTTTTGAATGGTACATTTATTGAAAGAGGGTGGTTATTGGGTTAGGGCTTTTACCTTATTATACTGTCGCGAACCAGTGCGACTTGTAATTTTGCATGTCTCCGGTGGAAAAGGTGGAGGATTAGAAAAGAAATACAGAAAGAAAAAGGATGGGATCTAGAGGACTTATGGTGGTTTATGGCCTACCAAAAGCTCCTGCACTCCCGAAAGCTTTATTTTATAGTGCAAAGCAAAGTCCTTTAGCAAATCAAAGAGATCTCTGATACAAAGTCACATTTCTGAGGAAAACCAAGAAGTCTCTCAAGTGCAGAAAACCCCCACCATGCATACTTCAAAAAACAAAGGGTAAAAAGAAAACTGCCTCCAGTCTCTTCAAGGGAAAGGGGATGGTACAGTGGAAACACAGCTGACAAGGAGGTGTGGAGAAAGGTGTAGTCTTTAGCCACTTAATCAAACAATCAGATTTGTGGGAAAGAACTTATCCTTTTGGCTTATTAAACTGCAAGGACTTTTGTCAACTCAGTCTCCCACAGTAAACTGCCTAATTTTGTCCTGAGAAAACATCAACATAGGGCTTCTCAGTTTTCTTTCCTTGTTTTCAACTGTGTTGGACTTTCATGGAAAGTATGGAGGGGTGGGATCTAATTTGGAGATATAAGCTATTTTCATAAGAAACAGCTGTTTTAGAAATAGCCATAGAAGACCTCCTTGGCGAGGGAGTGTTATGATTTGATTTCTCATTTTTTTATACTTCATATCAATAAGTAAGAAAATTTGCTTTGAATGATCCCAATATTTTGAGAATATTGTTCTTCATGTCAGATATTGAGGTTGATAAAATTAATGGTGAATAATCATTTGAAGGTTTGTCACTAATAAGAGGGTGAGGCAAACATACATACGTGGACTCTTAAGAATTTTAAGCTGTGCCTGACCAGGCGGTGGCGCAGTGGATAGAGCGTCAGACTGGGATGCCGAAGACCCAGGTTTGAGACCCCGAGCTCGCCAGCTTGAGCGTGGGCCCATCTGGCTTGAGCAAAAGCTTGTCATCTTGGACCCAAGGTCGCTGGCTCCAGTAAGGGGTTGCTCGGTCTGCTGAAGGCCCGAGGTCAAGGCACGTGTGAGAAAAGCAATTGTAAAGCCAGTAGTCAAGGCCACTATCACAGCAGCCTGACCCGTGCAGGTTCACATTAGATTCGAACAGTCGGTAATGAAACAACGGAGCCAAGAACTGGTGAGCCATCAACTTTAATTGTAGCTTGCACCTGGCGGGCAAGCAAAAACACACACTGGGCTCCAAAACCCACACATTCAGTGCTCACAAAACTACTCACTTATATGAGTTTCCTAGAATCAAAAGGTTTCTAGCTCACCAGACTTATTCACCTCTGTTTCCCATCTCCTCTCTACACAAACTCTGCACAAACTGGCTTCTTCCTCAGCATTCTACCATCTTGGCTGCCTCCTCTCCTCCACGTGGCCTTAATCTGCTCTCCTCTCTTCTAATACTAACCTCAGGAACCAAGAGAGAGATCAAGCTACTGGTCTCTCCCACTTTATACTGTAGAATCAAAACCTTTAATCCAATTATACAAACAAGGAAGTCTCTGTATAATGGGATTCCTCAGGAGAGTGCACCACCCTACATCATCCAATCAGTCAAGGGTGTGGAGAAGAGCTTACTCTTAAAACTAAGCCTTAGGCCATAACGACCAGGCCTGCCCACAGCCTGTCCCAGAACACACATTAATATCAAGGAACTTCCATGTGGGCAGCACCATCTTCAACAAAGTGAGCATAATATATTTATCTGCCCAACAGCAATCAATGAACAACTAAGGTGTTGCGACGGCAAGGAAAACCTAATGATTCATGCTTCTTACCTCTCTGTTCCTGTCTGTCTATCCCTATCTATCCCTTTCTCTGTCCCTGTAAAAAAAAAAAAAAAAAGAATTTTAAGCTGTATGTATAATCTGAACTTTCAACTTTTCAAAAGTAAACTATATAGACCTTTGGTAGAATGAAGTTGGGGAGGGTTTTTTGGGGGATGTTGGGCAAATAAGTTTGTAAAAGTTGTATTTGAGTTTGCTCACTTTTAGTGTTAAAAAAATAGTGCTTGGCAGTGCCAGGTATGTGATCTATGAAATTGAAATTACCTTTATGCTTGGGAAGGGCTGTCTTGCTAATGTGTGCTGGAGGAGAGAAAAACGTTTGCAGAGTGAGAGCATAGAGAATGCAGGGTGCTGAAGAAGAAACCAGTTTGTGCAGAAAGTTTGAAGAAGGAGATGGGGAACAGAGGTGAGGGACTTTTGCGAGCTCTGCTGAGACTGGTGGGGCCTTTGATTCTAGGAGAAACCAGAGAAGATTCTCCTGGTTGTGGAACCGGAGAAGGCGTCAGTGGTTTGGGGAGCCTTGAGTGAAAGGGCAGTGTTTTTGCCCCTGTGTATTTGCTCCTCGGCCGGTGCGAGTCTTGAATAAAGGAATGGCCCACCATTTTTTGGCTCCACTGTTTCTTTACCGTCTGCCTGAATTCTGTGGGAACCTGCATGTGAATGGCGACGGCCACGACCACTGGCCATGGGGGGGGGGGAGGGGTGTTTTAGTTTGTTACAAGAGAAATTGACTGCCTTGTATTTTTTTAATTTTTATGATTTTTAGTTACAGTATTAACATTGGGAACTTTGTATCTTTATTTCATCTGAATGCCACCTAATACCTTAAAATAATTTTTCAGAGATGATCCCTTTATCATCAGTTACCCCTGTAGTTAAAGTTGAGCTATACATGTTATTTTTATTAGTTTATTTGTAAGATTTCTATGCCACATTGACATTTTATTTTTTTGTGACAGAGATAGAGGGAGGGACAGATTGGGACGGACAGGAAGGGAGAGAGATGAGAAACATCAGTTCTTCATTGTGGCTCCTTAGTCTCCTTAGTTCATTGATTGCTTTCTCATATGTGTCTTGACCAGGGGCCTATAGCAGAGTGAGTGACCCTTTGCTCGAGCCAGTGACCATGGGGTCATGTCTATGATCCCACACTTAAGCCAGTGACCCCACACTCAAGCCAGATGAGCCCATGCTCAAGTCAGCAACCTCAGGGTTTTGAACCTGAGTCCTCTGTGTCCCAGTCCAATGGTCTGTGCCACTGCCTGGTCAGGCAGATTGACATTTTAAAGTAAAGCCCATTAGGTTATTTAAATCTTTATTTATTTATTTATTTATTTCAGAGACAGAGAGAGAGTCAGAGAGAGGGATAGATAGGGACAGACAGACAGGAACAGAGAGAGGTGAGAAGCATCAATCATTAGTTTTTTGTTGCCGTTGCGACACCGTAGTTCATTGATTGTTTTCTCACACGTGCCTTGACCGCGGGCCTTCAGCAGACCGAGCAACCCCTTGCTGGAGCCAGCAACCTTGAGTTCAAGCTGGCGAGCTTTTGCTCAAGCCAGATGGGCCCGCACTCAAGCTGGCGAGCTCGGGGTCTGGAACCTGGGTCCTCCGCATCCCAGTCCAACGCTCTATCACTGCGCCACTGCCTGGTCAGGCCAGATTGACATTTTATATAAAATAAAAACAAAACAAATAAAAGAACTTGTCTATTGACTTTAATTATTTTTTCCTGATTGTCTTTAACCTAAATCAGTTTTTTTTTAACCTAAATCAGTTTTATTTTTCAGTTTCTTTTTTCTTTTTTTGAGAGAGAGCGAAGTGGGAGGAAGGAGATAGAGAAGCCTCAACTTGCTGTTCCACTTAGTTGTGGATTGCTTCTCAGATGTGCCTTGACTGGGGCTCAAACTGGCAACCTTAGGGTCAAACTGTAGCCCTTGGGATTAAGCTGCCAATCGTAGGCTGGAACTGGCGACCATAGCCTTGCATTCTGGGTTAACACTATCCACTGCATCACCAGCCAGGGTTTGAATCTAAATCAGTTTTAATCCTGAAGTCTGCCTATAGGCATAATCCCTGTATTTAGCTCCTTGTCTCTGTAATACCGTAGATTGACATTTTATTTTTCTAATGAGATCATGTACATTAAATATGCTTTGTCTACTAAATCCAACTTCGTTTATTTATGAAAGTCAATGTTTAGAATCTAGTAATACTGAGTTCTGTGTATTAGATTTGCCACTGACCAACAATAAACTATGTTTTATGTAAAAAGTACTTGTCAGGCTTATTTATGATTCCTCTCTCACCTCAAATTACTTTAGCGGCATTCTTTGCACGTGATATATATTCGTGTTGACAAAAGAAATTTCAAACCTAAAGAAAGGTTAGAAAGTTTATTTGAGCCCGGTTGAGAGCTAGACCCAGAAGCAAAATCTCAAAGGATTGAGGAAATGTGCCAGGGAAAAGCAGTTTTGCAGTTCGTTTTATACATTAGAATCAAAGGAGGAAGAGGAAAGGAAGGTTCATGAAATCCATTGGTGGCATATTAAGGAGGCAGGAGATGGTAGAGTGGGGAAAGTAGCTAGGATTCGATAAAAAATAAAATGGAGAGATGTATATTTCTTTTACATTGGTGGTGCAGGATAGTTAATGTTTAAAATACATGGTTTACAGAAGTATGTGAATAAATGATAACGAGAGATGTTCGGGTCGTTTCCTGCCAGTGTGGGGCTGTGCCAGCTCTTGGCCCACAAGCATGTTGTTTAACCTCCCTGAGTCTTAGTTTCTCCATTTAAAATTTCTTTTTCTTTTTATTTTATTCATTTTAGAGAGGAGACACAGAGAGAAAGTGAGAGAGAGAGAGAAAGGGGGGAGGAGCTGGAAGCATCAACTCCCATATGTGCCTTGACCAGACCAGTGCAGGGTTTTGAACTGGCGACCTCAGTGTTCCCAGGTCGACGCTTTATCCACTGCGCCACCACAGGTCAGGCTAGTTTCTCCATTTAATCAAAAAAGGGATGGGGTACAAACTATTGGTATAAGGTTTAAATGAAATAATGTATATAAAATGATAATGCAGTGAAAGTAGTTGTCTTCCTCTGACTCGTGATACCAAAGTATTAATATAATACTGAGCTTGAACTCTAAGGAAAAATTTAAGAATAAGGAGAAGAATAGCAATATTAAATTTATACTCCTGTATATTTTGGAAAAACCTGTAATACCAGCTAGCTAGATGGCAATGGAATGAATGATCACTTTTGTATTATATTTGAATTAAGTACTGCAACTGATCATGAGTTAATAGAAAGTTAAAGTTCTTATCTGAGTAGCTTTTTGATGAGAAGGTGTTTGGCATCAGATTATGTTTCTATAGAAATTGAGCAGTGTTTCAGTAAAGGGTTATTTTTTAGCAGGATCATGTTCAAGGAATAGATTTATTTATTTAATTTTTTTAGGGGGGCAGAGAGATAAGAAGTGCATCAACTCGTATTTGTGTCACGTTAATTGTTCATTGATTGCTTCTCATATATGCCTTGACTTGAGGACTCCAGTCAAACCATTGGCCCTCAAACCAGCAATCCCATGCTTAAGATGGTGAGCCTGCGCTCAAGCCGGCTACCTCAGGGTTTCAAACCTGGATCCTCAGTGTCCCAGGTTGATTCTCTATCCCAGGGGTGCCCACACTTTTCCAGCTTGTGAGCTACTTATAAGATGACCAAGTCAAATGATCTACCTACAATAAAAATGCAAAACATAAAATTTATTTCTTCTGCCTGACCAGGCGGTGGCGCAGTGGATAGAGCGTCGGACTGGGATGCTGAAGACCCAGATTCGAGACCCCGAGCTCGCCAGCTTGAGCGTGGTCCCATCTAGCTTGAGCTTGAGCAAAAGCTCATCAGCTTGGACCCAAGGTCGCTGGCTCCAGCAAGGGGTTGCTCAGTCTGCTGAAGGCCCAAGGTCAAGGCACGTGTGAGAAAAGCAATCAATGAACAACTAAGGTGTTGCGAAGGCAACAAAAAACTAATGATTGATGCTTCTCACCTCTTTCTGTTCCTGTCTGTCTGTCCCTGTCTATCCCTCTCTCTGACTCTCTCTCTCTGTCCCTGTAAAAAAAAAAAAAAATTATTTCTTCTATATTATCATTATTTAAGTTACTATTATTACTATTTAATATTGTGTATTCTTCTTTCACCTTTCTCCTTCTCAGCTCTCTTTTCGGAGGAAAGTCAATGTCATAGTTTTTATGAACAGTCCGAAAAAGCTGCTCCACATTTCTCTTCTTTGGAATAGCAATGGCACACAGATGGATGAGGCAAACGCACTTAGAATATGACATAGTGAAAAAAATCCCCTCCCATTCTGTATGAAAGGGATAGGTTTTAGGCTTCTTACTTGGACCAGCTACGGCACTCATTTTTATACCCTTTGTTATATCTAGTTTAAATAAATTGAAGGCTAACTACCCAGCAATGTAACTGAACAAGGTAGCGCGGTTTAACGCGTATGCGTAGGGTGTCAAAAGTTCAGATGTCAGGCCTGACCTGTGGTGGCGCAGCAGATAAAGCGTCGACCTGGGAACACTGAGGTCGCCAGTTCAAAACCCTGCACTGGTCTGGTCAAGGCACATATGGGAGTTGATGCTTCCAGCTCCTCCCCCCTTTCTCTCTCTCTCTCTCTCTCTCTCTCTCTCTCTGTCTCCTCTCTAAAATGAATAAAATAAAACTTAAAAAAAAAAAAGTTCAGACGTCAGATTGGCTACCTTGTATGCCAATCAAAAGACAAATGTCTTTTTAATGTCATGCGATCTACCCACACTTCCTTCACGATTGACCAGTAGATCGCAATCGACGTATTGAGCACCCCTGAAAAATCCACTCTGCCACCACTGGTCAGGTTGAAGGAATAGATTTCTAAGAAGAGGTCCTTATTTAAATTAAGTTTTTTTCTTTATGATAAAGGTGTCACTGATAATGCTGATAATAAGTGCAAGGGCAGTTTTGTTTTTTAAACAGTAAGAACTCTTTTCAGTGCATAGAAGTAGTTGTCCTGTGTGGTTCTGTGGAATACTTAAAACAATAAGTTCCATGGCGTTAACATAAAAATATATGTAGAATAGTAAAATTTTCAGAAGTCTTTAACCCAAGAGAAAATAGAGCAACAGTTTTAGGTGGTGGTGTGGGGAAATGTTCGTTAACATTTACTTAATGCCCTTCACAAATTTAGAGTTCCTCTTGGTTTAGAATTATGAAAATGTATTATTATTTCTAATGCGGCTTATTTAGGAAACCATCTTGATTTTTCTTATTTATTTGTTTATTTATTTATTATTTTTTTCTTCTTTTCCAAGTGAGAGGACTCCCACATGCGCCCCGATGAGATCTACCTGGCATCCCTCCTCTGTGGCTGATGCTCTGCCCAACTAGGGCCATACTCACAACCAAGCTATTTTTAGCACCTGAGGTGGAGGCTCCTTGGAGCCATCCTCAGCACCCTGCTGATGTGCTCTGTGCTTGAATCAGTCCAGCAATGGCTGCAGGAGTGTGGAGGGGAAGAGAGAAGGGAGAGGAGGGTAGAGAAGCAGAGTGCACTTCTGTGTGCCCTGACTGGGAATCGAACCTGGGATATCCACATGCTGGGTGACATTCTACCACTGAGCCAACTGGCCAGGGCTGATTTTTCTTTTTTAATTAAGAAGTCTGCTTTTTGTTGTTGTTGTTTTCCTTTTGGGCTCAAAGATCCAAGAAAAGACGCATTCCATTTTTTTGCCAGCTCCAACACCTTCAGGTTCTGAACCATTTTTATTAGTCTAACAATGAGTATCTTATTTCTGTCACCATTTCAGAACTGGTGGAGGCCATGGCCAGTGTCCAGTTTCTCCCATTTTTTTCTGATAAATTGTCAAGAGGAAGAAAGCAAACATTTATTAAGCATGCAGTATTGTTTTCGAAAAGGTACTTTATGTACAGTATACCTTTTAATCCTCCCAACATCCCATTGAGATATGGATTACTAGCTCCATTTTACAAATAAGGCCACCAAGTTAAGAGGTAAAATGACTTATACATAGCTAGCAATGGGTTTAAGACTCATTACTAGGATTTAAACATAGGTCAGTTTCCATTTTTCGTGCTGCTCCCAGCTCTCAGGGGAACAAATTATCAACTGACCTCTATCAAGATGAGAAAAAAGCTCATTTTAAAAAATATTTTTTTGTTTTTCACAAAATGGAAATCTTCCTGAGGGCAAAATACACCTTTCTCTTTAATTTGAATATAATCCTCAAATATGAATAATTTTATACAATTTATTTTTACACAATTTTTCTTTAATTGTTAGAAATAACCTTAAGGGAATGAAGCCAAATGTTAGGATTCTGGTTTGTTTGTTTTTTCAATAAAAAAAATCTTAAGAGAGGCTGACAATACATTTTAGACTGCTCCCTTTTGAATTTTTCTGCCCTCCTCTCCTTTTCTAGGTCACATCATTAGCCACTAGGGATGAAATCCAATTATCTCAAACCTAAGCACTTTACATTAACAAGCGTAAAGTGGGGAGAGAACATAGAGTAAAACTGTTAAGAATACCAGGGAAGAAATTAAGAGGAACTATGTAGTCCCCTTGCCCCGAAGTGAGAAGCAGGGAGGCAAAGAGGCAGACTTCCTCATGCGCCCAACCAGGATCCACCTGGCATGCCCACCAGGGTGCGATGCTCAGCTCATCTGGAGCGTTGTTCTGTTGCAGCTGGAACCATTCTAGTGCCTAAGGCAGAGGCCATGGAGCCAATCCTCAGCGCCCGGGCCAACCTTGCTCCAATGGAGCCTTGACTGCAGGCAGGGAAGAGAGAGATAGAGAGGGAGGGGGAAAAGTGGAGAAGCAGATGGGCGCTTCTCCTCTGTGCCACGGCCGGGAATTGAACCCAGGACTTCCACATGCGGGGCTGATACTCTACCACTGAGCCAGCCGGCCAGGGCCATTATGTAGTTCTTGGAGCTGGTAAATCAGAGGATTATCTGACTGTTAGCAGAAATATCTCAGGAACTTTGATCCCTCCCACTACCCTCATGCAGAGTACAGCATTCTCCCTCATGCCCAGTTTTGCTTTCCACAACGGTTTTAGTTAACCTGTGGTCAGCCATGGCCTGAAAAAAAGTTAAATGGAAAATTCCAGAAACCAAGCAGTTTATAAGTATTAAATTGGTTGCCATTCTGAGTAGCATGATGAAATTTTGTGCTGTCCTGCCTGAGATAGGAATCATCCATCCCTTTTCTACTTTTCCATGCTGTATATGCTACTTGCCTGTTAGTCACTTAGTAGCCATCTCAATTATTAAATCTACTGTTGTGGTAGTGCAGTGCTTGTGTTCAAGTAACTCTTATTTTACATAATAATAGCCCTAAAACACAATTTGGATATGCTAAAGAGAAGCACTTTATAAGTGCTTCCCTTAACTAAAAAGGTAAAAGTTTTTGACTTCCTAAGAAAAAAATATATGCTGAGGTTACTAAGATCCTACAGTAAGAATGAATCTTCTGTCCATATAGTGTGGAAAAGGAAAAATAATTAGTGCTTGTTTTTCTGTTGCACCTCAAGCTGCAGGAGTTTCGGTCACTGTGTGATAAGTGCTTAGTTAAAATGGAGAAGATATTAAATTTGTGGGTGGAAGACACGAAGAGAAAATGTGTTCTGATTGACAGTAATGTGTTGCGCCAGAAAGCATTGAAGTCTTCAGCAAGGGATCCCTGAAAGGAGTGATACCAAGCCCTTTACTGCCAGTAAGGGATGGTCACACAGACTCAGGAATAGATTTGGCATTTTATCATCTCACATCATCACAAGAAGAAGGATGATGAGTACAGTACAGTAAGATATTTGGAGAGAGCCCACGTTTACATAACTTTTATTGCAGTATATTATAATTGTTCTAGTTTATTGTTATTGTTAATCTCTTAAAGTAATTTATATATTAAATGTTATCATAGCTATGTATAGGAGAAAAACTATACATAGCTATGATAATGTTTAATGTAGTTTAACTTTATTTTAATAAAGTTAGCATAGTTCTTTTCCTATATATGGATGAGGAGAAACATAGATGATTCTGATCTTGTTTTATTGTTATTAGAATTGACATACTTAACACTTAAATGAACATTTTGAATGGTGTGTGTTTTTTGGACCATAGTCCAGGGTACTCAGATCGTGTTTCTGTCAGCTGTTATATATCCTTTCAAAACTTACTTCATAAGAGTCATTTAAAGGGGTGAAAAATCAGTCTAAAGTAAGAAATATTATACATTGCTGGTGTACTGTCATTGAAGACGTTTCAAACAAGGTAGATCACCTTTTTTTTTTCCTTTTAAAAAACTGTGATAAAATATACTTTACATAAAATGTACTGGCCCTGGCTGGTGCCTCCATGGATAAAGGATCTGCCTGGCATGCCCGTGGCTCAGGTTCGATTCCTGGTCAAGGCACACACATCCGCTTCTCTTCCCTTTCTTCTCCCCTTTCTCTCTTCCCCTCTTCAAGCCAGTGGCTTGGCCCCAGACGGGGTTTTCCAGGAGGACCCTGGTTGGGGCACATGTGGGAGTCTGTCACACTATTTCCCTCCTCTCATGAAATAAACAAACAAACATTCTTCTAATACTCATTAATTTTCAAACAAGTAAATATTTTAATTACTATTTAATTTTGCTTTGCAATGAATTGTAATTAGCAGTCTTTCACTTATTTATATATCTAGCCATCTGGGACTTATTTTTATTTTATATTACTATAAAAGTATTGAATGGTATCTAGCTTTTGTATTTTAAGTAAATTAAAATTGAGATCATTTTTAGAAAGTTTCAGCATCTTTTTTTTAGGTCATTTGTGATTTCAGTTTGGTTATAAAATATTTTATTATGTCTGTTATTGTGTTAGGGTCTTCAAATAATTTTGAGAAGTAGAAAAAGTTCTCTAGGGTCTGTTTATATGAGAACTGAAAATATTTAAAATTTCCTCAATTAAAATTTTCTAGTTAGTCTCAGAGAACCAACAGTGCATAGCTTAAGTAACTAGAGAATGTTAATGTTGATCACATTTATAGCATAAACACAAATAACTATTCGTGGGTGGTTGGGTTTGATTTTGTTTCTTATAGTGATTGGTGGTGGTGGTTTCTACTAGTTGTAATGTTTTTAGAACTTTTAGACATTATATTTAGTCATTATTGCTCTTCTGTTTAGTACCATCTCCCTTTCACAAAAAATCCAGGAGTTGGAGGAGTCTTAACCATATGTTTAGCCTAAATGTCTCTAGGGAAATGACTCCCTATAAAGTTAAAATAATACATATCTTTAAAGTGTCAGTAATCGTTAAGGGTTCTTCATGTGTCTTTGAATCAGTTATTTTACTAAACTGAGTAGTATCTTTAACATTATGAAAGTACAGGTATTGATCGACTTACGACCTATGCAATTTACGACCATTTGACTTCACGACCACCATTCGACTGCACAGCCACAATCGCTAGCCATGACTGCTCCGTGTCTGGAGCAGTTTTTGTATGCACCTGTATTTTGTAATTTTGTATGTTTTGCAAATATCAAACCAATTATACTGGTAATGCAGTGTTTTACTTAAACCTGACGAATGTAAAAATAAGAAACAAAATGGTGTAGAGAGGATACAAATGGCATAAAATGAACAAAGAAAATTATGATATATAACAATAATGAAAGAAAATTATGATAAAATATGACTTAAAGATTTTTATAACATCATTTCACAGTACTGTACATATAGCCTACTCAACTTACAACCAAATCGTGTTATGACCGGTCTGTCAGAACCAATCGTGGTCGTAAGTCGAGCACTAGTTGTAGAATAATATGACTGCTTACTAAGGACAAATATCTACTGATAGAACCAAAATAAAAAATTTCCTTTTATTTCACTTATAGACATCTGGTAAGGGTTTTAGCAGCATGAAGTTGGTTCTTATCTATATCATGATGACAAGTATAGGTATTGAAATGGTAGAAAAGTAGGAAGTTAGGTATAGGTAGACATAGTATAAATGGGTGTTTAAAAGCAAGATCAG
The DNA here is from genome assembly GCA_037038555.1 of Rhynchonycteris naso. Taxonomy (NCBI): domain Eukaryota; kingdom Metazoa; phylum Chordata; class Mammalia; order Chiroptera; family Emballonuridae; genus Rhynchonycteris; species Rhynchonycteris naso. The sequence continues at coordinate 240,388,291 of CM072999.1, read as the reverse complement.
AGTGTTCTAGTTTATTCTTATAATCTGTATTTAGTCCGTTTCAATTTTATCACTGTTTACCAGCTGTATTAAGTTTCTATTATATTAACCTGAAATATGCTAGAGAAAATAAACTAAGAAAAAATAAATTAATTTTTCTGTTTTTTCATTTGACTTAATAACATTTCAAGATCAGACTAGTCTTGTATTCCAGGCTCAGAGTGCCAGAAAAATAAATAATGCACAATACTTAGGCTTATTTTCAATACTCTTGTTTGTTTTGGCCAATTAAATGAATTTTAGTGATGGCTTCTATATAGGAGGGGGCAATAACTCCTATAAATACCAATTTCCAAATAGTGTCTCTCCGTTCCAGCCCATCACAACAGTTTTAAAACCTGTTTTTGTTTTTGTTTTGTTTTGTTTCTTTATTTTGTTTTTTTTTAACAGGAGAGCCAGTGTAACTCCTTCAAGACTGGAGTGACACACTCTGCGTCTGCATCTGCCGCATGTGAGTTCTCATTTTGGCAGCAGCACTCTGCTAGGCTGGAACCTCTGTAGAGGTTTGCCCCTCACCCTTTTTTTTTCTAAAGTCTGTAAAAATCTACCATAGTGTGTCTTGGTGGCAAAAGTAAAAAGTGCACGAGAATTCCAGACTTTCCTGCAGGAAGTTTTGGCTTATTCCCAAGGCACTCTCTCCTCTAACCTTAGTTCTGTCTGGTATGATCAGCAGCTACTCAAACAGAGCTCACAACTTTCATCCCCACAACATGCAGTGGATTTCTTCTGAAGAACTGTTTTTTCCTTGCAGAAGATGGGGTAAAGAATATCTTTAAATGCTCTCGGTAGCTTAGCTTTCAAAGCTTCGGTTGTTCTCTTTATAGGCTAGTTATGTAACCTGAGAACACTGTGTGCTGCCCTAGTAGCTGAAGCAGCCCTCTTTTTGGACTTTGGCCCTTAAAATAACTTTTGTCTTTGCATACTGGGTACATTAGGATAGGCTGAGGACTTTCTGGAGGAAGAAATAAGCAGTACATGTGTGAGATTATGTTTACTTAGATGAGCTACTAGTTGTGTTTTGGGAAGTCAGTTGTAAGAGGTGAGCTTGAAACTATGCATCATTTATTGGCCAGTTTTGTGAGAGAAATTGAAATAAGAACCTTTGTAGCTGTGGAGAGGCCTGGTGTTCTATAGTCAGAGGTAATGTGTGTGGTACCCCACATGTTAGTGCTGGCCTCATTTTAAAAACAAAGGAATTTTATACTTTTTATCTATGTATTTATTTACTTATTTTTCAAGGAACAGTGGTACTTTGTAGGCTTAAGGAAAGTCGTTTTTGCTATTAGGCTAGAACAAATTGTGATTATTCCCAAGGGACACTTAGAGCAAAACATCTAAATTCGTGTTCTGTGCAGCTGCAGTCTGCTTCTCCAGCCCTGGTTGTACTTACTCCCTGGCAGATGATTTAATGACCTGGGAGTTCGTGTTACTGAAATGATTATCCCAGAAGCTTATGAGAAAATGTCAATAGCTTGTAGTTCTTACTGATTAATATAGAGCTTAGTGAAATAGACAGTGATGTCAAAGTGGACCTTGGACTCTGCTAAGTCTATTCCTATCTGTGACTAGAGCAATTGATTTAGGGCTAGAGAAAAGAAATATGAGGGATAGTAGTGGATTTCAGTGCCCAAGCTTATGTTTTGGTGGGCTATGCAATTTAGAAATTCATTTTTAGCAGGGTAGTGTAGTATGCCCTACCACAGAGAGCTTTGGTTGAGACCTAGGGAGACCTAAAGTCTGGCTTCAGCTGTGTTTGTACTTGCTATGTAATTTCAGGTTAGCAAATGGGGAAGATACATCATATTTGTGGGGAGTTCCCTAAACTCATTTAGGGAAAGGAAATTCAGAGTATATCTATAGGTGGAATCTTTAGAAAGTCATCTGAGTTGAATACTGAGTTCTGTCCTGGAATAAACACAACATGGCAAGTTTGTAGGGTTTTCCGCTATTCTAGGGTTTGTCCTTGACAAAATAGGGATTTGAGATCCCCCCTTGTATTTTTTTTTTCATTAAACATTCTGAATAATTTGATTTGGGTTTCAGTGCAAACTGTCTCATAGACGTGGGTTTAATCACTGTTACTCCATTACTATATAATTACCTGATGCTCGAAATAGGGAAAGTTTTACTCACTTAGGGGTGAGCCTGTGTAGGTGTGTTTAATGTTTGTTTTTTGTCTCTATTCTTAAGGCATATCCAGTAAATTATTCTTTTGAAAAATTAATAATTGGAAACATTTTATATGGGCCAAATCATAAAAGAGTCTGAGGATTATCCAAATTGGTTAGCTATACTGGCATTTTGTTTCATTAAATATTGTTTGAAATAACTGAGGCTTTTGTAGATTTAGAAGTAATATTTTGTTTTAGGGAATTTTGTTAAAATGTTGTTTACTTTCCATTGGGTGGAAGCACTGGGTGGAGTGTGAGAGATGTTTATTTTATATTCTCAAACTAATTCAAATTGACATCAGTAAATACCATGCTTTCCTGCTTTTATGATAATACACCCGCTCTTACCCTGTTAATGTGTATAAATATTTAACATTTCCTTTACCACAGTGTATATCATCTAGATTTAAGAATTCTACACTTGAGGCTTCAACAAGTTTTGGGGAGGGGGTGAAGGGGTAAGGATGGGGCTGAAATTGGGGGTGGGGGTATAGCCAGTTTTGAGAATATTAGCTGGAGTTAGCATTAGAATCAAATTATTAATACCCCTGAGACAACAAAAGAAATGATAGCTTTCTGGAGCACTGTTCTGATGAGATGAGACTCCGCATCTTCGTAAGAACCTTAAAAATTCTAGGCTTTTTAACTATGACAAATGTTAAAGGACTTTGAATGCTTGCATTGCTTTAAAATTTTTTAAATTTATTTTTAAAAATAGATAAATACATTAATGTGTTACAAGTTTTAAAAAATGCAAAAGAAGTTCACAAGGTCTTTCCTTCTTTCTTGTCTCTCAGCCATTCGTCTGCCTTCTGGGGAGGCAACCAATATTATGGTTTCTTTTATGTATTTTCAGAAATATTCTGAAGGATTGCATTTGGAAAGGGAAAGTTGAATTGTACTCATTAAAATACTAGCATTAACTTGTACAGGCAGAGCAATTGCAATGAAAAAAATCAGTTGGAGCCATAGGCTATATGTTAATCCTAAATAGGAGAACTATAGTAATGTAATGATAGTCACATATTTATTTATTGATTTTTCTGGGGTTAGGAAGAAGAGACAGAAACATTTATCTGTTTTATGTGCCCTGACTGGAGAGCAAACCCACAACCTCTATGTATCGGGATGATGCTCTAATCAACCAAACTATCTGGCCAGGGCTAGAATGGATTTGTTTTTGGCCTCATTTGTTATTTAGCAAGATAGCATCTCTCTCTCTCTCTCTTTTTAAAATATGACTTACCCACTCTTTGAGACTGATGGGAGGGTGCTCACCTAAATTTTTCATTTGGAAGAAATTCAAGGAGCAACATTTTCTTTATGCTGAACTGCAGTGATGATTCTAAAGTTCTTTTTATTATAGAAAATTTCAGACATACACAAATACAAGAGAGAAAGCCTCATATTTCAAAATTCATTTTATTTCACCTATAGAAAACAGTATGCTTCTTTGGCAGATAAGTATATATACCATATTTTCACTCCGTAAGACGCATCTGACCATAAGACGCACGTAGGGTTTTAAGGAGGAAAATAAAAGAAATATTCTGAACTAAATGGTGTGTTAAAATACTTAATAAAATATACCACAATAATATTTCAACAATGTAAATTCAACAGCAGTATTAACAACCATTACACTGTTATTAATAATTGAGAAGAGACTTTAGTGTTCAGATACTCTTCTAGTTGTCTGGGAACCCCAGGAACTCATTCATCATCGCTAGTGTCAGAATTTAAGAAGCTCAGTTGTTCACAATCACTGTATCACTTACTTTGCAATTTTCATATATGATACTATCTTTAGTGCCATCTAAGACATTGCTAATGCCACATTTTTTGAATGACCATACCACGGTTTCATTCTGCACTGACTGCCATGATGTTTTCACCCATTCACAAACTTGAGTGATAGTGGGTATCTTCATTCGTCCAGTTGCTGTCAGACCATGACTACCAGCAGCCATCCATTTGTTCTGTTCCACTCTTCTCTCATAAAGACTTTAAACGGTTTGTTGACGGAAACGTAGAGAAGTTGCAACTGGCTAGTAAGACCCCAGGAGATCACTCAGCAGATGCCAGGGATCCTCATACCGCCGAGGTGGGTATGATTATGCTCCCGCTGGCACTTATTCTACATCTGTTTACTGGCGCAGCGCCCCACAGCAGCTAAAAAAAAAAAAAGAACACTCGCTCCATAAGACGCATGGGCATTTTCCCCTCCACTTTTCAGGGGGGAAAGTGCACTGTATGGAGCGAAAAATACGGTATATTATACATATACTTGCACATTCCAGTCCTTCCATAATCACATCTAATAAAATGAATCATAGTTCTTTAATGTCTGACTCCTAGTTCACATCCCGACTTTCCTAATTATCTCAGACATGTCTTTTATGGTTGATTTTGTAGTAATAACTTGTAAAATACAGTTTTGATGACTATAATATTGTTAAGGCTGATGAGAACACAAATTAAATCCTGGCAGATAGAATTATGCTGATTAAAGAAGGAATATAAAGCCACTACCTAGTCAAACAGTAATTCCAAAAATGGACTGGGTTTTCAAAAAGCTCATTTTGGAAGATTCCTACACCAGTTATGCACACCATTGAACCTTCAGCATATATATATATATATAACTACCTACTTTTCTATTTTACTTACATTCTCATGGTTGATACCACAGCTGTGCTTATTAGTTTTCCCCCTCCTGTTAGATTGTGGGCATGACAGAATAGAGGGAAAAGATGTTTGGATTAAATTTCTTAAAAACTATAGGACCTATTCCAAAGTGCTTGAATTTACCTGTTGCTGCTGCTCCTACTATAATATGACCTGTTTCCACAGACTAACAGTTGAGTTTTGTGATTACTTGGGGCAATACAAAACATGGGTTTTAGGTGAAAAGAAGAAAGGTGGCAGATTTAGGAAAAGGGAGGAACTGGGAAAGAGTAGAAATTCATTCATTTGCCTTCTGTTTTAATTTGCTGTTCTTTTAATGAGAACCTCTTCTTTGTGCAGTGTACAAGTCCCCGGAGTATGAGTCCCTTGGTTTTGAGCTTACTGTGGAGAGATTAGTTTCTATTGGCTATCCTCAAGAGCTGCTCAGCTTTGCTTATGATTCTACATTCCCTACCAGGTAATTTAAAAAGATTTTTTGGATTAAGGTCCTTTTATCCCCAAATTAATAATTCCAAGTGCATTCCTGGCCAAAAAATAAATAAAAAGTTTCTTTGTGGTCTTATTGAGTTGAACTTGGTTTATTGTTACTGAAGAAGATCCATTTATGGAAAAGAAAAGGGATTAAAACTGATGGACAGTAATCAGTCACAAAGAGCAGTTATGCATTCTGCTAATACTCTTGGCTTGGTAATCGGGAGCCTCTTGACAGTTTGCATTAATGGATTTGATAGGAAAGATTTAAGATTAAGAAAGATGTTAATTTGGGAGATCACCAGCATATATGTCCCATATATACCATCTAATGGAGGGACATGTAATCCAACTCAGTTGTCCAAGGAAATTAAAAGACTGTTTTCGAATGAAACCAGATGTAGTAAGAGGAATTATAGTTTACACCTTATTCCTTCCAGTAAACAGTTGTGATTATATTTCTAGACAGAGTAAATATTTTTCATTTACTCACTTAAGCCTCCAGGGTTATGTTGTTTAGGGACATACTAGAGTTGCCATAAAGCTTGAATGAGATGAGTTTGGTTCATGGTGACTGAGTGATGTAAGATTATTGCCTGTATTTGCATTATTGATAATGCTTTCATTTTCACATAGGGGACTTGTCTTTGATACACTGTATGGAAATCTTTTGAAAGTTGATGCTTATGGAAACCTCTTGGTCTGTGCACATGGATTTAACTTCATAAGGGGGTGAGTACAAAGAAACCTTTTAACCTGTTACTAATGTTTTTATAGTTAAACAATATGAAGATGACAGTGTTTACCTGATTTAATATACTTTACTATTTATTATTAAAGAGCAATTCTTTTACATAAGGATACTTAACAATTATTTATTAGACAGTTAAGACCCAAACTGACTTAAATATGTGGCTAGCAGTTTCCTTTTGTTTAAAATAACTGCTTTCTAATTATACAGCATCCAACAAAGCTAATCTTGAAACTTGCCCCCAAAAAACTGTAAGTGGCTTTGACTTATTTGAAATTCTAAGATTTTCATTTTCTCCTTTTTAATACAGTTCTCAGGTAGCTGCTCAGAAGAGGTATGTACATAAAAGTGCTTTGAAAAATTTAAGACTACAATGTAAATTACTAAGATTTTTTTAACAGTGCATTATTTTTTATATTCTAATGAATAGCTTCAGATATTTATGTTAAAATTTAAAATGGATTATAAATGAATACAGGGTGATATTTCAAACAAATAAGGATAAACTTTTTTTTACAGGGACAGAGAGAGAGTCAGAGAGAGGGATTGATAGGGACAGACAGACAGGAATGGAGAGAGATGAGAAGCATCAATCATTAGTTTTTCGTTGCTGTCAACACCTTAGTTGTTCATTGATTGCTTTCTCACATGTGCCTTGACCGCGGGCCTTCAGCAGACCGAGCCACCCCTTGCTGGAGCCAGCGACCTTGGATCCAAGCTGACGAGCCTTTTGCTCAAGCCAGATGGGCCCGCGCTCAAGCTGGCGAGCTCGGGGTCTCAAACCTGGGTCTTCCGCATCCCAGTCCGACACTCTATCCACTGCGCCACCGCCTGGTCAGGCTAAACTTTATTTTTATAATCAGAATATTTTCATTATTTTTACTAATTTGGACTCTCTACCCTAGTACACAGCAGATAAAATTTCATGTCAATTTTTTGGTGAAAACATCCCAATTTTCTTTTTAAAAATCACAATGCCACCATTTGAGAACTTCTATAATTGTGGCTTTAGAGTTACACATTTTTCTCTACTGTACTTACCTAATTTATCACTGACACTGTGTTAGGGTCAGAGCAACTTTTAAGACCAAAATAGGTTATGTGTCAGTCGCTTGTGTAATCTTGCCATGTATTATTGATTCTCAATGACAAAGTAATAAAAACTGCACAGTCTACATTGAAATTGTTAAAGAGATGATGTCTTTTTGGTAAATAACATTTTGTGATAAGAGGCACAAACTGAAACTGTACTGATGTTTCCTTTTATTTTTAAATTATTTTAGCCAGGTGTGGGAGAGGGAGAGAGATGAGAAGCATCATGTAGTCACTGCAGTTTAGTTGTTCATTGACTGCTTCTCATGCTTGCCTTGATGGGGGTGGGGAGTTCGGGGGGTGGGGGCTCCAGTTGAGCCAGTGACCCCTTGCTCAAGCCAGTGACCTTGGGCTTCAAGCCAGTGACCATGGAATCATGTTGATGATCCCACACTCAAGCTGGCAATCCTGTGCTCAAGCTGGTGAGCCTGTGCTCAAGCTGGATGGGTCTATGCTCAAGTCAGCAACCTCAGGGGTTTGAACCTGGTACTCTGGGTTTCGAACCTGGTATCTCTGGGTCCCAGGTCGACGCTCTATCCGCTGTGCCACCACCAGTCAGGCTAGAATTTCCTTTAAATCTGAGGTCACAGCAAAGCCCTACTTAGAACTGAAGCATTTTATGCAAGAATCTTCAGCTTATATTACACAGGCTCAAAGATTTCCAAGTATACATGTGAGAAAAGTGTGAAGTAAACCACCCCACCTTGATACATCTGGACAGGCCTCTTTCACTGTCATATCTGCCCCTTCACTGTTCCTCTAATGAGGGTTCATTCAAGATCCATGAATATCATAAAAAAAAAAAAAAAATTAAAAAAAAAAAAAGATGCCTGACCTGTGGTGGCGCAGTGGATAAAGCATCAACCTGGGAACACTGAGGTCGCCAGTTCAAAGCCCTGCACCGGTCTGGTCAAGGCACATATGGGAGTTGATGCTTCCAGCTCCTCCCCCCTTTCTCTCTCTCTCTCTCTGTGTCTCCTCTCTAAAATGAATTAAAAAAAAAAAAAAAATTAAAAAGATCCATGAATATCAGGGTGCAAGATTTAGAACACGAAGTGGTTGCAAACAGTACTAGCAACCTAAGCTATTGTACATATGGTTATTGTCATGATAACTCAGAATGCCAGTGAAGATGAAGTCACATTATATTGGTTAATGGCTGAAAAGGGATTTTTGTGTTATGGGGGGAGGGGTAGTCAAGGAAGAAAAGGAAGAGAAGCAGTTCTATAAATAGTATACAGTTAGAGTTACTAACTCAATATCCACACATCTTCTTTCTTTCCCTAACTAAGCTAGTAAAGTTTCCAAATAGCTCCTTTGGAAGTATATTTAGTAGTGTTTCAAAAATAAGTTACTTATGGATAAATGAAGATCATTCAACCAGCACTTAGTACTATATAGCCTTTTTTTTCTTTTTTCTTTTTTTTTGGGGGGGGGTGACAGTGACAGAGAGAGGAACAGATAGGGACAGACAGACAAAAAGGGAGAGAGATGAGAAGCATCAATTCTTCATTGCAGCTCCATAGTCTCCTTAATTGTTGTTCATTGATTGCTTTCTCATAGGTGCCTTGCCGGGGAGGGGGGGTTACAGCAGAGCGAGTGACCCCTTGCTCAAGCCAGCGACCATGGGGTCATGTCCATGATCCCATGCTCAAACCAGCGACCTCACTCTCAAGCTGGTGAGCCCACGCTCAAGCTGGTGACCTTGAGGTTTCAAACCTGGGTCCCCCGTGTCCCAGTCCGAAGTTCTATTCACTGCACCATTGCCTGGTCAGGCAGCACTATATAGTCTTGAGAGTCAAAAGGAAAAGTCCATGGAGAAGAAGAGAGAGACAGAACAGAAGATGAGGGAGAGAGAGATATTGAAGTAGATGGTAGACAGGGCTGGAAGGGGTGTTAGGGCTCTTATCAGGCAGCGCCTTACATGCTTTGCTGATTTGGGGACTCTTGGACAATGGCAAAGGCTTTTAAAATTTTAGAATAGAATAATGTTATCCTAGGGTAGCAGAAAGTCTGTACTATGTATAACTTTTTCATCCAAGTTTAGCATTCCTTCCTTTATAATACATTACCTCCTCCGAATTAATTTTCATTTAAAATCTATATTAGTGTGATTTGACAATTTAAACAAAATGTAATTGTTAACTACATTTTTAAGTCAGTTTGGGTTCTAATTGCTTAATAACTGTTAACTATCCTTATGTAAAGGAATTACTCTTTAATGTGGGAAGAAACAGGAAGGTGTATCATCTTACTCAACCTAAGGAAAGCACATCATTACCATTCCCTTTCACCTTAATTTTCATTACAGAAAATCTTAGAAGGCTAGAAGATGATATATTCTACAAAGTTATTCTTTATTGGAACTGTTATTTCCCATGAGTGGCAAAGACAGAAAATAATGTGGCTTTATAGTCCTAACTAAAGTTTATGCCATTTGTATTTAACAAACCCAAGCAGGACTTTACCCAGGTTACTCTGAGTATTTGGTGTTATTTAGATTTGCTATCTCCATAAATTCACAATGATAATTGTGCAGTTCAAAATTTTTTATTTATCGATTTTTAGAGAGAGGTGAGAGAGAGAAACATCAATTTGTTGTTCCACTTATTTATGCATTCATTTGTTGATTCTTGTATGATATGTGCCCTGACCGAGGGTAGAACCTGCAACCCTGGCCTAAGGGGACAGTGCTCTAACTGACTGAGCTCCATGGCCAGGGACAGAATTGTGTTTTCTTATATTTTAGTTTTTCTCCCTTTCAGTTTCTCTGTAATATTTTAGTTAATACTATCCCCTTCCTCTTCTTTCAGTGCTTCATTTTCTTCCAAGGTTCTCAGGCATATCTATCAACTTCAATTTCACTGGCTTTTTTCTTTTAAACCCTAAGTGTTGTCCATGAATATATTCTCTGTCTTCCCTTTCCCTGGACTGTGTCAGATAGACAGGGACAGATAGGGACAGACAGACAGGAAGGGAGAGAGATGAAAAGCATCAGTTCTTCGTTGCAGCATCTTAGTTGCTGATTGATTGCTTTCTCATATGTGCCTTGACTACATATGAGAAAGCAGTGTAGTCAAGGCAGGGGACTACAGCAGAGCGAGTGACCTCTTATTCAAGCAGCAACCTTGGGCTCAAGCTGGTGAGCCTTGTGTAAACCAAACTAGATGAGCCCATGCTCAAGCTGGTGACCTCAGGGTTTCTAACCTGGGTTCTCTGTGTCCCAGTACGACACTCTATCCACTGCGCAACCACCTGGTCAGGCTCTCTGGACTCTTTAAGTGGGTGCCTCTAACAGTTTTCATGGCTTCACATTCTATCTGTGCATAGATGTTATCTCTCAAACCTGAATCGCTGTTTAAGTGTTTGATCCTTGTTTCTAATTGCCTGTAAAAATCTGTTTACTTTAAGCTTAATGTATCCATAATAAAACTCCTTTTACATCTACCTTATCCAGTTTTCATATTTCTGCTAATGGAACCATTACCCTCTGAGAGATACCTTAATGTGAACATCATTATCTTTGTTTTTAAATTTTATCTCTTTTTTGAACATCATTATCTTTGATTTTTTTATATCCCTTATCTGCCACATCCAGTCAGATGCTGGTCTTGCTCATTTTACTTTGACAGACCCTCTTGAATACATTCTTCCTTTAATTTCCTTTGCCATTACTCTAGGATAGGTCCCTACTGCTCATCTGGACCACTGCAGTGACCACTTAACTGATTTCATAGTCCTTTGACTCAGTTAGCTTTTGTGGCATAATAAATTACTTCAGGATTTAGTAGCTTAAACAATGACCATTTTATTTAAGTTCAAAATTCTGAGAGTCATCTGGACATTTCTGCTGGGGTTCCTCAACTGATCTGGAATGGCATCTCTCACATGTCTGGCTATTGGCAGCCTGTCAGCTGGGGTGCCTCATTTCTGCATGTAGCCTTTTCTTCTCCAGCAGGTTCTCTCTCATTTACACAGCAGTCTCAGAGTTCCCAGTGCAGCAAGGATAGGTAAGCCCCAGTGCACAGTTTTCTAAGTCTCTGTTTGGATCCCATTTATTGCTATTCCATCCTGTATTCAAGGATGGAGTCTCATAATTGGAGGAACTACAAAGTCATCAGAAAGAGATAGGAAGAATTTGTAGCCATTTTTGCAACATAACACATTTATTTTTCCATTTTATCCTAAACTGCAACTGATTTAATATTTTTATAGTTCAGCTCTGCTGACTTGATCCCTCCACTTGAACACAGCCAGTGATTCTCTCTTGCCCTTGAATGAAGTATTAAGAATACCATGATCTGCCTCAATTTATTTTTCTAGTTTTATTTTTCTCTTCTCCCCTTTCTTTACTCAGATTGGACTAGCTTCTGAATTGGTCTACCCAGCCTTTAAGACCAGCTCATATGACACCATTTTCATGAATCCATCCTAAATTATTCTCTCCTCACCCTTTAAGTGGAAACGGTCTCCCCTTCCTGAGTTTTCTGATAGCTCTTTGCACCTTTCTTGTGGTAGTTGTAATTTTTTTACCTTGTTATAATTGTCCCATACCAGACTAAAAATTTTTTACGGGCTGGAACCTGAGTTTTTTCATCTTCATGGGTAATGTTTATCTACCTTGCATGTAGCCATCAGAATATTTGAATGATGAATATTTCTCACAGTTATTATAATGTTAGTTTTTTGAGTATCAATTAATTAAATTTTTTTTCTTTCAGACCAGAAACTAGAGAGCAGTATCCAAATAAATTTATCCAACGAGATGACACTGAAAGATTTTATATTCTGAATACACTATTCAACCTACCAGGTAGACTCATTCTATGCTTCTATACTGATACTATCTCTGATTATTTGTCTTTGCTCAAGGGAAGTAAACTAAGTTTGTATCATTTCACTTATAGCTTCTGAATATCTCTTCTTCATTTTCAGAAACCTACCTGTTGGCCTGCCTAGTAGATTTTTTTACTAACTGTCCCAGATATACCAGGTATGTACATGCTGTAATTTTCTTCCAGTTGATTTTTTTTTAAAAAAATTAATGTACAGGGTTTTAGAGAACTGGCCATTGTAGGTCTTTTCTGCTTTTCTGAAGTGAATTTAGTGCTAGTGAGAGATGCCTCATTGCCAGCCTGAGAGATGGAACAGCACCAGCAGCTCCATGCAGGCTCTCACCTCCCACTCGGCCCCTCTCCTTGCCAGTGTGCTGCAGCCATGTTTGGAAGGGACCACTTCTGATTGGCTTCTCCTGGGAATGAAGACGGCCAGCAGAGGTGCTAATTGTGACAACTGAGTGGGAGGTTTGTGTGATGATTATCTGTCCAAGCAGAATTACACTAAAACCCCCCTACTCATTTCACAGCAGCTACCCAGGAGCCATTCAGGGATGGTAACTTAGTTTAATTCCCAGGTCCAGCAAGATTTGATTGAGGAATAAATATTATTTAGCCTTCCTAAAGTGAAATTTTGCTTAAGTCTCCAATAAGTTATCTGTCCTTTTCCCTTTTAGGGAATTGCATAACCACTGCTGAAAGTTCAGCCATATGTACCATAGTTGGCTAACTTCTATCCTCTATGCCTTAACCTCTTCTTGGCACTAGAGTTGGTAGAGTGCTAAGTCACTAGCTAAATAGAAAATAGGCAGTACCTTTGTGTCTACAGACAACAGAAAAGTCAGGGTGGAACCTAAATTACCAATTTTAAGTTAGAAATGTTTCTTTGATGTTTTTCAAAAGTGATCTGTAAAAGAACTTGATATTTTTTAATGGGCCTTTTAGCTTCCATTCAGTATATTCTGTCACTTTGTATTTGTTCACAGTTATTGTATTCCATTGAACACTAGAGTCATCTCTGGTAGGCAAAATGGATTTCCATTAGGGAGTAATTATTTTCCTAATTAGGCAGCACCTTGATCCATGTGATAATGGAACCTTTGGGTCCCTGGGCAATGTGTGATATTTTATTTACCCTCCGTTGGATTCCCTGTCATGTTCTTTTCATCTTTCTATAGCTGTGAAACAGGGTTTAAAGATGGGGACCTCTTCATGTCTTATCGGAGCATGTTCCAGGATGTCAGGGATGCTGTTGACTGGGTTCATTACAAGGTACCTAGGAGCTGCTGCCTTACCTGCTTACTCATTGGCTGTGTTTGATATAGCGGAGTTTTCCCTCTTAAAAACAAACAAAATGGATTTGCCCCTTAGTGATAGTAGCTCTCTAAAATACTTTTGTTCTTGTCTTTGATTGTCCTGCTTTCAGAGGTAAAGCTGATCTTTTCTTAATGGTGGTGCTTGGTTTCTAGGTCTTATTATAGTTTGTATTCCCCAAACATACTTAGAAGAGATTTAAGTATTAATATTATACTTGCTGTATCCTGTGGGGATAATTATGATCCATTTTATTTCGAATACCTCCCACTTACCTGATAACATTAACAAATACTGTAGTTGCATTTACTATAAATTTTACTGAGTAAAATATGAAATGTCTTTTGATTTCTAGTTTAAAATAAAAATAGTTTTATATTTTAAAACATTTTGGAGGCAGATTTGGAACTAATCACATCTGTTCATTTATCCTGGTCTTCTCTATTGTGTTTGCTTTCCAGTTGGGTAAATACTTAAATGGGTTGACAGTAGACATAATAGTCTTAAAAACTGTTAAAAGCCTGCTTTTGTTCTTATTTTCTTTTTTGTTCCCCTAGGGCTCCCTTAAGGAAAAGACAGTTGAAAATCTTGAGAAGTATGTAGTCAAAGATGTAAGTAATAAGGGGAAGTCTGCATGATAGCTTACTTTACCTATTAGGGAAATTAATAACAAGCCTACTTATAATGAAATATATAAGGGAAGGTATTTTTATCTTGGCATAATATACGCCAAGTATAATTACCAGGAGTTTTCAGCCATAGCATAGGGCTAGGTACAGCTTTTCCTGCTTGTTGATAGTCAGGAAGGCTCAGTATTCCATTTGTCCGTGTAGCTCTAATTATAATAGCAGCTGCAGGGGTGACTGTGTGCTGAGTGACTGCATGCATTCTCTCCTTTAATATTCATGCAACCCTGACTTAGCTACTGTTATCTCTGCTTTATTAATGAAAAAACTGAGGAATAAAGGGATTAAATAACTTGACCAAGTTCATACAGTTAGTAGTAACCCAAATCATAACCACCATGCTAGATCATCTAAAAAATGTACATATATATCTTATTTAAATTGTCTTTTAACCTGTCAACAGGAAGTAATAATGAAAGTTTTAAAATATATACATTAGTGGAAAACCTAATAAAGTTCAGGAAAATCTGTAATTATTAGTATTGTGTCAATGTTAATTTCTTAGTTTTGGTAAGTCTGCTGTGGTTATGTAAGATGTTAATATTAAGGGAAGCTGGATGAAGATTTTTTTTATTTATTTTTTTATTCATTTTAGAGAGGAGACACAGAGAGAGAGAGAGAGAGAGAAAGGGGGGAGGAGCTAGAAGCATCAACTCCCATATGTGCCTTGACCAGACCAGTGCAGGGTTTCGAACTGGAGACCTCAGTGTTCCCAGGTCGACGCTTTATCCACTGCGCCACCACAGGTCAGGCTGGATGAAGATTATATGGAAACCCTCTCTATTATACTGCTTACAGAAATTAGGGGATATTTCAAAATGAATATGAAGCAATAAAATATCCCTTAATTTTTGTGAGCAGTATATTTTCACAACTTTAAGTCTGAAATTATTTCAAAATGAAAAGTAAACACACACTTCCTTTTCTTTTTTTTTTTTACAGGGACAGAGAGAGAGTTAGAGAGAGGCATAGATAGGGACAGACAGACTGGAACGGAGAGAGACGAGAAGCATCAATGAGTTTTTCATTGCCGTTGTGACACCAGTTGTTCATTGATTGCTTTCTCACACATGCCTTGACCGCGGGCCTTCAGCAGACCGAGCCACCCCTTGCTGGAGCCAGCGACCTTGGGTCCAAGCTGACGAGCTTTTTGCTCAAGCCAGGTGGGCTCGCGCTCAAAGCTGGTGAGCTCGGGGGTCTCGAACCTGGGTCTTCTGCATCCCAGTCCGACACTATCCACTGCGCCACCGCCTGGTTAGGCACACTTCCTTTTCTTACAGAGGAAAAGCAGCATAATGCAGTATTTTCTCAAAGTATTTTGGGAAAGATTTCTTATTGTTTTCAGTCTGTGTACCTCCTGTTTCCCCTCCACTCCCACCTCAATCCTAGTTGTTTCACAAAGAACACTGAGGGGTTCAGGAGAGGTCCAGGAGAGTTTCCACAAAGGAGCCTATTCGCCGTGAGAGAAGGAAAATGTGTTTTTCTTTCTGGTTATATGAGGAGTTAGAATTTCCTTATGTATCTACAGGCGGGTCTGTGCTTTCTAGATTGTATCCTGCACATGTCATTTCAATTCTGCAAGGTATTTTTTTAAAAAATGAAAGTACATAAAGTGAAGCTGTATCTAGTAGTTTCCATGTAGAGGATTTTTTTGGTAATGTTTAAAATCAGCTTCTCCTGATCTCTGACACATCTAATTGACATACTTGACATACTAAGATTACAAGGTAATCTAAACTCTTTCCTGAGGCAGACATGAGGAATGAGATATGTTTTTAATAAGCACATAATTTTTATGCATCATTTTATATATAAAATCTATGTTAAATACACCATGTTAGTACTTAATTTATGCATGATGATAATGTGGTCTTCTAAATGCAAAACTCAGAAACCATCCAGCCAGCTTTTGCAGGGCATCTCCTGTTCTTATTTCAGTGGATAAAAGTTTAGTATATGACTAAAATACATATGTATTTGTGTTTCACCCATCATTATATTACATTTCAGGGAAAACTGCCTTTGCTTCTGAGCCGGATGAAGGAAGTAGGGAAAGTATTTCTTGCCACCAACAGTGACTATAAATACACAGATGTAAGTGTTTAATATTCATACTTGTTTATTTATACAGAGGAATTTTTTTGGCCTAAAGAACTGTGAAGATAATGAGGAGGATAGTTTATTAAGGGTAGTTTTTGCCATTTCTTTTTGAAAGCAGTGAAAAGAGCAAAATTATCTAACACAAGATCTATATCGGAATGATTTTCAACTTTTTCTTTTATTTTGTCTTTATTTTTTCCTTTTTATTTCTTTATTTTTATTGAATCCAGAGGAAGGGGGGTAAGGGGGAAACAGAAGCATCCATCTGTTTCTGTATGTGCCCTGGCCAAGGACCGAACCAGCCATCTTTGCATTGCAGGACAATGCTCCAGCCAAGTGAGCCATCCAGCCAGGTTTTTTCAAGTTTTTCTAAGCTTTTTTTTTTTTTTTTAATGTTTTATTTATTTATTTTTTTACAGGGACAGAGGGAGAGTCAGAGAGAGGGATAGATAGGGACAGACAGACAGGAATGGAGAGAGATGAGAAGCATCAATCATTAGTTTTTCGTTGCTGTTGTGACACCATAGTTGTTCATTGATTGCTTTCTCACACGTGCCTTGACCGCGGGCCTTCAGTAGACCGAACAACCCCTTGCTGGAGCCAGCGACCTTGGGTCCAAGCTGATAAGCTTTTGCTCAAGCCAGATGGGCCCGCACTCAAGCTGGTGACCTCGGGGTCTCGAACCTGGGTCCTCCGCATCCCAGTCCGACACTCTGTCCACTGCGCCACCGCCCGGTCAGGCGCATTTTTTTTTTTTTTAATTCAGTGAGGAGGGAAGGCAGAGAGACAGACCCCTGCAAGTGCCCTTACCGGGATCTACCCGGCAAGCCCACAGGGGGCGTTGCTCTGTTGCTCAGCAACCGAGCTCTTCTCAGTGCCTGAGGTAAAGCCGTGGAGCCATCCTCAGCTCCGGGGCGAAATTGGTCCTGCTCCAATTGAGTCATGGCTGCAGGAGGGGAATAGAGAGAGAGCAGCAAGAGGGGAAGGGATGGAGAAGCAGATGGGCGCTTCTCCTACGTACCCTGACCGGAAATCAAACTCAGGACATCACACGCCAGGCAGACACTCTACCACTGAGCCAACCGGCCAGGGCCTCTAAGGATTTCTTTTGACTATTTTCCCTGATTAAAATTGGCTACTTGAACATTTTAATTTGGGGGTTTAAACAACTGTGCTAATCAAAAGGCTTCTGTATGTCTTTGGCATGTCATTTATGTAAATGTAAGTCATTCCCTTTATTGCCCTCCTTCCAGGCAGCAATAGATAGTGCAAAGATGTTTTGATTCTTAGCCATCAAAATTTACTACTGCTTAACTTACATATTGTTTTGTTTGTTTTTGCCATAATTAAAGCATGTAGGAAAGCCGATTTAACTCAACTTCATCTTACTTTTGCTAGGACAGTTATAAGTTCATAGTACCAGCAAGCAGCTCATACTTCCCAAGCCTCTTTATGTAAGATCTTGACTTAGAAATCTGGTGATTTGGAATAAGCAGCCTTACAAAGCCAGTGGCTGACTGTCTTGGTTAGTAAGGAGTGTCTAGGAACAGTAGTAAGGAGGCTAAGGTATGTTATTTCATGTGAGTCATTAGTTTTCTCCGTTCTCAGAAGACCCTTAGTTCCAAAAATGTGTTGTAGTCCACTAGGAGAATTAGATAGGGGTCTGGATGAATCTGTACAAGATTGTCTCCTAGAAGAAACCCATGTCCTACTGAGAATGTCAGAAGCTTTTGTATCTTTGTTATGATGAAGCATTAATTTATAGCTTTCGTAAACTTTAGTGAAAATGAGAATGTAATGAATCCTATATTGAAAGATATGTCTTATGAAAAGTTTATGTGTGATTGTAGTGGTTTATATCTTTTGTAGAAGTAGTATATGGATCTTATGTTGGATTTTTTCTCCCCAGAAAATTATGACTTACCTGTTTGATTTCCCACATGGCCCCAAGGTACTGTATGTAAGTTAATAGACCATTGCTTTTAGTAATAATGAATATATTTAATCACCCTGGAATATTGACATTAAGGAATTAGGATGCACTCAGAAATCTTCATTAGCATTTGAGTTAATGCAGATGCAGGTATAATTTAAAGTCACTAGCAATTTAAAAAATTAATAGAAATAAAAGAGACGTTCATGTGGCAGTTAGTAGAATAACATCAAAATAATTTTATGCCCAAGAACTTCTATGCAGAGTTAAGTTTGGAATTTTCAGGTTAAGGAAGATAACTTGATGAAAAGAAACAGAAAATAGGTATATTCTTGGCAATTTCTAGGTTCTGCTATTAGTTATTGATGAGTTTTGTGCCAAGGGGACAGTTAAACTTGATAATTAGCAGAGAAGTCTTTATTCCTGCAATGTGACTCACTTAGATTTAAGGAATATTCATTGCAATTTAATCATATTAATTCTAGGCTTTTTCAAGTAAATATTGGTAAATTCCTATTTTGAGATCACCCAAAAGCACAGCATGACCCTAAAGGGTTAATTTCATGGTTCAGTTTTAGGATGGAAATGTTAACGGACATAACCTTTACATATTGCTGTATTTAACCCGTAGTATGAGCTAAAAGTTATGTACCTAGAGCCATCATCCTGAGGTCATAACCAGTAATTTCTCCTAATGGCTCCATGGTATCTGTATACTTCCGTTCTAACACCTGTCTCTCTCTGTCGCTTGGATATTGATCTACATCTTTCCTTTCTTTTAGCCCAGTTCAGAATGTGAGCCCACTTTCTTTCATGTATTAAGTTTCTCTGAAATAAATTAGTAGACGAAATTATATAAAATGATATAGAGATTAGTAATTAATTTATATTTCCACCTTGCCTGCTTCCAAAAGAATGTGGCTTATAATACAACACAATATGTATTTACATAATAAAATAGTGGGATTTTCTGATGGTACTTAAGTGTTTCTACATTCCTTGCATCTGAGAGAGTAATATGCCTTAAAGAGAGGAATGATATTTCAGCGTTTGCCATTTTCCTTCATCAGCCTGGGAGTTCCCATCGACCATGGCAGTCCTACTTTGACCTGATCTTGGTGGATGCACGGAAACCACTCTTTTTTGGAGAAGGCACAGTACTGCGTCAGGTGGATACTGTAAGTTGAGAGGCTGATGTCTGTCTGCTTGCACACTGTCCATGTTTCTCCTTCTCTTCTCTAAGGAAACAGGCATTTTTAACTACTTAGCTGTGTCTCTCTTTTGAAATTATTCTAATACCTTTAGTCTAAATAAAAAAAGATAGCTGAAAAATTCAAAAGAATATAATTCAAAAGTGCCTTTATTTGGTTGCCTAGCCAAGTAGCGTTTTGTGTAGAGATTGTGATCGGATGATAAAGTATTACAAAGTTCATATTCTCTTCTCACAGAAGACTGGCAAGCTGAAAATTGGTACCTACACAGGCCCCTTACAGCATGGTATTGTTTACTCAGGAGGTGAGTCACAGACTTCTCTTCATTTAGTGTACATCTTTGCTCAGACCTCACCATGAAAGCATCAATGTCCTCCTAGCACAGTGGCATGCATACCCTTTAGTATTCTAACGATGTCATCTACTGAAGGTGAATACTTCATTCCCTGCTAATGCAATAGGAGTCAGGGAAAATGGGTTTGAGTTTAGAATGTCCTAACGAATCTTTGTCACTAAAAGGACCTTCCCCTGCCCCGTCTTTCTTGACCCTATTTGAGGCTTTTTCTTAGTGTCCTGGAATCATTTGGGGTTGTTCCCAAGGGGTGGACACCAAGGAGTATTTTGTTGGAGAAACAGTTGAACAAACCAACCTAATGGCAGGTCAGTGATGAGAAAAAGCGGTGGTTCTTTTGAGGGTTACAGTCATCACTGAAGCTGAGACATGTAGTTTTGTTGCTCTTTGATTTGGTCAGCACATTGGAGCTGAAGGCCTTGTCTTCGAGGCAGTAAAAAGAATGATGAGAAAAAGACAATTGTGGCTCTTTGTATTTAAGAAAGGTGAGCCCTTTTTCTAGTGTATTCCTCACATAATTGTAAGAATAAAATTAACACAGCATTTAATGGTTATGAGAATGCTGATTTTTTAATATGGGAAAATTTTTGTTATTTATTCTACCATTTTAGGTTCATCTGATACAATCTGTGATCTGTTGGGAGCCAAGGGCAAGGACATTTTGTATATTGGAGATCACATTTTTGGGGACATTCTAAAATCAAAGAAACGGCAAGGTTGGCGGACTTTCTTGGTGATTCCTGAACTTGCACAGGAACTTCATGTCTGGACTGATAAGAGCGGTAAGGAGCCATTACTATATTATACATCTTTGGCACATGAGTTTATATAAATGGCCAGCTGTGAATCAGTCCTTTGATAAACCATTCCTTTGTGCGCGGGGGTGAGAGGTGGTCAAAAGATGGGCCCTGACAGTTATTTGCATGCCTCCTTCCCAGCTAGCCAGATAGTTCACAGATATCTAGAATTTGAAGAAATATGAGGCTATCTTACCCAGCTTTCTTTTTGAATCCCTTCAAGTAACATGTTAATGTTACTTCCCGAGTTCTGTTACAGTATTAGCTAATCTGTGAACTCCACTTTCCTCTATCTTCCCCTGTTTGTCCACTGTGCTTCTTGTTGTCTTTCTGCTGTCAGCTCACATCTATGATTCTGGGGCATTGATGGCTCTGAGTGTTGCTCGCCTCCTGGTATTTTTTATTTGCTCTTTTGAGAAGTCGAGAATGGGGCCAGATTCTCTTCTTTGAACTGAGCTATGCTGCGGACAGAAACGTGCGCTGTTGATTTAGTTGTGTCAAGATGTGACACTCAGGCTCTTCAGCCAGTCCTAGCTAGCATCCCATAGTCCAGTGCCCGGTAATGCCTGCAGCCCGTAGGCAAGTTACTGAGACACTCTCTGCCTTAGTTTCCTCAAATGTGAGAATGAGGACAGTAGCTATTCTACCTCATTAAGTTGATGAGACCTATCTGACATCCTGTGTGTATAAAGCAGGTATAAGTAACAGCCCTTTTCAACCAGGGCTCCTCATCTGAACCACAGAACACAGAAAATGACTGTGCTCCCAGAGATGGCACATAAAGAAAATGTGTTCTGTGTATGATTACATTAAGGCTTCTCTTTGGGGAACCTAATGGAGAAGAGTTGAAACAGAAAAGCACGCAGCAGATGCTGGCATTGGTACTCCTTGTACTTATTTGTGGAATATTCTAGCTAGCCTTTCATCCACATTTTGAATTTTTCATCTGTGAAGTTTCTTCTTGATTTGACTATTTCCTAGACTTGTAACTCTGGACAAGTCACCTCATTCTCTGTTGATAATGTGCTTTGCTGACACACCTGAGATGGGGTGTGAGCTGGCACTTTTGTAAGCTTAGACTCAGCATCCATTGGGAATGAGAGTTGTAGGCAGGATATTTCAGCAGGAAGAAAGGTAATTAAAGGGAAATTGCATGTTCAAACGCTGCTGGGCTGCAGGCAGGGTATCTGGGTTTTTCTGAAGGATGGGGAGGAAGTTATTTTACATATTTACCTATAACTTTACTTTTCAGTCATATCTGTAACATTTTAATATAGCTTCAGTAGTTAAAAATACTGGATGTTTTAATTTTGATTTAAAGTTTTCCTTTTTCCTTCCAAACCTTAACTAGCACTTTTTGAAGAGCTTCAGAGCTTGGATATTTTCTTGGCTGAACTCTATAAGTAAGTGATTTTCCTAAGTCTAAAATTTTATTCCCTAAAACCCATCTACCGTTTTGGGAGTCGTCTGGAGAGATGTTCTTTCTGGAGATTTCACTGGGTTGTCTTTTGTCTGCAGGCACCTTGACAGCAGCAGCAATGAACGCCCGGACATTAGCTCCATCCAGAGACGTATTAAGGTATCTGAATGGGATTTGGGAGAAAACTTGTGATTTTCATATTTCTGATTTTATACAGGGACTGGCACATAGCCAATGCTCAAATATTTTCTGAATGAGCTGACAGTCTTGCTTGTTTCAGAAAGTAACTCATGACATGGACATGTGCTACGGGATGATGGGAAGCCTGTTCCGCAGCGGCTCCCGGCAGACCCTCTTTGCCAGTCAGGTGATGCGCTACGCTGATCTCTACGCAGCATCTTTCATCAATCTGCTGTATTACCCATTCAGCTACCTCTTCAGAGCTGCCCATGTTTTGGTGAGTTAAAAGCTTTAAGCTACTACTTACAGTCAGCATCCTCTTCCGGTTGAGATTTGCAACCAGCTTTGTGGGACGCACAGCAGAGTTTGGATTACCCCTTTATAAAGTGCAAAGCCCAAGGGTAGGCTGCACAGAGAGTCTAAGAAAGTATGATCGAGACAGAATGTTACAGGGTATAACTTTACTCTGAAATCTACTCTGTTACAGGTTGTTTGAGTGCTACAGGCTTCCCTCTTTTGTTAGTCCTAAATGAGAGAGGTGGTGTTCATGTTCCTATGTTCCAATACTGATTTACGTGTCAGGACTGTTTTTGCTGTGAAACAGGAAGTAAGGGTCTCTCTACTATCTTACCCACTTTCCGCTATTGTGCACGATCTGGGCACAGTTCTGAGGGTTGAGGAAAGATAGTGCAAGGGAGTTCCAGGAAGACACTTCAGTATCTAAACTTCCCCGGCCTCAGGTCCATAGACATCTCTGCATGGCCACCTAACGAGGGAGAGGTGGGGAGTTCTTAGAAGTCACTGGTGATAAAGAGAGGTCAGGAGGGTTCCCAGCTCTGTGAGAGCAGCCGCTGCTGTTTTCCTGGAACTTAGGTGAATATAGCAAAAGTAGCATTTTACAATTTGCTGGAAAGTGGGAACATGAGACTGAAGATCTTTTAAAAGAAACAAAGCAT
This sequence comes from Rhynchonycteris naso, assembly GCA_037038555.1. Classification (NCBI taxonomy): domain Eukaryota; kingdom Metazoa; phylum Chordata; class Mammalia; order Chiroptera; family Emballonuridae; genus Rhynchonycteris; species Rhynchonycteris naso. Next base: position 240,365,295 of record CM072999.1, on the reverse strand, counting down.
CAAGAATTAGGAAGTTGTGTGGGCTGGATTCCTGCTCGGAATTATATTCATGTAGTGATGGTCACCTGTGAAGTAGAAATTGTGTTTAACCAGTGAAAGATGTCAAATAGTAAAGCTTCCTGTTGGTATTTACCCAGTAGATCTTCACTGGTTTCTAAAAAGTTTAGGCACAAAGAAACACACTCAAGCAGAAAGCTGTGTCCTCATGAGGTCTGATGGTAAATTTCATGTGATTTCTAAGTTAGGAAGAGTGGGGAAAAGTGTAGCAGTTTACTGTGGGGCAGTACTTAAAGGAAGATGTAATTATGAAAGAACAGCATTAGTTACAGTTGGAGAAGATGGACAAATATTGTCAAAGACTAGAATGCTAAGATCAAGTTGAGCTCAGCAAGGAACACAAGTGTATGTAGTAGTGTGGGGCCCTGATTCAGAAAAGTTCTTTGTGCAGCAGGCAAGCAGCTGATCATTAAACCTCTCCAACCAAATGCTTAAGTTTTACAATGGAAAGCTCATGATGACATTATTTTAAAAGGAGAATTTTAACTTTATCTGCTGGTGAAGACTATAAATATAAGGTATGGGATAGTTATGGCCACCCTCTGCACAATTCACAACCTCGTGAGAACTGCGTTACCTCAGTTGCCTGAGCTCCAGATGGAGAATTATTTGCTCTTGGGTGTATCATACTTTATGCTCGTATGATAAAACTGGGTGGCCCCCCATGCTTGACAAAGGCCTGCCCCTGGCAGCCTATGTAGTGTTGCCTGGTTAATCACTGGCACTCAGACTGCTGGAGCCTACGGACATGCTCTTTGTGTGTACATGGGGGAGCAATGTTGGGACTGGAAAAAATTTCAAGTAACAAATCAAAAGAAGGACCATGCAGGTTCATAATGTTCTTAATGACGCAGTGGATTTACTGGAATTCTGGGATAGAATCAGACTATTCAGCCAGAAATTCCGTGCAGGTCCGCAAAAGAGTTAACCACCCTGATATAGTATGGAGGTTAGACCCAATGATCTTAGCCAAGGCAGTCCCCAAAATAATTGTTTTCACTGGTCCCCAAGTATAAAAAGGTTGAAAACCACTGCATTAAGCATCTTTGAACTATTTTAATAAAGAGGGAGAAGGGTTAGGATGTAGGAAGTAGCTATTTTGCTCCACGTGCTTTCTGAACCTTTGTTCTAGATGCCTCACGAATCAACAGTGGAGCACACACACGTCGATATCAATGAGATGGAGTCCCCCCTCGCCACCCGGAACCGTACTTCAGTGGATTTCAAAGATACTGACTACAAGCGGCACCAACTGACACGATCGATTAGTGAGATTAAACCCCCCAACCTCTTCCCACTGGCCCCCCAGGAAATTACACACTGCCATGATGAAGATGATGATGAAGAGGAAGAGGAGGAAGAGGAATAAGGAAGAAAACCAAAACTCTGAGCACCCATTAAACAAGTTCTGGCAGGACTCACAGGAGCAGACCATGTTCCTGTTTGGGTCCTAGCAGGAGGGGGGGCACTCCATCACAGGTATATCTGTAAAGTGTCTGAAGACCTTAAGACATTCTTATCCTAGGGAAATACCTGTTTTAGTTTTGTGTGTCTGCACTCTTTACAGATAGTTCAAAATTGTAATGGGATCTGGATTGGAAAAAAGTAAGGGTGACGCTGGGCTGAACTGCATGCAGATGGCTCCATCGTGGCTGTGACACTGTGTCCTTGCCTTGTTTCATCATCAGTGTGTTGAAGGGTCTCAGAGTGGAGCAGGAAGCTGATGGAAAGAGGTGATCCAAAAATGCTGTTAGGTTACAAATTGTGCTTACTCCAAAATCCATCTTTTCCAGCGCATTATATAGTATTGTGTATCACTGGAGAAATATATTGTTTCCATTATCAAATGTAGTCTTCTGTTAAGGTCAAGATTTCTTTTACAAGCTTTTAAGTGTCCTCAGTAACTCTGGTCAGGCCGTTGTCCGTCAGTGGCTTTGCAAAAGTGTTCTCTACTTGCCGTAGGGCTGATCTGGAATGGACTGCAGTGATTTCATTTTTAGTCAAAAGTCTTCATCTTTTTCTGCAGTTCTGTGATTGATACCAAAAATGCCATTTTTGTTTTAATCTTTTTTTCATCCAGGATAAATCTATAGGAAGAAATTAGCTGAAAGAGGACAAAGGAGCAAACCACCCAAAAGTATTACAGCACAGCTGAATAAGTCATTAGTGGGGCTACATCATGTGCTCATGCTGCCCATTCCAGCCCTCTCTGGCCTTGAGTGAATGCTGCATTTCTGTTTCAGGCAGCAGAAGATGGGAAGGGGCTCTAGGCCAGAACTTTACTAAAGCAGAGGGCACAATCAGTGTAAATAAATTCACTTCAGAATGCCAAGTAAAGTTACTTCTTGTTGTTTTGAACAAGAATGGATCATTACTGTATACTTCAGGGGGTGTTATAATTGCCTTCCAGTACAGTGAAAGTTGTTACAGTATTTTTAACAGTGGTGTAGACTCTAACCTTCATATGTTTCTTTCATTCTTATTGTCATTGGTCAACATGGGAGGGTAGATTAGCTGCTCTAGAGTTCAATAAAATATACTATTTCTCATATTGACTTTGACCCCTTCTGTAGCACAGTTGTATTAACTGTTGGGTTTAGGGTTAGCTCAGTGACAACCATTTGACATTCTCGAAAAAAATATAGTGTAGCGTGACTAAAAAGAGGCCTCAAGTTTTTCATGGATGTTTTCTGGTGTAGGACACAGTTGTTTAGCCAGGGCTATAATACCTCACCACTTTCAGTATTAAAATCTTTACACTAAGTCACGTCAAGACCCATGCATTCTAATGGTATGTGTTAGGAATCTCACGTTAGAAATGCTATGCAAATAGCAATTTCAGATACTGTCTTGCTTTAAATTGTAGAGAATGTGGGTCATGATCACCCCAACTATTTATTCAAGATAAAGAGGTTGCCCAGTTTGACATGGTCTTATATTTTCTCAAAGCAAAGAATTTTCTAAGTGACTTTTAACTACACAGCTAACTAATAACAGAAGGTAAATTTACATACCTTCTCTTTTACAGCAAGAACCAGCATGAGCACTTTAATTTACCACATTTTTTTATATTGCTGTCCCCATAAGATCCCAGCTATGTAAAAATCCCTTTTTGGTCAGATGTCTCTCTGACAGTGGGTGCAGAGACTGAGAAGTAAAATAAAAACCAATTGGAATAAGAATTCCACTGCTTATCAACACTCTCCTAAGGGCCACCAAAATATAGTTTAAAGAGCTGGGCTTCCATACGCGTCTAAGACCGGGCACCCAGGGCTGCTCCTCTGAGAGTCACTCCTGTTAGAGTGTGCTGGGAGGAAGTGGTCCACGGCAGGCACTCAGGGCAGCTGCAGTTGGGCGTCTTTGGGCATTAATGTGAGTGTCTCTGTTGTCAGTATAAAGGAAGCTGAACTCGAAATGTATCATCCTCCCACCACCACCCCTGAGAAGACATCTTCCAACTCTCTTCAGAATTTCTTTCCTGGGTATTTGAAAAACACCACTTATGTTCAGGCTTTGTAAAAAGTACCAGGTACTGCTTTTCTGGCGCTGGACTGAACGCCCAACCTGAGGGCATGTGCAGCTGACAGGGACACTGGCACACCAGGGCGGGTCTGAGGCGCCTGCTGGGTCTCTGCACAGAGGCTGGCCCCATACACTCATCTCTTCCAAGGCGGGCACTTAAAGCTCAGATGGTGTATTTCAGAAAAGTCAGTTAAAGTCAGGAAAGTTTCATATGCTGTTTAGATCTTAGATTTCCTCCTACCTAGTGCATAGCACTGCTGGGACCTAGGATAAAAAAGCAAGCCTTCAGGCTACCCTAAGTGCTCTTAGATGCGGCTCTTAGGAGAGATAGAATAACAGAGCCACAAACCCTGTAGCCATGTCAGCATTGTTTTTAAGCAACCACTTGAAAGCCACTTTCAGTGACATGTCAGATCTAAAAGTACTTTGTCCATGTTTAGATATTTCTAAATCAGATTTATTTATTTAAGAAATACTTTGTCAACAAGTGTAAAGCCCTGCAACTTTTCCAGGGCTGCCAAGAGCATTTAAAAATACTTTGCTTATTCACCACAAATAGCCTGAGATGAACAACTGCAGACCTAAGTCTGCATCAAGGGTAGAAGTCTTGTCCACATTCCACGTTATGGAAACTATTTCATTTTTCCTTGATGGTGGGAAAAATGGTAACTATGATGTAGTTATTGCCATATAGTTAATGGCCCTTGGTTTAGTAGTTTATGTCTCAATACTTCGGTTTCTCATGACATTCTTTCTTGGTGACTGGAGCACAGAGCTTTTAAACTTTTTCCTCAAATGGGATAATTTCAAATGATAACACAACTTTAGGAGGGCCTGAGAATGAAATGTTTACCATGGAGCAATGATGCACTACCACCAACGAGCGGGAGGTCACGTACACATATAGCCACCAGGAAGCAGATGAAGGTGACAGAGTGACCCATGGCGCCCCACCTCTACCTCCAGACAGAGGAGCTGCATTCCACTGTTCTCACTGCAGAAGATGTAGAAATAGCAGAAAGTGAGTCATAAAAAAAAGAATGCATCTGCTCACGTAATGAACAATCAACTTTTCTGGTAATCACAGCCATTCCCCGTCCTCAGATACAGTCTCTTCATTCCAAGGCACAACCATCTGACTTGTTCCAACAAAGGTAGGTCATTTCAAAAATAAAGTATACACAGTAATTTAAGTCCCTCTGAAGAGCTTTCACACAAAAAGTACTCCTATTTAAACATTTCATCTCAAGCTTGCTGACTCTGGTCCTCCAAATCTATGTAATCCACTTTTTCCAATTTAAAACAAAATGACCACTTTTCGGTCTGGTCCCTTCAGGTTTCTTATCACAAAATAAGATACTTTTGCTCCATTTTATTACTAGAAAAAATGTAATACACAGATTGCTTCATGAACCAGATTAGGTACAAGTATGTCCCCAAATGCTTGCTCTCCTTTTGAACTCTCCCTAAAGTCCTGTCTGTCTAGCCAGGACTGTCGACGAGGCCTGATGCGTCTGCGCCAAAATAAACCTCCCCCACACACTGGGGCCAGGCAGCCAAGTGCACGTTCTTCCCTTGACAGACAAGAACAATCCTCAAGCCACAAGTTCCTGAGACACTGGGAAAGAGAATTTGCTAAGCAAACCTTCCCAACAAAATGTTTATTAAACGGCCAGTCTGGGTTTTTTGGGGGGTTTTTTGTTTTTTTTTTTTTACAGGGACAGAGAGAGGGATAGATAGGGACAGACAGACAGGAACGGAGAGAAATGAGAAGCATCAATCATCACTATTTTGTTTTGACACCTTAGTTCATTGATTGCTTTCTCACATGTGCCTTGACCGCGGGCCTTCAGTAGACCGAGCAACCCCTTGCTGGAGTCAGTGACCTTGGGTCCAAGCTGACAAGCTTTTGCTCAAGCCAGATGGGCCCGCGCTCAAGCTGGCGAGTTCGGGGTATTGAACCTGGGTCTTCCGCATCCCAGTCCGACGCTCTATCCACTGCGCCACCGCCTGGTCAGGCTCCAGTCTGGTTTTGAAGGGGGATTCTCACGAGAGGTAATCTTTGACTTGTCTGGAATATCGGAAGTGACTTCATTTTTGGACCCATCTGCTCTCAAGTCATTGATGTAGCAGAATTGTGGTGAGGAAGCTGCTCAGTCTACAGATTTATGCTTAGTGCTGGCCCTCTGAGTGCCTCAGTCACTTGTCCCTGGCAGGAAAGCACTTGATCAAAAAATTCTGGCAAATGAGCCTCCTTGTCTCCTTAGGCCTTACAATCACCCACTAGGGGAGAAGGCATGCCCCAGTATGTCACAGAGGAAGGGTCCTGTAACCATTCCTTTGTCCTGAAAGGTCTTGAAAATAAGAGCACAGATGTGAGGATCTCGGAGGGGAAATGATGAAAGTTATACAAAGAAAGCAAAAGTTTAGTAGCCATCTGATATAATTCAACTTTTTGGCTTTGATGAGGAATCATCATTCTTACTAAATTGAATTACCTTCAGAAAGTACCACAGAAGTTTTCAGAAATCAACTCTGAGCTACAAAAAGGTCCTTCCGTTTGTATCACTCACTTTCTCTACAAGAACCTCTGATAACTGTCCTGAGAAGTGAGCTGAGACTCCCCGGGGAGAACCACTTGTTATATGAAATAGGAGGCCCAGAGCTTTTTTCACAGTAAAGCTTAGAAACGAACCAATGCGCAGGTCATGGATGCAGACAGAAAGCTTAGGCAAATCTCATCATGGTAGGAAAACTCACCTCTATTTTCCTTAGAGAATTTTCTGATTTGAGCTCAGGACTCATCTGGACAGAATGAGTAAAGCAGGAAAAACTAAGCAAAGCAGCCAGTGGGTGTGGATGTGCTGGAGAGATCATTTCTTCCCTGGCCCTGTTTGCTTTCTGCTCGGCGTTAAGGGAAGCAGACAGGCTCCCGAGAAGATAAGCCCTTCACTGATGTCTAGCTCTGCCGTCTACTTTGAACTGGGGATGACAGGATGTGGGATGGTGGTTAGGTCAGGCAGTGTCTCAAGCCAATCTTGTCAGCAGTTCTTCATTGAAATGTCTTAATCCCCAGGATAAATGAAGTAAAACAGACCACAAATATCATAATTAAATAACGGAAAATAAGGGACCAGTCAGCAAGAGGCTCAATTCTCAGAGCACAGTCCTCTTTGGAAAGTAAAATACAGACTAAGTGAACAGAAAAAGGATTCCAAACAGAAGCGGACTAGGAATGGATCACAGAGGAGCTGTGAACCTTGACCAGAAGAACTTCACCATCTGGTGATGTGAGTGAGGAGGGGAGGAAGGAACAGAAATGGTGACAGAAGAGGGCTGGACCACACTGGCTATTTGGGAATTTGTGACACCCACTGAATCTGGAAGAGCATCAGAACATGACTCACCACATGCATGCCTGGTGTTTTTAACTCGCTGAACCCTCTACGCCTGCTGCATCTATTCTCCCTAGGCTTCGTGTAGCAGAAGAGGCCGCCCAGAGCCGTTTGATCTTTGAGAGCCAATTGAGAGGTTTGGATGAGGCCTTCAGTCTTGCCTAGGAAAACACAGCTTAGATATTTGCCCTGCTGAAGTGTGTAGTGATTGAGCAGGAAATTTCTGGGGCAAATGTGGATACCCTCAGTGTTCCTATCTAAAATAAGCTGATGGGGGACAGATTATAACCTTACAAAGGAACACTCCACGCCACCTTGGTGTTGGCTACACCAGGCCGTAAGTAGGAAGCATCCACTTCTCTTTTAACACATGACTGGGGTCTCTGTCCAGAGGAACTGCCCTGCTGTTACCATGCTGACAATCGATTTCCAAATTTCCCACCAGTAAAGCCAAGCAATTGGGCGGGGGACCCAGACTGGTGTTGCACAGATGAGGGGGGAAGGAGGGAACACACATCTAGAAGGGTGAACAGAAAACCGTTTATCTAAATAGAGTAATAGAAATGAACAAAATCCTTTTAAAACAATCACAAAATTTACAAATAAATTGGTACAAAATAAATAGGAGAGACTGTAAATCTACAACATTGAATTATAAAATGCATTCATTATGACAATCAGCTTGTTAAACCTATACATGTCACTTGTGCTTTAGGTTTACGCGCACAGCGCTCTGAATACTCTGTTCAGAACACATCACTGCTGAAAGGCATGAAATGTACACTATGATACAGTGAGTAAAGGCTAAAGAGGGTCAAAATCAGACACAAAGCAAGGTCTTATTTGAGGGCCAAGGCAATGCTGGCATTGGACCTCAAAATCAAGAAAAGGCATAGTAGAAGCCCAGGTGGGCAGGCAGCTTCCATGGTCCAGAGAGATGGATTCTGTAATCCAAGGGTGGGCATTAAGAGGCTATTCCTGTTGGGCCAGGCTACTGACCTGGCTTGGAGGGTGGGAGTGAGGGAGGAGGCTCTGGTCTCAGGGCCATGCTGTGCCACTGCAGAGAATAGAACTGTCACCAGGACACCACCTCTAAAGTAGCTCACGGAGGTACTTGAGAGGCTCTGCGACAGGTAAGAGACCTGCGCCATCCTCATACAACACACCAGTCAACAGGAATAGAGGTGGTCCCAATAAAAGGGGCCGGGGACGCTAGGACCAACATAACATCAACCTGTTTAAAACAAAAACAAAACCGCTGCCTTCTCACCCACTTTAAGGGACAACAGAACCCTAGGCTCCGTGGATGAAAGGCTCCAAGACAGATCTCATCTTAGTCACAGACGCACTAACAGTAGAGGTGTATGTACATAATAAATAATAATATAAAATAAAGCATATACATTTGTAGATTTAAAGGACTCCAGACACAAGGGAGGTCAATGGACTGATACTCTACCTTCACAGTAGACTTCAGACATGGGGCAATGAATTGGAAGCTAGGCTGGCACTCCCTGAGGAGCGCGAGTCCCAAGGCCCTATCTTCCCCACTCCTTTCTGCTCTAGAAGTCTGAGACCAGCTGTTCAGAACGAAAGGGCCCGGCCTCCAACACAAAGGCACCCAAGTCCCCACCAGATCCATTTGGTAGTTCTCTCCAGTGTGAATCAGGAGTCTGGCCCCAAGAGTCACTTTCTGAGTGAATTCATGTTGGTCAGATGTGGGTAGGCAAAGGCCAGGAGATACCCTGCCCCTGCCAAGTGAGGCAAGGCATTGCTCCTAGTCATTCTTTTAATTTGTTCATGTTTAACAGGCCCCTGGGCATGAAAACTGGGAAACTACTCACTCAAGCCTTACACTATGTCAGCTCTGTGTACGTAGAAACCTTGGCATACAAACTCCTAGAACTCGACTCTTGCACTAGAACCTTCATTTCCACATTGCTTCAAGGATAACCTGGTATTTCCTGTCAAAAGATAAGACAACTCCAGCGAGATGATGTCAGTGGCTCCAGCACACACTGAAGGCTTACCTGACCTGAGCCAACCACAGATCTAAGCAGCAGACATTCCCAGCAGGCGAAGGTGGGGGGCGGGGGTAGCCGCTCCCAGCTCTGCAGTTGCTGTCAGCTCCCACCTCCCCCCTCCGGTCCTGAGGGCTGCCCGACTGGGCAGAAGGAGAACCAGTAAGCAAGCATTCATCACAGAAGGAATGCCTGTCGGTCCCAGAGGACGAAGGCTGTCACAGCCTAAGGGATGATAACACCAGCTAGCTGGGCCTGGGTGCACCACTCACCCTCAGAGGGACACAAATGAACCTCAGCTTAGCATTCTCTGAACTATCCTTTCTCTCCTAGCAGCCCACTTGAATACAAAAGAAATAGGAAAAGAAAAAAGATTTACAAATGGCCCTGAGGTATAAAAATTCACTGAGTAGGTTGCTCATGGATAAATTTGTATCAGAAAAGTTTCTGATCCCCAAATCACTGAAGTCCCTCCTAATTCTGGGTTAACCTACAACTCACCCAGATACCTTCCCTTGCTGGACAGAAGCACCTGACTCAAGACAAGAACCTGTGTCCTCAGCAGGAAAGTGAGCACAGAAGCCTCCACACTCTGCACCGCCAGCTCAGCCTTGGTGTTCTCACCCCTGCAAGACAATCCTGTCTGCGATCAAAGCTGAGGGAGCTGCTCCCTCTGCCGATGCCACCAGTGAGCATGGGCCATGCGGTGTGCACCAAGCCCATCCCCTCCAGTGGCCTCTTACTTGAGAGAGTCCTGAGACCAAGGTGAGTGCTTTGCTGTGCCAGCCCAGGTGAGTCCTCTCCTGGGATCACCCCTGCAGACACTGGAGAAGCCTTGGTCCTCTGGCCCAGAAAAGGCAAAGACACGAGAGCCCTGGCCCGTTTTCAGAGGATAACAGGGTTGAGTTTTGTTTATATCACTGACCAGCCAGGACACAGGTTCAATCAGTCAGCCTACTTAGGTCGGCTTCTTGACCTGAGAGAATTTGAGGGCAGACAGACATTCATGGTCCCTGCTTGGACCAAATACCTGTTGCTTCATTTTCTAGGGAAAATGCAATTCTACTAATTCTATTTGTACCTACCACTATTTTCCTAGATTTGAGAAAGCTGGTCCTTTAGTCGCATGGTCCTGGGATAGCACAGGTAAATATATTCACAGTAAGTGTTTCACATGAATAGTGTGGAGTTCTGCATTCAACATTTGCACAGAAGTTCATTGAAAAACAGTAGAAAATGGTAAGATGTCCTACTCCCGCCCAGCTGGCTTGGGGAAGCCAGCTGTGTTGCCATGGGCACTGAGCTATCTCTGGGAAGGGAGGGGAGGAAGGACTAACAGTTCACAGGGGTGCCCTTTCAAATTCAAACTGTAAGAATCAAGGCTTAAGCTAGCTGCTTAGCACCCAATATCCAGGAACAAATCTTAAAGATTTGTTTTCTTAAGAGTTTAAACACATGATTTTGGACTTGCCTGATGAATATAAAACAGGAATAAAAGGAGAGAACCTCTAAGGCAGTAGGAAAAAAAAAGCCACTTTCATTTATAGAGAGAAAGCAGCCAGTCCTGGGAACATCTGGATACTAGGAATCCAGTTCCAGGTGGAACCTCTGAGATACCAGCGTGGTTGCTTAGGAACAATAAGAGTTCCACAGCAGGTGCCACAGTGGCCATGAGACAGAGAGGCCCTAGCTCTTACTTACCACAAGGGCTCCCACAGAATTCAGGACCCCAGGATCTGCACCTGCTCCGCAGCCCACTCCCCTCCATACTTACAGAGTCAGCAACCCCAGGAGAGGATGATCAACAAAGATGCTAAGGACTGACCACGGCACATCAAGATCCAAACGACTTGATGGTCCTCTGCCTGACTCCCATTCATTTTATAGTTGGAATTGCACAGACCTTCTAAGCCAAACCCATTCTCCTGCTGCCCAGAGAAGCAGTGAGCCAGCGATCCTCCTTCAGCGGCCTGAAGTTTGTTTCCAGAGGGAAAGTGGGGCCTGGAAATGAAACCTGGTCTCTCAGACGTTGTTACTGAGGGCTCTTGAGCGTTCCCCAAAGCAGATGTAACTATAGCAGAATGTTAGCCTCCATTCCTGTAGGGACCACACAGGAATGATCTGTACTCCCTGTTGTTAGAAAAACAGTGTAAATAATCAAAGGTAAAGAATGGTTTATAGAAAAATGCAAACTTGGGAGGTTAAACTTTTATCCTCTGGGAGCCCCCACTGTAAAGCTGCCCCTGCCAGATCCTTTACAGAGAGGACAGAAAGTCACCACACTGAGCAGGTAAGACAGGACTGAGAAATTGTTTCTCCCTCAAGTCAAGGAGGCAGCAGCTGGAATCAATCCTTCCTCCACAGCCTGGTCTCTCACTGAACTTTAGGATTCACACAAGGAACAGTAAGACTCTGAAAAAGATCCAACGCATTAGCTCCAGATTCCAGAGGCTCCTTCCAGAAGCAAGGCTCCCTCAGACGGACAGTGCAGAGGAACACATTGGCCAGGAGAGGCCTACAGCCACAATCGCAGAGGCGCGAGGAGCCTCGCTGTGGCGGGCTACTCCAGACCCCCGGGAGGGCAAGTGCTGACCAGGCCCAGACAGTGGGATGGCTATTGGGGGAAAAGCCCCCTCCCCCTGCAAGGCCCAGGCTCCACTTCAGGGAACACTCATTTCTGCCCACCCTACAGAGAGTCCCAGTTCCTGTCTTATTGGGCTTGTGCTCAGCTAGACGCATCTTAAGAAACTGAGATTTAAACTCAGATCTGTTTATAAAAGGACACCCTCTCCCCCATGGTGCAGAGTTCTACTACCATCAAGCTACATGGTAGGGGCTCCCACCCATGACGGCAGGTTGGGTGCCACACCTGTGACAAGATGCGGCAAGTACTTCCCTCACTAGGGGCATGGCACCTTCTGCAGAGGATTCTCAAGGACTACCAGCCCAGAGAAGATACTTGCCAAGTGTGCATATGACACTGAAGCCACCAAATCGCTTGCCAAAAGGCAAGCCAGCACGTTGCTGTGATTCCAAAGCATAGCCCTACCCTTTAGAGCCAGCTTGGGTGTGTGTGTGTGTGGGGGGGCAATTCCTACCTGAGGAGGGAGAGGAGCACTACTCTCAGCTCTGGGCTCCCTTTACTCAGTGGGGTGGGCCCTAGGGGGGACAATGCTCTCTTCTTCGCTACAGGTGGGCGTGGACTGGCATTGCTATACGAAAACTGGTCAGTGTGAATTCATGGACAAATGTCAACAAAATGCACATATCCCTTGGGCTAACACTTAAAACACAAATAAGATAGTTAAGAATTCAGTCACTCAAGTAATATCACCTGACATTAATTTCACTACGCGTGATGAATTTGGTATTAAAATAAGACAGAGACACACGAAATGGCCACAACACACATTTGGTTTCTGAATCCCTGTTTGGGGCCACACTGACCCTGGCCATACAGGCAGCCTCTCTGGCACAGGCCGCATCTGAGGCGGGAGGCACTAAGGTCCTCGGGCGTGGGGACAGGGCCAAGGCTGGGCCCCACAGGCCCAGGGGCACAGGAAGAGGGGCCGTCGGCTCTCCGGAAAGAGGGGCAGGGGCTGGCAGTCCCCAGTGTTCCCTCCTTTCGACTTATGGGCTTAAATGCCGCCTCCACTGGGAGCGCACAGCCCGGTAGGAAGGCCCGACTCGGTTTCTGACCATTACACACACCCGCGGGAAGGGGAGGGGCTGGAATGCCACACCACGCGTTTACTCAAGAGCCCCGTGGAAGATTTCCATTTGGCATCTGTGTAGCAGCATCTTGGGGTAACAAGGGTGGGGACAGGGCGGGGCGACGGCGCTGAGCTGGGTGGGGAGGCCGGGCGCCCCTGAGATCCAGGCTGCAGGACGTCGGATGCACTCGCCTTGCCTCTTGCCAATGATAAGCCATGGGTTTAAAATTCTTTAACATTCATTTTGGTGATAAAAATTCCTTAGGAGTGGGAGCAAAATCACATTCCAAGCAAATGTTAAACCTTTCTGAGGGAAAGGGACACAGTTAAACATGAACTTAAAACAACACTGAGCTCAGAGAGGTGACTGCAGGTCCCAGTGCAGGCGCCCCAACAACGTCACAGACTTGGCAGATCCACGTCAGCACGGTTTTCTTCCCTCATCTTTCAGGCTCGACAGCGACACCCACAGGGGCACAGAGGCAGGGTGCCCCTCGTTGGGAGGGCCCCCACGGCCACTGGAGGGGCAAGTCCATCCTATGAGGGTCACATATGGGGTCACAGCAGAGTTCAGGCAGGACAATTTAAAACTCTGCAAAAGACACTTTTTAAAAACATGATCTCTTGGAAAAAAATAATAATAAATCCCAACAATTTTCAATTTTCAACTTCATGCAAATCAAGGGAGGAGGAGAGTGAATAAGAAAAGGTACAGCTGAAAAAATAAACACGATTCTATTTGGGCGGAAGTTCATTCCCAACGTCTCCAGCGCCACGCCCCCGCGGCCGAGTTCCGGCTCCAGCTTCCGTTCCTGCCCTCACCGGCTTCCTGCGCTGCTCCCAGGAACGGGACAAAGTCTTTGGTCTCGGGATGTTGCAGGATGCAGCATGGCACACAAGCTCACACTAATGGGATTCACTGCCAGACGGAGGCGAGGCCCAGTGGCCTGGCCAGGCCCTTGGGAGCGGGAGGGGTGAGGGCGGGCGGGCGCCCTAAATGGCGCCTTCGTTGTGTAGGCTGTGATTGGCCTTGTTGTGCGTCACACAGTTCTGTTCATTGAGCAGGTTGGCAGTCTCATCTGGCAACCCGTCATGCAGCTCCGTAAGAGTCAATTCAATTTTAGTGTTTTCACTGTCTGAAGACTGAGGAGTTTTGTCCATCCGAGATGCCATCAAGGCATTTTGGTATTGCTGTCTTGAGATCTGGGGCCAGAAGATGGTACAGAAAACAAACCAAGATAATGCTTAGTTTTAGGTTCCCTTGTCTGGATATCGTATTACATGTTAAGTCCCCCGAAAGGCCCCTAGTCGCTTCTCAAGAAGAAAGTCATCCTTGAGTACAAACTGAGCCACTTTTAAAGTTCAAGTTGACTCCAGTAAACAAGGCAGTTTTTACTGATATAAGCCACTTCCAATTTTTGTCTCAAAATTTCAGAGACTAGAAAATGGAGCTAGGCATCCATCAGCGAAAACTGGCTTGCTCTCCAGAAGACGTCTTTACTTCATACTAAGGAAAACACCCTGTCTCCAGGGCAGCAGGTAAGTGGAGGGCTCTTCCCACTCCATCCTGGCCAGTCTTCCAAGTCTCCGATCTCCGCCCTTTCAGGGCCAACCAGAGTCCCCAGAGTCCCGAACTCATGAAGACTTGTTGAAAAAGGCCGATTCTTTTTCTTACGCTCTCCGGCTCTCATTCCCTGACAAAGCAACGTCTGGTTTGCCAGCTCATTTGGTAGAGCCAGGGAGATAAGTGGTTTTCCCCACCTGAGTTTTGGGCACAGCAGCTGGAGGCCGGGCACCCACAGAGTGACGGGGAAGCTCAGCAGAGGGGCCAGGGAGCAGATGCTGGCTGTGGGCTAGACTGCCAGGGCCAGGCCCAGCCAGCGGCTCTCTGCTCTTACCTTAACGAACTGGAGATCGGAAAGGGCGCGCACGGAGTAGTCTGGGATGTAGACTTGAAGGAATGAAGAATTGAGCTGATTATTGCTGCTCCCCAAAGTCGGTGTGATTGCGTCAATCCGGTCACTGCGACTGAGAGAGTCTGAGTGATTCAAGCCACATGGGCGAGGAGGTGACTTGTTTTCACCTGGAAATGGAGGGGGAAAATAACCCAACCACATTTTACATAAGATAGATGTAACCAATAAAGGCAGCTGTTTATTTTCCAAATAATAAAAGCGTAGCAATTAATAGACAAGCTCAATCAACTTATGCCAGACCCTCAGCCACACAGCTCACCACAGGCCTCCTCCAGAGCACTGGCTGGCTTCCTGTGGTGACGGGTCCCATTGGGATCAGCTGCTCAGCCCTGTCCATGTGAACTGACACAGCCCTTTCTGAGCCTACAGTACAGATTCTGTGCTGAACACCTATGTCAGGAGCATCGCCTCATGCTATGAAGCACAACAAACCAGGGGGAGTGAGGTCCAAGCCAGAGCAAAAGCAAAGGACTCTTGAGGATGTTTATAAATCAGAACATGTTTAAATGGGGTCAAAATAATTCTGTCTGCTCATACCCCATCGCCCGGCCAAACCTATTACCTTTGTCTCTGACTGCAATAAAGCCCACATCAGGTGTCCCGAGGATGATCAATGCAAGGAGACATCAAACCCTTAAAAGGTTTAAGTTACCTTAGGTACTATGTGATTCTTCAGACTGACAGTAAAAGGAAATGCAGGTGAGTCTAGGTGACATTGCTCTGGAAGGCAAGTTTACTATAGCTTCTAATAAATTTCCTTTAAAATAAGACCCACCGCCTTGCCAAGGCTGCTTCCATTGTTGCTTTTCCAATC
Organism: Rhynchonycteris naso; assembly: GCA_037038555.1. NCBI lineage: Eukaryota > Metazoa > Chordata > Mammalia > Chiroptera > Emballonuridae > Rhynchonycteris > Rhynchonycteris naso. The sequence goes on along the minus strand of CM072999.1, from coordinate 240,349,797 downwards.
AAGTGTATTCCACAAATATTAAGTGGGTGCCCACATGGACAGGTCCTGCATTGCATCGTGCCAGGATTGGAGGAGACCAATGCTCCCACCTGATGGCTGGCTCTTCTGCAATGTGTCCCTGACAGATGCTCTCACAGAGGCAACTACTGGGAAATCCATCAGCATGCCCATCGAAATCTGCCTCCCCAGCTTCAAATGACAGCCTCCCCTCCACTCCATGGAGCTGAGTAACTTCCATTCCTCTGCTACTTGACATAGCCCCGGGAAGTTCAAAGGCTGTATGTTCGCCTTAAGTCTCTTCTTCCCCAAGCTGAATACGTCAACTGTTCTTCACCTCACGTCTTACCACCTTTCCCTCTGTGCTGACTGACCACCGTCTGATTTCATTCATAAATGTTCCTCTCAAAATATGACACCCATGCCTGACCAGGCAGTGGCGCAGTGATAGAGCGTCGGACTGGGATATGGAGGACCCAGGTTCGAGACCCCGAGGTCGCCAGCTTGAGCGCAGGCCCATCTGGCTTGAGCAAAGCTCACCAGCTTGGACCCAAGGTCGCTGGCTCCAGCAAGGGGTTGCTTGGTCTGCTGAAGGCCCACAGTCAAGGCACATGTGAGAAAGCAATCAATGAACAACTAAGGTGTTGCGACGGCAACGAAAAACTAATGATTGATGCTTCTCACCTCTCTCCGTTCCTGTCTGTCTGTCCCTATCTATCCCTCTCTCTGTGCCTGTAAAAAAACAAGAAAGAAAATACGACACCCACAGCAAACGTGGCAAACACTTAGGGACGTCCAATGAAGAGCTCACTTGCTGCGGAAATCTTTATGTCACAACTTTGCCCACAATTTTCATGTCATGAACCAGCTTCCCATTGTTAGGTCAAAATTAAACTCAGTGCAGCAGTTCCTCTTGTTGCTTCCACTTATCTTCTAAGAGAACAAGGCAAATTAATAAATTTATCAGATGTTCTTCTGTTTAGCAGAATGGGACTTTGATCAGATGTCCCAAAGTCGCAAAGCCTCAGATTTCTTACCTGTAGAAGGCGGATAATAATAGAACCCACCTCACATGGTCTGATGAAGATTCCAAATGAGATAATGTATAGAGTGCTTAGCACAGTACCGGACCCCCCCTAAGTACCCGACAAATGAGCCTGGTTAACATTCTATTCTCTCCTGCGAGCTCCCCCCACGTCCCCACCGCGTGCTACCCTCCTGATGGCGCCTTCCCCTGTTGGTCCTTACTTTACCCGGCTGACACACCCAGTAGTTCTTTGAGACAAGAGATCCCTATATCCCTGAACTTCAGCCCCAAATCACATAACCATTTCTACAGCTACTTTCAGGATGGCGTTTACTTCTGTGGTTTACAATTTAAAGGTTATAAAAATGAACCATTTAAAGGGCGCTCTGCTTGCTGCTCAGACTTTGTGTTGGCAAGTAGATGTCTGGGACCCAATGCAGCACTCCTGAGTCTCCTGTTCTCTTCTCCTGAGGGGGTTACATTTTCTCTGCTCTTCCAACGTAGCTAGACTCCCGTCAGCTTCCTCCCTACCCACTGTCTCAGCTTGTGTGACATGAATCCTCTGCTTTGCCAGGACCCAGTGCTGGCCTCACAGCCTGTCTGGAGAAGCAGCCTCTGCTCCCAGGACCCCTTCTGCAGCATGGCAGCCACCAGCCCGGTCAGCCGTGCATCGGCACTCAACAGGGTGTACGTATATTCACTCGTGGCTAGAAGACTTTAAGCGGGCTCCCCCCGGTTCAGGTCACGTTTTGTTGCCAAGTTTATGTGCCAAAATTTTAGACAATTATGAAAACAACTTTCAAGTTTCATTCCTCTTTATGCCTTCTCAGAAGGAATATTGTCTTCCTCCTTTTCGTCTTGGCTGTTTTGATTCATCCTACCTAGGAATCCTCTTTTTTTGGTAGCAAGCTAGAAAGACACAGTAAAGAAACACTCCCGGCCTCTCCCTCGGAACCACAGGCACTTAACAGAATGGGCTGAGAATCACTGGTTTAGTTCAGGCCCCAGTTATGTATCATATTTTGGTAATGCCAGCATCCCTTAGGCCTGGACCCGAAAAACATATTTTTCTGTTACTGGATCAGATGGAGTGGATAGAGCTAAAAAATCTCTTAAGTTTTATGGGAAACGTAAAAAACAAATGACATTTCCATGAGTTCCATCCAAAAGTCACTCTACTTCAGCTTCTGTGACATTTTAAATAGGTGGCAGATGCCGGCAAAGAAAATGGGGGAAAAAGAACCACACACACATGTGTGTGCACAGAAGTGTGCATGTACAGTCTGCCAACAGGTTTGACTCAAACAGCCTTATATATATCTTACCCCAAACACCTTGCACTTTCCAGAGCAGAGATTTGAGGGAATATTAGTTTCTAAGACAAGTATTGCCTCCTTTATCAAATATCAGTATTTTAGAATTTTGTGTTTTGAAACACAAATTTCACCAGATTTTAAAAATCTAAGCTGTATGAAACAAAATAAATACAGAACAATTGTACTATCAAATAGTAAGACCAGCGATTTTAATTAAAGAAAGATTAAACCTTTGCCTGTGTTTTTAGCAGCTGGACACGTTAGCCAGCCACCACCGCTGCTCCTGCTGGGCAGTAATCAGCAGCTGGTTAGGAATGTGCACAGCACTGAATTCAGAACAAACAGGAGAGCGGGGCCACCTGCCTGACGGAGGGTGAAATACACGCGCCGCGTTCCCACGGATGCTGGAAGGACCAAGGAGACAGGAATGCTGAGGGTTCTCCAAGAAAAGGTCTTAGTGCTTCCGGCTGTCAGCTCCACGTGTCCTGCGGAAGTGTGGAGGTCCTGGGGGCGTCTGCCTCGCACAGAGAAGGAACCAGATGCAGTGCCTTTTGCTGCCCTGATAACCCAAGGTCAGCGGTGTGGCGACGGCAGGCAGGGGGCGCCAGTGCTCCAGGGCCAATTGTCTCCCTTTCCGTGTTTCATCTGTTCCTGTGTCCACAGTCCCTCCCAGGGGCCCAAACTCTCTGCCCCTGTTGTAGGCTAATACTTTCCTGGATAGCTCAGTCTTAATAAGGCACAGAAATGTGGAGTTCTAGAGCTTACAGAAAAACCACCGATGGCTTGTACGGGGGTCCAGGCAGGCAATCAGAAGAATTATGAAAAGGAAACATGCAGAATTACCTGGAGAACCTGCTGCTAACAACTCTGTTCTGCTGACAACAAAGGTACGAGACAGGGACAGAGGAACTGAAAAATGGAGAAAAACAGGGTGAGACCATGTCAAAAGGCAAGAAAGGAGCTCTCGCACATGGGACAGGAGTGGATACCAGTCCTACCAATATGAGCCGTCAATTGCAGATGAAAAAGCCCATATGCTGTTATGTAAATAAAACAAGAGCACACACTGCTTTCCAGGAAGAGGAATGTGGGGAGGCCGAAATCCTAGTCACATGCTCTTTACTAACCTACAAATCTCTTAAGCCATTAATACCCAATTGGGTTATAGCTCAAAACGTGCTCTCCTAACGGATTTAGAACTATCCGCACAAAAGCGGAGCTCAATTAGCCAAGTAAATAGAGAATGTCACACGCAGATTTCCAGGAGACGGCAGAACAAAGTGACCTCCTCACTGCTACTCAGCTAGGGGGCAGTGGCTCCATCTGAAGAGTCCAGTCAACTGCCCTACTGGGCAGAAGTCAGATCTTCTGGGCAGGTTTCTTTCTTTTTTAAATTGAGGTGTACTTGACATATAGCTGGGCAGATCCGGATAACAGATTCCTATAGGATATTTCTAAGCAATCAAATGCATAGAAATATTATCTTGAGATTACTGTATTAATTGCATCTCTCAGTGAACATACAAATTCCCAAATGTGAACTTTAAAGTCAAGTAAAATACTGGCTTTGTAACAAGATGCTATTAATGAAATTCCCTTCCTTTCTGGCATTTCCAACTCGGTAAGGCACCCCACCACTTTTCATATAGAAGGCAGCACTCTGCAATTCCTTTTCTGAATGGGACCCACCCTTACATAAATACACAGTTCAGTGTAAACTGGGCCAGTATGGGCTGCAAGAACCAGTAATCAATAAAAATGTGCAAGTTACTCTTCCAGCTTTCTTTTCAAAACCGCTTTATAAATCTGATTCTGCTCACGGGGGCTAATTTGAGTTTGGTAGCCAAAAATAGTCACAATCTCAACACCTCTTCTACCGACGTTTCCTCTTGTGTTCTAGCGGTTCCAGAGCACTCCTGTGCTTATCATCGTGTTCTGGTCTTAACAAGCACACGAGGTCATCTTACCATATCCTCTCAATAACGAGGAAGCCAGGTCAGACATTGTATGTGCTGGGACGCAGGCCATAACTCAGATCTTCTCGGCCCTGTTAAGAATCTCCCTGTCTCCTCACAAGCAGTAAAAACAGAAGATCACTTTTAAGTTTATAGCAGACACCAACTAATTAAGTGGGTCAGAGGGGGTTATGGTCACTCTGGATGCAGTCAGCAGTAGACAATAGGGACACTGGCCCATGTGACTCAAAAACCTGCCCAGGGACAGTGAGAAGACGCAGCGGGGGCAGGGGAGGTTTGGAAATGTGAGGGCATCCTTGACGTTTCTGGCTCTCTAATCTTGGTGCCTGAGATATCACGTGGCACAGTAGACGAGGACCAATGTCACAAAAACAGACTTGTCTGGAGGTACTGCTCCCCTTTTGAGGTTGGTTTTCAGAAGTGACAGTATTTTTTTTTAGGATGGGTTATTTTTAAGTTTGAGGTTTGCAAAAGTTGTTTCCCAGCACCGCATGTAATTTGGCATTTTGACCACAAGGTGGCACTATAGCACCTGTTTACCTGCCTGCCCTGTTGTAGCCTGCATAAGGTAGGCAGCACATACACCAAGTAAGCAATGCCAACAAGGACCATTCAAGTCCCAAGCCAGAGGGGAGACCCGGTGTCCGTGTCCATGTTCCTATGAGGACAGATACTGCTTGCTGGCATCTTGTGCTCAGACCACCCCTAGCTGGCTGACTTAACTGGCCAGTTCCGCTCTCCAATTAAGATCTGAATATAGGCAATAAGTAATTATTAACAACCTCTTATCCTTAGGAAAGTGCAAATTTAAAAACCTCCAGAATAATTAACGTCTAGATAGCTCACCAATACAAGTGGTGGGTACGGAGCAACAGGACCCTCCCCTGCAGGATGAGTGTGAACTACCACGGCTGCATGGGGAACTGCTGGGCGGCAGCTACTCAAGCTGAAGATACCCTCACACCCTGTGGCCCACAGCTCCGCTCCCCAATACAGAAATGCACAAACATGCACCAAAAGACAGGCACAGGAGTGCTCTCGGCCACACCAGCCACAGCGGCCACACAGGAAACCGCCCCAGTGTCCCTGAGCAATGAAAAGAAATGCACTGTTGTACACCTGACAATGGAACACTGCACAGCGATGAGGAGAAATAAAGTATAAGCATCCCTGACAACAGAGGAGTGTGACAGGGACAACACTGGGTGAAAGAATTCACACTCAATATAATATACCTGTCTAATCCCCGTTATATAAAGTTCAAGAATTGGCAAAGCTAGTCTATTCTCAGAAGTCCAGGCAGCGGCTAACCCTGGGGGAGAGTGGCTGAAAGGAAGTGTGGTGGGGACAGGAGTCCTGTGGGGTGGTGGATGTCCCATCTCTGGGTCGGGTGCTGGTTTACACTAGCGTGGTCAGTTTATGAAAACTCACAAACTGAGTATATGCTTGTGCTTTGTGCATGTTTTCTTTTGTATACATGATATAGTTCAATAAAACATTCAAAAAGTAAAGAAATAGGGTCAGCTGGCAGGGAGAGAAAGTGACCGGAAAGGGCACTGTTTCCTAAAACAGCCCTGCCCCCGAGCCGAGGGCAACTCACCTGGAGAGGCGGTCAGGGCCATGACGCCGTAGTAGGAGAAAGCACTGGCTTCAAACTTCATACCTTCCTTCCCAGCCTCTACTTCCACCTTCCCCTGCGAAAGAAAACGGCAGCATTTTCAGTCCAAGTTCGTGACTCTGTCTGCAAAGCCTCGGCAAGATTTGGTCCTTCCTTAGATTTTGTCTACACTCCTTTCCCAACACTGCCAAGGAAGCAGGCCTCTGATCATCCTTCCCACTTAGAGGGGAGGGCCCACTTATCTTAGGTATGAAAACTAGACTTGGCAGGGGATGCAGAGAGGACAGTGCAAGTGTGATGTTTAATCTCTCCAGTCCACTCAGTATTTTCCCAGCATCCTCAGTTTGTGGGTAGGAGCCCTCCCAGGACTAAGATGAGCTCTTGCTCCATCCATGGGACAAACACTGAGAAGGCAGGTGCTCTGTGCCGGTCACCCAAGCTGTCTTGTAGGAACCCGAATTGGAGCAGTCAGGGTCAAGGGTCAACATGAGTTGCGGCCATGGAACAGAGAGGATTACACTGATTCCCAGGGGCACAACTCATCTCACTAGCATGGTCCCCTGACCAACTGAGCAGGTGTCTTGCAGGCCAGTCAGTCCCCTGTTGCCCAGACTCCCCAGAGGCGCTGTGGCACCATGGTCCTTTCTCCCCACTGTCCTGGAAAAGCACCTTTAGAAAGTCTCCTTTCATCAGGACTAAACCTCCCCTTCCTCTAACTTGTCTACAACAACTCCCTCCCTCTCACCAGTTCCTCTGGGACAGACTGACTCTGCCTCCCTTACTCATCCCTACTAGCTTTAGGGACCACCATCCTCCCTCGTGGGAGACGCTCAATAGTGGTTTCCAGGCTATTGTAACACCCTAATAAGTGAGCTGCGCATCTAGGTTTCCAGGCCAAGGGTCAGAACGGCTCTAACTGCCTCTTAGTGAGAGGGTGCCTCTACGGTGCATCTTTTATGAAGGCCAAGTAAAAATGAAGCTCCCGCTTACTGAAGAGGAACGGTGCTAACAATTCACAATGCTTTAATTCATTTAACGCTCACAACCCTATGAGGCAGACACAATTATCCCCCTCTTGTAAATTGGGGCAGGGGCTCAGACAGATTAAGGAACCGAGATGCTATCCTATGCCACCCGCTGTAGCAAACTCTATTATTTTGACACTTCCTATCATTCTATACTAAATTCCCAATTATGGAAGACCTTTCTCAAGTCACTTCCGAAAACTCTGTTATCTCTCTTTTAGGTCCTCTTTTACTCAATGGATAGTTTTACCAATCCCCAACCAATTCTTTTGCTGTATAAAAGGAACTGAAAAATTCACCCATTATTAAAATCAACCTGCAAACAGATGCTGAAAACCCAAGCATACAGGGTCCTCAAGTCGGTGCTGTGGGAAGACAGCCCTTGCTGGAAGAGCTTATGGGCCAGCAAGCAGGGGAGAGCACATGAAAACCAATGATCAATGCCTGGCCTGTGGTGGCGCAGTGGATAAAGCTTTGATCTGAAACGCTGAGGTCGCCGGTTTGAGACCTTGGGCTTGCCTGGTCAAAGCACATACAGCAAACAACCAATGAACAACTAAAATGAAGCAACTATACTGAGTTGATACTTCTCACTCCCCTGCCTCCTCTCTCTGTAAAATCAATAAAATCTTTTTTAAAAATCAATGCTACAAAGCAGTAAAGCTCTACATGAAGAAAAGGATTGGTGAAATTAGATATACATAACACAGCGTTATAGAGAGCAGAAAAGCAAATCCTGGAGGGAAGGGGAGAGGGCCGTTAGGGTAGGGGGTAAGAGGGTTGTTGAGGGGAACGCAGGGGTAGGGGGAATGTATTCAGTGGGACACTTGCATCTATGTAAACACAAGGAATTAAAATCAATTAAAAAAAGAATATAAAGAATTTAGAGGAAAAAAATACTTCCTGTCCTTATATAAAGACCAATTTATACAGGGAGGAAAAATCTAAGGAGTGGGCTTGATTGAGCCAGGAGAAGGGAGCAGTGTGAGGAGCCCGTGAGGAGGGATGGGGTGAGCCGGGAAAGCAGGGGGCACTGTGGGGACCCCTGAGTGATGAGCTTGGGGCAAGAACTTGAACAGAGGAGTAGGGGTTCAGAAGATGAAGTCTAGATTCATACTAGAGGGGTAACAGGATTGAAAAAAGACCAGGGTGGATAAGAAATCCTAATGTGGTGAAACCATCAGGGAGAGGAGGGTGAGGGAGGGAAGGGGGTTCGATAAGCACAGCAGAACTCTGCTCTGAGTGAATGGGAAACCGGGACACCCTGAGCCGAGACAGAAGAGCTGGGAAGGGTTGGCATCGGTGGCGGTGGCCAGGAGCAGAGGATGAAGTCCGTTTAAAAACAAGGGATTTTGAAGAGTCCATCAAAAAGACTGAAATGAAGAATGAAGGTCAGGAGAAAGGTCAGACCTGGAGGCCCAGACCTGAGAGGGGATGAGGAGAAGCGGAAAGAGCAACGGACCAGCGCATACAACCCGCGGGAGAGACCAACTGGGGCCAGAGGACGGAACAGACAAGAGTAGAAGTAGACAGCTGGGTCACCATAGAAACCCGGAGAGGGACCCTCCCACACAGACAGGGTCAGCGTCGCAGTAGTAGAGGAGGAGGGAGGCACTGCTGGCTGCAGGAGCACAATCCTGAGGGAATGGGGCAGTGGAGGACAGGGAGGGCAGGCGGGAGGCGCAGGGGCAGCAGGGCCACCAGGAGAGACAGGTCTCCGGGTACAGCCCGGGGGCTCAGATGAAGGCCGCCAGGGAGGAAGGTGTGGAGGGAGCAGAGGCGGTAACTGAGGGAGCAAAAGCCAAAGGCAGGAGTAAGGATGGCGGGAAGGGCAAGTGCGGGTCAGGGGAGGGCCTCTGAGCCTGCGGAGAGGCCGGGGCGCTGCAGAACCATCTTAGGGCCGCGGGAGCGCGGGAGGGAGACGGCACGCAGTGGAGCCCTGATGACTTCCACCTGGATGCAGCGCTGGCGGACCGCAATCATTTGTTTTACAAGCTACAGGGCCTTCTGTGTTCTGTGTCCCTGCAAGTGGGTGTCAGTTCACAGTTCTTCTGTGATAAATAACTGTCAGATCCAGCAAGTTACCAACAATAACTCCTAAAAAAGGCTGAACAGCCTGACCAGGCGGTGGCACAGTGGATAGAGCGTCGGACTGGGATGCGGAGGGCACAGGTTCGAGACCCCGAGCTCATCAGCTTGAGCGCGGGCCCAGCTGGCTTGAGCAAAAGCTCATCAGCTTGGACCCAAGGTCGCTGGCTCCAGCAAGGGGGTGGCTCGGTCTGCTGAAGGCCCGCGGTCAAGGCACATATGAGAAAGCAATCAATGAACAATTAAGGTGTTGCAATGGCAACGAAAAACTAATGACTGATGCTTCTCATCTCTCTCTGTTCCTGTCTGTCTGTCCCTATCTATCCCTCTCTCTGACTCTCAATCTGTCCCTGTAAAAAAAAAAAAAAAAGCTGAACACTGCCACCTGGTTTACTTCTTGGGAAGGACAGTTCCTGGGAAAGTCCTCAGGCCGCCCAGGCTCGGGGCCTGTGCCTTGCAAACCCAAGGCGGAGATTCTCTGGCACAGAAAACACCTTGGGACTTAAGGAGCAAACAACAGCCCTGATGGGATAGCTCAGTTCAGTCGAGCTTTATCACCAAGTGCAGAGGTTGCCAGTTCAGTCCCCAGTCAGGACACATACAGGGATAGATGGATGTTCCTGTCTCCCCATCCCCAATCAATAAAAATAATAATTAAAAGAAAAAAAGCAAACATCAAAAAACAAAACTGATATCTGGCTCCCTCTCCCAGGCATGCTGATTTAATTAGTCTCGGGCCTTTAATGAAGCTCCCCGGGTGTCAGCGCTCAGAGGCACCCTGGCCTCTCAAGAAACACCCCCAAAGTTGCAGCGCCCGTGAGTGCTAATTAAACAAGGCGGCTGCACCGATTGTCAAAGCTCCAGGCTGTCACCGTTTTAGCTAATCTCTCCTCGGCCAGCACCCAAGCAGTGAGATCAGCTACTTCCCTCTGGAGTCTGAGCCATTGAGCTGCAAGACAGACAGACACACCAGGTCCGCGGCTCCAAGATCTCTGCATTCCGAACACTAGTGAGTGCACCTCCCTCCTCAATACGGGGGATAGAGAGGGTTGCCAAATTTTTAGTTCTAAGGTATATTTTAAAAAACACAGCTATTGTTACCATCACTTCACAAAAGATTAGACATTTTAACTCCAAAATATATCATTTTCGATAGGTTTTTAACCTGAATATATATAGCTTCATCAAGAACTCACTACAACTGTCTTCATTTTGCCTCAAACAAGTGAGAAGTGTGTCCAGTATCAGCACTTAGGAACCCCTGCACTAGGCTAAGTTTATTTTATTTATACCATTGCAATAGGTTAAAGGATTCCTGAGGTTCTTTCTTGATTCTAACATTCTATGACTACAATTCCCAAACTGCCCAGCCCACGTCCCTCTCTACGGGGTGAAGATTTCCGGTAGGCCAGTTTTAGAAACATCTAGCAACCACATCTTTTGTTCATATGTGTGTGTCAGTGGCTCCAAAAGTGGTCATTTTAAAATAAACCTACCAGCACACAAATTAGGGCCCCCCAGCAGGAAATAACTCACCTGGCCCCAAATTAATCAGTGTCTTCTTAGATAACAACTTCTTCCATGTGAGGAAGGCACTCCATATCGATTTTACTTTTGAACTGTCCACAAATTCACTCTAGCGTATCACCAACAAAATCAGGGACAGACAGACGGATTCGCAAAGGGAGCTGGGTGCCACACTGGTAAACTGACAGAAGACAAAGAGGCTTCCGTGCCCCAAGCAAAGCTGGCTTCTTGAGTGGAGTTACCATCACAGAATCCTACCTTTCTTTGGGGGAAGGTGTCAGATAACTCTTCTCAAAGTTTCTAGCCTCCACAGGTACTTAAAGAGTCTCGGATGTACCTGGCCTCGGGGTGCAAGCCTATGCCACCTATTCTGGTTGGCACAGATCAGATCGAGTGGTTGGAAGATGCCATGGGCTCACTGAAGACGCCCTTGGATACCATCTGCTAAGCATCTACTTGGCCTCCTGCTTTTTCTTGAGTTTTGTTTATTTTTTAATCACCACCATTTAGTATTCAGTGGGGCTCGACACCTGAAAGTAGGTAATTATGGTAAATGCCAGGTTATGTTCACTAGCACTGCCCAGCAGTCCTAGTAAAAGGAGAGGCACAACCCAAAGATGTCTCTCTGTTCATGGCCTCGGGTGACTGGCACTCAAATATTCTTTAGCAATATTTTTCAGTCTGGGGCATGCAGATGTCCCAGGACTCTGCGGTTTGCTTTATAAATGTTCAAATTTTAAAAAAAGTATTTGATGGTCAAAAATTAACTTACACATATTTTGGATCATCTGGTTGACCATCTTCTAACCAAGTGCCAGCATTTGCCTTAGCGTCCGTGACCACAATGCCATGCCAGGAGCTGCTATTGAATCACCACAGCTAACTAAGCCTCGATCCTCACTCAGCTGGGCGCCTGTTAGACTTGCCCCTCCGCAGACTCCACCCCAGACACTGCTGAATCATAGCTTGCATTTAGCTAGATCCCCAAGTGATTCCTACACACAATAAAGTGTGAGAAGCAAGCTGAAGAGAACAAAGGAAAATTACACATATAAATTATTCAGTCATATCCAGTGGAGGCCAAATAACAGCCCAACATACTATACAAACACTCAGAACAGCTCCCATTGAGCAAAGGACTGGAGGGGTCAGTCACTACTGGGCCCAGGGGGGCCCAGAGGGACTGAATGCAAAAGAGCCTGCACGAGAGCCCTGGCCTCAGTGCTGGGACCACTGGGCTGTCCTATCAGCCAAAACGTCATCTACACATTATTTAGAATATAATATTAACTCAAATTATTTAGAATATAATATTAACTCAAATTTGTTTTGGTTTATAGTTGTACACAAGAGTCCTAAGCAAAAGGAGCTTATGCCAAATTTTATATATACACATATTGAAACAGAATTTTAAAAACTGGGTCAACAAATAGTATCCAAGTAACTTTTATCTTTAAAATGGATGTGTTATTTGTCCTTGACTCAAGATTAAAAACCCATTATTCATTGGGGTACAAGGCCTTGCAAAACTTAAAAGTCTATGAGAAAATTTGGAACCAAAGGCTTCAATTACTCTCTCAGCCTGACCAGGCGGTGGCACAGTGGATAGAGCATCGGACTGGGACGCAGAAGACCCAAGTTTGAAACTTTGAGGTCCCTAGCTTGAGCACGGGCTCACTGTAGCACAGGATCGCTGGCTTGAGTGTGGCATCATAAACATGGCCCCATGGTCACTGGCTTGAGCCCAAAGGTCGCTGGCTTGAAGCCCAAGGTCGCTGGCTTGAGCAAAGGGTCACTCACTCTGCTGTAGCCCCCTGATCAAGGCACATATGAGAAAGCCATGAACAACTAAGGTGCCGTAACGAAGAGCTGATATTTCTCATCTCTCTCTCTTCTTGTCTATCTGTCCCTATCTGTTCCTCTCTCTGTCTCTGTCAAAAAAAAAAAAAAAAAAAAAAAAAAAAAATCCTCTCCCTATAGCAAGTGAAATGGTATTCAGTATTGTCAAGGGCCATGTAAGTTCTAAGATGCAACCTGTCACCTCCACAAAAGAACAGATTTTGCCTGACCAGTGGTGGCGCAGTAGAGAGTGTCAACCTGAGATGCTGAGGTCTCAGGTTTGAAACCTCAAGGTCACTGGCTTGAGCATGGGATCAACAACATGACCCCATGGTTGCCAGACTGAGAACAGACTCACCGGCTTGGGCGTGAGGTCACTGGCTTGAGCCACCCCCCTCCTGGGTCAAGGCACATATAAGAAGCAACCAATGGACAACTAAAGTGACACAACTATGAGTTGATGCTTCTCACCTCCCTCCCTGTCTCTCTCTGGTGGGTGAGGGGGCACCAGATTTCACTCCATAGGGATTAAAACCCTTTCAAGTCCATCAGAAGTTTTTTAAAAAAATTGAGTATATATGGGGCAGCTGAATAACCACAAAAATATGAGGCATGAAATCAACAAGAAAATATCACCAGAAAAAAAATGTTTTCTATTGATCATATAATTGGCAAAGAAAAACAGCCACTCCTTTTGTTTTCTCATTACTCTTTGTATTTACTGAAGTCATACTCTGGTTATGAGCAATGGAAGAGCAATCACAGTTTTTGTGTGCTTATTTAGACATTTTACTCCCCCAAAGGCCAACAAACCACTCACTGTAAACCATCAACTGTATATATTATATAGTGATCTACAACTTTGACTATTTTTATTAGAAAAATGGTTGATAATAGTAAGAGTTACTATGCACACACTATCTTTTTTTTTTACAGGGACAGAGAAAGAGTCGGAGTCAGAGAGAGGGATAGATAGGGACAGACAGACAGGAATGGAGAAAGGTGAGAAGCATCAATCATTAGTTTTTTGTTGTGACACCTTAGTTGTTCATTGATTGCTTTCTCACATGTGCCTTGACCGTGGGCCTTCAGTAGACCGAGCCACCCCTTGCTGGAGCCAGCGACCTTGGGTCCAAGCTGGCGAGCTTTTGCTCAAGCCAGATGGGCCCGCGCTCAAACTGGCGAGCTTGGGGTCTCGAACCTGGATCTTCCGCATCCCAGTCCGACGCTCTATCCACTGCACCACCGCCTGGCCAGGCCACACACTATCTTTTTAAATTGATACATTTTTGTATGTGTTTCCTCTTCTTTCATTATTATATAATGATCCCTCATGCTACCTCAATTTGATTAGCTTAGACATATGGCCTATTTTCATAATTTTATAATAAATAGATTTGCTATAAATAGGTTTGCTCAGATAGCTTTATAAAACAATGATTTCTTTAGATGCATATGTATGAGGGATTGTATGAATGTATTCCCGAAAGGAGGCTACCACAATTTAAGGATACAACCAGTTTTATAGCACTTTTTCCTTTCTGTTTACTATATTCATCATGGATTTTTAAAGATTTTATTTGTTTTCTAAAATCAAGAATGGATACTTACTTTTGTCAGCTGCCTTTCTGATATCTACTGATGGGAATGTAAGGATATTTTTCTTTACTGCTTTCCTAATTAACACAGCACATTTGGGTTCTGGTGTCCTTATATTAAACTAACCCTGCATCCCTAAAATAAACATAATTCAGCCAGTCACAGTGAATCTCTGAGAACGCTGTTCTCTAACTGTTCCCTTTTAATTTAAAAATGCTCCATAAATGTTGAGAAATGAGATCAGCCCATATCATCAGACTTTAGATTAAGCCCATGTTAGTCCTAGAGAATGCATTTATTATACCATCTTGTTCTATTTGTATAATATAGAAATTGAGTTTCAATTAAAGTTTCAATATTTTTCAAGTGATTCCTTTGATTCTAGCTGTTTTTTAAGGGGGAGGGGCAAACTAATTTTTTCCCTCTTTTATCACATTAATTATGTCAATAGGATAATGATTTTGTTAATGTTTTAAAAAAACCAAAATCTTCATATTTTTAAGGGTTGTAAGGTTTTCCCATTTTAAAATTTTCATGATAATCTTTATTATTTCATTTGTTGTTTTATTTGGTTTGTTGCTTTGCTCTTTTTTGTAGATAATTACAGCTATCTACTATTTTCCTTATTTAAGTACTTAAAGGAATATGATCTCTTGAAACTTTGACAAATAAAAGATGGTGTAGACATTAATAGTTTCTTACCATATCATAAATATTTAATGACATTCTACAGGTGCTATTTAGGGTTTTTGCCACTAATGCTAATTTTAATGAGTATTTATTTAAATAGGTAGTACACATACCTGGCAAGAAATTCAAAGGGAGAAATAAGTCTCCCCTCCACCCTATTCCCAGTTCTCAAAGTCAACCACTGTTACCAGTTTCTTGAGTAACCTTCTAGAAATATTTCTTATGTATGCGTGGATAAAATGAAAAGTACAGCTTTCTCTTTTACACAGATGAGAGCATACTATACATTCTTCTGTGCCTTCCATATAAAACCTTTGTGCCTGACCTGTGGTGGCACAGCAGATGAAAGCTGAAATGCTGAGGTCACCGGTTCAAAACGCCTAGCTTGTCCACTCAAGGCACATGCGAGAGGCACCTGCTACAAGTTGATGCTTCCTGCTCCCCCCACTCTCTCTCTCCTCTGTGAAATCAATAAATAACATCTTAATAAAAAATTTGTAAGTGAATTAATCACAACTTTAAAATAGTACATTTCAAGTATGCACTTTTATGTCTAAACTTACTTCAGTATGATCTATGCATGTGCTTTTATAATATTTCTACCTTTCTCCATTCACTAGAACAGCCAAGTGGCGTAATAGTAAATGACCACTTTTATGAGTTACATAAAACTTTTTAAGAAGTATATTTTTCTGGTTTTACATTTAATATTTTCCAAATTTCTGTTAATTTTATTTTTTAATTCTGCAATTCAAAACTATTTTTACTTGGTATATTTGCTCTTTTATAGAGGTGGATAAATTTTTCACCAAAATTATATTCCCTCTCACTTCTGCTTTTACATATATGTATTTTGTTACCTTCTTTAAGACCTGTAGAACCAGTAACTTCCTTGCACTATTTATTGTCCCATCACACTACCCTAGTGGATCCCCAATACATTTAGTTTAAAAATCTACTTTTTCAGGTAAAATTTAAGTTGTAGCTTTTAATACATATGACATAGGAGACAAGTACCTGGTAACATATTCTTTTAATTAAGCTTACTTAAATTGAATAAATCAGGCTTTATTTCATCTAGGGTTTAAACTTAAAGCCACGTGTTTCTATTTTAATTATAATCCAAACATCAACCACTAAGAGTTTTTTCCTAGTGTGTGCAGAGGAGGGCAGCTCATTGGCTCGGGTAGGAAGGGAAGGCTGAGTCTGCCGAAGGCTTCTGAGTTAACAGCCTGAAGATGCAATGGAAATCCCCCACAACCTGTATTTCTATTTATAACTGATATAATTAGGTACTGTACTCTGTAAGTTCTGATAGTTACGCTAGACTGACAGGGTACCGTATTATTTCATTTTGTTATTATACTCTGTGTACCTCAGATAATTGTCTGGTCTGCAAGAACATGATTTTCACCAAACTATGATTTAAACTCCTCCACAAATCCTTTTAATCCAGCACTTAACTATTTATAAAACCTACATGACAGAATCAGTTCAACCACTCAGAAAACTTGTCACATTTATATATACACATGACAAAGGTATTCCAACATAGGTACATATATATAAACGCCTTGTCAAAAAGATCTTTATATTAAGAGATTTACTTGTGAATAGACAGGAATTATGAAGTCCCTCTTCCATAAAATCTATTTTTAGATCCATTAGCCAGGGGATGCCTTTCTTATATACCAACAGAGCATGACTGAATCACAACTTCGTAAGTGCTAACTATATGAAAATAGACAATTGAAAGCCTCACTGTTTCTAATGTTATTACTGAAATTCACAATGTCAATCCTTGAAACTAATGTAACTCAAACTTTCTCAAGGTTTAAGGAATACTCACAGCTAGCTGTTATGAAAAACATGAATGTTTTATTCCCTCACTGCTGTAAATAAATTCCCCAGACCCAGCAGAGTTTTCAGCTTATCTATCTCCCATAAAAGAAAAACACAATTCAGGGTTGAATGAAAGTAAGGTTAGAGGAATCGAGTAATGAATTAGAAAGCCTTGCCAACAGAAGTTTCCAAGAAAGAACAGTATGAAAGTAGCAGGTAACTAGTTAACACATGAGTTTTTCTCTAGTTCCCTATTTCTGCTTCCAAATGCCGCAATATTATTCACGCATGGGGGCACAGACATGAACACAGCACCTTCTAGAGTTTCTGACACCTAGATATCTGATAAGAGCTTCTTTCAAATAAAAAGAAACTTCTGAATTCATTTAGATAATCGGAACCCTGCTGGACTTGTATAAATTTTAGGGTCCTACCAAGTACTGACCCAC
Source organism: Rhynchonycteris naso (assembly GCA_037038555.1). NCBI lineage: Eukaryota > Metazoa > Chordata > Mammalia > Chiroptera > Emballonuridae > Rhynchonycteris > Rhynchonycteris naso. The sequence continues at coordinate 240,332,804 of CM072999.1, read as the reverse complement.
TTTTATCGTGATACCTCCAATTCGTATCTTGGAAGTAACCGAGAAATATGAGAATGCTCAAGGGGCTAGTATTCTTGTACTGAAACGAACTCGGATTTCCTATAAAGTAATTCTTCAATAAAGAGGTCCAAGAAGTGAATAAAACCAGCACTTTGCTCATAGTAACGTTCATCCTGGTCTCCATGCCAAGGATGGCGCTCTACTAAGTCAAACTGATATTACAAGGGCTTCCTGTTAACTCAAGCACCAAAGCCCCAGGGAGGGTCCAGACCTGATCAACCTTCCCACGGTGTGCAGTGAATTATGTTACAGTGAGAAAGAATCAAGTCAGCACTGAGAGGCTGTGATTGTGACATTAGTTCCTCTGTAAAACAGTCTGGTTAATAACCAGAAATAAAAACAATAATAAATGGATTATTTTGATGGGTGTTAAGGGAAGAGATACTAAATATCTGGAGGAAGCCCTAAGACCAAATCCTGATAAGAGGGCGGGGAAAAAAGATAAAAAGAGGACCTAAGCAACTCAAAACACTTAAATTTCAAATGTCCAGCCAAGATTTTTAGACCGTACAAGTAATTCCCCCAAAGTCTCCAAAAAACACGAACAGTGGGATTCACCATTCTTCATCTGACTCAGGTCCACAGTAATTACTAACTGCCCTTCAGTATTGGAAATCAAATTAACCGATGACATTGCTTTATATTGGAATTATTTTACAGATACAAAAACAGGGAGATGGAATTCTTCCACTTAGCTACCCCAGAAGTAGGCAAAACCTGACACCCATTCACCTACAACGGCTCGCCTCAGAACCTGAAGGATGCGCACTCAATGAGATCAAACAACTGCATGTTGAGTAATTCTTCTGACCTGCAAAATGAGAACGAAGTAGTCTACAGGTCTGTTGCGCTGGTAGAGGTAGTACTCTGGGGCTTTCTTGTTCTTCTCATCATACTTCAGTTCCTGGATGACATTGGGGTGCTTTAGCAGCCTTAGAAGGATCTTCTCTGACATCTGGGATGGACTAAACGCTTCTACTTCTATAGATATAAACACAACTTGATATTACACTTCAAATGGATGGAAACAATTACACTAGTAATTGAGGTGTTTAGATAACAAGGGTACTTGGAACCAATGTGATACAATATGGATTAACAAGGCTTCCACTTGGTGAACCACTGGGGGCAGATAACCTGGGAGAAATTAGAAAATGTTGAATTTTCACATTTGCTTCTTTAAAATTCTTCCTTTTCAACCTGCCATTGGTTTCAGGTCTCCTAAAAAACACTCTAATTTCCTGACTGATACAAATGAAAACCAGAAGCAGGCTCCTTGACTGTCAGGACGCCCTTCAACAGCCACAATGGTCTGACTGTCCAACAGCCCAAGGAAGAAGCAAAGGTCAGGAAGCACATAGGTGTGGGTTAGTACCAGGTGCACACGCAGTGCCCCAAGTCTCACTCTCCCACTCAACTGCCCTGAGAAAGTCAGGGAACAAGGGACATGGAGAGATTCGGAATAAAAGCAAGGCACGTGCTCACATCAACATGCACTCCAACTTGCCAATTAAAATAAAGTTAGGTTGATCTATATTTACAAAGACATCAATTTTATTTAAAATAAAAGCGAAAAGTACTGATTTCAGGTTGCTGTACCAAAACTGGACTTTGTGGTATCTCAGAGGCAGAGTCGGATAACATTTAGTTTTAAATGGTGGTTAAATGAAGACTAGTATCAGAATTAAAAAAAGAATAAGTTAAAGATACTGTTTATAGTTTAAAAATTATTTTTAATTATGTTATCTATGAAAAATATAAATTCTGTATTAGCTTCTGTGCTTTGTTGTAAAGACAAAATAAGATAGTACATTGTAGAAATTTTGGGAAATACAGAAAAAGATAAAAAGGACAATAAAAAATTACCTATAAACCAATCACTCATCACCATTCCAAGCCATTGGTGATGGCAATTCCTTCTAAGTTGTTGCCCTGGCACGTGTGTTGTGTCTGTGTGTGTACACACAAAATCACACTATCATCTTCCTGTATGTACAGCTCTGTACCGTTTCGTCTCACTTTAAATTATGAGTATTGTCCCATGTCGTAAATATTATATTGTGAGCATTTCCATTATCTGAAAACACGATCTTAAAGAGAGGGTCACCTCCCATTACGTGGCGGCTATTAGCTTTTTTCAAAATATTTTAAGTGCGCTGCAGGCAGCTAAAAGGCATGGCTGCCCATCTTGGACACAGACGTCTTCTACAGGTCACTGGGTAGTTTGAAAGTTTCTCACATTCCCCTGGCCAACAGAGCTCACCCTTCACCTAGAGAGCCACTGGGGATGTGAGACGGGTTAGTCAGTCTCTTAAGTCCATTCAACCTTGACCTCTCTGGAGCAGTCAGTGCCGGCTGGGTTGGTGGTTTAATAATGCGCACACTTGCCTCCTGGCATGGGCCCAAGTTAACAATCTGATTTGAAGAGGCCATCAAGAAATCCATGTCCAAGTTCTTAGAATTTCTGATTTCATTAAAACCATACAAAATAAAGATTTAATTTTGAAAATCTATTTTTCTTCTTTGCAAATCATAGCACCTGTGTTATCACTCATATCCAACCGTTCTTCCAAGGCAAGCTGCAGAGAGGATTACTCAATTGTCCGGCACATGGTGAGGCGGTGCCTGGTTCACACTGTCAGCCTACTCCGCCAGCTGGCTCTCCCAGGGACTGAACTGGGAGCTGATGACCTGGCCTACTGTTCACATGCAGCGTGGCACTAACATTCATCCTTACCTTTCAGACCAATTTTAAGTTACTGGTCCACCCCTGGTAAATGTCTCAGAGAGTTCATGCCGACACTGAACATAGGAGAGGAGAGAATTTAAAAAGAAAAAAACAAAACTAAAACAAAAAACAAACAAAAAACAAAACACAAAAGTGGCATTACTTTCACCCCATTTCCCAGTCTCCACCCCAGCCCACCCCCGTCAGTGGTGGGTGAGAAACACGCTCCAGGGTTGGTAGAGATTTCACACTGTGATAAGCTGCACTTGCCTGTTGCTAGGAAACGGTGCATGGCCAAGAGAAGCTGTGGTGATATTTTAACCTTCATCTCGCTGTCTGTCTGCTTAAAGGCAGAAAAATCTTGCTTTCTTTCACGATGGGCCACTTTCTTTTTTGTTCTGTTATCCGCTGAGGAAAGAATAAGAAAAAAGTAAGGAAATGCATTTCATTAGATCAGGGCTCTTTTTGAATAAAAATAACAAAATATACTGGAACGGCTAGACTCTCTCTCAAGATTATAGGCATTCCACTACAAACACCACATGGAAAGAGGAAGGGAGAGAGAGTCCTCATCAAATCAGTGCTGCACAGTGGTGACACGATCCAAAGTAAATAACACGCACCCTAATTAGTAGCAACTATAAACATAATTCATGAGGCTCTTTAGAGCCCTTACAAGTGCATTATTGGGCAGCCTGGGACAAAATCCCTCCCCTCACAGAAGCTATATAACCACACAGGGACAGAGGACGCAGCCTGCACTGCGCACACAGACTCCTGCTACGCAGTGTCACCACTCGGCAGTGAATGATCACTGTGCTACACAAGACACAAGGGAGATGTGTCCCTGCCTTTAAGATGCTGGCAGCCTGTGCTGAAAGAGAGAACAAATACACAAGCACAATCTTCTAAGAAACAAAAACACTTTCACAAGAACGGCACTTTAACAGTAACATCTGCTACCTTAATTTCTACTCCAGACCATGAGTTCCTCAAGGTCAAGCCAATATGAAGAAAGTGACCGAGAACAGAGGTCAGCAGACCTCCTCTGTAAAGGACTAGATGGGAAATATTTCAGGCTCTGAAGACTATGTAGTCCCTGTTGCAACTTCTCAACTCAGCTGTTGAGCAAAAGCAGCCATATGTGAACGGATCAGAATGGCTGTGTCCCAATAAAACTTTATCACAGACGTGGAATTTCACATCATTTCACATGTCAAAAAATAATTATTCTTTTCATTTTTTTCCCAACAATTTAAAAATTCTTAGCTTGTGGGCCATACAAAACCAGGGAGCCGGCGCTTGTGGGCTCCTGATCTAGAAGGCATCTAATGCAAACCTTTTCTCAGGTATTTTTCTGGACAAAATAATCATCAAGAAAAAAAACTAGGGTGAAGACAAGGTCCCAAAAGCTTGCTCCTTTCCCAAGAATCAAAAGTCTCTGCACTACCATTTCACGCTGAGCGAGAAACGGACTGCTTACTAGGTTTGTCTTGGAGGGGAAGATGATGACTTATAATTAATTATCTTCTATTTCAAATTTTTTTGAGTATCAGACTGTATAAATCAATACAAAATTTTAAAATAATATTCAAATGACAAAGTCATCATCCCTGATCACCTATCTAAATTAAGAGCATATGTGAAACCACAAGTTCAGCGTTTCTCACCAATAAGGTACGTCAGGCACCACTTCTGTCTGAGATCAGTCTAGCCAAGGTTTGACAGAAGTTAACAAACATAAGATCTCACTGATGTCTGAATTATGTCTCTTATAAGTACTAGCCTTGGGGAAACACAAATATTCAGACACACTTGGTATTGAACAGTCATGGTGAGGAACAATGAAAAGAATGTAGACACCCAAGACAATACTCTCTATTATGAGACCTCTGATTACTCTCCAAGTATCCAAAGGATAAGCTGGTGTTTTGTAAGAACACTACATATGGATGTGAGGAGTAAAGAAGGTACATTTCAGAAGCAGGGCACTGGCTAAATATAAAGTTTATTCTTTTAAGGGTACATGGAAGACTTAACCTCAATTTTAAAATAAGAAACTATTCCCTTCTAGTGGAACTGAATAAAATCACTCTGCTTTGAGCAAGGTGAGTTTAGCTTTGTCCTGAGTGCCTCAGGCCATCTGAATGATCCATGCCCGACTCCACATCATGTTTCAAAAGCCAGATAGGGCAAACAGAGCCCAAATGCTTTCTCTGTCCCACTTTTGAGACCCCAAATGTCTCACTCGGGCCTTGGGCCATCTTCGTTAGGCATTATGACACTCTTGAAAAGAGCCTTACTTTGCTACTAAGAGGGAGGCTGAAGAAGGTTTAATCTCTGCAGTCCGGTGATCCAATTGTAAATTTAGAAAGGACAGGATTCAGGTTCAACACTCAGCCCAGGATCTAGCCTACTCCTGGGCAAACAGGTGTGGCACTCCCCTTCCGATCTCTTGAGCCAGACCATTCCCTCCCCAGCCCAAAGAAGGCAGAGAAACAGAGAAAGGGAAAACACATCTGATTGTGTACTGCACCCTGTCCTGCCTGCTACAGCCCCACCTCACCCGTGCCCCCCCTCCCCCGCCAGCAAAACACAGTCCTACAAGCCTCCCCTCTACCCTGGCCCATGGGGAAAAGAAAATTGAAACTGTTGCTATCCATCCATTTAACAAATCCTCCTCACTTTTTAAGTACTTGAACTATGACCTTAAATAGAAACAGAAATTTATCTGAAAACAATTTATCTAATTATGCAAAATGGAATTTTCCTGTCAGGGCAAGTAATGCACAGACCAATGATTAGAAGTAGCCGGCTTAAAAAAAAAAGCCAGTTGACATTACAGGCCCTGCCCCTGCTCCCCCTCCCGCCGGTGAGGGGACAGGGATGCACCGACAGGTTGTACACAGCCTACGCACACATAGTGCAGAACCAGAAACAGAGGTGGGCGACAACTGGAGAGACTTCAGGTGACTCCCAAACAGCATGACCAAAAAGCAAAGGTTTGGGGAAATCACCCTCAGGCAATGCTACTCACTGTACAAGTCTGTTTCATCTAGAATCTCAGATTTGATGATTTCTTCAATCACATCTTCTAAGGTGACAATTCCCAGAACTTCATAAAATGGATCGCCCTCTCCCTCATTGTTTACTCGCTGCACAATAGCCAGGTGAGATTTACCTTTAAAGAGAAGAAAACAAAGGTTAGAAAGTAATTTTCTGAATTTCCTGAATGAAGTCTCTTAGGCATGCTTCGGGGGGAGGGGGCAGTTTACAAACACAGATACCAGATTATCAAAATCTGCCTTTCAGCATCTAAAAACGGTATGAAAATACTACAAACAGAAGTTTCAGAAGCCACAAAGCGAGACCAGTTACGCCAGAAGAAAATGACCTTCTCCACACCCTGCACTGCCCCACAGCACTGCTTTTCCTAATGAAATTGGTCTTCCGTATTGTCAGCTCTTCCTGTGTGACCTTTTAGCAATTGCCACTTTACTTTAGGAGAGCAGTTCTCATCCATTCAGCCAGAGGAGAGGAGATAGTGAGACAAACTCCATGCGCCCAGCAGGGATCCACCCAGTAATTACCATCCGGGACTATGCTCAAGTACAGAGCATTTTTAGTGTCTGAGGCTGACGTGCTCAGTCCAGTCGAGCTATCCTCAGCATCCAGGGCCACACTTGAACCACTTGAGCCACTGGCTGCAGGACGGGAAGAGAGCGAAGGCAAGGGAGCAGATGGTTGCTTCTCCTGTGTGTCCTGACCAGGAATCAACCAGGACCTCCATACACTGGGGCAGATGCTCTATCCACTGAGCCACCCACCAGCGCTGAGAGCAGTTCTCAAAGTGTGGTCCAGGGACCCAGAAGGATGCCCAAGAAGACCCTTTCATAAAAGGGGTGCAAAGTCAAACTGTTGGTATTTGAACCAATGGTGCACAGGTGCCTGAGCTAGAATCAAGGCAGTAGTGGCAAAATGCGCTAGTGGTTACTCACTGGATTCTCCACCACGTCTAGTAAAAGGAAGGAAAATCTATTGCTCTTAAAAATATCTAAAGAAGCAGTAAAAGTTTTTCATTTGACCCCCAAGTACTTGTCTGAACATTCTATATGACAACATGAGAACAAGCCATAAAAAGGCTTCTGTGACATTCTGAAGTCCGATGGTGTCCTGAAAACCACCTGTGCAACTGTTTCTGGCCACTTTTTTCCCTGAACATCAATTTACTTGAAAGGATAAGTACCAGACAAAGCACAATATCTAGGCTTATTTGGCAGACATTTTCCTAAAAATGAACAAAATGAGCCTGTTCCATTAACATTACAGAAAATAGCAGCGTCTGCGGCCACATGACATCACAGGTGATGCTCACCTTCGCCACCTGGTTAATAGCATTCCCAGGTTTCTCCACCATAAGGTTACTTATTTTTTCCTTTCCCTAATTTTATTGTTTGGAAGCAAGTCGCTAGGTCTAGCCCACCCTCAGGGAAGGGTGAAGGGTAGGAATTAAACTCTACTACCTGGAGTATGTGAGGATCTAAACAGATTATTCAGAATTCTTCTGTAAGGAAGATTTCAGACCAAAGGATTTTAATATTAACTGTACCCAAAGTCTACTGGTATAGTTTCAGATTCCACATTACAAACGAACTTCTCAAGGGAAAAAGCAAATAAAAAATAAAAGCAACAATCCTTTAAGAAACTATCTCTTATGGACTTTTGGTGTAGTATTAAAATAAGTAGTCACAATTATCCAAAAAGTCTACTAAAATAAATTCCCTTTTCCAAATACATATCTGTGTGAGGCCAGAATTTCTTCAGACACTTGAACTAAACCAGTCTACTGCACAGACTGAAGGCAGATGAGAACCCAGCTGCCTTCCGCTCAGCTAGACAATAAAGAGATATATACACAAAAAGATAAAACAACAATGCTTAATATTTTTGTTTTGGAAAACAGTGATTTTAAGTTCAATGTTATTTATGTTAACATGAAATAGATTTGCTATTGTCCTCTCAAAATAAATAAGTAAATGTTATCATTTCTCAGGTTTAATTTCAAACGCTGCAAATACTAAAAGGTAGAACCCACAGAGAAGAACATGTGCTCTGAAGTCCGAAAGCTCTGGATTTGAACTCCAGCACCGCCAGCTAATTCATCATTACTGCCCTGTGATCATGAGCAAACTATGTAACTTTTCTGAGCCTGTTTCCTCACCTCCAAAACCAGGCTCATAATAATTGCTGCCCACAGGATTGTGGCGAATATCAGAGACAATGTTGGTTATCTAGAGTAAAGACAGTGCCTGGGACCACAGGGTTACCAATAAATGGTAACTCCTATTAATTTATTCATATTCTTCCTCAATTCTAAAGTACCATCAACTTATTACCAGCTTAGAGGATAAAACCCACTACATTAAATGTACACTGTGATTAGAAGATGTACTTCAATTTCAGAAAACTCTTAAAATATTAAATGCACCTCTCACACCAACATTGGTGTTCCCAGCTCAAGGTACTTAAGGCATCTGAAATACAACCTCAAAGTAAGCCAAAGAGACACAGTATAGAAATTTCACAATTAGTTCATATGTGTATATATATATTTTAAATCATAGGATGCGTTTTTGGGAAGTAGGGTTGAGGGGCAAGTCCTTTAAATAAAGTTGACTTAACCAGACAAACGAAAATCATCCCTGAAGGCCAGGTCTGATCAAGTTCCTGGCTCTCGCTCAGAAACTGCCCTTGGTTCGGTAGGTTTGCTGGCCCTTTCCTGCTTTGGCTCTGATCCCTTACAGGCAACAATGTCTGGAAGCCCAGAAGGTTAGATTGTTAGACAATTAGGCATCCCAACAATTTTCATCCTTAGCACGCTCACGCTCAAAGAATGAAAATATTTTCAACAAATGAGACTAGGAGAAAAACTTATCGGCAATAGATATAAACAGCACATCGGGTCAAGTCCATTCTAATTTGGTCAGTTCAGTCTGGTCCGTTTCTCACATCTGCTCTCCCAAGAACCCAGACACAAGCAGTTAAAAATTCTTGGTCAATGCTGTCTGTCCAAAGTTAAATTCTTTTGCTATTCCCAGCTTGTGATCATTTAAAAGGAATTTTCCAAAGCAAGGTCTAATATTAGACTCAAAATGAAGTTTCCATTTCACTGAGGCGCTATTCTCACCAAAGTAACTACCGCACAATCAGATTGTCTGGGAGCAATTCGTTTAAATGCAGATGGACATACTTGAAATACCAGCTCAGTAGCACCAACGGATCCTACTGGAAAGGGCCTTACTCCGGGAGAGATCGTTCCTGTGAGCTGGGCCTCTTAAACTGAACAGTAAATTTCCTTCGGGGCTCCCTTTTACACACACCCCCTCCAAGGCTGAAACTCCATGATTGCCCTGGAGCCACATTCCTTCAGCTTTCGAATTCCTGGTGAGAAGCCCTGTTTTCTGAACCTTCTGGTTGGTAAGCAGTATATAAAAAAAAAGAAATAAATAAAAAAAGACCACCTTCTTCTCTAATACCGCTTTGGCGACTAGCACCTCTCTCCCACTGAATCGTTCACTGCAGGGAGCTCTGTCCTCCGCCTCCTCTACAGAGCAATCAAAAGGAAAATGTAAATCGGTTGTCAATTCAGAAACTTAAACTGGGATTACGTCAGGACTGAAGGCAGAAAAGCAATTTTGGAGAAACTAACAGAAGGCTATGCCAAAAGCTAAGAAAAGATTATGAACTGATGGATCCTTAACTTCCAAAGAGAAGAATGGGAATACAGCAGTCAGTACAATAAGCAGTGATAGGCATTAAATAATACAAGCTTTGAAATATATGTAAATTAAAGAAGCTCGATAGACTGTCCAGAGAACAACTAAGGCCGACACTGCTCCCAGGCTCAGGGCTTGGGGACAGCACTTGCTGGCTAGTTGTAGGAGCTCCTTAGTCCCAGTCACTCTGAACTGCCCTAGGGATGGAGGAAAAGGGGAGCAGGCCTGTTTTCAGAGTGTGTACAGGGCTCTATGGATACATCTCTATTCACACTCAGAATCATAAATGAGTTAATATGAAATGATAACCTTCTAGACTGATCATTTTTCTGTAACTGCTATGTGTGCAAGGCAGGCACTTACACAGATGAAATCAGAAGAACATGTCTTATGTGAGATGAACTAAGTAACTAAAATTACCTATACTGTACACAGTAAAACTGGGATCAAATGGAAGCCTGCTTCCATTGCACCCCAAATCCAAGTGTACCAGTACTGTATTTGTATATCGCCCCGAATGGTGGCAGGCTGCAACATGTGCAACTTCTAACCTTATCGCAACGCGAGGCTCCAATTCTGAATGACAGATACCATTTGTACGTTGGTGGGTTAATCAACTGGATAGTGATCAAGCTGACAAAGAGCACTTGTAACTGCCTGTGGAAAGCACGGACTCGTTTATATCACACAAGTTTGATGTCAATGAAGTGAAATGGAACAGTAAGCAAACTAATTGAAAGAAGCAAGGAAGAAAGCCAAGAGGGCAGATGAAGCAGAATGGAACTAGCAAGGACGACACAGCTGTGCTAATAGAAAGTGACATGCAGTAGTCAGAAAGACCTACGAATGTGAGCACAAGGCAAACAGTCCATTGGGGTCTTAAAATGCCACTCAAACAGCAGGAAGAAAACAAACAGAAGATTCAACAATGAGGAACTCAAGCAAAACATTTTATAGTCACCACCTCTGCTGTGCTGCACAACGGAGGGGGCACCGTTAGCATTGAGTCACAGCCTAATGGGCCCCTTGACGTCGTGCAATGCTGTGGCCGCTCACTAACTGAGGGTCGGGCAAACAAAGCACTTGATATGCCTTTGTTTCTAAAGGATTCCAGGTTTACCTAACAAACATTATAGTAATTCAATAAATAAGAATCAGTTAAGTTCCTAAGAGGGAGTTCTGTGGAAGTTGTGATAAAGGAAATGCTCTATAAGTCAGAATTCAGGTCCCACATAACTAAAACAAAACTGGATAGAGGACATATCTTAATGGCCATACTTAAGGTCTTCCAAGGAAACCAGTTTGCATATTAAGTAGTCAAGCACTTTAAATTATTTATAAAATATAAACAAACTGATCAAGTGAGATAATGTATATGAACCTAATTTGTAACCCATAAAATACAGTGCTACGCATGTAATGTGAAAGACAAAGGGGCCACGTACCAAACCTGACGAGCTAAGGGGGGCAGGGCATACGATAAGCCTGACAAGCTAGTGACCAACAGTAACCACACAGGATGTTCTGGTCACAAATTCCTACGTGGGCAGGCCTGGTGGAGAGTCCCGGTCCAGGCCCACGGCATCACTAGCAACGGTCAGTCTTTACCCAAAAGTGAGCCTTGCTCATTGATCTTATGCATCGAGGATAAACACCTTTGAAATGTCAGAGCAAGCTTCTTTTCTTGGAGGCACAACTGCAGGCACCTGAGTACAAGACCACAGAGCCCCCAATGTCACCATGTTCCCCACATTCCACCTCTGTGCTGTGTTCGTTGTTACCTAACCTGGACCCGCCAATGTAAGAGAAGTCTTTCTCCATTCCACTTTTTATCCTATTCCAGAGACTTCCCCCTTCGCTTTCTCCTGCCCCCTTACTCTACCAGCAATGGGTTTCCACTGCCCTCCTCGGGTCTTCTCCTTTGATTCTAATGTATAAAATAAGCTGCAAAAGCGCCAGTCTCTAGAGAGCATTTTCTTAATCCGTTGAGACTCTGCCTCTGGGCACATCCTCAATTTGGCTCAAACTTTTATAAAACTTTTCTATTGGCTGAACATTCTTTCATTGACAGTAAATATCAATGAACTCTAGACACACAAATTTGCTCATTCACTCAAATACTTACTGAATGCCTAACTTGTAACCGCTCATACCTCAGGGACAGCCCTGGCTCACACGGAACATTCTGGCTGGGAGACCACACTGAGGGAATGGGACAGTAAAAAAAAAAAAAAAAAGGCATGTCAGACTGTGTAAAATGAGCCCTGGAGAATGGAAAAGGAGGGGCAGATGCTACTTAATAAAGTAACATCTGAGCAAAGATGAAGGACAGTAAGGAGCACAGTGAAACAGATCAGGGGTTGGGCAGGGGGCCTCAGTGCCCGGACAGCCAGGAAAGCCAGTAGGCCATGCAGCTGGAACAGAGAGAGCAAGATGGAAAGGGTCAAGATGTGGAGTATGGGGGGAAAGGGGGAGTGCAGATCACATAACCATTTCCACTTTTACTCGGAGGCGGGAAGTCACAGAGAGAAGCTTCTGAGCAGAACAGTGAGCTGCTCAGTACTGCCTTTCACAAGGCTCACTGGCCGGCAGGAGCAGTGGGGAAGGGCTGAAGCAGGAGAAGGGAAGCCAGCTGTTATTCCAGGAACCCATGGGAGAGGTGACAGTGGCTTGGACTCCTGGTAACAATGGGGATGAGAAGTCCTGAGATTCTGGATATATGTTTAGATAGAATCAACCGGTTTTAAAGATGGATTGAATGGGAGGCAGAAGAGACAGAGTCCAGGCTGACCCGAAGGCCTGAGCCCCAGGAAGAAGAGAGTTGCCATTTACTGAGGAGGATGTGGAAGGCACCTGTTTAGAAGGAAAACATCAGCTCAGTTTTAGACAGGTTAGGTGTGAGATGCTGAATTCACATGCTAGTAGAAATGTCAAAAAGGCAGTTACACACCTAAATCCAGAATTCAAGAAAATGTGAGAAATGTGGGTTACAGATGACAACTGCCAGGAACCCACGAAGGTCACCACGGGAGTGGGTGGGACAGAGAAGGGATCTAAGCGCTGAGCCTAGGATGTGCCACTGTCTCATAGCTTAGGAAGCCAAGATATAACCAGAAAGGAGGTGGAGAAGGAATGGCCAGTGGCATAAGGAGGGAATAAAGGAGATGCTGTTTTGGAAGCAAAGCTAAACCCAAAACAAACAAACAAACAAAAAACACCACAAACATACCAAAAAATCAAACTATTTCAAAAAAAGGTCAAGTCAAAAGTATCAAACATAGCCAAAAGGTCATGAAAGATGATTTTGATGACAAAAGATACTCAAGAAAGGTTGGAGATGAAGAATTGAGGATTACCATTTAATCGCCATGTCCAAGTAAGTCCCTGTCCAGTGTGATTCCTGAGCCCTCAGCTTCTAACAGGCAGATACAAACTGGCCTGCCTCTGCCAGGCAGCTTTAACTAGAGGACGGCTTAGGTCATTAAGACAGCGTGGCTTGTCCTCTCCAAAACACCTTTGTGCACCCACTTCTGGAAATGATTAATGTGATTTCCAGTGACCCATCAGATTTTCAATCACCCATGCTTAAAACTCTGCAGTCTTTGTTTCTGCTCTCCCTTATTTCTCCCCACACTGTTTTTTTTCCTTCCTTTTAAATGAAGAATGAATGAATCTATATCCACACACAGTCAAGTACACCAGGGGAACCACACCTAGGAAGAAAGACTACAACGACAGGACCAGACGGCGGGTGTGTGTGTGTGTGTGTGTGTGTGTGTGTGTGTGAGAGAGAGAGAGAGAGAGAGAGAGAGAGAGAGAGAGAGAGAGAGCAGGAGGTTGGGGAGGGAGCCAGGGGCAGGGAATTCGGAACAGAGCGATAAGAGAAGTGGCTGAAGAGGTGAAGCAGACTCCAGGCTTCAAGGCGAATACAGCCTACCTGTGGCCTCTCCGTAACCCCTCCTACTGGCTGAGCGCCAGTCCCTACAACCTGAGAAGAGAAGCAGTTCTCTTACTGTATCTAGCCGTGTCTGGAGGCAAAATGGAGAGAACTACCAAGACCCTTTAGGATGCGTACACTATGTCACATATAAAGAGGTAGAGATAAAGAGGACACAGACATTTAGTTAGAAGAGAAAGCTGGGCAGGGACGAGACATAACAGTACCCTCCAAATCTCTGAGATGAAAAGCAATCATTTGGTTCTTACACCTCCTCATCCAACAGCTTATTACCTGCACACCTAGACCTCAATTTACCACAGATTAACAACCTCCCTGATTAGATCATAAACTCCCTGATGACCACTCCACGTCCTGGTCCCCACCAAGCCTAGCACAATACCTAACACTCTAGTCTCTGTCTTATTCTTATATACCCAAAGGTAAAACTCAGTGAACCACAATATACTCGTAATCACTCAAAAGTGCTCGTTTCCACCTGACCTGTGGTGGCGCAGTGGATAAAGCATCGACCTAGAATGCTGAGGTCACTGGTTTGAAACCCCAGGCTTGCCTGGTCAAGGCACATACGAGAAGAAACTACTGTGAGTTATTGCTTCCTGTTCCTCCCCCCCTTCCTTTTTCTTCCTCCTCTTTCTAAAATCAATAAATAAAATCTTTTTTTTTTTTAAAGCACTCATTTCCTATCAACTAAATTAAGGGAAAACTTCTTTAAGCCCCATCAGGACCCGGTGCCCACGCACACGAACCTCCTCCCCTCCTTCAGTCTCTATGTGCTGCTGATGTTTCCACTGCCCAGCCACTCAAACGACTTGATTTCCCCAGTCATAACCTCCATGGTTCTCCTTACCCACAGCACAGGCAGGAAGGAGCCTCTCCTCAGGGGAAAGGTCAGGAAGCACAGTCACTCACTGCCCCAACGCAACCCACGGGGCCGGCCTGCCACAGGTCTCTACGACCCCATTACTCTAATAGGAGACAGGTCCCATTTCCCTCTCAATTCAACAGCTGCAAAATCAAAAGAGAAATAAACCCTGAATTATAACCACATTAGACAAGTACATAAAGCCATTTTCTCACAAATTTTGGTACTGAATACATGGCTGAGTTCTTACATATACCTGCAGGTCCTCTACTGGCTAATATGGTGATAGATCTAGTATTATAATACCAGTACAATGGCTACATTTGCTTAAGGAGAACAATCAATGTCATTTAGGGAGCTACCACCTTACCATTTCTGTGCTGTTTAAAGCTAAAATGAAAACAACAAACTCCATAGGTTTTTTTTTTTTTTAGTACTTATTTTACCTTACCATCCCCACCAAGGCTAAGTGCATTTTTTCCAATTGAATTTTCCCACCATAAAATAGACCAGAAAAATGTGACACAGATCTTAAAATAGTCCTATATAAACAATACATGGGTATATATATAGAAGCACTTGCTGTATATAGAAATTACTGGTTCTAAGTGATGATAACAATTGCTATTCTGGGAGACAAAAGACCCCTTTTACCAAAAGGTTTATTACTTCCAAAAATTTCAATGGTCAACCAGTAAGTAGTTGTCCGGAACACCCTAACAGGACAGACAGCTCGTCCACTCTGGGCGCGTGGGAACCATTCGGCCATCAACAATCTCACTTCCAGTTGGGTCATGTCCACCAGGAGGTTTACTGGGATGGAATATGGAATCATGGTTTCCTAAAAATAATATCTTTATTTTTGGTGAGAGCAGGGATTATATGATACAGATAATATATATATTTTATTTTTTATTTTTGACAGAGAGTCAGAGAGAGGGACAGATAGGAACAGACAGGAAGGGAGAGAGGGGAGAAGGATCAACTCTTCGTTGTAGCACCTTAGTTGTTCAATAATTGCTTTCTCATACGTGCCTTGATGGGTGTGTGGGGGGTGGTGGTACAGCAGACCGAATGACCCCTTGCTCAAGCCAGCGACCTTGGGCTTCAAGCCAGCGACCATGGGGTCATATCTATGATCCCACACTCAAGCAGCGACCCCACGCTCAAGCCAGCAACCTCAGGGTTTTGAACCTGGGTTTTCCCCGTCCCAGTCTGATGTTCTATGCACTGCACCACTGCCTGGTCAGGACAGATAATATTTCTTAATAGGACCATTTCCGGGATAAAACCTTTTTATTTTTTAAAGGAGAAGCAAAGCAGATGCCTCCTCCAAGATGACTGCCGTGTTCTGGGTGCAGCAGCACCTTGAGCGCCCAGGAGCCTATGCCCACAGGTAAGGTCCACCAGGGCCCAGCCCCAGTGCTGCATCCTGACTCCATGTCTCCTGTGGTCCCAGGCTTGCTTCTATTTGCTATAAATACCTCTTTCTTAACATTTAAACTGAGTTTGTTTCCACCTTTACATTTCTTTTTCTTTGTGAGAGGAAGGGAGGCAGAGACTGACTTCCACATGCGCCCAACCGAGATCTGTGCAGCAAGCCCACTAGAGGGCGATGCTCTGCCCATCTGGGGCTGTTGCTCCGTTGCAACTGGAGCCTTTTTTTTGCACCTGAGGCAGGCTATGGAGCCATCCTCAGCGCCTGGGTCCAACTTGCTCCAGCCAATTGAGCCATGGCTGCAGGAGGGGAGGAAAGAGAGGGAGGGAGAGGGAGAGGGAGAGGGAGAGACAGAGACAGAGAGAGAAGCGGGAGGAGTGGAGAAGCAGATTGTCGCTTTGCCCTGACCAGGAATTGAACCCAGGATATCTACATGCTGGGTGATGATCTACCACTGAGCTAACCTGCCATTAACTGAAGTTTCTTATTCTATATCACTAAAATAAAAATACCTTAAAAAGAGAAAAAAAAATCTTTTCCGACAATATTTAAAGGAATTATGTTTGTGGATATCTTCAAAATGTTATTTTATTATTGTTGACTGGTTGGATTTCACTTGTCCATAAAATTCTCACGCAGTAAGATTGGAACTATATATCACGCACTGAGGAAAGCCAACCCCCGGGGCTCACAGGCCGACAGCTGCACCAGTGCAGATCTAGGGAAGACATGTTGCCTTCAAGGGCATCAGCGTCACACCTTAGCAAGTTCCTGAAAAGATTAAAATGACAGATTCCTGTGTGGCTCACTGTAGGCACACAAATATTCACTGAGTGAGTGAATCCACAAATTTGCCTAAATCCTTTGAACATGTTTTTATTTTTAATCTATGCAATTTTCTGGGCTAAAATGATATTTCATTTGTCCTAAAACTACCTCCTCTACATTTTTAGAGGTTCCATCTGGATTTCTATTTTATATCTTGTCTGGCATTATTCTTAAGGTTAAAACCACATCTCTCAGTTATCACTGCAGAGAGAAGATGCTGCCTTTTTACAATATGTCCAACAGCTCATCAAAAAAATTTTTTTTTATTATTACAGAGACAGAGAGCGAGTCAGAGAGAGGGACAAATAGGAACAGACAGACAGAAACGGAGAGAGATGAGAAGCATCTATCATCAGTTTTTCATTACGACACCTTAGTTTTTCATTGATTGCTTTCTCACATGTGCCTTGACCGCGGGCCTTCAGCAGATCCAGTAACCCCTTGCTCGAGCCAGCGACCTTGGGTCCAAGCTGGCGAGCTTTTGCTCAAGCCAGATGGGCCCGCGCTCAAGCTGGCGAGCTCAGGGTCTCGAACCTGGGTCCTCCGCATCCCAGTCCGATGCTCTATCCACTGCGCCACCACCTGGTCAGGCTCATCTAAGAATTTAACCTTGATTTTTACAAAACATTTTTATATGAAACACTACACACCACCCCCGCCCCCCGTCACCTGTAACTTCCCCATCAGGCATGCTTTCTCCCGGTCATCAAATACATATGGAGTATGTACTTCCCCCCAGCACAGTGCTAGTTAGAGAGATGTCCACCTCCTTAAGAAAACATGTTTGTTTGTTTTAAAAAAGATGAATTAGAAAATAATGTACCCCTACTGGGTTAACTTTAAGTAAGAGCATCCTGGGTGGGACTGACTGAATTGGATAGGCCTTAGAAGCAAGGTACAGGCTTTTAAAAACTTTTATTAGGTGTTCACCACCCCAAGTCAAGTCTCCTTCCATCTCTGAGGAAGTGAAGTTCTACCTGACCACTGCAGGTCCTGCCTGGGGGGTTCCAGCCCGTTTATGATCTTCCCCTCCTGAGGTCTGTCCTACAAGCTTTGGACTTTCTTAAGTTAGGATGACGTACATAACCCTGTTCCTTATGATAAAATCCCTTAATGAATGTTGTGTGTCTTGGCTTCTACTGGTTTTGCTTTTGAACCATAACTGGCAGACTCAGAACCCACAACAAAGAGATTTAGAAAGCAAATACTAAAAGAAAATTAGGATTACATTACGTTTTCATTTCCCAAACCCAAGACAATGAATGACTGTCTATGAAGTCAAACTGATATATGTAAGCTGTGCCAGAGACCCTGCTTAATGAACTTCCTCGTAGAAGGAGCAAGGAATTATTTGGAACAACAACAAAAAATTAACCTAGACTAAACTGTGGCTGGATTTAAAAGACAAGAAGCCAAATTATTTACTGCAATGCATCCAAGTGCTCCATCCTGTTAAGAGTCAGCCCCTTGGTCCACCCACCAAGGTCAAGATTCCAGACCAACAAACTGCGATGGGCTCCTGTTCCCACACCACCACCAGCTTGTTCTGTCTTGTTTCTTCAGTCTTGCAGTCAGATACCATGGCCAGGAACCCAAGTGAAGCAAGTAATAGAAGATTCCAGTTATTATGTGACTTGCTTAACTTCCCATCCAAGTGATTTGTGAGAAAACCTTGTGAATCAACAGAATAGAAACTGAAGAGTTTTTTCCATTATTCCTCTCTCCCAGAGTATTTAAAGACTTGAATTTTCCCATCTTTTTGGGGAAATATTTTCTCATAAATAGTGAGGCATGCTGGGCATCTCCACTTCATCTTTTTTGGTGGTCTGTAACACTCACTGTCCACTCCCTGGAATGTTTTCCTAGTAAATGATCAGCAATGGAAAACATGGCTAAGACAAAAGATGGCTTTCAGGCTGAGATGATGGGAACCTTCTCCTCTTTCCCAAGAGACAGGTAGTTAGTTCTTCTATAGAACTGGGGGGTTTATTTTAGAACCAGTGAGTCTATTTCTGCCTTTCGCTTAGGTTTGTAGCTTTGTAAGGATGGAAGACTGACTAGTGCTGTAATAGCATGACAGATTAGTAACAGTCCACCATTATCCAATGATAAGAGATTTTAGGCAAATATCTTTCTACTGCTAAGGCTAATGATCAATGTTTTAATTTTATAATTTGCTCTTCTGTTCTTTCCTTGTGTCCTAGTTTTGGGACCAATAATCATTTACAGCTTTTTTTTTTTTTTTTGCAATTCTTGGATGATTTCTACAACACAAGTAGACAAGACTGGTATTTACACGAAGTCAAACATGAAAACATGGTCCTCTTATGATATTCACAGTGCATAAGCATTACCTAAGTCTAGACAATGTGATCAAACCACACCAGACATTTGCTCTAGGAGCAGGAATTTTAAGGAGAAAGGTGAGGTCATCAGTTTCTTTTAAATTTGCTTAAAGGGGAAACTAAGGGCTGGTTTTGTTAAAAGAAGAAAGACCTTGTCTTTTTCACTCAAATGTCCTCTTTTCATGAAATCCTTCCTGATGACCCCAAGTTGGAATGAACATGTGAAATTGCTATTATATATGAATATACAGTTTAATATAAGCTAATAATAATTATATATTCTATAATAATCACATGCTATGTGGGAAAAGGTTCTATCAGAATTATCAAAAAACTTTGGAGTTGGAAGAAAATTACAAGTCATTTGATTTAGCCTAACCAGGCTGTGGCGCAGTGGATAGAACGTCAGCCTGGGGCACTGAGGACCCAGATTTGAAAGGTCACCAGCTTGTGGAAGGGATCACTGGCTCGACAGAAGCCCCCTGGTCAAGGCACATGTGAGAAAGCAATCAATAAACAACTAAGGCCACAACTATGAGTCAATGCTTCTCATCTCTCTCCCTTCCTGTCTGTCTGTCTGGCTGTCTCTGTCTCTCTCTCGCACGTGCCTGCTAAAAGAAAAAATAAGTCATCTAACTCAAATTCTTATCCAATGTATTAATCCCACCTATAATTTTTCTGCAAACACTAAATTTGAAAAAGGAAATAAAGGGAGAATAAATATTTTAAGGTTTTCTCAATGTCCTGAAATAAAAGTCCCAGCACTTTACTTGTTTCCTGTCCCCAGAAGCCTTAAACACTTCATTATCATTACAGAGCAGAAAAGATGCAATCGGATAACTTTAAAAACCAAATATTCTCTACCACAAATTCCTTCACAATTCCTTCTCACCTTCCTATTATCCTCCTCCTTCCAACCCTAGTATCTCTTAAAAATGTATAGGAAATAAAAGACAGAAGCTTTTCTATTTCTATGAGAAAAAAAAAATCACCACCTAAATGTCCACCAACAGAAGCCTGGTTAAATAATTCAAGTACAGCCAAAAGAACTTTTAAAAATCTATATTTGAGCCTGACCAGGCGGTGGCGCAGTGAATAGAGTGTCGGACTGGGATGCAGAAGACCCGGGTTCGAGACCCCGAGGTCGCCAGCTTGAGCACGGGCCCATCTGGCTTGAGCAAAAGCTCACCAGCTTGGACCCAAGGTCGCCGGCTCCAGCAAGGGGTTGCTTGGTCTGCTGAAGGCCCGCGGTCAAGGCACATGTGAGAAAGCAATCAATGAACAACTATGGTGTCATAAGGGCAACGAGAAACTAATGATTGATGCTTCTCACCTCTCTCCCTTCCCGTCTGTCTGTCCCTATCTATCCCTCTCTCTGACTCTCTCTCTGTCCTTGGAAAAATAAAAAATAAATTAATTAATTTTAAAAATCTATATCTGAAAAGTTTTTCAGGCCCTGGCTGGTGGCTCAGTGGATAGAGTGTAGGGCCAGCATATGGACATCCCAGGTTTGATTCCCAGTCAGGGCACACAGGAGAAGCGACCATCTGCATCTCCCCCCTTCCCTCTCTCCTTCTCTCTCTCTCTCTCTTTCTCTCCCACAGTCAGTGGCTCGACTGCTTCGCATGTGGCCACGGGCACTGAGGATAGCTCGGTTGGTCTGAGCATCCACCTCAGGCACTAACAATAGCTGGGCTAATTCAAGCACCAGACTCAGAAAGGCTTGCTGAGTGGGTCCTTGTTGGATGTATGCGGTAGTCTGTCTTATCTCCCCTCCTCTCACAAAACAAACAAACAAAAAAAGTTTTTCAAATTGATCCCATTTGTATAACTGAATACACAGAAAAATTCTGGAAATAATTAACAGTAGCATGTTGACTGAAATTTACAGCACCATTACAAGTTTGTGTTTTACAGAGTAATTCTGGTCAAGTCTATTTTGTGTGATTCTCATAAAAAAAATGGGGGGGGGTGTTGCTTTGTAACCATACACTGCATCACTGTCTGTAACCCTGATGAGACATGCTTATTTTGACTCTCCCCTTGCTCCACACCCACAGCCAGTCTGCCTTAGTAACAGGCGCTCACGTTCTGAACTGCAACAGCCTTCATCTTTCTAACCTTGACATAATCTCTTCAAAGCCATCTCACTGATGCCACAGTCATCGCTCTAAAAAGAAAACCTGAACAGTGCATTATTCTCCTCCTTAAAATTCTTTAATGGCTTTGGCTTTCCATGATGTGTAAGCCAAATGCTTCAGTGTGGCCGACAGTGCCCGTCGTGACATGACCCAAAGCTCCTACTCTAGCTGCGTCTCCCACATCTTCACTCTTTCCGTGCCGTGCCATACTTTTTGCCATTCTTTCATCTAGACATACTATTCGATGGCTCCCTCTGCCAAGAACACCTTCCTCCCCTCGGCTCCTTTACTCTTAGTCCTCCTGAGATGCAGCTCAAGCACCCCGCACGCGGTACACCCTCCTGACCTCACCCATGCCGGCTGGGTTCGGTGGTCCTGTCTATGCCCACACAGTCTCCGCTAGCTCCATCAGAGCACTGCTTACTCTGTGGGATGTTTGCCCTCCTCTACTATACGTGAGGTCCTCAAAGACAAGGGTTCTCTCTCCTACCTGAAGCCTCAGAAGATAGCACAGTGCCTGGTATATGATGATACTCCATAAATGCTGAATAAACAGCTCAAATTAATCATAAGAAAATAGGAAAGGGGATGAAGATAAGAAAAAATGATATTATCTTTGTAAGCTCTTATCATAAGAGATTGTTTTTCTTCCTGGGATACAATGCAATGAATGAGGCCAATCAGCGACTGCCGGTTGCCTGTAATTTTAGCAACTGTTTCCCAGAAGAGTGACCATTTGTTATCTAAGCTAAGGCCTTGTACATAAGACTCTCATTTCCTATTTAACTTAGTTGTACTGATTTTATTATTTTAACTCTTATTGGCACCAAATTCTAGAAAAATTACAATAGAGTCTGTCCCCTAGATGAAGCCAGCTTGAAAAACAAGTAGAAATCGAACTCTGGGCTCCTTCCTGTTGAGCTTGAGAATATCTTCAAACAATTTTCATTGTCTTCTTAAATATACAACATGAATTCAGCCTGAAAACAAACTCAGATACTCAAATATGATGGCTTGTCAAGTAAAAAAAAAAGATATGAATTTAGCGTACTGAATGAATGAATGTCCAAAAGCTTAACATTCATTGCTTATTATGTAAAGATCTTTTTTTTTTTTTTTTTTTTTTTTTACAGGGACAGAGAGAGAGAGAGAGAGAGAGAGGGATAAATAGGTACAGACAGACAGGAACGGAGAGAGATGAGAAGCATCAATCATCAGTTTTTTGTTGCAACACCTTAGTTTTTTATTGATTGCTTTCCCACATGTGCCTTGACCGTGGGCCTTCAGCAGACCAAGTAACCCCTTGCTCGAGCCAGTGACCTTGGGTCCAAGTTGGTGAGCTTTTCACTCAAGCCAGATGAGCCCATGCTCAAGCTGGTGACCTCGGGATCTCAAACCTGGGTCTTCCACATCCCAGTCCAATGCTCTATCCACTGCACCACCACCTGGTCAGGCAATTATTATGTAAAGATATTTAGAAATATACCATCCTTTTGAGGTATCTACCCCTTGGTAAAAATGTCAACATGTTTTAAGCTTTCTGGGAGAAGACACTTTCAACTGTCTAATAGAAGACCTTGGCTCTTGACATAACATTCAGACAATCTAAGTCATCCTTGATTCCTCACCAAAAGTAGCAATTTTTAGAGTTCAAATATGTGAAATGGGACCGTAGAGCCTATTGTCAGTGCTTAAAGGCTTAAACTAAAGTTTGACAGATCTGGGTTTGGGTCTTTTGGTTCTCCTATATACTAACTATGTGACCAAGGACAAGTCATTTAGCCTCTTTTTACTCTCATTTTAATCATCTGTAAAAGAGATAAATCCTAAGTTTACTATAGAAAATAATGAATGAGAAAATGTGGAATTTAACACAGTGCCTACCTAGCACACAATAAGTAATCAATAAATGATAATGAGTATACTACCGATAAATTTTGTCCTGGTACTGGAAGTTAAAAATCATCTCAAATGTACATGTATAACACCTTTTATATCTATAGAAACAGGATCTTGGGACCATTAGGATTATTCAGCTATAAGTGGCTTCTTTAAAAATATAAGTAATAGGTTTCTCTCAAAGAGCATGATTTTTATCACCTGAGCATTCAATCCTATGTAGGCTTGTTTTGAAGTTCTTTAGTATAGCAACTCTATAAACTGTCCACTCTCTTTCTTAAAACCAAACTTTTGCGGCCAGGTGGATCAAATGGGTTATGGATTGTGGTCCCTCCCCTCTCACCTCTAGAAGTAGTTGCTCCCGCTTACTGGATGAGGCAGTGGGGAGGGCGGCCCATGAAGGAAGCTTGTACAGCCACTGCCTTTGTCATATTTCCTCTGTGAAGAAACAGAAGACTTCAGTTCCTGGGATTTGTTAAGCTCGAGAATAGAGAGCTAAGGAACTACTTTGTATTTTCCTATGACTTGCAGCTCTCTCTGTGCACAGCATCATTGCAGCAAAACTGTTACACATTTTTTGCATCTTTGCCGGGAAAATGGAATAACAGACACAGGTAGCTTGCGATGCACAATCAATTGAAGGAAGTTGGCACAGAGCAGACAAAGACTCAAAGACTGGGAGAACGAGAAGAAGGAAAAACCAATGAAAGGATAAAGTCTATGCAATGATCACACAAACCCTGACGTTTGCAAAGATATTGTGAAGATTATTGCAAGATCACAATTCACTTGAGGTCAATATGGTCTCCTCTGGTGCTGTTCATGGGTTCATTCACAAATACTTTTACTGAGCACTCACTAAATGCTAGACACTGTACAAAATGCTAAGGATCACAACAAAAACACATCCAAATCAGACTAGTCTTTACTGTCAAGGAACTGGGAGTCGTGAGGAAGACAAGGCAAGCAAAATTACGATGACAGACTATGTTTGAGGTGATCTCCATGTAGCAATGTGCTGATTCGCTGACATACTCCATTCTCCATGTGAAACACACCAACTGAGGGTCCCCAGCATACTAAATGCTTTAGGCCAGTGGGCTACTATCTAGTCCTCTGCATACTACCATTGATTAAGTAGAACGCTAAGAATTGGTTGTTTTTGTTCCCAAACCTATTTATGAAATCTCTACTTGATGCTGCAACTACATAATTTAAATATTATAGAAACTGATAAAGATAAAAACAGAGTCGTTGTTTATATGGAAACTATGAATAATTCTCCGGAATCAGTAAAAGAAAGTTGCTTAAAAAAAATAAACCTAGCCTGACCAGGCGATGGCGCAGTGGATAGAGTGTCGGACTGGGATGCGGAAGACCCAGGTTCAAGACCCTGAGCTCGCCAGCTTGAGGGCGGGCCCATCTGGCTTGAGCAAAAGCTCATCAGCTTGGACCCAAGGTCGCTGGCTCCAGCAAGGGGTTTCTCCGTCTGCTGAAGGCCCGTGGTCAAGGCACATGTGAGAAAGCAATCAATGAACAACTAAGGTTTTTCAACGGCAATGAAATACTGATGATTGATGCTTCTCACCTCTCTCCGTTCCTGTCTGTCTGTCCCTATCTATCCGTCTCTCTGACTCTCTCTCTGTCCCTGTAAAAAATAAAAAATAAACCTAAAAACATGATACTGAATTAGCAGTGAGAAAAACAATTACAAAGGAAAAATCTAGACAGAGTCAAAACAGTTTGTTTCAAAATGCTCTGCATTACTTATTCCATTTATAACAAAAACTCAAATTCAGAGATTTAAAAAATGTAGAGAAAATAAGTTAAGGATGTGGTTCACACTTCATTACAGGCAACACCAACCAGTGAAAATATACTAAAGAAAATACCTTGGTTCTACATCAGAAGAATGCCAATACTATTTTCCAATGCCTGTTGAAATAAATTGATTCAGGCAAAGACCATTAATAGCTGCTAAAACCACTAGGGGCAAGTTTGATGGAGAAAAGGTTATTCACAAGGTGCCAAAGTATCACTCCATAAATTACTGCCATAATACATGGAGGGTGGAAAACGTATCTTTACAATAGGGACAATTGGCAGTCACCACCTTAAGTGATCAAATTTAACATCATTCAACCAGCAACCTGATTGATGCACTCTGAAGTACATTTCATCCTCTATAAAGTATTCTTGCCAAAAATGTTTAATCAAGAATTTGAGGCCCTGGCCAGTTGTCTCAGTGTTAGAGTGTCAACCTGGTGTGTGGAAGTCCTGGGTTCGATTCCTGGTCAAACCAAAAAGCAGGACACTAGCCCAAAGAAATGGCCTATTTCTTCAAAAAGTTAATGTCACTATTAATTTTGTTTGGTGTTATTACAACACTGCTTTGGTTACATAAGAAAATGCTTTTTCTTTCTTTTTCTTTTGAGTTACAAAGGTGGTGAAATAACATGATATCTTGAATTTGTTTTAAAATATTCTAGAAAACATCAAAATGTTGATAATTATTGAATTGGTGATAGCTATGCTGTGGTTCGTTGCCTATTTTCTCTACTTTTGTATATGTTTGAAACATAAAAAATAAAAACATTCACTGTCATGAAAAAACTGAGGGGGTTATTCTCTCTTAAAAGACACAACCAAATGTAATGCACAAATCTTGACCAGAATCCTAGTTAGAATAAAACAAGTACAAATGACATTTTAGGAAATGACAATTAGGAAAATCTGAATATGAACTGGGCAGTAAATAGTAAATTATCTGGGAAAACTACACATTTCTTCGTGATAATGGAAATTAAATTACAAGTAGGAGAAGGACGCTGAGCATTTCAGGGTGAAGTGGCATGATGTCTGCAATTTACTTTGAAATGCTCAGGAAAAATCCAGAATTATCAAATTAGGAGATAGGTATACGAATATTCATTATTCTAGTCTTTCAATTCTTATGCATTTTTTAACTCTTTCATAAACAAAAGTTTTAAACAGTTTGTCAAATGACTGCAAATATTTTTCAAAATAATATACTTAAGGTATGTATATGTAATTTTTTAAATTCCATATTTCATTTAACTTCATTGTTTAATGAACCAACTAAAGGTAGGAGGGGAAGAGAGAAGAGGATCTTAACAGTGAGGTGTTGATACATGTTTAACAACCAGCTCTCTGTGAAAAAAAACAGCCCTAGTTTGTAGCATTTGCCAATGTCCATGGTGTAAATACACCCACCATGACCAATTCCAAGTAACGTGGGCCGCTGAACATGGAGTTGGGAAGAGATAAGTGCAACTGGTCCTTCAAACCTGTAGGAGCCAGTTCCAGCACACCCCTGTATCCAGATCATAACACAGAGATAGTTCAGCTTTACAGGAGAGAAAGAGACGGTTTGCAGAAAACAAAGTAAGAAAGCAAAGTCATCAGCTGATAAGTGGGGGGGGTGGAAGAGAAAGAGGTTTGAGCACAGAAAACAAAGTATCACAGAAGCTTCCCCCCAAGGACTGTTATGAAGATTAAATAAATTATATGTAAAATATTCAGCAAAATGTTTACAATACAATTATAATGAACTTACTAAGCACACCCTGTTACTATTACTTCCTAACCTGATCTATAATCTAAAGGTCAACTCACTTATAAAAAGGTCCTACAGTGGTTGGTTGCCTCCAGGAGGGGAGCTGGGTGGCCAGACAGTTTGCAGACAAGGCTGGGAGAGAAATCACCTCATAGTGCTGAGCCTTTTAAATTATGGAAAATGTGAATATGAATCTGTTACTTATTCAAAATATAAATGAAATGAAACCTATAAATCTTAGGACATGAGTCTCTTGAAAGAGCTCTGCCCCTCTTACCCCATATGCCCCTAGCCCGACACGTATGCAGTCATGCATCCTCCCCATCATTCTCAATGTAGGAATCTAAACTCACTGCAAACCAGCAAGAGAAGCTCCAGCTCAGCATGCCCAGCGGACAGGGTAAAGCTGCAGTTTCACAAGTCTTTTTATGCACGGAGAAGTCAGAATCTTGACTGCCTCAGCACCCACAAAGAAATTCACATGAAGTCTTTAATCACTTGGAATGCCACATTTCATTTAAAAATACATCTATTCAACAAGTCATTGCTGAGCACCTTCTATGTGTTTGGGCCTAGGAACACTGAGATGAGTTGAACACTCTTTCTAAACCTATGGAGTTCTAACTTGGCCTTAAAAGTCTCCTTTACTAGGAATTTACTTATTCCTTTACTAAGAATCTTAGGCAACTATCTGTAGACTGAAATTACTACATATGTACTATATATACATACGTACTATCTATATACATACAACATATACAGTAGAAGAAATTCTTACTTAAAGGAACTAGTATTTTCTCATAAATTTGCTGGAAAACACATGTTGTTAAATGAATCAAGTCTGAAACTATAAATTAGAGGTATATTCTTTGGGGGGGGGGGTCCATAGCAAAATGATAAGATTAACACAATTCTAAGATGATTAGCGTGACAAGTACAGCTCTCCTCAGGACTCCATGCCGTTGCTGACAGGATCAAGTAAAGCAGCTGAAGTCAAGAGGGAATTGCAAGACTTGGAATAAGACAATCCTCCTACAGTCCTCCATCTTCAAAGGTCAAGTGGAAGCCCCAGAACTCTTTGTGTTCCTGGCAAGACCAATCCCTTCCCTTCCCCTTCAATACCCATAGCCTCTCCATCACTGTCTGCCTTGGAACCATCGGGACTAATTTCATCATGCACTTGATGTCAGTCACCACAAGATGATGCCCAGGACTCCAAAACCATCCCTTATAGTTCGCCAGCCTCAGTGGTTTCCTCAAACACGTGCATTCAATAGTATTCACTCAGCTGCAGACTTAGAAGAACCCTCTGCAGAGCTCTCATTTCCAGGCTCTGTTTGGATGCCCTCCTTATAATATGGCCTCTAGTAAGTAATAAGCTGGGGCCATCACTGGGATTACCTCTTAAGGACCATTTTCCTGCATTGTCCATTGTCTGGAAACTGTTGTTTAAACGTATAGCAGGTCTTCAAGTAACATCATCTGATTCAACTTCATTTTGTTATAAAGTTGATGATATGCCACAAGAAACTCAAGTGTGTGTGTGTGTCAGACAGAGAGAGGGACAGATAGGGGCAGACAGACAGAAAGGGAGAGAGATGAGAAGCATCAATTGTTTGTTGCAACACCTGAATTGTTCATTGATTGCTTTCTCATATGTGCCTTTACCTGGGGGCTACAGCAGACTGAGTGACCCCTTGCTAGAGCCAGCAACCTTGGGCTCAAGCTGGTGAACTCGGGGTCTCGAATCTGGGTCCTCCGCATCCCAGTCTGATGCTCTATCCACTACGCCACCATCTGGTCAGGCGAACTCAACTCTTGTTTAGAACAATTAGCCTGTGGTAAAACTGGTTTCAGTATATGTCGCTTCAATTCAAGTTGCAGAACCTATCAACAACGCTAAGTGAGGACTTACTGTGCTGTGTATAGCTTTCTACTTGGTTAAAGAAGGGTAAATCTGTTCCGTTACTCCATCAGGGGCACAAATGGAAGTCTCCCCTTTCTAATGTTGTTATTGTCCACACTAACTTAGTTACTTTCTTCCATGGCCACTCCCTTGACCTTGTCATTCACAATAACTGTAACCCCTTGCGTTATCTCAATTTCAAACACCTCTCTAACCACCACCTCCTGCCTTTTTAGCTCACTCCTGCTAGTCCCCTAATTCCAATGATCCTTTACTCCACTTTCAATCCGTTGTTCCTATGCCCTCCCATCTTCTTTCCCTCCCAATCCAGCTCTAATTCATTCCACTGTCAATTATTTAAACTCGGCCCTCAATTATTGAGCCCTCCTTGCCTCATCTTATGTGACTGCCTAAACCACATCCTGGGTTAAATCCAACTCACTGAGAAAAAGTACATGAACATACATGTTTTATATTTTTATCTTGCTTATTGTCTTCAATCCCACTAGAAAGCAAGCCCATGAAGGCAGGAATTCTCATTGGCTTTGTTTACTGTTGTATTCCCAAAGCTTAGAACACATGGAAGAGACTCATCAAATATTTGTTGATTGGTTTAAATAATAAAATCTAAGCTCAAAAATTATTATTCAAATGAAAATACTAAAAATGAAATGTATCATATCTAGAACATCAAACTGTTTCTTGCT
This sequence comes from Rhynchonycteris naso, assembly GCA_037038555.1. NCBI lineage: Eukaryota > Metazoa > Chordata > Mammalia > Chiroptera > Emballonuridae > Rhynchonycteris > Rhynchonycteris naso. The sequence goes on along the minus strand of CM072999.1, from coordinate 240,303,576 downwards.
GTAGAATTAGTCATTATTAAAAAAAGAGACAAGGGCCCTGGCTGGTTGGCTCAGTGATAGAGCGTTTGCCTAGTGTGTGGATTTCCTGGGTACAATTCCCAGTCAGGGCACACAGAAAAAGTGACCATCTGCTTATCTACCCCTCCCCCTCCTCTCTCTTTCTTCATCTCCTGCAGCCAAGGCTCAATTGGTTCGAAAGCATAGGCCCAGGCACTGAGGATGGCTTCCTGGAGTCTCTGCCTCAGGCACTAAAAATAGCTGAGAAGAGCATCAGCCCCAGATGGGGATAGCCGAATAGATCCCAGTTGGGGTGCATGCGGGAATCTGTCTCTCTAGTCTCCCCTTCTCTCACTTGGAAAAGAAAAAAAAATAGAAGAGGGAATGTGTATATACATGTCCATCCCTATTTTTTTAACCTCACTTTTACCAATTAAAAAAAAATGTTATAGATGGTACTGACCAGATGGCAAACCAGAGTAGGCTCCAGCACAGTCTTGGAGATTCCAGAGACAGTTTGGGGAAACTGTCACACTAATATAATGGCTATCAGAAAAACCTCAGGCAACAGAAGGCAGCAGGTTTCAGATGAGAGAGGCTGATGCTGGTCCCCAGCAGGTGCCATGGAGGAGGCTGGGTAGGGGAGAGGTTTCTCTAGGGGTGTCTTTTTCTCCAAACTGCTGATGCTTTCTTTGCCCCAAGTGCTCTCAGGACTCTCCTGCACAGCTGGCATTAACAGCAGTATTAGGATGGTACGTTCAAGTGGGCTGGGCTGGGGAGCAGCTCAATTTAGGTGCAAACCATTGAAAAGCACTAAGTGTACCTTCCCCTCCTGTTCACTTCCACAGCCAAAGTAAGGGGATGACAATTGTCAAAGAAAACTCTTAGAAGCACAAGCTATCACCTATGTTTTGCTCAGTTGTCCAGGAAGCCATCAGCAGATGAGATGGCTAATGGTCCAGAGAAAATGAATTTAGAGAAATAGATAAATTTATCTTAAGTTCATAGTTGCTGTAGAAAAAAAGAAATCAAACCATTTACATCAGCCAAACCAAGTTAATTGATCAGTATAAAAAAGAATAAAGTAGTAAATATATTCAGAGATAAGGGACCATAACTGGAAACATGAAGCAAGAACAAGAAGTTTTCAAATAACTCGAGTTCACAATATGACAATGGTAAGAGCCAAAATAACCCAATAGTTGGGCTGAGTAGACAAAGATCAGGTTGAGAACTCTCCTAGAAGACATTAGGAAGGGATAAAAAGATGGAAAATATGCAAAAATCTTAAGAGACAGAAAACAAAAATCTTAAGAGACAGTAAGTGGAAGTATCAACACAGCTATGTGATAGGAGACCAGGGGAGAGAGCAGGGTATAAGATCTCAGATTGAAAGGACTCATAAAAAGGGAATAGAAATGGGGTGGGGAGGATGACGACAACATGTCACAGTACATGAAAGAATAACAAAAAGAAAAATTCCAGAAGTTTACAGAAAAAAGTAAATCATTTACAAAGAAAAAAGTATCTGGAACATTGAGGTCGCCAGTTGGAAACCCTAGGCTTGCCTGGTCAAGGCACATATGGGAGTTGATGCTTCCTGATCCTCTCCCTCTTCTTTCTCTTTCTCTCTAAAATGAATAAATAAAAATTTAAAGAAAAAACAAAACAAAAATCAGTTGACTCTAGAGTCTCAAAATCAACAATGGTTCAACAAAGTCAATGAAGTGATATTTTCATAGTACAAAGGAAAAAACTTCAAACTTAAAATATATCCCTAGTTAAATTATCATTTAAATAAAAGGGCAAAATAAATATATTTCAGGCAGACAAGGCCTCAGAAATCTTAATTCACAAAGGTCTTCATAGAAGTATGCCAGTAGAAGAAGTATGTATCTGGAATACACTATAAAAATGGGAAGTAGGGGTAACTAACTTGTGGTCTAAACAAGATATAAAACAAAAAAGTAAATCCACAGCAATTCCAGAACTAAAAAAAAAATTTTTTTGTAATCGATTTTAGAGCTAGAGGAAGGGAGATAGAGATAGACAGGAACATCTATCTGTTCCTGTATATGCCCTGACTGGGGATCGAACCAGCAACCTCTGCACTCCTGGAGGATGTGCTTAACACTCCCCACCAGGCAGTCTACTATGTGTACCAACCAAGCTATCTGATTAGGGCCAAAAATTCTTTAAAAAAATATCAAAGCACTTTTTTGGCGGTGGGCACATATAGGAAGAGGTGGTAGCATCTAAGAGTCATCTTTTTTGAACTGTGGTAGGGATATATACATATATCTAAGGCTTTTAAAAAATCAATAGGAAGCCTGACCAGGAGGTGGCACAGTGGATAGAGTGATGGACTGGGACACGGAGGACCCAGGTCCAAAACCCTGAGGTTGCCAGCTTGAGCACAGGCTCACCAGCTTGAGTGTGGGGTCACTGGCTTGAGCATGGGATCACAGACATGACCTCATGGTTGCTGGTTTGAGCCCAAAGGTCACTGGCTTGATCAAGGGGTCGCTGGCTTGATCAAGGGGTCGCTGGCTTGGCTGGAGGCCCCTGATCAAGGCACATGTAAGAAATAATCAATGAACAACTAAGGTGCCACAACTACAAGTTGATGCTTCTCATCTCCCTCCCTTCCCGTCTGTCTCTCTCATGCATGTGCTAAAAATAATAATGATAAAATATAAAAATCAGTAGGAAAAACAAACATAAGTACATATGCATGTTACAAGTCAAGGGTTAGGGACCACTACCAAAAGAATAAAATTAGAATGTATAACTTTCAAACGAGGGGACTATTTGATCTCTCCAACAGGTGAGGTGGTAGGAAAAGAGGAAAGCAAAAAATAAACAGAAAAACTGACATAAAATGGCTAAAAAGAAGTCAAAATATTGAAATATCTTATGATTAATATAAATGAGCACACTAACATATTGAGAATGACTTTTTAAAAAAGACGTAAATAATATAAATGAAATGCTCACTATAGAGAAAAACTGAAATCTGGAGCACTAAAGTCTAATGAAGAAATGAAACATCATGCATAATTCTACCTTTTGGACATTTTTATCTGCTAAAGTATGTGTATTACATATTTTTTTCTAGAAAAATATCACCTTCGTGCACTTATGTTTTGAAAAATCTTCTCATATCAATTCATAAAGAACCTTTTAATTTTTTTAATGGCTATATAGTAGTCCACCTGCGGATATCTAATAATGATGGTACGCAACAATGGATAGATATTTCAGTTGTTTTTAAAGTTTCACTTTTTTAAGGAACATCTGATTGCCAGCTCCACCCCATAGCATTCAGAGGGAGCCCAGAGTTCTTCACAGTAAGACTGCCACCCACCCATCCCTGGGTTCTCCTCTGCATTGAAAGCCTGAAATATTTTTCATCCTGAGAACCAAAAGACTTCTCAAAACTCCATCTCTCCTTCCTGCTCTCATTTCATTTCTCTACTTCTCTTTATAGCAAAACCTTTGAAAGAACTCTCTCTAGTCACTCTCTCCATTTCTCCATTTTTCATCTTCTCAACATGCTCCTGATTAGTCTCGTCCAATGAAACTCTTGTGAAAATCTCCAAGGACATCTTATTTGACTACAGCCAAAGATTCTTAGCCCTCATCCTCCTCAGTTTTTGATTACTCCTTTCTTGAAACAACCTCTTTAGTTTGCTTCCACCCCCTTCCTGGTTTTTCTCCTTAAATGTCCCTCTATCTCAATCTCCTTTGCTGGCTCTACTCGTCCCCCTGACGTCTGAAAGTCAAAGTCCTCTTCTTGATCTTCATTGTTGGGGTCTTTTCTCTATTTACATTTGAGTCAAGATCTCATTTAGTCTCAACGTTTTAATATGCTGTTGAACTCTATCTATAGCTCCATCTGGATGGTCTCTCTGAATTCCAGATTTATGTATCCAATTGCCTGCTTAACACTCCCCACCAGGCAGTCTACTATGTGTATCAGACTTTATTTCTTTCTCTAAATCTGTTCCTCCTTTAGTGGAGGAAGCATGTATCAACATTCACCCATTTGTTCCAGCCAAAAACTGAGGCATCACCCTTCATTTTTCTCTCACTTCTAATCCTCGGCAAAGTGTCCAGAATTTCATCTTTTCTCCCCACCTCATCGCTACCCCGTAGTCCAAGCCACCATTGTCTCTCACCTGAATTACAAGAGTTTATTAACTGGTCTCTGTCTAACTCTTGTTCTCCACAATAAATCCTTTGCAGAACAGCCAAAGTTGTCTTTTTTTTTTAATTTATTTATTCATTTTAGAGAGGAGACACAGAGTGTGTGTGTGTGTGTGTGTGTGTGTGTGTGTGTGTGTGTGTGTGTGTGAGAGAGAGAGAGAGAGAGAGAGAGAGAGAGAGAGAGAGAGAGAAAGGGGGGAGGAGCTGGAAGCATCAACTCCCATATGTGCCTTGACCAGACCAGTGCAGGGTTTTGAACTGGTGACCTCAGTGTTCCCAGGTTGACACTTCATCCACTGCGCCACCACAGGTCAGGCCAAAGTTGTCTTTTTTAAAAGACCACTAAAATTCTGTCATTCCCCTGGTCAAAACCCTCCCAAACTCCTCAACACACCTAGAGTAAAAACAAACCCCTCACTGTGACCTGCCAGGCCTAGTGGTCCCGCCAATCTCTGTCACTTCATCTCCCACCACTCCTGGCCTGGCTCACTCTGCCCTAACACTTCTTGTTGTTCCTTTAAATATGCCCAACATGTTCCTGGCTAAGAGGCTTTGCTCTCCCTGTTTCCATGTGTGGACCACTCTTTCCTAGATCTTCATGCTACTTACACCCCCTACTGCACTCATTCAGGTCTGTGCTCAAATGTCACATCCTCATGAGGCCTTCCTGACCATCCTATCTAAAATATCCCCTCCTGACCCAGCCAATACGCCTTCTTTCTGCGCTGTATGCAGCCCATATCAGTATCCGATATTCTACTTCATATTTATTTGCTCAGTCTGCTCCCCACTTTGACCCAGAATGCATGAAGGTAAGAACGTTACCTTAGTGACACTGTTTCTTTCATACCTGAACACTGTCTAGAATCGTGATGGCGAACCTATGACACGCGTGTCAGCACTGACACACGTAGCCATTTTCGATGACATGAGGCCGCATACCAGAGAAGTATGGGGCCGCATGCCGAGAAGGACGTTCCATCCTCGGCTCCTGCAGGGCCAGGTGCAGTAGCCGGGGATAAAACATTTGCTGTAGTGTAGACACTCTGTGCTGGAGGTCTGTAGGCCAAAACAACAGAACTCCAGCACAGAGCATCTAGTTCTGGACTTCCGGTTGGGCCATTTTTCTCGAAATGACACACCACCCGAGTTATGCTCGGTTTTTTGGCGAATTTTGACACACCAAGCTCAAAAGATTGCCCATCACTGGTCTAGAACATAGCAGGCCCCTAATAAATCCTTTCTGAGTAATACTGACTAAACATCCTCCGTCAGACATCCTTCTCCACTAGTTTAGTAAGGGCTAATAATCCATTTCTTCCTTCCCCTCCAAAGTCAAGAGTCATCAGAGAAGAACAATGTAAAACTTGATTACACAATATTCAGATAAACAGCATAAAACAAAACAAACATCTATGTACCCTTCCCTCCCGTCCAGTTTAAGGAATAAAACATTATCAATATAGTTGAGGCCCACAGACACCCACTCCACTGAGGCAACTTAGTATCAGGTTTAAAGAAAACCTAATGAAGAGAACAGTGTTTGATTCACCTGCCTTTCTTTTTAAATAGGAAATAACAATATTGGGCAAAGTATGAACAGTTCTAAAAGAAAAGTACCGCGTTACAGTGAGATGGGGTCTTAGGTGAAGAGAACGAAAGGAAGGCAGAAGCAGATGCAGGGAAGTGGGCACAAAGAAGCAGAGACCTGGTGAGTGCTCACAATGACACCAAGAGGAAGAGACTGCAGGGAAAGAAAGGAGACAGTAGGAATGGGGGCTGATCCTCTGTCTTTCCTACTGAGCATGTGATGACAGAATAACATGTGAAGCCTGGCTGAGAGATCAGGGTCTAAGCAGGTACACCTCCAGTTATACCACAGAAAGTCTGGCTCTCACGAATGCAGTCACACAGTTTGGCATGGCAGCACTATCAAAGTTGGTGGGTACATGTTGTAGACCAGGGGTCCCCAAACTTTTTACACAGGGGGCCAGTTCCCTTGTCTCTCAGACTGTTCGAGGGTCGGACTATAAACAAAACTATGAACAAATCCCTATGCACACTGCACATCTCTTATTTTAAAGTAAATAAACAAAACGGGAACAAATACAATATTTAAAATAAAGAACAAGTACATTTAAATCAACAAACTGACCAGTATTTCAATGGGAACTATGGGTGCGGATGCATCCTGTGCTCCTCTCACTGACCACCAATGAAAGAGGTGCCCTTTCCAGAAGTGCAGGGGGGGGGGCAGATAAATGGCCTCAGGGGGCTGAATGTAGCCCAGGGCCGTAGTTTGGGGACCCCTGTTGTAGACAAACAGGAAACAAGCTGGTGGCTCAAAATATAACAGATGGGAAATCTTTTCAGTTAAAATACTATTTTAAGGATATCTGTGTATGTGACAGAGAGAGGCAGAGAGTGGGACAGATAGGGACAGACAGGAAGAGAGAGAGATGAGAAGCATCAATTCTTTGTTGCAGCACCTTAGTTGTTCACTGATTACTTTCTCATATGTGCCTTGACCAGGGGGCTACAGCAGACCGAGTGACTCCTTGCTCAAGCCAGTGACCTTGGGCTCAAGTTGGTAAGCCTTGCTTAAACCAGATGAGCTTGTGCTCAAGCTGGCGACCTCGGGGTTTTGACCTGGATCCTCCATGTCCCAGTCAGACGCTCTGTCCACTGCGCCACCACCTGGTCAGGCTACTTTAAGGATTTAATAAAGTTATAAGTTAAACTGGAAACATCATCACCCATTAAAAACAGGTCTTTCAGGCCCTGGCCAGTTGGCTCAGTGGTAGAGCATTGGCCCGGCGTGTGGAAGTCTCGGGTTCGATTCCTGGTCAGGGTACACAGGAGAGGAACCCATCTGCTTCTCTACCCTTCCCCCTCTCCTTTCTTTCTATCTGTCTTCCCTTCCCACAGCCAAGCAACACCCCAAAGGGGCTGGTGGGCATGCCCAGTGGATCCCAGTTGGGTGAATGCAGGAGTCTGTCTGCCTGCCTGCCTCCCCCGCCCCCTTCTCACTTCGGAAAAATACAAAAACAAAAATAAAATAGATCTTTTAGATCTGTCACAAAAGAGCAGTATCAGCCAATCCAACAGAACAATTTGGTATGTAACTGAATCTCTAAAATATCTAATAGAATTTACTATTATTCTGCTACCAAAGCTACTGTCTCCATGGAGAATAGCTGATTCTAGGGCAGTTCAGGGAAAGAATCAAGAAGGGGCTAGAATATCTTATATTTGCTACAGTCTAGAAAGAAGCAGTTTAAATGGTCAAATAGCATTTTGGCCATTCTGTAAAAATTCGTGAGTCTTAATGGTATTCAAAAGGGAAGAAATCTTATAAGCTGTAGGGTACTCGTGGTAAAGAGGACAAAAGTTAAAATCCAGCCAGGCTTATGAACCTTGGGTCTGGACCTAGGCCTTTATGTAATTCATCTACCTAAGGGCAGCTTTCTCTTAGTTCACACAAAAGTGCTGGGTATAGAATTATGGTGGACGTGACTTTTCAGTAGTATTTATTTAAAATATTACATATCAATCCAAATTCATTTATATGACTACTGGATAAAGTTCAATCAGTGCAAATCAGATAGCAAAGATGCAGTCTGGACAGGGTCAGCAGAATTCTGTCACCTCTAAAGTAGGTAAGAGGTGGTCAGAAATTGGCTAAGTACAGCATACAAAAAGAAGCACAGGCGTGAGCCTAAACCGCATTACTTAACGGGTTTAGGCCAATACAACAAGTCCTTTATCTCCAAGCCGTAACCATATAGTAGGCTTGAAATAGTAATTCTGCCCATCTTTTTTTGGAAAAATAAACTTATAAGTCCTAAATGAAGAAATAGTAGTGATGTGTGTGTGTGTGTGTGTGTGTGTGTGTGTGTGTCTGGTTTTGGTATTTTTCTGAAGTGAGAAGAGTGGAGGAGAGAGACAGACTCCCACATGCGCCAAACCAGGATCCACCCAGCATGCCCACTAGGAGGTGATGCTCTGCCCATCTGGGGTGTTGCTCCATTGTAACCGGAGCCATTCTAGCGCCTGAGGCAGAGGTCATGGAGCCATTCTCAGCACCTGGGCCAACTGTGCTCCAATGGAGCCTTGGCTGCAGGAGGGGAAGAGAGAGATAGAGAGAAAGGAGATGAAGAGGTATGGAGAAGCAGATCGGTGCTTCTCCTGCGTGCCCTGGCCAGGAATCAAACCCGGGACTTCCACACACTGGGTTGACACTGAGCCAACTGGCCAGGGCAGTAGTGATATTTTTAATAACTATTATGCTTATTAGTGCATGCTTTTCAAAAATGTTTAAAATTCTTAAGAAACTATCCAACTTACTAGTCTTAACTTAAAGCTTATTTGACTTATTTATTAAGAGAAGTTTGAAGTACTTAAGAAATCAGATATTAAATCTGTAACTATGGCTTGAAATATATAAGGTACTCTAATCAAGTTTATAAATAGTATTAATATGGGAATTTCATCTCTCAAATTTAAAAGCATTTGAGCATCAATAAAAGAATAAGCATATAACTAAATTTTAGTGGACTTATTATATTTTATTTCAAAGAAAAATATGCTCTAAAAGTCATAATTTTAATAAGTTAAACTCTGACCAAAGCATAAGTCCCTCAGAGTGGAGCCAACATTCCAATTCTAGAACTGCCATCCCACCACAGGCAAATTACTTGAGTGCTTTAGGGTCTTCATCTCCACAATGAAATAACAGTAGTATCTGCATCAGAGCCCTTTTGAGAACTGAGTTCATACACCCTAAAGCATTTAAACAGTCATAGAGCAAGCAAATTGTAAAGTGCTTTCTTTATAAATGTTAGCTACAACTATCATGATCACTGACTGACAGCACCTGACAAGACTATGAACGCCTTGAGGACATGAACACGTCTTAGCTTTCTTTATAGTCTTTTCATTGAGAACACTGCCTGGCATCCAACAGGTACTCAGTAAATATTGCCTCAATTTCACTCAGTAGCCTATAATTCTAGCTATTAGTCATGGGTTGCCAGCTGCAATACATAAAGAAAACCAACATGACAAATGGCAGGAATAAAGATAGTAGGGCCAATAAAAACAAGACCCCCAAATTTTGTATAGGCAAAAGTATTATTTCTTGGAATGGTTTTTACTTACTCTGTGAGTTTCTCAAGATCCAAACTGTACTAAGGGAATTTCTGTTGGGTCTGGATAATAACACTTGATCAAAATCTAGACCCTAGATCTAGAATTACAGAGATTCGATACAGAATTTAACTTTCCCCTCAATAAATTTAATCTAACACAGTTTACTGTAGAATTAACTACTTTAACTTTTTCCAACCACCAAAACTTGTTTCTGAATTAAAGTATAATACAGTCTTAACCCATTCAATACAAGGGCGCCCTTTGTATTTTCCATTGCTCCTGTATTTTCCGGCAGTGTGGTCTCATTTGGGTTAATTACCAGCACTCTAGATGGAAAATTTTCCTGGTAGGTTGTTCCATTCAGAGCCATTTAGAAAGCACTGCTTGCGTCAGACTCTGTTTTCTGCTTGGATAAAGGGGGCTGTTACTTTAAACCCCAATTTTTTTTGGCATCCCACCGTCACACTTCACCGAGTGCACCCTGTGCTTGCCTTCTACTAATGACCTTTCAGAGCAAAATGCTTTATCTAACTCACCAAGTTGGCAGATTTACCTTCTCTTCAAGTACAGCTTTAGTCCACACAGCCTATCATTCCATCAAAAGGCATCACATGGCTGCGATAACAGTAATAATAATTCACAAGTTAGGGGGCCAGTATGTGCCAGGCACTGTATTTGTATATCTCATTTAATTATCCAAGAAAATATTATTATTAATTCAATTGTATAAATTGCAAAACTGAGACCTAAAAAGGCTAACAAATATTCCCTGGGTTTCTGTCCTGTCCTCCCTTCAAAGGACTCTAGTAGCTTACTCAAAAGTTTTCTCTTCTAAACTGACCGGTGGTGGCGCAGTGGATAGAGAATCCACCTGGGACGCTGAGGTTCCAGGTCTGAAACCCCAAGGTCACTGGCTAGAGCATGGACTTGTTGGCTTGAGCACAGGCTTGGCAGCTTGAATGTGGGGTCACTGGCTTGAACGCAGGCGTGCCAGCTTGAGTGTAGGAATATCAACATGATCCCAAGGTCACCGGCTTGAAGCCCAAGGTTGCTGGCTTGAGCAAAGGGTTACTGGCTCAGCTTGAGCCCCCTCCCCTTCTCAAGGCACAAATGAAAAGCAATCAATAAAAATAAAAATAAAAGAACTCAAGTGAAGCAACTGAGTTGATGCTTCTCATATTCTCGCCCTGTCTCTTAAAGAAAAACCTTTTTCTTATACAATACAGGGCCCTATGAATTAGTCTTCATTTTATAAATTATGGAATTGAAGATCAGAGATTATGTATCTAAGAAGTTTGCAGAGATGATGTAATGAAGAATCGTGTACCAGAAACCTGTATAATTTTATTAACCAATATCATCCCAATACATTCAATAGAAATTTTTTTTTAATTTTTTAAATTAATTTTAATGGGGTGACATTAATAAATCAGGGTACATATGTTCAAAGAAAACATCTCCAGGTTATCTTATCATTCAATTATGTTGCATACCCATCACCCAAAGTCAAATTGTCCTCTGTCACCTTCTACCTGGTTTTCTTTGTGCCCCTTCCCTCCCCCCTCAATAGAAAATTTTTTAAAGAAAGTATACAGAACTAGAATTCAGGTCTGATTCCAAATATCTGTATTGCTTGATTATTTTGCTATGCTATCTACATAGAATTTCCTTCCACTCTCAGCTAAGGAATTAAAATCTGCCTGAAAAGACTACTTATTTTGTATTGTATTTCTCTCCTTAGATTTGAAGAAGGAAAGACTATTGGTGACTCTTTTCTCCAGAGATTCTGCAGCTGTTATCTACAACAGACTGACTGCACCAAACTGGTGAGAGTCAGTGAAACATCACCGAGTACTGAACCTTTCTAGCATCTTCTCCAGTGTTTTCAGGACCTCAGTGAACTGCCTGGCTTGCAGGTAAATAAATTCAACCATATTCTGCAATTCAACTGAAGACTTTTAAAAAATATAGATATGTCTGTCAACATAGGTCTTTTCTCTCAAAACCCAATTACAACAGGTTACTCTATAACATGTATCATACATAGCTCTTCTCAGCCCAGTTTTTCTTCTTTAAAGAATATTTTTATTGTTTTTTGGTGAGGGTGGGGAAGAATTGCACATTACTCTAATTCGGGGTTCTCTTTTGCCTCGTAGGATCTTGCATTCCCCCTTGCTTCTTTTCCCGTCACCACTTATTCTCCCAAAGAAGCCAAGTCCCTTCTTTTAAGCCTCTTCCTTCCCAGAAGCAGTGGCTTCCTCATACCACTACCTGACATCTCAGAGACTGCCTCCTTTTCAGCTCAGTTTTTTTCTTTTTCATTTCAATTTTTCCGAAGTTAGAAGCAAGGAGGCAGTCAGACAGACTCCCTCATGCACCCCACCGGGATCCACCCGGCATGCCCACTAGGGGGTGATGCTCTGCCCATCCGGGGCATTGCTTCGTTTAGGCCGGAACCATCCTAGCGCCTGAGGCAGAGGCCATGGAGCTGTCCTCAGTGCCTGGGCCAACTTTGCTCCAATAGAGCCTTGGCTGCAGGAGGGAAAGAGAGATAGAAAGGAAGGAGAAGGGGAAGGGTGGAGAAGCAGATGGGTGCTTCTCCTGTGTACCCTGGCTGGGAACTGAACCGGGGACTTTCACAAGCCGGGCCGACGCTCTACCACTGAGCCAACCAGCCAGGGCCTCAGCTCAGTTTTGAGCAACAAACTTGCACTCACTTATTTTCAGTCTCTCATTCTGCAACTCTTTTTTTATTTTATTTTATATATTTTTTAATTTTTTTAATTTCTTTTTTTTATTTATTCATGTTAGAGAGGAGACACAGAGTGAGAGAGAGAGAGAGAAAGGGGGGAGGAGCTGGAAGCATCAACTCCCATATGTGCCCTGACCAGGCCAGTGCAGGGTTCCGAACTGGCGACCTCAGTGTTCCCAGGTCGACGCCCCATCCACCGTGCCACCACAGGTCAAGCTCTGCAACTCTTATAGGTAGAAAATATTTTCAGAATTCAAATTAGTATTCACTGCTCAGTTTAACTTATTTTAAGTAAATCCCACTACTATACAAGATTTCTTAATTATGGTATCTATAGCAAAGTTCTGCCATTTGTTTTACTAAGATGTTCGTTTTAATGAGCATCAAGTTGAAAATGGGAACTTCAAGGAGCATTCACGCATTTAGAAAGTATAACCTTCCATTGAATTCTAGAATTTAGCATCTCCCAACAACTAGAATATTGTATTAAACAGTGCTATACATTGTAACCTAATAATCTTATACAAAAAGTACAAAAGTATCATCAAGTTTATAAGCTAAAAGTATTGATAAAATTGAGCCCAAATAATATCCTAGCCTTATAAATGAGCATCTCCCTTATTCAAGAAAGAACTAAGATAAAATTTACTAAGCAAATAGCTCACTTAGATATTACATATTAATAGTATAAATCTACTACAAGTCTATTAGAGGACATTTAAAATATACAAGAGGTTTATAATTTGATAAATATTGCACCAAACTGCTTTCCAGAAAGAATGCAAGCAAAGCAAAGCCCATTTTTCTATACCCTCAACAGTGAATTTTTGTCAATCTTTGTATTTGATGAAATGTATAAAATATGATGTCTTGTTTTGATTACTAGGAAAATTCAATATTTCTTTTGTTCATCTTCTCCATTTTATCTACTGGAATGCTTATCCTTTATTTTTTATTTAAAATTTCTTTGTAAATTAAATACTCTGTGCTATCATTTATTTTGCATTTATTTCCATCTGTGGTTGCCTTTGAACATAGTTCATGGGCTGTCAATCTTTTTCTTCATAAATTCTGGATTTTGTGTAATCTTTTAATGACCTTTCCCCATTAAGAGTATGAAAATAATGTACAGGTGAATCACCTTGAATTTGTGCTAGCACAAAAAGTGACCATCTGCTTCTTTTCAGTATCTCATATACCCATAAATTCTAAAATGCTATTACATGTTCATCAAAAAAGTATGCCACATTCATATTTCATGATTTCATAAAAGTTAGTTTTCATATTCTACCTATATTCATTGTCACTTGTTTTTCAAATGGGACTAGTTATATTTTAGCCCATGTCATCTTCAACTATTTGTTATTCTTTCCAACTCAGTCCATTTTTCTTGTATTATTACATCCAAAACTTAGACCAATACTTTGAATGTAACAATAAGATATAAACACATAACTAGGATGGTATACTTCTGTTAGGTTTCAGATCCCTTAACAATGCCCACTATTTTACCCACCAAAATACACTAAACATTATTTTTAGAACATGGTTTATAATAAATCTTAACTTTTGTTCTTCTGACAAAAAGCCTGTGCTTTATATTTTTGTAAAGAGTTTGATCACTTATGTAAGCACATAAAAAATTCTTAAACATTATCAGTGATACCTAAGAAATTATAATATAAAAATCTCTCATATATTTCTGGTGGAAGTATTAACTACTTTAACTTCATTGTAGGGCAATTTGGCCAAATTGCAAATCTACCAAACCTGCAAACCCAAATAAGCTTTGATTCAGGCAAGTCAATTTACCCTAAAGGTAAATGTATACAAGTGTAAAATATGTATGAAAAAGAAAATTCCTTGTTATACTAACAGTAATAAAAAGTTTGGAAACAACTTTAATATCCATTACTAGGTCCTGGCCAGTTGGCTCAGTGGTAGAGCGTCCTCCTGGCATGTGGACGTCCCAGGTTCGTTTCTGGTCAGGGCACACAGGAGAAGCAACCATGTGCTTCTTCCCCCCTCTCCCTCCTCTTCTCTCTTTCTTTTCCCCTTCCACATTTATGGCTCAATTGGTTTGCGCAAGTAGACTTCAGGTGCTGAGTGAGGATTGTGGACAAGGCCCACTGGGGGAGAGGATGACGAAGCCGGGGAGACCCAACTCTGACTCCGGAGACAAGGTTCGGTGACGCAAATCCACTTTATTCAGGAAGTAAACTAGCTTATATGCATGAGTTCAGCCAATAGGATGTTACACATGTTCTTCAATGCCAACGGCTAAAAAGATCAGGGAGCTGCCTGGTTGGCGCTGAGTCACTTCCTTACAGCGGGCGAGCTCCCTTCCTGGGTGTTCCCAGGCAGGATTAACCTGCTGGAGTGTTCTCACAGCATAGCATCAGCCACAGCTGCCAGGTGAATGCTCTGCACTCTACCAACAGAGGATGGTTCTGTGGCCTCCATCTCAGGCGCTAAACAAACGGCTTGGTTGCTGAGCAACGGAGCAACAGCCCCAGATGGGCAGAACATTGTCCCCTAGTGGGTCTTCCAGGTGAATCCCCATCAGGGCACATGTGGAAGTCTGTCTCTCTGCCTCCCCTTCTCTCACTAAAAAAATAAAATATTAAAAAAATATATAAATTACTAGGAGACTTGAATCAATTATGGTATATCCATACAATAAATACAATGAGCCCTAGAAAAAGAATGAGAATGTTCTTTTATGTTCTAATATGAAACTCTCTTATATTGAGAAAAGCAAAACATAAAAATATGCATACAACATGTATAACATGCTATAATATGTAAAAAGGGGAAAATATATACACATATTTTTGTACTTCTGGATAGATATACAATTAATAACATTGGGGTGCAAGAAAAAAGTCCTGTTTGCCTCTAGTGAGAGAGTTCTGGTAGTTGGGGGCAGTGGTGGGATTCAAATAATTTAACAGTTGGTTCTCTGCCCTAATGACTGTTTTAAGTAAAAAAAAGATAAACTAAAAGGTAGTTTATTATTTCACTCATTTAATACTTAAATAAGAATAAAAGAGGTACACAAAATGAGATAATGTTACAAAAGTTTAAAAATATTAACACCTGACAAAAACAATAAAACTGTTAAGATATTTCCATATTGCTTCTTGATTGGCATCCTCACTTGCAATATTTTCACCTATGGATGGAATGAACATTACTACGGGCACTTAGAATATGCTGTTGCACAGATGAACATTAAAAAAGAGTAAGAAATGTAAATTTGTGATTTCCACATTGGGCAGCTGCCCAGGTGCCCACCTTAAAGAGAACCCTAACAACAAGTGCTATTTTAACAACTGGTTCGCCGAACTCAACAAAAAATTAGGTATTGGTTCTGCCGAACCAGCTGAATCCCACCACTGCAGGGGGCATGTACAAGCAATCAATGAGTATACAACTAAGTGAAACAAGGAATTGATACTTCTTTCTCTCCCCCTCCCCAAATCCATGGAGAAATTCTTTAAGAATTTGACTAGAGCCTGACCAGGCAGTGGCGCAGTGGATAGAGCATTTACCTGGGATGCAGAGGACCCAGATTAGAAATCCCGAGGTTGCCAGCTTGAGCGCAGGCTCAGTCGGCTTGAGGATGGGCTCATCGGCCTGAGTGCGGGTGGCTGGCTTAGTTGGAGACCACGCCCCATCGCGTCAAGGCATGCATGAGAAGCAATCAATGAACAACTAAGAATCAAAACTATGAATTGAAGCTTCTCCTCTCTCTTTCTTCCTATCTCTGTAGTCTCTCTCCTGTTGTCTCCCTCTCTCTCATGTGTACACTAAAAAAATTTTTAATTAGAACACAAAGGTTGTGGGTTCAATCACCACTAGTCAGGGCACATACAGGAATAGATTGATGTTTCTCTCTCTCTCCCTCCCTCTAAAAGCAATAAATTAAAAAATAAAATGAAATTTGATTAGAAAAACTCATCCCTAAACTTTCATGTTTTTTTTAAACTTCTTTTCCCAAATTGAATTTTATTGAAAAGCCTAGTTCTCATTAGGATTCACACAGCAAAATGTTGTTATTCATTTATATATGTATGCATTTGAAAAATTCCTCTATTCTATTACATTCTGAAAACCACAGAAATTAGAATGTTTGCATGTATGTACATATTCATATAGTGGTGCTTTTGAGTTTATACAGAAAAGTCAAACTTTGCTTTTTAAAAACACATAAATCACAATTATATTTCTGATCTAAGGTAGAATTATCAATCTCTAAGATCAGCCCCTGTAGAAAACTTCTAAATCAATCACAAACTTCCCTAAATTTCAAAATGCATAATTATAACACACACACACACCCTAATAAAACCATGCACCCTTTTTGAGCTTAAGAATACATACTTTCTCCTAACGTTATTTTTTCTTTAAATATTGTCTCTAAAATCTAATTACTGAGCAATACCTCTCTGGTTCAATTCCAACTTTTTAAAGCCTGATCAAATGTCATAAATCAACATGAACCTTCTCTTATTTTTATAAGTGATCATATTTTTAAGAACTTGCAAAATGTTCCCACTGTTGAGTATATCAGGTTGTCTAAACAGACAGGCATTTAGCTAATATTATAACTGTACTATAATTGTATATGGAAATGTGAAAATCTGATTTTTCAAATGCTTGTAAATAGGCATTTGAGTCCACGTTCATAAAAGTATAATGCGAGAATTAAAAATAAATTCTTGCCTGATCAAGCAATGGCTCACTGGATAGAGCGTCAGACTGGGACACAGAGGACCCAGGTTTGAAACCCCAAGGTCGCCGGCTTGAGCACAGGCTTACCAGCTTGAGCGCAGGGTTTCTGGCTTAAGCTTGGGATCATACACATGACCCATGGTCGCTGGCTTGAAGCCCAAAGTCTCTAGCTTGAGCACAGGGCAACTTGCTCTGCTGTTGCCCCGCCCCCACCCCTGCAAGGCACATATGAGAAAGCAATGAACAACCAAGGTGCTGCATTGAAGAATTGATGCTTCCCATCTCTCTCCTTTTCTGCCTGTCTGTTCCTATCTGTCTCTCTCTCTCACTAAAAAAAAATAAAATAAATTCTTAAAAGAAATTTTCAATTTTAATTTCTGATTTAATATTTCTAATTAAAAGCTAATCTAGGCCCTGTCCAGTTGGCTCAGTGGCAGAGCGTCGGTCTGGCAAATGGATGTCCCCGGTTCAATCTCCGGTCAGAGCACATAGCAGAAGCGACCATCTGCTTCTCCACCCCTCCCCTTCTCTCTCTCTCTCTCTCTCTCTCTCTTTCTTCCCCTCCCACAGCCATGGCTCACTGGAGGAAGTTGGCCCCAGGCGCATAGGATGGCTCCATGGCTTCATCTCTAGTGCTAAAATAGGTCAATTGCCAAGTAAGAGCAAGGGCCCTAGATGGGCAGAGCACTGCCCCATAGGGGGCTGGCCGGGTGGATCCCAGTCAGGGTGGATCCTGCATGCAGGAGTCCATCTCTCTGCCTTTACACTTCTCACTTAATTTTTTTTTTATATAAAAAAGCTAACCTATACACAGTGGTGACAGCAGAGCTGGCTTCACGAGCACGCGGCAGTTACACAGGGCCCCATGCTCAGAAGGGTCTCATCCTTGCTTTAATGCTCTTCCGTTGTGTTGAAAATCATTAATTTTTGAGCAAGGTACCCCAAAATTTTATTCTTCTCTGGGCCTTATAAATTATACAGCTGATCCTGGTTGACAGTGAGACCTCTCAATAATTTGAAGCTAAAATAAATAAGGTTTCTTTCTAGAATTAAACATGAAAACTAGTTATTTCCTTAACACAAGAAATTATAAATATATAACTGAAAAGATCTGAAACACACAAAACTCAGTGGGATTTAGGAGCAATGTCAGAGAAATGGAGCAATAATTTGATTACTATTTTGGTGAAGAGAATTTTATTATATTGAATCCAGCTTTATGAACATAGCTGGCAGGGCATCCCTTCCAGAGAAACAAGAGAAAAAGCAAAAGGGTTAAGTTATGCATATCCAGCCATGAACTGTTCATGAGCAAGAATGTCCCCAGCACTCATGTATCCCTATCATTAAAGATTCACTGGGTTATCAGAGCTTAAGACCTCAAGAATCAAAATCAATTACAGGCATGAACCACGTAACAACAGTAATACATTCTGAGGGATGCGTCATTAGGCAATTTTGTCCTTGGGCAACCAGTAGAACGCACTTACACAAAACTAGATAGTGTAGCCTAGTACACTACATACCCAGGCTATAAGGATGGCCTATTGCTCCTAGGCTACAAGCTTGTACTGCATGTTACTGTATAAAAAACATGGAATTAAGTCAAACAGAAGAGAAAATGATGCAACTCAGAGACGAGGTAAACATGAGATGTATGAGTTTGCTGCCTCCTTGACATGGTGTACTGTGTTACAGCAAACTTTTCTTTTTATAAGTAGAAAAAGTCCACTCTAATACAATGATAAAAAGTATAGCCTATCAAATACATAAGCCAGTACCACAGTCGCTCATCAAGTATTATGTACTGCACATACTGACGTGCTATACTTTCATACGAATGGTAGCGCAGTAGGTCTGTTTATAACCAGTTTTACCATAACACGTGAGCAACATTATGACGTCTACCACGTCACTGGGCAACAGGAATTTTTCAGCTCTGTTAAAATCTTATGGGACCACCAATGTATACGCAATCTGTTGTTAACCAAAACATCATTATGTGGCACATAACTATAAATACCTACTTAAATAAAAAAAGCCAGGTAAGCCATAAGACAAGTTTCAATAAATTTCAAAAGAATTAAAATCTTAAGAGTATTTTCTTGCAGGGTAATATGGAGGAAAGGGGGGTGCATTGGGGGCTATACTAGAATCTATATAAACTCAATAAATTAAAATCAATTGAAAAAAGAATATTTTCTTGCATCACAACTAGAAGAAAAACCCAAATACAGTTCTGAATTAACAATTAGTAAAATAAGAAATCATAAGGAAACTAGGAAATACATTTTTAAATTTTTATTTATTAATTTCAGCGAGAGGAAGGGAGAGAGAGAGAGAGAGATAGGAACATTGAGCTGTTCCTGTATGTGCCCTATCTGGGATTGAACCAGCAACCTCTACACTTCCTGATGATGCTCTAACCATCCAAGCTGTCCGACCAGAACAAAATTAGGAAATACTTTAAGCTTATATTAAAAATAAGACAAAAACTCCCTGACCTGTGGTGGCACAGTGGATGAAGCGTCACCCTGGAATGCTGAGGTTGCCAGTTCGAAACCCCAGGCTTGCCCAGTTAAGGCACATGTGAGAAGGAACTACTATGAGTTGATGCTTCCCATTCCTCCTCCTCTGCCCCCACTTTCTCTCTCTCACTCCTCTCTATAAAAAAAAGAAAAATCAATAATTAAAATCTTTTAAGTGAAATAACACAAAGATTTGTAGAGTGCAATTAAAGCTGTGCCTTATAGGAATATGTACAGCCCTAAAAAAGGCCGATCTCTAAAATCAATAATTGAAGTATCCATCTCAAGAAATTAGATAAACAGGTCCTGGCCAGTTGGCTCAGTGGTAGGGCGTTGGCTCAACGTGTGGAAGTCCCCGGTTCAATTCCCGGCCAAGGCACATAGGAGAAGCGCCCATCTGCTTCTCCACCCTTCCTCCTCTCCTTTCTCTCTGTCTCTCTCTTCCCCTCCCACAGCCAAGGCTCCCTGGGAGCAAAGTTGGCCTCGGCGCTGAGGACGGCTCCATGGCCTCCGCCTCAGACACTAGAATGGCTCCAGTTGCAGTGGAACAATGGCCCAGATGGGCAGACCATCGCCCCTGGTGGGCATGCCAGGTGGATCCCAGTCGGGCACATGCAGGAATCTGTCTGCCACCCCCTATCCCTACCCCCCACCCCAGCCTTCTCACTTTGAAAAATACAAAAAGAAAAAAAAATAAATTAGATAAAGAAAAACAATTAAACACACAATGAAACTAGAAGAAAATAGATTAGAGGGAAAAAATGATGCAATAGAAAATATCCACTACAAAGATTTAATAACATCTAAGCTGGTTCTTTGTAGAGACAATGCAATTGATAAGCACTTAGCAAGACAAATCAAGAAAAAAACAAATTACCAATAGTATTAGGAAAGAAAAGAGGCCAGAACTAGAGGTCTTGCAGATATTAAAAAGATACTTAAGCACATGTTTTGAATAATTTTCAGGTATATATTTCAAAATATTTTCAAAAATACATTTGAAAATTTAAGTGAAACAGATAAGTTCCAAGTAAACACCCAAACTGATAAATAGTATAGTCCTCTATGCAATACATCAAATCCATAACTAAAAACTTTTCCTCGAATACAACTCTAGACCTAGATTACTTCACTAGTGAATTCTTCCAAACATTTAGAAAAGAAACAATAACTATCGCACATAAACTGTCTGGAGACAGAAAAAAATGGAATACTTCCCAATTCATTTTATGAGGACAGTAAAAATCTGAGAAAGATACAACAAGGAATATGATACACCAAGCTCCCTCAACACAGATGTAATATTTTAAATATATATATATATACATATATATTAGCCAACCAATCCAATGATATATGTAAAAGGAATAATAAATCCAAAACTCCAAGAAGGTTGGTTTAATATTTAAAAATCAATTAATGTGCCTGACCAGGCGGTGGCACAGTGGACAGAGCGTCAGATTGGGATGCGGAAGACCCAGGTTCGAGACCCCGAGCTCGCCAGCTTGAGCGCGGGACCATCTGGCTTGAGCAAAAGCTCATCAGCTTGGATCCAAGGTCGCTGGCTCCAGCAAGGGGTTGCTCGGTCTGCTGAAGGCCCGCAGTCAAGGCACATGTGAGAAAGCAATCAATGAACAACTATGGTGTCGCAACGGCAACGAAAAACTAATGATTGAGGCTTCTCACCTCTCTCCGTTCCTGTCTGTCTGTCCCTATTTATCCCTCTCTCTGACTCCCTGTCCCTGTAAAAATAAAAAATAAAAAAAAAATCAATTAATGTGCCTGACCTGTGGTGGTGCAGTGGATAAAGCATTGACCTGGAATGCTGAGGTTGCTGGTTCAAAACCCTGGGCTTACCTAGTCAAGGCACATACGGGAGTTGATGCTTCCTGCTCCTCCCCCCTTCTCCTCTCTCTCTCTTTCTCTCTACTCTCTTTCTAAAAATGAATAAATAAAATCTTTAAAAAATAAATTAATTAAATAAAAATCAATTAATGTAATTCATCATACTAACCAAATAAAGAGAAAAGTCCATATAAGCACATCAATAAAAGAGATCATGATCATATCTGACAAAATTCAACAACTAGCTATGATTTAAGAGAGAGACAATATACCTCTTGGTAAATTTAGAATTAGAAGGAATCTCTCTTAACCTGATTAAGGGTATATACACAAAATCTAAAGCAAACATCACACTTAATGATAAAACAGTGAATGCTCTCACCCAGAAATGGGAAATAAGACAAGGATATCCACTGTCACTTTTATGCAACATTATACTGACATTTCTAAGTAGTACATTTAGGCAAGAAAAAGAAATGAGTATAAGGTTTCGAAAGGAAAGAAAGAACTTATTATTTGCATACGACATTACTGTGTTCATACACACAAAAAAGAAATCCACAAGAATTTATATATAAACAAAGGAAATCACAGTGAATTTACTCATATGCTTGATAATATACAAAAATCAATTATACTTCTATATATAAGTCACCAAAAATTATTCAATAAAAAAATCTAAAAATAAGACCATTAACAAATGACATATTTACTTAAGAATAAACCAACAGGCCTTGACTGGTTAGCCCAGTCAGTTGGAGCACCATACCAAAACACCAAGGTTGCAAGTTCAATCTCCAGTCAGAACACACACAGGAAGCAACCAATGAATGAACAACTAAGTGAACAATAAATGAATGCTTCTCCATACCCCCCATCTCTCTCTCTCCCCCTTCCTCTTTCTGTCTCTCTAAAATCACTCAATAAAATTAAAAATAAACTAGAGGCCATGGCCGACTGGTTCAGTGGATAGAGTACCGGCCTGGTGTGTGGACATCTTGGGTTTCATCCCTGGTCAGGTCACACAGGAGAAGTGACCATCTGCTTCTCTTCCCCTCCTACTCCCCTTCTCTCTCTTCCCCTCCCTCAGCCAGTGGCTCGATTGGAGGAGGGTCACTCTTGACACAGGATAGCTCAGTTGATCTGAGCATCAACCCCAGACAGGGGTTGTGGGGTGGATCTTGGTCTGGGCACATGCAGGAGTCTATCTCCCCTCCTCTCACTTAATAATAATAATAAACTAGAAAAAAAATAAACTAGCAAAACAAAACCTCTACACAGAAAACTATAAGTGTGATTGAAAGAAATTAAAGACCACATTAATAATGAAGGGTGATGTACCACATTCAGAAATTTATTGTAAAGGTATCAATTTTTCCTCAAATTGATCTATAGCTTAAATGCTATCCCCATCAAAATTACAGCAAGTTTTTGTATGTGGAAATTGATACTGACATAATTTAGATGAAAATACAAAGGTGTAAAAATAACAGATAATCTTGAAAAAATATAAAGTTTGAGAACTATATTAGCAGATATCAAGTCTCATATAAAATTAAAGTAATTAAGAACATGGTTCTGGCACAGAGAGAAAAATTGACCAATTCAACAAAATAAAAGTCCAGAAACAGACTCACACATATGTAATAAAGGGATCTCATACACTGCTGGAAGCAATGTAAACTGACACATTTACTTTGAAAATTGTTGGGCATTACACTAAAACTGAACAGAAGTATATCCTATGAGCTTGCTACTCAGCATGTGGTCACATACAGCATAAATGACATCCCCTTGAGTTTGTTAGAAATGCACACTCTCCGGCATATCCCAGATCTACTGAAGCAAAATCTGTATTTTAACAAGACCCCCAGGATACCAATATGCACATTATAGTATGAGAAGCATTGCCCTAGGATCCAGCAATTTCACTCACTGGTATACACCCATGAGAAATGCATACTGCTGTCCACCAGAGAACATGTTCAAGAATATGAATACTAACACTATTAATAACAGCCAGAACCAGAAAACTACCCAAATGCTGAATATAATAAATTGTGGTATATAACCACAAAATGGAGTGAATTACTAAGCAATGAGAAGGAACAAACACTCTGCAAATGCAACTCACAAATACAACAGTGTAAAAGAAGCGGAACAAAAGACTCCATCCTATATGTTTTCACTTACATAAAGGACAAAAACAGAGAAAAAAACTAACCTTTAGGGGACACAGGTGTGTTACTCCCCCTAGTCACTGTTTCTTGACATGCAGTTAGTTGTACACGGATGGAAAGCCCCACCAAGCTGCATACTCGTATTTTGTGTAATTTTCTGTACATATGTTATACTTTAAAATGTTCATTAGCCTGATCAGGCAGTGACACAGTGGATAGAGCATTGGACTGAGATGTGGAAGACCCAGGTTCAAGACCCTGAGGTCACCAGCTTGAGCGTGGTCCCATCTGGCTTGAGCAAAAGCTCGCCAGCTTGGACCCAAGGTCGCTGGCTCCAGCAAGGGGTGGCTCAGTCTGCTGAAGGCCCGTGGTCAAGGCACGTGTGAGAAAGCAATCAATGAACAACTATGGTGTCGCAATGGCAACGAAAATCTAATGACTGATGCTTCTCATTTCTCTCTGTTCCTGTCTGTCTGTCCCTATCTATCCCTCTCTCTGACTCTCTAATAAAAAGAAAAAAGTTCATTAGAAAGTCCTGTGTAGTATAAATTATCTCAATAAATCTGTTATTTTTTGTGTGTGACAGAGACAGAGAGAGGGACAGATAGGGACAGACAGGAAGGGAGAGAGATGAGAAGTATCAATTCTTCATTGTGGCACCTTAGTTGTTCATTGATTGCTTTCTCATATGTGCCTTGACTGCGAGCCTTCAGCAGACTGAGGGACCCCCTGCTCAAGCCAGTGACCTTGGGCTCAAGCTGGTGAGCCTTGCTCAAACCAGATGAGCCTTAGCTCCAGCTGGCGACCTCGGGTTTCGAACATGGGTCCTCCACATCCCAGTCCGATGCTCTATCCACTGCGCCACTTCCTGGCCAGACAATAAATCTGTTATTTTTAAAAGAATGTCCTAGAAATATAAATAAAATGAAATACACTAAAATCCTAAAAATAGTTATCTATGGGTGATGAGATTTATAATGATTTTCTTTTGTTTGCTCTTCTGAATTTTTCATTCATATTTTAAACTACTAAGGACAGTAACTTAAATAATTACTAATTTTTATGAATACTGGGGAGATTATTCCTAGTGGTAACCTCCCAAGAGTTTCAGAGGAACTTCTAAATGACACTGAAAATCATTCAGAAACTAAGTAAATTCTTCCTATGACTGAATAAAAACATTTTCATTCTGAAAGCTAATTTATGGCTTCTCTACATACAAAGCAAACTAAAGACTTATTCTATGAATTATCATATCTCCCAGTTCTCATAAAGTTCCTAAAGAGAGTACGAACTCACCTAACTCAGAGAAAATGCAAACAAAATTTCAATGCCTCAAGTTGCACTCTGTAGTGTTTGAAAAAATGAAAGTTAACCCTGGCCAGGTAGAGCTCAGTTGGTCGTAATACACCAAGGTTGCGGGTTTGATCCCAGTCAGGGCACATACAAAAAATCAACCTATGAGTGCATAAACAAAGGAAACAACAAATCAAAGTTTCTCTCCCCCACCTTCCTTTCTCTCTAAAATCAATGAATAAGTTTAAAGGAAAAAATTTAAGCAGAAACATTTATCACTCTTACATTGTTAAGATATAGCTATCAGCTCTGGTCAGTTGGCTCAGCTGTAGAGCATCAGCCTGGTGTATGAAAGTTCTGAGTTCAATTTTCAGTCGGGGCACACTGGAGAGCAACCATATGTTTCTCCCCTCCACCACCCTTTATTTTTCTCTCTCTCTCTTCCCTTCCCACAGCCATGGCTCCAATGAGCAAGTTGGCCCAGGCACTGAGGATGGCTCCATGGCCTGCTTCAGGCACTAAAATAGCTCGGTTGCTGAGCAACAGCGTAGCAGCCATAGATGGGCAGAGTATCAGCCCCAGACAGGGATTGCTGGGTGGTGTATTCTGGTTGGCCCACATGCAGGAGCCTGTCTCTCTGCCAAAGAAAGAAAAGAAAAGAAAAGAAAAGAAAAGAAAAGAAAAGAAAAGAAAAGAAAAGAAAAGAAAAGAAAAGAAAGATAGATAGATAGATAAAGAGAAAGAAAGAAAGAAGGAGGGGGAAGGAAGGAAGGAAAGAAGGAAGGAAGGGCGGGAGGGAGGGAGGGAGGAAGGGAGGAAGGAAGGAAGGAAGGAAGAAAGGAGAGAGAGGAAGAAAAAAAGATATAGCTATCTTTTCATATCAATATTTTTATCTCTACCTTATCCCCTTTCAAAAAACAGCTATGAGATATAATTCACATACCATGTATTTCACCCATTCAAAGTATAGATGTCAATAGTTTTTAATAAATTCACATAGTTGCACAACTATCACCGCTAATTCCAGAACTACTTTATCAGCTCAAAAAGAAACCCATAACAATCAGCAGTCACTCCCATTTCTCCCAACCCATTACCCCTACCATTAGGCAAGGACTAATTTACTTTCTGTCTCTGTAGATTTGCCTGTTCTGGACATCCAACCATTTTTTTATTGTTTGCAGAGTACTGTACAAGTTTACTTCTTTCATTAAACCTATTCCTGAGGATTTTGTTCTATTGTAAATGAAACTTAATTTGATTGTCAGATTGTTCACTGCGCAAGTATAAAATGCAAGTGACTCCCTTGTACCTCCATGCCATCTGATGAACTCATTTACTAATTACAATGTTTTATAGTGCATTACTTAGGATTTTCTGTATACAAGAGCATGTCATCTGCAAATAGAGATGGTTTCACTTCTTTTCAAGTTTGGATGCCTACCTTATCCCTTTTTCTAAAGCGCTACATATTATTTGTTCCATTATAATCACATTGATGTTTTAAAGGTTATCCTGCCTAAAGGCAATGCAGTATATTTCAATTTCCTTGAATTTGTTCACTCTAAATTAGCATACGTACAGGAGGGTTACACCTTATTTTCTGCATAACAATACACATGTTATTTTCTATAAGAAAAGAGTAGCCTGAAAACAATACATCATAGTTAATATTTACATAAACTTACATTTGATAGCCAAAGAAAAGAGTGGAAAGTACTTATCTTTGAAAGTATTGAGTAGCTTGTCAATTATGCATATTGATGTGGTAAGCCAGGTCATTCTAATTTCCTTTTCTAAGGCACTAAAGAAAACCCTAAGGGGCTTCCTTGCTCTAGACGCAGGTAAAACTACACTGCAAATATAAGAAGTATGTATCCATTAAGCACCCACCCCACTGCTTGAAATCACACCTGTACCGTAAGAAAGCCACAAGTGTGGCTTCAGTATAAATAAGGGACAATTTCTGCTTTGACAAAGCAGGACACAAGTACCTGTGAAAATGTTTTAATAAGAGCTACCTGCATAGGTACAATTTAATGTGCCATCAAAATAGATTTTACAAACTTTCACTAATCTAATCACATATATGCAGAAACAGAAAAAAAATAAACCTTGAATGCTGACATAAAGCCATAAATATGGTAGATGTCTTATCTACTGCAAGTCATTTTAAACATGGTTTCGTTATTCTCAAGGAGGTACTTCTTCTAAACCTTTATGAGGTGATGATCTCACTTTCTTTTAGTATTTTATTCTTTTAGTTGCTACACATTATGACACACTCAAATTCACTTATAAAGGAGGAGGAAATGATCTATAAAAGCATGTCAGAAACCTAATAGGACTGACAAGAAAATAAAAGTAAATGTATCATTCATGTTCAATATTGTAGCTTTCTTTCTCTCTGGATGAAATATATTAACATTGATTTAATTTTGTTTCTAACTGCAGAGAAACGTCATATAGGACCACACAATGACACCTTTAATCTACATTATTTGGGTCTTTGTCCTGAACTGCCTTCTCATATAAATTATATTTTACAAATATTTAACAGATTTAATTTAAGTATAGGTGGTCTACAGCATGTGAAATTTACATTTAGATTTAGTGGATTATTTAGGATCTTCTATATGCAAGATCATTTGTCTTCTGGAAATAAGAGATAGTTTTACTTTTTTACAATCTGCATGCCTTCCTTATCCCTTTCTTAAAGGAGTACATATTATTCATTCCATTATAATCACATTGATGGTTTTAATATTAAATATTAATATAAATTTAAACTCAAGAAAGCTACACTTCAAATGTATTTTCCCATTATATTTAATTTATACATCAGAATTTGAAATAAACTTTCACATACACTCAATATCTAGGTTATAAGTGGGTTGCATTAAATCAGAAAAATAATTTCCCACAGGAATAATGTTATAAGGTGTGAAAAGATTTTTCATAAAAAGTTTATTAAAGTTGCTAAAATATATTTAAGATATAGTATTGATTCAGCAATAATATAGAGTCAAACTTTTGTGGGTTATCCTAATAACCTAAGCATTAATTGCAATAACATAAAACATTTACTATGGAAAAAGCAAAGAAAGTTAAAATTTTGGGAACACAACTTCTCTTCTTTACCCCTCCAGCTATGACTATGACCACTGGAGCAAGAAATTAACAGAACTGAAGAAGGGGGTTGAGAGAGGGGGGAGAGATGGTGATGGAGGGAGACTTGATTTGGGGTGGTGAACACACAGTCCAATATACAGATGATGTATTATAGAATTGTGCACCTGAAACCCTTATAATTTTATTAACTGATGTCAATCCAATAAATTCAATAAAGTTTTTTTTTTTGAGAAAAAATACCCTAAAACACACTGTGGCAATGCTCACGCAAGATACTCATGAGCCATGTACTTTTTAAATTTTGGAGTTGCCACATTATGTTTTGCTATATGGTATTTCAAATTTAAACATTTTACAAAATCTCAATTTTATCTTCTATTTGGGCATATACAATATACCACTGCACTTATTGTATATGGTCAGATAAACTAAGTATATTCAATACCATGAATATAGTTATATATTCTCTTTATTAGAAAAAGACAATTATTTACCTAATAATCAACATTTCCAAATGTTCAGTGAGGTCTTTTCACTAAGGCAACAAAAGACTTTTATTCATTTTGTTCTTGAAATATTAGGGGACAATTCAACAGGAAGATATAACCATTATAAATATCTACGCACCAAACATAGGAGCCCCGACATATATAAAGCAGACTTTGATGGATATAAAGGACGAGATTAAGCAATACTATCATAAGTAAGGGATTTCAATACCCCACTAACATCACTGGATAGATCCTCGAGAACGAAAATTAACAAAGAAACAGCAGACTTAAAGGATACACTAGATCAACTCGATTTAATAGATATCTTCAGAACTTTTCACCCTAAAGCAGCAGAATATACATTCTTTTCAAGCGCTCATGGTACATTCTCTAGGATAGACCACATGTTAGGACACAAAAGTGGTCTCAACAAATTTAAGAAGATTGAAATCATATCAAGCATTTTCTCTGATCACAATGGCATGAAACTAGAAATTAACCACAAAAGAAAAACTGAAAAATACACACAAACACTTGGAAACTAAATAGCATGTTATTAAATAACGAATGGATTAACAATGAGATCAAAGAAGAAATAAAAAAGTTCATAGAAATGAATGATAATGAGCATACATCAACTCAAAATTTATGGGACACAGCAAAAGCAGTACTGAGATGGAAGTTCATAGCACTACAGGCATACCATAAGAAGCTAGAAAAAGCTCAAATAAGCAACTTGACCCTGCATCTAAAAAAACTAGAAAAACAACAGCAAGTAAAGCCCAGGAGTAGTAGAAGGAAGGAATTAATAAAGATCAGAGTGGAAATAAATGACACAGAGGCTAAAGAAACAATACAGAGCCTGACCAGGCAGTAGCGCAGCAGATAGAGTGTCGGACTGGGATGCGAAAGACCCAGGTTTGAGACCCCAAGGTCGCCAGCTTGAGCACGGGCCCATCTGGCTTGAGCAAAAAGCTCGTCAGCTTGGACCCAAGGTCCCTGGCTCCAGCAAGGGGTTGTTCGGTCTGCTGAAGGCCCACGGTCAAGGCACATGTGAGAAAGCAATCAATGAACAACTAAGGTGTCACAACGAAAAACTGATGATTGATGCTTCTCACCTCTCTCCGTTCCTGTCTGTCTGTCCCTATCTATCCCTCTCTCTGACTCTCTCTCTGTCCCTATGAAAAATACAACAACAACAACAAAAAAGAAACAATACAGAGGATCAATGAAACCAGGAGCTGGTTCTTTGAAAAGGTAAACAAGATCAATGAACCTTTAACTAGACTCACCAAGAAAAAAAGAGGACTCAAATACATAAAATTAGAAATGACAGTGGAGAAATAACAACTGACACAACAGAAATACAAAGTATTGTAAGAAAATACTATGAAGAACTCTATGCCAAAAAATTAGACAACCTAGGTGAAATGGACAAATTTCTTGAAACATATAATCTTCCAAAAATCAATCTGGAAGAATCAGAACATCTGAACAGACCAATTACAACAAATGAGATCGAAACAGTTATCAAAAAACTCCCAAAAAAGAAAAGTCCTGGGCCTGATGGCTTCACAAGTGAATTCTACCAAAAATTCAAAGAAGAACTAATTCCTATCCTTCTCAAGCTATTTCAAAAAATTCAAGAGGAAGGAAGACTTCCAAACTCCTTTTATGAGGTGAGCATAATTCTGATCCCAAAACCAGGCAAAGACAACACAAAGAAAGAAAATTATAGGCCAATATCCCTGATGAATTTAGATGCTAAAATTCTCAACAAAATATTAGCCAACCAGATCCAGCAATATATGAAAAAAATCAAACACCATGATCAAGTGGAATTTATTCTGGAGAGGCAAGGCTGGTTCAATATTCACAAATCAATCAATGTGATTCATCACATAAACAAAAGGAAGGACAAAAATCACATGATAATTTCAACAGATGCAGAAAAAGCATTTGATAAAATCCAGCACCCATTCATGCTCAAAACTCTCAGCAAAGTGGGAATAGAGGGAACATTCCTTAACATGATAAAGGCCATCTACAACAAACCCACAACAAACATCATACTAAATGGGCAAAAATTAAAAGCAATACCCTTAAGATCAGGAACCAGGCAGGGGTGCCCCCTTTCACCACTCTTATTCAACATAGTTCTGGAAGTCCTAGCCACAGCAATCAGACAAGAAGAAGAAATAAAAGGCATCCAAATTGGAAAAGAAGAAGTAAAACTGTCATTATTTGCAGATTATACGATATTGTATATAGAAAACCCTAAAGTCTCAGTCAAAAAACTACTGAACCTGATAAATGAATTCAGCAAGGTGGCAGGATATAAAATTAATACTCAGAAATCAGAGGCATTTTTATATAGCAACAATGAACTGTCAGAAAGAGAAATTAAGGAAACAATCTCCTTCACTATTGCAACCAAAAAAATAAAGTACCTAGGAGTAAATTTAACCAAGGAGGTTAAAGACTTGTACTCAGAAAATGATAAAACATTGATAAAAGAAATCAAGGAAGATACAAACAAGTGGAAGCATATACCGTGCTCATGGTTAGGAAGAATAAACATCATTAAAATGTCTATATTACCCAAAGCAATTTATAAATTCAATGCAATACCAATTAAAATACCAATGACATACTTCAAAGATATAGAACACATATCCCAAAAATTTATATGGAACCAAAAAAGAACACGAATAGCCTCAGCAATCTTAAAAAGGAAAAATAAAGCAGGAGATATCACTCTTGCAGATATCAAGGTATACTACAAGGCCAGTGTACTCAAGACAGCCTGGTACTGGCATAAGAACAGGCACATAGATCAATGGAACAGAACAGAGAACCCAGAAATAAACCCACAGCTTTATGGACAACTGATATTTGACAAAGGAGGAAAGAACATACAATGGAGTAAAGACAGCCTCTTTAACAAATGGTGTTGGGAAAATTGGACATCTACCTGCAAAAAAATGAAACTAGACCACCAACTTACACCATTCACAAAAACAAACTCAAAATGGATAAAAGACTTAAATGTAAGCCGTGAAACCATAAGCATCTTAGAAGAAAACATAGGTAGCAAGCTCTCCGACATCTGTAGCAGCAATATATTTGCCGATTTATCTCCACGGGCAAATGAAATAGAAGGCAGGATAAACAAATGGGACTATATCAAACTAAAAAGTTTTGCACCGCTAAAGACAATAAGAACAGAATAAAAAGACAAACCACACAATGGGAGAACATATTCAACAATATGTCTGCTAAGGGGTTAATAACCAAAATTTATAAAGAACTTATAAAACTCAACACCAGGAAGACAAACAATCCAATCAAAAAATGGGCAAAAGAAATGAATAGAAATTTCTCCAAAGAGGATATACAGATGGCCAATAGGCATATGAAAAAATGCTCAACATCACTAATCATTAGAGAAATGCAAATTAAAACCACATTGAGATATCACCTCACACCAGTCAGAATGGCGCTTATCAGCAAAACAACACAGAATAAGTGCTGGCGAGGATGTGGAGAAAAGGGAACCCTCCTGCACTGCTGGTGGGAATGCAGACTGGTGCAGCCACTATGGAAAACAGTATGGAGATTCCTCTAAAAATTAAAAATCGAACTGCCTTTTGACCCAGCTATCCCACTTATAGGAATATACCCTAAGAACACCATAGCACTGTTCGAAAAGAAGAAATGAGCCCCCATGTTCGTGGCAGCATTGTTCACAATAGCGAAGATCTGGAAACAGCCCAAATGTCCGTCAGAGGACGAGTGGATTAAAAAGCTTTGGTACATATATACTATGGAATACTACTCAGCCATAAGAAATGATGACATCGAAGCATTTACAACAACATGATGGACCTTGATAACATTATACGGAGTGAAGTAAGTAAATCAGAAAAAAACTAAGGACTATATGATTCCATACATAGATGGGACATAAAAATGAGACTCAGAGACATAGACAAGAGTGCAAGAGTGCGCTGGCTACCCGGGTCGGGGAGTGGGGGGGGGGGGGGAGAAGCGGGGGAGGTGAGCGAGGGGATAGGGTGAGGGGAGGGGCACAAATAAAACCAGATAGAAGGTGGCAGAGGACAATTTGACTTTGGGTGATGGGTACGCAATATAATCAAATGTCAAAATAACCTGGAAATATTTTCTCTGAACATATGTACCCTGATTTATCAATGTCACCCCATTAAAATTAATAAAAAAAAGAAATATTAAGTTTCAAAAAGAAAAAACAACCATATGTCCACCACTGACTTTAAGGAACTTTGAGTTGCTCTGGTAATAATGGGCTACTTAGTGAGAGAACATATCAGCTCTCCAGGTCAGAGACGTGCAGTTCCTAGCAGGCCTATCGGCCCCCCCAGTGACGTCCCCCACCACCTTCATTCCCAGTCACTCAACCTCACTTTCACTTTATGACCTCTGGTCCCAATACTTCTCAAATCTATTTACTGCGGTCCTAAACAGATCACTTGATCTTTCTGTTTATACTTTACCACCTATTGTTCTCATGAGTGTGTTCTAGAGCTAAAAAAAAAAACAATCCTCAGGAAGAAAGACTCACCGGGAGGTATCATCAAAATTTAAAAGCTTCAATATCATGACAAAAGTGTCATTTTTCACATAGTTACACTAGAAATTCAGTTTGTTGCTGTTTATCTCTTTTGTAATGGAGTGATATGAAGTCTGCATCCCCTGCCCCTTGGGTCTGAGCTGGTTCTGACTCACGAGTAACAAAAAAAAAATGGTGTTGAAAGAATGCAATTTCTGAGACTAGGTGGGAAGAACCAGGCAATTTCCTCTTGCCCTCTTGGAATGCCAGGAATATCTCTGGACACTCCATCTCCAAAGGCCCCCTGTCCAGGCTCCCCTAATAGAATACAACCACTATGCTGTGAGGATTCAAGTTACACCACAGGCCACCTATAGGTGCTCCAGTCGACAGTCTGGGTGGAGGCGAGCCTTCAGATCATCAGCCCTGTCACCAGACACTCAGTGAGGAGGTCTCCAGGTGAGTCCAGCCCCACCCAACCCCGCCCCCTGAGCCATCGCCAGCCCTTTGGGTCTTCTCTACTGAGACCTCAGACTTCAGAGCACAGAGCAAGCCACTCTACTTTGCCCTGTTTGAAATCCACAGAATCTGTAGGTGTGATAAAATGGATTTTTAAAAATGTTTATTGTATTGATTTTACATAGAGAGAGAAGAAGGGAGAGAGGTAGAGAGAGAGAGAGATAGGAACATCAATCTGCCCCTGTATGTGCCCTGACAGAGGATTGAACCAGCAACCTCTGTGCTTCAGGACGATGCTCTAACTAACTGAGCCATCTGACCAGGAGTTAAAATAGATGTTTTACATCACTAACTTTTGGGATAGCTTGTTACACAGCAATCAATAATTATAACAGAGTTCCCATAGTTAATTCTCAGTTCCAAAAAATGAGAATTGAGAAAACAGAAAGGAGTAAATTATCAAAGTAATATTTGGTAAGAACATGTGTCTTCAAATTAAAATGACCTATCAATGGCCCATATGACAAATTTTAAAAGATCTATGTCAAGACATATCACCACATTGCCTGACCAGGCGGTGGCGCAGTGGATAGAGCATCAGACTGGGATGCGGAGGACCCAGGTTCAAAACCCCAAAGTCGCCAGCTTGAGCGCGGGCTCATCTGGTTTGAGCAAGAGGTCACTCCATCTGCTGTAGCCCCACGGTCAAGGCACATATGAGAAAGCAATCAGTGAACAACTAAGGAGCCATAACGAAGAATTGATGCTTCTCATCTCTCTCCCTTCCTGTCTGTCTGTCCCTACCTGTCCCTCTCTCTGTCTCTGTCTCTCTCTCTGTCTCTGTCACACACACACACACACAAAAAACAAAAACAGACAAATAACCCTAAGAAAACTACAGACCAGTGTTCCTTATAAACCTATATGCAAAAAAATACTTTAATAGCAAACATTAAAAAAAGCTCTATCAGGGGCACAGGGAAAACCAGACAGAAGGTGACGGAGGACAATCTGACTTTGGGTGATGGGTACGCAACATAACTGAATGACAAGGTAACCTGGAGATGTTTTCTTTGAACATATGTGCCCTGATTTATTAATGTCACCCCATTAAAATTAATAAAAATTTTTTAAAAAAGGAGCCAACAACACACAATGGAGGAAGAAAAAACGAACTCTATATGCAAAATTCCTCAACAAAATATTAACAAATATCCCCCCAAACCTGATCAGTAATCCATTCTGGCCACTGAAAATGTGTCAGACACCCCATCCTCATAGATAACTTTATATTACATGAGTTTCTCAATGTACACAAACAGTAAACATAAGTAACAGAAATCCAATTCTACCATGGGTTCAAAGGGGACGATGCACTGTCTATTCATTCAACTAACATTTCCTGAATATCAAATTCTATAGGCCAGTTACAAAAACCAGTAAGAACCTACCAGCTAGAGAGAAGATACAGACATACATGATATACTGTTAGTTAAAAAGACCTTTTTCAGAAAGGCAGACTGTGCAAGGTGGACGATAAACTACTTTTTGATACAGGCAGGCATACAGAACAATGCGTCCTGGAGCACACGTACCTGCTGGGGCTGTGATTATTACCCCCACTTTCTAGAGTAGAAAACTGAAGCTTGGAGAAATTAACTTGATTTTCTCCAGATAGATGACACAGCAGAAAAATGACAGTGCTGAGGTTCAAAACCAAGGCTGACACCAAAGCACTAGCTTTTGACTACTGCGGTAAAGACGTGGCAGGGAATCACAGGCCTATCGTAAGTAGGTAATGCACAGCTCAAGCGCCCAGCTCAAGCACCCAGCTTTCCCACCGTCATTAGCATTCCAAAGAGAAAGGAATTAGAGCCTGCTCCTCACACAAGGCTGCCCCCCACTAAGGTGGGTACTTACTTGAGCAAAGTCCGGCAAATATCTTTACTTAGGCAGCAAGAAGAATGCCAAGGTATCTGATTCCTGTCCTCAGACAGTTTAGTCTAGTTTAACCCAAAGATTATTTGATCACATTGTCCACAAATATGTAGTGTGCTCAGGGACCGGAATCTTCCCCAGGCACATACACATCAATGTGTGTGGGTGGTAGATACAATAGTTGTGTAAATGCACTACACAGGCAGTGAAAGCTAAAACAATAAATTAATATTTAAAAAACCTAATAGCTACACTCTACTTAATAATGGGATAGTTCATGTAGGTAAGCTAAATGGACCTTTAACCTGTCTATTAAGAAAAAAGTAAAAGGTGTGCTGCATTAGTATAGCCAAGACTTAGAGGGGAGGGTTGCTGGTTAAATTACTAAGAACTCTTTCAAAAGTAGTCTCAAGCACATGAAGTATCTATCCATTCACACACAAAACGAGGGCTTAGGTAATTACAAATTCCTTAAGGACCATAGTAAGTAATATGCTTTAGTTCAAATTATTAATGTGTGTGTGTGTGTGCATATATACATGCCAGTGATGGGCAACCTTTTGAGCTTGGTGTGTCAAAATTTGCCAAAAAACCGAGCATAACTCGGGTAGTGTGTCACTTCGAGAAAAACGGCCTAACCGGAAGTCCCAGAACTAGACGCTCTGTGCCGGAGTCCTGTTGTTTTGTAGACCTCCGGCACAGAGTGTCTACACTACAGCAAATGTTTTATCCTTGGCTACTGCACTGGCCATGCAGGAGCCGAGGATGAAATGTCCTTCTCGGCATGCGACCCCATACTTCTCTGGTATGCGGCCACATGTCATCGAAAATGGCTACGCGTGTCAGTGCTGACACGCGTGTCATAGGTTTGCCATCACGAATATATGCAAATGGAAATATAACATTCCTTGAAAAATACTGTGTATTTAAGATTTTAAGTTAGACTGCCATTCCCTCTGCTCTCTCAAATTATTTTTTTAATTTTAGTGAGAAGAAGGGAGAGACAGGAACATAATCTGTCCTGTATGTGCCCTGATCAGTGACCGAACTGACAACCTCTGTGCTTCAGGATGATGCTCCAACCAACCGAGCTATTCAGCCAGGGCTCAAATATTTTAAGTTAGTATGGTTTTATTACACATGAGGGAATTTAAGAAATAATCAAAATCCTGGGAGGTAAGCAAACCAAATGTGGGAAAGTAGGAAAATAGCATAATAGAGAAAATTAGATGTCATAGGTCAAATCCTGAGATCATATAACACAATTTAAAGAGAAAGTGAGGAAATAATGCAAAAGAAATAATAAAGTAAATAAATATCCATTTTAATAAATGTCTTATTTTCTTCCATTAATTATTCCCATCTCATTTTAGTTAGGAAAGACTTCATGAGGGGGACAAAGGACACACTCATACAAAATGAAAAACTTCCTAGAACCATAGTGAAAAATACAAAGACTGGGCCTCAACCTTGGAGATACCTCCTCTTACTCTTCAACAATAATGAAAGTTCTCTGTTTAGTTGGGGTAGATTTCCCAAAATTCTTTAACCTTCCACACCCTCAAATAACCATTCAAGGCGTCACATATTAAGGAGGGAATCAACACTCTTCCCCTCACAGCCCACAAATCAAACAAGGAGACTGCATTACAGAAACTGGTATAGAAGGTCAGTGATGTGCATGCTGGATTAGGAATTAGACTTGTTCTATCCTCACCTCCTTCCCTGACACTGTGCCCTGTCTACTTGAAAGTTTAATGGGCATGAAATGTAAGGTGCTGGACAACTGTTACTAAGTGATATTGTTCATACAATCACTAGTTATCTTTAATGAACCAGGAGCCCTGCCGTTTCACAAGTGAGGAAAGAGGACATTTAAAAAAACCCAAAGTACCTAAGTGTTTCATTTCTTAGTGCAGTTAGTCGTGACTCCAGTTAAGAGCCCCCGTAAAGCGTGTATTTTTTTCTTCCCTAACATTCATAGCAAACCGAAGTAAAATAAAACTTATTTGCTGAAGTAGCCTCAAAAAAAGGGGGGGGGGAGGATGAAAAGAAAGAAGATCACAGCCTGAACTGTGGTGGCGCAGTGGATAAAGCATCAGCCTAGAATGCTGAGGTTGCTGGTTCAAAACCCCAGGCTTGTATAGTCAAGGTACATACAGGAGTTGATGCTTCCTGCTCCTCCCCCCCTTCTCTCCCCACCCCCGCCACCTCTCTAAAACAAATTAAAAAAAATTTTTTTTAACAAAAAATAAAGAAGCCTGACCAAGCAGTGGTATAGTGAATAGAGCATTGGACTGGGACACCGAGGATGCAGGTTCAAAACCCCAAGATTGCCAGCTTTTAGCATGGGCTCATCAAGCCCCATGGTCGCTGGCTTAAGCCCAAAGGTCACTGGCTTGAGCCAGGGGTCACTCGCTCTGCTGTAGCCCCCCGGTCAAGGCACATATGAGAAAGCACTCAATGAACAACTAAGGTGCTACAACAAAGAGTTGATGCTTCTCATCTCTCTCCCTTCCTGTCTGTCCCTCTCTGTCTCTGTCGCAAAGGAAGGAAGAAAGGAAGGAAAGAGGGAGGGAGGGAGGGAGGGAGGGAGGGAGGGAGGGAGGGAGGGAAAGAAAAGAAAGAAAGAAAGAAAGAAAGAAAGAAAGAAAGAAAGAAAGAAAGAAAGAAAGAAAAGGGAAGGGAAGAGAAGAGAAGAGAAGAGAAAAGAAAAGAAAGACCACAGCTAGGTTTGCAGAAAAGAAAGAATTATATGCTAAATGACGAGTAATTTTCTTTAGCAACTGCTCAAGATGGCTGAAAAGATAATGGAAGGTTCCCCTGCCAATCCTGACTTTCTGTCAGGCCTTCAGCAACAATTGTTTGCTTATCTATATAGACAGATGTTAGTCAGTGAAGGGGGACTCTGGGGGACTGTTAAAATTAGTTAACCTAATAAAATTCGATATTCAAAATTAAAGTTATATGTGTCTAATATATAAAAAAGCCAAGAGAACAGGAAAACACTTGAACTACACAAAATTAATGGTACCTTTATTGTAAAACCCAATGTAATCTGACAACCAGGGCTCCTGTAGGGTATGTCATATTCTAAATGTTAGGATCTGCTTATATTTTTAGGACTCAAAATCATCCCCTTTGAGAGAACTCATTAACAGGTAATTTCTAGAGAAACTAAAGAAAGAAAGTTGATCACAAAAGTCATTAATGCCTTGCTTCCTGGAGAACAAGCTCATTGATCAAATCACCACCATGGTTTCAATGCCGTATTCAAGAATTCTGTCTCTTAACTATGGATGGCATGGTTACTTTTCTTAATGTTATTTTTAGGTATAGATAACAATTGCTGAAACATATGGGGAGAACTTTACAATGGAAGAAAATTTCAACACATTCAAGCAACCTTGGTGAAGTTAGCAAATAATGAACTGAATATCTGGATGTTCCAGGTAGGCTGCAGAAACTAAATATTCCCTATGATTGTATGCAAATTGTGTGTATTTTCCTGGGGAAGAAAAGGTCCATACTTATCATAGAATTCTCAGAAGAATATGTAAATAAAATTTTTTAAAGAATTGCAAACCTAGAGGATTCCTCTGTAGTCAAATGAAAGCAGTTTCATAGTATGTATGCCCTTAACTTTCAGTTGGATCTGTGCACATTCACAGGTTTGTCCAAATGCATTACAATCACCTGACCAGGTGGTGGCGCAGTGGACAGAGCATCGACCTGGAACACTGAGGACCCAAGTTTGAAACCCTGAGGTTGCCAGCTTGAACCCAGAGGTCACTGGTTTGAAACCTTAGATTACTGGCTTGAGCAAGGGGTCACTGGCTCAGCTGGGCCCCCATCCCAAACCCTGGTCAAGGCACATAGGAGAAGCAATCAATGAACAACTAAAGTGATAAAACTACTAGTTGATGCTTCTCATCTCTCTCCCTTCCTGTTTCTCTGTATCTCACTCTCTTGCTAGAATAAATAAAGAATTACTATCACTTACTATCATAAGGGGTTCAGGGTTCTGCTCTTATCTAACAACTATTCAGTTTTCTAAATCAATAACGTCCTCTGATGTCACAATTGGTTCCTAATTAACTACTGCCATAGTTCAGACCTTCACATGAGGCCTCAAGGGAACAGTGGACTCTGACTTCTGGCTTCTCTTACTCTCTCAGGAACCTCAATGTCCTGTAATTTAAGGAAAATAATGATAATTCTGGCCCCAAACATCTCATCCGGTTGTTGGGAGGGACAAATACGCTAATGTTCACAACATACAAACTGGGCACTCTTGGTGCTAAAAAGCACAGTGATACAGCAACACCTTGTCCCACAAAACAAAAACCGTTAAAAGAACTAAAAACAACCTCGCATCTCCTTATAGGAGTCCTGTTATGGATGCATAACACAACTCAGAACCCTCGCACCTAGAAATGCTCTTCAAACAGCACATGCCGTGAAGTCCCACCTCTCAAGGGAACAGCCATGGATTTCTTCCCCAACGAACTGCCTCGGCCCTCCTGTCAGTGTTTTCCCCTAGAATAAAGTCATCCATCCCACTACTTTATCTACCCTCCTCTCTGGTTCACTCACCACAAACTGGGGCTGATACCATTTCCCTGGGTAGAAGGAGAGGGTAAAAGAAGCTACTATACACTAATTATCTTATATTTTGCTTTTCACCCTGTCACATGTATATGGCAATGATCTTTGTAAACTTCTAAATCTTATTACTATAGTAAGGTGAATAATCACCATCAATTAACTCACAAATCCAAATAATAAATGGCATTCCATTGAAACTCTCCATATCGCTGATACAAAAATTTGCACCAAATAAACTCTCAAATACAGTTTTCATCACATTACTCACAATGTTTAAGGACTTAGAAAAGGAAATCCTTATCATTTGTCTGGTAATAAATCCTGCAGTTTACTATTTTCAAGACTCTCCAACCTGACCTATGGTGGTGCAGTGGATAGAGCATCAACCCAGAATGCTGAAGTCACGGGTTGGAAACCCAAGGTCTCCAGTTCAATCCCCGGTCTAGGCATATATGAGAAGCAATCAATGCACAACAGGTGGAGCAAAAATTTGATGCTTCTCTCCCCCGTCACACTGTCTCTTTCTCCCTCCCCACCCCCCAAAAAAGAATCAACCTAAGAACGTATAAATTAGTGGAACAAATCAATGTTTCTCTCTCTCTAGTTCTTTCTTCCCCCTGCCATTCCTTCCTCTCTGTAAAAATCAATAATAATAAAAAAAAAACCACTCTCCAACTTTCACACATACACACAAACTCATCTATTCCTAGTGGTATCTTCAGCTCAGCCTTTCCCCTTGGGTCACCATTGCCTCACTCAGACCCATCTGTGTGCACTGAAGCCTTCCACTATCGTCCCAAGAAGAGTCCCTTTCCCATATCCCAGCCTGTGTCATACACTGAGAGGTTGGGATTGCTTGCCTTCCTCAAGGGAAGCTCTCTTACCTAGCTTTCAATCTCTAGCAACTAGCAAAGGCCAGCACTCAGTGATAGCTGAATGGTGAATCAATGTTGTTTACCCACTTCTGAGACACTGATTTATATATATTCACTCTTCTCCAAGCCCTGGACCCAGATTCATGCTGTCTCTGAAGCCTTCTCTGATTAACCTGGTCTATTCACTCCCTCTGTTACTATGGCCACCACCTCCACACTCCTTCCTTCAACCGAGATTCACAGAGCCTCTATCACAAACCCGGCACTGCTCCTGAACCTTAAAATAAAGCAATGAACAGGTAAAAAAAAAAATCCCTGCGTTCATGGAGCATACATTCTAACAGACGAAAAGTGGCATGCACTGGACATCCCATATCAACTTTCTTATACTTAATTCACTTGTTTTGATTCTATATCAATTCAAGTGATTGTCTAGAGCAGTGGTTCTCAAACTTTTTTAAGTCGGGGCGCATTTAAAATCCTACAAATAATTGCAGGCTCACTATATACAAATTTCTGAGAAATGTTATAATAATTAAGTCAAATATTAAAGAAAAAAATATTAAGTCCAAGCGTGCTTTTTATGGTAATTAAACGAAATAAGTACGACAAAATTAAATTTATTCTGACATTAAAAAACATTTTTATGTTACATTTTTTGAGTTATGCTTTTTAGAATTAATAAAAAACGAGTTAAAAAATTTAAAAATGACAAAAAACTTATCTTTTTATATATACAGCTAGTGCTCGACTTACGACCACGATTGGTTCTAACAGACCAGTCGTAACATGATTTGGTCGTAAGTTGAGTAGGCTATACTTACAGTACTGTGAATGATGTTATAAAAATCTTTAAGTCATATTTTATCATAATTTTCTTTCATTATTGTTATATATCATAATTTTCTTTGTTCATTTTATGCCATTTTTATCATCTCTACACCATTTTGTTTCTTATTTTTACATTCGTCAGGTTTAAGTAAAACACTGCATTACCAGTACAACTGGTTTAATATTTGCAAAACATACAAAATTACAAAATACAGGTGCATACAAAAACTGCTCCTGACGTGGAGCAGTCGTGGCTAGCGATCGTGGTCGTAAGTTGCATAGGTCGTAAGTCGATCAATACCTGCATATAGATACATTCTTAGTAAGATTCAGTAAATTCGGCAGGTCCCGGCATGAATGTGTTAAGTTTTTTCATTCTTGTGTTTATGAGAAACATGAACCTGGTGTGTCCTAGCGATTTCTTCAATGTTTGAGCATATATTTGAAAGGTGTACTCTCATTTCCTAGTTAACACATGGAAGAACTCCTCTCTTTTTACTTTTAATTGCGTTGAGTGCAGATAACCCCCACCATACATATCATCTTAACTTTACACCAAACAAAGGATAGAAGAAACTTGCCTCCAGTCTTTAGGGGAACAGGTGGAGTAGTGTAAACAATCTAGCACCACAGCTTAACAACCTTTTGCAACCTAATCAGGCAAGTGAGGTGGGGGGTTGGGCTGACTATCAACTTACAGCCAATTCCCCACACCTCTGTCCCCCCAAAATCTAAACTCCAAAAACCCTGTTGGTTTTTTGGTCCCCAACAGGCACGTATTTCTCTGGAATACCATAGGGTGCACCTGGAAATCTTCTAGGGCATACACTTTGAGAACCACTGGTAGATTATCTGCAAATACAGCTATCAAAAATTCCTGCTACCCCTGCAGGCATAGTACTGTTGCTCCCATCAAGCAGTAGAGTCTATTTCCTCTCTGCCTGAACCTGAGTTGGCCTTGTGTTTGATCCATAGAATCTGAGAAGTGACTACTATGCCAGCTCTGGGCTGGGGCCTTCAGAAGCCCAAGAGCCTCTCCTCTCTGGGGAGCCAGACCCACGGAAAGAAGTCCAGGCTATCCTGCTAAAGAAAAGGCCATGTGGAAATGAGTGACCAAGTGACAAGACAGGACACAGAGAACGATGGCATTCTCTTTGGCAGCCACCACGAAGGCCTCAGCCATGTGAGTGAGGCCATCTCAGACCTTCCAGTCCTGTCCAGCCAAGAGGTGAACACAGCCACATGAGGGAGACCAACAAACACCCTCTGGGGCAGAGACAGCCATCCTTGATGAATTCCTCAACTGCATACAGTATCATGACCAATAACATTTTGGGTGATTTGCTACGCAGCAATAGATAACTGAGATGCTTGCTACCTTAACAAGACTATGACCTTTACCAAAGTCATTGATGGTCTCTTCTACATTTTTATAATCCTTTTATTCAACACAGTATCAGAAGTTCTACTGAAAGAAGCAGAATAATCTGTTTGCAGATGACATGATTTTATATATAGAAAACCCTGAAAATTCCACAAAAATATTGTTAGAATAATTCGATAAAGTAGCAGAAGACAAAGCCAACACACAAAATCAGCTGTATTTCTACCCACAAACAATAATCTGAAAAAATTATAAAAACAACTATTCACAATAAAGTAAAAAAGAGTAAAATACTTAAAAATTAACATACCCAGAGGAGAAAGACTTGTAAAAACCATAAAACATTGCTGAAATTTAAAGACATATATAAACATATCCATATTCATGAATTAGAATACTTAATATTGTTAAAAACACCCAAAGTGATCTACACATTCAATGCAAACCCAATGATAATTTTTACAGAAATAGAAAAATATTTCCTAAAATTCACATGGAATCTCAAG
This sequence comes from Rhynchonycteris naso, assembly GCA_037038555.1. Lineage (NCBI taxonomy): Eukaryota > Metazoa > Chordata > Mammalia > Chiroptera > Emballonuridae > Rhynchonycteris > Rhynchonycteris naso. The sequence continues at coordinate 240,260,066 of CM072999.1, read as the reverse complement.
GGACTCCAAAAGCTACAGTAATCAAAACAGTGTGGCACTGGCACACAGGTAGACATATAGACCAATGCACTATACTAGAAGGCCCAGAAATAAACCCTTGCATAAATAGTCAAATGATTTGGGGGGTGGGGGACAGTGAGAGAGAGACAGGAAGGGAGAAGCATCAACTCATAGTTGCTTTCACTTTAGTTGTGCATTGATTGCTTCTCATATGTGCCTTGACCTGGGCTGAGCCAGTGTCCCCTTGCTCAAGCCAGCGACCTTGGGTTTTTCATGCCAGTGACCTCTAGGCTCAAGCTGGTAAACTTTGGGATCATGTGGATGATCCCCTGCTCAAGCCAGTAATCCCATGCTGATGAGCCTGCATTCAGAGCCAGTGATCTCAGGGCTTCAAACCAGTGACCTCAGCATTCCAGGTCAATTCTATCCTCTGTGCCGTCACTAGTCAGGCAGCCAAATGATTTTGACAAGGGTGCCAAGACCATTCAATGGGGAAAAGGACAGTCTTTTCAACAAATGGTGCTGAGACAATGAATGAAACTAAAACCTTACCCAACACCATAAACAAAAACTAACCCAAAATAGAACAAGGACCTAAATAAGCCTTAAAAGAATAAAACTTTAAAATATATATATAGACAGCCTGACCAGTGGTCGTGCAGTGGACAGAACATCGACCTGGAATGCTAAGGTCACCAGTTTGAAACCCCAGGCTGGCCTGGTCAAGATACATATGGGAAGCATAAAGCCAATAACCACAGCCGCCATCAAAGCCGCCTGGCCAACACAGGTTCAGGTTTGATTCGGACAGGCGGTAAGGAATCAACAGAGCCAAAACCTGGTGGTCCATTGTCCTTTATTCTAGCTCGCACCTAGCAAGCAAGTCAATACAATCACACTGGGCTCCAAAACCACTCATTCAGCACTCACAAAGCTACTAACTCATCTGAGTTTTCCTAGAATCAAAGGTTTCCACCCCACCAGTCTTATTCACCTCTGTTCCCCATCTCCTTCTCCTCCACGAACTGGCCTCTCCTTCCCCATTCCACCATTTTGGCTGCCTCCTCCACGTGGCCTCCCTGCCCTGTCTCCATGAGCTCTTTCTAGAATGCAATCCTTTTCCCCTGGAACAAGTGATCTCTCCCCAAATGGCCTCCTAGCTCCACCTTTTAAAGTCTTTTGGCGCGAAAGCCCTCCCCCAACACATATTAGCATAGCCACGCCCCTTCCCAAGCAAGAAGGGCATTAATATTATCACCTAGGCAATGATCATCCATGTGGGCAGCGCCATCTTTAACAAAGTGAGCATAATATATCTTATCTGCCCAACAGGAAGCAACTACTATCAATGATGCTTCCCATTCCTTCTCTCTCCCCTTTCTCTCTCTCTCTTTCTCAAAAAAAAATCAATAAATTCTTATTTCAAACAAACAAACAAAAGCTTCAAATTACTGGATCTGGCAACTATATCTTGGATATAACACCAAAAATACAAGAAACAAAAAAAAACAGACAAATAGGACTTCATAAAAATTAAAGATTCTGTATATAAAAAGACACAATCAACAGAGTGAAAAAGCAACCCACATAACAGGAGAAAATATTTGCAAACCATATCTAATAAATTAATATCCAGAATATATTTTAAAACTCAAACAATAAAACAAACAACATAATCTAAAAATGGCAAAGGAGTTGAATAGACATTTCTTCAGAATTATACAGATGGCCAATTAGCACATGAAAAGCTGTTCAACCTCACTAATCATTAGGGAATTGCAAATCAAAACTATAATGAGATACCACCTCACACCCATTACAATAGCAACTATCAATAAAACAGAACAGTATGTGGAGAAATTGGAAACTTTGGACACTGTTGGTGGTGATGAAAAATGATAGTCACTGTGGAAAAAAGGACAGTAGTACCTCCAAAAATTAAAAATAGAATCACCATATGATTCAGCAATTCTATTTCTGGGTATATGCCCAAAAGAACTGAAAGCAGAGTTTTAGAGAGGTACACCTTTTTCTTTTCCTTTTTATTTTTTTAAGGGGGAGAGACAGGAAGGGAGAGAAATGAGAAGCATCAACTCTAGTAGTTGTGTCACTTTAGTTGTTCATCGATTGCTTCTCATATGTGCCTTGACTGGGGAGCTCCAGACAAGCCAGTGACCCCTTGCTCAAGCCAGAGACCTTTGGGTTCAAACAAGCAACCATGGGGTCATGTCTATGATCCCACGCTCAAGCTGGTGATGCCGCACTCAAGCTAGTGAGCCTGTGCTCAAGTCAGTGACTTTGGGGTTTCGAACCTGGGTCCCAAGTCAATGCTCTACCCACTGCACCACTGCCTGGTCAGGTCACAGATGAATCTTGAGGACATTATGCTAAGTTAAATAACTCAGTCACCAAAATCAAACTACTGTGTTATTCTACTTGTGAGGTACTGCAAGTAGTAACAACTCATGAAGACAAAGGAGACTGGGAATTGTCAGGATGAGGGAGGTATGGGGCACTGTTCTTTAATGGGTATGAAGAGTTTCAGTTTTACAAAAGGAAAAGGGTTACAGAGATAAATGGGGGTCACGGTTGCACAACAATGTAGATATACTATTTAATACCACCGAACTGTGTACTTAAAAATGCTTAAGATGGTAATTTTATGTTATATGTATTTTGACACAAAATTTTTTCAACAAATAACCTAAATAGAAAAGTAGGTAAGCATGGAAGACCTAGAGTATTCTATTCTTTATTTTTTTAATTGAATTTAATGGGAGACACTGGGTTAACAGAATTATACAGGTTTCAGAGGAGAGGCCTGTTCTTTAGAGCAGAGGCCTCAAACCATTTTTGACTGTGTATTCTATCAGTTAAATGTCAAGCATACCTCCTAATATATATGTATTAATGTATTTATATACAAATATTACTAAATTAATATATTGTATATATATTGAAATGCCTACAAAAATAATTTTTTTAATGTGTATTTTATTGATTTTAGAGAGAAGAAGAGACAGAAACATCAATCTATTCCAGTATGTGCCCTGACTGGGGATCTAACCAGCAACCTCTGTCTTCGGGACAATGCTCTAACCAACCAAGCTATCTGGTCAGGGCAGAAAATAAATTTAAGAATATATAAGTAGGCCCTGGCCGGTTGGCTCAGTGGTAGAGCATCAACCTGGCATGTGGATATCCTGGGTTCAATTCCTGTTCAGGGCCGAACTGCTTCTCCACCCCTCCCCCTCTCACACATCTCTCTTCCTCTCCTGCAGCCATGGCTCGATTGGAGCAAGTTGGCCCTAGGTGCTGAGGATGGTTCTATGACCTCCGTCTCAGGTGCTAAGAAGAGTTTGGTTGCTAAGCAATGGAGCAATGCCCCAGATGGGCAGAGCATTGCTCCCTAGTGGGTTTGCCAGGTGGATCACAGTTGGGGTGCATGTGGGAGTCTGTCTCTGCCTCCCCTCCTCTCACTGATTTAAAAAAAAAAGAATATATAAGTATAAATATTTTTATAAATATACATTTATGTTTGAATATACATGTAAGTCCTATTGCATCCCAGTGATTTGACTGTGCCTGCAACTTCTCTTTGGGACTACTGCAGTTTTTTATGTCATTCTCTAACTCCTTTCTCCTTCAAACTCTCGCTCTTTGGCCTTTCTACTCTAAATTATTCTGGATTTCTTCCTCTGAATGTTTTCCTTCAGCAATTCCATTTCCTGCTTCCATCTTTTAAATATGGGCATCCATATTTGACCTTCTGTTCTTGTGGATACATCCTCACTTGGCAATTTCATCTTGCTCACTGACTAACCAACCATCCCTGGAAGTCTTCTCAGTTTGTTTTCTTTTTGTGCATTAGTCTACAACTACTGAACATTTACATATGAATAAACATCTCGCCAGTAAGTCATCTAACCCACTCTAGCCATACTTCAGCGCCCACACAAAATCCCTTCAATTGCTTGCTTAGTTTCTGCTGAATCATCCCTAATGATAATAATTCTACACATTCAGGAACAATATAGAACATTAAAAAAAAAAGCTCTATTTACTGGAAACTCTACTTACAATGAACTGGAATTGACTTCCTGTAATTTCTACTTTGGGCTTCTGAAGTCTCAGAATACCCCGTTACCACCCACACTCAAATCTAAATCAAATGTACTTTTTGTAACCATTGCGATTCAGTGGCAAGGCATTACAATTCTCCCAACTAAAACGGGAAGGTGAACATCAGTGATAGTTCATGCCTAACAAACCAAACAGGCACTGAACACTACAGATGAATCAGGGCTGGCACTGAACATCCAGAATAAGGCACAGTGTAGATAAAGAGATGGCATCACAGATATTTAAAATACCGGTCCCCAAGCTAATGGATAATCCCCCAAAGTCTGAGCATGACAACCGTCATCATTGGGGAGGTCCCTTTTCTACCGGCTGGTCATGTTCACTCTCTGTTGAGAGAACTAGGGAATCTCTCCATGCTCCCAATCTTACTTTTATTACTGTCTCTTGATGAACTGTCCTTTTTTTCTTTCAACGGTATTTTTAATTGATTTCAGACAGAGAGAGAGAGAAACATAGATTTGCTGTTCCACTTATCCATGCACTTACTGGTTGATTCGCATGTATGCCCTAACCTGGAATTGAACCTGCAAACCGTGGTGTACTGGGATGATGCTCCAAATAACTCAGCCACCCAGAACTTGATGAGTTGTTCTTCACTAATATAAACACAAAATGAAAACATATTCTATTGTGGAATAAGTCATGAAATGCTTATCTAAACTCTAGGAGCTTCTGGTCATTATGCTGGAGCTGATGGCTAGAAGGAATATGACTAAGAGTAGCCAGGAAGAGCCCAAGAAAGAATCTGAAGTAATGCAGGATGATATGTCAGCCACAAATACACTGGTCTTCTGACTTATTTAGGACCATTCACTTGAAAGCAAGGGACCACTGAGACTTCCTATACCTAGCCTCGATGAAAAATGGTAGGTAAAGAAGCTTTGAGAGTTCTCAGTAATGTTTTAAGACTTTTGGCTGCATCAGAAAAAATATTAAGTCACAAAAGAGGATTACTAATTAAGTTAAATATGAGAGTGAGGCAAGGAAAGACATGTCCCAGACCCTAAAATAATCAACTATTTGAATCTAAAAAGTACACAGACAAAACAATCTAGAGTAATTTAGAATTCTCAAGGTCTACTGAGGTTTCCTACACAAAACAGGAATTTTGTCTAACTGCACAAAAAGAGATGTTCCCTTTCATATTTCCTTTTGTTAGCAAATATTAGCAAAATTTAGTCTTTCTCTGTTCTTAACATGGACTGTGATTCAAAAAAGAATAATGATAAATATAATTGTGTGAAAATCTTATTATATTCAGGGTTGGATTAAAAGTATCTTGTTCTGACAGAGTATGTTCCTAAACCTTTTACACATACTTTAAAAAATTATTTTTTATTAGATTGATTTTAGAGAAACAGAGAGAGAGGAAGAGAGAAACATTCATTTGTTGTTCCAGTTGCCTTTTACACATACTTTTTAAAAATCACTAGTAACACCAAAATTTGTGTCCTGCAAACACCTTGTACATATATGCCTAACCAGGTCGTGGCACAGTGGATAGACACACTGACCTAGGATAGTTGACCTAGGACACTGAGAACCCAGGTTCAAAATCCTGAAGTTGCAAGCTTGGGTGTGGGCTCACCAGCTTGAGCATGGGGTTGCTGGCTTGAGTGTAGGATCATAGACATGATCCCATGGTCACTGGTTTGAAGCCCATGGTCACTGGTTTGAAGCCCAAGGTCACTGGCTTCAGCAAGGGGTCACTTGGTCTGCTGTAGTCCCCCAGTCAAGGCATATATGAGAAAGCAATCAATGAACAACTGACGTGCCGCAACAAAGAATTGATGCTTCTCATCTCTCTCCCTTCCTGTCTGTCCCTCTCTGTCACACACACAAAAAAGCATATTCATTTATCTGACATTCCCAGTGGTTGGCAAACTCATTAGTCAGCAGAGCCAAATATCATCAGTACAACGATTGAAATTTCTTTTGAGAGCCAAATTTTTTCAACTTAAACCATATAGGTAGGTACATTCCTTATCGAGGTAGCGCCCACACGTGGTATTTTGTGGAAGAACCACACTCAAGGGGCCAAAGAGCCACATGTGGCTCGCGAGCCTCAGTTTGCCAACCAGGGACCTAGGCTAACACTCTGACAGAGGCGGTTCCTGTCTTAATGAAGGTCAAGGTCTAGTTGGATAGACCAATATAAAATAAATTACAACCAGGGTGATAAATACTGTGAAAGAATAATAAGAGTGCTAACAGAGAGACTCAGAAGAGACTTAGAGGAGAACCTAACCTAACCTAGGAAGCCAAATACCTGACTGAGAAACACATCTGAAGAGACATCTGAAGGACATTAAATAACACATTTTTTCTGCATATTCCCAGATTATTTTTGTTGGTCACTAAATAAGATGACTACACTTCCAAAATAGGATGTTTTTAATACTCAGCTGTTATATTTAAAACACAAGAAAAGCACTTATGCATTTCTGTTTGACCTTTGCCATCACCATATGAAGATGACACCCTGGCTAGACCACCGGTCCCCCGAGGGGACTCCTGAAGCAGAGCTAAGTCACCCCAGTCCTCCCAGTCAAAGTCAGCAGATCCTCAGTCAACCACCCCAGATATACGGCCAATAAACCCTTATTGTGTACAACTGGTGTTTCTCAGTGTCTGCTACACAGCATTATTATGACAATAACTGATACATGAGATCTAAAAAAAGAAAATTTACCATTCTTGCATCTTTTCTCTGGAACTACTGAAGGAATGTTCTCCCAAGATAAGTGAGTAAACCAAGACTGACTCTGATCTGGGATCCAGAAGTGAAGGCTTTAACATGGGAGAAAATATGAAGAGAATTCTTAGGTTCACTTGTAAAGGTAAGAGTCGGGACAACAGGCCAGTATAACTCTACAGTCCGCCTGGCAGTTCTAGGAGCAATGGCTCCAAAACAACCTAAAGAATTGATACATATCCTGATGTATTTGTTTTCAAAATATGGCAAAGAGTATGGGATAATGAGCTAGTGATGTGAAGAGTAAGCAAACAAAAAAATTACTTATGGAAATTTCAGGAAAAAATGGTTGTATAATAAAAGACATGATCATAATACATTATTTAATTCCATAAGTAATTTTTTTTTTTTAGCAAGAGAGAGAGAGACAAGACAGAAAGAGACAGGAAGGGAGAGAGACAAGAGGCATTAATCCTTCGTTGCGGCATCTTAGTTCCTCATTGATTGCTTTCTCGTATGTGCCTTTGCCGGGGGTGGGGCGGGGGAGACAGCAGAGTGAATGACCCCTTGCTCAAGCCAGCAACCTTGAGCTCAAGACAACAACCATAGGGTCATGTTGATGATCCCACACTCAAGCCAGCGACCCTTCACTCAAGCTGGTGATCCCGTGCTCAAGCCGGTGACCTTGAGGTTTTGAACCTGGGACCTCAGCATCCCAGGCAGAAGTTCTATCTGCTGTACCACCGCCTGGTCAGGCTAAATTTTTATTTATTGATCTTAACAAGAGAGGAAGATATAAAGTGTGTCCGTAAAGTCATGGTGCACTTTTGACCATGTGACCAGTCAAAAGTGCACCATGACTTTACGGACATACTGCAGAGAGAGAGACAGGAACACTGATCCGTTCCTATATGTGCCCCGACCAGGGATGGAACCATCAACCTCTGCACTTCAGGACGATGCTCTAACCAACCGAGCTACCTGGCCAGGGCATGGTAAGCAATCTTTACATGTTCATAAGGATGTAAACGCTCAACATGTCAGTTTGACATAAGAAGTTAGAGAACACTTCTGTAAGAGAGTGACATCTGCAGATACCTGAAAAAATGTCTAAATTTTTGATAACTGGATTCAGAGAAAAGGCGAAAAGAAGTCTGAGCATGAGCTAGAAGGAGGAAGAAAGTTAGAAAAAGTCGATGCTTAGATCCCAGTGCAATAAGCCATTAAATAAGATCTAAAACAGAAATAACCATTTAACTACAAATTGTAGAAATATCAAGTTTAATACCATAAGAAATAGCCTGACCTGTGTTGGCACAGTAGAGAGAGCAATGACCTGGAATGCTGAGGTTGCCAGTTCGAAACCCTGGGCTTGCCCAGTCAAGGCGCATACAAAAAGCTACTACTATGAGTTGATGCTTCCTGCTCCTCCAGCACTCCACTTTCTCTCTCCTCTCGCTAAAATACAATAAATAAAATCTTTTAAAGACAAAAAAAAAGAAAATGAATCTGACTGCTGCGTGGAAAGTGGGTTCTAAGGAGGCAAGGCTAGAACAGCAGGGAAATTAATACCATTATCCACTACGAGATGACAGGGACTCACGGCGCAAGGCGAGTAGAGACGGTGTCGAGTGGCCATACTCGGGAAATATTTTGAAGCTACAGTCAGTATGATTTCCTGACAGATGAGAAACAAGGGTGAGAGACACAAAGAGTACAAGATAACACTAAGATTTTTATCCTGACAATGGGGAAAATGGAAGTGCCTTAATTGAAAAGGAGACTGCAGCCAGTGTAGATTTGGAGAGCATGGGAAAAGTCAAGAGCCTAGTTTTGACAAACTTATGTTTGAGTTGTCTCCACATAGAGCTATCAAACATGCGTGTGTGTGTGTGTGTGTATTTGGCTATATGAATCTGCAATTCAAAAAAATCTGGGCTGGAAAATAAATTTGTGAGTTGTCAGTAAAAGCACAAAGTCAGTTTGAAAATGAAGGATCAGCCAAGTGATCAAAGTTAACATTAACAGTGATTAAAATTTTTTTTTTTTTTTCACAGAGACAGAGGGAGAGTCAGAGAAAGGGACAGACAGACAGGAAGGGAAAGAGATGAGAAGCACCAATCATCAGTTTTTCATTGCGACACCTTAGCTGTTCATTGATTGTTTTCTCATATGTGCACTGACTGTGGGGCTACAGCAGACTGAGAGACCCCTTTTTTTCTTTTTTTTTTTTCCAAGTGACCCCTTGCTCAAGCCAGCCACCTTGGGTCCAAGCTGGTGAGCTTTGCTCAAACCAAATGAACCTGCACTCAAGCTGGCGACCTCGGGGTCTCGAACCTGGGTCCTCTGCATCCCAGTCCGACGCTCTATCCACTGCGCCACTGCCTGGTCAGGCAACAGTGATTAAAACTTATTGAGAATATGTCCCCTGGTATGGTGAAGAAAATGGCACTTTACTTTGTGGTTTTCCAAACCCCTTCACCCCTGACAAATCATTCTACCAAATACCTGATGGGTGCTCCTTAAGCTGTCAAGGTCATCAAAAACAAGGGAAGTCTGAGACACAGAACTGGAGATTCTGTTGGCATCACTCCTCCTATTCACCTACTTTCCTCACTTCCTTGGTCTTAGATTTTCTTTATTTTTTTATAATTATTTTTTAGATTTTATTTATTCATTTTTAGAGAGAGAGAGAAGGAGGGGAGAAGCAGGAAGCATCAACTCCCATATGTGCCTTGACCAGGTAAGCCCAAGGTTTTGAACCGGCGACCTCAGCATTCCAGGTCAACGCTTTATCCACTGCGCCACCTCAGGTCAGGCCTCCTTACTTCCTCATTCTTACACTGCCTTCCACTGTTCCACTGTTGCTCTCTCTAAAGCAGTGCTGTCCAACTTCGTGTGATGATGGGAAGAAACGGTCTGTGTCTGGGCTAACACAGTGGCCACTAGGCACATGTGGCTACTGAGCGCTTACAATGCATCTATTGTGACTGGTTACTATTTGGACAGTCCAACTCTAGAGTTAGGCTCTCTTATTTCATCCTTTCTTTTCCTGACCCTTTACAAGCCATAATATTTCTGACTCTCCACATTTGATGATCTTGGCTCTAGAACTTGACTCTAGAACATCTATAAACAATGTCTAAAGCCAAATTTCACTTTGTCTTGGTTCCTATTTTTCTTTCTACATAGCATGACTATGTACATAGCATCACTGGAAAAGGACAGAGCCTCCTGGTCCAAAAGATCTCCCTCACTAATCTGCCTGTAACTCAGGCCTCAAAGGCAATTCACAGATTCCTGTAAATTTAATAAAAGTGTTTCTCAAATATGAATTTTTATTTACAAGAAAGAAATATTCCCGGTGTTAATTATAAAACCAGATGTTAAAATTGTTACAGATTAAATGTAAAACTGGTGTGCAAAATTCAAATTAATGATACCAATTTAGTGAGGAAGGGAATGTCATCCACTAAAACCGCTACTTACAAGGTGAATAGGTTACCAACTCATGGAGCACCTCTTCCTGCCACTTTCCTCTATTCAAACAGTGTAAAATTTAACTGTACAGTGTGCCTTTACAACCATTAGGTCCTTTTCTCATTAGCACATAACAATTAGGCAATATAATCTGTACTGACCCAAAGATGAACTCAGGGCTCAGTAATATTGTGATCATCCCAAAGATCCAGGGTATACTTACATAAAACTTAAAAGATTATTAAAATAAATATTTTTGCAGAGAATTCATAAGTTCCCAAACCAGCAGAGAACTCAGTGTGAGAAACAAACTATTCCCAGTTGAACTACAAGCATCCATGAGAGAATAACTAGTAAGAGCTTGTCAAAATTAGCTATCAAATGCTTTCTGCCCCACAGCCAGATGAGAATAGCTCTTCATAAAATTATTTTCAGACGTTAATGTTTTTAAAAAATTCTTTTTATTAAGGAAGAAATAATATAATAAGCCTTCCTGTACCCAATACCCAACTTGACCAATTATCAGCCTGAAAAGGTTAAGTTTTAATAACCAAGGCAAGTCATACAATAAGGTTACCAGCGACATCTCAGAGAAGGGCCAAGACATGGAAGTAGTACAGTGAAAGGAAAAAAGAGGCTCCTATTTATTCAGTCAGCAAATATTAACCCTTACCATACACCCAACCAACAATGAGGGTTCAAGTACACATACAAGGTCCCTGCCTTCTCAAAGTTTACAGTCTGGGGGGGGAGGTTGAAAACAACCAACCAGGCAGGCTCTGGCCGGCTGATTCAGTAGACAGAGCATCAACCTGGCATGAGGACATCCCTGGCATAACCAGGGTTTGATCCCTGGTCAGGGCACACATGAGAAACGACCACCTGCTTCTCTCTTACTCTCTCTCCCTCTCTCAGCCAGTGGTTCTATGTTCGCCCTGGGGCACTGAGAATAGTGGGGTTTGCCTAAGCATCGGCCTCAAGCACTGAGGATGGCTCAGTTGATTCAAGCATTGGCCCCAGATGGGGGTTGCTGGTCTGGACTTAGTGGGAGTCTGTCTCACTATCTCCCCTCCTCTCACTTAAAAAAAAAAAGTATAAAGAATACAACCAACCAGTTACAAAGCAGTACAATATACGTTATCACAGGTAAAGTGCCAGGTAAGTACCTAAGCCAGACTTGAAGGCTGGGGGAAGACTGAAACATGGAGGAGGAGAAGGAATTTGCCAAAGGCTGCAATTCTGCGTTACTCCTCACTATGTTCTTCTTTCACTACTCAAGATTTTATCTACTGTGCTTTTCTATTTTTAAATACATTATCCCACCAAAGGTTTTGCAAACGTGAAATAAAACCAGCACAAGCATGCACATTTTAATCTACTTGGGACTCAGATTGCTTCAAGATCTTTCTCTCAGCTTCTAAACCAGTGGTTCTTAACCTTTTTTGAGGTACTGAACCCACCAGTTTCATATGCGCATTCACCGAACCCTTCTTTAGTGATAAATAAAATGTGATTTTTTTCCAAATTCAAGACATAGGTATATGTTTTTTTTACTGGTGAACAAAATGAGCCGTGCATGAACATCACCTTGCTCAAAGAACAAAACCAACAAAGTGCATGAACTCACAACAAATTACAGTAGTACTTTATTCTGGCCTCCGCGGCAGAGGCTTCTCCGAACCCCTGAGACTGACTCATCGAACCCCTAGGGTTCGATAGAACCCAGGTTAAGAACTACTGTTCTAAACCCTTCAATCTACTCAATGGCCCAACTATATTCAGTAATCATTCTCTTCCAAATGTTTTTCCTCTCTTCTTAATTCATTTATGTCAGAGGTGAAATTTTTGAAATTCAGTTCAAAAATTTTCCAAAACCTCACTTTTTGACATGCTCCCAGCACGCCAATATCTGCAATAGTGACTAACTCTGGGCACCACTTGATAACATGTGCCCTTAGGAAGCAGACACGTGTGTAAAATCAGACCTCAGCGATGACCTTGAGCAGTAGGATATAAGTATAATAACTCCCGTCACTACTGTTCCAATAATGGAACACGAGGCATAAACAGGTTAAGAATGTTGAGGTTTCTCATTACAAGGACCCAGTAAGATTCTTTCAAGAGAATGGAGCAGAATATCATTTCAGGCTAAAATTAGCCCACATTGCCACTAGAGGGGTTCACAACAAGGAGATTCTCTTCTGCCCTATGGTGAGAACATATTTCAAACTGCCGGCTTCATTGTAATTACTATCCCCAAAGCAACAGCCAAATTCCAGAGGGACCAATTATAATCCACCTAAGTTTTCTCATAATTTTATTTGGCTCTGCTTCTATTACACCATAGCCCTAAACTACTTCCTAGCATTTATTATGAGGCCATATACCAAAGAATTTTATAAACCAGGAGTCCTTTAGGATCAATCATTTAGTGTCACGGTCTGCAGACTTTTCCAGAGAAGTGCTTCCCAGGCCCTCCCAACAGAGATGCTTGAATGTTCACATATTAAAGAATACACTAATTCACTTTGTGAAGACCTTGGCATAAAGCTCCTCCTGCCTTCTCAGTACATGTATATCTTGTAGGTTCTTATAATCGTATCAACGATGCCCTGGCCAGATAGCTGGGTTGGTTAGAGCACTGTCCCAAAGCACAGAGGTTGCCAGTTCAATCCCTGGTCAGGGCACAGACAGGAACAGAGTGATGTTCCTCTCTCTCTCTCTCTCTCTCTCTCTCCCTCCCCCCATTTCCTCCCTTCCCCTCAAATCAGTTTTTATAAAAAATCATGTCAATGATGAGAAAAGGCTGTAAATTATGAACGGCTTTTATTTATTTAATTCCAGCCCACACAATTCTCTCAGGTAAACCTGCTCAAGTAGGTTTGCTGTCACCAATCTGCTCAGCTCAATGTCAAGGAAGCACACCTATCGTCAGCTCATGCCTAGTCCAAAGGCATTACTGTCAGTTGCAAGAATATTAAACTTGATAACATTATGTCATGATAATTAAAATTTTAGTGGCAATTTAAACTTTGGATGTTTAGCGCCTTTTCAATTTATAAAAAGAAAAAGTAAACAGTTGTCACAATTCAACTTAAATCCCCTCAAACATGGCTGCCAGCCTGGAGTCTGGTGGCAGAGTAGATAGAGCACCAACCTATCCTATAAAATGCAGATCACCGTTTCCAAACCCTGGGTTCACCCGGTGAAGGCACAAACAACAAGCAATCAATGAACAACTAAAGTGAAACAAGTATGAGTCAATACTTCTCGCCCCCCCCCTCTGTAAAAACAATAAACAAAATCTTAAACAAAAAGAAAAAACATGGCTGCCAAAGGATTAGTCAACCAATCCCGGCATTTACTGATTTATAGTGAGCTTTCACTGTAAATTAATCCTTAAAGTGAGTTATGTCTTTTTTCCTGTGGCTTCTATTCTCTAGCCTTAGTTCTATTCCCTGGAACCATGGGTATAAATCCTCTACCTTTGCAAATATTTAACCCTTTGAGTAATGAGATTTTTGTTAACCCTTTGAGAATGTAACATTCATACTACTCAAAGGGTTAACTATGACCTACCCCATGCTACAAGTTCTTCAATCTCAAAACCAAATATTCTTTCAATCATTTTTCCATATATGACTTCAAGTTCCTTCACCAATCTGTATAACTATACCTCTGAACATGTTTCAGAACCTGTCCCAGAACTAACCTACATTTTATGATTGTATCCACCCTAGCACAGAATGAAACAGAACTCTCATCTCATCCAAGTCTAGATTTTTTAAAAAATAATACACCTGAGATTTGACGTTTTTGTTGCCATATCTCGTTACTGACTTAAACTCAGTTGTCCATCAATGCCCGAAAGTGCTACTCTAAGCCACATATCCTTACCACAAATACTTACTTACGCAATTGGTTTTATAAACCAGAATAGGTAAACTTCTTATAATCACTCCATCATCTTAGTTTGACAAAAACATGACTGAACTCCAATTGGACATGCATACGCCTATCTCTTAGATCAGGGGTGCTCAATACCTCGATCGCGATCTACTGGTCCATCGCGAAGAAGTGTGGGTAGATTGCATGACATTAAAAAGACATTTGTCTTTTGATTGGCATACAGGGTAGCCAATCTGATGTCTGAACTTTTGACACCCTACACATGCGCATTAAACCGTGCTAACTTGTTCAGTTACATTGTTCTGTAGTTAGCCTTCAATTTATTTAAACTAAATACAACAAAGGGTATAAAAATGAATGCCATAGCTGGTCCAAGTAAGAAGCCTAAAACCTACCACTTTCATACACAATGGGAGGGGAGTTTTTTCACTATGTCATATTCTAAGTGCGTTTGCCGCATCTGTCTGTGTGCCATTGCTATTCCAAAGAAGGGAAATGTGGAGCGGATTTTTCGGACTGTTCATAAGAACTATGACATTGACTTTCCTCCGAAAAGAGAGCTGAGAAGGAGAAAGGTGAAAGAAGAATACACAATATTAAATAGTAATAATAGTAACTTAAATAATGATAATATAGAAGAAATAAATTTATGTTTTGCATTTTTATTGTAGGTAGATCATTTTGACTTGGTCATCTTATAAGTAGCTCGCAAGCTGAAGAAGTGTGGACACCCCTGTCTTAGATCTATTGTATATTAAGTGCTTTTCTCTCTCCTCCTCCATCAAAGTAAAAGCCTGATCAGGTTACATAATCACAGGGTCACACATACTAACCCACCCACATATCCAATCCAACCCCTCCGTCTAATTCCAAAAATACCACTGCAAACACCTTCATGTGGAAGTCAGCGTGTCTCCCCCAAACTATAATCAGCAATAGGAAAAGGCAAGGAGACAATATTATCTGGGTTCCTTCGATGTCATTTAAAAATTCCAGGGTTCCTAAAAAATTTCCCTGTTTTTCAATAGCTATCTTTTCACCTCAAGTAATAATCAGCAGCAGCCACATGAAAGACATGGGTGACAGAGCCGAGCTGTCAAGCAGGAGGAAGCAGGCGGAGCTTTGGGAAGGCAGCAGATAGTCATTCCAGGTAAGAATTCAACAAGCAAATACAAAGGAGGAAACAAATGGTATAAACGAAAGATACTGTTTAGCTTGGTGGCTAAAAACCGGGGAATGTGAAGAAGAGTAAGATGAAGCTTAGGGTGATAAACTAGTATTTTATTCAAAAGGTCTAAAATGCCATGCTAAAAAGGCTAGACTTTCTGTTACAGGTGTTTGCAATTAAAACAGCATGAAATAGTGATTTAATCAGAATCGTAGTTTGAGAAAATTAATCTGAGATCAGTGTATAAAACTAATTAGAGGGGAAGAGACTATGCAGGAACAAGAAAGACAATATAGAAAAAAAACTGTACTGATGCACTATAGATACAGAAGTAAAAATAGAAAATCATCCATATTTCATAGACTATGATGATTTTTAAATGCATCATTACCTTATGTATAACTACAAAAAATGTTGCCAAAAATTTATGATATGTATCATCACAATTCATGGATGTTAAAATGTGAAAAAAAGATAAATTTTAATAAAATATAGCCTATAGTTTGGGGGTAGATAATTAGCTCAAGAACAAAAAACTTGCTTATTTTCAGGATACATTATATAGCAGTTTGTCTTCTTATCACGTACATGAAATTCCTGCTACTAATTCTTCAGACCAGTCATAAGAATTTAATGAATGTAGGTGAAAGTGACCAACTAGCACCCACTCCCTTCATTCTCTCAAAGAAAAAATGGAAGTCTGTTTTACATACTATGATTTTCAACCAGGTTTTCACAACAAAATCATGAGGGGGGGGCTTCCTCCTCTCCCTTCAAAACAAAACACAGAATTGAAGCCCACACCTGATTTAGCAAGGAAACCAATTAAGTATACTTCAGAGGAGGGGGTCTTTGATTTCAATAATCTGGAATATTTTGTTTGCTGAACTTCATCTTTTACACAATGCCTCCTACATCCCAGGAAAAGTGCACTAGCTCTAAACTGTTATATTTGTCAGGGGGTAAACTTTAAAGTTTGCCTTTGAAAATGGAACAATATACGTGTAAAGTCTGAGATGGAAAACTTTGTATCAATTAGTTCAAGAACTACAAATCTGAAAGCTTTTACTGTGACACTGAAAAAGAGAAAACCTTGCTAATTTGACTGGACAAAGACACTTTGATAATTTTTTTTATATGTTCATAAACTTACTTTTGCAAATGTAAAATGAGAGGGTCTATTTTGTTCTTCGGAGTCTGTTACTCCACGGTGCACGGTGCACTGGAACGGGTTTTCCTTGCTCGCACAGACATTCAGTTTGAGCACCCTCTAGGGAACACAGCAGTCTGGGAAGACTGGGTAATACACCAGGGTCGGTAGGTTAAATTACATTAACGTGGTGTGCAGGTTTGTTTTATTAACATATAAAATATGTTTTTCTAATTTAAATATACAAATGTAAAAATCAAGTTTTTATTTGATAGACTTTTCTGTAAACTGTATTTTATATTGTAAAGTATTATATTACTGTCCATTAAAACATGGAACTTCGTTGGTTTTCTTACTTGAAGTAAACAGCTACAGAGGTTTAAAATTAAAATAAAAAACATCTATATCTTAGGTAGAAACCACATCATATGCACTGAAAAATTCCCCTAAATTATTTTGATACACCTCTAATTAGGAATGACTAAATTAATACATAGTTAAGCTAAAAATATTAAAGTTTAGAAACCCTTTACAAATCTAACTCCAAACCCAAAAGCTATAAATAAGTGCTTGGCAGATTTAACAACAGAAAAATATAAAACTTCTGTAAGAAAAAATTCACCATAGTGTGACCAGGCGGTGGCGCAGTGGATGAAGCACTGGACGGAGCACTGGACTGGGACGCGGAGGGCCCAGGTTTGAAACATTGAAGTCACTGCCTTGGGCACGGGCTCACCAGCTTGAGCCCAAAGGTCACTGGCTTGAAGCCCAAGGTTGCTGGCTTGAGCAAGGGGTCACTCATTTTGCTGTGGACCCCTCCCCCATCAAAGCACAAACGAGGAAGCAATCAATGAACAATTAAGATACCACAATGAAGAATTGATGCTTCTCATTTCTCTCCCTTCCTGTCTGTCCCTACCTGTCCCTCTCTCTGACTCTCCTTGTCTCTGTCAAAGAAAAGAAAGAAAAAGAAATGCCACCATAAATAGTATTGCAAGAAAAATTATTTTAAGAAAATACTTGCAGCCTGACCAGGCAGTGGCACAGTAGATGGAGCGTTGGACTGGGATGCGGAGGACCCAGGTTCGGAACCCCGAACTTACCAGCTTGAGCGCGGGCCCATCTGGCTTGAGCAAGGGCTCGCCAGCTTGGACCCAAGGTCGCTGGCTCCAGCAAGGGGTTGCTCCCTCTGCTGAAGGCCCGCGGTCAGGGCACATATGAGAAAGCAATCAATGAACAACTAAGGTGCCGCAACGGCAACGAGAAACTAATGATTCATGCTTCTCACCTCTCTCCGTTCCTGTCTGTCTGTCCCTATCTATCCCTCTGTCTCACTCTCTCTCTGTCCCTGTAAAAAAATAAAAAATAAAAATAAAAATTTAAGAAAATAGTTGCAGATTATTAGTTAATGTCTATAAAACATAAAGACCTCCTATCAATTAGAAGATTCAAACCACCCAAACAAAAAACAAGCAAAGCAATATAGGTAATTCATAAAAGAATGAATGGCTACAAAAATATTAAAATGTTCAGTTTCATTAAAGAAGTGCAAATGATAACAATGAACTATTTTCCACTTATTAAATAAGCAAAAATGTTAAAGATGAATAATAACCTGTGTTTGTAAGGCTAATTGAAGCATATTTATACAAGCAGGACCCTAAAAATTCATCAATAGTTAAGTAAATTAAAGTAGGATCATACCAATGAATGCTCTTCAGGTGCTAAATAACTTAGGGCAAAGCTATGTATATGCGCGGGGAAAACATCCACCATTACACTGTGCCAAGTTAAAATACGTAACACTTTAATTTTAGAGTAATATATACACTGGAATTTCATTTTTATAAAATCTATGAAACCCAACTGGTTATGTTTGTATCTATACAGAAAAAAGTTCTAAGAGTAAATAAACCAAATTCTTAACAGCAATGACCAATAAACGTAGAGTGAGGGGAGTGAGCAATGAAGGGACAATTCTTACTTTATATACTTCCCTACTGTTTCCATTTTTACAATGAGCAATTTTTCTTAACTTCTCAATTAATTAAAAAATATTTGCAGTCCTGGCCAGTTGGCTCAGTGGTAAAGCATCAGCCCAGCATGTGGAAGCCCCGGGTTCGATTCCCAGTCAGGGCACACAGGAGAAGAGCCCATCTGCTTCTCCACACTTCCCACTCTCCTTCATCTCTCTCTCTTCCCCTCCTGCAGCCAAGGTTCCATTGGAGCAAAGTTGCCCCAGACGCAGAGGATGGCTCCATGGCCCCCGCCTCAGGCGCTAGAATGGCTCCGGTTGCAATGGAGCAACGTCCCAGATGGACAGAGCATCGCCCCCTAGTGGGCATGCTGGGTGGATCCCAGTTGGGTGCATGTGGGATTCTGTCTGTCTGTCTCCCTGCTTCTCACTTCAGAAAAA
Organism: Rhynchonycteris naso; assembly: GCA_037038555.1. Taxonomy (NCBI): domain Eukaryota; kingdom Metazoa; phylum Chordata; class Mammalia; order Chiroptera; family Emballonuridae; genus Rhynchonycteris; species Rhynchonycteris naso. Next base: position 240,241,105 of record CM072999.1, on the reverse strand, counting down.
TTAAAAAAAAAAAAATTTGCTGTACATCATCACTTTCCAAACTTAGTACAAAAGTTTCATTCCCTTCCCCCTTGTTTTCTGGAAGCCTTTCCTTCTAACTAGAGCCACCAGCCAGGAAACAGCTCATTAGCAAACGAATCTTTCAATACTATTTCAGTCTCTTCATTTTCAGGGCAACAGTCTGCAAATGGCCTTGGGTTTTTCAGTAACAAACTGGAGAAGCCACACTAGACCTGAACCAAAAAGACAGGTCAGTAGTCAAATCTTTCCTGCGACTAGGAAACTGATGCAACAGGTGAGAGAAATCAGAACAGAGGCCAGCATTTTCTGTAACGACACAACAGTAAATATTTTAGGCTTCATGTGCCACACACTCTGCCAACACTACCCAACTCCTGCCATTACAGCACTAAAGCAGCCATGGTAATACCTAATAAAACAAGCCTGGCTGCATTCCAATCAAAATTTGAAACTGAAATTTGAATTTCATATAATTTCACATGTCACAAAATAGTATTTTGCTTTTCAACCACGTAAAAGTGAAAAAAATCTTTGCAGGCATACAAATGCAGGTAGGAAGCCACAGGCACTGTGCATTAGAGGATAATTTACAGATCTCCAAGAGAATACAAACAAAGCAAACAAGGAGTCTAGTAGAATACTGTATGGATTTTTTGCATGCAGAAATTCTTTCGAAAGCTTTAAAAACATATTTAGTGAACCACAGTACCAATTTTCACTATTATAAAAGGAGATCTCTCTAATACAGCTGACAGAATTCAGAATATTAAAAGGGACCCCTTGTCATTATAGAAATGCAAATTAAAACCACAATAAGATATCCCACTACAGTGTATTATAATGCACAAGACTGGCAATACCAAGCGTTGAAGATGTGGAAAAACGAGAACCCTCCAACATTGCTAGTTTTTAAAATGGTGCAATCACTTTGGAGAACAGCTTGGTAGTTTCTTTTTTTTTTTTTTTAATTTTTTTTAAATGTTTTTCTTTTTTTTTTTAATTTTTATTTTTATTTTATTCATTTTAGAAAGGAGACACAGAGTGTGAGAGAGAGAGAGAGAGAAAGAGAGAAAGGGGGGAGGGGCTGGAAGCATCAACTCCCATATGTGCCTTGACCAGACCAGTGCAGGGTTTTGAACTGGCGACCTCAGTGTTCCCAGGTCGTCGCTTTATCCACTGCGCCACCACAGGGTAGTTTCTTAAAAAATTAAAACATATACTGAACAACTAAGGTGCTGCAACAAAGAATTGATGCTTCTCGTCTCTCTCCCTTCCTGTCTGTCTGTCCCAATATGTCCCTCTCTCTGTCACACACACACAAAAGTTAAACATACACTTCACTCCTAGGTATCTATACAAGAGAAATGAAAACATATGCCTACACAAAGACATTTATGCAAACAGCCACAGGACTGTTACTCCGTAAAAGGTCCATCATCTAGCAATAAATAACACTGGGGAACAATTTTTTTTTTTTTATTTTCTGTTGCATGAGGTTTTAGAACTGTTTCTATATATTTCTGCATCGCTGATTCCAAATCTAAAATCCGTTTTCTGGTGCTCTAGTTTTTATGCAATTTTAATTTCTTTTTATTACAGTTAATGGCATGCATTGGTTTTTAAATTAAAGTTAAAGGGCAACGACTCTTGTATTGAACATAACCACAAGGCAATTAACGTTTTACAAACATCATTTTTACATAATTGTAGTTACCTTAAATGTAAAAAATTATTATCTGATAAATACACCCTCTTATTTTGTTTTAAGATTGAATCATGGCTTCTTCGAGTAGGCGTAAATGTAAGAATAGTCCTGACACCTTCTGTTATATATGTGGCTGTTACACACTTCAACGTCAAAGGCGCAATATTTCATAGTTTGTGACACATGCATATATTGTCTATTTTCAAGTTCCCCTTGGCGAACAAGACAAGAATTGGGCTCCTCATATTGTGTGTCATAATTGTGAGGAAATGCTTTGTGACTGGACAAAAGGAAAACGCAAAAAAAAATGCCTTTTGGGTATTCCCGTGGTTTTGCATGAACCTAAGGATCACAGCAGTGACTGTTATTTCTGTCTGATCCATACAAAGGGCATCGGCAAGAAAAAACGACATATGATTGCATATCCTAATATTCCTTCAGCAACATGACCTATCCCACACTCTGAGACACTCCCAGTTCCAGTTTCCAATGGTTTTATTTCTTCTAAGGACTAAGAAAGTGAACATGGTGATCAAGTGTATTTTGATAAGATGCATGAGGAGATGGTTGTAGAATCTGAAGGGTCTTCTTCTGATGCCAAGCAGTCATTAACCCCTCAGCAGTTTAGCCAACCCGAATTGAATGACTTAGTAAGAGATTTGGGTCTACCAAAGAAAGCAGCTGAGTTATTAGCCTCTAGGCTTCAAGAAAAGAATGTACTTCACCAGTCAGCTAAAGTATCCCATTTCAGGAAGCGTGAACAAATTTTTGTGGACCTTTTTTCTGAAGACAAACACTTTGTTTACTGTCATGATATCAGTAGTCTTCTCAGCCAGCTAGGTGTTACCACTTACAGTCCAACAGAATGGCGGCTATTTCTTGACAGCTCTAAATGCAGTCTGAAATGTGTTCTACTACACAACGGTAAGGTTTATGCAGTGGTTCCAATTGGTTATTCAACTCATCTGCGAGAAGATTAGAATGACATAAAAATTGTCCTCGACTTTCTGAAGTATCCTTGCTTTCTGTGTTTGTGGGACAGCCGAGCTCGGGAGAAACACTGGACACAGAAGGAGTTGGGGAAACGTGAAGCTCTGGAAGTAGGGATGCAAAATATTGTGAATGAACCTGTAGTTAATCGAGACAGGATCATTTTCCCCCCACTTCACATTAAACTTGGCTTAATGAAGCAGTTTGTTCAGGCTTTGAACACAGAAAGTAAATGCTTTCAACATATTATTTTTGCTTTTCCTACCTTGTCTTTCGAGAAGATAAAAGCAGATATATTTGATGGACCACAAATTCAAACCCTCATACATGACAAAGAATTTGCCCGGAAGATGAATGAGGAGAAAGCAGCATGGCAGTTACAAAGAACTTCCTTGGCAACAAAAAAGCAAAAAACTATGAACTTCTTGTTCAAAGGACGCTATTGGCTTTCGCCATCATTGGATGGAACATGAGCGTTAAGATTTACTTTCTGAACAGTCACCTTGATAAGTTTCCCAAAAATCTTGGAGCTGTTAGTGATGAGCAGACTACTGCTGGAGCATCAAACGACGAGATTGTCCTCAACAAGTATACGAACGCAAGAGCTACAAACGCAAATTTTTGCCTGAATAGAATTTAAATAAGTTTTGCGCAAATTTTATTACTAAAATGTGTTTTAATATGTTCTATTTCGAAATTGTAGACAAATTCTGATACAATCATATCTTTTAGTGTATTAGTGTATTTACTGCATTACATAAATTATATTTTCACAAAGATGATGCCCAAGAAGACATTCTACGTCATTATGTTAAACTAAATGTTGAAAATTTTACAATAAGATGAAAACCTAAAATCTTGAATTACAAAAAATACTGTAGCTTACAGAGAAAAACTAATGTCAGATTTGAGATCAGCACACTCGAATTAGGTAAGAACAGGTGTTTTTGTGGATGCGACAAAAATTTTGTTCTCCAGTGTAATGTAGTTTATCCATAAACAGAATGCAATTAATCAGTAAAAGGAACTACAGACACATACAACGACAGGGCTGAAGCCTCAAAAACACGTTAAGGGAAGGAAACCAAACATATAAGACTATACTATAATATGCTGCACCCAAATCCAGTGTGTGGGTTCCCACACACACCAAGCAATTCTCTGCCTCCAGCTGGGTCTTCGTACACTTCAACTCAATTCTGACATTCTCTATCCAGAAATATGTAGCATCATATTCAACACGGTAAGAGCTCAGTCCCACAAGACTGCTTCCCACTTCAGGTGCCAACAGCCAAGTCTGGGTTGTAACTGTTTTAACGAAACCAGTTACCTGTGCTTCTGACCAACTGACCATAAATCGGAAGTTCCCACCACTCCCACTTAGGGTTCGCACCAATTCTCCTTAGCGGCTCACAGAACTCAGCAATGCAGTTTACTACTAGATTACCGGCTTATTACAAAGGACATTAAAAGATACGAATCAATAGCCAGATGAAGACTTACAGTGTGAGGTCCCAAACAAAGGAACTTCTGTCCCTGCGGAGTTCAGGGCCTGGCACAGTGACACACAGATCCATTCTGTCACCAACACAGACACTCTGAAACCCACTCTGAGTTTTCTGGAGGATTCATCACGTGAGCAAAGCTGATTAGATCACTGGCAGCTGGTGACTGAGCTCAATTTCCCCACCCTTCGCCCCTCCCACCCTTAAGTGCTCCCTGGAAGTCACTTATTAACATAAACTCAGGTGTGGCTGAAAGAGTTTGTTATAAATATCAAGACACCTTTTTCACTCTTCTTAGGAAATGCAAAAGGTTTTAGAAGTTCAGTGCCAGAGATAGGGATGAAGACCAAATATATACTTATTATATATCACATTATATGATTCCATTTGTATGAAGTTTCTAGAAAAGGCAAATCTACAGAGACAAATCAGATCAGTGATTGCCTAGGAGTGGAGGCAAAAGCAGGGACTGACTATAAATTAGAGAGAACTTTGGGGGAAGAAAACAAATGTTCTAAAACTACATTAGGGTGGCAGTTGCACAACTCGATTAATTCGCTTTAAAAATCAATGACTTGTGCCTGACCAGGCGGTGGCGCAGTGGATAGAGCTTCGGACTGGGATGAGGACCCCGGTTCGAGACCCCAAGCTCGCCAGCCTGAGCGCGGGCCCATCTGGCTTGAGCGAAGGCTTGCCAGCTTGGACCCAAGGTCGCTGGCTCCAGCAAGGGGTTGCTTTGGTCCGCTGAAGGCCTGCGGTCAAGACATGTGAGAAAGCAATCAATGAACAACTAAGGTGTTGCAACGGCAACGAAAAAGTAATGATTGATGCTTCTCACCTCTCTCCATTCCGGTCTGTCTGTCCCTATCTATCCCTGTCTCTGACTCTCTCTCTGTCCCTGTAAAATAAATAAAATAAAAATAAATAAATAAAAAATCAATGACTTGTACACTAACAATGGTGGAATTTATGGTATGTACATTATATCTCAAAACAGTTTTAAAAGGGGGAGGGAGACCGCAGATAGCCCAGTGGACCTACAAGACATCTCACAGTTCTCTGCAAGCCCCAGGCACCTCCCTGACTCTGGGCCCTTGCTCTGGGACCTCCTAAAAGACTCCTTAACCGAGTTCCTCCTCCCAGAAACTCCTCCATCCACCTCATCCCAACGTGGCGTCTTCCTTTGAACCTTCTCACTGCTTTCTACTTAGCACTTTTTACATATATCTTGGTCTCCTTTACTCCTAACCTCCCATTCTGTGACAAGTCCCTTGAGGAAAGGACTGTGTCATTCGTCTATTTATCCTTCATACAGCCTACGTATACCAGCCACTCAATGAATATTTATAATATTGAGTTACAAAATCTCCATCCACTGTCTAAACAAAAACCTATTCTACATTAGCATGATGAGTGGCAAAAATCTAAAACATAATACTCATACTTCCTTGAACAAACCATTATTTAAGTTCCTTCCAACTTTTCAGATAATATTTGTAATTTATTCATCCCAGGTTTTTCCAATTTACGAGCAAATATAGATCACAAACCACATTTCAACGCTGAGCGCAAGCAAACTTGACAACTGAGTATGAAATCTGCAAGTTGAAAAGACAATGGAACTTAATGAGAATCAAGAAAATATGGCTTCATAGACCTCAACTAAAGCCAAATTTCAACTGGCACAAAATTCCCGAACTAGAAAGAATATTATCTATAAAAGCCTTGCTCATAAAGTCCAGGTTAAGATGGAGAACCTCAGCTGTGATGAAGGCTACCTTTTATATTAATAAGTCTTAGAAGTCGTAACTCTTGCCTGAAATGGAACACTGGCCACAGGGAGACCTTGAAGCTTAGAAACATTCTAGCAACTCTACAATTTCTCAAATTCTAGACTTCAGGTTTTTATTTCATATATCTGGACTTCATGTTTCTATTTCGTAAGAGATGTCTAAAAACATTTTGCTCTTATTTTCATGGAAGATAGGAATGCAATTTCTTTTTGAATCACAATTTGCGTCAGATGGAATTTAACTCTCCCCAAAATGACTCACTGAGATAGAGAACATAAAGGCCAAACACTGATAAGGAAAAAAACGCTGACTCAAAACTTTAGAATAAACAAGCTTTTAAACAGTGAAGCACACACTACGAGGGATTAAAATCCAGGTACTGGTAATCTTCAATGAAGAAATCACTGAGATGTTAATAAATTTAATTTTGAGTGAAACAGCAAGTATTAATTATTAAGATAATCTGAAGTGACACATCCCCATGATGGAGGCATACAATTTGCCACTTGTCTTTTGACTCAGGTCTACAAATAACTAGACATCCACATTAAATATCTGTGACTTTATTAAATAAATATAAACCATCCCAATTTGAGATGAAGAAGTTCATCTTCAAGTGGAGAAAAAAACAATATTGAGACACTCGCCAGATAGCTCAGCTGGTTAGAGCGTCATCCCAATATACTAGGTTGCGGGTTCGATCCCAGTCAGAGCACACAGAAGAATCAATCAGCAAGTACATAAATAAGTGGAACAACAAAATTGATATTTCTCCCCAAATCTCTAAAACCATTAAAAAAATTTTTAAGTATTTGTTTAAAAAAAAAACAAAAACAAGAATATTGAAAACATTTTTAACTTTTTACCCTTTAATGGCTGATCCTCCAAACAAGCCCAGACAGGGTGGAGAGGAACCTCATTTATTGAGAGCTATGTCGAGGTGCTTTATTACTCATAATACACCATTTAATCCTCACTAGGATCCTCTGAGGGGTTTTAAAGATCAGAAAGCCGAGGAACTGAAAGGCAAAGCAAACTTAACCAGGCCCAGAGCTAGCAGAGAGCAGAGCCAACATTTCAGTGGTAGTCAACCTGGTCCCTATCGCCCACCGGTGGCCGTTCCAGCTTTCATGGTGGGCGGTAGCGGAGCAACCAAAGTATAAATAAAAAGATAGATTTAACTATAGTAAGTTGTTTTATAAAGATATATTCTGCCAAACTTAGCGGAAATATGACATAAAGTACTTGGTAAGTAATTATTATTATATGCTTTAACTTGCTGTAACTCTGCTTTATAAATTTTATAAAGTTACTTCCCTATTTTATAAATCACCATTACTGTGGAACTGGTGGGCAGTTAGAAAATTTTATTAACAGAGATACAAAAGTGGGCGGTAGGTATGAAAAGGTTGACTACCCCTGGTTTACATTGTTCTTACTGTATCACACCACCTCCCCAGACTACGTAGTTTATCCAGTTAACTAGTCTAACTGCCAGTTAATTAATTACAAGACAACTGACACCAATACTACTCTCAATTTCTGCATTAAGAACATTGAATTAGCCCAAATAAGTGTTTATATTAGTAGTTTTTAATATTACTTTATTTTATGCATACAATTAATTTCATTACAGTTGGTAGACTGCAAACCCCTTGAGGATGGGCTCAGTAAATATTTGTAGAAAACCCACTCGCAAGTTCATTACTTGCCTAAAGTACTGGTATCCAAACAGCTGCCTCTTATCCTAAAGTAAGATAAAGCATATAAACAATGGTCCATGTGTCCCATTTCTATAGAGAATTCAAAAAATATGATTCTATGACCAGAAATGATCATTGCCTTCTTTGAATTTCCACTTACTCTGCATCTGTCTCTGAACACTTAGCATCTTATATGTGTATTAATGTTATTTCTGGGGATGCTTTATAATTTCTTCCAGATTTTAAATAACTTCAATATGCCCACAGCACCTAGCATAGCAGATGGTGAATCTTTAAATTAAAAAAAAATTATTTCTTCTTTTTTTTTCTGTAATTCTGTCATATAGATGCTCAGAATCAATGTGTTTAGTAAAAAAGAAGAAAATTCTGCAATAATAATGAGATTCTCTGGGAGCAATCAGCCCTGAATCAAAGTTGATTTCTGTCATCAGGTTCTAATTAAGAAAGGCAGATAAAGCAGATGGAGAACAGCTTTAATCTTCATGCTAAGTTGATCCTACTCTGGTGAAAACACAGAAAAATTGTTTGGACAAGCCAACTGAACAAACATGATATTGGATGTCTAAAGGAAAGTCATTCTTAAAGAGTCTTCTTTCCACTAGATGGCTATCTGAACTTTAACCAAGAGAGTTTAGTCAAGGGGGAGGGACCATTTCATGTTACTGTGCCTTCCTGCTAGGCCAAGGAGAGGGGGTGACGGTAACGGGGGACAGAGCAGAAACAGGGACGTGGGTTTCGCTCTTTTAAAGAGGTTTTCCCTTTTGGAACTCACTTAGTCCTCTTCCCATTTTACTTGCTCATATAATTTACTAAGCAATGTAGAAGTATTTTCATAGGAATGATAAAATTGTGCCAAAGTTCTCATCAAAGAAATTTAGAGTTCACTTAAACTGACTTGCCACTTGACTTGTGATGCAAGCTCCCAGAACTCTGTCTCGCCATCTAAATGTAGACATTTACCTACATGAAATATATATATATATAGTTTGTTTTGTTTTTTACAGGGACAGAGATTGAGAGAGTCAGAAAGGGGGATAGATAGGGACAGACAGACAATAACGGAGAGAGGTGAGAAGCATCAATCACTAGTTTTTCGTTGCGACACCTTAGTCGTTCATTGATTGCTTTCTAACATGTGCCTTGACTGCGGGCCTTCAGCAGACCGAGCAACCCCTTGCTGGAGCCAGCGACCTTGGGTCCAAGCTGGTGAGCTTTTGCTCAAGCCAGATGGGCCCGCGCTCAAGCTGGCGACCTTGGGGTCTCGAACCTGGGTCTTCCGCATCCCAGTCCGAAGCTCTATCCCCAGCGCCACCGCCTGGTCAGGCTATATATATATTTTTTAATGCCTCGAAGATTAAGGTAAATGTTAATTATTAAATGCTATCAAATAATTTCTCCATTAAGTAAAATGTGTTGTGATCTATATAGTAAAAACCCTGGCCATCTGAAGTGAACCATTTCTGTTCATTTGTCCAAAATCACTATTTTATATTAATGTTTATTTACTTCTTTCTGATTATAGAATAAAAGCTCATAAAAATTGGGGGCCCTGGCCGGGTACTCAGTTGGTTAGAGCATCATCTCAATATAACAGAGTTGCGGGTTCGATCCCAGGTCAAGGCACATACAAAACTCAACCAGTGAATGCATAAATAAGTGGAATAACAAGTCAATGTTCCTCTCTCTCAAAAATGAATCGGTAATTTTTTTAAATCTCTATGCAGATGATTTTTACAAAATTGGTATAGTACTTGTAATATGTAATATACAACATATTGTGAAAAAGTTCCCACATTATTAATTATACTCTCAAGCACATCTTTTTTTTTTTTTTTAATGTTTTAAGCTACTAAGGTTTTTACTTATTTATTTAATTATTCGTTTTAGAGAGGAGACACAGAGTGAAAGAGAGAGAGAGAAAGGGGGGAGGAGCTGGAAGCATCAACTCCCATATGTGCCTTGACCAGGCCAGTGCAGGGTTTTGAACTGGCGACCTCAGTGTTCCCAGGTCGACGCTTTATCCACTGCACCACCACAGGTCAGGCTCAAGCACATCTTTTTTTAGGGAGAGAGACGAGAAGCATCAATTCGTTGTGGCACCTTGGCTGTACATTGATTGCTTTCTCATACGTGTCTTGACTGGGCAGCTACAGCCAAGCCAGTGACCCCTTGCTCAAGCCAGGCACCTTGGGCTCAAGCCAGTGACCATGGAGTCATGTCTATGATCTCATGCTCAACCCAGCGACCCCGCACTCAAGCTGGTGAGCCTGCACTCAAGCCAGATGAGTCCATGCTCAAGCTGGCGATCTACGGGTTTCAAACCTGGGCCCTCTTCGTCCCAGTCTGATACTCTGTCCACTGCGCCACCACGTGGTCAGGCTGAAGCATATAATTTTAATAGCTATATAGTATTTCATCATTTGCATATGTCTAATTGGACATTTAAATTATTTCCAATATTTTATAAGTAGAAAGAGTGCTCTAAAATAATGATAAAAATATAGCGTAATAAATTCATAAACTAGTAACACAGTCACTTATTATCAAGTCTTATGTATGGACATAAAAAATTATGTGTGCTATATTTCTGTAAAAATGATAGCACAGTAGGTTTGTCTACACCAGCATCACCACAAACAAGTGAGTAACACATTGCACTATGATGTTCAGACAGCTAGGATGTCCTTAGGCAACAGGAAATTTCAGCTCCATTACAATCCATGGAACCACCGGTATATATGTGGTTTGAGATTGACCAAAAAATATATGATACAGTGTATGACCGTAGTTTTATCTCTTTGTGGTGAAAACACAGATGAAGAAAAACAAATGGCATTAATTTTAATACTTAAATATTGGTTGTTTTATTGTAGTAACACTATGCATTCATTAAAGTAACAACAACAAAATAAGATTACACAATACTTCACTGTCCCTCCCTCCAATAAGCTTTCAGTCATAATCTGCACAGTATGCACCAGTACCCAATAATAGTATGCATATTTTTTTAAGTGAGAGAAGGGAAGACAGAGACAGACTCTGCATGCGCCCCGACCTGGATTCACCTGGCAAGCCCCATAAGGGCCAGTGCTCAAATCAACCAAGCTATCCTCAGCACCCAGGGTCAATGCCCGAAACCAATCAAAATACTGGCTGCGTGGGAGGGGAAGAGAGAGAGAAAGGGGTTAGAGAGGGGAAGAGAAGCAGATGATGGCTTCTCATGTGTATCCTGAACGGGGATCAAACCCGGAATGTCCGCACTCCAGGCTGACACTCCAAAGCACTGAGCCAACAAACCAGGGCCAAATTTGCATATTAAAACTGGAAGGTAATAACAAAACTCTCAATATACAAAGCATCCACCAAGTAAATGAAATGCAAGTAAAAGATCACGGTGTATTTTGATAACTACTTTTACTGAACACTTACTTCTTTCTGTGCTGGGCTCTTCACATGGATTAATTCATTTAACCCTCTCACAACCCTAGAAGCTATTATTACTATTCTCATTCTAAATATGAGGACATTGAGGCTTCCAGATAAGCTAAAGCAGTGGTTCTTAATCTTTTCTGAGGTACAGAACCCAACAGTTTCATATGCGCATTCACCGAACCCTTCTTTAGTGATAAATAAAATATGATTATTTTTCCCAAATTCAAGACATAGGTATATGTTTTTTTACTGGTGAACAAAATGAGCCATGCATGAACATCACCTTGCTCAAAGAACAAAACCAACAAAGTGCATGAACTCACAACAAATTACGGTATTACTTTATTCTGGCCTCCGCGACAGAGGCTTCTCCGAACCCCTGAGACCGACTCATCGAACCCTCAGGGTTTGATGGAACCCAGGTTAAGAACCACTGAGCTAAAGCAACGTGCCGTGTGTCATACAGCTATGAAGTGAAGGAACCAGGGATGCAAGTCAGATGCCTGACACCAACACTCACACTTTTTTGGAGAATGAGACACGAGTACTTTTTCGCTGACAACCAGACTGAAAGTGTAGCTACAACTATTCCAGACATGGATTTCAGATACAGACTGTCACGTCCTCAGTTATAGATGCATCACCTTTTACTCTTCTACAAAAAGCTTGAGAATCCCTCCTGAACAGAAGTAATGTATTTGGTTCATGTTTCACATGTAGTTACATTGGTAGATGTGGCAGTTCATTGTTATACAATAACATTATCTCGCTCAAAACTTCCAAAACCAGGATAACCAACTCTGCCTCTGAACGCACAAAAAGGGTTTTTAAACGCACCAATCTGAAAGAGCTATCGCAAGCCAAAAAGCACAAAGTCCAAGTTGTAAAACCCAAACACAAGTTGCTGGAATTCAGAACAAGTCAATTCAGACTCAATGGTCTACATAGGAAAAGAGAATAGTTTTAAGATGAGGCCATGCCAAAATCATCAAACTTCAAATTACATTTATTTTAATTCCTTTGCTTTCCATACAATATTGCTTTTTGAAACTAACTGTACAGAAGAGTCCCAAATTATTCAACACAGGAATCGAAAATGAAAAGCAGACCTTCTAGAACAGAGATGCTCAATACATCGATCGCGAAGGAAGTATGGGTAGATCGCATGACATTAAAAAGACATTTGTCTTTTGATTGGCATACAGGGTAGCCAATCTGACGTCTGAACTTTTGACACCCTACGCATGCTCGTTAAACCGCGCTAAGTTGTTCAGTTACATTGCTGCGTAGTTAGCCTTCAATTTATTTAAACTAAATACAACAAAGGGTATAAAATGAGTGCTGTAGCTGGTCCGAGTAGGAAGGCTAAAACCTACCACTTTCATACACAATGGGAGGGGATTTTTTTCACTATGTCATATTCTAAGTGCGCTTGCCTCATCTGTCTGTGTGCCATTGCTATTCCAAAGAAGGGAAATGTGAAGCGGCTTTTTCGGACTGTTCATAAGAACTATGACATTGACTTTCCTCCGAAAAGAGAGCTGAGAAGGAGAAAGGTGAAAGACGAATACACAATATTAAATAGTAATAATAGTAACTTAAATAATGATAATATAGAAGAAATAAATTTATGTTTTGCATTTTTATTGTAGGTAGATCATTTTGACTTGGTCATCTTATAAGTAGCTCGCAAGCTGAAAAAGTATGGGCACCCCTGTTCTAGAACATCATACAATTAGGTTTCTTCCAACTTTCTATACCAAAACAACTGCTATTCAGTGTTGCATTCTAGATTGTGGTAGGTGTAGGGAGATTTATGACAGAGAAGCAAAAAGTAATGCCAAAGTGAGCAGTCTGCCAGTCTAACACAGTTCAAAATGCCAGATTAATTACTATATGGAACTTAAAACTATGAACATTGAACAGAAATTAGTCATGTCTCTAGAAGATGGTTTCCTTGTATTAGTGTTTAATTTCAAGGACAAGAATCAGAACTTTAGACCTGTAAGAAATCCTGACCTAACAAAAAGAGTTGTCTTTAGTGAGAGGAAAAGCCATACAACCCTAAAAATAATATTTGTTAATTTCCTACTATACAAACAGTGACTGAGAATAACAGAAGCATGATAAATGTTAATGAAAATATACTTATCTTGGGCATAAAGTTCAAATCACTCATCCTAGACTCAAAAACTTTCACTGTTTGGCCAGTTTACCCTTCAGCCCCATCCCCAACTACTCTCTTCCTTGCCTTTCTTTTACACTCATCCTTCAAAAGGAGATGGCCTGTCTTATCCCTCTCTCTACCGGGGAAATCCTACTCATCTTTCGTGGTCCTCCTCAAAAGTTGACTTCTCCCTAAGGTTGCCCCCTCCAAGTGGTTCCTTCTAGCACTCTTGTATAGATCTCAAAGCACCAGCTTATCCCACAACCACCGGTGCCGTCTTTCTACTCTGCTGCAAAATGCTGGCCCAAACGGGGGCCAAGACTTCTCATCTTTGCAATGTCAACATAAGCCTGACAGCTTTGTGCATTGCATACAGTCAGCTCAATAAATACTTTTTAATAGTAGATGTAATGAGACATTAAAATTTGACCTATATCAGGTCCCTCACTGTCTTATAAATACTTATTAATTGATTTATGAACTCACAAAAACACACTTAAGAAACAATTTTACATACAGAGTAATACAAGCCTACCCCATACCAAGAAATGTAAAAGTGGTACACGCTTTCGTGGGAAGTCAGGAATATGGTGAACTTTTATGCCCAATTCAACAAAATACCTTCACCCGTTATGTTACCTAGTGAAGACGAGACATATGTGGGCCAGAGGATCCAAACAACAGGCTGCCTTGGAGAAAGCCAAACTACTGGTCAAACCGATTAAAGCTCCTAGAATCTCACAGCCAAGGCTGCCGTTTGAATGAGGTTTCGGTAACCCCAGAAGGCATAGGCTAGGTGGCACAGCAAAAACAAAAGAATTTGCTAACTGGAAAACCTACCTTGGCTGGGAAGGTGCTTTCCCAAGGGTTAATACATTTAAGTGACACACCATTGGGGCCTATTGCCCCATATGCCAGAGTAGGAACTCAGACTTAGGCACCCAGTGTGATAAAGACGTGGAAAATAAAGGACACAGAGCCCTGGCTGGATAGCTCAGTCGGTTAGAGCGCTGTCCCGATGCATGGATGCCGGTTTGAGGGGGAGCAGGAGGAGGAGGCGGAGAAGGAGGAGGAGGAGGAGAAAAAGAAGAAGAAGAAAAGGAGGAAAAGGAGGAGAGAAAGAGAAGGAGAAGAAAGAGAAGAAGGAAGAGGATAAGGAGGAAGAAGGAGGAGGAGGTGGAGGAGGAGGAGGAGGAGGAGGAGGAGGAGGAGGAGGAGGAGGAGGAGGAGGAGGAGGAGGAGGAGGGAAGGAGAAAGAAAGAAAACAAAGGACACAGCAATAGCAATAGTCCAGGTCCTTGCCATGGACCAACAAGCTATGATAATGAGGGCAGAGAGCCCTATTCCTCTCCCTATTCACCTCCTCTTGCCAGAAAGCACCACATCTGCTGGCCAACAAGTATGGTTTACACAATTTGACCAGATTCCCACAGCCATGGCTACATTAATCCAAAGATCAGGCTATGAGCATCATACTCATAGAAGGAGAAGTATCTCCCAATTCAAGTCCTTGCTCAATATTTATCTTTCTGACCTTAAATGTCTTGATCCTGTGGTATCCAGCTACAGGAGGCACCTGTGCCATCATCCAAGAGAATTGTGGGGGTTTTATGCCAGATGGATCTCCTGATATTTACTCTTTGTTATTAGCACAGATGAAAGCTCAAGTGATCCACTCCAAGTCTAGCCTACCTATTCACATATTGGTTTGGGTCCTGGGGAGCATGGTAGAAAAAAATGTTACTAATATTTGGATTGCTTCTTTTAATTTGTCTTTTTTTTTCTTGCATGTGTCTATATTTTTGCTGTGGACTGTGTCTGGCAACCAGACGAGCTACCCCCATGCTAATGAAGACCTTCGCCAGCCACTTAGAATACCTCGCAGAAGAGGGGAGTGCATGAGATATAAGAGCCAGTCATGGGGGGTGGAGGGGAGACTGGGGGGAGTAGAGAGAAGACTATTCCATAACATGACACCTGCCCGACTGCTGCCAGACCTGCCAGCTAGATCCTGGCCAGAGCAGAGACTGTTTCCCGAAAGTTCCCTCGTACACTGTACAATCGACTCTGCCCCTTTCTCCCACAGCGTACTGGTTTGTGGGGACTCCAGGAGTAGGTCACTGTCCTGCCCCGGACAAGCATGTCAGGCATTTTCCCCTCACCTGGGGTGGGTCAGGTGCCAGTACCCTATCCATCCTGCCCTGTCCTGCATAACCCCTTAGCCCCTGCCACATGGCATGGAGGGCATTCATGGCGGCTCACTACCACCCAAGTGCCTTTGATAAACTCGATATAGTAATAGAGTCGTCAGCCTCTTCCTGTGGTCTCTTGGCTCCAAAAAATTTTACATAACAGGCTTGTTCTCAATCAAGTAATTGGGATTGAGTGTGTTCCCTCATCAGAAGGTAGTAGTGATTAAAATGACATCTAGTTAGCCTGACAAAGCAATGGTCATTGTCAGATATGAGTTTGTTGCCTAAATTTAGATTAATGCACAGGAGCTGAATATTTTAGTTGGTGTGGAGTCAGAGGTTAAACTCAGTTCCCCAAACTGGAGGTTCTGCTCCTAAAAAGATGGAGTACCATAAAAGAGAAAAGAGGTTTGAGGTCAAACACCTAACTTTAAGTCCAAGGTCTATTGCCACTTACTAATCACATGATTTTTTACTTCTTTGGGCCTCAATTTCAAATACCCCATAATTTGCCCTTCTCTGAGAATCAGTGAGGAGGAGTTTGGTAAAGTCCTGTCGTTTTCAGCATTGTCAGAGTCAGTCCACTTCTCTTCACCCCAACCACCAACTCTTTAAGCCCAGCAGTCACCTCTCACCAGACTTCCGCAACAGTCCCCAAATGCCAGCCTCTCCTCTTCACTTCTCACTTCTGTTTCCATACAGAAGACAGTAATGTTTTTCAAAATCATCTCTAATCACGTCTGACTCAGACCATCCCAATACTTCAAAGAAACAAGACTGCCCTTAGAAGCAACGGTAGAATCCTTAGTATGGCCTGCAACAGGTCGACTGGTATCATCCCTGCTTCCTTCTCCGGTGCATTTTGTGCCATGCCGTACTTGCCAACACAACACAAATTCTGTGTCCCAGCTACGCTAATCTTCCGGTTCCTTGAGTACACAGTACTATGTTACCTCCCACCTTACTGTATCTCCCTGAAGTATTATTCTCTTACCCACACCCAAATTGCCCTTAGTTGACTTCTACATATCTGTCAAATATCAAATCCCTCGAAAGTCACTTCCTTCCCTCACCTGCCACCTGCCAACAGCCTCTCACAGCACTAGGCCCGTTTGCTCCAGACCACAGCCCTTGAGGGCGAGATTCCCTGTGCGATTATCTGATTCATGTCTGTCTCAGCCACCACCAACTCTTAGCTCCAATAGGATGGTGATAGTCTTATTCAAAAAAGAAATAACAGTACATGTCTCGAGAAAGAAACAATCTCCTGAAATGTGGTAATAAAAAATTATAAGAGACAAGTATTTCTACCTGTATTTTTTCAGTGCTTTTCCTACATTTCTTCTTTATAAATATTTCCAAATATTTTTAACATCCTAACCAGTAACTGAAATCATCACAATGTGAAAAACTGGAAAGCAAATACGTTTGTCTGAAACAGAAACAAAGGCATTCCACATCAAAAGTGCTTGCCTGCCCAGACATACTCACAGCTTTTGAACACCGTGAAACATGGCTATTAAATATAACGCTGAACCTTTTATAGGTTTAGTTTAAACCCCCGGAAACTGTAAAAGGATTATAGCACCTATGAAGCAGTAAGAAAACGATTAAAATGTATGCTAGAGAGGGGATTACAAAACATATGACTGGGGAATTTATGGCAACAAGGTTAGTAACTATAAACTTGTTCAGAGCAAGCCAGTATTTATAAGAAAAATAATTAGTTCTTTAATGCTTCACACTTCCTATCTTACCAACAATTACTGTGAGCAAGAAGTTCTGGCACTTGGTGAATAGCTATCCCAAATATAAGCAGAAGTACTGGTGTATTTTAAAGGAAAAAAAAAATAGACACTAATTTATTTAAAATTCATGTATTTAGTTCTTTCTCAGAACACAATTTGTTTTCTCCAAGTTAGTACGTATGTTAGTGTGCTGCAGAATTTTCTCACTTGGAAAGTAAGTACCATGCTGAAGTCCCCACACTTTTCTCAACTGTGCTTAAGGTCCTCTCCCGGATGTAAATCAAAGTAGTTAAGTAGCTCTTTCAGGCTACAGAAAACACTAAAAGTTCAGAATTGAAGCAACAATGCATCACCAGTTTTCAATGATTAATGTACTTCCCCTGAGGCTTAACTTATCTAATCTAAAAGTGAAGGGTTTGGGCTCAGAGGGGCTGCACATGCAGTGAGGAATAGACCTTTAAAAAATTACATTGGTTGAAGAAACAACAGCTACCACAGGTGCTTTGAAAAGTCCTCCCTGGAAGAAATTTCCCCAATAAGAGACTTTTCTGATAATACAGATGTTCAATTAGTATTAATAAATGCACATAGGAATCCCTGAGAAGGCAAAATGGAAAAGACTCAGGATAGCAATCAATATGTACAATGAACAGCCTACGTGTGCATTATAAAGATGGCAAAGAATCCTAAAATCCAATCAAGAGCTCGAGTCTTCCTAACCCATGCCTTTCCCAAGATCCTTCCCTCCCACTGAACCACTCTGAGCCTTCTCAGCCTTTGACCTCCTTTGAGACTGCCCTTAGAACAAATCCAACCTCTCACTGCTAACGCACTTCATAATATTCCCTACTGCACCCATTAACTCATTCTTTTTTATAACCACAGCCAGGCTTTCCCCCATGCTGCTAAAAAATCCGCATAACATACTAAGTAGCGTTCTATTTTCTACACTGCCTTACACATTATACATCAAATATCTGTGGAAACTCTCAGAACTAGAGGGGCTTGGTGGTCTCAGTCGCAACCATGTCTTTTTGGTAAAGCAATCATTAACCACAATGTTGAAATGGCTTCACTGGTAAAGCAAACATTGATTGAATACTCTAAGTGGCAAGCCCAGAGATGAACTAAACAAAATTCCTGACCTCAATGAGCTCACAGTCCAGTAGAGGAGAATATAATTGTAAACAACAATTACCAAAAGGAGCCTGACCAGGCTGTGGCGCAATGGATAGAGTGTTAAACTGGGACATAGAGGACCCCGGTTTGAAACCCGAGGTCGCCGGCTGAGTGTGAACTCACGAACTAGAGCACGGGGTCACTGGCTTGAGCATGGGATCACAGACATGACCTCATGGTCGCTGTAGTCCCCCCCCCCCCCCCCCCGTCAAGGAATACATGAGAAGCAATCAATGAACAACTAAGGTGCTGCAATGAAGAATTGATGCTTCTCATCTCTCTCCCTTCCTGTCCGTCTGTCCCTATCTGTCCCTCCCCACCCCCCACCCCCACCCCCCGTCTGTCAAAAAAAACAACAATGCCTGACCAGGAGGTGGCGCAGTGGATAGAGCATCGGACTGGGATACGGAAGACCCAGGTTTGAGACCCCGAGCTCGCCAGCTTGAGCGCGGGCCCATCTGGATTGAGCAAAAAGCTTGCCAGCTTGGATCCAAGGTCGCTGGCTCCAGCAAGGGGTTGCTCCGTCTGCTTAAGGCTCACGGTCCAGGCACATGTGAGAAAGCAATCAATGAACAACTATGGTGTCACAATGGCAATGAAAAACTAATGACTGATGCTTCTCACCTGTCTCGGTTCCTGTCTGTCTGTCCCTATCTATCCCTCTCTGACTCTCTCTCTGTCCCTGTAAAACAAACAAAACAAAACAGAAAAACAATTACCACAAGGAAAATGGTTCTCCACGTGATGTGATATGATATGATGTATGAACAGGAGACTATGATAACAAGAGGACACCTGTCTCAGCCTGAAGGGAAGTGAAGAGCTAGCTCCTCTACAGAATGCAACCAGCTCACACAACAGTCAAGAAGAGAAGGGAAGCAGGGGAGAGGCTCCGTGACATTGGTCTTGGAAATTATATTTTGGAATTCACACTAAAACCACAGTCAACTAAAGCAAGAATAAACAAGTAGAACTACATCAAACAAAAAAGTTTCTGCACAGCAAATAATCAACAAACTGAACAGGCAACCTACAGAATGGGAAAAAATACTTGTGAACCATACATCTGATGAGGGGTTACTACCCAAAATATATAAAGAACTTAACAACCCCATAGCAAAAAAAAACAACAAAACTTGATTTTTAAAATGGACAAAGGGCCTAAATAGACATTTTATTGAAGACATACAAATCGCCAACAGGTATATGAAAAGACTCTCCATATCATTAATCATCATAGAAACACAAGTTTAAACCATATGAGGTATCACCTCACACCTGTTAGCATGGCTATTATCGAAGAGTCAAAAGATAGCAAGTAAAAAAAAAAAAGATAGCAAGTGTTGGCAAGGATATAGAGAAAACAAGCCTTCTGCACTGCTAGTGACAATGTAAACTGGTACTACCATTATGAAAAACATATGGAAATTCCTCAAAAAATTTAAAAATAGAACTACGTACTATATGATCCAGCCATCTCATTCCTGGGCATATATCCAAAGGAAATAAAATCACTATCTTGAAGGGATACCTACACGTCCATGTTCATTGCAGCATTTATCACAGTAGCCAAAATATGAAAACAACCGAAGTGTCATCAACAGATTAATAAAGAAAATATTGCCCTGGCCAGATAGCTCAGTTGCTTAGAGCTGTCATCCCAATAAACAATGGTTGGGGGTTCAATCAGTCAGGGCACAGACAGAAACAGACTGACATTTCTGTCTCTCCTTTCCTCTCTCTTTCAAATTAATAAATAATTTTTTTAATTTTGAAACTAAAATAGATTTTATTTCTTTTTCTTATTAATTTTAATGGGGTGACATTAATAAATCAGGGTACATATGTTCAAAGAAAACATCTCCAGGTTATCTTATCATTCAATATTGAATAATTTTTTTAATTACACACACACGCATAATGGAATATTATTATTCAGCCTTAAAAAAAACAAAGAAAATCCTGCCATTTGAAACAACACAGATGAACCCAGAGGACTCAGGGGTAGTCAACCTTTTTATATCTACCACCCACTTTTTTTTTTTTAAACAATTTAAATGTTTTATTTATTTATTTTTTACAGGGACAGAGAGAGTCAGAGAGAGTGATAGACAGGGACAGACAGACAGGAAAGGAGAAAGGTGAGAAGCATCAATCATCAGTTTTTCGTGGTGACACCTTTGTTGTTCATTGATCGCCCTCTCACACATGCCTTGACCGCGGGCCTTCAGCAAACCAAGTGACCCCTTGCTGGAGCCAGCGACCCTAGGTCCAAGCTGACGAGCTTGGGGTCTCGAACCTGGGTCTTCCGCATCCCAGTCCGACGCTCTATCCACTGCGCCACCGCCCGGTCAGGTCTTTTTTTTTTTTTTTACAGGGACAGAGAGAGAGTCAGAGAGAGGGATAGATAGGAATGGAGAGAGGTGAGAAGCATCAATCATCAGTTTTTCGTTGCCATTGCGACGCCTTAGTTGTTCATTGATTGCTTTCTCACATGTGCCTTGACCGCGGGCCTTTAGCAGACCGAGCAACCCCTTGCTGGAGCCAGGGCCCTTGGGTCCAAGCTGGCGAGCTTTCGCTCAAGCCAGATGGGCCCGTGCTCAAGCTGGCAACCTCGGGTCTCGAACCTGGGTTCTCCGCATCCCAGTCCAACGCTCTATCCACTGCGCCACCGCCTGGTCAGGCCCTACCGCCCACTTTTGTATCTCTGTTAGTAGTAAAATTTTCTAACCGCCCACCAGTTCCACAGTATTGGTGATTTATAAAGTAGGAAAGTAACTTTACTTTATAAAATTTATAAAGCAGAGCTTCAGCAAGTTAAAGCATATAATAATAATTACTTACCAAGTACTTTGTGTCAGATTTTCGCTAAGTTTGGCAGCATACATCTTTATAAAACAACTTTCTATAGTTAAATCTATCTTTTTATTTATACTTTGGTTGCTCCGCTACCACCCACCATGAAAGCTGGAACACCCTTTAACTCATTCTTTTTTATAACCACAGTCAGACTTTCCCCCATGCTGCTAACAAATCCGCATAACATACTAAGTAGCGTTCTATTTTCTACACTGCCTTACACATTATACATCAAATATCTGTGGAAACTCTCAGAACTAGAGGGGCTTGGTGGTCTCAGTCGCAACCATGTCTTTTTGGTAAAGTAATCATTAACCACAGTGTTGAAATGGCTTCACTGGTAATGAAAACGTTGATTGAGTACTCTAAGTGGCAAGCCCAGAGATGAACTAAACAAAATTCCTGATCTCAATGAGCTCACAGTCCAGTAGAGGAGAATATAATTGTATTCTCCTAGAGGGCGGTAGGGACCAGGTTGACTACCACTGTATGAAATAAGCCAGACACAGAAAGACAAAAACTGCATGATCTCATTATTTGTGGAATCTCAAAGTAAAAGTGAAACTCATAGTAACAGAAAGTAAAATGGTGGTTACCAGATGGGAGAAAAGGGGAAGATATTGATCAAAAAGGGTATATAAGTTCTTAAGACCTAATGTACAGAATGGTGACTATGGTTTAGTTAATAAAAATGTATTGCATGTTGAAATTTGCTGAGAGTAAACCTCAAGTGTTTTCACCATGCACATACACAAATAAGGTAACTTAAAGAAGGTGATGGATATGTTAATTGATCTGACTGTAGTAATCATTTCACATTATGTACGTCTATCAAATCATCACTCGTATCCCTTAAACATACAATTTTTATTTGTCAAAATAATAAATAAAATTAAAAATTTTAAATTAAAAGGAAAGGGAAGACAGACTGTAATAAGCTGAAGAACATAGGAAGACTGAGAGGTGAGAGAGCACAGAGCTCCACGTTAGCATGACCGGAGCCTGAAGGGTGCCAGAGGGGCAGGCTGGGAGAAGAGGCTGTTTGCTTCTTTTGGACAAATGAATAAAGGAATGCGTGCAAAAGAAAAACTAATATATATGCTTTCTTTCTACTGGCAAAAAACTTATACTCTATTTCAGGTAATACATATTTGTTTTGTGTTTTGTAATACTGGTTCAGGATCGGTAAGAGGCCACTGGAAATAGCACTGGATTAAGAGCCAGGAAACCCAGGTTCTAGACCAGTGGTTCTTAACCTGGGTTCTATCGAACCCTATGGGTTCGATGAGTCAGTCTCAGGGGTTGGAAGAAGCCTCTGCCGCGGAGGCAAGAATAAAGTAATACCGTAATTTGTTGTGAGTTCATGCACTTTGTTGGTTTTGTTCTTTGAGCAAGGTGATGTTCATGCATGGCTCATTTTGTGCACCAGTAAAAAAACATATACCTATGTCTTGAATTTGGGAAAAAAATCATATTTTATTTATCACTAAAGAAGGGTTTGGTGAATTTGGTGAATGTGCATATGAAACTGGTGGGTTCGGTACTTCAAAAAAGCTTAAGAACCACTGTTCTAGACTGTGTCACTAACTACACATTGCTCTTAGGCAAAACATTTAACGCTCATCTAGAAAATTAGATGTTTGAAAAGAAATTTTTTTAAATACCTGACCTGTGGTGGCGCAGTGGATAAAGTGTCAACCTGGAATGCTGAGGTCACTGGTTCAAAACCCGGGTCTTGCCTGGTTAAGGCACATATGGGAGTTGATGTTTCCTGCTCCTCCCCCACTTCTCTCTCTTTCTCCCTCCTCCCTCACTGTCTCTCTTTCTCCTCCTCCTCCCCTCTCTAAAAAAGCTGAATAAATAAAAATAAATATGTTTGAATTATTTTCACTACTATCTCTTCCTTCTTCAAACATCTATTTTCACGCTAGAATGGAAGAAGGAACAGATTAATTACCATAAACAAAGATGGACAAAGGAGACCTTGCAGAATGATACTTTTTAAAAGGAGATGGCAAAACCTTTGGATAGAAGTTTGTGGAGGTCCAGGATATATATATACAATATGATCTCAAAATATTACCTCATGCCCTGGTCAGATAGCTCGGCTGGTTGAGAACTCATTAATTTTTTTTTTAATTTTATTTATTGATTTTACAGAGAGAGGATGGGAGAGAACAAGAAATAGCAAGTCATAGATGCTTCACGTTAGTTGTTCCTTGATTGCTTGTTGTATGTGCCTTGACCTGGCAAGCCCAGGGTTTTGAACCAGCGACCTCAGCATTCCAAGTCAATGCTTTATCCACTGCACCACCACAGGTCAGGCAAGAGCTCATTAATTATTAAGGGAGAAAGGTACTTTAAAATGTAATAGTCTTGATTTCCTCTTTAAAAAAGATTCAACTTTCATTAAATTAAGTAGTGTTTGCTTAATTTAGAAAATACAGAAAAGTATAAAATAAATATAAAATTCATCCCATCTTTACTAATAACATTTTGATATATTTTCTATCAGACTTTTTTATAATTTTAAAAACATAGTTTAGACCACGTTGCTCTTTTCACTTAACATAGTCATTTCGCCATGTTATTAAAAAGTTTATAAATGTTACTCTAAATGGCTATATTATATGTACAGACCCAGGTTTCCTTAACTATTCATCAATACTGAATTTTTAGAATTATATTTATTGATTTTAGAGAGAGAAAGAGAAATAAAGGTGGGCGTGGGGAGAAGTAGGAAGCACCAACGTATAGATATTTCTCACATGTGCCTTGACAGGTCAAGTCCAGGGTTTCCAACCAGCAACCTCAGCATTCCAGGTCGATGCTTTATCCACTGCATCACCACAGATCAAACTTAATATTGCATTTTTAGATTGTTTATAACCTTTTGCTATTTTTAAAAATATTTTGTTCTTCAAAAATTAAAAAAGAGTGCTTGACCAGTCAGGGGCACAGAGGACAGAGCATCAGCCTGGGATGCAGAGGAGCCAGGTTTGAAACCCCGAGGTCGCCAGCTTGAGCGTTGGGTTGCTGGTGTGACTATGGGATCATAGACATGGCCCCTGGTCACTGGTTTGAGCCCAAAGTCGCTGGCTTGAGGTCACTAACTCAGCTGGAGACCCCCAGTCAAGGTACATATAAGAAAGGCAATCAATGAACAACGAAGGTGCCACAATGAAGACTTGATGCTTCTCATCTCTCTCCCTTCCTGTCTGTCTGTCCCTACCTATCCCTCTCTCTGTCTCTCTTACTTAAAAAAAAAAAAAGGTACTATATACATACACAATGAAATATATATTATTCAGCCTTAAAAAGGAAGAAAATTCTAACACTCGGTACAACATGGATGAACCTTGAGGACATCATGTAAAGTGAAATATGCCAGCCATAATGGACAAATACTACCTGTATATGATTCTATTCATATGAGGTACCTGGTATTGTCAAATTCAGAGACAAAGTAGAACATGGTTCCAGGGCCAGGGGGTTGGGGGGGAAAGGGAATGGGGAGTTGTTTAACTTGGTAAAATTTCAGTATTTGGGGGGGGTTTCTTTTGTTTTTTGTTTTTTTAGGTGAGAAGAGGGGAGATAATGAGACAGACTCCCACATCTAGGGCCGATGCTTGAATCAACCAAGCTATTTTTAGTTCCTGAGGCTGATTCTCGGACTAATTAAGCTATCCTCAGAGCCTGGAACCATGCTTGAACCAATCAAACCACTCACTACAGGAGAGGAAGAGGGAGAGAAGGGTGGGTAGAGCAGATGGTCACTTCTCCAGAGTGCCATGACCAGGAATCAAACCCAGAACATCCATATGCCAGATTGACGCGTTATCCACTGAACCACCAGCCAGGGCCAAGAGTTTCAGTTTTGCAAGATGAAAAGAGTTCTGGAAATCAGTTTGTACAAGTGTAAATGTACTTAACACTGCTGAACTGCACACTTAAAAATGGTCAAGATGACAAATTTTACGTTATATGTATTTATCACAACTTTTAAAAATAAAAGTTAATTTTTAAGATATATTAAGATGAGCATCTCTGTTTTAAACTTTACATACATTTCTGATTAATTCCTCATATCAGGTTTCTGGAAGTGGAGCTAAGATATGCAAAAAGCCTGCGGTTCTTATGCATACTGCGAATTACTTTCTAGGAAGAATATACCAATTTAAGAAACCATCTATATTATAAAAGAGTACTTGTCTCACACCTTGCTTTCAATCATCCAACAATACTTATTGAGCACCTGTGTGCTGGGCCTTCTTGTGGCGCTGGGAACACAGAAGGGAACAAGACAGACAGAAGTCCCTGCCTTCATGGAATATATGTTCTGGTAGAAGAGGCAAGCCAAAAAAAAGTGGGTTTTTTTTTTCATTAAATAAGCAAAAGATATAATAGAGTATGCCTGACTAGTGGTGGAGCAGTGGATTGAGAGAGGGCCCAGCGCACGAAGGGCCCTGGTTCAAAACTTCAAGGTCACTGGCCAAAGCACCGGCTCATCAGCTTGAATGCGGGCATGCCAACATGAGTGTGTGATCACCGGCATGAGCACAGGAATACTGATGTGATCCCGAGGTGGCTGGCTTGAAACCCAAAGGTCTCTGGCTTAAGCCCAAGGACGCTGGCTTGAGCAAGGGGGTCACTGGCTCAGCTTGAGTCCCCTGGTTAAGGCACATATAAGAAACAATCAATGAAAAACTAAAGTGATACAACTACAAGTTGATGATTCTCATCTCTCTCCCTTCCTGTCTAAAAAAAAAAAGAGAGAGAGAGAGAGACATAATCTAGTATACAATGAAGGAGGGGAAAGAAGAAGGGGAAGTAGCTAAGTGTTATAGGAGACGGGCTGAATTATCACATAGGAAGGCCACAGACAGCCTCACTGACCTGGTGAAATCTGAGTGAAGAAATGAAGGAAGGGAGCTGTCATCAAACTATCTGGGCAAAGGACATTCCAGGGAGAGGAAACAGCAATTATAAATGCCCTAAAGCAAGAACATGCGTAGAGTGCCTGTAGTATTCAAAAAATTGCCAGTCTGACCTGTGGTGGCGCAGTGGATAAAGCATCGACCTGGGAACACTGAGGTCGCCAGTTCAAAACCCTGCACTGGTCTGGTCAAGGCACATATGGGAGTTGAGCTTCCAGCTCCTCCCCCCTTTCTCTCTTTCTCTCTCTCTCTCTCACTCTGTGTCTCCTCTCTAAAATGAATAAAATAAAAAAAATAAAAAAATTTAAAAAAAATAAAAAATAAAAAATTGCCAAGCTCTGGCCAAACAGCTCGACAGGCTGGCATATTATCCTGAAGTCCAGAGGTTAGGTGCGGGTTCAATCCCCAGTCAGGGCACATACAGGAACATACTGATGTTCTTCTCTCTCTCCCTTTCTCCTTTCCTCTATCTCTAAAATCAATAAAATAAACATTTTAAAAAAGAAGCAAAGAAGAAAACAGCCAGTGTGACTGAAGGAGTTAGGGAAAAAGTAGTAGAAGAGGCAAGCTGAGAAGGAGTCCATATCTTACTGGACCTTGATAATTGAACATTATCATTTTTTCCTTTCTTTTTTTCCATTGATTTCAGAGAGGGAGGGGAGGGAGTAGGGAAGGAGAAGAGGGGAAAGAGGGGAAGCGGCCAGGGAGAGAGGGAAAGAGAGAGCAGCATCAACTCATTGTTTAACTTAGTTGTTCCATTTAGTTGTGCATTCAGTGATTGCTTCTCGTCCACGGGGTTGAACCTGGACCTCTGTCTGGCATGTAGGGCAGATGCTTCATCCACTGAGCCACCCAGCCAGGGTCCATTTTTTCTTTTCTTTTTTGCAATGCTGGCTTTAAATTGTATTTACTATACTGTGAAGTCACCATTAAATAATGCTGGCCTCTTTATACCCAAAGTTTTCACTGTAGGAGCTATAAGGAAATGAGTGAGGTTCTGTATTAAAAGCAATTACTATTTATCTACAACTGAACACGTTGATATCAGCAACCACTCCTTGACTACAGCCTTTATCAGAAGCAAGAGGACAGTGGGTCACAGGGTTGACAGGAGGCTGGAAACCTGGCTGGCAGCTGCAGCTCCTGTTCAGGACCAGGGGCAGGGCAGCAGGTTGGAAAAATCTAGAAACAGAATGGTTATTTCACTCCATAAACCCTCTTCCCACACCACTTAGATGCTTTCTTCAGCCAGGGTGTCTTTTTTTTATTATTTAATTTTATGATGGTAAAAATAACAGGAGGCCCTGGCTGGGTGGCTCAGTGGATAGAGAATTGTACCACACGCCAAGATCACAGGTTCAATCCTTGGTCAATGCACATAGGAGAAGCAATCAATGAGTGCACAACTAAATGGAACTAAGTAGAACAATCAGTTGATGTTCTCTCCCCCCGCCTCTGCCTCAAATCAATGGGGGGAAAAAAAGAACAGCATAAGATCTACCCTCTAATTTTTTTCTTTTTTTCTCCCTTCTTTTCCAAGTGAGAGGAAGGGAGACAGACAGACTCCTGTATGTGCCCAGACAGGGATCCACCCAGCAACCTCCATCTGGGGCCGATTCTCTGCCCATCTGGGACCATGCTTGCAATCGAGCTATTTTAAGCACCTGACGCAGAGGCTCCACAGAGCCATCCTCAGTGCCCAGAGTGATGTGCTGGAACCAATCGAGCCATGGCTACAAGAGGGGAAGAGAGAGAGAAAGAAAGGGGAAGGATAGAGAAACAGATGGTCGCTTCTCCTGTGTGCCCAACTGGGAATCGAACCCAGGACACCCACACACGAGGTAGATACTCTACCACTGAGCCAACAGGCAATGGCCAAGCTCTACCCTCTTAAATTGTTAAGCGTACAATGTTAAACTATAGGTACAATGTTGTACTGCAGAAATCTAGAAGTTATTCATATTGCTTTTGTCGTTTTTTTCTATCCTGGCATAATAACTGATTTTAGAGAGAGAAAGAAGGAGAGAGAAAACAAGAGAGAGAAAGAGAAAGAGAGAGAAAGATCAACTTGTTGTTTCACTTATTTATGCATTCATTGGTTTTATTTTTTTTTCCCCATCAATTGATTCTTGTATGTGCCCTAACTGGGGATCAAACCTGCCACATTGGCATGTTGGAACAACACTACAGAGCTACCCTGCCAAGGTGTCCTGGCTATTTTTATTATTACTATTAATGACTGATTGATTTGAGAGAAAGGGAGAGGAGAGGAAGGGAGAGAGAAAGAGAAAGAGAAGCATTCACTCACTGTTCCACTTACTCAGTTGTACGTTCATTGGTCACTTCCCATATGTGCCCTGACCAGGGATGGAGCCAGCAACCTTGGCATTTCATGCTCTGACTGACTAAGCTAACTGGCCAGGTCCTCCTGGCTATTTCGATAGGTTGAAAAAGACAATGTATTAGTGGGCTTGGGCTACTATACAAAATATCATAGATGGATGGTATAAACAACAGACATTTATTTCTCACAGTTCTGGAAGCTGGGAAGTCCAAGATCAAGGTACTAACCATGTATTGACTTTGGTAGTGCATATACTAAAAAAAAAAAAAATGGTGTTAGCCAATTGAATTCCTGGTGAGAGTCCTCTTCCTGGCTTGAAGGTGGCTGCTTTCTTACTGTTTCAGCACATGGCAGAGAGGATGGTCTCTCTCTCTCTCTTATTCTTCTGATAAAGCCACTACTAATCCCCAACATGAGGGCCCCACCCACACAACCTCATTTGACCCTACTTACCTCCCAAAAGCCCCATCTAATACAATCACATTGGAGGTTATAAATTTGGTGGGAGCCTGACCTGTGGTGGCGCAGTGGATAAAGCCGTCGACCTGGGAACACTGAGGTCGCCAGTTCAAAACCCTGCACTGGTTCGGTCAAGGCACATATGGGAGTTGATGCTTCCAGCTCCTCCCCCCTTTCTCTCTTTCTCTCTCTCTCTCTCTCTCACTCTGTGTCTCCTCTCTAAAATGAATAAAATTAAATAAATAAATAAATAAATAAATTTGGTGGGAGACACAGTTCAGTGTCCTGACCATGTCAGATAATATCTTATTTTAATTATAGAAGTATTTTGACAAACTATTAAGAGGAAAGTTGTTTTTTGTTTGTTTTAAGAGGAAAGTTATTTTTAAGAAAGATCAAAGTGGCCCTGGCCGGGTTGGCTCTGCGGTAGAGCATAGGCCCGGCATGTGGAAGTCCCAGGTTCAATTCCCAGTCAGGGCACACAGGAGAAGCGCCCATTTGCTTCTCCCCCCTCCCCCCTCTACTTCCTCTCTCTCTCTCTCTCTCTCTCTCTCTCTCTCTCTCTCTCTCTCTTCCCCTCCCACAGCCAAGACTCCATTGGAGCAAAGTTGGCCCAGGCGCTGAGAATGGTTCCATGGCCTGCACCTCAGGTGCTAGAATGGCTCCGTCCGCAACAGAGCAACGGCTCAGATGGGCAAAGCATTGCCCCCTGGTGGACATGCCAGGTGGATCTCAGTCAGGCACATGCAGGAGTCTGTCTGACCGCCTCCCCATTTCTAACTTCGGAAAAATACAAAAAAAAAAGCAAGATCAACTTGGCAGTGAGTAGTATACTTGATGAAACAGACAAGATAAGAGAAACCATCTTGTAAGTTTCATAATCAAGACAGACTGATTCATTCATTCATTCATTCATTCATTCAAAATGCACTATGGGACCTAAATGCACTGAACAAGGCACAAATAAAAGGGGGTAATAGCTGGATTAGTAGCAGTGGGAATAGAGAGAAAACAAAAAAATGTGTAAGAGGCATTTTCAAAATATAACAATTAAATTTAATAATAAAATACAGGATAAAAAAGAATAAATTCATATGTATTGCAAGTTATTTGAGAGTAGGAAACAAATCTAATTCACTTTTGCATCTCATACAGTTCATTATAATGCTTAATAAATGTTCATGGATTAAAGATGAGTAAAGGAAAGTTTTCTAAAAATGAATAAAGACCATGAAAGGGAGAGATAAAAATAAAATGTTGATCCCTGGCCAGTTAACCCAGCTGGTTACATGCATCCTCCCAAAACAACAATGTTGCAGGTTCGATCCCCAGTTAAGGCACACATAGGAAGCAACCAAAAAATGCACAACTGAAAACAACAAATGCTTCCCTTTCTTCTCCCCTCTCTGTCTTTCTAAAAATCAATAAAAGTTGAGCCCCAGCCAGACAGCTCAGTTGGTTGGAGCATTGTCACAGAGCACAAAGGTTGCCAGTTCGATCCCCCAGTCATCAGCTCAATGTTCCTTTCTCTCTCTCTTCCCTGCCTCGCAAAAAAAAAAAAAAAAATGGGGAATGTTCAATTAGAAATGGAAAGATGAAATCAGGAACCTAAAATGGAAAAGGAAGGAGTCAGAGAAACAGGAGGAGAATCAAGGCTGTGCTGTACCACGCAACAGGAGCAAGCTAGAAAGAAGAGGGGTTCTCACCTTAACGACAGAGGCAGCAAGAGTCAAGGACGCTAGGAAAGATGACAACCCAGATATGTATTTGGCAATAATAGAAGTCATTGGTTGTAACAAGTTTGAAGCCAGGTCCTGGAGGATAGGATTACAGATGAAGCCAGGGGCAAGAAAAAGGAAGTATGTAACTACCTATTCCTTAAGAAATCTTGCAGTAAAAGGAGAAAGGAAAAATAGAGATTCCCTAAGACATAGAACTGTACCAGAAATGCCTACATTAGCAGCTGACCATGCAGTGAGGGTAAGCCTTAGGAAGTATTTACAACATTCAACCTATATAGTTGAAAACCTCAACTATGTGGGTTCAGTGAATACAAGAAAAGATTCCGTCTATACCGTGTAAGAAGAGCCAGCAAATTTCCACATTTGCTACTAATAGCTGGTTTGATAAGTGGCCTTAAGATAAGGTGACCAGACGTCCTGCTTTTGGTGGGACAGTCCTGATTTTTAACAATTTGTCTCGCGTCCTACGGCGTTTTAAAAAAGTCCCGATTTTTGGAAAGAAAGCATGAAAAGCTAGGGAACAAACGGGAAGAGAATATACAGTTTTCGGCGGGGAGACCCCGCCTCCACCTGGAAGTGCCCACACTGCCGTAAGAGCTGGCTGCCCCGGGTGACCCCGAAACAAACAACTTCAGGTGGGACGTACCTGCTGGGGCAGCAGCTGTCAAGTCCCCAATACTACTTTTGCATTCTATGAAAATTTATTTTGCTCCATATAGACCAAATTTTTAATCAAGAACCCCCTCCCCCAACCCACCCCCCCCATCAATGGTGTCCCGCTTTACCAATTTTACCATAGGCCTGCGACCCAGACGCTGGTGTGCGGCTCCAGGTTCTGCGAGGCACAAGCCGCTCAGTCTCCAGCGGGCTGCCGGGCTGGACGCAGGGAGCGCTCCTGCAGCTCCAGCATCAGTTTCAGGACCGTGTAACCCTCCCTATGACTCACTCAAAATTTCCCATATAGTAATATTTCCAAAAATGATCTTTTTAATGAGGTATCATTATTTAAAAAAATAGATTGATAAGCAAACGGTTAAAACTTGGGCATCAGCAAAAAATCAAAATAGAGAACAAATGCTTAGAAATATTTCATCATTTGGAAACAAACCATGTCCCATACAATAATACACTAAAAATTGTGGAACACACGCTGTCTTTACCAGGAACTAATGCTGCAACTGAACACATTTTTTTACGGTCAATAAAGTGTGGACATCAGAAAAATCACAATTAAGTGTTGAGACTTTGAAAGCCATTTTATGTATGAAATATAATTTAACAAATTCTTGTGAAAAATTTCATGACCTTTTAAACGACAGCAATCTACTAAAAAAAATTCACTCAAATGAGAAATATGCCAAAGAATAAAATATTATAATTTTCAATGTATTATATTTGTAAATTATACTTATGTTGAAATTTAAAAAAAATATTACAATACTATTTTTGCATTCTATGAAAATTTATTTTGCTCCATATAGACCAAATTTTTAATCAAGAACCCCCTCCCCCAACCCCCCCCCCCATCAATGGTGTCCCACTTTACCAATTTTAAAATCTGGTCACCTTACCTTAAGAGGTCACAGAGAAAGTAACTGTTGTAGTAATGGCTAGATTTGAGCTAATGTCAGCTAAACTAGTTTCAGTCAATTAAAGTTCTTTTTTCTGTTTTAGTCTCACTGTGAGACTACTGTAGTCTCTCTTCAAACACCCAGAAAATAATAATTAGCCTGACCAGTGGTGGCGTGGTAGATGGAGACAACCTAGGATGTTAAGGTCTCAGGTTCGAACCCCTGAGGTTGCCAGCTTGAGCTCAGGATCACCAGCTTGAGCACGGGGTTGCTGGCTTGAGCACAGGACCATCGACATGATCCCATGGTTGACAGCTTGAGCCCAAGGTCGTGGCTTGAGCAAGGGGTCATTGGCTCGACCTGAGCCCCTAGTCAAGATGCATATGAGAAGCAATCAGTGAACAGCTAAAGTGCCGCAACTATGAGTTAATGCTTCTCATCTCTCTCCTGTCCCGTCTCTCTCTAAAAATAATAATAATTTTTAAAAAACATCCAGAGATGCTTGGCTATCCAGTCATACTTAAGAGGTTTATGCTTAAATGCTGGCTGAAAGTTCTGCATCAACTGATGAACTTCACTGGAGCGTAACCATGCCAAAATTTTTATAGTGCTCTGTCAAGGAACTGAGTACATAACAAATTTTTTTGATTGATGTGCATGAGACAGTTTAGGAGCAATACAGTTTGTAATTAAAGCAAACATCAATTTCTCTTCCTAAAATGCGTAGTTTTCTTGGGAAGTTAGATAAAGAAGTGGAGGCAAAATTCAGTGTCATTATCTCATGTCTTTTAGAAACAGACTTTAGGAAAGATGCCTAAATGACAGCTAGCTTACCCATAAATACATATAAAGCAGGGGTGCTCAATACATCGCGAAGGAAGAGTGGGTAGATCACATGACATTAAAAAGACATTTGTCTTTTGATTGGCATACAGGGTAGCCAATCTGACGTCTGAACTTTTGACACCCTACGCATATGCGTCAAACCGCGCTAACTTGTTCAGTAACATTGCTGCGTAGTTAGCCTTCAATTTAAACTAACTACAACAAAGGGTATAAAAATGAGTGCCGCCTGACCAGGCGGTGGCGCAGTGGATAGAGCATCAGACTGGTATGCGGAAGACCCAGGTTCGAGACCCTGAGCTCGCCAGCTTGAGCGCGGGCCCATCTGGCTTGAGCAAAGAGCTCACCAGCTTGGACCCAAGGTCACTGGCTCCAGCAAGGGGTTGCTCGGTCTGCTGAAGGCCTGCGGTCAAGGCACATGTGAGAAAGCAATCAATGAACAACTATGGTGTCCCAACGTCAACGAGAAACTAATGATTGATGCTTCTCACCTCTCTCCTTTCCTGTCTGTCTGTCCCTATCTATCCCTCTCTCTGACTCTCTCTCTGTCCCTGTAAAAAAAAGAAAAAAAAGAAAAAAAAGAAATGAGTGCCGTAGCTGGTCCGAGTAAGAAGCCTAAAACCTACCACTTTCATACACAATGGGAGGGGAGTTTTTTCACTATGTCATATTCAAAGTGTGTTTGCCTCATCTGTCTGTGCGCCACTGCTATCCCAAAGAAGGGAAATGTGGAGCCGCTTTTTCGGACTGTTCATAAAAACTATGACATTGACTTTCCTCCGAAAAGAGAGCTGAGAAGGAGAAAGGTGAAAGAAGAATACACAATATTAAATAGTAATAATAGTAACTTAAATAATGATAATATAGAAGAAATAAATTTATGTTTTGCATTTTTATTTTAGGTAGATCATTTTGACTTGGTCATCTTATAAGTAGCTCGCAAGCTGAAAAATTGTGGGCACCCCTGATATAAAATGTCTGTATACAGTCAGGAAAAATAAATCACATCTTTTTATCTGAGATAAATGATGTATAACAGATATATAATTTTATAGGAACATAATCAAAACAAGTATCTGATCCTCATTAAAGTTAAACGGCTTTTTTAAAAACATTTTTTTACATTGATTTTAGAGAGAGAAAGGAAAGGAAAGGAAAGGAAGAAGAGAAGGGAGAGGAAGAGAGAGGGAGAGGAAGAGAGAGAAAGAGAGCGCGAGAGAAACATCAATTTGTTGTTCCATTCATTTATGCATTCTTTTGTTGTTTCTTGTCTGTGCCCACCAGGGACTGAACCCACAACCTGGGATATCAGGACAACGCTCTAACCAACTGAGCTACCTGGCCAGGGCTTAAATGTTTTTTGTTGTTGTTTTGTTCTGTTTAGCTTTGCAAAACATATCAGACAGTTTGGAAACTACTGAGCTTCAAGCATTGGTGGTTCCAGAACATTCTTTTGTCTCCTTTTAATAATCACGACTAAGTTTACAATGATGGTTTCTATAGATAAAAGGAAGCACCAGTTTCCAGAATCTCAATGAGAAGTATCCTGGAATTACAACTTGATGCTGAAAGTACAAATCTAGTTGAAACTTACTTACTTCACCAATCTTTTCTTTCATAAGGACAATCTAGTAAGTATCAAGCAGCTTCATTCCAGGCAATCCCGATGCAAATCTAAACAAACTCGATGTGTCACCTAATAACATGTTTTAAAAAGAAATATAACTCAAAAACCTAAATTTCTTTTTTTCACATACAAAATTAATTTTACTAAGCTGTTGTAAATACACACATGCACGCACACACATTTTATGGGCTTTAAAATCCCATTCAAGCCTGACCAGGAGGTGGCACAGTGGATAGAGCATCGGACTGGGATGCAGAGGACCCAGGTTCGAGACCCTGAGGTCGCCAGCTTGAGCACGAGCCCATCTGGCTTGAGCAAAAGCTCGCAAGCTTGGACCCAAGGTCACGGGCTCCAGCAAGGGGTTGTTTGGTCTGCTGAAGGCCTGTGGTCAAGGCACGTGTGAGAAAGCAATCAATGAACAACTATGGTGTCACAATGGCAACGAAAAACTAATGATTGATGCTTCTCACCTCTCTCCGTTCCTGTCTGTCTGTCCCTATCTATCCCTCTCTCTGACTCTCTGTCTCTGTAAAAGAATTAAAAAAAAATCTTCTTTCTTTAAAATGCTATTCATATCTCATCCCAAACACTAAGGACTCTCTCTGATGAGGGGGATATAATGACACAAATGACAACATAGCTGCATTATGACAAAATATTCCATATCGCCTAAGAAAAAATAATGAATTTCACCTAAATATAATGCATTTCTCTTACATACCTAACTCAGTGGTTCGAATTACAAAATTTATACTTCTAATAACATTTTAATCACCCCTCCAAACATTACAAAGTACATGGTTTTTAAAAAAAACCTCAAACAATATAGAAATACTTATTTCCTCCCTTAAAACTCACCATGAGGTGATAATTATTAGTTAACATCTCAGTAAATGTTCTAGTTTTTGCAGGTAAATGTATATATCCAGGAACAAGAAAATAAAAATTTTAAAGAAAAATACCAAAGCAGATGGCCCACACAATATTACTTAACAGTATTTTACTGTTATAATACTATTATAACATAAAAATGTTATAATAGTATTATTACTGTTATAGTAATATTGTGAGATTCCAGCGGAATCTCACTCCCGACCCAACAAATCCCATTCCCCTAAAGGATAACCACTGAAAGCAAGAAATTGTCTCTGCTCACTAATCAACTCCATAGAGACCAGATGTTCCCTGACACTCCTTACATCACGGAGGTACACTAGTGACTGAAAGAAAGAAATCTTGTGCCTGACCTGTGGTGGCGCAGTGGATAAAGCATTGACCTGGAAACACTGAGGTCGCCAGTTCAAAACCCTGCACTGGTCTGGTTAAGGCACGTGTGGGAGTTGATGCTTCCAGCTCCTACTACCCCCTTTCTCTCTCTCTCTCTCACTCTGTGTCTCCTCTCTAAAATGAATAAAATAAAAAGAAGTTTAAAAAAAAAAAGAAATCTTGAAGACTAAAGAGCGTGTTGTTTTGTTTTAGCTGTTTTTAACATTACTTCTTAAAACCTGCTCAAATATAGCCATCTCTTGCATGATCCTCAGGACTCCCTAAGCCCCAAATGCTTTTGCAGAGGCTCCAAGTTGAGTCAGCACATTTTCTGATTGCAGATGGGTAACTGGAAAAACTGAGGTTTTGCACAATCCCATAAAGATCAGATGATGCCCTCAGTTTGTCTTTGTGAGCATGGGAAAACATTCTCCCTCTCAGATTACCAGCCCTCCACACCCTCCTGCGTGCACGAAGGCGCACACACACACACACACACGAGTTTACTTTATCTCTTCTGGTTACCTGGTACCCAAAAACCTCAAGGAGTATACTGATAAAATGCAGTGACTAAAAGTCAAGATTTTTCTTACTCTCTATAAAACTGACCCAAAGAAACCCCCTGATAAAATGACCTGGAAAAGAAAGTCACTACAAATCCATTCAGATACTAAGCAGTGTCTCTTCTGTGCTCATCTTCTAGCCCCAATCCTAAATCTGTTGCAAAGTCACTCTAAATACTAAATAGAAACTGATTATTTTTAAGTAAAACCCACTACAATCTAATGAAACAAACATAAAACATCCCCCCAAAAAAACTCACATTTCTGAAAAACACTCTCCTATTTTAAGAACCACTTGTTACTGCCTGACCAGGTGGTGGTTCAGTGGATAGAGCATCGGACTGGGATGCGGAGGACCCAGGTTCGAGACCCCGAAGTCGCTAGCTTGAGCGCAGGCCCATCTGGCTTGAGCAAAAGCTCACCAGCTTGGACCCAAGGTCGCTGGCTTGAGCAAGGGGTTACTCAGTCTGCTGAAGGCCCGCGGTCAAGGCCCATAAGAGAAAGCAATCAATGAACAACTAAGGTGTCGCAACAAAAAACTGATGATTGATGCTTCTCATCTCTCTCCGTTCCTGACTGTCTGTCCCTATCTATCCTTCTCTCTCTCTATTCTTCTCTCTGACTCTCTCTCTGTCCCTGTAAAAAAAAAAAAAAAAAAAAGAACTGCTTGTTACTTAATAATTGAGTTCAGTAGGCTATAATATCAATATACAAAAAATCAATGATATTTCTATAGACTAGGGGTCCTTGGGTTTCAAGTCTCAACACACACATTTTGAGTTTACAACACTCACTCTCATAAAAACTTTAAAAAATTGAGCCTGAGTGTTTCAGCTTACACCTTTAGGTCTTATTTACAGACTGCATGGGCAAACTAAAGTTTGGTTGCACATGGCGGAAGAATACACAGTAACATGGCATACGAGTAAAGGAGTTGGCATCCCCCAGTACGCTTACCTACTCCATTTTTCACTGTTAAAAGCTCAAGTGTTCCGTTTGTGGTAGGGTAGGGTGTGTTTTGACTTACAACAAAATTTGGGTTATATCACTGTCATTGGAACAGAACTGTGTCATAACCCTAGGACCCCTAGCAATTGTACTAGCAATGAACAATCTAAAAATGCAATGAACAATTTCATTTATAATAGCATTAAAAATAATTTATTCCTAAGTATTTTAACAAAAAAGATTGAAAATACATTGCAAACTATAAAACACTGTTGAAGTAAATTAAAGAGAGTCTAAATAAATGGAAAGGCATTCCATATTCATGGATGAAAGATTTTATATTGTTACATTGCAATACTCCCCAGATTGATGTAGATTCAGTTTAATCTCTATCAAAATTCCAAGTGCCTTTTTTTGCAGAAACATTCATATGGAAGTGCAAGAGATCCTGACAATCAAAATTATCATAAAAAGGAACAGGAGGAGAATTCATACTTCCCAATTCAAAACTTCCTACAAAGCTACAAGAACCAAAACAGTACAGTACTGGTATAAGAAAGACATATAGATCAGTAGAATAGAATTTAGAGTCCAGAAATAAACCATTACATAATGGCCAATTGACTTGTAAAAAGGATGCTAAGACAATTCAATGGGGAAAGAATAGTCTTTTCAACAAATGGTAGTGAACAATTTGAAAGCCACATGCAAAAAAATGAAGTTGGACCCCTACCTCATACCATATACAAAAATTAGTTCAAAATGGATTAAAGGCCTGGATGGAAGAGCTTAAACTATTAAATTCTTAGAAGAAAATGGTTTCTTAGATATGACTATAAAAACAAAGCAACAACAACAAAAAAGAGATAAACTGAACTTTGTCAAAATTAAAACATTTCTGCTTCAAAGGTTACTGCCAAGAAAGTAAAAAGCCAACTCACAGAATGGAAGAAAATACTGCAATTCATGTAGCTGATAAAGGAGTAGTATCCTAAATGCATTAAGCACTCTTACAATTCTATAAGAAAAAGACAAATAGCCAATTAAAAGTGGGCAATGGACCTAAATAGACTTTTCTCAAAAGATATACAAATGGCCAATAAGCACATGAAGGGACACTCAACTTCATTAGTCATTAGGGAAATGCAAATCAAAACCACAATGAGAGGCCCTGCTGGTTGGCTCAGTGATAGAATGTTAGCCCAGCATGTAGAAGTCCTGGGTTCAATTCCCAGTCAGGGCACACAGGAGAAGCTACCATCGGCTTCTCCACCCCTTCTCCTCTATTTTTATCTATCTCTCTCTTCCCCTCCCACAGCCAGGGCTCAAATGGTTCGAGCAAAGTTGGCTCTGGGCGCTAAGGATGACTCCATGGCCTCACCTCAGGTGCTAAAATAGCTCGATTGCCAAGCAACAGAGCAGCAGCCCAGATGGGCAGAACATTGCACTGTAGGGAGCTTGCTGGATGGATCTCGGGTCAGAGCACATGTGGGAGTCTATCTCTGCCTCCCTGCCTCTCACTAAATAAAATTAAGAAAAAACAACCCACAATGAGATACCACTTCATACCTACTAGGGTAGCTATAATTAAAAAGAAATAACGAATAGTAACAAGAGTTAGAAAGGATATGGAGAAACTGAAAATCTCAAATTCAGTTGGTGGTGGGAATGTAAAATGGTACAACCACTTTGGAAAAGAGTTTGGCAGTTAAAAATAGTTACCATATGACCCAGTATTCCTCTGCTAGGTATATACCCAAGAGAACTGAAAACACATGTCCACACAAAAACATGTACACCAGTATTCATAGCAGCATTATTTATAATAGCCAAAAGGTAGACACAGTCAAAATGTCCAACAACTGATGAATGAATAAACAAAATGTGGTATACCATAAACGGAATGCAATTTGACCACAAAAAAGAATGAAATACTAATGTAATGCTACATCATGAATGAACCTAGAAGAATTGTGCTTAGTTGAAGCCAGATGTGAAAGGCCACAGTGCGTATGATTTCACTTACACAGAAGGTCCAGCACAGGGAAATCCATAGAGACAAAAAATAGATAAATGTTTTCTGGGGAATGTACCCAGTGGGGAATGGAGAGTGGCTGCTAATGGATACAGGGTTTCTTTGTGAAGCAATGAAAATGTTCTGGAAGTAGGCACAGTCAGGGTTATAGTCGTGTGAATACACTAAAAACCACTAAGTTGTACACTTTAAAGGGGTAGATTTTATGATACGTGAGTTATATCTCAATTCTTAAATATTTAAAAAGAACCATTTGTTTCAGCAATAAATGTTCCTAAGGAGAAATGGAATAATATGCATTCCCTAAATATCATCAGCAAAGGTTAGTTTTCCCAAGATCAGGACACATGTTCTCAGCAGCTTTGCATTTTTTTCCAGATATGTTACTATACAAAGTTAACAAAATGATTTTTGCAAAAACTGGCTATGATCACCCTATCCTGACACCTTAACTATTTCAACTTTTTCCAAGTTCCTTTTCAGTCCATACACGTGCATATTTATACCTATCTATAATCTATACAAAATAATCTACATAAATCTTCCCATATTGCTAGATGGCCTTCAAAATTATCATTAAATCGTTGTAATTAGTTGATCTCTAGAATTTCCTTAACCCTTCCCAATCTATGCCCTGCCTGGAAGTGTTAAGATATTTTTCCCCAATTTTTCACTACATATAATGCTGCAATATACATACAACATGAAAAGCCAACACAGCTCTTTTCTTTCCTCAAATTATATCCCTGAATTAAAACTTTCAGGGGGAAAAAAATTACTGAACCTAAGGACATTTTTATGACTCCTAGTCACCTTCAAAAAGTATTACAACTTTACATTGCTATAAGCAACAAAATACTTGTTATATTAGACATTACCATTTTTTCTGCTTTTGATGTAATCAGTGCTAAAAGATTTTATCGGGGTAATTTGAGATCTTCCTTTTAGTCTTCAAACTTTGGTTATTCAAGGGCATGAGCTTGCTCTATTTCTCTTAACTCTGTTGTCGTTTTCAGTCACTTTTAGTTAAGGAAAATGAAGAATTTTTTTAAACTCAATCTTCCTACTCTAAGGCAGGTATAACAGGTAATTGATTGTTCTGTTTTCCTTAAAAATATATATGCTTGTGGCCATCTTGTCAAGTAACAGCAACTGCTGGAAAAGTAAACAGAGCCTAGATTTCTATCATAATAAATGAAAAAACCTACATTAGACACTTTCAAAATTTCAACTTCCATAACAACTATGAGCACATGCGGCCCAAGGTTTCGCTCTTAGCTAGCAACCTCTAGAGAAAGACCAAGAACAATGAAGAGCCTCTAGAATTACCATGATAAAAATAATGGTTAACTGAGCACTGAGTGCCAGGTACTACTTGAAGCATTTTTATATTCATTATCACATCAATTCAAACTAAGTATCCTATAAATTAGAAAATATCCCATGAGCATCGTCCAATTGTAACAGGTTCAATCCCTGGTCAGGGCACATACAGGAATCAACCAGTGAATGCTTAATAAGTGGAACAATAAATTAATGTTTCTCTCTCTCCATAATCAATAAAAATAAAAATATAGTAAAGAAAAAAGGGGGAAAACCTGAGGTTTAAAGAGGATAAATTACTTGTCCAAAGTAGAACCAGGAAGGGCACATTTTTCTTATCTTTCCATTAGCAGGTGGTCTCCCCCCACAGCATGTGAAAACAAAAAGAGAAACATTCCCACCTGACCTGTGATGGCACAGTGGATAAAGCGTCAACCTGGATTGCTGAAGTTGCCAGTTCAAAACCCAGGGCTTGCCTGGGAAAGGCATATGTGAGAAGCAACTATTTCTCTCTCACTCCTCAAAAATCAATAAAATAAAATATTTTTTAAAAAGAGAGAGACATCCCACCTAGGTCTCACAGCAAGGGGGATATAAAGTATGAAGTGAGGATCTCACCATTATTACAGCAGCATTTATGATCAATGGTAGTGCTAACGTAAAATAGAGGGAGGATTAGCTCCCCCATTATCTCCATCAACCAATCCCTAAGCCAGGCTAATAAACATATCCTCTCTATAGGATTTGTGATTAGCCCCTTAGCTCTGCCTCCTAAGCCTACCACCCCTCTAAACCCTCCAAGCAGACATTCTGGGGTTGCCAGTATATGTGATGGTGAAAGAGTCTCTCCCTTTCTGTGCTGGTAGGATTGCGGGATCTTGCTTGCGTATTTTCAGAAAAAGAAGATGAAAAGACAATATTAAATTAAATTGTATTCAACCGACTTCAAGGTATTTAGTTTAACAAATATTCCGCATATGCCAACAAATCTTACAGAAATTGAAGTTTATTACCAATAAAATATATATATTTAGAGAAAAAGATCCTTCAGAAATATGCTACTTTATATGTAACTAAACATCTAATTCAGTGGTTCTTAACCTGGGTTCTATCGAACCCTAGGAGTTCGATGAGTCGGTCTCAGGGGTTCGGAGAAGCCTCTGCTGCGGAGGCCAGAATAAAGTAATACCGTTAATTTGTTGTGAGTTCATGCACTTCGTTGGTTTTGTTCTTTGAGCAAGGTGATATTCATGCATGGCTCATTTTGTGCACCAATAAAAAAACATATACCTATGTCTTGAATTTGGAAAAAAAAATCATATTTTATTTATCACTAAAGAAGGGTTCGGTGAATGCACATATGAAACTGTTGGGTTCGGTACCTCAAAAAAGGTTAAGAACCACTGATCTAATTAGAGTCCAGGGATTTGTTCATAAAAGTTTAAGTAGTTCAAGAGCAAATAAAACCATAAAATATTATGTTGGCTCAGCTTTTTTTTTTTTTACAGGGACAGAGAGAGAGTCAGAGAGAGGAATAGATAGGGACAGACAGACAGGAACAGAGATGTGAGAAGCATCAATCATTAGTTTATTCATTGCCATTGCGACACCATAGTTGTTCATTGATTGCTTTCTCACATGTGCCTTGACCGCGGGCCTTCAGCAGACCGAGCAACCCCTTGCTGGAGCCAGCGACCTTGGGTCCAAGCTGGCAAGCTTTTGCTCAAGCCAGATGGGCCCGCGCTCAAGCTGGTGAGCTCGGGGTCTCGAACCTGGGTCTTCTGCATCCCAGTCCAACGCTCTATCCACTGTGCCATCGCCTGGTCAGGTGGCTCAGCTTATTTTGTAGGCTTTCCTGGTTAATGATATTTTAAATTGTGTTTAGATTTGCTAGTAAAATTAACTGATCCCCCATTGTTTGGAATTATTTAGAATTTAAATAATTCTTAAAAACTTTTTTATTGATTGATCTAAGAGAGAGAGAGAGAGAGAGAGAGAAAGAGGGACATCAATCTGTTCCTGTATGTGCCCTCACCTGGGATCAAATCGGCAACCCCTGCGCATTGGAACGACACTTTAACCATGTTATCCTGCCACAGTCAGAATTTAAGTAATTCTGAAGGCCCTTTGTGGGAGGGGGCAGGTGGTATGTAATCGCCCCTCCCCACCAAAAAAGAACAAGATAAAAAGCAGAACAAAGTATGTATTTTCCCATTTTGTCGAGATCACACTAAATCAGAGCCTACCTATTGTGTCTCCAGACCTAGAAGGCTACGCTCAGGCTTCTGGGATGCTATTAACACAAATAACCTCCAAAAATCAAACATGATTCTCTTGAAGAATTTAGGTTACATTATGAAAACCCTGGAAAAAAGAGCAGATAGAGGCACGAATGAGACACATGCTTCAAGTGCTCTGACAAATATTTCCATGGAA
Source organism: Rhynchonycteris naso (assembly GCA_037038555.1). NCBI lineage: Eukaryota > Metazoa > Chordata > Mammalia > Chiroptera > Emballonuridae > Rhynchonycteris > Rhynchonycteris naso. The sequence continues at coordinate 240,197,696 of CM072999.1, read as the reverse complement.
ATTTTACAGACTTGTATATGAATAAAAGTTAAAAAGAGTCAAAAAAGTTGCAGCCATCATCCCAAACCCAATCTTTATTACTCTCATCGAGGAAACAACCAAAAATAAAGCACAATTCAGGGATATCCAAAACAAGTCAACACACACACAAAAAAAACAAGTCAACACAAAAGAAATATCTGACATTTAACTACCTGAGGCTTCAAGAAATCTATATATTTCCTAAAATACCCACCTAGTCTGATCTTAGCAGAGTAAAAAACTCAACTGAAGTAAGCTAAAATAAGCTCACACATTGAGACTTATTTTCTAAGTAATAAAATGCCTGTCAAAGATGTCTTGAATTCAGGATATCAAAAATATTGACAAGAAAATCAATGGCAAACCTGAATATCCACTTTTCCAGTGATGCAGATCATTTCAGTGATGCAGGTACCTTTAACTTGGGACCAGAAGTCCTGGAGTGGTAAGAACTCCAGTATAGAGTCAGTCCAGGGACATGGGTTCCAGTCCTGTTGATGGGACTAACTAGGTGGGTAGCCCTAAACAAGTCACTTAACAAGTCTTCGCAGGGCTGACTTTCCTAAGGTTGAACAGACTAATGTTTCCTAAACTCACCTAATCATAAGAATTACTTGGGGGTAACTGTTAACAGCCTGGATTCCAAGCCTCCTTCCCTTGAGATTCTGGAATGTTCAGGAGTTCCCTAAGTGCTGCCTAGGAACTTATACTTAGTAAGTGATCCAAGTGAGGGGCCAGTACCACCACGTTTTCTTGGTGGGCATCACTGGAGTTTCTGCCTTGGCTGTGCAGCCGCAATGAATCCAAGTTCAAAAACTGGCAACTTTGAAAGATATTACCAAAAGACTATAAAAATCAGTCAAAAATATCCAGAGCCTGACCAGGCGGCGGTGCAGCGGATAGAGCGTCGTCAGACTGGGATGCAGAGGACTCAGGTTCGAAACCCTGAGGTTGCTGGCTTGAGTGCAAGCTCATCCAGCTTGAGCAAGGGCTCAGAGGCTTGAATGCAGGGTCGCTGGCTTGAGCCCAAAGGTCGCTGGCTTGAAGCTCAAGGTCGCTGGCTTGAGCCCAAGGTCGCTGGCTTGAGCAAGGGGTCACTTGCTCTGCTGGAGCCCCAGGGTCAAGGCACATATGAGAAAGTAATCAATGAACAGCTAAGATGCCACAATGAAGAACTGATGCTTCTCATCTCTCTCCCTTCCTGTCTGTCCCTGTCTGTCCCTCAATCTCTCTGTCTCTGTTACAAAAAAAATTTTAAAACCCAGAAAATTACCAAGTCTATGAAAGTGCTCAGAGCAGCAAAATATGCCCGAGCTGAGAGGAAACTGAAACCAGTTCAAGTGTATGGAACAGGATCTTCCGTTCTGTAGGAAAAGGCTGATGTTAAGACAAGAATAAATACTTTCTTCTTCATGTGTCCTCAGACAGAGGGCTTTGCAGTGCTATCCATTCCTCAGTTGCTAAACAGATGACTAGTGGAGGTGGCTGCACTCACAGCAGCCAGGAAAGAAGCTAAAATTGTTGGAATTGTGATAAAATTAAGGGTATGCTTCACAGAACTCATCCTGGTCAGTTTCTGGTGACAATCAAAGAAGTGGGGAGAAAACCTCCTACTTTTGGAGATGCATCAGTCGTTGCCCTGCAATTATTAAATTCTGGACATGAATTTGATGAAGGATCTATCATCTTTAACCGATTCAAGTCTGTCATCTTCTACATGACAGAAGGAAAGCCCTTCTTTTCCCTTAATACCATTCGCTGCAAGTGTTGAGAGCATGAGTATAGTGTCTAGGACAGTAGTTCTTAACCTTTTTTGAGGTACTGAACCCACCAGTTTCATATGCGCATTCACCGAACCCTTCTTCAGTGATAAATAAAATTTTTTTTTTTCCAAATTTAGTTCTGCCGGTGCGAGACTGGAGTTGCTCAACTTGGCAGATAGGACGCTGACTCCCATCCCGTTCCGTGATACATGTGAATCCACGTTGTACATATTTGTCCGACCACTTTCTGTTTTTGCTCGACATATTTAGTATGGATTAAAATATTAAGAAAGAACACACCACGTACGACTACGACAGCCGTTGACTACTGCGCGCACTAAATTCCCTGCAGCACTGGTTGGCCAAGCAATGTAACGTGATCCTCTGCAGCAAGTGATGGCCAAGCGGGGCGTGTCATCACGACTTTACACAAGTGTGTCTTTACCTCCACGGCAGAGGCTTCTCCGAACCCCTGAGACCGACTCATCGAACCCCTAGGGTTCGATAGAACCCAGGTTAAGAACCACTGGTCTAGAACAACACTGGTAGTGACATGCTGCAGAATTACCAGGAATACAATTCAGCCAACATCCTCTCCTCTGTGAAGGAATCTGCTACAAGTGAGCAAAGTGCCAGGATGATGGCCATGGACAATGTGAGCGAGAATGTGTCTGACCTGATCAGCAAATTGACTTTGACTTTCAGCTGTACCCACCAAGCTGTCATCACAAAGAAATTGATTGAAACATCTCTGGAGCTGCAGCTTTAAATTAATAAAAATCAAGTTTCATCCTCAAACAAGAGGTAAAAAAGGAAAATTCAGCCAGCTGATTTTGTTTTTAGCTTACTTCTGTCCTAGTCAGAAGAAATTATTGATCCATTGTTTGAATTTCTAATGACAGCAAGATATTTGTAAATTATCTTACAATAACCAAATTACAATAAGAAAAAAAAGTGATCCAAGTACTAATATTTATCATCTGGTAAGTTTTGCAAACACTAGACTAGGTGATCCTTCAGCTGTCTGTCCTTCCAGTTCTGATTCTATATATACTATGTGGATATTTCATAAGGTACTGCATAAGGTGTTTTAAAAACACGCACATTTATAAAAGTTAACATGAGTTATCAGACAAAATTAATAAACATTTAAGATCATAGAAACAAATACGCCTAATCCCAACCCCCAACACCATTCATTCCTTGTTCCTTTAAACACCAATAAAAGCATCCTCCTAGATACTGAGCAAGTGGAATACTTTATTAGGTGGAAGAAAAAAAAGTTGTTTAATATTAAACTCAGCACATTAATATGGAAAGACTTGTGTTAGAGGAAGAAAGAATTGTACACCTAATGTTTTAAGTGAAAATTATACATTGCATTTTTCCCTTAAAGAACATTACCTGATGATTCCTAAATAAGAAAAAGCTAGGAAACAGTCTGGCTAAGTCTCTAGCAGCTATTAACACTGCATGCTCTGTAACACTGGAATGCAACTGTTACAAAGCTAAAAGTAAACAACACAAAACAAAGGAACAATAACTGGTTCCTAACCTTCAGGTTCAACCATGTGGACAACTTAGGTGGCTTTGGGTCCCCCCTAATCTTTACTTCGGAAGGTTTCATCAGGTAAATGAAAGCCTCTAGAATGCTTTCTACACACAAAGGTAGCAAACTTTAGTTTTTCCTTTCGATACACTGTTTTGCTGTAGACTGTTTTTCTAAAATTCTCATGATCTTCTAGTGGGACTTACTTCCTCTTACTGAGATCTATGAGTAACAAAGCTAACAAAGGAAAAGGAGAAGCCTGATTGAAAGAGCACAGAGGGGCAGAGCCCCAAAGGATGCTCATTAGCAAACAATTATCACACAGGTGGCTACAAAAAAAATTATTAAAACCCTAAACTGAATTTGAGTCAGCCCTGCAACACAAACAGATAAGAAGCTAAGAGTAAAACATTACTGCATACTTTAGCTCTTAGGAAAAACAGTGTGGAGTGGCCCACTAATGCTGCACACACCAGTACGCTGGGTTACTATAAAACATGTTCGAAATGAATCTTGATGCTTGACAGGGAAATACTGGAAATATAACTCGGTAGATTTAGGGATCACACAGGCCAAAAGGTGATTTGCTTTAATGGCAGAAGTGGAGACAGCAACTGTTACGTACAACATCACAGAAGCACTGAGTTTAAAGCCAGATATATGTTTAAATACATTTCTGGGACTGTTGCCCAAGAAGCTCTGAAGCAACGTTTCAACCAAACCTCACAATCAATTGAAATAGAAATGTAAAATCAGGATCCGAGCGAGGGCCAGCATAATAGTGTGGTTAAGAGCACAAAGTTTGGCTGTCACACGGACCTGAGTTAAAACCCCAAATCAACAAATTACTGTGTGACCTTGAACAAATCATTTAACCTAAGCCTCAATTTCATCATTTGTAAAACAGAGATACTGCTTCACTCAGCTATTATGAAATTTAAACAAGGTAATTTTGTGTAAGGCATTCATCCCTGTACTTGGCACAGAGTAAATAAGCAATAATAATAAACGAACTATAAAATAAACATGATCACTGTCTTCCAAACTCAACTGACGCTAAGTTTCCTGGTAGCCAGACAAAAGTTCTAATCATTAGGAAAAGAAATATTCACATGGACTTATTTATACAAAGGTAGCTTTTCATTTCTTTACACATTACAGGAATTTCCCCCCTCCTTAGCAAAGAATAACTCAGACTAACGACATACAACTACATACAGGCAAGGTTTCAATGCAGACATTGTTAATTAGGAAGGGTTATTTTCAGTGAGATCTGGATTAATGACCTAACCAGTATTGGGAAGTTAATAGTTGGTATTGTAAGGAGAATGAGGGAAAGAGAGGAATAAAAAGCCTTCAAACCAACCCACACTCCAGCGTTCAATAGAGAAAACAACAGTAGACTGTTCACATTGTTTCATAATTGAATTAGAAAATGAAGAAGAAAAAAAACCAGGAGAAAGAAATGTTAACTCATACAGAAGAGAGAACTAACACAGTAAGATTAAAGTGATCAAACTCATCCAAAAAACATCAAGAAAAGAGAGGTGAAAAATCAATTATTCCCATAGTTAAGTAACACCCACTCACTCTATCCTTTTCAGATCAGGACTTAAATTTCCCATTTGCAACTGTCCTTGCCCACTCTTCCAAACATTCCCCTAGCCTGAATGTACACTGCTCTGGTTAAGGACAAAAATAAAATCTTGTCTTTTTCTAGAATTCACGAGAAAAGATTCCTAATTATTTAAGGGACACATTTCCAAAATACTCTAAGAGGTAATTTGGGGGTGGGGAAGTTCCTCACGAAAATAAATCAGTCATAGGAAAATTGTTCAAGGACAATCAAAAACAAGTATCAAAATAAAAATGCAAATCTTGAAATTTTGAATTAGGAGCAGGATTAATGAGTTGGAAAGTACAGAACTAAATTCTCAAAGAAAAAAACCACATCAGTGAAAAGGCTTCCACAGGGAGTACACACTGCCATCAATCCATCAGTGGATGTGCAAAAATTCTGAATGATAATAATAACAAACAACACAGAATAAATTATTTGTATCAATATTGGGAAATTTAGCAACAGAAAGAAAATAAAGTATTTCATAGGCATTTTCAAGCATTTAAAGATATCTTTCTGTGTTACAAATATTACTGCCAAATGAAAAAAGAGCCTGATTAGATGGTCCAATTAACAACTTAGCAGTGAAAGAATAAGGACATGGCCAAAAGAAGCTCTGTCACCTAGCGATAATAGACATTTTCCTTTTACTGTTTAATAACCCAGAAGAATCTCCTTCTGCTTTTAAATGCAAATTACCCATCCCAGAAGCCCATTCTGCTCTATTCCTTTATCTGAAAATTACTGCAGTGTGATCCTGTTCCAGAGAGGACCCCATTCAGGCAGGAAAATGGAATCAGGACAACCACACACTCTGTAAGTACGTGGAGATCATCACATCCAGTGAGCTGTCACCCTTACACATAGTCTTTTTCAGTGGACAGACCATTATCTGTGATCAAAATTCTATTTGAAAAAGGAAAACTTAGTTTTGAGGACATTCAGGTCTTTAAAGTTTATATAGACACTTGGCTATCCGCATATGCACAAGCATCACAGCGATTTAAAAACTCAGCGTCCCTTGGTACTCAAATAATGGCACAAGCTACTTACTGGAAACATTTTAAAGGAAGAACTTCAGCAACCGTAGTATGAGTTGTGATTTAGTTGTATGTTACATGGTAAAACAAACAAAAATACCAGGATGCAAGAAAGGTGAGCACCTCAGACTCTGCACTTCTCTTCCCTGTTAAAGTTCCCCAGAACGGAGAATGCTGACTGAAATTTAATGTACCAGGTGATCAGGGTTAAAAAGAACACTTTTACACCAGAAAAATTCAAGAAATAAATATACCATAATAGAGGGATTCATCCCATTGTTAAAGGCTCAAGTTTTCTGCCAATATAACACTAGGTTGGGAAATTTTTATTCGTTGTCGCTGAAACAGGGAAGAACACTAGACAAGATAGGGCCTCATAAAAGGTTAACTTACCTCTAGTCTTTCCAAGTTGTATACTAAAGAACTTCAGTATTTAAAAAACCCTAAGGCCTGTCACATACAAATGAGTGTGTGTGTGTGTGTGTGTGTGTGTGTGTGTGTGTGTCACTTGTTTTATCCCATTCCCTATCACCAAAGGCAGACCTCCACATTCCTCCGTCACAGGACAACCAGAAACCCGCTACTGAAAACACACTTCCAATCTCTGAAACATCAATGAATGTTTAAGGAGGAGAAAAGGATTGTACTGGGTTTAGAAAAGCTATTTAAATGTTTTCCAACTGCCTGCAATTAGTACATGTCAACCAAATGGCATAGCATGGCATTAGCTGCCCCCTCCTTTCTTCCACCCACTCAGAACCCAGGCGATGAATGCAGCAGAGCACTCAAGCCCACAGAGCCAAGGAGAGGATCATGCACAGAAAATAGGAAGCCTGCATTTTTGATATGGGAAAAGCAAGTGATGACAGTCTTGTGCTTTTAAAGAACCTAGAAGCGCTTACTAGTTCAGCCCATCCCCAAATCCAAGCCACCCTTTCAACTTTGCAATTAAAAGAAAGGAGAAATTCCGGTCAACTCGCCTTGGGGGGTTGGTCTGAGGGCTGAGGACTCAAGCAGGGAGAAGGCTGGAGAGAGAGAAAGAGCAAGCCAATGAAAGATACCAAAATTTCCCACCTTTCTTAAATTCTTCCAGCATAGCGTCCAACTTGGTGTCATTGAAAACAAAGTGCAAGGGGTGGTTATAAAATTTAGTGATGGTTTTCAGGGGAGTACAGTCATCTGGATCCACGAAGGCCAAATCTTTGACAAAGAGGAGGTCCACGATGTTGGAGCGCTCCCCCTCGAACACTGGAATGCGAGTGTAGCCGCTCTCCATGATCTCCGACATGGTGTTGAAGTCCAGAATGGCTTCACCGGTGATCATGAAGCAGTCCCGGAGGGGAGTCATCACGTCCTCCACCGTCTTGGTGCGGAGCTCCAGCGCCCCTTGGATGATGTTCAGCTCTTCTTTAACGAGGTCATTGTAGGGGTCTGTGACCCGGAGCATCTCCAGCAGTTTTTCCCGGTTATAAACTGTGCCTATCTCCTGGCCCAGGACGCAGTCCAGCAGCTTGCTGACTGGGTAAGAAGCGGGGAAGGTCATCATCATGAAAAACTTGGTGAGGAAGATGGTGTTGGCCCCTACAGCCAGGCCGTGCCGGGAGCAGATGGCCTGGGGCACGATCTCCCCGAAGATGACGATGCCGATGGTGGAGACCACCACCGCCACGAGGCCTGAGCCGGCGATGTCGTCGAGCAGGATGGTGAGCGTGGTGTTGACCAACACGTTGCCCAGCAGCAGCGAGCACAGCAGGTAGTTGCCCTGCCTGCGCACGGGCTCGATGCGCTTGGCGTAATTCTTCTCCTTCTCTGTGCCGCAGTTCTGCACGATGCGCAGCTCCATCGGGTCCAGGGCCATAAGCCCCAGGTTGAGGCCGCTAAACATGCCCGACAGGCACAGGAGCAGCGAAATAAAGATCACCTGCAGCCAGAAGGGAAGCAGGAACTTCTTCTCCTCGCCCACGATCATTTTGGTGTCCTCGCCGTCGTGGTAAATCCAGGTGGTCTCAGCCCACGGAGGCGGCGGGAGCCCGGCCACCCCCGAGCCGCCCTTGCCCCCGACGGTGCCACCCGCAGATCCCGGGCCGCCGGCGCCCAGGGCTGGCGTGGACAGCGATGTGCACAGGTAATAGGACTTGCTCTTCTCCATCTTGCGCAGCGGTTTGATCTCGATCTCAATGATGCCCGATGTACGGCGGTTGAGAATGATATGGGGCAAGATGATGATATCCGAAGTGCGGATGCCGCAGCGCTGGGGGCCGCTGTCCGGCTCTGGCGGCGCGGGGCCCCCTAGCCCGCGCTCGCCAGGGCTGTGGCGCCGCCGCTCGTGCTCGGTAAAGGCGATGCGGGACCACGTCTCGTTGTTGATGTTCTGCCCGTACACCCGCAGCTTGACCCGAGTCCGCTCGCTCACCCGCAGCGCCCCCCCTTCCATGAAAGACACGTCGTTCGTGTCCTCCAGCCGCAACCCGATAATCACTGTCTCCTCGTTCTCGCCCGCCGCGGCGCAGCCTCCTGCGCCGCACCAGCAGCTCAGCAGTAGCAGCGGCAGCAGCCGTTCCGCCGCTGCCTGCAGTAACCCCCGGCCGCGGGCGCTGAGGCTGCGGCGAGCCGCCATCTTCCAAGTGGGCAGTGCGGCGGATGCCTGCCCGCCCGCCATCTTTACTTCGGGTTCACAAGCGCCACAGCCAATCATAGGGTGGCTGCTCCAGCTGCGGCTTCATCCTTCCCAACCCGCGGCGCGAGTGCAAGCACCGGCCCCTTGAGCGAGATTGCAACGGAGCGCCTGTACCGAGCGCTCAGCAGTCCGCCTCCCTGACTGACACTGACTCAGCCAGCTAAGGAACCTGGAGGCTCGCGGGTGGTGGGAGAGGGAGGGGCAAGCGCCAGCCGCTACCGCGAGAGGCAGGCGGGCCAGCCAGTCATGAGAGCGCACCCGCCCTCCCAGCCAGGGGGCTGGAATGGGGGTGTGGTCATGAGCCGAGCCGCGGGCCAATGGCAAGGTAAGTGGGTGGGGAGATGGGGGCCACGATCCTCCTCAGCACGCCAAGTTTCCAACTGAAAGGCGCGTGACTCTTGTGTATGTGTGAGGGAGGAGGTGTGGCCAGCTGGGGCCCGAGAGCCAGTCACAGGTGAGGACTGTACAAAAGGGGGCGGGGCCTTCCGTCCGGCTGCCAATGAAAAGGGCAACCGCAGGTTCGCGGTTCCCTGAGGATCCTCCGTAGTAGAAACTAGCAGTTGATTTGGCCAGATTGGACAAATGTCCTGTGGCGCGAGGCGGCCGGTTTCTCGCTGCACTGCATTGGCAGCTCCCCAGTGCTCGCCGCCGGTGAAGAGAGGGCTGCTCCTTCCTGCCCAAGGAGCCCGAGAAGCCCACTAGGTACGGTTTAATATGCACATTATCCCAAAATGAAGCCGAGGCGCCGGCCGCGCCCTCCTTCTCTAGTTGTGGGACCCGCTCGGCCTGAGACTGGCGTAGGCTGGGTGGGTGGCTCTAGTATCGCACCGACTGGGTCTCCTGGAGCATCTATCTCCCTTGTCCCTAAGGGTCGCCGGCACTCTACAGCTCGCGGTCACGTGCTGCCACCTGCAGGCCGCCTGGGTGCTCTGCAACACTTTCCAACCCAGCTGTTCCTCAAACCTCAAAGGGTGTGTGGGACATGGGGTTAGAGCAGTAGTTCTTAACCTTTTTTGAGGTACCGAACCCACCAGTTTCATATACGCATTCGCCAAACCCTTCTTTAGTGATAAATAAAATATTTTTTTTCCAAATTCAAGACATAGGTATATGTTTTCTTACTGGTGCACAAAATGAGCCGTGCATGAACATCACCTTGCTCAAAGAACAAAACCAACAAAGTGCATGAATTCACAACAAATTACGGTATTACTTTATTCTGGCCTCTGCGGCAGAGGCTTCTTCGAACCCCTGAGACCGACTCATCGAACCCCTAGGGTTCGATAGAACCCAGGTTAAGAACCACTGGGTTAGAGTTAAGGAATTTCCCCATCTTCCAAATAATAAAAATCTACTCATATTCTTGCTGAAAGCGTATATTCCATGGGCCCCATTTCATGCTTACTGAAATGGTAGGACCCAGATGTCTATTTCTAACAGGCATCCAGGCAAGTTTGGGATATGGGAGGGGGTAGTAAGCAGATACATGAAGGCTCCTTCTTTTCTTTTCCAATTTATTGATTGATTTGAGAGAGAGAGAGCAAGACATAAACATCAATCTGTTCCTGTATGTGCCCTGACCGAGGATTGAACTTGCAACTTTTGCGTATCAGGACCGTGCTGTAACCACCCGAGCTGCCCCCGCCCCGCACCCCCGGACATGAAGGCTCATTATTAATCACACGGACCAAACCCCACTAGGTTCAGCCATTGCTCAGGAGAAGAAAATCCTGAAGACCTAGCTTCCCAGGATTCCCAAGCCCACTGCCTGTGGAGGAGATATTAGTAACAGAGTAACTGACAAATTCATCTTTCTTTTCTTTTTTAAAAATTTTTTTTGTATTCTGCCAGCACAGACAAACGTTCCCGATTAATTTCTGCTGGGGATGGTTGTAGTGGCCTCCTAACTGGTCTGTCCTCTTGTATACCTTCCTTCCCCCTTCCTTCTCAACCCAGCAGCCAGTGGGCTTGTTAAATCAAGGGGTGGGGGAGAGCTTGTCAAACCTACAAGCTTTCACTTCCTCCTTTGAAATTCTACTCTGGCCTTCCCATCTCATCGGATGGCCACAGTACCTACATTCTTTGACAAGGCTCTAGAGAGTCTGCTCCCTCCTTTGACTTTTCTGACCTCCTTACCTGCTGCTCCAGACAGATCCTCCTACCCATTTCTCACCCTCTCCAGGATGCTCCCCTGGGAGCCTGCGCACTTGCTGTTTCCTGTACCCGGGACTCTCCTCCCCCCAGATGTCAGCATAGTCCCTTACTTAATTCACCTTCTTCAAGACTACTCAAAGGTCACCTTATCTTTCCTTTCCTTTTAAAGATTTTTAAAAATAATTTTATTGATTTTTAGAGAGAGAAAAAGGGGGTGGAAAGGAGCAGGAAGCATCAACTTGTAGTAGTTGTTTCCCATCTGTGCCTTGACCAGGTAAGCCTGGGGTTTCCAACCACAAACTCAGCATTCCAGATTGAATGCTTTACTCACTGCGCCACCACAGGTCAGGCTTAGAGGTCTTCTTTTCTTAATTTGTAAATAAACACTCCCTGGATTCCATCTCTGCTTTATTTCCCTTAATTTCGTTTGTTGTCTGTCTCCTTCCATTAGAACTTGAACTTCCTAAGGGCAAGGATTGTGTCTATTTCATTCACTGCTGTGTTATTGGGTCCTAAGATAATAGTAAACGTGCAAAACAATATTTGTAGAATGTTAAAGAAATGAAAGAATTTTTATTCTGATTATTTCAAGTAATGTCCCCAAGTCTAGCTTCCAGGCCGTTCATTTCTGGTGCTGCTTCCCCCCCAAAAAAAATTCTCATACTGCTACATTGAAAAATGAGTTCAGATTGAAAAAAATGGATTCACAGACTTGGCATGCATTTATAAAAATAGCATTATTAAAGGTTAGAAGAAAAGAGTTGAGCTTTTTGAGAATATCTAACAAAGGTTAAGGATAGATACGGTCCTTCTAAGTCAGCTGATTGAAAATGAAACTATTTTAACCTAATAAAAAGTGAGTACAAGTGTGTTTAAGGGAGCTAAGAGGGATGATGATTAAAAGCTCTCGAATGCTGAATGTACACTTTTGGAAGAGGAGTGTGGAGAATGGGGTGGGGGAGAGAGAGCTGGTCAAACCTGCAGCCATTTTCTGTGCGTTTCAGAGAACCCTCCGATAGTCAAGAAAGCGTGGCATTCAGCAAGTTAGAAATTCAGGACTTCATAACAAAAATGTCAGAAAAGCTATTTTACAATATAATTTACAATAACGCAAGCTCAAATTTATACAGGGAATTGGTGAGTGGTATTTATCCTGGGTAGGAGGGTCATATTTGTCATGTACACCAGAGACCCAGAGCCATCTAGGATAAGTAATTTTTCCTTAGCAAAAGGGATCCCCCTTCAAGTTTGGAGGCTTTGTAGGTGAAGTTACCCTCCCTTTAGTGAGGGGCTGCTGATACAGACTTATCATGACTTCCAGGGGCTTCCAATCTGTTCCCCTGGATGCATGGAAGGCAAGGACAACATTTGCTTCCAGGGATCACTTTTTAAATCTGGAAGAAAAAAATACAACAAAAACCTGAATTCTGAACATATTTCACCTCCAAAAAATTTGCAAGAGGCCCAGTCCTGCTACAGATGTATAATCCTAGGTAGGTTCTGACTTTGACCTGAAGTAAATAATGTAGGTAAAGCCAGAACCTCCTAGCAAAAACCTCCCCTAACATTCTAATTCTCTATCTCCTAACCCTCTCTCGCCAGAATCCTGTGCTGGATGCTCAAGGGAAGAGTGACTGACTGTTCACATCCTCATCTAGAAGGGAAAAGCTCCATGTCCACAGGTTAAGGGGATGAGAAGGCACTGCATCCGGGCCTAAAAGTCTTTTAGAGTCTGATTGCAAATAAAATACCAAATGGCTCTCTACAGATCTTGTTTCTCAACATAAAGCTCTAATTTTATAAAGAAGCTTTACCCTTCCCCCCGGAAAACCACCTAGTTGTAGAAGACTATGCAAAGTTATTGCTTCAGCAGTGACACCAATTGCTCCGAAGCACAAGATCTACTGAGGAGAAAGGGAACTAGGCAAATGCAGGAGTTACCCGCACTCCCCCTCTCCAATCTGCTTCCCCTGAAGCCACGCTGCCAGCTTGTTTACCCACATAGAGCTCTTCTGGCTCAAATGAGAACTTTTCACAACAGTGACAAAAATCAAAATCAGCAATGCCATTTACCTTCTTTAGAGGACTTTTCAGGTTTGTTTTGGGCTTTCCTATTTCTCTTCTTTTCTAGATATTTGCTAGACATGCTGGTGTAGGAAGAGAAAGAAAAATGTGGCTTTTGACAGTTATGAGAAAAGGGCTGAAGCAAGAATTGGAGTCTGGGCACTGGCCAGTTGGCTCAGTGGTAGAGCATCAGCCCACTGTGTGTAAGTCCCGGGTTCTATTTCCGGCCAAGGCACACAGCAGAAACACCCATCTGCTTCTCCATTCCTCCCCCTCTCCTTTCTCTCTATCTCTCTCTTCCTCTCCTGCAGCCAGCACTCCATTAGAGCAAAGTTGGCCCAGGCGCTGAGGATGTCTCCATGGACTCTGACTTAGGTGCTAGAATGGCTTCAGCTGCAATGGAGCAGCCTCCAGATGGGCAGAGCATCACCCCCTGGTGGGCTTGCCGGGTGGATCCTGGTCAGGTGCATGCAGGAGTCTGACTCTCTGCCCCCTGCTTCTAACTTCAGAAAAATACAAAAAAAGAAAAAAGAATTGTAGTCTAGAGTCGCAGGTGGGTGTGAGACAGCCACGTTGCTATACCCTGTGCTGTGTACTGTCACCCACTTCCTCCCTCGCTGCCCCCCTGACCTTCAGGGATACTCAGAGAAAAAATTTCTGCTGCTACAAGAGCACTGTTTGCCCAACTCTAGGACATCTATCTTCCTGACTGCAGTGCCCTGCAACAGCGGGATTTTCTAAATCTTTTAGGATGTGCTTTCTGACTGCAGTTCCATCCCAGTTCCAGCCTCCAGCTCAGCCTTCGACAATCATGTGAGAACAGACCTGAGATCATTTGTCCTTATCATCATGATAAAGCACTAAACCCAGGATGTAATTTTAGGGACAACTTTTCATTTGCATAGTCTTTAATGTTGACCTATGTGAATACTGCCCATTCAAAAAAATCGAAATTTCAAAACCACATATGGGCAGCCCGAGCCAGGTGACTCAGCTGTTTGGAGCTTCATCTGCATGAGCCAAGGTTGCAAGTTCCATTCCCAACCAACGCGTGCAGGAATCAACCAATGAGTGCATTGATGGGTGAAGCAGCAAGTCAATGTCTTTCTCCCCCAACCCTTCCTTCTCTTTAAAATCAATCAATAAATAAAAATTTAGGATAGATAAACAAAAAACACATATGGGTAGTGAGGAACTGGTTGGAAGTAAGGGACACAAGAGGATAGTGACTAGAAATGGGACCCCAGGGGAAAGAACAGATCCTGAATGTCCAATTCTGAGCCCTCCCAGAAGATTCAGACTGGCATGGGTCTGAGCCCAGAGCTCTAATTATGATTAGGACTCAAGTCATAAAACGCCAGTTTCCCCTACCAGCTGCCTTCATTCCCAAGTTCTTCTTTCTACATCCTCTGAAGCTGGAGCAAAAAGTCTCCTCAAATAATAAGTCAAACTCCCCATGTATAGACAAACTATGCCAGACCGCAGTGGAAAATAATTCTGTTTTTAGTTCCTGAGACATCTATTTGCTTGTTTTCTTTTAAACATCACTAAACTGAAGATTTAACTTATGTTTCCCCATTTATTAATACACATCTCAATTCTCTACTTCCTCTTTAAATTTAAAATAAAGTTTGTGTCTTGTTTCTCACCCTATTTCTTTTTTTTTCTTTTATTCATTCATCCAATCGTTCAACATTGTGTGTGTGTGTGTGTGTGTGTGTGTGTGTGTGTGTGTGTGTGTGTGAGAGAGAGAGAGAGAGAGAGAGAGAGAGATGTTTCCAGCACTGCAATAGGCATTGTGGAGTTGTAGTTTATGAGGTTGGGAAACATATACTAAATAACTACAGAATGCAGGATAGAACATCAAATGGCTTAAAAAGCAGTACAAAGAAAGTAGAGGAATTGAAAAAAGCTTTATGGATTTTGAGTTGGTCTTGACAAATATGCAGATGTAAGAGCTATTCCAAGAAGGCTGTATTAGTGTGACTGAGCTGCTATCACAAAATGTCACAGGCTAGAAGTCCCAGCTCAAGATCTCACAGGGCTGGTTTCTGGAGAGGGCTCTCTTCCCGGCTTGCAGATGTGGCCTTTCCTCCGAACGTGTGCACGGAGGGAGAGCACAGCTCTCAGCTGTCTCTTTATATAAGGACACTCATCTCTGGATCAGGGCCTACCCTTATGAACTCATTTCATCTTAATTACTTCCTTAGAGGCCCCACTGCCAAATAGTTACACTGTGGTTTAGGGCTTCAATATATAAATTGTTGTGGGGGGCACATATATTCAGTCCATGACAAAGGGATTGAGAGAGAAAAAAGAGGAAAGGGCTTTCTGATGGAAAGAAAAGTGTGAGGTGAGGTTGGAAAATGAGCAGCATTTTTGGAACACCATGTGGTTGAAATCGGTTCTATATATTCCTCGAAGAGGAACAGCAAGAATAGTGTTGGAAAGTTAGGGGGTTGGTTTGTGGTGGGTTGAATGCCAAGCTTAGGAGTTTAGATTTCATTCTGTAGGCACTAAGGAGCTATAAAAGTTCTAAGTAGAAGAGCTCTATTACAGGAAGATTAACTGGAAAAAAAGCCAGTTTAGAGAGGCTGGGGCCCTGCCATTTAGGGATTTAGAAAACTGCCACACTAAGTAGAAAAACACCTTCTTAGTTTACAAAGTACGTTCTCATACATTATCTTAGACTTACCTGTACAATTAGGACTAAGGGATACACCAGTTCTCAAGCCACGTGTCAGACACAGAAAGAAGGATAACTATCTCATGCCACAGGCCCCCTAGAAAGCCAAGAGGGGACACCACACCCTCTGTCCAGGAAGTACACACCTGCATGACAGCTGCTAACACTGTGGTCTGTACAGTAATCATGAATCTTAGAGCAAACATAAGGTTTCTCAGGATGACCTAGAATCTCAATCATAGATTAGACTTCCAGATATATATTTTTAAACTTAAAAATGTTTCTTGAGATTACAGTAAACATACATAAATGACATAAAACATGTGTATAATAAATAACTCACCATTTAATTTATCATCTAAAACAGAACCCGTTTGAGAGTGACAAGAGGGAACTATTAATAATTAACCTAGTTTAAGGCTTAAATTGGGACAGTCCCAGGCAAAGATTATGTTCACTTTATAATAATTTATAATGGTAAAAGAAACACCCTGTGGTCCAGCCAACCCCTATATATCCCTTTCAGATCATACCTGTCTCCTCTACTCTAGATGTAACCACTATCCTTACTGTTACAATAATCATTTTCCTTTTCATTTCTATCTTTTTTAATTTAGGAATTCCCTGAAGAAGCGTAAGGACAAATCCTGTAACACAATGCACGAGGAGTCAGAAGACCTAGTTCTCATCTTGATTCTAACACTTAGACTGTACTCCCATTGTGCAAGACACTTAAATATCATCAGCCTTGGTTTTCTATTCTATAAAGTTAGAAAAATAAGCATTGTGCCAGACCAGGCGGTGGTATAGTGGATGGAGTGTGGGCCTTGGACACAGAGGACCCAGGTTCAAAACCTCCAGATCAATGGCTTGAGCGAGGTCTTACCAGCTTGCGCGTGGGCTCATAGACATGACCCCATGGTTGCTGGCTTGAGCCCAAAGGTCAGTGGCTTGAAGCACAAGGTTGCTGGCTTGAGCAAGGGGTCACTGGCTTGGCTGGAGCCCCCCCCCCCACATCAAGGTACATATAAGACGCAATCAATGAACAACTAAGGTGCTGCAGCTACTAGTTGATGCTTCTTCTCATCTCTCCCTTCCTGTCTGTTCCTGTCTGTCTGTCTGTTTCTCTCTTACTCACTAAAAAAAGAAAGAAAGAAAAAGGAAAATCAGCATTGTGAGGGAAGTGTGATAAAAGTATTTTCAGTAAAGGAACTTGGAATATTTGGCTTGGTTTGTATTCACAATGAATCTTCCTCATTAGCATGAGAAATCACCATTTTTAAAAGATTACATCAGCTTCATGGGTTTCTGTTACATTATTTAAAAGCAAAAATAAAAATACCTCCTTCACAACATTTCTCTAGTTAAGTCCAATTGAAAGTAATAATAATGTTCATAAAAAAAAAAGAATAAGGGCAGTTAATAAAAAATTAACTACTAAGCTGAGAAGCCACACAAGTCTTCCTGCCCTTGCTGTGCAAACCTTTCCTCTTTAGCAACTTGACCTTTAGAGGATTTGCTTTCCAGAGAATGTTCATTTAATATTCACAAAGAAAATCATGTGGTGGAAGCTTGTTAACTCTGGGAACAGAGAATAAACTGTGCAGGCCACCTCACCTGCCACAATTAGGCTCTGAGTTATATGTCAAATTACCATAAGCAGCTCCACACTCTTTGGTTCCCTCCTGCGTGCATCCCCCGCAAAGCTCCACGTGCCCTTCTTGACTTTTGCTTGTAATGAATTAAATATATAAGTCAGAGTCATAGATTAAGCCATCGACCTGCCGTCATTTGAACTATAATGGGGGGAAAAAGAAAATTCACTTGTACCTTTGATTAAACTGTGCTCATTCTAGTCCTAAATCAGGGCGACAAACTCAGAAGATCAGGAAAGTTGACTGGATGGTGAGGAACTGTCTAAAGGGACATGCCCACTCTGGCCACAGTCGTTTGTGGCAGAAATGCAAAGTCAATGATGTCAGCATTTTCAGTTTTACAAGAGAAGCTGGCAATTCATATTTTATGTAAAACCTTCTGACTTATAAATGTGGATATCTAATTCAAACAATGTTTAAAATTCTGGGCCCTGGTCGGTTGGCTCAGTGGTAGAGTGTTGGCCTGGAGTGTAGAAGTCCCAAGTTCCATTCCTGGTCAGGGCACACAGGAGAAGCAGCCATCTGCTTCTCTACTTCCCCCCTTTCTCTCTCTTCCTCTCTTGCAGCCATGGCTCGAACGGTTCGAGCAAAGTTGGCTTGGGCGCTGAGAATGGCTCCATGTGGCCTTGCCTCAGGTGCTAAAGTAGCTCAGTTGCCAAGCAACAGAGCACCGCTCCAGATGGGCAAAATATCTCTCCATAGAGGGCTTGCTGGGTGGATCCCAGTTGGGGGTGCATACAGGAGTCTGTCTCTCTGCCTCCCTACCTTCCACTTAATAATAAAAAGTAAAAATAAATAATTCTGGGACCTCTCCAAAATCTTGACCCATAAATCTGTTTCTAAGTCTAGAAGGGAACTTTGAGTATACTGAGTTCAACACCCTCATTTTAAAGTTGCGGAAAGTGAACCCTAAAGTAGACAAATGATTTTCCCATGGGCAAGTAACCGGCCCAACAGCAGAGCCAGGTGTGGAAAAAATACGGGCCTTCTGTCTCCTGCGTCCTTCCCATTCCATGAACAAGAAGAAGGTTAATGACTTTAGGCCTAGTTTTAAAAGTTAGTACACCCAAGTTTGGCTTCCAGTGCACCCAGAACATTATTATTTACCATTTTTATTCTTTCTGGGTTCTGGACAACATATATGAGGCAGCAGAGAAGCAATAGGGCAGGACATTTTTGTTCCAAATTGATTTTCCCCTCACCTGGAGCATAGCACTGCCCATTGGCTGTGCTGCATGAAAGGAGAGGCTAGCATGTTCCCACTGGCGAAGGGGACTGGCACGGCAGACAGTCCAAGACAAGCAAGGCTCACTCAGCAGGAGAAAATTAAGTACAAAACTTACATTCACATAATATTCCCATTACCCAGTGGGAGTTGTGCTTACAGGAACTACAGGGTCAGCAATTGAACAGAGGCTAGAACGAAGCAGTAGAGCTTAACTCACAGGTCACTATTAGGACTATTTAATTCCAGCTTAATAATTGCAAATGACTTTATTTTTAAAATATAGCGAGGTTTCCCTATACAGACTCTTGGGGCAGGACCTACAAAAGAACCCTTGTTTAGACCCAAATTGTGGTTGTGGGGTTGAAAACCTTGGCAAATCACAGAAATTAGGACAGATGCCAACAAAGTTTAAAAAATATGCTTAGCTCTTTTTGTCCCATTGCTCCACGGGGTTCACAATTTCCCTTTGGGAGGGATCCTCACCCAGGACAGTGCCTGCCTGATACACTCAAGTAGGTAGTTCATTAATATTCAGTGAAAAAATGAAATAATGGATGGATAAATTCACAGTCCTTGTCGGATGAATTTAGTGCACCTCCCAAGCTAATGAGGTGGAATGACCGACTATTTTGGCTGCTTCTTTGGAGCCATTTAAAGAAAGGCCAAGAATCGATCAGAAGAGCAAGTTCTGCTACTGTCTTGGCACAGAGCCACACCATTTTAAGCTCTGCATGGCTGGGGGTGCTGGAGGTGAGAACGGGGTCCACCCAGACTACTGCTGGGCCTGCTCCAGTAGGTAAGCTGAGAAGTTTCTGTAGGTCTTCGGGATTTTTAAATAACGCCACCACCACCTCACCACCCCACCCCCAGGGATAATGAAGCCCTGGAAATACTATATTTGATACAATAATCAAAAGAAAATCTGCTCCTTAAGCTCTTTAAATCCAATAACTTTTGAAAAGAGCTTGTGGCTAGGAAAGAACTTGGCCCGTTTCTGCAGCTCTAATGTTAGTAAATATGTTAAAATGTATAAATGGATTGCAAAAGGTTAAGAAGTATATAATCTGGCCCTGGCTGGGTTGCTCAGTGATAGAGCATTGTCCCCGGTAGGGTCACAGGGTCAATCCCAGGTCAGGGCACATATGAAAAGCAACCAATGAGTGCATAGCTAAGTGGAACAACAAGTTGACACTTCTCTCTGTTCTCTTCCCTCTTTCTCTCAAATCAAGGGAGGGGGAGTGTATAATCTAGGTGGTAGGTAAATGAATACCTGTTACAATTCTTTCATCTTTTCTATATATTTGAAAACTGTCCTAAAAAAAGTGTTGGGGGGAAAGTTGGCTGCTATCAAAAGAGCTACAGACAGCTTCCCAAACCATGCTCTGGCAGCAAAAGACTTCGCATGCTGGTAGCAGCTACCTAGATCTAAACTAGCAATAATCTAAACCATGTGGCATGCACTCGTGCAAAGAACTTCATGCAAATGAGGAAATAAAGGCACAGAGATGCTAAATAATTTCCTCAAGGCCAAAATGCTAAGTGGCCAAAATGCTAAGTGGCAGAGTTGAAAGGAAAAAAAAGCTTTAAGTTGGCATCAGGTTCTTGCTCTTTTGATGTTTTGTTTTTTGTTTTTTACAGGGACAGAGAGAGAGTCAGAGAGAGGGATAGATAGGGACAGACAGACAGGAACGGAGAGAGGTGAGAAGCATCAATCATTAGTTTTTCGTTGCCGTTGTAACACCTTAGTTGTTCATTGATTGCTTTCTCACATGTGCCTTGACCACGGGCCTTCAGCAGACCAAGCCACCCCTTGCTGGAGCCAGCGACCTTGGGTCCAAGCTGGCAAGCTTTTTGCTCAAGCCAGATGAGCCTGCGCTCAAGCTGGTGACCTCGGGGTCTCAAACCTGCGTCTTCTGCATCCCTGTCCGAAGCTCTATCCACTGTGCCACTGCCTGATCAGGCTGGGTTCTTGCTCTTAACCATCATTTCATGCTGCCTCTTATTCTCGAAGGAGAGGTATCCCCTCTCATAAGGGTTGTATATTCCTAGTTGTCTCTTTCACCTATTTTAAATATTTAAATAACTATTAACTCACTATTTAGATATTTAAAATAAAATGTTTTCTGGAAAAACATTTATTTTAATTTTATGTCGTCTACTACATATCTTTTCTAGGTTATAAGTCAAATACAATTCTTAAAATGTATATTTTTATTGGAAAATAATATATAAAATGTTATTCTTAGCCCTGGCCGGATAGTTTGGTTGGCTAGAGCATTGTCCCGAAATGTATAAGTCAAATACAATTCTTAAAATGTATATTTTTGTTGGAAAATAATATATAAAATGTTATTCTTAGCCCTGGCCGGATAGTTTGGTTGACTAGAGCATTGTCCCGAAATGCAAAGGTAATGGGTTCAATCCCTAGTCAGGGTACATACAGGAACAGATTAATGTTTCTGTCTGTTCCTGTCTCTCTATCTCCCTTCTTCTCTCTCTGAAATCAATAATAATTTTTAAGTCAATTATAATTTAATAAAATCATTTAAAATTTTATTCTTAGGAAAAGGACATTGTGAATCTCTATATTCTAACCCAATCTTATCACTCAACATCTTTTGAGGGAACTGAGAGTTCAGAATTAAACCACCTTCCCCTAGATTTTAAAGAGTCTAATAAACCAAATAACCAGGATACTCTTTCTTTTCATCACTTCCCCATCTGGCAGGACCACCTTGTACTCATGGATAGTGAAGTATGCTTAATTCTAGCTGTGCCATTCTAAGTAATACTGTTACCAAAGTAGGTTATGACTGGGTAAACACTGAACTCTCAAACAGAAAGCACTGTTTAGACTCAAGGTCACAGAGACAGACAGGGCTTAAAAGATGTCATCCATTACTTCCCTTGGTCAGTAGTACTAAGTTAGGGTCTAAAACTGAACATACTAAGTCTGTTAACATCTGAGAATTTCTCCATTTTTAACAGCTGTATTAAAAAAGGAGTCTGTCCCTGTAGAATCCATTCCAGTGTTTTGCAAGGTCTAAACATTCTCATACCCCTAATAAAAAATCTCTTGGGCCCTGACAGCTCCCCTGTGTTTGAGCACTGAGCTGAGAGCAACTGGTTGAAATGTTCTTATTAAAACTCTTCAGCCTGACCAGGTGGTGGCGCAGTGGATAGAGCGTCGGACTGGGATGCAGAGGACCCAGGTTTGAGACCCCAGGTTTGAGACCCCGAGCTCGCCAGCTTGAGCACGGGCCCATCTGGCTTGAGCAAGGGCTTGCCATCTTGGACCCAAGGTCGCTGGCTCCAGCAAGGGGTTGCTCGGTCTGCTGAAGGCCCGCGGTCAAGGCACATGTGAGAAAGCAATCAATGAACAACTAAGGTGTTGCGACGGCAACGAAAAACTAATGATTGATGCTTCTCACCTCTCTCCATTCCTGTCTGTCTGTCCCTCTCTCTGACTCTTTCTCTGTCCCTGTAAAAACAAAACAAAACAAAAACAACTCTTCAATGCTTGAAGCTGTTATTTAAAAAATGAACTATTAGCTCCTCATGACAAGGATTGTTGCTTATATGATCCTTGTCATTTTTCTGTGTCCTCTGACAAAGTCTTGAAATACAACTGGACTTCAAATTATTTAATCATTCTTGAAGCTTTCCTTAACGTTCTTAATTTCAAATAATGTCATCAGCTTTGAAATATCCCTCAACCTTCTTCTTTAACTATGGAAACTAGAACTAAACCTAATATGTTCCTAAGGTGCCTTGTAAAGAAAAAGAAAACCCACCAATCTCCTGGCTCTTCTTTTTAAAATTATCAAACTCGTTTCCTGGTAGTTAGAATTTACTGTGGATAGCAATTACATTGTCATATATTAGGGAGAACTGAGATAAAATAAATTTATCATTCTTTTTTTTTTTCATTCAACTGTAAATTTTTAAAAAGTGGTTAATTTAAAAGACCAGTTAACGCAAGAGCACTCCTCCCAAATTTGACTTGGCAATCTTTTGGCAGAATTAGCACTATTTCAGTAGGAGCTTTGTTTAATGAGCCAACAAGTTGAAAAATCTAAAAGGTGCTATGCAGGCCAGAAGAAAGATGTTTCATGAGACTCTCGGAAAGTTGTTATTTCGGAAGCCTTGCTTGCCCATTGGCCAAGGCTTAAGACAGCTTCTCAGTTCCACTTCTGACCACTAAGTGGCACCAGAACTTTGAGTTACTCACTTAAAATGGGAAAAAAACTGTTCAACAAGTCTTTGGGTGATTGCTATGAACATTTCATTAATACCCTCTATAAAGTATTTATTTCTTTTTATCAGTGATCTAGAATATGGTGACATTTTGCAATTCATTCTTTCTTACGGTCTACACTATGTAGAAGAGCGGGTTAGATGATGTGTGTAACTCATTCCTTAGCTTCCTGCCTGATGTCTTCACAGCGGCTTCTCCTTGGGTATCAGTAGCTTCTGGCAACCGCAGGGAACAGCCGGACTTCATATCAGACTTTTCTGCCAGGTTGAATGGATCTGTGATTTGACCCTGTCAAAAGGCAAACCAAAATGAAGGGACAATTAAAAGTGTTTGGATGGACCCAAACACTAATATTTCAGTTTGATTTAGGTTGACGTGCCTAGAAGGGAGGGAAATTTTTAGAATCCCTTGGGGTCCTGGGAGTGAGTCATATCAGTCATTCAGTTTATAAAGGCGGCCATCATTTTAACCGAGTTTTGTTTTTTGTTGTTGTTTTTGGGTTGTTTTTGTTTGTTTGTTTGCTTGCTTGCTTGTTTTATTTTGTTGGATTCCCACTTGTATGTGCCTTTTTTAGTCTTTAGGAACTGAGATACTTAAATGCTGAAACTTTTTCATTTCCCTTCTCTACTCTCCAGAAACTTGTGCAAGATAAGAAGGTTAAGTCCTACATACCAGGGCCATAGTTAGCAATTGCTGATTTTCAGATGCTGAGCTTGCCTGCTGGGGCCAGCAAGATCTCAGGGCAGAGTAAGTAGAATTTTTCAAAAGACAAAATGGCTCTTTATTTTTCCATTTTTCCTCCTTTTAGCCCCAACAGCAGTGCCAGTGGGGCCAGAGAAAAGCCGTTCACAAAGGTAGGAAATCAGGAACATGTACAAGCCACCTCAAGTAATAAAAATGAGCTCATGAAACATACATTTACACTCTTACTATTTATTGCTGGTCACTGCAAACAGAAGGGCGCACAAGACAGGCCCAGACCTTACATTCATGCATGACAGTCTTCTGGCCCGTTCCCATTACCGAAGTCACTTACAGGTGGCCTTGGCCTCTGTGGCCCGCAGTTTCTACCTCTCTAAAATAAAGAGCCCTGCCTAGATCCGGGCTCCCTAACAGGCAGGCTAGCACCCAACAGGGAATCTCCAGGCCTGGAAGAGGGCTGGTTATCTGGTTGCTGCTGCCAGGATTCAGACCCACTGTCTTTCCTCCTCTTAGTGCATTGGAGTTTCTGGTTGGAAGAGTTAGCCTCTCCTCTTTTTTCACCCAGGAAAATGATTTTCCTTACTCTTCTTCCCACTCCGTGCCCTTTCCACCAACAGGACATTAGGGATACTAATATCACTTCCAAATGCATGCTCCCAGCCCCCAAAACTGCTCTCAAGACCCAAAGGAAATAAAGATGGGACAGCTTAAGAAGCGGGCCTTTCAAGCACCAACATCCTGTGAGTCTATGAGCATCTAAATACGGAGAGGTAGTGCAGCAGACGGCACGACTGTCAGCTCTAGACATGGGTTCAAAATCACCTTGAATTAGAAAATTAATCTCTCTGGGCCTATAAAATTAGGATAATAAATTGTTATTGGGAGAACTAAATGGCATGGTGCCTTGACTATATTAACTATTCAGTAAAGGCGAGGTCCTCCGTGTTATTCCCACTGTTGTTCATGTTCATGGATTCCTACCACATTAGTCCTATTTGTGTCATTTCAGATGCTGCAGTGTTTGAATAATGTCATTCTTTTAATAGCAAAATCCACTTTGTCGGGATTAAGGGGAAGGAGGAAAGAGAGAAAGAAAAAGAAGGACTCTCAAAAATAGTCATCGAGGAGTCAAGCCTGGAAAGCAGCGACACCTCGCACTCCTCTCAGGCAGTTGCGGCCAGGGAGACCGAAGCAGGAGCAGATCCCTGGGCCCGGCGGGCCCACCTACCCACACACACGGCACTTGAGGCTTTATCGTAAGTCCTGCTGTAAAAAAGATAGGAGTGTCCTCTCCCATGAGCACAAGGTTATATTTCTAGGACACACCAGCTGTTTCGTTCTTTAAATCTTCCTTCAGTGTCAATTATTCCCATTTCAAAAACTTGAAACTGCTCTAAAGACACTGGCACATGTGCAGGCTGAAAAGAATAAGGCAAAATAAAAGGAGATTGTTGGGATAAACAAGTTCAAATATGAAGAATGTTGCAACTCATATCTGAGGTCAAGAGCTCTCTTCTGCGTCGCCCTGCATACACACTAAGAAGAAGAACAAAGCAGCTAGGCTGAAAGAAAACAGTTTTCTGTAGAAGCAAACACATTTAACTACATTTTTTTAAATAGCCAGAGTATACTGGAGTGTTGTGGTTGGAAGAAAGACTCTCTTTACCTGTAACTGTAGTCACCTGACAGCTTTTGATAGAAGGTACTCAGGAAACATTTGATGGACTGAAAAGTCAGAAGTCAAATTTCTCTACCCTCTAAAAAGTAATCGTCTTAGAAAAACAGAAGAGTAACAATAGCAGAGTGCTCAAGATTTTAATAAGGCAGAAGTTAAACCATTCTTCAGCTCTACAGGTGTCTTCTATGCTTAATTTGGGCTTGAGTCACGCTGGTGACAGTGGCCAAACAAGAACATACTTAGGATTTTTTGCGCTGGGATTCTTGTCTCTTATGTTTGACTAAACTTTCTCAACTACAAATTTACCATTTTTTAGAGTGATCTCTAAGTAAGCTTTACTCCCTGGCCAGGCAGTGCAGTTTGGTTAGAGCGTCATCTGGATGCGCCAAGGTTGTGGGTTCAATTCCAGGTCTGGGCACCTACAAGAATTAACCAGTAAGTGGCTAAATAGGTGGAACAGCAAATCAATCTCTCTCTCACTCTCTAAAATCAGTAAATATATTAAAAATTTAAAAATAAATAAGCTTTACTCTTCAAGGTTGCTTATGAGGTAACAAGGAGGAGAAAAAGATATCAGTTACTTGGATATCAATGTATGCTCAATGATCCAAATTACTACAAAATACAAGCAACAGAAAGCAAAAACATTCATGGAGATTATAGAATTTCTGAGCCCAAGAGGAAGGGTGTGTGGGAGAATGATAAAAGAATCCTGTAAAGATGGTCAGAATTCAAATACTTTGAACAGAGTCCCAAGCAACCAAGAAACTTAAAAAGTACAAATCCGTACTTATAACCGCTTCTCTCTCTTAAGTATGTATTATGTGTTAGGCATTGGGCTAACATTTGACACTTTCTTGTCATTTGGTCTTTGCAATCTGAGGACGAAAAAGTGATTATTATCTCCCCATTCCATATGAGGAAGCTAAGGGTTTAGGGACATAGGGTAACACACCCAAGATCACACGTAAGTGACAGAGCCCAGGTCTGAACCTAGTTTATCTGATTCCAATGCCATGTACTTACTCCCACATGGTGTCACCATCTTGCCACAGCAATATCAGCATCTTATTGCCCTGGGCTTCCAACTTTCAGAGCCCAGAGGTACATCACTGGCACGACTTTGGTGAAGGTTAGCAGCTCTGGCAGCCAAAGGAGGCGACATCCATCACTAAGCCTATTGTAAACAATACTACTTTATAAATCAATGAATGAACTAATAAAATAATTATGATAGCATGAATGGGAAAAAGGTATTAGAGAGAAAAGGCAAAGAGGGATGCTAATATCTGTTATATCTACCTGTCCACTTTACTGGCTAGCTGCGAGATGAAATTAGATAAATTGTGATAAAATCTATGAAATAAAATGCTATGCCAATATCTCAGTCACTAGAATAATTCTAAATATAAATCAAAAATATTTTTAAATAATTTAAGAATACAGTGGCCTGACCAGGCGGTGGCGCAGTGTATACAGAGTTGGACTGGGATGCGGAAGACCCAGGTTCGAGACCCTGAGCTTGCTAGCTTGAGCGCGGGCCCATATGGCTTGAGCAAAAGCTCGCCAGCATAGACCCAAGGTCGCTGGCTCCAGCAAGGGGTTACTAAGTCTGCTGAAGACCCGCGGTCAAGGCACATGTGAGAAAGCAATCAATGAACTACTAAGGTGTCACAATGGCAACGGAAAACTAATGATTGATGCTTCTCACCTCTCTCCATTCCTGTCTGTCTGTCCCCATCTATCCCTCTCTCTGACTCTCTCTCTCTGAAATAAAATAAAATTAAAATTAAAAAAAAAAAGAATACAGTGGAATACTGGCTCAAATAAACAGTTAAGAAATTTAAGGTATGATACAAATTAGCTTTTCAAAACAGTGGAGAAAAGATGTTTTTTAAATAAATGAAATGGGACAACTTGAAACAGTTAATACTTAGAAAAACAGTCACACTCTTAGCTCAATGTTTATGCTGAAGTTAATTCCAGATGGATTAAAACTTTAAACATGAAAAACACAGCCATGAATGCACTAGGAGAGTCTTTATGATCGTTGGATTAAGCAATGGATTCTCAGCTATGACACCAAAAGCAGACGCAACCAAAGGGAAAACAAATAAATCGGATTTCATCAAAACTAAAATCTTTCGTGCGTCAAAGGGCCCTATCAAGTGAAGGGTCAAAGTTTTGCCATCCTGAAGCTAGTTTTTGGGATATTGTCTTTAAGCTGTTTTTAAAATATAAGGTCAGAAAGAAGTTTTGACCCTCTTCTCTTTTCCTGACCAAGAGGTTCAGACAGAGAAACGTGCTTCAGAAACTGGCTAAGATGCAGACTTTGCCCTGCAGATAGATAGCTTGGCTGGTTAGAGCATCATCCTAATACACAAAGCTTGCCAATTCAATCCCCAGTCAGGGCACATACAAAAACTTATGTTTCCGTCTGTCTGTCTCTCTCTTCCCCTTCCTGCCTCTCTCTCTAAAATCAATTTTTTAAAAAATGATGCAGATTTAGCCTAATTTGGTTTAAGTATGGTAAACAAGACATGAGCCTGTTAGCTCTACACCCCGTGTCCCATTGTCTTGGGGTCGCATAGCAAGGATTTTCCTGCCATGTGTGTTCTGTCTTCCTCAACTACCTGTAAGTCACCCATTCTCACTTCTGAAATGTAATGCCCCATTCTCCCCCCTTTCTCTTTTGTCCAAAAGTGTCGTACATACCCAACATTGCCTCATTGTCTGTGGAATTTTCATGCCTATGTGAATTCCCCATGTACAAGTATAAAACTTTGATTTTTCTCCTGCTAATATGTCTCTGTTAATTTGGTTATTAGCCCAGCCTAGAAGAACTTAGGAATTGAGAGGGAAAATATTACTACATTTTTAATTCCCACATGTTTTGTATGAAAACCGAATGAGGTTTTTCCTTTTGTCTTGTTTTCTGTCCTAAGAGCTTGGCTTGTGACCAATGAAAATATTTCATTTGGTCTCCACCATCTGGAAGGTAAACTTACCAGAGTGCACCTGATGGCTAGTCAGATAGATTGGGGTTCCAAGGTCTCTTTGCCAGCTGTGCCAGCTCATGCTCATGGGAGTTTGTCATGTTTGTCATCTAAATCTTTGTTACTTGTTATTGCTAGGGAAATCTCATTCCAGTAGCCCCTGCCTGATGCCACAAATTAGTGGGTTTGTGGCTGGAGGCATCTCACATGTCGTGGGATATCAGAGGAGACACGGTATGCACCCACCATCCTGACCACCTGTGTAACAAAGGCTTTCTTTGGGAGTGAACTTACATATCTACGAGGGCTTGTTTCCTTGGTTAAGCTGTAAAAGGCTTATTGTTTGAGTCGCTATTAACATCCTACTGTCAGTGACCAGACAGTAAATGTTTTCATTGAAAAACCTTTAAAAATTTTTTAAATGTTTATTTTAATGATTTTAGGGAGAAAAAAGGAGAGAGAGAGAAAGAGAGAGAGAGACAGAAACATCAATCTGTTCCTGTATGTGCACTGACTGGGGATCGAACCAGCGACCTCTGTGCTTCTTCTAGACGATGCTCTAACCAACCAAGCTATCCAGCCAGGGATAATTAAAAAAACTTTTTTTTTTAAAGAGTTATTTTTTTTTAACTTTATTTATTCATTTTAGAGAGGAGAGAGAGAGAAAGAGAGACAGAGAGACATGGGGGAGGAGCAGGAAGCATCAACTCCCATATGTGCCTTGACCAGACAAGTACAGGGTTTTGAACCGGCGACCTCAGCATTTCAGGTTATTGCTTTATCCACTGCGCCACCACAGGTCAGGCCTAAAAAAACTTTTAAATTAAAAATTTTAGAGAGTTTTCATATAGGTACAACTAGCCATTTAGACACCTTTAATAAAACGGAAGAACAGATATTAGAACAAAAATCAAAGTCCTCTCTGACCCCTTCCTATTTACTGAGAGAGATAAACATTAATTTGACTTAGAATTATTGAGAACTAAACATTTTTTCTGAGACTTGCAATCAAAAACAGCAGCTAGACAACATGATTTAAATTTCAGAAAAATTGCCATAACAGCTCATGCTTTAACAATCTTGGTTACTGATGCTGTCCAGTAAGCCACTGAGAGCATTCACCTGGGCAGCTGATGACACTGTCAAGAGACAGCCAAGCTGCAGATCAGGGGGTTCTAATCAGATTGGCACTGTCTGCCTTCCTTCCAGCAAAAGCAGCTGTGCACCTCACATCTAGACATCTTCTCGACTGACGTCCTTACAGACTCAGAAACTGGTTTCTGATTTGCTCTGATCGTTAACTTTTGTGGTTTTTCTTTTGTTTTCATATACATAACTCTTATTAAATACCTGATTGCTTGCTTACACAATATGGGCCTCACTTTGGGAGCCCATCTGCATCACCACCTCCTAAAATAAGACTCAGAAATGTAAATGAATTGACTTATTCTCAGGACTGAATGATTGGACCAAAGAAATATGAAGCAATTTAGCCTTTTCAATTATTTGCCAATTATCAAAGAGAGAGAGAGAGAAACCAAATTCACATAACATTTATTACATTTAGTATATTGTTATAATTGCTCTATTTTACTATTAGTTACTGTCTTACTGTGCCTAACTTATACATTAAATGTTATCATATGTATTTCTATATAGAAAAACATAGTATAGATAGAGTTTAATACTAACAGTTTCAGGAATCCACTAGGGGTCTTGGAACATATACCTCTTAAATAAGGGAAGACTACTTACTGTATAAATAATTTTTTTAAAATTTTATTTATTTATTTTTCTGATAGAGACAGAAAGAGAGAGAGACAGGAAGGAAGAGAGATGAGAAGCATCAATTCTTCGTTGCAGCATCTTAGTTGTTCATTGATTGCTTTCTCATATGTACCTTGACTGGGGGGCTACAGCAGAGTGACCCCTTGCTCAAGCCAGCGACCTTGGGCTCAAGCTGGCAGCCCCGAGCTCAAGTCAGATGAGCCCACGCTCAAGCCAGTGACCTCGGGGTTTTGAACCTGGGTCCTCTGCATCCCAGTCTGACAATCTATCCACTGCACTTCTACCTGGTCAGGTTTTTTTTTTTTTAAATATATATTTTTTATTTGTTCATTTTGAGAGAGAGGGAGAGAGAGAGAGAGAGAGAGAAGGGGGGAGGAGCAGGAAGCATCAACTCCCATATGTGCCTTGACCAGGCAAGCCGAGGGTTTTGAACCGGCGACCTGAGCGTTCCAGGTTGACGCTTTATTCCACTGCGCCACCACAGGTCAGGCGTGGTCAGGTTTTATAAGTAACTTTATAATGTGCACAGGGAGCAGGTTTTTCTAATTATAATATCAAAGGCAGAAACTATAAAGGAAATGGCTACATAAAAATGGAAACTGTTCAGGGGGAAAAGCAAATCAAAATATAAATGACATGCTGAGAAGAAAAAAAACATTTGTAACATATAATAGACAATTTTTTTTCTTTTTTTCATTTATTTATTTATTTATTTTGTATTTTTCTGAAGTGAGACTCCTGCATGCGCCTGACTGGTATCCACCTAGCAAGCCCACTAGGGGGTGATGCTCTGCCCATCTGTGGCGTTACTCTGTTGCAACTGGAGTCATTCTAGTGCCTGAGGTGGAGGTCATGGAGCCATCCTCAGTGGAGCCTTGGCTGCAGGAAGTGGAGAGATAGAGAGAAAGGAGAGGGGGAAGGTTGGAGAAGCAGATGGACGCTTCTCCTGTATTCCCTGGCTGGGAATCGAACCCGGGACTTCTACACGCTGGAAGTCTGGCACTGTACCACTGAGCCAACCAGCCAGGGCCAATAGACAACTTCTTATAGAGCAATAAAGAAGGCAAAGGCCGCTTTAATAGAAAATGCTTAAAGGAATTATACAAGAAGTTCATAATGGATGAAATACAGATTGGGACAAAAGTAGGTTTACAGTTGTGAGTAGGCCAAACAGTTTATCCTTATATTATTATTTATTCATTATTGCATTATTTTCCATATGAACAACTGCAAACTTACCTTTGCCTCACCCTGTATAGTTAATAAATATACTGAAGAGTTCAGTAAATGCAAAATAAATAATTTTCTATCAGACAAGCAAAGACTTTTTTTTTCTGCCCCGAAGTTAGAAGCAGGGAGACAGTCAGACTCTCGCATGCACCTGACCGGGATCCACCTGGCATACCCACCAGGAAGCGATGCTCCGCCCTTCTGGGCCTTTACTCTGTTGCAACTGGAGTCATTCTAGCACCTGAGGTAGAGGCCATGGAGCCTTCCTCAGCACCCGGGCCAACTTTGCTCCAATGGAGCTTTGGCTGTGGGAGGAGAAGAGAGAGATAGAGAGGAAGGAGAGGGGGAAGGGTGGAGAAGCAGATGGCGCTTCTGTTGTGTGCCCTGGCTGGGAATTGAACCTGGGACTTCTACACACTGGGCCAACGCTCTACCACTGAGCCAACCGGCCAGGGCCAGCAAAGACTTTTTAAAATAATACCCAACAGTTATTGGGTTGCTTAGCAAATGAAGAGCACACACATTATAAGGATGATTTTCTTCTTTGCAAGTCATCAATAATCTCTCTGGGCACTTCATTCTATTTGCCAACTTCAAAGTGCTTTATTTAATACCAAACTTTGGGAGGTTGCCATTAAACAGAAGAAAAAAGTAGAAGTTTTCAGAGGACACAGTCTCCTTCAGTGAGGTTCACTTAGTAAACATTTTCTCATCACCAAATTTGAACCATTCAGGGTATAGTTATAATATTCCCTGCTGTTCCTTATCAATCACTCCTTCTAGTTTCTTGTGAATCGTTACGTAATTGGCAGTGACCAATCTTGTTACATGGAGGGTAGATTTTTTTGGCCAAGGATACAAAGTTTTTCCAGTACAAAGCACCACCCGGCACTTACCTAAAAAAAGAAAAACCACAGACCAACCAATACAATTAGGTAGTAAGGGCTCTTCTACATAATTGATTAGGCTATGGTATGAGTTAAAACATAGGTCCTAGAAAAAGGACCTGAGTGTCCCCCACCCGAAGATCTAAAAAGTCCTGGTTGAAACTGAGTATGCTAGCTAACAGTCTCTGGGGACCACCTTTCAGGACAGTTGCTAATGCAGTGATCCCAGCCAGCTGCAATCATAATATTCCTGTTTGTTGTATTAGGTCATATTCTGAAAAGTACTACCCTATGTAAGTAAAAAGGCATAAAAGAGAAATGACAAAATAACCTGATAGCTCCACATTAATTTCACAATGATCTGCTACCAGAACAATAACTATTACAAATGTTAGTAAGGCATTTTGCAGTTTTTTAACTTACTTCATCAAATTAGAAACAACCAAAGCGACTGGCAAAAAAAAAATGCTCAAATAAAGTATGGTACAGCTATACAATACAGCTGTATAACAAACATTTAAAAATTTTAGGCTTAGGAAAAACGCTAAATAAAATTAGAATACCAAATTCTCTATGTAGCACGCTCCCGGTTTTTTTTATACACACACACAAAAAAACTAAAAGGATGTATATTAAAATGTTAAAGAGGGTATTGCTAGGCTATATGATTAGAAGTAATTTTGTCTTTTTATATTTTCTAACTTTTTAACAATATCCATTATTTTATAATTAAAAAATTAACATTATTTTAAAAGTGAGAACTTTTGACTTCATAGTCAGATGGACCACACATGCATTTATCTCCTCAGTCTCCAGAGACTCTAGTATAATAACAATAAAGTGATAAACAACCTGATAAGAGGATTAAGTGCTATCAGTTCTAGAACAGCGGCCCTCATGTCCACAGTACGGTTTTGAAAGTATTTTTCACATTCATTATCTCATTGAATTTTCATCAGAGCCCTACAAGCCAATCTTAGTATTGTCTACATTTTACAATTTGGAACACGATGACTCGAGAGTAATTTAACTGCCCAAGGTCACACTACTTTTGGGGGGCAGAGGAGGAATGAAACCTAGGCCTCCTGGCCTAATCCATATGTTCCCACATCATAAAACCTCCTCCTGGATGTTAGCAGAAAGGAGCCCTGTACATGAACAAATATCTGCCTCACAACAAAACGAAAAGATGCCTGCCCCAGAAGACTGTGTGTCCTGGTTCCTCCTGCCAATTCAAGGCTAGCAAAGACGTCATTGAAATATAGCTCCCTACCACGCTGAAACAGCAGAATTAGTCCAAACAAGGTTAAAGATTACATTAGTCCCAGATAGCAAAGAATGAAGGGATAAAGTAAAATTTAAAAGCCAGTGAGGCGGGGGGGTCATGGACACGGACAACAGTGTGGTGAATGTAGGGGTGTGTGGAAGAGGGTACAGGGGCATAAAGGGTGATGGATGAAGACTTAGGGGGTTGAACACATAATACGGTGTACAGATGGGTTGTAGAATTGGACGCCTGAAACTTGTATAACTATGTTAACTAGTGTCACCCCAATGTTGTTGTTGTTTTTGTGAGTCAGAGAGAGGGACAGATAAACAGGAAGGGAGAGAGATGAGAAACATCAATTCTTTGTTGCAGCTCCTTAGTTTTCATTGATTGCTTTCTTATATGTGCCTTGGCTGGGGGTTGGGTGTGGGGAGGGGGCTTCAGCAGACCAAGTGATCCCTTGCTCAAGCCAGCGACCTTGGGCTTAAGCTGGTGAGCCATGCTCAAACCAGATGGGCCCGTGCTCAAGTTGGCGACCTTGGGGTCTCGAACCTGGGTCTTCCGCATCCCAGTCCAATGCTCTATCCACTGTGCTACCGCCTGGTCGGGCTAAATAAAATAAATTTTAACAAGTGAAAACAAAAAAGGCAATAGCAGAGGGGTGAAGAAAAATTCATGGAGGTGCTTGAACTGGCCCCTTGGGAGCAAAGGTGCCAAAGTTTTGCCATCCTGAAGCCGTCTTGTGGGAATATTGATTTTAAACTGTGTATTAAGAAACAAGACTCAGAAGGAATCTTTTTGACCTGCCCCCTTTTCCTGCCCAAGAGATTCAGACAAAGAAACCTACCAGGTACAGACACGGCAGGGAAATTCTTGTTGGCATCTCAGAAACAATAGCAACCAGGGTGTCTAGCTAACAGGCACCCGTCCTGAAGCCCTCTTGTTTACCACACCTAATTCAAATTAGGCTAAGTGGCATCCTAAATTCTCCCTCCTGAAGCAGTTTTCTCTGTCTGAATCTCAGGAAAGGGAAGAAGGTCAAAGGTTCTTTCTGAATCTTGTTTCTTAATGGACACATTAAAAATCAGTATCCCCGCCTGACCTGTGGTGGCGCAGTGGATAAAACGTCGACCTGGGAACACTGAGGTCGCCAGTTCAAAACCCTGCACTGGTCTGGTCAAGGCACATATGGGAGTTGATGCTTCCAGCTCCTCCCCCCTTTCTCCCTTTATCTCTCTCTCTCACTCTGTGTCTCCTCTCTAAAAAAAAAAAAAGAATAATAAATAAATAAATAAAATAAAATAAAATAAAATAAAAGTTAAAAAAAAAATCAGTATCCCCAAAAGCAGCTTCTGGATGGCAAAACTTTCGTTCCTTTCACATATTTGTGAATTCTCCATGTGCATGTATTAAAAGTTGATCTGTCTCTGTTAATTTGATTATTAGCCCAGTCTAGAAGAACTTGGGAGGTGGGAGGAAAGGTATTAATATTTTTTAGCCCCTACTTGAACAAGTAACAGCTGCCTGCCTAGTTGCAACCAATAGCCAGATTCCAAGATTTCCTTTACAGCGCCCTAGCTGACAGGTAACAAAATAGCTTTGCAAGAGTGTCTTTCTCCTAAATAAGGATACTTAGGTCACCTAAATTTTGAGCCAATCTGAACCAAATGCAGCCCCAGATTGTTGTATACCTAACAGAAGAAGTAAATAGCATTCACAAACTCTTCTTAAAAGAATTATATAGTTTCTTGTAATGTTCTTATGTATTTTTATAATAACATACCTTTTCAATATTGTCCTTAAAAACTCAGGTATCTGAGTGAGCAGGAATTTTTAAGATTTTATTTAGCTAATTTCAAGAGTGTGAAGATCTCGATCTTAATTAACATCTCTACCTGCCTCCCTCCTCTTCTTTTCACACTCAGCTTTTTCCCCAATAAGGGAGATGGACAGAGTGTTTAAAATTTCAACCGTCAGCAAATTTGAGTGCAGGAAAAAATGTCAAGCATGAGTCTTACATGTTTCTGTCCTTGGTGTTCACCGCGCAGTGGAACAGACGCCTCCTCTGCAGGCATTGCTTACCCCACGAGTAAACAGGCTGAATTCCTCAAGGCAGTTTATTAAGACAGGCCATTTGGGCATGATTTACCAACAACTCAAAGAAAAAAGAGAAGCACAGAATCCTGTAATTTGCTAAGAAGATAATGTTAAAGA
Organism: Rhynchonycteris naso; assembly: GCA_037038555.1. NCBI lineage: Eukaryota > Metazoa > Chordata > Mammalia > Chiroptera > Emballonuridae > Rhynchonycteris > Rhynchonycteris naso. The sequence goes on along the minus strand of CM072999.1, from coordinate 240,162,218 downwards.
TAACAAACAGATGATTACATTGTATGAGCAGACTCAGTGGCCTTGCTGGTCTTTTGGGCTTAATGGTTTATGGTTAAGTTTAAAATAACTTCTCTCTTGGACTAGTGTGTTCTGTGGCCAGACAGGCCCCTTCTCTCTAGTAGGTCATGCTAAGTTTAGTTTATCACTCTAGATGAGAGTTAATTGAGCAAACAGTGGTGACATTTGTGTGTTCAATTGGAAATGGGCCATATTCATAACAGTAAGAATAGAAGCCTACATAACAATATCATAACTCTGATTTTTTATTCCAGCCTCTCCCAACTTCTCTGTGTAGCCATGAATAAATGCACCTGGGGTGTCTGGAAGCCTTATTTTTCCAGGTGATAGTCAATATAATTTTTAGCCACTTCTACTTAAGGACAGAAAAATACAGATTCGATTATTAACAATCTTTTAAAATACGCTACTTTTTCCCTATAATTTTCCTATTACTAATGGAATATACGTCTCCCAGACTATTTTGGATAAGTATACAAGGTTCCTCTGGGCATGTAGGATATATAAAGCCTGGGACAACTCAATGGGACATCCCCTGCTTGAAACATGGTTTTTGCTTAAAAAGCTCTTCATTTGTTAACCAAATCTAGCAGGGTAAATGGCAGCAAGAAAGAAGATCAAACTCCACAGGGTCACTGTGATATTCACATACCAAACTGAATCTCTCTCTGCTCTCCCTGAAGAGCCCCCACTGCCAAAGTTTTCAGGTCCAGGGCAGAAAGCTTGTTGCATTTAAGCATTTAAGGACAGATAAGCATCACATTCACCAGCCTTCTTAAACTTTCCCTGAAAAGTCACACAGGAAACGACCTCACTCTTAAAGAATGCTTTTGAGAATTTCTTCCTTCAAATCCTTGTCTCACCTGAACTGTCGTGTCAATTCCAGTAACATGTCCCTTCTCAGGCACTAAGTGCATAGCAGCCTCTGCCACTTTCACTACCCAGGTCCAAACTCTAAATTCTGATGGATGACCAGAACAGTCACACTCTCTGAGAAAGAGAAAAATAACATATACACATATTTGTTTCACTCTAGAGACTAAATGACGTGGAACCAATCTTACAAATTTTTCCTTCCTTCTATCATTCATTCAATTTTGATTTCAGTATTTCCCCTCCCCCACTAAACTGGAAGCTCCCTGAGGGCGGGGACTCTATTTGTTTTGTTTACCCTTGCGTTGTTGGGCACTGTGCCAGGCACTTAGTCAAGCCACCTAAAATATTTGTTGAATAAATACATTAAGACATTAGCTGAGCACCTAGTGCAAGTCCAGAACTATGCTAGTTACCGAAGAAAAAAATGTAGGACATTTCTTTCCCCTACGTGTACTTACCTGGGGAGACAAAGCATGGGCATAGAGAACGTTTTCCATGGTTTACTGACGAACCAAGTGGCACGAGCAGTAAGTCTGTCAGGGGGTTTGGGAAGGAGGTGCTCAGGGATCACAAAGGCAGGACATCAGTGAGGTACTGGGTGGGCAGGGTTTGGAAAGTAGAAAGGAGGGGGAATGAATGATCTCTAAATGGCTCATTGCACACCGGCAGGCAGAAGTCATCTTGGCAGTTCTGACAGCAGGAGGAAGGGACAGGTCTGGCTAGAGTGTATGGTGTATCAGAGGGAGTAAAGGTTGGTTAGGGAGGGAAAGCCAAATTCCTGGATAATCTTGATTGTCAGGTCCGAAGAGTGTGAATGTACCCTGTGAGAATTTCCTCACTGGAAATTCTTTAACAGAGCCATCAGATGGTCAGTGCCGTGATGATCAGTTCTAGGACAGACAAGGCCGGCAGGATGGACTGGAGGAGACGGGTTAATTCCCTAGTGACCAGCATCATTATCTTTTGAGAAAGCTCTTGTCTGGGGTCTTCATGGGGGCAGCACAGGGTATTCTATTCTACCTCAAGGCTACCTCCTCATGTACATTCTGCAGGGCTTTCCACATGTGCTTGGGGACCTGCCTAGATACAGTGACACAGGCATTCGTCTGGAGGTCTGATCTCTTCAGCACCTGCCTGTAGTAGGTCTGCCCCAAAGGCCAAGGACAGAGTGAGCTGGGAAGAGAGAAGAAATACTGAAGCTGGTGTCTGCATTCCACCATGCCTGCCCCCACCCATCCGAACCTAGCAGGCCTCTGCTCCCTGCAGAGCTCTAAGCCCAGACCCTGCCCCTGGCCCAGTCCTGAAAGGCAGGGGGCTCCCACCCAGCCTCGGTGCTACCTCTGGCCATTCCCTTCTGCTCTCACCTCCACATCCTTCCAGACTGGGGTGGAGTGGGGGAAGGGACAGTGACTGAGAAGAGAGGGTGCGAAGCACGGGCCTGTGGGAAGGGGTGCACCAGAATAGAGGGGTAGGTTAAGAGGCAGGCGATAGGCCCAAGTGTAACTGGGGTAGTGGATGAAAGGTCAGGAAAAGGACTGGGGGCTGGGCCAGGAGGCAAGGGGTGGTACACTCACTGTCTCCCCCGCCCCCACCATCTCCAAACTGAGTACCCTGCAGCCAGCTCCAGAGAATGAGAGCACCCGAGCCCCGAGGCCCCGTCTCAGGGGAGGCAGTCCTCAGCCCGGTGGGCTTCCAAGGCAACATCCAGCCTCTGCCAGTTCCCCTCCCCGCACAGCTTCCAGCCCCACACTCCAGCGGTCCCACCCTGCACTCTGGTCCTGCTGGGCCCAACCTCGTCTTGGCTGTCTTTAGTCTTTCCAATCGGAAAGGGGCTATTACTATTCATTGCTATCTTCCTTTATTGCTCACTTGGACTTCCATTTTATAAATCTGTATTCTGACTTCAATGAACACCAACATATAAAATGATCTTTGCCCATTTGGGAAATGAAATCGCCTTTTCTCAATCTATGTTTTAAAGTCAGGTTTATTGAGACATAATTTACATTTGGTAAAACTCACCCTTCACTGGTGTACCTTTATGTGAATTCTTAGAACTGTTCTCTTGCCCAAAAATGTTTCTTCCTGCCCACTGTACTAAAAGCCTCTCTGTTGAGGAAAGAATGTCTGAACCTATAAAAAAGTTTTATAAGGTTATTTGAGCCAAGTTTTTAAGGATGTGCCCAGAAGCAAGATTTCAATGGATTGGGAAAATGCTCTTGAGAATAGCAGTTCTGAGTTCCTGTTATAAATTTAGAATCAAAGGAGAGAACATAAAAGGGTACCCGAAACCCACTGCTGGTAGATGAAGGGGCAGAAGAAAGCAAAGTGGGGAAATCTCTAGAATTGGATAAAAAGCAGAATGGAGAAACACGTTTTTTACACTGGTGGGGTACAGGTTAGGTGGTAATATTTACAGCACATAGAGCTGGTAGGCAGGGAACATGGTACATCAGTGAGGGTTCTGTGGTTTGGGACTCTGGTGGGAAGCTGTGTCCTGAGACGGGAGGTCTGGGAAACGGGATTACTCTGACATTTCAAAGGTATGTTAACCTAGACACATACAAACAATGGACAGGGGTCACTGAAGGCAAAGACTGATCTCTGCTATGGAAGCTATAGGCCTGGGATGTGACTACCTCCTATGGACATCCCAGTTAGGAATTTTGTTTTGTTTTTGAGAGAAGCAGTGAGAGAGAGACAGGAACATCGAGCTGCTCCGTTATGTACCCTGACCAGGGAATCAAACCAGCAAGCTCCATGCTCCAGAGCTATCCGGCCAGGGCATCAGTTAGGAATTTTTTATCAAAACATCCTGTGTGGTTTCTTTCAGTCATTGAGCTTGTCAGGCCTGCCCTGTGTCCCCACCTTCACCCTCAGCTTGTCAGGTTTAGTACACAACCCCTTTTTCATTCACTCCTGCCCTAACTCCCAAAACAACTCTAGATCTCTTCTCCCTCCTGTTCCGGAATGTCAGAGATAGAATCAGTATAATACGTAGTAGTCCTCAATCAAGTTTGAGTTTTATTTAGGAAAGCAACTTCTACTCAGTTCATTCTTTCTTAACCTCTAGTAATTTTTGGTCAATTTACTTGTGTCTCTTGGGTATTATCATTTCTTCTTATAGAAAGTTGTATTTACTTTTCTTCCACCCTTATATTTGTATATCTTATTTCCTTTGGTGGTTGTGACAACATACCTGTTCAATAGGATAGTAAGGAGATAGAGGGTTCCAAGTGAAAGAATAACTAATTGGAATTGACTAAATTATACTCATTTTTCTATGTGTGTGTGTGTGTGTGTGTGTGTGAGAGAGAGAGAGAGAGAGAGAGAGAGAGAGATAGGGACAGACAGAAGGGAGAGAGATGAGAAGCATCAATTCTTCATTGAGGCACCTTAGTTGTTCATTGATTGCTTTCTCATATGTGCCTTGATGGGGGGGGCACAGCAGAGTGAGTGACCCCCTGCTCAATTCAGTGACCTTGGGCTCAAGCCAGCAACCTTTGAGCTCAAGCCAGTGACCATGGGGTCATGTCTGTGATCCTATGCTCAAGACAGCAACCCCGCGCTCAAGCCTGCAACCTTGAGGTTTTGAACCTGGGACCTCTGTGCCCCAGTCTGACACTCTATGCACCGTGCCATTGCCTGGTCAAGCTAAATTATACTCCTTTTTCAATCTTATTTTTTTAATGTTTTATTTATTTATTTATTTATTACAGGGACAGAGAGTCAGAGAGAGGTATAGATAGGGACAGACAGACAGGAACGGAGAGAAATGAGAAGCATCAATCATTAGTTTTTCGTTGCCGTTGCGACACCATAGTTGTTCATTGATTGCTTTCTCACATATGCCTTGACCGTGGGCCTTCAGCAGACTGAGCTACCACTTGCTGGAGCCAGTGACCTTGGGTCCAAGCTGACGAGCTTTTTGCTCAAGCCAGATGGGCCTGTGCTGTGCTCAAACTGGCGAGCTCGGGGTCTCGAACCTGGGTCTTCCGCATCCCAGTTCGGCACTCTATCCACTGTGTCACCACCTGGTCAGGCTCCTTTTTCAATCTTATCTGCTGATAACAATCTTCCCTGATGTCAGCTAGTTATTAAATATTAATGGGAAAGTATTGTATTTTTATTTTTTTAACTAATTAAACCCATGGGAAAAAAATCCTTGTTGGAATATTTTTATAAGTTAGAATATTTCCAACTATGAAGTACATAAAAATATGAGTGCTTTTATAAGTACCAGTTTTTTTTGGTAATCACATAATGATAAAAACTTTTTTAAATATTAGTTTACAAAATACTCTCTTCATAAAATTAGTTCCTTTAGAAAAGCAGTCACGCCTGACCAGTGGTGGCGCAGTGGATAAAGCATCGACCTGGGAACACTGAGGTCGCCAGTTCAAAACCCTGCACTGGTCTGGTCAAGGCACATATGGGAGTTGATGCTTCCAGCTCCTCCCCCCTTTCTCTCTTTCTCTCTCTCACTCTGTGTCTCCTCTCTAAAATGAATAAATAAAATTAAAGAAAAAGAAAAAGAAAAAAAAAAAAAGAAAAGCAGTCACTTTTGCACTGATTGTTAAAATGGTATCTTTACTATCAGAAGGGACAGATTAGTGGGAGATTAAGGAAAGAGCTCGATCATTTCCACTTTTCACTTGTGCTTGCTTTATTATGTTATCTCCAATATGTGGTTTTCACAAGAATCATTTGATAAACCTTAAATCCATGTAACCACACACAGATAAACTACAATAAAGCAAACCACCATCAAGGCAAATTGAGTTATTTTCAGTCTCCCTCAAGTATCTAGTGTGCAGTGAGGATCCAGGACACCACTGCTTGTGACCATCATCCATTCTGGTCAGTATCTCGGCCACTGTTTTCTTTGTGTGTGTCCTTTTCTTTTGTTTTTTAATGTCATCCCCACTGCCTGACTTGTGATGGCACAGTGGATAAAGTATCAACCTGGAACGCTGAGATTGACAGTTGGAAACCCTGCGCTTGCCCCATCAAGGCATCTAGGAAAAGCAACTACAAGTTGTTGCTTCCCACTCCTCCCATCCCTGCTTCTATCACTTTGTCTCTTCTCTTTCTAAAATCAATAAATAAAATCTTTCAAAAACATATACCATCCCCACCAAATGACAGGTATGCTATGTAGAACAGTATGCTTCATAGACCAAAATAAAGCTCTCATAACAAGCCATATCTATATAAATAAAAATGTAAATGTTCGTTTGTTCAAAATCTTAAATCTCTGAAAGTTCTTCACCGATTGCTTTGAAATTTTGACACAATGTTGCATTCAAATATGTGCGTTTTTATCCCAAAATGACATAGCTTTAGCTCTTGCATCATCCGGAATAGCTGCAACATTGCTACCAGGTGGAAGAACTCATTCCGCTTTGAAATTGCCATTGAACATGCAATTCATTGCAACTCCCACGTGCAATATTTTCAAAGCATCCGGCATGGGAAAAGTATTGCAGAAATGCAAACTTATTGTTTGAGATGAATGCATGATGACACACAAAAAATCGCTCAATGCTCTTGATCAATCATCACAAGATTTGTGTGGAAACATCAGACCATTGGGAATGCATTAATATTGCTTGCAGGAGATTTCAGGCAGACATTACCTGTAATTCCTCGATCTACACCAGTGGATGAAATAAATGCTTGCCTGAAATACTACTTTGTGGTGACACGTAAAGACGTTAAGATTAACTACAAATACATGTGTACAGCTGCAAAACAATCGATCAGCTGAGATATTCTCACATCAATTGCTGGAAATTGGGAACGGAATGGTGCCGGTTGATCTGACCTCAGGACGAATTTCACTGCCTCATAACTTCTGCAATTTAGTGACGTCAAAAGAATTGGTTGAAAAAGTATTTCCCAATATTCAAACCAATTATAAGAATCACGATTGGCTGAGTGAATGAGCTATTCTTGCAGCCAAGAACAAAGACGTCTACAAGCTTAACAATATTATTCAGTCTAACATTCAAAGTGAGGCAGTCACACACAAGTCCGTTGACACGGACTGTTGTGGAAGCAGATGAAGCAGTTAATTATCCAACAGAATTTTTGAATTCACTTGATCTGCCAGGGATGCCACTGCACATACTGCAATTGAAAATCGCCATGCCAATTATCATGTTGCGAAATGTCAACCAGCCAAAGCTTTGCAATGGCACGCGGCTTGCAGTAAAAAAACTAATGAGCAACATTGTAGAAGCAACAATCTTGACAGGACCTTTCAAAGGTGAAGATGTTCTCATTCCTCACATTCCAATGATTCCAATGGATATGCCATTTTAATTTAAGAGATTGCAATTCCCATTTGATTGGTGTTTGCAATCACCATCGACAAAGCTCAGGGCCAGTCTTTAGAATTGTGTGGTTTAGATCTAGACACGGATTGCTTCTCACATGGACAATTATTAGTTGCATGTTCTAGAGTCAGCAAACCAGACAATTTCTATATCTGTACAGACAATGGAACAACAAAAAATATTGTATACCCACAAGCATTGTAAAGTTAAACATATTAGAAACATGCACTTTCTCTTTTCTTTCTTTTCCATTTAACCAGACTGAGCCACAGCAACACGTGGCCGGGTACAGCTAGTTTTTTGTTTTTTTTTAATACATACATATATATATATACATATACATATATATATATGTATATATATATCTTTTTTTTTTTTTTTTACAGGGACAGAGAGAGAGTCAGAGAGAGGGATAGATAGGGACAGACAGACAGGAATGGAGAGAGATGAGAAGCATCAATCATTAGTTTATTGTTGCCGTTGCAACACCATAGTTGTTCATTGATTGCTTTCTCACATGTGCCCTGACCACGGGCCTTCAGCAGACCTAGCAACCCCTTGCTGGAGCCAGTGACCTTGGGTCCAAGCTGGCGAGCTTTTGCTCAAGCCAGATGGGCCCGCGCTTGAGCCGGCGAGCTCGGGGTCTCGAACCTGGGTCTTCCGCATCCCAGTCCGATGCTCTATCCACTGCGCCACCGCCTGGTCAGGCAAGGGTACAGCTAGTTTTAAATAATAAAGCCAATTTTCTTTTTTTTAAGATACAAAATAAACATACAAAGAAATTTTCATAGTTTCTTCCCTAACCTCCAAAAGTGGCCTTGTATGTATCTTCACACACCCCTCCTTGGAAGCTACTGGTCTGCCAATTACAAGGTGGTTCAGAAAGTCAGATTTTGGTTCAGTACACAAAACCATCTTTCAAGACGTAGAGCTTTCCAAAATGGCCAGCTTCCCTACATAAAGGATCCCCCAAACACTGGAAGCATTCAAGCAGGAGCGAGATGTCTACTTTCCAGAGATGCAGAGCCGGAACAGAGACTGGATTCAATTACTTCCCAGATCCTTTTCTCTTGTATTAATGTTAAGTACTAAAAATGACAGGCAGCACCCTTAGTTTTATTTATAAGGAAGGTAACTGATAATAGAGAGCTAGACTAGTAGTCAAAAGACCTACTCAAGGTGACCTACTCATTTTAACTCCCTATCTTTTCTCATCTACTACTAGGTTTTTATTATTTAATGTAAGTATTATCTTTACATTAAATAATTTTACTTACTATTAACATTTTGATTGTGAAATTTATTTTATCAGATATAATATAAACAACCACTGCTTCTTCATATTTGTCCCAGCATGATAGACCATGCCTTTATTTTCATTTGTTTTTCATCTTAAGTATTTCTTTGCTGCTTACTTAGATGGTTGGACTTTTGCTTTCTCAATTGGTGACCCTTTTTAAAAATCAATCCTTAGATTTTCTAACTAGATAATTCTACCATATAATGATAATAATAATCTTGTCTCTTCATTGCTAATAGTTACACTTATTTTTAATTTCTGCCCTAGGCATGGGCATGTTAAAAAGAAACAATGATAAGCCTGACCTGTGGTGGCGCAGTGGATAAAGCGTCGACCTGGGAACACTGAGGTCGCCAGTTCAAAACCCTGCACTGGTCTGGTCAAGGCCCATATGGGAGTTGAGCTTCCAGCTCCTCCCCCCTTTCTCTCTCTCTCTCTCTCACTCTGTGTCTCCTCTCTAAAATGAATAAAATAAAAATTAAAAAAAAAAAGATAGTAATATCCTTGACTAATACTTCAAATGTTTGACTTTTTAATTTTTTAAATTTTTTCAATTGATTTGAGAGAGAGAAAGAAAGAGAGAGAAGCATTAACTCTTTGTTCCACTTAGTTGTGCACTCACTGATTGCTTCTCGTACATACCCTGACCAGGAATGGAAGCCGTGACCTTGGCACTCCAGGATGACGTTTTATCCATTGAACTATCCAACCAGGGCCAAATGTTTTAATATGACATTTGCTGTAAGTTTGCAACCCTTCTTTTTTAAGGTAAATTGAGCCTGTTTACATTTAATAATTGTAATAAATGTTTATTGAATAAATGCATAAGTGAATTCCTTCATTTTTTATTCTTAACTTTAAGTGAACATGTATATATGTACAGTACAATAAGGGATAAACACAATCTGATAGGATTAGTCAATTTGATGATATATAATATGAATTCAATTAGACTCATTTGTTTTTTCTTCCAGTGAAAACATCATTTTCTTTTTTCTCTTAATTTTTACTAATTTTAATTTATTGTGTTAACATGGATTCAAGTGTCCCACTCAATATAACACCCTCACCCCCCCCCCGACTCCCCCTCTTTGCTCCCTCCCCCTAACTCCCTCCCTCCCTTCCCTCTGGGATTTGCTGTCCTGTTATCTATCTGTATCTATATGGACAGCTGTCAGAGGGAAGGGGGATGAGGGGATGGGATCAGAGAAGGTGAAAGGATTAGTGAAAACATCATTTCCTTATGTCTGCTTTCTCCTGATCCCAGTAAATTAAGGACTGAACTGGAATAGAAAAAAACCCCATTTTAAATTCAGACAAAGCAAGGACATTCAGACTTAACTACAGACAATGGTAATGGCATTTAACAGATGAATTCTATGAACATAGGTACATGTCTGCAGACATAAGGTTTTCCCCACAGCATAACCCTGCATTGCAGTCTCTCACAGTAATTCAACTGCCTTCACATTTGGCCATGTCATACAAATGAATTTGCTGATTACAGGCAATGTTACAAAATGAACCCAAGGCCACATAATCCAGAGTCACAACAACAAAGAAATTCTAGGAATGCAGGTCAAGGCAGGAGTTTGCAGCTGTCCAGATATGATACAATTTGCCTCATTTTCATTTAGGTATTTGCTATAATAAATAAAGTAAATATCTCCCCTGAGTTACTAGAAGAAAAAAACAACAACAGGTATTACCTATCACCATTCTGTGACCAGGAAATTAAAATATTTCCTGAATTTATAACTAAAAAAAAAAATTCTCACATGTGCCTTGACCGCGGGCCTTCAGCAGACCGAGCAACCCCTTGCTAGAGCCAGCGACCTTGGGTCCAAGCTGGCGAGCTCTGGGTCTCGAACCTGGGTCTTCCGCATCCCAGTCCTAAGCTCTATCCACTGCGCCACCGCTTGGTCAGGCTAAGAAAAAATTCTTTACAAAGAACATAAATCATTCTATGTTCACAATAGAAGCTTTACTTCTGAATTTAAAACACTACTCGGTATTTGTTTAAGAATCACATTTTGACAATATGGCTTTCGACATTAAAGTTCTATGGGAAAAACTATGACAGCTTTTAATTTTGCTTTAACATTAAACTAATAGAGCAACTAAAAAATGTGGAGCAACTTAAAAATTCAACAAGAGCATGGGTTAGTCTGATTTAAGGAATGCTTCCAAAATTCAAACACCTAAGTTTCTTTTCAGGAGAAACTGTACATCACCACAAATCTTTTCTAAGTTGACTTTTAGAGAAGAAAATGGAAAATCAAACCCAGAGCACAACGGTGGTGGCAGATTATCTCCTCCTCAGCATTAGGCTGTTCTTTAAGCTGTTCTATTTCAACAGATGATTCAACTGGTCCTGGAGATCTGATGACTGCTCAACACTAGAGATGAGAGGAAACGTTTATCTGGAATGAGCAATAAAGACATATCTGTGCAAATTATTTGTACTTTAGGGTGTAAGTATTGTTGAAGTGAAATAAAATGTCTATTGGTCTACTAGAGTCCCAGTAGTTTTTAAACTACAAAGAACAGGGTTGTAAAGCCAATTAGTATTGTAAACAATATAAAAAGGGACAGACTTAATCCTCTTCAAAAAACCTAGGCAGTTTAATGACTTTAACACATTTACTCTACTTAATGATTATCACCAATGTAAAAGTTTTCTTAAGGTTAGTCTCTACATCCTGTGACTTTTAGAAAGTGTTTACTAGCAGTGCATGCCTTTGACTTACTGCATGCCTTTAAAATACACTGTATTCTTTATATCCCAACTGAGCTATCCCAGAGCGTGTGGCAATTTATGGGCTTCTGTCAACCAGAGCTCTGCACTGATAGCAGGCCCAACAGTGTAATTCCCTTTGGCCTGCTCCAGCTGGCCACCCACTCTCCTACCTATGCGGTTACTTACTTCTTCTGAATAGCTTCTTGCCTAAATCAGAAAAGGAAAGAAGAAAATAAACGTAAGAAAATTCAGTGAAACAGAAGTTAGTTATGGTCAGATACATACAGGCTTCCCAGCTTATGTCACATTCTGTATTTTTGTTCATCCTGTCCTAAGTGTGTGCTATTGAACCCATTCGCTATCTGAGTGCAGAGCTGCTAAGGAGGTAATAATATCCCATCAGAGTGTGGGATGTGGTCCAACAAACCACACACAGGACTCAGACTCAGTTTGCAGAGGATGTGGAGTCAAATGGTTACATACCTGATATTTTTCACACCCAAAGAATGAACATCTAGTTATTTAAACATCAAGAGTTAAATTTCCAACCATACATTTCTAACAGGTACATAAATATAATATCGACTACCTAAAATATAAAACAAAATAAGATGAAAAGCTAATAAAGTTATAATTTTATCCAAAATTATAATAGGAAAAAAATGTATAATGGAGAAGGTATCTTTACATTTCAGAATCTCCTGGATGATATATATGTAGCTAGGACTAGGCTACATGTTGGAATGTAGGATGTAGGTCACAGTTACTCTTGACTCCCCAGGGAAGAAGCAGACTCTCCAGGAAGAAGCTTAAGCACAATCAACAAAGACTGATAAAGCCCTGGCCAATTGGCTTAGTGGTAGAGCATCCGCCTGGTGTGTGGAAGTTGATTCCTGGCCAGGGCACACAGGAGAAGTGCCCATCTGCTTCTCCACCCTTCCCTCTCTTCTTCTTCTCTATCTCTCCCTTCCCCTCCCACAGCTAAGGCTCCATGGCAAAGTTGGCCCAGGCACTGAGGATGATTCCATGACCTCTGCCTCAGGTGCTAGAATGGCTCCGGTTACAACGGAGCAACGCCCCAGATGGGCAGAGCATCACCCCCTGGTAGGCTTGCCTGGTGGATCCCGGTTGGGCACATGAGGAAGTCTGTCTCTGCCTCCCACTTCTCACTTCAGAAAAACACACACACACACACAAAAAGACTGATAAAGTGCCTACTGGGTGCCAAGCAACTGGCATAGTCCTGGCATGGGCCCTGCCCTGATGGATTTACAGTCTCGTCCTCTGAGAAGCCCTCAAATTAACACATAAAGGTTCACAAAAGGTGGTCCCTGCTCCTGATCTCACCCCAACTTCTACTGCAATCTCTGGAGTCTTTTCCAGAGAGAACTCATCCTTGACCAATCTCACCTGTACTCCTAACTCCTGCCTCTGCAGGAAAATGACCAGGGCAACGAGAAGCAGCCCGAGGTAACGATTTTGTAGCAAGTAGTCAGCAGAGAGGGCATACTCACTGGTATTGAAGATGTGTTGTTATTATTGCCATTTTCCTTAAACTCTGCATTAAAAACAAAACAAAACCAGAACTAGAACATTCCACTTCCCTGTAGCCACACAAATTATATATATAAACGCAAATCATAAAATAAATGATTCTTACATCTTCCGAGTGCAAGATGGCATCTTCCTGTAGTACCATGTTTCGAGCCGCCTGACCTAGCAGCTGGAAGACAATGTAATATTCAAATTTTCCAAACTTCCTGTTCTCCTCTCTCTACAGCTGTTATACCCCTGTCCTCTCTCTTCCCTCAATGTAATGGAGGGTAATGTCCCATTTGTTCATGTCGAGAATCCATTTCACTGTCACAGTGACAGTTCTGGCACGGGCTCAACATCTGTTCCAAGGGCCACTGCCTGAGAAATCAGTGCTCCATAGCTGCTGAGCTCTCTGCCAGCTTATCAGTCAAGTGCTGCGAGGAGAAGCCTGCCAAAAACAGCTGTAGGTACGCAAGCTCAGTGAGAACCTAACTTCTGCTCCTTTAAGACAAATTTGAGCCTGACCTATAGTAGCACAGTGGATGGAGTGTCGACCTGGAACGCTGAGGTCACCGGTTCGAAACCCTGGGCTTGCCTGGTCAGGGCACATGAGAAGCAACTACTATGAGTTGATGCCTCCTGCTCCTCTCCCCCTTCTCTCTCTCTCTCTCCTCTCTCTAAAATCAAGAAATAAAAATCTTAAAAAGAATGAAAATGAAAAAAAAGACAAATTTGGGATCTGGGGGGGTCTGAGAGGAGCGCGGGCAGGGCTTCCAGTAGGACTGAAAGGAGAGAAAAATGCAGCTGCTTAGAAATGGAATGAGAACCTCAGAGAAGGGGAAAGGGCCTGGGAAGAAGCTTGGGATTTGAAGTGGGAAACCCCCACATGAAGGATGACAAGACGGAGTTAGGGAAGAGGAACAGAAGGAGACACGTGGAGGGAGATTTAATGAGTTCTCTGATTGCTGGGCCCTGAGCTCTGATTCAGCTGGGTGGCCTGTGGTCAGAGATGTGACTCAGCACCAAGAGGCAAGAAGAGATCAACAGAGGTTTCTGGCTACTGTTGCCCCCTGATCCTGGCAGACATTAAGTACACTACGGCCCTGGCCAGTTGGCTCAGCGGTAGAGCATCGGCCAGCGTGTGGAAGCCCCGGGTTCGACTCTGGGTCAGGGCACACAGGAGAAGCATCCATCTGCTTCTCCACCCTTCCACCTCTCCTTCCTCTCTATCTCTCTCTTCCCTTCCCTCAGCCAGGGCTCCATTGGAGCAGTTGCCCTGGACACTGAGGACGGCTCCATGGCCTCCGCCTCCATGGCCTCCACCTCCATGGCCTCCGCCTCAGGCACTGGTATGGCTCCTATTGCAGTGGAGCAATGCCCAGATGGGCAGAGCATCGCCCCCTGGTGGGCATGCCAAGTGGATCCCAGTTGGGCGGGAGTCTGTCTGACTGCCTCCCTGCTTCTAACTTCAGAAAATAAAAAATGTCTACCATGTAAAGGAAGCTACTGTTATATGTGTCCTACCAACCCTCCCTGTTCCCTTGGGTCAGAGATTCTGATAAAAAGGGGACCCATGGCTTCAAATTAACCAGGAGCACTGCTAGAGCCACCTGGTTCTTTCCCTCATGGCAACTTGCATTTATTTTTCTTTTGAAGTAATAAACCTTTACATGTTTCTAAAGTCAAAACAGTAAAAAAGACCTTTCATCCCTGCTCCTTCCCTTCCCTGTTCTTTCTCTCTTATGCATAAATATTTTTTTCATTAAGTGAGAGCAGGTAAGGCAGAAAGACAAACCAGCATCCACCTGGCAAAGCCCCCATGGGGCAATGCTCTGCCCATCTGGAGTGTTGCTTCGTTGCTCGGTAACTGAGCTTTTTAAGAGCCTGAGGCAGAGGCTACCGGAGCCATCCTCAGTGCCCAGGGTCAACGCGCTCAAATCAATGAAGCCACTGGCTGCAGGAGGGGAAAAGGGAGAGAAAGGGGAGAAGGACAGGGAGAGAAGCAGATGGTCACTTCTCCTGTGTGCTCTGACCAGGAAACAAATCTGGGACGTCCATATGCTGGGCCAACACTCTATCTACTGGGCCACTGGCCAGGGCCAACAAATATTTATTAAATGAATGCTGTGGAATGAATATTTTACATATGGAAATTGTCAGTTAATCAAACAAAATATCTATGTGGAGTCTGCTGAAGAGAGAAGCAATGTTCTATGGGCCAAGAAGGACTGAAAATCAATAAGACATTCCAATAACCTCAGAAACTACGAAAGGAAATGGTAAAAATATATAAGCAATTATAGAAAAAGGAAATACAGTATGTGATAAGTATCATGTAAGAGATCCAGAAAAAGGCCCTGGCAAGGTGGCTCAGTTGGTTAGAGTACAGTCCCAGTACACTAAGGTGTGGGTTCAATCCTGGTTCAGGCACACGTAAGAATCAATCAATGAGTACATAAATAACTGAAACAACAAATCCATGATTTTCTCCCTCTCTCCGTCTTTCTCTAAAATAACAAATTTTAAAAATTAAAAAAATAGAGAGATCCAGTAAAGTTCAGAAATTTAAGAAATGATATATCAATCCTGACCCAGAAAGCTGCAATCGTCTCAACTTAACTCAAGCCATACCACTTACTGAGTCCCCTATCAAAGTCTACTACAGAATCAGCCACGTAAAAAATACAAGGAGGCCCTGGCCAGATAGCTCAGTTATTTAGAGCTTCATCTCCATACGCCAAGATTGTGGGCTGGATTCCAGTCAGGGCACATACAACAGTCAGCAAGCCAGTGAATGCATGGATTGGCAGTACAGCAAGTCGTTTCTCTCTCTCCTGCCTTCCTCTCACGCTAAAATCAATCAGCAAAAAAATAATTTTAATCTACTATTTAAAAAAAAAAAGAGCCTGACTAAGCAGTGGCACAGTGGATAGAATATCAGATTGGGATATGGAGGACCCAGGTTTAAACTCTGAAATCACTGGCTGGAGCACAGGCTCACCAGCTTGAGTGCAGGGTCACTGGCTTGAGTGTGGGATCATAGACAAGACCCCATGGTCGCTGGCTTGAGCAAGGGGTCAACTCACTCTGCTGTAGCCCTGCGGTCAAGGCACATATGAGAAAGCAAACAATGAACAACTGAGGAGTCACAACAAAGAACTGATGCTTCTCATTCTCTCTCTTCCTGCCGGTCTGTCCCTATTTGTTCCTCTCTCTGTCTCTGTCACACACACACAAAAAAAGAGAAATACACAAAGAGGAGGAACAAAAAGGAGGAAACCACATTAGGACAGTCAATGGTGGCACAGTGGGCTTGGCTACTTAATCTAACTAGTACCACATGAGAGGTGGTATCCAAGAATGTGGGCCTGGCCCTGGCCAGTTGGCTCAGTGGTAAAGTGTCAGCCCAGCATGTGGATGTCTTGGGCTCCACTCCCCATCAGGGCACACAAGAAAAGCAACCATCTGCTTTTCAACCCTTCCCCTCTGCCTTTCCCCTACTCCCTCCTCCTCCCACAGCCACTGCTCTTGGAGTGAGTTGGCCCCTGGTGCAAAGGATGGCTCAGTGGCCTTCACCTCAGGCACTATAAATAGCTCAGTTGCCAAGCAACACCCCAGATGGGCAAAGTATTGCCTCATGGGGGGCTTGCCAGGTGGATCCTGGTCAGGGCACATGCAGGAGTCAGTCTCTGTTTCCCTTCCTCTCACTGAATAATGAAAAAAAAAATGTGGGCCTAAAACAAATCTGCCTAGGATTAAATCTTAGCTCTACTCCTTCCAAGCTACTGTGTGACCTTGGACAAATTAAATTCTTCTCTGTATCCTCTATATAAGAAAACTACCTCCTTTATTAGTGATTATAAAGACTTAATGAATTAAACTACATAAAACAGCAGTGTCCAGCACATAGTAGATGCTCAACAAATGTAAGTTTATTATGATAAATATGGATGTTCAATACACACTGGTGGTTAACTATGAACACCATCTATCTTTTCAATCTTATATTATTATATCATGTTTCTCTTCAGAAAAGATTCAAGGCAATTTATACCAAACTATATGTGTATGTACACATACACACACACATTTTAAAAGCAGAAATAGAATCTAAAAGTCATGCCTGACCAGGTGGTGGCATAGTGGATAGAGTGTTGGACTGGGATGTGGAAGATCTAGGTTCAAAACCCAGAAGTTGCTGGCTTGAGATCAAGTTCACATTCACCAGCTTGAGCATGGGGTTGCTGGCTTGAATATGAGATCACAGACATGGGTTCATGGTTGCTGGCTTGAGCAAGGGGTCACTTGCTCTGCTGTAGCCCCCCATTCAAGGCACATATAAGAAAGCAGTCAATGAACAATGAAGGAGCCGCAACAAAGAACTGATGCATCTCATCTCTCTCCCTTCCTTTCTGTCTGTCCCTATCTGTTCCTCTCTCTGACTCTCTCTCTCTGTCCCTGTCAGAAAAAAAGAAAGAATCTAAAAGAAGAAGGCATGAAATGAAGAAGGCAGTAAATGTATCTATCACAAAAACTGACATAGGAACTTCTGTGCAAGCAAGGCTAAAAATGACACACAAGTTGCATAACTCCTATTTGGTAAAAGGCAGTATTACAATTCTTTGAAAGAGATAACTTTTCTTATAATGAATCAAAAAATGAGTACATCATGTGGGACCTCATAAAAAGTATATTTGGGACACCAGATCAGTGACTTCAACAACAGCGTTATGGTAAAGCAGACACCTCATACAGTTGTTTCTTATAGCCACTATCCATAAAAGCTAAAGACAAAACATGAAAGCTAATTCTGTAAAGACAGTTCGATTGGACCCTAAACTAATATGAATAAAGCTGCTATTAACATTCAAATATAAGTCTAAAGACTTGTAGACATGTTATGCTTGCTACTGCAACTATAAATTTAATGAATATAGAAACTGATGTAAGATGAATTAAAAAAGGGAAAGAATTGCTATTTCTATGAAAACTAAGTTGAAAATCAAAAATACTTCCTGAAGACGAGTAGTGAAGATACACTACTGGCCCTGGCCGGATAGCTCAGTTGGTTGGAGTGTCGTCCTGGAGTGCAGAGGCTGCCAGCACATACAGGAATGAATCGATGTTCCTGTTTCTCTCTTTCTCCCTTCTTCTATCACTAATGTCAATAAATTTTAAAAATTAAGATACACTACTGAGTTAATTATGAGAAAGACAAGAGTATATAGGAGAAAGTCATAGAAATCTAAGACTCTGAAAAAAAAAATGGCCCTGCACTCAAATTAACATGTGTAATTCAAGATGTTCTACTTTGGCCTGGCCTGTGGTGGCACAGTGGATAAATTATCGACCTGGAATGCTGAGGTTGCTGGTATAAAACCCTAAGCTTGCCTGGTCAAGGCCCTTATGAAAGTTGATGTTTCCTGCTTCTCCTTCCTTCTGTCTCTCTCCTCTCTAAAATGAATAAATAAAATCTTTACAAATTAAAAAAAAAAGATGTTCTACTTTAAGATTTTTTTTATTTATTCATTTTAGAGAGGAGAGAGAGAGAAGGGGGGAGGAGAAAGCCTTAACTCCCATATGTGCCTTGCCCAAGCAAACCCAAGGTTTCAAACCAGTGACCTCAGCATTCTAGGTCAATGCTCTATCCACTGCGCCACCACAGGTCAGGCCCAGATGTTCCACTTTAAAGAAACCAAAGTTGGAAATCATAGGTGATATTTAATGTGTGTGTGTGACCGGTTTACATAACAAAATGATGGACATATTTTCCATTTCTCCTGGGTAAAAAATGACACATAGAATGGCTTGATCATTAGACCCATTTTGTTAGTCCATTCACCTGTCAGTGGGCATTTGGATTGGTTCCAGTTTGGTGCTATTATGGCAAAAGGTGCAATGAACATGTACAAGTCTTTGTGTGTTTACATATTTTTATTTTGCTTGGATGAATATCGAGGAATACAATGAATCTTTTTTTTTTTTTTTTAGAAAGACAGAGAGTAGTATGTAAAGCTTTCTGGTGTGGAAAGACATCAATAATTCCATACATGGAACCAACCTAATTATGGGGAACTTACGACAAAGAAGAAACTTAATCAAAGAAACAAAATCAAGAATATGTCCTCAAAAACAAATCAGAAAGGAATAAATGCATAGACAGATCATGTACAAAAGTATGGGAGAAATACTGGATGTTGAGGGCAAAACTATGCAGAATTCGGGAGCCAAAAGGGACAGAGTCAATCCCGAGAAACAAATCCGGAACTGGTTAGGACCACTACCTGATCACGTCCTGCGACAACTGCCGCTTTAAAGCACAGACTCGGAGAGGAAGGGAATTGGAGACTGGGTGAAAAAAAGTGAAGATATTAAGCAAAGGAAAAAAAAAACTCAAAGACACAGACAACAGTATGGTCATTATAAGTGGGAAAGGGAAGTGGGCGTAGGTAGAAAAAACTAAATGGGGAAGAACTGATAGGAGACTTGACTTAGAGTGAACATACAATACAATATACAGATGATGTATTATAGAATTATACACCTGAAACTTATACAGCTTTATTAACTGATGTAATCCCAATACATTCTGTTTTTAAAAATAATAAAGCACAGATTTCCCATCATCTCACTTTCTTTCCCCTCCTATACCGCTAATCCTCCAAAAGAGACTACGCATCCCAGAATGCAACACTTGCCCCTGGCGAAAGAGCTCTAGTCTCCGCCACAATTCACGACCTACAATTCCCAAGATGCAACGCGACCTCCTTTCGCACAGCTCTGAAAGATAGGAGTCCCTCCGAGTATGAGTCCCAAAGAGTGAACTCCCAGCTCACCTCCGAGCTCCGGGAGCCCTTCAGCACCTGCTTAGTGAGGGCAATCACGTCAGTACCGCAGGTGTTCACCTTCTCCGTGAGAAGCCCCTTCACGGACTGGCCGAATCGCGCTTGCGATTCTGGCGTCCCAGTCGCCATCGCCTTAGCTAGTGAACGCCTCCGTACAAGCAATGGCGAGTCACCGGGGCCAAAAGAGCGGCAAAGCGGAAGGAAAAAGGAAGCGTCTTTTTTTCTACCGTGGGAAAAGGAAAGAACACATTTTGCCTAGCGCCTTGTATTTAACTTTAAAGTCATTTCAAACACTCGGTTGAGCTCTGCCGGGTAGCTTAATTGGTTAGAGCATTATTCTGATACCCAAGGTTGCAGGATCAATCCCAGGTAGGGCACATAGAAAGATCAACCAATAAATGGATGGATGGATGGATGGATGGATGGGTGGACCAAGCTGATGGATGTTTCTTCTTCTCATTTTATCCCTTCTTGTCTCTCTAAAATCAATCAATTAATAAATAACAAATTTAAAAATAAGTAAAATACTAAGTTGATACCCTAAAGATGAAAGGTCCCAGGCAAACGTCTCTGAATGACGGGAATGGAGGACAAATTTAGTAAATCCATGGTTTAAAATCAGAAGGCCTAATTACAATCCCAATTGTGCCATTTTTGTGCCTGAAAATTATTCAACCTCTGCATCTTGTGTTCCTCATCTGTAAAATAGAAATAATAATGTTAAAGTCTCCAAAAGGCCTGACCTGTGGTGGCGCAGTGGATAAAGTGTCGACCTGGGAACACTGAGGTCGCCAGTTCAAAACCCTGCACTGGTCTGGTCAAGGCACATATGGGAGTTGATGCTTCCAGCTCCTCCCCCCTTTCTCTCTTTCTCTCTCTCTCTCTCTCTCTCTCTCTCTCTCTCTCTCTCACTCTGTCTCCTCTCTAAAAAGAAAATGAATAAAATAAAAAATAAAAGAAAAAATTTAAAAAAAAAAAGTCTCCAAAAGATCATGAGAATAAATTAAGATCATTCAGATCCATTTTAGCAAACATTTCATGAATGAAATACCAAACACTGTGCTGGGCTGAGGATAGAGAAAGAACTGAGATCCAGTCATTGTCCCCAAGGATCTCCCAGACTGGTGAGGCCTATAACCAGAGAAACTAGAAAGAACAACCCAAAAGAAAAAATTGGCAAAATTTACAAACAGGCAACTTTTAAAAATTTAAATGGCGAATTAATGTAAAAAATGTTCAACACCATTTGTAATTTTCAATGATAAATGACCTCTTTGTTCTAACTTAATATCACCTTGGAAAATTGTATCTGAAATGTTTCATGTAGCTTTATTTCTTTTTTACCTAATGTACAAGAGAGGTGAGAATGACATATTACAAATTTTGTTTTAAATCACCTGTAATCAGCCTTGGCTGGGTAGCTCAGTTGATTAAGAGCATTTTCCTGCCTGACCTTTGGTGGCACAGTGAATAAAGCATTGACCTGGAATGCTGAGGTCTCCAGTTTGAAACTCTGGGCTTACTTGGTCAAGGTACATATGAGAAGCAACTGTTACTACGAGTTGATGCTTCCAGCTTTTCTCTCTCTCTCTCAAATCAATAAATAAAATCTATTTAAAAATTAGGAAAATAAAAAGCATTGTCCCAACACGCCAAGGTTATAGGTTCCATCCTGGAATCAGAGTACATGGGAAAATCAACCAATGAATACACAACTAAATTGAACAACAAATCAATGTCTCTCTCTCTCTTCCTTCTTCTCCAAGATGTTTCTCTCTCCCTCTAAAATCAGTCAATAAAATAAATTTACAAAAAACTTTTTTTAGTAAATAAAATCACCTGTAATCAGTATCAACATTACTTTTACTTTCAAATGTCTAGATTCATGTCTCTGTTGATTCCTTCATTTAATTCTTGGGGTTTCTTTGGTTTGTTTGTTTTTTAGCAAGAGACAGACAGACAGACAGAAAGGGAGAGAGATGAGAAGCATCAACTCATATTTGCAGCAGTTCAGTTGTTCATTGATTGCTTTCTCATATGTGCCTTGACTGGGGGTGGGGGACTCCAGCAGAA
Source organism: Rhynchonycteris naso (assembly GCA_037038555.1). Classification (NCBI taxonomy): domain Eukaryota; kingdom Metazoa; phylum Chordata; class Mammalia; order Chiroptera; family Emballonuridae; genus Rhynchonycteris; species Rhynchonycteris naso. Next base: position 240,140,468 of record CM072999.1, on the reverse strand, counting down.
CCAGTGACCCCTAGCTCAAGCCAGAGACCTTGGGCTCAAGCCAGCAACCATGGGTCATGTCTATGACCCTGCACTCAAACCAGAGACCTCAGGGTTTTGAACCTGGGTCCTCAATATCCCAAGGCTGATGCTCTATTCATTGCACCACCACCTAGTCAGGCTTGTTTTTTTGTTTATTTGCTTTTGTTTTGTTTTTTAATGCCTTTGTTGGTTTATTCTTGTATGTGCCCTGACCAGGGATTGAACCCACAACCTTGGCACGTAAGGAAGATGCTCTAACAAACTGAGCTATCTGGCCAGGACCTAATTCTTATTCTTAATCAACTTTATTATGGTATAATTAATTGATGTGCAATGACTACATTCTTTTAAAGTATACAATTTTTTTAAAAAATTTTATTTACTTTAGAGAGGGGAGAGAAAGAGAGAGAGAAAGGGGAGAGGATCAGGAAGCACCAACTCCCATATGTGCCTGCACTTGCAGGGTTTCGAACTGTAGACCTCAGCGTTCCAGGTCAATGCTTTATCCATTGCGCCACCACAGGTCAGGCTAAAGCAGTGGTTCTTAATCTTTTTTGAGGTACCGAACCCACCAGTTTCATATGTGCATTCATCGAATCCTTCTTTAGTGATAAATAAAATATGATATTTTTTTCAAATTCAAGACATAGGTATATGTTTTTTTACTGGTGCACAAAATGAGCCGTGCATGAACATCACCTTGCTCAAAGAACAAAACCAACAAAGTGCATGAACTCACAACAAATTACGGTATTACTTTATTCTGGCCTTCACGGCAGAGGCTTCTCCGAACCCCTGAGACCAACTCATCGAACCCCTAGGGTTCGATAGAACCCAGGTTAAGAACCACTGGGCTAAAGTATACAATTTGATGAGTGTTACAGATATGTAACACTAGTGAACCACCACCACTATTAAGATAAGATGAATAACATTTTTGGCTCTGGTCAGTTTAGTTGGTTAGAGCATCATCCTGAAACACCAAGGTTGCAGGTTTGATCCTGGGTCAGGGCACATAGGGAAGCTATCAATGAATGCACAACTAAATGGAACAACAAATGAATGCTTCTTTCTCTCTCTCTCTGCTTTTCTAAAAATCAATCAATATAAAAATGGTACAGAATATTTTCATCACCCCCAGAAGTTTCCAAGTACCCCTTTGTAGTCCATCTGCCCCTCTCTCCAGGTAGTAACTGATCTGCTTTATTGCACTATAGATTAATTTGCATTTCTAAAATGTTATATAAATAAAATCATACAGAAAATACTATTTTGTGTGTGACTTCTTCCTCTCAGCCTAATGATTTTGAGAGTCATCCACATGGTGGTGTGTATCACTAGTCTGTTCCTTTTTATTGGTGAAAAACATTCCATTGTTTGGATAGACCTCATTTTCTTTATCCACTCACTTGATAGATACTTGGGTTGTCTCCATGTAGGGGCTATTATGAATACAGCTGCTATGAACATTTATATACAAGTTTGTTTTTAATTTTTTTATTTATTCATTTTTTAGAGAGGAGAGAGACAGAGGTGAAGGGGGAGGAGCAGGAGGTATCAACTCCCATATGTGCCTTGACCAGACCAGTGCAGGGTTTTGAACTGGCAACCTCAATGTTCCAGGTCAACACTTTATCCACTGCGCCACCACAGGTCAGCTATATACAAGTTTTTATGTGAGTTGTTTTACATTTATTTTGGTAAATATCTAGGAATGAAATGGCTGGGTCACATGGTAGGTGTTTAACTTTTCAAGAAACTGCTAGCCTGACCAGGCAGTGGCGCAATGGATAGAGCGTCGGGCTGGGATGTGGAGGACCCAGGTTCGGGACCCGAGGTCACCAGCTTGAATGCAGGCTCATCTGGCTTGAGCAAAAAAGCTCCCCAGCTTGGACCTAAGGTCGCTGGCTCCAGCAAGGGGTCACTCGGTCTGCTGAAGGCCCGCGGTCAAGGCACATGTGAGAAAGCAATCAATGAACAACTAAGGTATCGCAACGAAAAACTCATGATTGATACTTCTCATCTCTTTCTGTTCCTGTCTGTCTGTCCCTGTCTACCCTCTCTCTGACTCTCTTTCTGTCCCTGTAAAAAAAAAAAAAGAAAGAAAGAAAGAAAAAGAAAAAAAAGAAACTGCTAAAGTATTTCCCAAAGTTGTTTACCATTTTACATTCCTAACAGTGGTTTAGCAGACTCCAGTTACTGCACACTCATAAATTTGCAAAAGCTTGAATGTTCTACAGTCATGATAACAAGTAGCAAACTAGTAAATAGACTCGACTGAGAGCTGGCTTTCATGATCCCTATTTCCTGGTTTTCAAGCCCTTGTACAGTGCCCTTCTCTTACTTGTGGAGAAAACGTGCGACTTGTTTCTAACTGATAGTATATGCATAGAGGTAATTAATGCAGGAGGTCCAGACTTAGAAAATATATCTGGTGTAGGTGTGAGATCCCAAAGAACCCACAGGGAGGAATAGATAGAGCAGACATAGCCTTTATTACTTACCTACAGGGGCAACTCCAACGGTGGCAGGTTGTGATAGCTCCTCGCCTCGCTGGGTGAGGTCACAGTTTATCTAAGCCCTGGGCAGTTACACACATGAAACGTTTTGTCTACATGCAAGCAAGCAGGTGAACAGAGGGTAGGGGAAAGGGTACAAGCCATTCTGTGTTGTCCCTCCTTGATACATATCTGGTGACTCAGTTCCATTGTTCTTAGTAAAACCTTAGTTACAGTTTTATTATCATCTATCCCATTCCCACGGCTCACAGCCAGGACCCTCAACCATGGTGCCATGTGGTTGGGGAAGGAGAAGGGCCACGTGCAACATCAACCCTACAACCCACCTCGACATGACTCTTCCACCTCACAATCTATAAGTAGTTCTTCTCCAAGTATCCCTGTGAGGGTAGAGCATTAGTAGCACATTGCACCTAGATACCACAAATACGCTATAAGCACAATAAAGCAAAAGGAGAAGGAAATCTACGAAACCAGCAAAAGCATATCCAAGCCTGACCAGGCGGTGGCGCAGTGGATAGAGCATCGGACTGGGATGCGGAAGACTCAGGTTCGAGACCCCGAGCTCGCCAGCTTGAGCGCGCGCCCATCTGGCTTGAGCAAAAGCTCACCAGCTTGGACCCAAGGTCGCTGGCTCCAGCAAGGGGTTGCTCGGTCTGCTGAAGGCCCGCAGTCAAGGTACATGTGAGAAAGCAATCAATGAACAACTAAGGTGTCGCAACGGCAACAAAAAACTAATGATGCTTCTCACCTCTCTCCATTCCTGTCTGTCCCTATCTATCCCTCTCTCTGACTCTCTCTCTCTGTCTCTGAAAAAAATAAAATAAAATAAAAATTAAAAAGAAAACCCAGAAAGCATATCCAAGATTGGCCCCTAAGGATATCTACCAGGAGGTTGGGGGCACGGCTTAGAAATGGTTTTGTTGCCTGTTTGTTGTACTTCTTCATACACCAGCTGGAAGACTTACCTCCTAGTCTTGTTGAATGCTGGGTCAGTGGCGTTCCAGCATCTAAAGCAGGACCTGCATAATGTAGCTTCTTGTGTAGCCACTTTGCTGTGTCTGCCACTGGAGTGTCTTTCAGCCAGCGAACCCGCACCAAGGTATCTGCTTCACTGCTGCCTGGTCTCCCCAAGGGTTGGTGATCTCCGATGTGGAATAGAGTCACAGTCGTTTCATGGCACATACGCCACAGGTCAGCCCAAATAGCCTTCCCCAAAGGGGATTCTGATGTAATTGTCCAGTCTGCATGTTCCCAGGCAGGGAGCCAGAGTGCCAGTCTTCAGTAAACTGCCAAACTGTCAGTGCAGGTGGTCAGTGGTCTAGACTCCCACTTGATAGTCCACACAGCTCAGAATTAAGCCGATTGGCTGCTTTGTCCTTCCCTGTCCTCTAGCCAGATGTTCCTAGTTGCAGGTTGATACCCAACCGCACACCGCCAGGGTTGGGTACTCCAGCAGGAGCCATCCGTACACCATGCTTCTTCAGCAACAGGTAGCTCCCCCTAGTGGACAGGCGATGGCAGCAGCGTCTCTGGTTCAAGCTTTGATTGTTCAGCATTCTGATACGTCACAGCCTGAAGTTCTTCGATTAACAGACTAGTAGAAAGTGGCTTTTCTGATGGAGAAATGCACTCCACTTGATCAGAGTGGAGATCTGGGCCACCATACTCTTGGGCCATTGCATGGCCGAGTGCACCCAGCCAGCAGTGGGGTAGGTGGTGAAGACGTTGAATGGGGTGGGTCCTGTTATGGTTTCTGTTGCTAATAGGGTTGGTACGTACACTGCTTGAACTTGTTGTTCAATGGGATTATTTGGCCCTTGGCCCCACACCACAGTTGGTGCCCTCATCCTGCCTTGACATTGCCATAATCCCCAACTATACCCCTCAGGTGTGACATCTAGTTCACACGGTTGGCTCTGGTTGGCTGTGCCCAGAGCCTGGACAGTGGCTACAGCTTGCTTAGCAGCCTGAAAGCTGCCTCGTGGTGCTCCGTCCAATCCCAGGTAGCCCCTTTATGCACCACTGTTGGGCCAAATTGGGGATGAAGACCCTCCAGTCGTGTAACAAAGATAAAAACTCCTTTAATTGCTTGGCCCACTGTGGTTGCAGATAGACCTGTACTTTTTTTTCTTACTTTCTTTTATTTTAAGGTTTTATTTATAGATTTTAGGAAGAAAAGAAAGAGAGAAAGGAAAGGGTGGGAAACATCAACTTGTACTAGTTGCATCTTGTATGTGCCTTGACCGAACAAGCCCGGGGCTTCAAACCCGTGACCTCAGCATTTCACGTCTACACTGCACCCCCTGCGCCACCACAGGTCAGGCGGCCTGTACTTTTCCTATGACAATGGCCACATCACCTTTGTCTTACCTGACCAAAATAAACCCCAAGAACTTGATACATAAGCCAAGGCCTTGCACTTTGTGCTTATTGATTTCCCATCCTTGCTGTCAGAGGTGAGTTAGTAAAGAGGGAGCTGCTTTCTCTAGGGCGGGAAGAGAGTCAGAGGTTAACATGACATCATTAATGTAATAATACAATAGCATTTCTTCTGGCCTGGACCCTGCCGATAGATCCAGATAGTAGGGCTGTGCAGATATCCCACAGGCAACACAGTGAACAAAGGCATTGTTGTGCCTCCCAAGTAAAAGCAAATTGGGATTGACTACTTTCAATAATAGCTATAGAAAAAAAGGCATTAGCTAGGTCAAGAATGTAGTGAAATGTCCCAAGCTGGTGACTCAAAGCATCTAGCAGGTCTGTGATATTGGGAACCGCTGTATGCAAGGGAGGCACTACCTTGTTTAACTCTTCATAGTCCATGGTCATGCTCCATGTGCCGTCCAGCTTGTGGATGGACCACACAGGTACATCAATCACAAGGAACATGAGCTGAATAAATTACGTCTACTTGGGCAAATTTCCTTGTGGTCGTTGTTATCTGAGTGTGCCTACCTCATCATTCACCACCTGTCGAGGGGATGGTAGCTGCACGGGGGCATGCTGGGCAGGTCCCCATAGGACAGCCTTCACTACCCTTGCTCTTAAGAAAAATTCTGCAATGGTAGTTTGCAGGCGCATACCTGCCAGTTCATCATTTTAAAGAATATACTCAGGAATGGGAGAGACAAACACTAGGGAAAGATGGGAGAAGGAGCCACCCCACCCTAAGGGTGAGGGTAACGGCTCGCACACAGATGGTGGATCCCCCGTAACCGTCAATGATGGATAAAGGCCCCTGAAATGTTCAGGGTTGTCATATATGAGTATACACTAAGCCACAGTGTCCATGAGAGCCAACACCACAAAATGGCTAGTTCCACATGTGCCCTCCGGTCTCCAATAGTCCCCAGAGCTCAGGTCCCTCAGCCTGCTTCCTAGAAGAATAGAAGGTCACCTCCCCCAAGGGTCATCCTCGAGGTGTACAGGGGCCAACTGGACCAAGAAGTCCTTGATGTCCAGTGGTGGTGGGGCCGGTGGAGTAGCAGCTGCGGATGGAGTCCACTCCAATAAACACACACTTGTCTTCGGCAAGGGCTGCCACTTCTGCTCGTCCATTAACTGCTGCCAAAGGAGGACATGAATGGGCTGCCCGTCAATCTTGGCAGTGTCTACTCCCTCCTTCCCAGGGTGTATCCTTAGCTGCTTGTGGGAAACCTTGGCCAGCCCGCTCTTACCAGTGAAAGCATCTTCCTTTTCCTTGTCCTTGTTCTGCTCTCCTCCCTTTACCTGTCTCACTTCCTTTTTCCGCCTCATGGTCTCTGTCTCTCCAAATCGGCGACTGTTGGGGCTACAACCTGTATTGGCTGCCCCACAAGGAAGGAAAGAATGGGAACGAGAGTGCTGAAATACGTGAGAGGGGCCATGACAGCCTATAGGTCTCTGTGTCTGGTCCGTGTGTATTAGGGTATAAATAGAGTGCCACATGCCTAATTCATGGATAAAGTGCCACAGATCTGTGAGGGTGGAGCACTGCCATGGAAAGGAAAGGAGATCCCCTTCATCGGGCCATGCCTCGCCATGACCTATCATCAATCAAATCCGCAGGGTCGGAGTCTGCGTGGCCTGGAGGTCTGCTTTGTGAATCCACTGGTGTTGTGAGGGGTGAGTCGTAAGAGAAGACATTTGGGATAGCTCCTCCCCCATTAGAGAAATACCGTCTACACCCATGTCCCACAGGTATAAAAGCCAAGCAGCTATGCTCTCAATGCCTTTCTGGAGGAATTTAGCCACCAGTTCAACCAGCTCAGCCTGAGAAACAGCTTGCCGTGGTGTGGATGACCTGCTGGGCCGGGGGAGGCTGCACCCTTCCGGGCACCCTTGGTTGCTGAGACTTAATCTTCTGTACTAACACTGGGCAGGCCGCCAGCGGTGCCTCTGCCTCCTCCTCATCAATAATCATTATTTCACTGTCGCCATCAGAGTCAGAGTCACTCTCAGGGGTCGGGTACCACTTCCATAGTTCCCACCCTCTTTGAGAAACCACTGCTCTAATCCAGGCCAGAGCAAAGGGAAGCCCCCACTGCAAGCAAAATGACAGGCTAATTCACTAGTCTGTTTCAGCTGTTTTCTCAAAGTCTCTTTATTATCGGTTTGTGTAAGCCGCATGTCCCTTTCCAGCTTAAGTTCCTCCTCCAAACTCTGTACTTTCAATTCAGTGGTTAACTGTTTCTGTGTGATGGCATGCAAGGCAACCAGGGGGGACCACACAAACACCACCAGAGCTCCCCTCAAGTCTTTCTTCTCCTTCTCCTCCTCCTCCTCCTTCCCCTTCTTTTCCCTCTCCCCCTCCTCTTCCTCCTCCTCCTCCTCCTTCTTCCTCTTCTTCTTCTTCTTCTCCTCTTCCTCCTCCTTCTCCTTCCCCTCCTCCTCCTTCTTATTCTTATTCTTCTCCCCTTCCCCTTTCCCTTCTCCTCTTCCTCCTCCTTCTCCTTCCCCTCCTCCTCCTTCTTATTCTTATTCTTCTCCCCTTCCCCTTTCCCTCCTCCTCCTCCTCCTCCTCCTCCTTCCCCTTCTCCTCCTCCTCCTCCTCCTTCTCCTTCTTTCTCTTCTTCTTCTCCTCCTCCTCCTTCTCCTCCCCCTCCTCCTCCTTCTTATTCTTATTCTTCTCCCCTTCCCCTTTCCCTCCTCCTCCTCCTCCTTCTCTTCTCCTTCTCCTTTTCTTTCTCCTTCTTCTTTTTTATTAAGTGAGAGGCAGGGAGGTAGAGACAGACTCCTGCATGGCCCGACCAAGATCCACCCAGCAAGCCCCCTATGAGGCGAGGCGATCAGGCAATGCTCTGCTGGTCTGGGTCGCTGCTCTGTTGCTCAGCAACTGAGCTATTTTAGTGCCTGAGACAAGGCCATGTAGCCATCCTCAGCACCTGCAGCCAACTTTGCTCTATTCAAGCCATAGCTGCAGGAGAGGAAGAGAGAGAGATGGGGGTAGGAGGGAGAAGCAGATGGTCATTTTTCTTGTGTGCCCTGACCAGGAATTGAACCTGGGACTTCCACATGCCAGGTTGACGCTCTACCACTTAGCCAACCATCCAGGGCCAAGTCTTTCTTCTTACTCAACCCCAAATGGTCCCCCACTCTCTTCAGGGAAGCTAAGATACTAATGAGACTTTCAGTGCTGTCTCCTCAGTCCCTCAGTGGACCCCAAGAGTCCACCAACATGGCTACATCGTGCCACATGCAGCTAACTGGCAAACCTGGGATTCCCCTCAGCATTCCTCCATTCAGCACGTTGCTCGGGGTTGACTCATGAGGGTTCCTTGGGATTGTGCAATCCTGCCAGCTACATCAATTGTAATGCAGGAGGCTCAGGTCTGGAAAAGTGCGCTGATGTTGTTGAAACATCCCAAAGAAGCCAAAAGGAGGACCAGATGAAAAGGAATAGCCTTTATTACTTACATGCAGGGGCGGCACCAACAGCAGCAGGCTGGTGAAAGCTCCACACCCCGCTGGATGGGGTTGCAGGTTAAATAGCTAATCCTTGGGCATTTATCCAGGCACAACTCTTTGTCCACACGCAAGCAAGCAGGTGAGCAGGGAAGAAGGGAAGGGTACCTGTCATTCTGTGTTGTTCCTCCTTGATACATATCTGATGACTCGCTTCCATTGTTCTTAGTAAACCTTAGTTACTGTTTTATTACGCTCTATCCCACGGACCACAGTGTGGCTGGGGAGGAGGAAGCACAATACGGAACATCAACCCTACAATAGGCAATGGGAGTCACATGATTATGTGATTGCATTACATAAGATTGGGAGGCCCATCTTGCTGGAATCTCTCCCTTGCTGGCTGTGAGGAAACAATGGCCATGATGGAGACTGCACATGGCAAGGAACTGTCAAGCATCATATAGTCACTGAGAGCTGAGGCTCCAGATTACAGCTAGCAAAAAAAATAAAGCTCTCATTCAAATAACAGAAAGGAAATGAATGCTACCAACCAGCAGGCAAGTGGAGAAGCAGATCTTTCTCCTGTCAAGCTCCTAGATGAGAATCCAGCCCTGTGAGACCCTAAGTACATGACCCAGAAAAGCTGTACTTGAATTCCTGACCCACAGAAATGATAAGATAATAAATGTGTTTTGTTTAAATTCACTATGTTTGGGGTTTTAAAGCAATAGGAAACTAATATACCACCAGAAGTTGTTTAAAATCTGTTCAGACAGCCGATGACGACTCACCTCAGTGAATCCCTTTCACAAACCAAGTGATCAGGGTCTGCCTCTCACTTCTTGTATAGATACCAATGTAAAAATAAAATAAAAACCCTCTTTGTATCCCCCAATTTCCCTGCTGTGACTTTTTTTTTAAGGGACAGAGAGAGGGATAGACAGACAGGAACGGAGAGAGGTGAGAAGCATCAATCATCAGTTTTTCATTGCCTTTGCGACACCATAGTTGTTCCTTGATTGCTTTCTCACATGTGCCTTGACCGCAGGCCTTCAGCAACCCGAGCAACTCCTTGCTGGAGCCAGCAACCTTGGGTACAAGCTGGCGAGCTTTTGCTCAAGCCAGATGGGCCCACTCTCAAGCTGGCAAGCTTGGGGTCTCGAACCTGGGTCTTCCGCATCCCAGTCCGACACTCTATCCACTGCGCCACCATCTGGTCAGGTCCTGCTGTGACTTTTGACCAACTATAATGTCCTTAGCAGAGCATACCAAAGCTTTCTAGCTGATTACATGTTTTTTAAAATGTAGCCATAAATAGTTTTGTTAAAGATGGCTGAAGTGACATGACAACTAAGATAAATATCAGACTGGTCTTGGTATCCATTATAAACAATCATCTTTCACAAAACTATCAGGAGATACAGCCCCTGACCCATATTGCATTCTTTGTCTTACCAATCATTAGGACCTGAGTTACAGTTTAAAAAAAAAAGAGTACTGTAGGCCTGACCTGTGGTGGTGCAGTGGATAAAGCATCGACCTGGGAACACTGAGGTCGCCAGTTCAAAACCCTGTTCTGGTCTGGTCAAGGCCCATATGGGAGTTGATGCTTCCAGCTCCTCCCCCCTTTCTCTCTTTCTCTCCCTCTCTCTCTCTCTCTCACTCTGTGTCTCCTCTCTAAAAAATGAATAAAATAAAATAAAAAAGTACTGTAACAGGAGTCTGTTGGCAGAGAATAATTTTCTCAGAACTGCTGGGTCACCAGTCTGCTCCAACCCTACAATCCTTTAAGTAAATTACCCTGTTATAAATTATTTTCTATTTAACAGAGTAGCCTTTTTCATTTGTGGTCTTATGATAGATACATTCTTATTACAGTGGCAATTACACCTTTGCCTCACCATCAGACACTTCTGAAAGTCAGTCATTCAGAGACAGATTTGTGCCAATAACCACCCCTTAGAGTGCCGACCAATCAACACTCATCTCCCTAAAGAAATGGAACTTGTACAAATGTTACCAACGTGCTTACATCCATTGATCTCTGAAGCCAGTGCTTCCCAAAAACATTATGATGATCAGCAGCCTACTTTGCCTGGAGAGACTGCCTGCTCTTCTTCATTATAATAAACAATAAATTCAGTTTTGTATTTTTTATTTTATATATTGAGTTTTATTCTTACCATCTTTTGAAAATTCTAACTGTTCGACCAAGATCATTGGGAAGACCCTCACCTGGCAGCCTCCCAGGGACCTCAGGTCAAGAGGTGCACTCCCTGAACCCCTTGTGCCCACACTTGTCCTTCAGGTCACATGCCACATGAGTCAGTCTCAACAAGAATTTGAATTCTAACTAGTTCCATTGAGCTCTTGTTGCTAATTTTATTTTATTATCCAATAACATACAAATCAAGCTTTGTATAAGATAATTAGGCCTGGATTTTATATTAAGCTTTTAGACCATTGGGCTTGGAGATGCACCATTTAATTGTTAATTTTAGGTCTTTATATAAGGTTATTAGACCTTCTGTTTGGTGGTATATTGTTTGATCAATATTTTTGCCATTACCATGATTACTCTCCTACAGTTGACCTTTCTTTTGCTGTTGTTTGTCTCTATAAAGTTCAGTTTCAAGGGTGTTTGCTTTTTCCAGTATTTTTCAGATGCATTCCATAAGGAATGGATGGAGTCATAGGCACGATAGCCTACAACCCTTCCAAGTTGGCCCTTGAGGGTTAATGATTGAGGTCTACTAGAGTGGAGACTGGCTAATGTTACCACATGTAGTAAATCTCTTTTGCTAACAGACCACCCAGATTTTTCTGCTAGTTGGTTAATTATGAATTATTGTTACCTTCTCCCTCTCATATTATCATCTACTGGTGCAACTTTTATTTTTTTTTTTTTAATTTTTTAAAATTGATTTTGTAGAAAGAGAATGGTGAGGAGGGGAGTGAGAAGTATCAACTCATAGTTGCTTCACTTTAGTTTTTCATTGATTGCTTGTCATATGTGCCTTGATGGAGCAAATCTAAGGTTTTGAACCAGTGACCCCAGCATTCCAGGTTGACGCTCCATCCACTGTGCCACCACAGGCCAAGCTGGTGTAACTTTATTTTATTTATTTATTTAATTCAGTGAGAGGAGGGGAGGCAGAGAAACAGGCTCCCACATGTGTCCTGAGCAGAATCCACCCAGCAAGCCCACTAGGGGGCGATGCTCTGCCAAGCTGGGGCCATCCTCGCAACCAAGTTCTTTTTAGTGCCTGAGGCAGAGGCCTTGGAGCCATCCTCAGTGTCTGGGGCCAACTCGCTCCAGTGGAGCCATGGCTGCAGGATGGGAAGGGATAGAGAGAGACAGAGAGAGAAAAGGAAGAGGGGGAGGGTTGGAGAAGCAGATGGGAGCTTCTCCTGTATGCCCTGACTGAGAATTGAACCCAGGACATACACATGCCAGGCTGATATTCTACCACTGAGCCAACTGGCCAGGGTTAGGTATAACTTTTTCAAACCACAAACTCTATAATATTGCCTGACCAGGCAGTGGCACAGTGGATAGAGTGTCGGACTGGGATGTGGAAGACCCAGGTTCGAGACCCCGAGCTCACCAGCTTGAGCGCAGGCCCATCTGGCTTGAGCAAAAGCTCACCAGCTTAGACCCAAGGTCGCTGGCTCCAATAAGGGGTTGCTCCGTCTGCTGAAGGCCCCCGCGGTCAAGGCACATGTGAGAAAGCAATCAATGAACAACTATGGTGTCGCAATGGCAACAAGAAACTAATGATAGATGCTTCTCACCTCTCTTCATTCCTATCTGTCTATCCCTCTCTCTGACTCTCTCTCTGTCCCTGTAAACAAACAAACAAACAAACAAACTCTATAATTTTGACCCAATGAAGGAGAATCCTGAGATTGTATTTCTGAAATTTAAAGGGTGTTCATGACCAGAACAGAACATTTGAATATGCCAATACTAAATCTTGATGCAGTATTATTTGTTGATTGACCTCTTAGTAAATATAAAAAGTGGCAGTGCCAGACTTGAAATAGGTAGTCCAGTCACTTGTAAAATCCAACTTCCCATCAGAGGTCAAATCGTTCAAATGATTGAATTGTATCCATTCCTAGTACATATCAAATTACCCAAATAAAAGAGTATATATGCAATCTAATAACTGGTACGTTTTTATTTTTTATTTTTCCCAGGGACAGAGAGAGAGAGTCAGAGAGAGGGATAGATAGGGACAGACAGACAGGAACAGAAAGAGGTGAGAAGTATCAATCATTAGTTTTTCATTGCCATTGCAACACCATAGTTGTTCACTGATTGCTTTCTCATATGTGCCTTGACCGCAGGCCTTCAGCAGATGGAGCAACCCCTTGCTGGAGCCAGCGACCTTGGGTCCAAGCTGGCAAGCTTTTTGCTCAAGCCAGATGGGCCCCGCGCTCAAGCTGGCGAGCTTGGGGTCTCGAACCTGGGTCTTCCGCATCACAGTCCGACGCTCTATCCACTGCGCTACCGCCTGGTCAGGCTAACTGGTACGTTTTTAAATAATTAACTTTTTTTTCCTTTCTTACAGGGACAGAGAGAGAGTCAGAGAGAGGGATAGACAGGGACAGACAGACAGGAATGGAGAGAGAGGTGAGAAGCATCAATCATTAGTTTTTCGTCGCTGTTGAGACACCTTAGTTGCTCATTGATTGCTTTCTCACATGTGCCTTGATCACGGGCCTTCAGCAGACCGAGCAACCCCTTGCTGGAGCCAGCAACCTTGGGTTCAAGCTGATTAGGGCCCGCGCTCAAGCCAGTGAGCTCGGGGTCTTGAACCTGGGTCATCCGCATCCCAGTTCAACGCTCTATCCACTGCGCTACTGCCTGGTCAGGCTAAATAATTAACTTTTTTAAAATGCCATTTTAAAACGTTTTTTTTTTTTAATGTTTTATTTATTTATTTTTTACAGGGACAGAGAGAGTCAGGGAGAGTGATAGACAGGAACAGACAGACAGGATCGGAGAGAGGTGAGAAGCATCAATCATCAGTTTTTTGTTGTGACACCTTAGTTGTTCATTAATCGCTTTCTCACACGTGCCTTGACCGCGGGCCTTCAGCAGACCAAGTGACCCCTTGCTGGAGCCAGCGACCCTGGGTCCAAGCTGGCGAGCTCGGGGTCTCGAACCTGGGTCCTCCGCATCCCAGTCCGACGCTCTATCCACTGCGCCACCGCCCGGTCAGGCTAAAAGGTTTTTAACTTCCTCAGAAACTCTGATTGACTGATTGATTGATTGATTTTAGAGAGAAAAGACAGGCAAGAGAGGGAGAAATATCAGTTTGTCCCCTTATGTGCCAAGACCAGGGATCAAACCCACAATCTCTGCATATTTACATATTGGGATGATGTTCTAACCAACCAAATTATCTGGCCAGGGCCTCAAAAACTCTTTAAAAATAAATAACAAATGTGAATTACTTGATACCACCTAATATAATTGTTGATCCTAGAGGTAGAGAGTAACAATATTATACTATAGAAACTAATACAACATTATAAACATACATTAAAGATAGTCATGTAAAATGGGCTGCTGTGATTGAAGGTTTATAAACAAGGACCTAATATAAAACAACAAAAATAATACAATTATCGAGACGTTAAAGGATTCAATCATAAATACAGAAAATCTTGCCATCTAAAATCTGGAAAGAAACACGAGGAACAATTGAGTTTAAGACCTATGAAGATGTCTGACCAGGCAGTGGCACAGTGGATAGAGCATTGGCCTAGGATGCTGAGGACCCAGGTTTGAAACCCCAAGGTCACCAGCTTCAGCATGGAATCACCAGCTTGAATGTGGGATCATGAACAGGAAGGACTCCATGGTCATAGGCTTGAGCAAGGGGTCACTCAGTCTGCTGGAGCCCCTCACCCCCAGTCAAGGCACATAAGAGAAAGCAATCAATGAAAAACTAAAGTGCTACAAATATGAGTTGATGCTTCTCATCTCTCTCCCTTCCTGTCTGTCTGTTCCTGTGTGTCTTTCTCTCTTTCTCTCTTGCTAAAAAAAGAAATTTAAAAAAATCTTTAAAAACCAGCATTGTACCTGGTTAAACTTCAGATAGACACTAAATAAAGTTCTTCAAGCAACACTTCATTCCAGGAAGTAAAACTTGGTCACCATAAAAAAAAAAATGGGAATTTTTTTTTAAGAGAAGAGAGGATGTGGCCAGTTCATGCTTCATCTATAATTAAAATAATTTGCAAAAATTTATAAAGGTGTGATTACAACTATAAGACATTTCAGAAAAAGCAAAGCTATAGAGATAAGCCTGACCTGTGGTGGCACAGTGGATGGGGTGGCAACCTGGAATGCTGAGGTCCCAGGTTCGACACCCTGGGCGTGGCCAGTGAAAGCACATACCAGAAGCATCTGCGAGTTGATGTTTCACGCTCCTCCCCCTTTCTTTCTCCCTCTCTATCCTCTCTCTAAAGTCAATAAAGAAAATTGTTTTTAAAAATTATATAGAGACAGTAAGTAACAAGATCAGTAATTGCCAGGGATCAGGGGAGTGGCTAAGTAGGTGAAACATAGAGATTATAGAGACTATTGTTTTTGTCCTTATAAATATGGTAGAATTCACCGATAAAACCATCTGAGCCTAATGCTTTCTGTTTTGAAGGGAAATTAATTATTTATTCAACTACTTTAAAAGATATATTATTTTTTTATTTTTTTTAAGGATTCAATTTATTGATTTCAGAGAAAGGAGGAAGGGGGAGGAGCAGGAAGCATCAACTCATAGTAGTTACTTTTTGTATGTGCCTTGACCAGGTAAACCTGGGATTTTGAACCAGCAATCTCAGAATTCCAGGTCGATGCTCTATCCACTGCACCACCACAGGTCAGGCCTTTAAGAGATATAGACCTATTCAGATTATCTATGTATTTCTTCTGTGACTTTTGTTCATTTATGTTTTCAAGGAGTTGGTTGATTTCATTTAGGTTATGAAAACTTTTTGGCATAGAGTTGTTTAAATGCTCTTAAATGTCCATGCCATCAGTAGTGATAGCCCCTATTTCATTTCTGATATTAGCGATTTGTGTCTTTTCTCTTAGAAAAAACATGCCAGGTTAGCCTGGCTTGAGATTTATCAGTTTTATTGCTCTTTTAAAGAACCAGCCAAGGCCGCCTGACCTGTGGTGGCGCAGTGGATACAGTGTTAACCTGGAATGCTGAGGTCGCCAGTTCGGAACCCTGGGCTTGCCTGGTCAGGGCACATAACGAGAAGCAACTACTATGAGTTGATGCTTCCTGCTCTCCCCCACCCTTTCTCTCTCTCTCTCCCCTCTATTTAAAAATCAATAAATAAAATATTTAAAAAAAAAAAAAAAGAACCAGCCAAGGCCTTTCTTTTATTTTCTAACTCATGTATTCAACGCTATAAATTCTCTAAGTACTGCTTTCATGGCATTCTACAAATTTTGATAGGTTGTATTTTCATTTTTATTTTGTTCAAAATATTGTAAAAATTTCTCTTAAGATTTCTTCTTTGATTTATGCATTATTTAGAAGTGTGGCATTTAATTTTCAAATATTTTGGGATTTTCCCAGCTCTCTTTCTGTTATTGGTTTCTGTTATCATGTGATCTGAAGGCATACTTTGTATGATTTTTGTTGAGATGTGTTATATGGCTCAGAATATAGTCAGTCTTGAATGTTTCCCATGAGCTTGAGAAGAATGAGTTTTCTGCTTTTATGGACTAAAATAGTCTATAAATGTTAGTTAAATTCAGTTATTTTATAGCTCATGAACACTAGCCACCGAGTCAGGGCAACTGCAATGTTGCCTAATTTTGGCTGGAAGCTCAGAGAAAACAAGTATGAAACTTCCTTGGATAAATGTAATTACTAACAATATCTCCATATTCTGATAAGACTTCTGCTTTTGGCTAAGATGGAGTAAAAAAAAAAACACAAAAAAACGGTTTTATACTCACACGTGAAGCAACTATATAAATAAAAAATAAAATATATGAAATAACAATTTTTAAGAGGCTGGGCATCAGACAGTAAAGGCTAGTGCTCTCAGATGGATGGGAAGCAAATGAGCTGAACCACAATGATTTTTCTAGCTTACTGCCTGAACAAAGTTTCACGGGGAAGGAAAAGTTAAGCAGAGCCTGGCGGAAGAGACAAACCTGGGAGAGGAAGAGACAAGGGTGGGAATCTGGGGAGGTTAAGGAGGCTAGAGGTCGCAGGACAGTGGAGAGAGCTTTACAGAGAGAGACTCTAGATATCTGTAGAGTGGTGCCCTTGAACCACTCTATAGTGATTTAACTGAGTCCCAATAAGGGCATTCATATGAGAAAATGGCTGGAGCCATTGAAAAAAACACCTGAAAGGCTTAGAGGAAACAATGTTTGTTGTTCCCTCCCATAGGGCTTACAATAGTTCCTGTTCCCATCAGCCTGAGTGAAAAATCTAATAATTCTCTGGGCATTGCGTAGGTCACTCATTCAAGTCAAAAATTAGATCCAAAAAGCCCTGGCAGGTTGCCCAGACTGAGCATCCTCCCAAGACACCAAGCTTGCTGGTTCAATCACCGGCCAGGACACGTAGGAGAAGTGACCAATGAACCCACAACTAAGTAGAACGACAAATGAATGCTTCTCTGTCTTTTTCCCTTCTTCTCACTGTCTATCTAAAATCAACCAATTAAAAAAAAAAAGGTAAGACCCAAAGGATCAAACCAACAAAGGTGATAAAATGCAATCATACTTATTTGAGAATTTTTGTTTTTATTTTGAGATGGTAGCTTCATTTTTTACAAGTTAATTAAAATACAAACATTTAGCCAGACCAGGTGGTGGTGCAGTGGATAGAGCGTCAAACTGGGATGCAGAGGACCCAGGTTCGAGATCCCAAGGTCACCAGCTTGAGCGCAGACTCATCTAGTTTGAGCAAAGCTCGCTAGCTTGGACCCAAGGTCACTGGCTCCAGCAAGGGGTTACTTGGTCTGCTGAAGGCCCGCGGTCAAGGCACATATGAGAAAATAATCAATGAGCAACTAAGGTGTCACAATGAAAAACTGATGATTGATGCTTCTCATCTCTCTCCATTCCTGTCTGTCTGTCCCTATCTCTCTCTCTCTGAAGCCAATGAGTTGAACCACAATGATTTTTCTAGCTTACTGCCTGAACAAAGTTTCACAGGGAAGGAAAAGTTAAGCAGAGCCTGGCGGAAGAGACAAACCTGGAAGAGGAAGAGACAAGGGTGGGAATTTGGGGAGGTCAAAGAGTAAAAAAAAAAAAAAATTAAAACTTTTATTTATTGATTTGAGAAAGAAAGAGAGAGAGAGAGAGAGAGAAACATCGATTTGTTGTTTCACCCATTCGCGCACTCATTGGCTGACACCTGTATGTGCCCTGACTGGGGAACTGGAACCTTGGCATATCAGGACAATGCTCCAAGCACTGAGTTATCTGGGGAAAATACACATTTCTTTAATAAACTAAGACTTTTTAGTAATCAGATGATAGATGTTTTTTCTGATTTCCAAGGATGAAAATAAAATGTGATATTGCATTGTGACGAGGACTCTTTGGTCAGTATCTGAGGTCACTGCCCCATTGTTCATGGTGGTGCAGGGGCAAGTCTAAGAAGAGAGTTTGATCAGTTTAACTCAGTCTGAGAATTTATTCCCCTTCGGTCATGTTATCCTAGTCCAATCAGGGTCACAAGACACAAATGCACAAACTGTGGGTAGAGTCAGCTGAATGTAGCGGGCAAGGATTGACGCCTCTAGTATGAGTTATCCATTTCTAAACTTATGAGGGTCAAAAGCAGTACCTATTTGTTAAAGGTTAAATACCGATGATAGTTAAAGCCTTGAGAGGGGTGAGATTAGCCAGGGAAAATGTAGATGGAGAAGGGCCAAGGACAGACGTGACATGCACAAGATGACAGTGGAAACAAGAGGAGAAACAAAAGAATTACAAAGAATCCAAAGCTACATGATATTTCATGTTAGAGGGTTTAAAGAAGATGAAAGTAATCAATAATGCTAATGAGAGTTTTTACAAGTGAAGATCTGAAAGACATCCAATGGATTTGGCAATATGAAGGCCATTGCTGACGTTATTAACGGAAGTACCAATAGTGTGGTAGGGGCCAGACGCCAAACCGCAATGAATTACAATGAGTTACAATAAGATAAAGACACAAGTGTCCACGAAATTATTTTACCAAAAAGTCTGATTGAAAAGAGAGGTAGAGGAATTAAAGGAAAATTATAGAGGAATGTGGCATCAGTGGAGGATTTTTAAATTTCATATGGGATAAAAGTCTTAAGTGTATATGCCAGCTGAGGAGAAGAAGCCAAGAGAGAATGAGTTGAACATGCAGGAGGAAAATGACAAAAGACTCAAACTCTGTGGGAGATATGAGGGGACAAGGGTTAAGGGTATAAGTGGAGGGATCAGTTTTTAAAAATATATATTATTTAATATAGTCAGTTAATACATTTTATGTCTCTGTTCTTCTCTTCCTTTCCTCTCTCTTACTTTTTAAATTTTTACTTATTGGTTTTAGAGAGAAAAGAAGGGAGAGAGAGAAAAAGAGACAGATACATCGAACTGTCCCTGTATGGGCCCTGACCAGGGATCAAACCCGCAACCTTTGCGTATCTGGATGATGCTCTAACCAACTAAGCTATCCAGCCAGGGATTCCTTTCTTCTTTTTAAAAATTTTAACTCAACCCTGGCTGGTTAGTTCAGTCGGTTAAGAGCATCGTCCGAAAATGACAAGGTTGCAGGTTTGATCCCCAATCAGGTCACACATGGGCAATGAATGCACAACTCAGTGAAACAACAAATAAGTGCTTCCCTTCCCCCTCTCCCCTCTCTCTCTTCCTCTCTCTGTATCTAAAATAAATAAATAAAACTTAAGCCCTGGCTGGATAGCATGGTTGGTTGGAGGGTCATCCTGGAGCACTTGAGGTTGCCAGTTTGATTCCCCCATCAGGGCACATACAGGAGCAGCTGAATGTTCTTGTCTCTCTCTCTCTCTCCTTGCTTCTCTCAAAAAACAAACAAACACAAAGAACCCCTCAATTTTGAAATAGGTAATGTGTTCACCTGATTAAAAAATGTTTAAAGTTGCAAAAGGAAATACAATGGAAAGTTTTGTCCAATGATGAGGCGAAGGTGTAATGGCCACTATGAAAAAGTATGTTAAGATTGACAAACAAAGTAGGCAACTCAATAGAATATAAAAAAATTATTAGAGATCCTGGCCGGTTGGCTCAGCAGTAGAGCCGTTGGCCAGGCGTGTGGAAGTCCTGGATTTGACTCCTGGCTAGAGTACATAGGAGAAGTGCCCATCTGCTTCTCCACCCTTCCCCTCTCCTTTCTCTCTATCTCTCTCTTCCCCTCCTACAGCCAAGGCTCCATTGGAGCAAAGTTGGCCAGGGCACTGACGACAGCTCCATGGCCTCCACCTCAGGCACTAGAATGGCTTCTATTGCAGCGGAGCAACACCCCAAAGGGGCTGAGCATCCCCCCTTGTGGGCATGCTGGGTGGATCCCAGTCGCATGCAGGATTCTGTGTGTCTGCCTTCTTCAGCGCTCTGCTTCTCACTTAAAAAAAAAATTATTAGAGGGTAATGTGCTTACAGGAATGTAGGGTCGGAGCAGACAAATGACCCAGCAGTCTTGTGTAAATTTTCTCCACTAACAGATCCCTGTTCCAGTACTTTTTTATTTTTTTTTAATTTTTTTAATTAAATTTTTTTTAATTTTAGAGAGGAGACACAGAGTGAGAGAGAGAGAGAGAAAGGGGGGAGGAGCTGGAAGCATCAACTCCCATATGTGCCTTGACCAGACCAGTGCAGGGTTTTGAACTGGCGACCTCAGTGTTCCCAGGTCGACGCTTTATCCACTGCGCCACCACAGGTCAGGCTACTTTTTTTTTTTTTTTTTTTTTAATATAACTAGGGTACTAATGATCAATAAGACAAGAAATGCAGAGCAGGCCAGGAGCTATATCTTTTGGTGGTCATATGAAAGATGATTATTTATGATCTACACTTTACTAACCTGGCTGGATAGCTCTGTTGGTTGGAGCATCTTTCCAGTGTGTAAAGATCACCGGTTTGATCCCATCGGGTCACATACAGGAACAGATCAGTGTTTCTGTCTCTCTCTCTCTCTCTAAAATCAACAAGTAAGTTTTTTAAAATATACTTTACCAGTTTGGTATTTATCTCTGTTGCTATACCATTTCAGCTATCACTAACAAAAATATTTATTTTAGGGACCAATAACCATCATCTGACAGGCTTTGGTATGCTTTACAAAAGACATTCATGTTGATCAAAGCTCAGAGCACTCCAGATAAGAAACTGGTTTTGTTTACATCAGCAACTATACAGTCTTTCTTCCCCTCACCCCATCACCACCCCAGTTTTCTAATTCCTTTTTCCAAAAACAACCAAATTGGCAAGCTTCTTGTGTATCCTTCCATTTTACAAATAAAAAGGTACATATATTCTTCTTCCCTCTCTTTTTTTTCACAAATGAAGACATTCACTACACACCATCCTTGCTTTTGCTTTTGTTACCTAACAATGTAGTTTTGGAAATCTTTCCATAATAAGTACATAAAGAAGTGTTTCCTCCCTTTTCTGACTGTATTCCAGTCTCTTATTGATGCAGCATTTGTTACTGGTAATCAGACATTGCTGAAATGTGTTTTGTATATCAAACTGTAAGACATCTGCAGGTTAAAGTCCTAGAATTGGAATAATTTATTCAAAGGTATGTATAAAGAAATTGTCAGCCCTGGCTAGTTTGCTCAGTGGATAGAGCGTTGTCCCAGCATATGGATGTCCTGGGTTCGATTCCTGGTCAGGGCCCACAAGAGAAGCAACCATCTGCTTCTCTCTCCCTCCCTCTCCTCTTTCTCTCTTTCTTCTCCTCCTGTAGCCAGTGGCTTGATTGGTTTGAGCATCAGTCACAGGGACTTAGGATAGCTTGGTTGATTCAAGCATCAGCCCCAGACTGGTTGCCGGGTGGGTGGATCCTAGACAGGGCACATGTGGGAGTCTGTCTGTCTATCTCCCCTTCTCTCACTTAAAAAAATAAAGACAAGAAGATTTTAGTCTATATTACAAGAAGCAGAGTAGCACTGCAGTTAAGAGCTGAGAGCAATCCTGCAGTTAGAACCCACAGACTGTTCTGACAGGGCACAGACACTAGGAGTGGGCAAGGAAGAAGGTGGGCTGCTGTCTTTATAGTTCCACTGACCTGACCAAGTTTCCTCATTCTAAATGTATAGTGTCCACCCCTCATGCAACAGTGGTTTCTGGCCCAAGGTGAGATTGTCTTTGCAGTTGAAGGGTACCAAGGGAGGCCAGGTGGAAAAGCCAGAGGGCTGATTACCCAGCCATTGGGACAGCCTATTCTTGCCGGCCCACTCCCTTAATGGAGCCAGAGGGAAGACTGGCTGAGGGGTGTCTGTGGACTGAGGATATAGTGGAGCCTGGTGCTCCCCACCCAGCAAAAGATGGGACTCTGCCCGCTGTGTGCCTGTCAGCATCCAGTCATATCCTTGGCTTCCCAGATGGAGAGGTAGCAGGCAAAACTTTTTTATAAAAAGAAACTAAATCAGAAAACTATTGTGTTGGGGAGGTGACAGGGGAGATGGGAAAATAGTTTGGATGTGTGTGTGTGTGTTGGTAGCTATCTGTAACTTTCCTGAAAAGCCTCTCTCTCTCTCTCTTGTTAACTTTTCTTTTCTTTTCTTTTTTTTTAAATGTTTTATTTATTTTTATTTTATTTTTTTACAGGGACAGGGAGAGAGTCAGAGAGAGGGATAGATAGGGACAGACAGACAGGAACGAAGAGAGATGAGAAGCATCAATCATTAGTTTTTCGTTGCTTTTGGGACACCATAGTTGTTCATTGATTGCTTTCTCACACGTGCCTTGACCATGGGCCTTCAGCAGACCGAGCCACCACTTGCTGAAGCCAGCGACCTTGGGTCCAAGCTGGTGAGCTTTTGCTCAAGCCAGATGAGCCCGCGCTCAAGCTGGCGAGCTAAGTGTCTCAAACCTGGGTCTTCTGCATCTCATCCCGACGCTCTATCCACTGCACCACCGCCTGGTCAGGCTTGTTAACTTTTCTTAAGCTTCAGGCTTTGGTTTAGGAAACCCCAGGGGGTGGGGAACAGAAACCTGAATCTGCTGTCCCTTTATCTGCCTTCATGGTACTGTCCCCTTCCCCCAGCTCCTTTCTAACCCCAGGAGCCAGCCCTCAGACCTTCCAGCTAGCTGCTTCCCATGAGTCCCACACTCTATTGTCAGTTTCTAGTCAAAGGAGCTGGGGGTCTATGCCTGGTGTCCAACCCTTCTCGGCCCACTCGATCAAGGGGCACCCCACATGTAGGCAGGAGACAATACCGTATTTGCTACCATCAGCCCTTTCCAGAGTCCACCGCCCCTCCCTGCCCTGTCTAGCCCAGCCTTATCCTGCTCCGCCCTATGTCGGCTGCTCTACTCAAGGATGGACCAGTAGTGCTGCCCCAGCCTCCCTGGTAAGCAGAGACTCCAGAAACCTCTGGGGTCCTATTTTCTGGCCATGTGATCCTAAGGGTGCACATATGTCCATTGGGTGTCAAAACAAAAGGGAGGGAGGGCCGCATCTTTGCGGTACTGCTCTGCTGGTCTGACAGGCAACTGCCCACCCGACACCATACCACAGGCTCCTGAGTCAGCTGATTAAACACTTTATAAATTGTATTTATTTATTTATTTATTTATTTATTTATTTATTTATTTATTTTGAGAAAGAGAGAGACAGGAAGAAATACGGAGAAAGACAGAGTGAGAGCATCACCTCATTGTTGCTTCACTTTATTTGTGCAATGATTGCTTCTCATATGTGCCTTGACTGGGTATAGGACCTCAGGCTCAAGCCAAGCCAGCGACCTTGGGTTTCAAGCCGTGATGATGGGATCATATGGAGAATCTTGCACTCTAGCCCAGGGGTCCTCAAACTTTTTACACAGGGGTCCAGTTCACTGTCTCTCAGACCGTTGGAGGGCCGGACTATAAAAAAAAACTATGAAAAAATCCCTATGCACACTGCACATATCTTTATTTTAAAGTAAAAGAACAAAATGGGAACAAATACAATATTTAAAATAAAGAACAAGTAAATTTAAATCAACAAACTGACCAGTATTTCAATGGGAACTATGGGTGCAGATGCATCCTGTGCTCCTCTCACTGACCACCAATGAAAGAGGTGCCCCTTTTGGAAGTGCGGTGGGGGTTGGATAAATGGCTTCAGGGGGCCGCATGTAGCCCTAGGGCCATAGTTTGGGGACCCCTGCTCTAGCCAGTGACCCTGTGCTCAAGCTGGTGAGCCCACGCTCAAGCTGGCTACCTCAGGCTTTCCAATCTGCTTTCTCAGCAATCAGGGTCAACACTCTACTGACTGCAGCACCACTGGTCAGGCACAACCTATACATTGTATTCTAAATATGCATTTTAAATTAGTCAAAAAAATAAAAAGAATTAAGAGCTTTAGACTGTTTAAATCCCAGCATCATCATTGACTAGTACTGTGGCCTTGGGCAAGTCCTCTCTTTCCTCATCTGAGAAAATGGAGATGGTGGTAATATCAGCACCCAGCTTATAGAGCTTTTATAAGGATTAGATGAGATAGTACAGGCAATACATAGAAATGTTCAGTAAAGTTATTATTTCTTTACCAAATTATTAGATGGTTTGATGTAGAAACAGGAAGAGCAATGCTTTACCTTTATGGTTAAAGAAAAGAAAGGGGAGATTAAATTTAATGGTTTCCTTTAGTAAAAGCCAAGGTCTCTTCTGAGAATGAAAAGAATGGGGCTGAGAATGAGGCTTGAATTTTGGAGGAGTAATTGAACTAGAGTAAGGGTGAGAATCTTTGGGTCTGAGGAGATAAAGGAACCATGATGTTGGATGTCGGCTGATTGTCCCCCATGGACTCTGAAGCAGGGCAGGACGACAGCAGTATGGAGAGGAAGGGTGTGAGCCTAATGCTTACATCTTAAATCTTAAAAGGAATCTTAAATTAAAATGAACAACAGGAGGTCAGTAAGTAATCACAGTAACAAAGGTTACCTAACCTGGACATTAGGTGTCTTCATCCAAAGGGACAGCAGGGAAAGAGCTGACTTCAGAGGAGAGTCCAGCTCAGGTAAGGCAGGAGGGAGAGATAAGGAAATAAGAAATTATGCCTTTCCTAGACAGAGAAAACACTAGCCAGCTCAGAGAAAGGTTTTGGAGAGAGGGAGAGAAGCAGCTTGAGGGTGGGTGGAGCGGAAGAATCGTAAAGTAAGATGGCGATGGGAACAAGTGAGGATACAGGAAACCTTGAGCCCATGGTGAAAGCTATGGGTATATTAATACGTACATGTAAATTTTGCACACAATCTTAGAAAAGTCACAGATTCCATGGGCACCAACTCTTTTATGAGTGCATAAATAAGTGGAACAACAAATTGACGTTTCTCTCCCTCTCTCCCCTTCCTCTCTCTCTCAAATCAATTTTTAAAAATTAAAAGATATATATACCCGTGTTACCAGCAACCATATCAAGAAGCAGAACATTGCCCTGGCCAGATTGCTCAATTGGTTAGAGTATCATCCCAAAGCACAGAGGTTACTGGTTCAATCCCCAAGTCAGGGCACATACAGGAACAGATGCTCCTGTCTCTCTCTCTCTCTTCCTCCCTTCCTCTCTCATTAAAATCAATAAATAAAAATTTAAAAAGAGGCAAAACATCATCTGCTCCCCCCAAGCCACCCCATGAGTCTTCTTTCAGTTGTTTTATTTTTATTTTTTTAGCGAGAGGCAGGCAGAGAAAGGAACAGATAGGGAGAGACAGACAGGAAGCGAGAGAGAGATAAGAAGCATTAATTCTTTCTTGAGGCACCTTAATTGTTCATTGATTGCTTCTCATATGTGCCTTGACTGGGGGCTGCAGCCAAACCAGTGACCCCTTGCTCAACTCAAGCCAGCGACCTTGGGCTCAAGCTAGCAATGTTGGGCTTCAAGCCAGTGACCAACAAGTGGTTATTTCCTAGTTTGGGATTTTTACAAACAGTGCTGCTCTGAACTCTCTTGAATATGCCTTTTGCTGAACATATGTTCACATTCAGTTGGTTAAATACCTAAGAATGGTGTTCCAGGGTCGTATGTTCCAGCTCTAGTGGAGAATGAGCCTATGTTTTAGACAAGGAACAAGAAAAAGGGGGATGCAAGGGAAATGTTATTTATACTAGCTTTCCTCCTGAATTCTGGTATAAAATTACATTGCATGTTTTTCCTTGATCATTTATTAACACTGAGAACAAAATAAAACCACAATAATCAAAGACTTGGTGAATAAATCCAAAAGGAGATTCTTTGAAAACATTGATGAAACTTCTGGCAAGTCAAGAAAAAAAAGTGAAAAATTTAAAGAAATAATAATGACCAAAATTACCCAAGAAGATTCAGGAGAGTTGAGAAGGCCAATAGCTATTGAAGAAACTGGAATTGTTAGAGAATTCTCTCTGGCTGCCTTGTGAGGACACAGTAAGAAGAGGGCCATCTGTGTGCAAGCCAAGAAGAGAGCTCACACCAGAAAATGACAAGGCCAGCACCTTGGTCTTGGACTTCCAGCCTACAGAAATGTGAGAGAATTAATTATCTCTCCAAAACAGGCACGAATACTTGATACTTCTCATGGTCACCTTTCGTTAGAACTTCAAAGAATAGACAATTCCTGCATTGTTTAATGTGCTTTAAGACAGAGAAAAAGATAGAAAGTTTATCTAGTAATTTTATAAAAGTAGCAAAATTGTAATACAAAACTTGCCAATGCATAAACAACAACAAAAAAACCATACAGGGAAACATTTCATATGACTACAGATGTGGGAAAAAAAACCCTAAGTAAATTAAAAAGAGAATCTAATTCTTTATTAAAAGAAGACTCTTTAGGTAAGTGACTATTTTTTGAGAAATGTTTAAATACCAAGATATCTATTAACATAATGCATCTCATAAATACGTTAGTATTTGTCACAAGTCTTTTAAAAAGGCATACATAGCCTTTGACCAACAATCCCACTTTTAGGATTCTATCCTAAGAAAATAAGTTAAACACAAAGTTTCAGAACAAAGCTATTTCTTAGTGTTATTGATGTCAATGATAATAACAAAAACAGAAATAACCTAAATGTTCAATAAAACAATAGAGGTTCAGTTGAATATGCTATGCTACACATATGAAATACAAATAATGAAATCATATGTAGCCAAAAAAATAATGTTGTAAAAAAAGTCTTAAATAAAGTAGGAAAATACCCATGCTCCCAAAATGCAATATGGCCTCACTGAGGTAAAAAAAATTACATTTCAAATTTTTTATTTATTTTTAGTTATCGACATTTCCCAGATTTTTTTTTTTTTTTTTTTTTTTTTTTTACAGGGACAGAGAGAGAGTCAGAGACAGAGAGAGGTGAGAAGCATCAATCATTAGTTTTTCGTTGCCGTTGCAACACCTTAGTTGTTCATTGATTGCTTTCTCACATGTGCCTTGACCGCGGGCCTTCAGCAGACCGAGCCACCCTTTGCTGGAGCCAGTGACCTTGGGTCCAAGCTGGCGAGCCTTTTGCTCAAGCCAGATGGGCCCGCGCTCAAGCTGGCAAGCTCGGGGGTCTCAAACCTGGGTCTTCCGCATCCCAGTCCGACGCTCTATCCACTGCGCCACCGCCTAGTCAGGTGACATTTCCCAGATTTTATCACCAATAACTTTTCTAATATGATGATAAAAATGTAAAGCAACAATTTTTTTAAATTTTCATTTTTTGTTTGTAATGAGGGGTGAAAAATCAGAGAATAACATTGACATTCACTCTAGAAATAGAAAGTATCCATTTATGTTATTCTACCAGCTGGCTGACCCCAGTTAGGACGCTGCCTGGATCACAGGACCAGGACTCCCCGCTTCTCACTCAGCTGTCCCCGTTTACAGGATCTCTTCATCCCATCTACCCCAGCACTGATGCTGGATTTACACCCCCCAAAAAAACACCACTGTCCCCCATCCCTCCACGGCTGCAGAACTTTCAGTAGCTCCTCTCGCTCATCCACCTGCCAGGATCCCCACGGCACACCTCCACCTCCGTAGGTCTGCAGTTAGGCATCACCATGCCACACACAGCACGCCCCTTCCGGCCTCCACATAGCTGACTGCTGGAGTCTGCAGGCAGTGCCTTCCTCACCTACTTTTTTGTTGTTGTATTTTTCTTAAGTGAGAAGCAGAGAAGCAGAGAGACAGCCCCTGCATGCGCCCCACCGGGATCCACCTGGCAATCCCACTCGAGGGCAGTGCTCCGCCCATCTGGGGCATTGCTCTGTTGCAACTGGAACCATTCTAGTGCCTGAGGCGGAGGCCATGGAGCCATCCTCAGTGCCTGGGCCAACTTTGCTCAAATGGAGCCTTGGCTACGGGAGGAGAAGAGAGAGACAGAGAGGAAGGAGAGGGGGAAGGGTGGAGAAGCAGATGGGTGCTTCTCTTGTGTGCCCTGGCTGGAATCGAACCCAGTACTTCCACACACCAGGACTACATTTTACTGCTGAGTCAACCACCCTGGCCATCCCCCACTTTCTATGCCTCTACCTAATAGTCTTCACTCTTGGTCAAGGCTACCACAAATCCCTCTTTCATGAAGGCTTCTCTGACCATAAGTTGTCCTAAAAGTCTGAACCATACTTGACCATTTGAAGTAGTGGGCAACCAGATGGTCTGACTCACAATTCCTTGACAGCTCCTGTTTACTCATCCTGAGGTCTCTACCTGCTGTCTTCCTGCCTAATCCCAGCAAATGTCACATCAGACTGTATTTCTCAAGGTACAGACACTGGCAGGTCATCCTCAGAGAGAGCAGACATCCATCTCCCACTTTCGTGAGTGTTACTCCCTGAGTCTTAGTTGCATGTCTGAGGTTCCACTTTTTCTGTGGTGATGAACACTAGGAATGTTCACCTCCCTGGGGTATGATATCTGGTAATATCAAATCAATGATAAATACTAATGAGTGTCTGAAGGCTTTTGTCTATCAAGAAGATCTACTAGCCTGATCAGGCAGTGGTGCAGTGGATAGAGCATCGGTCTGGGATGCTGAGGACCCAGATTCGAAACCCTGAGGTTGCTGGCTTGAGTGCGGGCTCACCAGCATGAGCGCCGGGTTGCTGGCTTGGGTGTGGGATCATAGACATGACCCCATTGTCACTGGCTTGAAGCCCAAAGTCACTGGCTTGAGCCCAAGGTCACTGGCTTAAGCGAGGTGCTACGGGCTCAGCTGGACCCTCTAGTCAAGGCACGTATGAAAAAGCAATCAATGAACAATTAAGGTGCCGCAAGAAGAATTGATGCCTCTCATCTCTCTCTCCCAGTCTGTCTGTCCCTATCTGTCTTTCTCTCTGTGTCTCTCGCTAAAAAAAAAATAAAAGAAGAAGAAAAATCTACTAGTAAGAGGTCAGAAAAACCAGAAGGTCCATTTTGGTATAGTAATCATAGCAATAAATATTGAACGAGCACCTACTTCATGCCAGGCAGCACTTTTATATACACAGTCTCATTGAATCACAACCTGAGAAGTAGATTCCATTATTATTTCCATTAACGGAGGAGGAAACTGAAACTTAAAAAGGTTAAGTTAAGCCTGACTGGTGGTGGCGCAGGGGATAAAATGTTGACTTGGGATGCTGAAGTCCCAGGTTCAAGCCCCAAGGTCGCCAGCCTGAGCACAGGCTCATTCAGCTTGAGTGTGGGGTCGCTGGCTTGAGTGTGGGATCATAGACATAATTGCTGGCTTGAGTCCAAAGGCCACTGGCTTGAAGCCCAAGGTCACTGGCTTGAACCCAAGGTTGCTGGCTTGACCCCAAGGTCACTGGCTTGAGCAAGGGGTCATTGGTTCAGCTAGAACCCTCTAGTCAAGGCACATATGAGAAGCAATCAATGAGCAACTGAAGTGTTGCTACTATGAGTTGATTCTTCTCACTTCTCTCCCTTACTGTCTCTCTGTCTCTGTCGGTCTGTCTCTCTAGCACACGTGTGCACACTTAAAAAAAAAGTTAAGTTACCATAACATTACCATATGATCTAGCAATTCCATTCCTAGGTATACACCCA
This sequence comes from Rhynchonycteris naso, assembly GCA_037038555.1. Classification (NCBI taxonomy): domain Eukaryota; kingdom Metazoa; phylum Chordata; class Mammalia; order Chiroptera; family Emballonuridae; genus Rhynchonycteris; species Rhynchonycteris naso. Next base: position 240,110,808 of record CM072999.1, on the reverse strand, counting down.
AAAGAATTGAAAGCAAGTACTCAAGCAGGTACTTGTACACCCATGCTCACATTATTTCAATAGCCAAAAGGTTAAAACAACCTAAGTGTTCATCATCTGATGAATGGATAAACAAGATGTAGTACATCCATACAGTGGAATATTATTCAGTCATAAAAAGGAATGAAGTTCTGGCCCTGGCCAGGTGATTCAGTAGATAAAGTGTGCTTCTGGTACACCAGAGGTTGCAGGTTAAACCCCTGGTCATGGCACATATAAGAAGCAATCACTGAGTGCACAACTAAACGGAACAACTAAGGGAAACAACAAGTTGATGCTTCTCTCTCTCTCTCTCTCACTCTTTCTCTCTCTCCCTCTTTCTCTTTCCCTCTCTCTTTCTCTTTCTCTCCCTTCCTCTCTCTCAAATCAATGGAAAAAAATTTTTAAATACAGAAAAGGAATGTTCTGATACCTGCTACAACATGAGTGAACCTTGAAAACATTATGCTAGGTGAAATAAGCCAGACACACATGCACACACACAATTGTTATGATTCTACTTATATGAAAGAGACATATTCATAGAGACAAAGTAGATTAGAGTTTACTAGGAGCCTGGAAGAGGGGGAAGTAAGAGTTACGGCTTAGTGAGTACAGTTTTGGTTTGGTATGATAAAAAAGTTTTGAAAGTAGATATAGATAATGTTTGTACAACTTGTGAGTATATTTAACACTACTTAGTTGTACACTTAAAATGGTTAAAATGGTAAATTTTGTCATGTATATTTTAATGTAATAAAACCAATTTTTAAAAAATCATCATATAGCCAGAAAGTGGAGAAGCTAGGATTTGAACCCAAACCTATCTGACTCTAGGGCCCATGCCCTTAACCTCAGGGCTTCACTGCCTCTGGAAAGGGAGGCAAAACATGAATCAGGACATCTTGTTTCTTGTCATAACTGTCTGTGTGACTTCTTATCATTTGACCTTTTAGGGCCTCGCTTTTCTTAACTGTTACATAATAAGACCAGATAAAATGTCTTTGACAACTTCTCACAGTTGTCTTTCTGGTGGCTTTAATTTTATAACGTGAGATACCCCAGACCTAATTCCTGACCCAGATACCACTTGCTTCTGGTGCACCCTGGGAATGAGGAGGGGGCTGGCTGTCCTCCCCTTATCGTGCCCCTCCCTTAGAGGTTTTTCCCTGGAGTTAAGCCAGCCCTTGAGGAAGCCTCCGCTCCCCCTTCCTTTCCCCATTCTTGGAGAGAACTCAGGTCCTGGATGGATTCCAGGATAAACTTCCACAAGGCAAGAGATAACACCAAGTCAAGGTGAAGATTACAGCGGTCCTTAAAAAGGCCTCCTTGCACCCTAGAGTGGCTGCAGCTCTTCCACTCCAGGGCTGTCCATCCTGCCTGCAGGCACCTAGCCACCATGTGGGAGCTCTTAGCTCTTTTGCTGCTCATCCTAGCCTATTTTTTTTGGCCCACGGTAAAGAGCCCTGGTGCCAAGTACCCCAAGAGCCTCCCATCCCTGCCCGTGGTGGGCAGCCTACCGTTCCTCCCCAGAAATGGCCATCCGCACGTGAACTTCTTCAAGCTGCAGGAAAAATATGGCCCCATCTATTCCTTGCGTATGGGTAACAAGACTACAGTGATGATCGGCCACCACCAGCTGGCAAAGGAGGCACTTATCAAGAAAGGCAAAGACTTCTCCGGGAGGCCCCAAGTGGTAAGCAGTGCCTACTGTCCCTCCTCTCTCACCACCTCCTGGGGTTGTTCAGTTCTTGGGCCAAGGCCATGCCTGGATCGTTCCAGCTCCAACAACCTATAATTCTTCCCTAAAACAGCCTAGCGGGAAATGGGTGGGGAGTAACCCCTCAAGGTTCTACCCAGCCTCTAAACTAGGCAGGAAAAATTAAAGGAAGACCTCATTTTCTGGGCTGCCCAGAAGGTGGATTAGGGTGGGAGCAGTGGCCTGTGGAGTCAGGGAGCCCACTCCTGTCATCTCCCTGCTGAACTGGATGATGGTCTGTCTGAGCCTAAGGCTTCCCTAATTAACTGAGATAGTACATGCAAAGGCCTTAGCCCAGTGCCCAGCGCAGGAAGGGCTCAATCAATATCTTTATGGATGCTACTGTTCATGTGAGAAATGGGGGTAGTGATACTGTCCTCTGTGGGAAGGTGTAGGGGCAGAGCCTGGGGGGGGGGGAGGGCTTGGGCCACTGTTTCTCTGGAGCCATCCCCAGCTGCTCCGGCTCTCAGGGGCTGACCCACAGTAGCGTTTCGACGATCCATCCTACAGAGCTTTTGGTGGTACTTATAGGGGTGTGGGGAGCTAACCATCCGCAAACACTGCCAACATGCCACCCCAGTGCCCTGCCACTGAGCACTCCCCTGGACAACCCAGGCAGGGCTCCCCAGCCACTCATGCTTCAAGCCAAGGGCTGACTGGTTTTTCCTTGAACCAGTCCACTAGGTTTGCTGGTCACCTCCCGCCCTCTCAACTCTGCCGAACTCTTTTATCTAGTGCAAAGAAGAAGGAGGAGGCTTGGGCCAGGATGCTTTTGGGGGTATTTGTGGGAAGAGATGGCTTGACCCAAGTTCAAACTGGGTGGACAAGACATCTGGCACTCTTTAGATGTGGCCCTGTGGTGGGCACAGAGCTGTGCAGTGGAAGGGTGAACAGGGAGGAGATGAGCTGCCATGCCCTGGCGCCCGCAGAGGCACCAGGGAGAGGCCCAAGTCTGGGCAGCTCCCAATCTCTACAAGTGCGCGCGCGCGCGCACACACACACACACACACACACACACACTCCTGCCTCCAGGACAGGCCCCATTCAGAGAGTTTAACCCATCCACAGCTGCCCTCCTGAGTCAGAAACGGATGAGAAAAGAGACACCCAGAGGTCACCCTGTCATTGAACTGAACCTCCAAACCCTTGCATTCTGAGTGTTCTTTCTCCTCTGCCTCTCTGATGGAATTGGGAGTTAGAGGGGCTTTGGCCCTGACCCTCCAAGGCCTCCCCATCATGGTGCAGAGAAGCAGAGGGGTGCCCCACAGCGTGGTGGGTAGCTGCCTCCTCCTTAGAGCATGGAAATGGGTGTAGGAGACCCAGGGCAAAGGCAGGAGGGTGCTATCTAATTCCTACAGCCTTTCCTCTTCTCCAAAGATGTCTCTAGACATCCTGTCCGACAAGCAAAAGGGTGTTGCCTTCGCCGACTATGGTGCTGCCTGGCAGCTGCATCGGAAGCTGGTGCTGGCCACCTTTACCTTGTTCAAGGATGGCAACCAGAAGCTAGAGAATATCCGTAAGTGCCCTGCTGGCCCCTGGGGTTCTGGAGGGAGGAAATGGTGCAGAGGAGAGGAGGGATATGGATGGCTCAACCTAACCTTTTCTTGGCTACTGCTGCCATCTAGTGGTCATCTGTTATCTATCCCTGACTAAAATGGACCTGGTAGAGATGGGGTGAGGGTGCTACTTAATTCCTCAGCCTCATGTCCCTCTCTCCCCTCAGTATGTCAGGAAATCAGTTCATTTTGTGACTTCCTGGCCACCCAGAATGGACAGTCCATAGATTTGTCCTTGCCTCTCTTCCTGGCGGTGACCAACATAATCTGCTTCATCTGCTTCAATACCTCCTACAAGAATGAACATCCTATCCTGAAGACCATACAGAGATACAATGAAGGCATCATGAACTCTCTGGGAAAGAACAGTATGCTAGATGTATTCCCTATGTTGAAGGTAAGGATGCAACAGGCCCCATCTTCAGATCCCAGGAGACCCCGACAGCATCCCCAATTCTCACTTCTTACTGCCCAGCTTCAGACCCAATATACCTTTTTTCTGGCCCTCTCAGCCAGTGACCTCTACCTTCTCTGACACTTAAAATGTTGCCACTTCTGTACATAAATAGGTTTAGCTTTTTTTTTTTTTTTTTTATTAAGTGAGAGGTGGGGAGGCAGAGACTGACTCCCGCATGTGTCCCAACCGGGATCGGTTACCTGGCAAGCCCACTACTGGATGATGCTTTGCCCATCTGGGGCCACTGCTCCATTGCTTGGCAATGGAGCTATTTTAGCGCTTGAGGTGAGGTTATGGAGCCACCCTCAGGCCCAGGGCTAATTTGCTCAAACTGTTCAAGCCATGACTGTGGGAAGAGAAGAGGAGGAGTGGGGTAGAGAAGCAGATGCTCGCTTCTTCTGTGTGCCCTGACCGGAAATCAAACCCAGGACTTCCACACACCAGGCCGACGCTCTACTGTGAGACAACTGACCAGGGCCAGGTTTAGCTTTTTATTTTATTTATTTGTGACAGAGACAGAGAGAGAGGGACAGATAGGGACAGACAGACAGGAAAGGAGAGAGATGAGAAGCATCAATTCTTTATTGCGGCACCTTAGTTGTTATTCATTGCTTTCTCATATCTGCCTTGACCGGGGGCTACAGCAGACCAAGTGACCCCTTGCTCGAGCCAGCGACCTTGGGTCCAAGCTGGTGAGCCTTGCTCAAACCAGATGGGCCCGCGCTCAAGCTGGTGACCTCGGGGTCTCAAACCTGGGTCCTCCACATCCCAGTCTGACACTCTATCCACTGCGCCACGGCCTGGTCAGGCAAGTTTAGTTTTGTAATCATGCATGTGACACATGTAATAATGGCTCTCGATTGTTTACTAATTGCCATGTGCCAGTGCTGTATTGAATACTCCACATGCATTAATCATGGCATGCTCCTTGGAAGTAGATTTTATTATCCCCACACAAATGAGATAGAGGCTTTGGGAAATTAAGAAACTTGCCCAAGGCTTCAGACTCAGGTCTAAAGGCTGGGCACACAACAGAGCCTACTAAATAAACATCAGTATTTGATGTTTGATTGAACAGGAACGGGAAAGTTGAAATCACTCCCTTCTTCCTTGTTTGGAATTGTCCTAGTTGTCATTGATGTCCCCTTTCTGTGTTCTCCTCTTGCCTGTCATTTTGGCTGTAGGTTGGGGTTGGAGTGGGAACTCTCCAATGACAAAAGGCTAGGCTCTATCTCCAGAAGAGATTGTTAGCTATAGAAACAAAATGCAAGAGGGATAGATTTGACATTTCCCTCTACTTTTCAGATTTTCCCCAACAAAACCCTGGAAACAATGAGGAATTCTGTTAAAATCCGAAATGATATGTTGAATGAAATCTATGAAAAATATAAGGTAAGTGATGAAGCAGAAGAGATTATGAGTTAGGTTGAGGGTGTCACAAGAGCAGGGTTGGGGTCCATTCTGAACACCATAGAATCTCCAGCAGCTAGCAGAGAGCCTGACACATAGTAGGTGCTCAATAAAAACTGAACTAATGAATAGGGGCAGGGAAGTGAGGAATTGAAGAGGATCTTAGAAGAAACCCATCCACTCCCCTCCCCCAATTTTAACAGGACCTAGAACTGCCTCACCTCCACAAGCTCATAGGTCCTGACTAGACTCACTCCACTTCCTCATTTCCAAGGGATAGAAGCCTTTGTATCTCCAGTCTAGGATGGAAGTATGGTAGGGTGTGGCAGATTGGGTTCCTTCCATATCACCGTTTCCCAACCTTATTCAAGCAGAAGAACTTCAGCAGCGACTCTGTCACTAACTTGATGGACATACTGCTTCAAGCCAAGATGAACACAAGCAATAACAACACTGGCTCAGACCAGGATTCGAAGTTGCTCTCAGACCGACACATTCTTGCTACCATAGGAGACATCTTCGGGGCCGGTTTGGAGACCACCACGTCTGTGGTGAAGTGGACTGTGGCCTTCCTGCTGCACAATCCTCAGGTGGGCTTCTCCTTCCTCCAGTCTTCCCAACCACTCTTGACCCCAGCCAGATGCAACTCACCCCAGAGAGAGGGAGATTCAAGGCCTCCAGGCTTTTCATGCAGGATGACTAGATTGCTCCATCCCTACTAAGAGTTACTGCCCATCTTCTGGAAGCAAAGCCTAGCCTGCCGAGCCACCACTGGGAAGGGTCTGGCCAATTCTTCTAGATTTGACAATAAGATTCCTCTAAGCCCATGCTTCTCCTGGGCTTAAAAGAACTTTGGTCACATCCACCTTTCGCTGGCCCCCAGTTGCAAAAGAAGATCCAGGCGGAGATTGACCAGAATGTAGGTTTCAGCCGCACACCAACTATCAGTGACCGGAACCACCTCGTCCTGCTGGAGGCCACCATCCGAGAGGTGCTTCGCATCCGCCCTGTGGCCCCAATGCTCATCCCTCACCAGGCTATCGTTGACTCCAGGTTGGCCTTCTCTCCCAATAACGCCCAGCCCTAAGATGCATTCACTACAGCTTGCCAGCCCTCAGTCCCGTACCTTGCTGGTCCACCTTGGACTATCAATCATCTTACCATGACCCTACTGATCAATGTACCCACCACCCACTAGCGCCCAGTGACTAGTCCACAAATCTACCTGACCTCCCTCAGAAACAGCCTGCTGCCCGGGAGACATGTAGTCGGGGAAGAAAGATTACTGCTCTGTGCCCCTTCTCAGTCCGACAGCCACAGCACAAACTCACTGCACCAGCTCCAAGTGCATGCCCACACCCCTGACAGACACCAGTGTGCACACACGGAAGTGTTGGTGCATGCGTGCTTGGAGGAGGAGAGGGCTGGGGACAAGCTGGGTTCACAGGGATCCTGCATGGCTGAGGATGGGATGAAGGCGTGGGCCTGAGGGAGAAGAGGGCCCTTTACTTACGGTGGGGGGCTGTGGAGGATCAGGGCCGAGCAGGCAGGAGAGGACAACACTCCAGACCCCTTCTTCCTCCCCTTCTCTTCTTGCCTCCGGGACAGCATCGGAGAGTTTACCATTGACAAGGGCACACATATCGTCGTCAATCTGTGGGCACTGCATCACAATGAGAAGGAATGGCACCGGCCCGACCAGTTCATACCCGGTGAGTTCGTGTTCTGTCCCAGGCCAGACTGCCAGCCGGTCTCTGTGCTCCGCCATGCCAGCACCACTTCCCCTCTGCCAAGTTGTCAACTAGAAATCTCCTGCCTCCAACTGCACCCCCATTCTTCCCTCCACTGACCCAAACTCTTCACAACTGGGTTTCTTACTTTCTCCTCCCACCAACTGCAAATCTCCTCCTCTGAGAAGCCTTCTAGACATATGTGCCCATGCAGTTAGCCCTCTTTCCTCTTGGGTGGTGACATTTCCACCTGTTGATGCTGCACCCTTTCTGTCTTTCCTGAAGATTTCATTTCCTCTGTGTGATTAAGGGCCACCTGAGAGCAGAGCTGTACCTCTCCTCAGGCTGGGGTTCCTCAGTCAGGGCAGAGGCTCTCCTCTACCTACTCGGGCCCTGGCCCCTGCCTGACGCAGTCCCCATGTCCGCAGAGCGCTTCCTGGACCCCACAGGGAGCCAGCTCATCTCACCATCCTTAAGCTATATGCCCTTCGGAGCAGGACCCCGCTCCTGCGTAGGGGAGAACATGGCCCGCCAGGCCCTTTTCCTCTTCATGTCCTGGATGCTGCAGAGGTTCGACCTGGAGGTCCCGGATGACGGGCAGCTGCCCTCCCTGGAGGGCATCCCCAATGTGGTCTTTCTGATTGACTCGTACAAAGTGAAGATTAAGGTGCGCCAGGCCTGGAAGGAAGCCCAGGGTGAGGGCAGCACCTAGAAGCTGTACCTAGCGCTCCATCGTGTGTGTCCCCATAGCACAGAATTAGAGGTGCTCCTCCACCTTGCCCGCCACCCCCTCTTCCCGGCCTGCTCTTCCTTCTTTTCCATCCTGCAGCCCCGACAGTGACGTGCATATACGAACGTTTTTCTTAAGAACGTCCCTGAATTTATTATATTCCTTAATATCATTACATTATCCTTCTCTGGGAAAACAAAAAAAGTTGTGAGCAGCTCATCCATTTAATTTGTTCACTCACTCAATAAACCTTTTATTAAGCACTTCCTATGTGCCGCTCGCTGTCCCTGGGCACCCCAGCTCCCTGGTCTGAAGCTCACATTTCTAGTGAGGCTGACAAATAAGTAAGCATTTCAGAGACATATAAGTACTTTGAAGCCCATGATACCTGGGGATGGTGATTTGAAAAGAGGCGAGGCGGGGCGGGGCGGGGCCATTGTAAACCAGTGGTCCGGGAAAGTGGGGAAAACCTGGCGACAGCGTCCCCTGGCGGAGGGAACAGGAGGCGAGACGTTCTCAAGGTGGCATAGGTCAGTGTGGCTGAGCAGAGCAAAGCAAACCAAGGGGAGAGTGGTTCCTGATGAGGTCAGACTGGAGACAGGGGCCAGGTCCCACGGAACCTTTGAAATTAACAGGGAGGAACCTAGGTTTCTATCCCAACTGAGTGAGGTAGTCCCTGAAGAGTTTAAACACTTAAGTGGAAAGGTCTGGTTTGTATTTTTAAAAGATCACCCTAGTTGCTAAGTGGAGCCTGAGCTACCGAGGGATGAGAGTGGGGGCAGGGAGGGAGGAGGAGGAGGCTGTGCTAGCGACAGCAGCTGAGATGGAGAGAAGTGGTGGGATTGAGTTTATATTTTGATAGCAGAGCAATGCTCTTGTTTGCTTTGGTGGGCATAGGCATGTACCACAATGTTTTGGCTTTGGGGGAGTGTGTGTAATCCACAAACTCAACCCACCCCTACCCTACCCATCCCTCCTGTCTTGATCCCTAATGACCAGCAGATCTCCTTTCCCTTGTCCTGTCTTGAGGTAGACACTGCCAGGGCAGGGCTTCTGCAGGGGCCTTCTGCTCAAGTGCCCAGCTTCTGCCCCTGCTCCCCACTCCACAACCCCAGGGAGTCTACAAAAGTCTTGCTAGAACATGGAACCCAGACTTCTTCAAACTTTGAAACTAGCATCTTTAAACCTGGCCACTGGCCAGTCTGCGAGTAAAAGATGTCCTGAGATGCCCCTGATCTTTAGCCAGCTCCCTGGTGCCAGGCAGACCAGGGTCAGATCACCAACGCTCCTGTCCTTCCCTTACACCTGGATGGAGCTCTGGAAGAGCCAGCAGGGCAATGCCGAGACCCCACCTGGCCAAGCTTTCAGAGAGAAGAAACCAAGGCATCCCCTGAAAGAAGGGAGGGAAGAGGTTTTCCATTCCAGCAGCACCTTCTCCCTTCAGAGAGCTAGTGCACTGTTCCCTTCACTGGCCAAGGACCCCAGAGCCTTGCTGAAAGCCCATAGGATAGTTTGTGGACAGCTGTAGCTGACGCCAGCCCCCATCACAAGCTGGTTGGAGAGATATAGACACCACAGTGAGCTGATGGGAATGGGTTAAACTGGAGATCCCCCCTCCCCACTGCCCCTTCCTCTGCTCCCATCAGCTTGCTACTGGCCTAGTGCCAAGCTACTCACAGCTCAAAGCAGGGGGAAGCAGATGGGCTGGGGAAGAATTAAGTATTCCAAATTTGCTCAAAATTTGAAAAGTATTTTGCAGACTAATGATGAACAGACAAATAACTAGCAGAGGGTCTAGTTCAAGCAGCAGGCGAGAGTTAACTGGGATGGAAATGTTTACTCTCCAACTAGTGAATCAGATCACTGACTGGCAGGAGAATGAAACTAGTCTTTCATTTTGAAGATGACAAAACTGAGGGCCAGTGGGGTGAGCAGGGGATGGGGCTGGGAGGTGACTCGCCCTAAGTCACACAGCTACTTAGCAGCAGGGCTGGGACCAGAACCCAAGACATCAATGATACAGGATGAAGAGCCAGATGTGCTCTCCTACCTGGCCCATGTCCATGCAGAAGGGCTCTCGGGTGTCTGGCCAGGGAGAGGACAAGGCTGAATGTCATTTCAGGAGATGACCTCATGAACTCTGACTCCTGCCCAAAATGCCCTTCCCCTGCCTGGAAGGCCTTTGCCTACTGACCTAAATCCTCCCCACCAGGGTCTCAGAATGAAGCCTCAGGACGTATTTCAAGACTCCCAGCCCACCATGATTGTCCCCCTTTAGCCCCCAGTGTCTGTTTCATGGTACCAAATCCCATGTGACTCTGAGCACCTGCCTGTTCTTAAAATGGGTGTGGTGTCTCCAAAGGATACTGTGTACCCCTATATCTCTGGAGTTCAAGACTGAGCCCTCTCAGCCCTGGCCAGCTAGCTCAGTTGGTCACAGTGTCGTCCTGATATGCTAATGTTGCAGGTTCAATCCTGTCAGGGCCCATACAGGAATCAACAATGAATACATAAATAAGTAGGACAACATATCAATGTTTCTCTCTCTCCCCCCCTTCCTCTATCTCTAAAATCAATAAATAAAAATTTAGCCTGACCCGTGGTGGCCCAATGGATCAAGCGTCGACCTGGAATGCTAAGGTCACTGGTTCAAAACACATCTAGGTCAAGGCACATCTGGGAGTTGATGCTTTCTGCTCCTCCCCCCCTTCTCTCTTTCTCTCTCTCTTCTCTAAAATGAATAAATTAAAAAATAATAATAATAAATAAAAATTTAAAGGTCTAAACACTCCCACCGTGCCCGAGGCAAGCCACCAATGTGTTGTCACTGACCACAGAGTTGGGAAGAGATGCAGAGTAGCATTATGTGTTATTTACCACTATACTATATAGTCAATACCATCTACTACAGCTCGTAAAATCCCTGACAATTTTATAATCAGCTCTTGGACCTAAGAAGTGAGCTGGCTGGTCCTTCAGCAGAGCAGCTCCCCACAGTACTCATTCTGAGGGGAGGGAACCCTGTCCTGGTAACCCCCGTGTGGAGCATGGGTGGGTGAGAGGGCACTGGTCGGCCTCTGGTGGCCACAAAACCTGAAGCAAATGAGGAGTCCTCTCTGTAGGACAGGAACCAATCACAGAGTGAGGTGGAGAGGGCCTGGTTCCCGCCCCCAGACTCCAGGTTTCCTGCCCTTGATCTTAGGCCTATTGCTAGCTTCTTGAACCCCACCTTCCTCACCTGTACAGTGGGGTCGCTTACCTCCTGTGCTGCCCATTAAGTAAGGTTCCGGTGAGGGTAAAGCAGCAGAGGCCCTGGGAGCGGGAGTTCCACACTGACCGCAGGCAGAGGTAAGAAATCAGGCTGTGAAGGGAGTTTGGAATTGTCAGTTACAGATGGAATAACTGTGGGCAACTTAGCCCTCTTAAACCTCAGCTTTACATCTGTAATATGGGTGGCTGAGGTGTGCTTAGAAATAGCACCAGCAACCTCAGAGTGTTGCTCAGGACCAAATACGTACAGTGGTCAGTGACTTATAAATACTGGCTTTTTTTTTCCCGTGTGTGTGTGTGTGTGTGTGTGTGTGTGTGTGTGTGTGTGTGTGTGTGTATTTACAGAGACAGCAAGACAGTCAGAGAGAGGGATAGATAGGGACAGACAGGAATGGAGAGAGATGAGAAGCATCAATCATCAGTTTCTCATTGTGACACCTTAGTTGTTCATTGATTCATTTCTCACATGTGCCTTGACCGTGGGCCTTCAGCAAACCGAGTAACCCCTTGCTGGAGCCAGCGACCTTGGGTCCAAGCTGGTGAGCTTTGCTCAAACCAGATGAGCCCGCACTCAAGCTGGTGACCCTGGGGTTGAAGTCCATGATACCTGGGTTCTCTGCATCCCAGCCCGACGCTGTAACTACTGCGCCACTGCCTGGTCAGGTAATACTGGCGTTTTGTCACTGCCTGTATCCAGATCCACAAAATAAGTCCTTTTCTAAGGGTTTATACAAACCTCCCAAAGGCCACTGGCTTGGTCAGGAGGAGGAGCATGTGTGTCCAGACGGTCCCTCCAAAGGACAGGACCTCCAGGAGCCTGCTCGGACAGCCCCAGAGGGCCCTGATACTGCTCCCTCCTCCCCTCCAGGGCCAGGGCAGGCTGGCAGCCAGGAGTCAGGGGAGAGCCCTGAGACAACTTTTCCTGGTTACCACACTGAGGGTGTTTTATAACATTTCTAGGATTGGGTCTCAGGACTTCTTGGTGAGATGTGCAATGAAAGGTCAAACTGCTGGGGAGTGGGCTTACACCAATGAGGGGCGACTTCAGATCAGATGAATCCCCCTGTCGCCCTCACCAGCCACCCAAAGCTCCCTTTATCTCCTCAGAGGGAGAGCAAAAACCCTTTTGCAAGAAACAGACACAAAGGAGACCCAGAGCTTTAACTCTGGAAAATGTTACAATGTTTTCAAGAGATTACACCTCCCCCTGGAAGCTGAGCTGATCTGCAGCGGGCACCACACCACCTGTCCCGGGCAGGAGGCCATTCCAGCACAGAGGGGCCTGTTAGGAGAAGCCTGGCTGGGAGTGGGGCCTCCTAGGGCTATGGCAGCGCAAGGGGGAGGGGACAGGGGATAAAGTAGCTTCTGAGGAAAGGGTGTCTGGTTCACCTTTCACCATGCTACTCTCCTATTCAGTATACCTTTCTCTCGTTCCTTCTCATACTTGAAAAGTTCCTCCAGTGACAACATTACAACTGTCTCACCAACTGGTGGACTGCCTGGGCTTTGGAGTCAACTGATCTGGATTCAAATCCTGGCTCTACCCTTATTAGCTGTGTGATCTTGGACAAGTTTGTTAACACCTCTGAATACATCAATCCCGTTAATCAAGCAGGAATAATGACAGTCCACATGTCAAAGGGCTGTTTTGAGGCTAAAAATGTGGAAAAAGGCCCTGGCTAGGTGATTCAGTGGATAGAGCATCGTCCCGGCACGCCAAGGTCGTGGGTTCAATCTCTGGTCAGGACACATATGAGAAGCAATCAATGAATGCACAACTAAGTGGAACAATAAATAGATGCTACTCTCTCCATCCTTCCCATCCTCTCTCTCTCAAATCAGTGGAAAATAATTTTATTATTAACTTTTTAATTTTTATTTTATTTTCAGAGACAGAGAGTCAGAGAGAGGGATAGATAGGAACAGACAGACAGGAAGAGAGATGAGAAGCATCAATCATCAATTTTTCATTGTGGCACTTTAGTTGTTCATTAATTGCTTTCTCATATGTGCCTTGACCACGGGCCTTCAGCAGACCGAGTAACCCCTTGCTTAGGCCATCAACCTCGGGCTCAAGCTGGTGAGCTTTGCTCAAACCAGATGAGCCCACACTCAAGCTGACAACCTTGGGGTCTCGAACCTGGGTTCTCCACATCCCAGTCCGAAGCTCTATATACTGCGCCACCGCCTGGTCAGGCGGAAAATAATTTTTTAAATGTAGGTAAGATGCTGACACAAGTCCAGGCATTGTGTAAATAGTCAACAAATAAAACAATGGAGACAAGTTATTTTTATTACCAGCTTCCCCCTTCAGCTTTATGTCCTGTCACTTTCCAGAATGCAATTATCTAGAAAGACTAAATTGCTCACAGCTTTTGACATGACAGCCACACCCTGTTTTGAGACCTGCCATGCTTTTTGTGCTTTTCAGTACCTGGCACACAGTGGGCTCTCAATAATCTACAGACTCAACATTGGCCTAGAATTCCCTTCACACCTTTCTTCACTGGACAAGCTTAGTCCAGGAGTCTCTGTTCCAAGAAGGCTGCCCTGAACCTCCAGGTGGGCACATTCTCTTCCATTGTCCTCTACACCAAAAGCATAATGGTACAGTTTATGTGCCTTTCTTGCTCTCTAGATCATTGCTCTTCTAAAGAGGAGGAAGGTCTAAGGCATATTTACATTAACATTGCCTAGCACATAGTAGGTGCCCGATAAATGCTCAGCTCTTAAGGCCAGTCCCTCCCCAGCAAGGAAGAAACCCATATCCCAAACATCTCCCGGAACCCACTGCCCTTGCAAGTAGGTCCAGCCACAAGCAAGTTTCCAGTGGGTTAGCCCAACAGTCAGCCAAACCCACTTCCGCTCCTTCTCCAAAGTGAAACTTATTTTTCCTTCCCCCTAAAACAGAGGAAACTGGAGAATGGGGACTTTCTTGAAATTCTTGTTCATCAAAGATACTCTGGTTTATGCTTCAGGAGTACTGGTACTGTCTCCACTGAAAGTCACCTGGAAGACGAACTCAGTGACAAGGAGCATCAAGGGCACATGCACAGTCTCTACATGCAATCTGTAAATGTACATTTTCCTGCCACTCAGATATATTTGATTTAAAAAGGCAGGAATGATGTATTCCTGCAGTTCTTCCCTGTGTGTGTGTTGTTGTTTTTTTTACAGGGAAAGAGAGAGAGAGTCAGAGAGAGGGATAGATAGGGACAGACATACAGGAACGGAGAGAGACGAGAAGCATCAATCATTAGTTTTTCGTTGCCGTTGTGACACCTTAGTTGTTCATTGATTGCTTTCTCACATGTTCCTCGACTGCGGGCCTTCAGCAGACCGAGCCACCCCTTGCTGGAGCCAGCGACCTAGGGTCCAAGCTGGCAAGCCTTTGCTCAAGCCAGATGGGCGCACACTCAAGCTGGCGAGCTCGGGGTCTCGAACCTGGGTCTTCTGCATCCCAGTCTGATGCTCTATCCACTGCGCCACCGCCTGGCCAGGTTTCCCTGTGCTTTTAAAACAAAACTGACTCCAGATGCTTTTGGACTCTCCTGGGGTTACTTGGAGGAGCCCAGCAGCTCAGAGGGACCAAGGAAGCAACCATTCCACTAGTCACTGAAGGCCCAGGGGAGTGTCCTCTGGCCCAGGGTCAAAGATGGCAAAAGGGACATGTCTGGCTTACAATGGACTCTTAGAAACAAGTGCTGACGGCAGAGTAAACTCAAGCTATGGGAGAACGTGCTCTGCCCTCTGCCGGCATCCCTAGCATGACACTCCACCCCCTTTCGGAAGGGTCTCACATCCTCCTCTTGTTTTGCCCGCCTACAGGCTGCCCTAGACTTGCTGGGTTGGGCTATTTCTTCCCTTTGAGCAGGGACTGAAACCTGACTCCACGTTCTAACAGAACAGTTTTAAATCAAGAGTAAAATGACAGTGAGTCTTAGGAAACAATCATTGCCCCATGATGACAGATGTTGGCACACCAGTGGCCCTCCCACAGCTTAATCAGTTCTGAGTTCCCTGTCTGGTATTCAAGACCTAAAAGTACCTCCCATGGCTCTCCAGTCTCTGAATTTGTACTGCTCACTAAGTATCTACCTCATCATATTAGCTATGTCACATTGGTATGTTTTTGTCTTCCTAACTCTAACTTCTAGAGGGCACGGAGCTTCGTCTTCTATAGATTTTTTGCATTCTCCTTAGCATCCAGCACAGGGCTGTGCACCAAGGGGAAGACTTGCTAATACGTATTTTGCATATTAAATTCCAAGGCCAATGCCTGACTGCTGGTGGCACAGTGGGTAGAGCATTGATCTGGGATGACAAGGTTCCAGTATCAAAAACCCAAGGTTGCCGGCTTCAGCACAGGCTTGTCCGGCTTGAGCACAGGGTCACTGGCTTGAGCCCAAAGGTCACTGGCTTGAGCCTGAGGTCGCTGGCATGAGCAAGGGGTCATTGGCTCCACTTGAACCCTTGAATGAGAAGCAATCAATGAAGAACTAAAGTGACGCAACTGAGTTGCTGCTTCTCATTTCTCTTGCTCTTAAAAATATATTCCAAAGCCAAACACCCATCCACGTTTTTATCATATTAAGAGAGATTTCAGAGTGCTTGCTTCCTTTTGAATGTCAGGTTTTAGCTCTGATGTATCTGACAAAACTTGTTTCTGCTTTTTTACATCTGATTTTAACCTGTTTGTGGGACTTCAGAGTATGAAACGGCAGACATACACCCTCAGCACAAAGCCTGGCCGCTGCAGCAGCAATACGGGTTTGCTCCTGGCCGGAGAGCCTATCCTCATCGGCTGTGTGACTCCTCTCAGCTCGTGGGGGGAAGGGAAGAGCCCATGCAGTTAGGAAATCTGGACGTGTGACTCCCTGACGTCTGAGGTAGAGGAAAAGAAAAAGGCGCAGCCGAGCTTTTGGGATTGATTTTATTTGGGCTTCTCACAGTGGTTAGAGCCACGCTGTCTTCAGAACAATCACAGCACAGGAAATGCATCACCGAGACTGCCCAGAAAGGTCTGACCAGCTGAATCTTATTGCTTAAAATACACATATTCACAATAACTGACAAATGGTGATGTGCCTCACATAGGAATGTGCTAGCATTTGCAAATCTGACTGTAGCACCAAACCCTCGACCAATCCATTCCTTCTCATTCACCTGGAAACCGAACAATCAAATCTCCCTGGCCCCTTAACTAGTCCCTCAACTCCTCATTTCCATCTCTCTCTGCACACAGGGAAGCCTCCTGGAGTGGGGACAGCCTGTGACTGCTGGAATCAAGCCGGGCTGCCCTGGCTCCATTATTTTCTTCAGCCTTTAGGGTAGGGTGCTGTAGTCAACCTTAATACTCAGACAGTTCCCCACTCTAACGGGGGAAGGAAACGAGGGCCAGAGCTTATCCATTTGATCAGTTAACTGAAGGAGGATCCATTTTGGTAAAACTGGTTCTCCCTGGACACACTTCAGTGAGTTGTTTGGGATTTTTTATTTTTAATGGTGGAAGGCCACGGAGGGCTGCTGACGCGCTCCCGCCCACTCACGCCACATGCCGTCTGGCTTGCGTGCACTGGACTGCAGCAGAGGAGGTGAGAGCCCTGTGTCTGCCAAACCCTCCTGGCAATTCTGGGCAGGGCTGACATGTGGGCCACAGCTAGTCCAAGCTTGTCCCTGAAGATCCAATTAAGCTTCTGTCTAAAATTCCACCTTCACCTTCTGTCTCGAGTGGTTGTGAACACCCTCGAGGGGGCTGATACCGAGGGCGAGGAGCAGCGGAGGGAGGCAGGCAGGTTCAGAGCACGTTTCCACTTACAGGGAACAACATAGGCCTCCAAGCGTCCACGGAGCAATGTGCAAATTGCAGTGATGGGTAGAGTAAAACCTCTACTCTACTTCGAGGACAGTGTCTCTGGCAAACACTGGGACTGCTGTTGACAATGCTGCTGAATACACCCGAGTACACAGTCAGACATTTGTTCAGTAAACAGTAAATGCATAAAATAAATTACCTTGAGAGGGCCATATTTGCTCCAAACGTGTGGTTAATGTGAGCAGATGGCTGCCATTCAAAGTATATTCACAGGAAAACAGGGCTGGGGGCTCATACACAACGAACAGACACACACAGGTTATCCGAAACATCATTGTATACGGACTTCACTTTGTTCAATGTAGATTTTGGTTTAGTGGGCTCCAAACGCAGACATTTGTTCACCTCACAGCCTTGGATTTGTCTATTTTGTATACATACACATTTGTTACCTCTCTTAACGACCTCAATGCCTAGTCTAAGTGTCATTGTTCATGAAGGGGGGAAGAACCAAACTCTTCATATGAACAGGGCTGGGCAGGGAATGTTCGTTTCAGCAGTTTGCTTTCTCCCTTCAGATTATTCCTATCAAAGCTCAACTGGTTATCTGAAGCCAAACTACGATAATAAGGATCCTGCAGTCCTCTGGACAGCTGCCTTCACCCCCCTCCCTGGGCCACTCAGACTCTTTACATAGGCGACAACGACTTGTTACCCACTCACAAGGGTGGGGAGGAGGGAAAAGGCATGAAAACCACAGATAACCAAGGCATCGTTTTCCAAGTGGTCAGTTAAAAACAAACAAACGAAAGAACTTACTCAGAATCAAGAGAAAATACTGTGAGAGCCAGGCTATGGGGCTGCCCTTCCTTAGGACCCACAGCCTTATTTGTTCATTTAACAGCAAGACATGAAGGCCCGCTGACCCTGTGTGGGTCGGGGGCGGGCCCTGGTCACAGACTACAGGGCAGAGGCAGAAAGCTGCAGCTCCGCCCACTCCGAAGTCCCAGAGCTGCCTCCACCTCTCCACCGGAGCCGCAGGCAGAACATCTCCTCTGGCTGGTCTGCGCTAGGCTCTCTGCCGGCCCACCTGGGAAAGCGCCGCGGGCTCCACTTTTCCTAACAGAATTCTTGCCTACCCACTGGTGAAGTTATTTTCAACTCGCTTTTGTTCTTTTACTTTTTTTTTTTTTTTTTTTTAAAGAAAACCCAGAGAAGGTAGTACACTCGTCCACACCTGAACCCATCTGCAGCCAGCCCGAATGTGCGGCAGGGTCCCTTAAGGGTGCCGCGCGATGCACCGACCTCGTCACCTGGAGTTCGGGCACGCAGCAAGCCCTTACCCACATCCCACACAGCTGCCTGTCAGCTCCCCCCCCCCCCCAGGATTAGCCCACGTCCCATTCTGCAGACACTGGCAACGAGGGGGGACACCATGGGCTTCCTTCACCCAGGGCTGAGACCCGCTGCTTCTCCCAGACCGACACAGCAAGGTTCTCTTACACTAACACCAGAGAAAAAATTCACACCATCACCAAGAGTCACCTCAGGGCACAGTCTCAATCCCCTTCCTCGGGGACTTCCTAAACACACATCTCTCTGCTCCAGACAGGTAGTGAGATGTGACTTGAAAAGGAGAAGGGGGGGCGGACATGAGGAATGAGTCACAGAACCAACTTCTCAGGCCTCCACAACACTGTGCTCCTGTGGGGAGAGGCATCCACACCTCAAACGGTACCTGGAGACGTAGGAAAATGCAGGAACAAAGGGGAAAAAAGAAAGAAAGAAAAAAGACTCAAGTGGCTGCACCACTCTCTCAGAAAGTCAAGTAATGCTTGTCCCATGGTTCTCTCCGCCCCTGGCTGCTCTGCCGAGTCTTCAGGTCCAGGCGGGGCCTGCTCTAGCTGGGGGAGCTGCTGCTCTGGGAGTTTGGGGAGTCCTGCTCATTGATGGTGTTCAGCAGCAGGCACACGGGCGGCCGCGGCAGGTGGGGGTGCCCGGGATCTCGGACCTGCTCCTCGGAGGGCTGGCAGAGGCCTTCCTCCTCATCACCGGGGGGCCGCACGTGGCAGCTGTCGCAGAAGTCCAAGGGTCCATCCAGAGCGTCGTCGATGAGTGTGTTGAACTCTTTGAGGTCGTCGTCGTGGTGGCCCCGGTTGCATACACACACCTCAATGCCCGAGTCTCCGGTGAAGCGGCGATGTCTGCCAGGCGTCTTGTCCTTGCTGTCAGGGAGGGCGCTGCTCTGGTGGCAGCTGTAATCTTTCAGCAGCTCCTCCTTACATTCTGAATCCTTGTCCAGGAAGCCCCCAGGGGCCAGCTCCTCCAAGCCAGCCACGGAGCTGCTGGGCTCCATTCCAGTGGCTTTGGTGGTTGCAGGGTTGGCTGGCACGTTGGAGCTGGAGGGCTCAGGGTCAGCACTGACGCTTGGGGGTCTTGTGCTGCTTCTGCTGGGCTCAGACAAGGGGCTGCTCTGCGCCCCCTGGGAGCCCCTGGTAGGATCGGCGCCCAAGGGGCTGCCGCCAGCAGGGACGCACTGTGCAGACAGCTGCTGCTGCTGTAGCTGGAAGGCACTGTATGGTGGGGGAGGAGTTGGAGGTCGGTTCACCACTTCCTCATAAGGAGGTAGTAAGTAGTTTGGCAAAAACCCTAAAATGGGGAGGTAGGGAGGAGAAATTACTGCACTGGCAATTGTTAGGACAGAGACACTAAATCTAAATCTCTTCCCACCCCCAGCATACCCACCGAGTGAGAGCTACAGCTCTTGGTTTTGGGCAGGACAGAGGGCTGTGGGAGAAACCTAATCTAGCTTCTTGACACCCGAGAGCCCCTAAAGCTGCTTCACAGGCAAA
The DNA here is from genome assembly GCA_037038555.1 of Rhynchonycteris naso. Taxonomy (NCBI): domain Eukaryota; kingdom Metazoa; phylum Chordata; class Mammalia; order Chiroptera; family Emballonuridae; genus Rhynchonycteris; species Rhynchonycteris naso. Next base: position 240,091,211 of record CM072999.1, on the reverse strand, counting down.
GACTTCTGCCTGTCTGGTCTGGAGTGAAGCAGAAGGTCATGCCGATGTGGTGGGAGGCCAGAAGATCATTTCTTCCTGGAATGGACGCTTCCACATGCACACACATCTCACGTCTCAGTCACTGTCCTCCATCCACGTCCCATGAGCCTCAGGGTCAGGGACCAGAATTTAAGATTCTCTGACCACTTGTTTCTTCCCCCGCCCTTACCAATGTTTGCCATGCAGAGGGCCTTTTCTTGGGAGATTAGAACTCTATGTTGTCTTTCACTCTAGTGTGGCTGGAGGTGGTCTGGTAAGATAAGGCAAATCTCATCCTGACTCAGATCAAGAGCAGGTGGTTTACCAGCAAAGGATAAGGGGCCTGTCATCTAAGGTATATTAAGAACATGCCAGGAGAGTTATCGTTTGTGTTGAATGCCTTCAGGCACTGATGATTTAACTATAATATAACAACAATTGTTAGCATTTATTGAGCAATTACTATATGCCAGGTACTGTGCTAAGCACTTAATCCTTCTACAGGTGAAATCCCACATTTGTGATCACTTTTTTCTATAGAACACACTGCAGAATGGCTTTGGACAAGCTGCACAGCTGGGCCTCCACTGACTCTTTGAGAAGTCATATGTATAGAGGCCCAGGGAAGTCAGGGGAGTGCCCTTCACTGAGTCACTCAGAAAGTCCCAATGTCACCAACACCTCCCCTTTCATGGCAACCTCTGCTCAGCATATCACAGGCAGTAAACAAAATGGGAGGACTTGTGACCACTGAACTCTAAATCTCAATTCACTCACATCATACACAATCCAACCACCTGCCTAAAAAAACCTGCTAAATGGGGTAGGGGGTGGGGGTAGAAGGATTGAGCAAAAAAATAAACAAAACAAACTCATAGACACAGACTGCGGGGAGTGGGGGGAAGAGGAGGAGGAGTAGGGTACAGGGGGATAAATGGTGATGGAAGGAGACTTGACTTGGAGTGGTGAACACACCATTCGGTGTACAGACGATGTGTTGTAGAATGGGGTACCTGAAGCCTGTATAATATTGGGGCAGTGTCACCCCAATAAATTCAATACAAAGGGAAAAAAATCTGCCAGAGAAGCAGAGGCCTGGTCAGAACCAGCCAGGAGAGATTTGGAATGGCCCAGGGGCTTCAAGGAGCTGCAGCCACAGCACTGGCTCCTCTGTGCTAAGTGTGACCACTCCCAAGACCTGTACTTTGAAAACCCTGCTCTGTGCTGGGCAAGGAGGCAAACGCTCAATGCCCATGTAACGGAGCCCTGGCCAATGATATACTCGGTCTGTGTGTCCTTCGCTCCCCAGGGTGGGGCTGGGTGCTTTTGGTGTACGTACTGAAATAAAATGGCAGCGCTGAGTAATTGTGGGCTTCCCGGTAGGCAATCAGGTTGATTTCATGTTGCCGCTGCTGGGCCTGAAGGCGGTGCTTGGCTCGGCGGTGGTGGCAGACGCAGCAGCAGCTCAGGATGATGATGATGGTCCACACCAGCCAGAACCCTGGAGGCAGGGAAGCAAGACAGAAAGGCAGGGATAGTGAACACCAGTCAGGGGGACAGTTTTTGGAACAGGTGGGCCCTAGCAGTACCACCTGGTCGGAGCCCAGAGTCAGGCCTCACTCAGTGAATTCACACTTAGAACCTGCATTCAATTTTCATAAATGTGCCAGAGTGAAAGACACGTGGGAGGGAAGAGGGCAGGACTGTAAGTGACAGTGAAGGAGGTCACTCACTCTGGGAGCCTCCAGGGACAACAGGGGAAGGGAAGGCAACTCTCCAGCACCATTGATATTCCCATATTTTAGGTTTGGTGAGCATTATATATGCTCTCCATTTATTTATTTATGTTTATTGATCAATCAGTTGATTTTAGAGAGAGGAAGGGAGAGAGAAAGACAGAAACATCTATCTGTTTTTATATGTGCCCTGACCAGGGATCAAACTGGCAATTCCTACATATCAGGATGGCGCTCCAACCAACCAAGCTATCTGGCCAGGGCAAATATGCGCCCCTTTTAGGACAGCCTGCCCTTCCTCTCTCTTTAAAAAAAATTTTTTTTAATGTTTATTGTACTGACTTGAGAGAGGAAGAGAGAGACAGGAACATCGATCTGCTCCTGTATGTACCCTGACCAGGGATTGAATCAGCAACCTCTGCGCTTCAGAATGATGTTCTAACCAACTAAACTATCAGACTAGGGCTTCTCTCTTAATAATAATAATAATAATAAGAGTTTATTTGAGCCTGACCAGGCGGTGGTGCAGTGGATAGAGCATCAGACTGGGATGCGGAAGACCCAGGTTCGAGACCCCGAGTTCGCCAGCTTGAGCGTGGGCCATCTGGCTTGAGCAAAAGCTCGCCAGCTTGGACCCAAGGTCACTGGCTCCAGCAAGGGGTGGCTCGGTCTGCTGAAGGCCCGTGGTCAAGGCACATGTGAGAAAGCAATCAATGAACGACTAAGGTGTCGCGATGGCAACGAAAAACTAATGATTGATGCTTCTTACCTTTCTCCGTTCCTGTCTGTCTGTCCCTATCTATCCCTCTCTCTGACTCTCTGTCCCTGAAAAAAAAATAATAAAAGAGTTTATTTGAACAAAAGTTGACTCAAATTTGGCAGCAATAAACCAGAAGTGGTTGGAAACAACCCACTGGAAGAAGGTGTGGGAAAGACTTCCACAGAGAAAAGGAAGGACATATTTGATAGGCTGTAGCTTAAGCATTTGCATTATTTGGAGAAGGCTGGTTGGTTGTGATTGGTAGTACTTAGGTACCGATTTCCTCACCTTGAGGCATTCACAGGCCCAGGCTTTGCTTTGTCTGCATTGGCTGCTAAGGTCTTCCTGTCTTAAGAAATCTCTGAGAAAATGCTTTACCTTCTCTTAGTTCCCATCTTCCATAGAGACTGCTCTCAGGCTGACTTCCTGCAGCTGACACCAGGTTGCTCGCCAAAAGCAAAGAACCTCTCAAAATCCCAACTCAGCTGATTAGCTACTGCAAGGGGACCTCGGAGGGGCTGCCTCATAAATACATTCTCAGGTTTCTCCTGATACCACCAAAAAGATCTGGGCTTTTCTCTACCATGTATGTCTCTGTAACAGAAGAACCCCTTCTGTTACAGTAGAGGTGGAAAATTCTAATTGCCTCAAGTCTATGTCTTCCCTAGGGAGTGCAAATGACTTCCTCAGCTCTTGATATAATCTGGTACAATTCCATCTCCCACCGTCACACAAACAAGCCCCTCCCACCTCCTTCTGACCTGCTGTTGCCTTAGGCTCAGGGCGATGAGCAGCCTCCCCTTCTTCCTCCCTGCTCTAGAGAGGGTGAGAGAAACAGGGGAGAAGGCCCACAGCCCTCTTTTCTCCAGCTGCATTATTTCTTCTTCTCATTTCCCACTGGTTTGCTTGGATAGTTACTCAGAATATCTTGGCAAAACCCAATATAAGACCCCTCTCCAAATTTCAAATGTATGCAGAAAAGTACCATTTAAAATTTTATTTATTGATTTTAGGGAGAGAGGAAAAGAGAGAGACAGACACAGAAACATCAATCTGTTTCTGTATGTGTCCTCACCAGGGAATGAACCCGCAACCCTGGCACTACGGGATGATGCTCTAACCAACCAAAGTATCCAGTCAGGGCCTAAATTTTTCTTTAATTAATGAGCAATTTTGATTTAAAATACATATACATATGGGGGCTACTGGAATGCAAAACACAAAGATAGCGACTTTAAGTAGTGAGACTAAGATAAATTTTAATTTTCCCAGTTATTTTCTTCTTTCAAATTATAAACCAGAAACAAAGTAAAATAAAATATCTGTGATTAATTTGATTTCTGCTGGCTTTTTCTTTAAAAATTAATAAATTTCTGGATGGGTTTTAAATTCCTCTGGGAATATAGTCATACAGTAATATAACATGAGTAATTAAAAATTATTCATATATTAGAAAGCAGATTACAAAACAGTATAAAGTATGATCCTAATTTTTACTTTAAATATATAAACATCCAAAGGAATGCTCTGGAAGTTAATCATGAGGTTATTCTAGGATAACAGGGCAATAGATTTTCTGGTTTCAGCTCCCTTGGTTTTTTCTTTTGTTGTGGGTTTTTGTTTGTTTGTTTGTTTTGCTTGTATTCATTTCCTAATTTTTCTAAGATGAACATGTACTTCTTTGAAATTAAAAAATTTATCTGAAAAGTAATTTTAAAGGTGAGTTAAGTGAAAATAGATTATATTCTTGTTCATTTGTTCTCATTCCTGAATAACTTCAATGTTTCCATTACAAACGCTACATCTATTTTCTATTGTCTGCTTTGTAATTATAAATCTGTGTCAAGAATCTGTTAAGTATTTCCACATGTATCTCTTGCCAGACTGAGTTAACATTGTTGTGTGTTGTTTTTTTAAAAGGCTCCCTTCTCCTTACATAGAAACTTACAAATGAATAGAATCCTGACATTTTTTCTGTTTGTGTCAGAATACAATATTCTGAAAGATCCCACTGACACTGAGGGTGTGGCCCCTGGCAACAGCTCTTTTTCCCCAGGGATGTCCCCACCGAATCTCCCAAAACCACCTTTACAGGCTCCGGCAAGCTGGGTGGCACCTGTTTGCGGGACATGTCTGTGTTCAAAGGGAATTTCTGTGGCGGCCTGGCAGCAGGACAACAGGCGGAGGGCAGTGGGCGGAGGGCTCTTCCCTTTCCCCATCAGCAGAAAGAAAAACCTAACCCCTAAACACAAGTTGAAGTTAGGGGTCTCCCTTGTGGCCCCCTTTCCCAGATTCGCTACTGACATTTGCTTAATTGAACTTACACTCCCCTCCTGCGGCTGGCTGACTGAAGACTAGACAGACACTGTTAGAGGAGCCCTCAGAGAAGGGTGCTAGGGCCAGAAAGGAGCTCTGGGAGTGAACTGGCTACCTACTGCCGTCCTATACCATCTCCTCCAGCCCCTGCAATCAGTGAGGTCAGCTCTCAGCCTCCTAGGGCGGGGCTGTGGGCAGCGAGGCAGCCCAGCCAGCCCAGTGCCTTCTGCTGAACAGCCTGACTCCAAATGCATTCCTTTTTATTTTTTTAAGCGAGACACAGAGACAGAGAGAGGGACAGACAGACATGAAAGGAGAGAGATAAGAAGCATCAATTCTTTGTCGCGGCACCTTAGTTGTTCATTGATTGCTTTCTCATATGTGCCTTGACGGGGGGGGGGGCGGGGGGGGGCGGGGGGGGCTACAGCAGAGTGAGTGACCCCTTGCTCAAGCCACCAACCTTGGGCTCAAGCCAGTGACCATGGGGTCATGTCTATGATCCCATGCTCAAGCGGGCAACCCCCTGATCAAGCTGGTGAGCCCGTCCGTGCTCAAGCCAGATGAGCCCATGTTCAAGCTGGGGATCTCGGGGTTTTGGAACTGAGTCTCAGCATCCCAGGCTGATGCTTTATCCACTGCATCACTATCTGGTCAGGCTCCAAATGTATTTCAAAGCTGAAAAGATTCTGGGTTGAACACTCTTTTTATATTACCTATATTTTTCTTACTTTTTTCAGCATAATCTCATAATCCTTCATATTTCTCTTACTTGATAATTTACAAAGTACACTCTTCAATTAGATAATCAGCATTTAATTCTAGTATATTTTACTTACCGAGTTATTTTTTCAGTAGTTTCTTAACAAAAAAAACCCCAACTTTTAACTTTTATGATGCAAGGTAATATTTCTCAGCTTTTATAACATGCTTTAAAAAATGCTTTTTTTAATTTTATTTTTTGGTGGGGGAGAGAGAGAGACAGGAAGGGAAAGAGATGAGAAGCATCAATTCATAGCTGTGTCACTTTAGTTGTTTACTGATTGCTTCTCATACATGCCTTGACCTGGGGGCTCCAGCTAAGCCAGTGACCCCCTGCTTAGGCCAGTGATCTTGGGCTTTAAGGCAGCCACCTTTGGGCTCAAGCCAATGATTTTGGAATTATGTCTATGATCCTGTGCTCAAGCCAACGACATTGGGGTTTCACACCTGGGACCTCAGCATTGCATGTCAATGCTCTATCCATTGTGCCACCACCATTCAGGAAAAGACCCATGCTTTTAAAATGGAGAAAGAAATCTCATGCATTGGTTTTCACACTGGCCAAATATTACTGAATTTACCCGGCTCTGGGCATGTGAATAGGTTGAGCTCTCTGGCCCCCTTTGGATTGGATGAAGTTTTCAGACTGGTTCAAAACTAATGAATTGGGATTGGAAGTAACCTGTATCTCTTAGATACTAGAACATTTCTTTCTGATGTGAGATCATCCATGAGTTTTCCATCTCTCATGGAAACTGGCAACATTCCAGACTGTGACTTCAGGGTCAGTCTGGCCCCAGAGGATGATGAAGTAGGAACAAAACTCCCAAGCATCCTGCAATGGATATACTGCAGGATGAGTGAGAAGTAAACCTGTTGTTTTAGTCTACTAGGATTTTGGACTTATTTGTTACTGCAGCATGACCTAGACTTCCTGACTGATGCAGTAAATTTAAAGGCTTTTTTGACCAAGAGGATTTAAAGGGTTCATCAGATTCTTAGGTGGATCCTTGATTCAGAAAAAGGCTGAGATCCACTGAACTAGAAGTATAATAGAAAAAAAGGGCATTTTTTTCTAAAAAAAAAAGGAAAAATTAGGCAGGTCAGAAGGGGAAGAAAAGAGACAACTGGATTATTTGTGTGGATCAGAAGTGGGAGAAAACTAACTTAGGAGCAGAACGAGTCTAGTGATAATAATGCAGAATTAGTAAAGGTTCAGAAAAAACCCCTAATGAGATGGTCCCACTTAATGGAAAGTAGAAGGCATTGTTGTCTGACCCTCACAAAACAGACCATCCTGGGAGCCATTCTCGTCAAAGCAGTGTCCCAACAATCTTAAAAGGGAGACTATCGAGACTAGTCCCTATGGAATTGTACCAACTTTTTTTAAATCTTTTTGCTAGATTTCACAAACAAGGAAGAGCTTAAAAAAGGAAAACTTAATGAGAGGAACACACAGCGAAAGACAAGTTGGCCCTCCTTCCCAAATACACACCTACCCATAAATTACAGTCCCCCAATGCTTAAACTTGTGATCTCGCGGTGGGGAGCACCTGTCACACTAAGCAAACTGGAAGTATGTTTTTAAAAACCATCACAGTCCAGTGTAGGCACTGAGTCATGTGCCTCAGAGTTCCACTGCCCACCTGGCAGGAAATTCCTCATTAGGAAGCCAAAGCACACTGTAAAATAGCTCTTCTTTTACAGGCTGGGGGGTGACCCCTTTTGACCTCTCAGTAGGAGCTCCTGCCACTGCCACTGTGGGAAAGGCCTGAATTTGGGAAATGAGGACTTTAGAGGACTTGCCACATCATCTGAAAGACTTGACAAGTTTCCTAGAAGCACGACTGCAAATAGAGAAGAGAAGAGGCCAACATCCTGGTTTCCAATCCCAGCTCACACATTTCCTAGCTTGGTGACCTCAGTCATTTTCTTTAATTCCCTCATCTGTAAAATGGGGATAATAATGCTCTCCTGCCTAAGCGGTCACTGTGAGGAAAATTAGCTAACACACGCAGAGTATTCAGAACCATGACTGGTATAGAGTAAGTTCTCTAGCTTATTATTACTATTGTTACAGGCATGGCCATAAAAAAGCAAGAGTGAGAAAGTAAAAAAAAAAAAAAAAAAAAGCCTGACCAGCGGTGGCACAGTGGATAGAGCGTCGGACTGGGATGCAGAAGACCCAGGTTCTAGACCCCAAGGTCGCCAGCTTGAGCGCGGGCCCATCTGGCTTGAGCAAAAGCTTGCCAGCTTGGACCCAAGGTTGCTGGCTCCAGCCAGGGGTTGCTCGGTCTGCTGAAGGCCTGCGGTCAAGGCAATCAATGTGAGAAAGCAATCAATGAACAACTATGGTGTCACAACGGCAACGAAAAACTAATGATTGATGCTTCTCACCTCTCTCTGTTCTTGTCTGTCTGTCCCTGTCTATCCCTCTCTCTGACTCTCTCTCTGTCCCTGTAAAAAAAAAAAGAAAAAAAAAAAAGCAAGTATAGGCCCTGGCCAGTTGGCTCAGTGGTAGAGCGTCAGCCCGGCATGTGAAAGTTCCAGGTTCAATTCCCAGCCAGGGTACACAGGAAAGGTGCCCATCTGCTTCTCTACCCTTCCCCGTCTCCTTTCTCTCTATTTCTCTCTTCCTGCCCACAGCTAAGGCTCCATTGGAGCAAAGCTGGCCCAGGCGCTTAGGATGGTACCATGGCCTCCTCAGATGCTAGAATGGCTCTGGTTACAACGGAGCAATGCCCCAGATGGGCAGAGCATCGCCCCCTGGTGGGCATGCCAGGTGGATTGGTCAGGTGTATGCGGGAGTCTGTCTCTCTGCCTCCCTGCTTCTCACTTCAGAAAAATAAAAAAAAAAAAAAGCAAGTACAAAGTCTGCTTCTAGTTTCTATTCTTGACTAAATTCACTGGAAAACCAGCCTATCTGCTGGTGATCAACCTGTCTTTGTCCTAAAGCCCAGACTGCTAGGGAATGGGGGTCCAGTTGAAACTTAGAAGGAGGCCCCAGCTCTCCACTCTTCCCTTTGCTCAGTGGCAAGAGCTATGGGCCTTCTTTAAGAGCAGCTCAACAATGGTTATCTTAAAACAAACTAAAACTTATAAGAACATTAATATGTGAAAATCTAGGCAGTATTAACTGGATTTGCTAATAATCTGTTTCATGTCATCTCAGGGAAATTCCACTGTCTAGAAACATTCCCCAGTTCCTCATTCAAGCCCAAACCAGGGGAAACTGATGCCTGATTGAAGTTCCTCCAAATTATTTCAGGAGAAGAAATTCCCAACTCTGACCTCTCCCTGCAAAATAAAGCCAGGTGAGTGGGAAGAGCCCTGGAATAAGAACTGGGAGGTACAAGTTCATTCTTTGGCCTTGAGTATGCTCCTGGCCTCCCACGGTCTTGGTTTTTCTTTGCTCTCTCTGCTCCATTAAGGGCATTCTCAGGTGGAAAGTAGATATGCATATGCGAGACCCTCTGTGACCTGGGCCCATCACCCTTCTAGCCTGGCACTTGGTGTTCTGGAAGGCTTTGGAGTGAGGAGCACGAACCCTACTACTCAGCTACATACCCCTCCCTGGTCCAGAGACACGGGGTGTGATATGCATGCCTAGCAGGTTTCCTTAAGGTGAAATGAGGCTGTGTGCACCAACACCTTACTTAGTGCCTGGCACCAGGACAGTCCTGGGCACATTAGCACCTTTTTTTTATTTTTTTACAGGGACAGAAAGAGAGTCAGAGAGAGGGATAGACAGGGACAGACAGACAGAAACAAAGAGAGATGAAAAGCATCAATCAGCAGTTTTTTGTTGCAACACCATAGTTGTTCACTGATTGCTTTCTCACATGTGCCTTGACTGCGGGCCTTCAGCAGACAGAGCCACCCCTTGCTGGAGCCAGCGACCGTTGGTCCAAGCTGGCGAGCTTTTTTTTATTTTATTTTATTCATTTTAGTGAGGAGACACAGAGTGAGAGAGTGAGAGAGAGAGAGAAAGAAAGGGGGAAGGAGCTGGAAGCATCAACTCCCATATGTGCCTTGACCAGACCAGTGCAGGGTTTTGAACTGGCGACCTCAGTGTTCCCAGGTCGATGCTTTATCCACTGCACCACCGAAGGTCAGGCTAAGCTGGCGAGCTTTTGCTCAAGCCAGAAGGCCCCGCACTGAAGCTGGCGAGCTTGGGGTCTTGAACCTGCGTCTTCCGCATCCCAGTCCAATGCTCTATCCACTGTGCCACTGCCTGGTCAGGTATATTAGCACCTTATTATTACCCATTTCTTCCCAATCAAGTCCCAGGGGAAAGGTTACCATCGTGATCTGTACTGTTCTTTCTCATGGGGCCTTGGTCTATGGTGTTCCTCTGCCCGGAAAATCATGCTACCCTTCTTCCCGTGTTTAAATCCAAATTTATCTTTTAAGGCCCACTTCAAATGCTACCTCTTCCACGATACCTGCCTCACTGCTGTCCAGCCAAAGCAAACTCTCCAGAGCATTCACAGCAGTTCTGGCAAACACATCCCATTCCCTACTTTGCAAAATAAGACAACTGGCATCTTGTCTTATTTTCACTCTCTGCTACGAGATGCCCTTCTTGATGGCAAGACTTATATTTGCCCACAGTTTCTAACACAGAAGAGGCCAGAACATCCAGTAGAAACATTAGAATTGCAAATTCTCGGGTCCACCTCAGACCTATTGAATCAAAAAATCTTGGAGTAGGGCCCAGAAAACTGTTTTAATGAGCCGTCCAGGAAATTTAGACGCTTGCCAAAGTTCAAAAACCACTGGAATAAAGGTTTGCTGAATGAATAGATGATTGGATGATGAGCTAAAGTACAAGTGCCATACAAATGTGCCGGCTGATAATAATCGTAAAGACCAGGTCCTTCTAGCCTCAACCACTGCACTGGGAAAACGGACCCTTTGCGCGCTGTCTGATGCAGGCCCAGTGAGGACTGCTGGCTGGAGTCACAACAGACTGAAAAGACATGGAAGAAAGGGTGCTGGCTGAAGCTCAAGGTCTGTCTGTGCTTGTGGCTGTGTACAGGTGTGTGTGTGCGTGTGTGCCCTCAGCACACAGGAAAATTCAGCTTAGTGGAAGTAAAGGGGTGGCAGAAATGGCATCCCCCTGCTTGAGGTCCTCTGCCGAGGATTTCCTGGCTGAGATTTTTTTCCTTCCAAAGTAAAGAGATAAAAAGGAATAAACCAAACCCATTATTTTCACATTTTAGTTAAAGGTTAGAGGTAATTAGAAGGAGGAGGGTTCAGGCCACAAAAAGTGAGGTTTGATGAGAACCGAAAGGGCTCATTCCAACATTCAACCTCTCCGTACACATCAGGCACAGGCCAAGACCCTAAAAAGGAGGAAAACCAAAGAATTCGCAGAGGGTGTGACACTTGCTGGGCTTCTCCTGACCAAGAAGTCATTTCTGGGCACAAATGAGAGGGAAGTTTTGCTTCTTCAATCTCCGTCCCTGCAGAACTTGGAAAGTTCGGGCCAACTGGTATAATGGTAGCCTTTCTCCTCCTCCAGACTCTGGTTTCTGTCTGGCTTCCCGCTGCCCCCAACTGACCATAACTGGAGAGATAATTAGCCACTCGTGCAGCTCTTCCTCCGGCTTTTTCTAAGCCCTTGGGGTGAAGTGCTTGGTTCCCAGAATGCCTCCCTGCCATCTGGGTCACTCTGTCCCCGCCATCTCACCACCCTGCCCTGGCTTCAGTGACCCAATTCTGGTGGCTACTGAATCTGCTCTGCCAACAGCCCAGGAGGCTCTGTCAATCTGAGATGGTGCCATCAACTCTGTCCCTTTCCACGACTGATGTGCCTGGGCTAGGCCCAGAAAAACAAACTGTCAGCTCTGTGGCTTTTTGGCAGCCCTGCTTGGACTTTTGTTTTAACAAGGGGTGGGAGAGAGAATTTGAACCCCGTGATTATCTGCATTTTAAAACATTTAAACAGAGTCTGTCCACCTGTTTGGCACTTGGTGTTCGCTTTTAAGTCCCTCAGCCCCACCCCCTCTAAAATAGCAACAACAATTCTGGGCCTCCTTAGTGGTTGCCTATATACATGAAGACTAAGGTGGGGGGCCTGACCTGTGGTGGAACAGTGGATAAAGTGTTGACCTGGAATGCTGAGGTCACTGGTTCAAAACCCTGGGCTCCCCTGGTCAAGGCACATATGGGAGAAGCAACTACTATGAGTTGATGCTTCCCGCTCCTCTCCCCTTTCTCTCTCTCTAAAATCAATAAATAAAATCTTAAAAAAAAAAAAAAGACTAAGGTGGGGTGGGGGAGGCTGCATCCTGAGTCTCCTCCTCTCCTTGTGGGAGGAGTCTGCACTTGAGCGCCCCAGGCATTCTTCGGAAGGACAGGTGAGTAGGTCCCTCAGTCCTCAAAGGGGAAGGACCAGGGTGAAAAGAGGTCCTGTTTGTAAAAACCACCCCTGCTGCCTTCAGGATCCATTTGTATTTAGAGGGAGTCTTCCCAGACAAGAGTCTATTTCCTTCTCATCCCAGATAGCAGCCCTTCTAGCTGCTTTCTGACCATATTACTGATGTGGGGGAACAGGGAAGTCAGAAAGGGGAGGGGGAAAAGAGGTAGGCGTGACGGCGGCAGTAAGAGCATGGTTTTACAAGCAAGCCCAAAGCTTGTTTCCAAATGCAGGAAGTGAAGGGATGCTTAGAATTATCTGGGGAAACAGTCTATAATTTCCTCATTGGTGGTGAGAACCAATGCAGTGCTGGTCACCTGGGGACTCTGTGCCCTAAGGACTCTCCCGTCCTCCCATTCTTCATCTAGCACCGTGCAGTGTCTTGTCTGAGTACTAAGAAGATGAGACTACAAAGTGTGTTAGTGAAGTCTTCAAGCCGGGTCACTCCCTGAAGACCACAGTGGTGTCACCACCCTTGTGCTACTCTGGAAGGTGCTACTGGTCCCGGTCACAACCAAGCAAGACAAGGCGTGTCTCGGCAGGGCACTTAGCTCACAGTACAGGGGAGGTGCACTGGAAAGCCTCCAGACACTTCAGGTCGAGAGCTGGGGGAAAAGCACAAGGAGCCCCCTCTCTCCAGGAGGGCTCCGCAGGCGGGGAGCTACAGAAACACGACCCATTTGAGAGGGACCCTCAGACACAGAGGCAACACTTGATGCTCCATGGGGAGTTCTAGACCCTTTTAGTTCTTATTTAAAAAATGGACTTACAGCCATTCACAGGGCCAGCTCGGCACTCGCAGCGACTTGGCTGCTGCAACTGCTCTTCACAAAGACAGCAAGCCTAGAAATCTGGGCTGGCCCATAGGAAGAGCTAAGTGTTGTCACTGCTCGGCACACACTGAAGAGAGAATTAAAGAGGACCCAGGCAGGAGTTTCTGCAGCCAGCCTGTTGACTATGGCCTCTTAAGAAGGCTCAGACCACCTGACGAGGCGGTGGCACAATGGACAGAGTGTCGACCTGGAACACCAAAGACCCAGGTTTGAAACCCTGAGGTCGCCAGCTTGAGTACCGGCTCATCCAGCTTGAGCACAGTGTTGCGGGCTTGAGCGTGGAATTACAGACATGACCCCATGGTCACTGGCTTGAACCCAAGGTCGCTGGCTTGAGCAAGGGGTCACTAGCTCAGCTGGAGCCCCTCAGTCAAGGAACACATAAGAAAGCAATTAATGAACAATTAAAATGCTACAACAACGAGTTGATGCTTCTCACATCTCTCCCTTCCTGTCTGTCTATCTCTGTCTGTCCCTCTCTCTCCCTCTATCTCTCATTCTTGCTAAAAAAAAAAGAAGCCTCAGACCCTTCTCCAGTTTTCCTTCCACAATGTCTACAGATCATCAGAGCACTCCTCCTCTAGAGGAACCTGGAACTGATTCTACCTCCCAACACTGCCCAGAAGAGAATGAGACAAAGGCTAACCAGTCCAAGCTTTCCCAACAAGCAGAGGCAGTAACCAGGACCCTGGGCTACCAAGAAACCCCAGCTGGGGACTTACACCAGAGTTCATAGTAGTAGTTGCAGCACTGAGACTGTCCACAGCAGTGTCCTGTGTCACAGATGTAGCTCTGATTGTTGGTACCCACACAGGTTTCCTTATCCTAAAAAAAAAAAAAAATAAATAAATAAACATTTTAGCATATTAAATTATAGATTTTAAACACCACTTTACTCTATCATCTTCCTCTTTCTGGTCATCTGCTCACACTCCACCGAAATGGTTTGTACCAATATTTATTCCCATAAGAAAAAAATACTGGCCTGACCAGGGGGTGGCGCAGTGGATAGAGCGTCAGACTAGGATGCAAAGGACCCAGGTTCGAAACCCTGAGCTTGCCAGCTTGAGTGCGGGCCCATCTGGCTTGAGCAAAAAGCTCGCCAGCTTGGACCCAAGGTCGCTGACTCTAGAAAGGGGTGGCTTGGTCTGCTGAAGGCCCGCGGTCAAGGCACATATGAGAAAGCAATCAATGAACAACTAAGGTGTCGCAACAAAAAACTGATGATTGATGCTTCTCGTCTCTCTCCATTCTTATCTGTCTGTCCCTATTTATCCCTCTCTCTGACTCTCTCTCTGTCCCTGTAAAAAATAAAAAAAGAAAAAATAAAAGAAAAAATACTGGAAAGAACAGTAGGTTTAAGGGGGAAGACAGTTTATTAAAGGGAGAAAAGGATTCAACATACACAGCTGAGTAGTAAAGAGCAGAGTTCCCCTCAGACAGGAAAGAGTTATGTCACTTTCTTCATATCCAAGCAGAAATACTTAATGTTCCAGTGTTATTTAAACTCATCTGGTAACAAGGTGTTAACTCTCCTATAAATAGCAGTAGTTTAAAAAAAAAAACAAAACTTTTTCTGTGAAAGTTCCTGGAATAATTTAAAGCAGTATGTATTCTAAGATAAGGATTAGCATCTAGTCAGTCATTCCATCCTCCCTTAAAAACATGATCTTCAAGGTTAATTACAGTGTGACTCAAAAGAGGGCTAAACAACCTACTACCAAATTCTTCACTTTATTTTTATTTATTTCTTGATTTTTAGAAAGAGGAGAAAGAAAGGCAGGGGAGAGGGAGTACCAACTCGCAGTTGCTTCTAGTGTGTGCCTTGACCAGACAAGACCTTGAGTCTCGAACCAGCAACCTCAGCACCCCAGGTCGACACATTACCTACTGTGCCACCACAGGTCAGGCTCAAACTCTTCACTTTTAAGAAAAAGGGAGACCTGCTCAAATAACCTAGTCCAATTTCAATTTGCTAGATCATTTTTTACTTATCAAATGATCTCTCGATAATCTTTTTTTTGTTGTTGACTTTTTAGAGGGGGCAGAGAGACAGAGAGCGAAGCATTTGCTTCACTTTAATTGTTCACTGATTGCTCCTTATATGTGCCATGACTTGGGGAAAGGGGCTCAAGCCGAGCCAGTGACCCCGTGTTCAAGCCAGTGATCTTGGGCGACCCCATACTCAAGCTGACGACTTTGGGGTATCAAACCTGGGACCTCAGAATTCTAGGTCAATTTTCCATCCACTGTACCACCGATCAGGCATTAATAATATATATTTTTTAATTATTTATTGCCCAGGCCAAGTGGCTCAGTGGATAGAGCATCACTCCCATGTGCCAACGTCATGGGTGTGATCCTCCATCAGGGCACAAATGAGAAGCAACTGATGAGTACATAACTAAATAGAACAACTAAGTAGAACACCAAGTTGATGCTTCTATCTCTCTCTCCGCCCCCTCAAGTCAATGGGGGGGGGGCAGAAGCTTGTTAAAATAATTGATTGATTGATTTTAGAGAGATTGATTTGTTGTTCCACTTATTTATGCATTCATTGTATATGCCCTGACTGGGGATCATACCCGCAATGCTGGCTTATCAGGATGACACTCTAACCAACTGCGCTACCCAGGCAGGGCTCTCTTAATAACCCTGACTGGATCTAGGATTCATACTGTCCCTTGTCAGGGACAGCTACAAAAAGGGCAATGCTGAGTAAGCACCTAGTCATCTGCCGAATTCTATTCACAGCACTGGGGAATGGGATTGGAGGTGGAAAATGTTTTTTACATTTCACATTTAAAATATGAAATACCCCACCAGCCATGGTCTTCAGCCCAAAATGTTCTCTGGACCACAGTGTATATGATAAGAACTGTAAGTCACCTGCTCTATCTGGCTTTCAACATTTCTTTATCCTAAAAATGTAACACATGCATTTCTATACACTGTTTTGTGCCAAGCACTGGGTTGGGTACGAAGAATACACAAAGATAAATACGATATTGTTCCTATCCTCAAGAAGCTCAGAGTAAAGAAGGGAAAGAACTGTGTTCAGCACAGAAACCAAAACCACAGTATTGTATTTGCTGCTCCTCAGGCTGACCCTGCCCACAGCACACATCCGGGCGGTGTCTGCCAGTGGAAACTTAAGTCACATGCTTAGTTCTTCTTCTCTCGACCTGGCTTTACTAGGCTGTCTACTTGGCCAATGGTATAAACAAAGCACACCACTGACTGTCCACAGGGCTAGAGGCTTGGGAGACACAGTCCAGGCACCTAAAGCCACAGTGAGAGGACAAGAATGGCTAAAACCCAGATCCCTGGCTCCATGCAGGTTCCCACCACACATCCTCAGGTGTTTCCTGGTCTTTAGAGATTCCTCTACCCCAGTGCAAAGGGGCCTGGGAAGAAGGAAACATGAGAAAGTCATCTGTAAACTCTGACAATGAGCGTTTCATAATATTGCAAACAATTCTTCCTATCTTTGCCTTCCTGTGTATACCACATGCAGAAGGCAACCATCCATCGGTGGGTGGCTGTCCCGTGAGATGTCTCCTGTGAGGCCTGATGGATGTGTGGAAAGCTGATCTGTGCTCGCTTTTATTTTTTAAATTTCTTTTTATTTTATTCATTTTTTTAGAGAGGAAACACAGAGAGAGAGAGAGAAAGAAAGGGGGGAGGATCTGGAAGCATCAATTCCCATATGTGCCTTGACCAGACCAGTGCAGGGTTTTGAACTGGCGACCTCAGTGTTCCCAGGTTGACGCTTTATCCACTGCGCTACCACAGGTCAGGCTGTGCTTGCTTTTGATAAAAATACATGCTCTCCAAGTTCAGAGTAAAATGCTGCTTTCATAAAAACATCAGAAAGTTTCTCCCAAGTCTACGTAGTCTTGAAACGCCACTCTTCTCTGGCACTGGCTCAGAGAGCACACAGTTCACACAGTTTCTAAAAGAGGCCATGCTGCCCATACCCCAACACACTGAAGAATCCAGCGAAACTTCTGCCTCAAGCAAATTCACCAGAGGAGGTCCAGGCTCTGAACACATAGGGCCAACGGGTTCTAAGTGAGGCATGGAATGGAGTGTGTTTGAAATCTAAACAAGTAGCATCCTCATGACCCATTGGTGTCAGCTTTTCTCCTGGCTCTTCCATCCCCCAAGGCAGAAGGCCTGACATGCACAGGGCCCCACTCCTTTTCACAGGAAAAGCAGAACTGTAGTAGTATTCTTTAATCCTGAGTTCTCCAAACACTTTTTAACCAGTTTATCTCATCCCGTTATCCCTCTGCCCCAGATAAGAGTCCCCAGGTGCCTAAGATGGTCTTGATTATGAGAATTGTCATTTTCTGCTGCAGGAGGAAGCAAAGAAGGTGGGTGATAAAGAATGTAAGTGTGTAAGCTGGCCCACGAACCATTAGCAAAGGAAAGAAAAATGAAGATTAGGAGTGGTGAGATGCAAATGTCAAAGAGAACTCCGCCAGAGAGAGACCTGCTGGTGTGAGAAGAAGATTCAGGCACATGGGGTTGGCCGCAGCTCTGCCACAATGGAGGAACAGAGCTTTGGGTAAGTTACTCAGTAGCCCTAAGACTGGTTAAGATGTTCTCTAATGTCCCCTTACCCACTACTCATCCCCTCTGACACAACATCCCTGAGCCAGCTCAGGAGCTCCTGAAATCTATGTCTACTCTCATTCAAAATGACAAGAACAGTGGTGTGCAATGCTGCTGGTGCTCTCCACCCTGCCCTAAAAAGAGGAGCTAAATAGCAGGTTCCCCAAAGGCCTCCCGCAGACTTCCACGACCTCCGCCACCTCCACGTGACGTGGCTCAGGACCCACCGTAAGGAGGGTTAAGAGTCAGTCAGATCTGGGTTCAAAATCCAGCTTATTAACTTATTAAGTCCATTATGCTTATTAACTGTGAGCTTGGGTTAGTTACTTAACATCTCTGAGCTCTTAATAGCAATATTATTTTGTGAGCCATTATTGCCAACATGAAGGACCATCCAAACAGCACTTTGCACTCATTTAGAACTCTTTCAGAATAGCAAAGTGCATTGGCAATGTGGTGTGTTCCAGACATGCAAAAAATAGAAGGAACTGAAGAGAATGCAATGGGAAGTTCAAATATGGAAAATTCGCAGCACCCTTGATAATTATCCTTTGCTTTTCTTCCAAGTATCTCAAGCACTTTACACATATGTTGTTCAGGCCAAGTCTGACCAGTACATATCCCTCCCAACCCTGTGGGCAGGAATTCTGTCTCCTTATTCTCCTCCTCCACCCCCAGGATGAGCACAGTGCCTGGCAGGTAAAGGTTTGCATCATGAAACAATGGCAAGGCAACCTCTATGAAGGCAGAGCAAGCTGGGGTGAATACAGCTAATGTGTGCAGAGCACCTGCTATATGCCAGGCACTGCTTGAAATGCTTTACATGTATGCATCCCTCTATCTTTTAATTTCTTTCTTTTTTTTTTTTTTTACAGAGACAAAGAGAGAGTCAGAGAGAGGGATAGATAGGAACAGACAGACAGGAACAGAACGGAGAGAGATGAGAAGCATCAATCATCAGTTTTTCATTGTGACACCTTACTTGTTCATTGATTGCTTTCTCATATGTGCCTTGACCACGGGTCTTCAGCAGACCGAGTAACCCCTTGCTCCAGCCAGCAACCAGATGAGCCCGCGCTCAAGCTGGCGACCTCGGGATCTCTAACCTGGGTCCTTCCGCATCCCAGTCTGACACTCTATCCACTGCGCCACCTTAGGCTGCCTTCCTCTATCTTAATTTGAAAGCAACCCTATGAAATAGGCAGTATCAGGGAATTGAGGCAAAGAGAGTTTTAGTAATTTGCCTAAGGTCACACAGCTAGGAAGTAGTGCAATCTAGTTTGTCGAGACTTCAAAGCCCAAGCTTTTTTTATTTTAATTTTATTTTAATTTTTTTTTTTACAAGGACAGAGGACAGAGAGAGAGTCAGAGAGAGGGATAGATAGGGACAGACAGACAGGAACGAAGAGAGATGAGAAGCATCAATCACTAGTTTTTCGTTGCCGTTGTGACACCATAGTTGGTCATTGATTGCTTTCTCATATATGCCTTGACCGCGGGCCTTCAGCAGACCGAGCAACCCCTTGCTGGAGCCAGCGACCTTGGGTCCAAGCTGGCGAGCTTTTGCTCAAGCCAGATGGGCCCGCGCTCAAGCTGGTGAGCTCGGGGTCTCGAACCTAGGTCTTCCGCATCTCAGTCCGATGCTCTATCCACTGCGCCACCACCTGGTCAGGCAAAGCCCAAGCTTTTAACTATTATTAAGCTACAGCCTCCTGGGTTGAAGTTCTACTTCTGCAGTTGCTTTCTTCCATTTCAGTTACTTAAATAAATCCAATAAAAGCCCCAAATCAAATAAATTCCACATTTTTGTCTTTGACAGAAAAGATAAGGACCATACCCTGCGGAGCTCTCTGATATTGAGAACAGGATCTTCCCTTTCCTACTTGGCAGTGAGGAGGGCAACATACCTGGGGCTCCTCCACTCTCTCCTCAAAAGCCTTTTTCCACATACTGAGTTTCTGAAGAGCACAATGGTTTCCCATCCCAGTGTGAAACAGCGACATTCCCTCCTTCAACATCTACTGAGACCTGTACCAGCACTGTACTAGGGGTGGGGAACACAATGGGAAAATGGCTGAAAACAGTCACGATCCCTGTCCTTGACAAGCTTGCAGGCTTAGAAAAAAAGATAATGCAGCCCGACCAGGCGGTGGCGTGGTGGATAGAGCGTCAGACTGGGAGGTGGAGAACTCATCTTTGAAACCCCCAGGTCACCCTCTTGAGCACAGGCTCATCCGGCTTGAGCGTGGGGTCACTGGCTTGAGGATGGGATCATAGATAAGATCCCATGGTCACTGGTTTGAGTCCAAGGTTGCTGGCTTGAACAAAGGGTCACTCGCTCTGCTGTAGCCCCCTGGTCAAGGCACATATGAGAAAGCAGTCAATGAACAATTAAAGTGTCATAACGAAGAACTGATGCTTCTCATCTCTCTCACTTCCTGTCTGTCTGTCCATATCTGTCCCTCTCTCTGTCTCTGTAAAAAAAGAAAAAGATAATGCTATCACACAGATAAAACTGCAACTAGGAGGGAAAGATATCTGATTTAGTGAGAGTTTACAAAACCTAGAAGCTATTCCTCAAGGTTCAGAATGGCTTCCGGGAGGAAAGTTTAAGTTGGAACTGAGATTGTCAGGATGGTTAGAAAGTCAGTAACTAGGGAAAGGGACAGGAAAACCATTCCAGGCAGAGGAAACGAGAATGCAAAAAGAAAGCAAAGTCCTTTAGCTAGGACGGTTGAGGAAGTAGGTAGGACCAGAACTGCTGGCAGGTGACAAGATCAGATTTGCTTTTTATTTTATTTTTTTTGTTTGTTTGTTTTCTTTCAGATTTCCATTTTAAAGATACCTTCTTCCTGGCAGTTTCATTTGCAAAAAACTCCATGCTAGAGAGGTAAAACGTCACATAAATAAACTTGTGCAAATAATGTGCTTTTATGCCGCGGTCCCTTACCTCAGGCAGGACTGTGGAGATGACCATTAGGATCCTTATGTGTTACTGGCATATGCCTTCAAGCCCTGGTACCGCAGTGACCAGCTCCAAGATATGGGGCACATATGGTCACCAAACAAAAGCACAGGCACAAAGAAGCAAGGATGACCAACA
Source organism: Rhynchonycteris naso (assembly GCA_037038555.1). NCBI lineage: Eukaryota > Metazoa > Chordata > Mammalia > Chiroptera > Emballonuridae > Rhynchonycteris > Rhynchonycteris naso. The sequence continues at coordinate 240,070,642 of CM072999.1, read as the reverse complement.
CTGAACTGGAAAGAACATATTTTACGATGGAGAAGGATGAACAGCGTGCCTTTTGCACACATGCAAGAAATTATCTCATCTCTCTGGTGGCAGCATAAACTGCGGGACCAGCAACATTTTCCTTAAGAGTTTCCAGGTCTTACAGTTGCTATTCTTAGCGGAGCCACTGTAAAGGTCAATTTAATCAGCACAACAACTTTCAAAGTGCCAGCATAGAGAGACACTGGGCAGCAATCGTTGCCCGGGGCGGTTTTAATTTGTCAATCTATGGGGCTGGAAAGCTCTGCTAGCAAACCAGCAACAGCACCTTCGTGTGCTCAGAAAAGCACTGAGGTTTTAAAGTTTGGAGGTTAAAAAAAAGAAAGAAAGAGAGAAAACAGGAAAATCAAAATACTTCACAGGATGCTAAAGCACAGGACGCTAGTTAACATCTTGGCCGCTGGGCATGAATGAATTTGGAGCACCACCTCTGGCTTTCCTTATAGGGAAAAGAAACGGTTTCTAACAGAAACATCCAGTTCCACAATTCCAATAACAAATAGGTATTGCTACTCCCTCCCCGTGTGCCAGGCACTGTGCTGGATGCTACAGCTACTGCAACGAGCAAGAGATCTCAGGGAAGAGATCCTGCTGCTGGCAATCAGCTGGGTAAGTAACTTAAACATTCTTCTGTCAAGACCCCCCAAAACACTGGCTATATGACAATATCCTTTTAATTACACAGCTGAACTTGCAAGAAAGCAAGGAGGATCCCCAGGGACCAAAAATATTGTGGGGAACTAGAAACTACACTGGTAAATGAGGTCAAGCCTTTCCAGTGGCCCTGGAAAGTGGCTGTTTATTGCTGCTGGGCCTTTCTGAAACAGAGAGTTGGAACTGACCACCAATATAAAGTGAGGATCCTCAAAGAGGGAGAGTGCAGACTAGGAAATACTAGCCCATTGGCACAAAGTGACAATAAGAAAGCTCTGAATTGAGAGCAAAAAAGTACCTCCTCTTATAATCTGTAACCATAGGCCTTCCCACAAGCTAATTTGAGACTTGAAATGTACTACTACATGGTCTGAGAATCCCCAACACAAAAACTTAACAAAACAAGTGGCCCTAGGCTGGCAATAACTCTGTGACATCTGAGAGAAGAATGTAAAACTCTGATAAGACTTACCCTCAATCAGGGCATAAAGTATTCCCACAATAAAGCTCTGTTGAAGATAAACTCGACGACACAAAATACATCCTGACCAGACGGTGGCGATGGAGCCATGGCCTGGGATGCTGAGGACCTAGGTTTGAAGCCCCAAGGTCACCAGCTTGAACACAGGGTCACCAGCTTGAGTGTGGGATCATAGACATGACCTCATGGTCACTGGCTTGAAGCCCAAGGTCACGCTTGCTTGAGCAATGGGTCACTAGCTCACTTGGAGCCCCCAGGTCAAGGCACATATGAGAAGCAATCAATGAACAACTAAAGTACCGCAACTGTGAGTTGATACGTTTCATCTCTCTCCCTGTTTTGTTCCTGTCTGTATGTCTGTCGCTCTCTCACTAAAAAAAAAAAAAAAAAAAATTCCAGAAATAATATATCACAAAAAGACGGGAATATCAACAAATAGCGACATAAGACTTCGGGGGGAGAGGGGGAGAATGCTAGAATGACCAGATAACCAATAAAATACAACATGTTTCAAATTATTAAAGCCAAAAAGAAAGAATAAAAAACATGACAAAAGAACATACTGAAAAAGAGACAGAAGACCAAGAAGTTTGGGGTGGGGGAGCAGATGGGTTACACAGAGATTAGACTAAGTTAGAGAAAGAGTTAGTAAACCAAAAAATAGATCTGAGAAAATTACCTAGCAAAGGGCTTCTACCAATTAAGAGGAAAAAATTGAGCCCTGGCCAGATAGCTCGGTTGGTTAGAGTGTTATCCTGAAGTACAGAGGTTGCCGGTTCGATCCCTGCTCAGGGCACATACAGTAACAGAACAATATTCCTGTCTCTCTCTCTCTGTCCCCCTTCCTCTCTTTCTAAAATCAATAAAATAAACATTTGATAAAAGAGAGAAAATGGAAATGGCAAATAAGAAATAAAAAGTTTGAAAAGGAAAGGACAAAACAGAGGAAAGGTAATATTTAAAGAAATAATTGAAAAATTTCCAGAACTAATTAAAGATACAGAATTTTCAGACAATAATAAACTCACACCTGGGAACACTGTTTAAAACTAAAGAACAACACAAGTACTAAAAGATCTTAAATAAAATACATTCTAGTGGAGAAGACTGAAAATTAACAAGTGAAATTAGAATTTAAAATGGTAATAAGCTTTATAACGATAATAAAACAGAATAATAGGACACAGGGCTTTAGTTGGAGTAATCAGGAAAGGCTTCCCTGAGAAGGTGATATTTGAGTGAAGCCCTGAATCATGAGAAAAAGCCAGCGTAAGCCAACTTTACAAGCCCAGTGTTCCAGGCGGAAGGAATGTCAAGTGCATGAAAAATGCAGGGCTGAACTTGGTGTCCTCAAGGGAAAGGAAGAATGCTAGTGTGCCTAAGTTTACAGTGAGTCTCAGGGAGAGCAAAGTGAAAGGGGAGACGGGGGTAAGAATTCAACAGAAGCCAGACCTCAACTGCTTTCTAGGCCAGATAACATAATATTTGAAGTACCACAGTTTGAAAATTCATTGTTGGCTAAAATAGCTAGTTTCTTCCTAGCTGGTGGAGATTTAAATAAATATGAAAATATTTTTGTAAACTGTCATATTTACTTTTCAACTTGGGCCCCTTCCTTTTTCTTTACCCCCGCTACCCAATTTGTGACTGCTACTGCAGAGTCAGCAACAAAATCAACTTTCCTTCCATTTTTGGTTCAGGAATGACCTTCCAGAAGGTAGACCAAATTCTAGCATTGCACCACTACTCAAGTAGAGTTCTATCTGATTTTGGTAATGCTCTGTGACCAAAGGTTCATATATAAGAGAGATTTGAAATGGCCAAAGTAGAACAGATAGCAAGCAATGTTAACTTAGAGCAGCAATTTGTGTTCTATCCTAGACAGAAACTTTAATTTCTGAAAATGCAGCACATCCAGGTCTTTAGAAAAAGACTTGCGGGTGGTCATAAAAAATATTTCGTAAGTTTTAAAATATAGGGTTTTCCTATATTTTACAATAAGAAAGTTAAGCCTGACCAGGTGGTGGTACAGTGGATAAAGCATCAGCCTGGGACTCTGAGGACCCAGGTTTGAAACCCCGAGGTCATCAGCTTGAGTGCGGTCTCACCATCTTGAGCTGGGGTTGCTGGCTTGAGCATGGGATCATAGACCTGATCCCATCCATGGTCACTGTCTTGAGCCCAAGGTCACTGGCTCGGCTGGAGCACCCCCAAATCAAGGCACATATGAAAAGCAATCAATGAACAACTAAAGTGCTGCAATTATGAATTGATGCTTCTCATCTCTCTCCCTTCCTGTCTGTCTATCCCTGTCTGTCCCTCTCTCTCTCTCACTACAAAATAAAGAAATTAAGTTAAGCTCACTTTTCCCCTAATGCTATTATTGATTGTAAGACTGTTTGAAGAGCTGAGCCTGACCAGGCGGTGGCGCAGTGGATAGAGCGTCAGACTGGGATGCAGAAGACCCAGGTTCGAGACCTCGAGCTTGTCAGCTTGAGCACAGGCCCATCTGGCTTGAGCAAAAGCTTGCCAGCTTGGACCCAAGGTCACTGGCTTCAGCAAGGGGCTGCTCGGTCTGCTGAAGGCCCACGGTCAAGGCACATGTGAGAAAGCAATCAATGAACAACTATGGTGTCGCAACTGCAACGAGAAACTAATGATTGATGCTTCTCACCTCTCTCCGTTCCTGTCTGTCTGTCCCTATCTATCCCTCTGTCTGACTCTCTCTCTGTCCCTGTAAAAAAAAATAAATAAATAATTTAAATAAGAATAAAAAAGACTGTTTGAAGAGCTGAGAAAACAAGTAGAACTGTTTAAGGGCACACATTTTGAACTGGGTGGAAGGAAGTTTCAGAAGGGCTGGGGGTAAAGGAAATAAGGCTTAACTAGACAGAGGAATGATTCAGTAAGAACCTGGCCTGTCTGTTAATCTAATCACCCTCTCTGATAGTAGAAATTGTTATATGCTACTTTTGTCTCCATCATAATATACACCAGATATGATAACTATGCCTTTAAGGTAAAGGATCTTAATTTCATCCTTTCTGATAAAGGGCAAGCCACTACTAAGAAGTTAAGCAAGAGTGCTATGTATGAACTGGGATGTTAGGAATGAACTTTTTTATGCTGTATGGTTGAGTTCAGTAATTTTCCAAAAGGACAAATAGCTAGAGGCAGGCTTTTCTAACCAAGCCAGAAAATCTCATCTGAAAAGGTTCAGCCTCATCCCTCAAAATTTGACAGTGTGCCCTTAAGGCCTCTAGACTCCAGCTTTCTCAGCTCAGTAACACGCAGTCTCCCATTTTCTATATAGTTGTAAAAGTGCCTTTAAGTACAAAGACTGGAGCTACTGACAGACTGGAGAAGAGCCTAGAAACAATGGGGCAGTGGTTGCTTCAAGATTTGGCTAAAGCATGTGCGGCTGAAGGGGCATACGAGGGGCCCCAGAGGTAGCAGCAATGGGGGTGCATTTTCTTCAACCTGTGAGGGCCTCCCAGGACAATTCTATCAGTCTTCTTCTTCCTTTATTTTTTTAATTTAGTGAGAGGAGGGGAGGCAGTGACAGACTCCTGCATGTGCCCAGACTGGGATCCCCTGACAAGCCCACTAGGGGTGATGCTCTGCCAATCTGGGGCTGCTGCTCCATTACAACCAGAGCCATATTTTAGCTCCTGAGGCGGAGGCCGTGGAGCCATTCTTAGTGCCTGGATCCAACTTGCTCCAATTGAGCCATGGCTGCAGGAGGGGAAGAGAGAGAGAGAGAAAGGAGAAAGGTGGAGAAGCAAATGGGCACTTCTCCTGTGTGCCCTGACGGAGAATCAAACACAGGACATCCACACGCCGCGTGACACTCTACCACTGAACAAACCAGCCAGGGCCACAGTCTTCTTTTACAAAATGACACTCTCTGGTCCTGGCCAGGTAGCTGAGTTGGTTAGAGCATTGTCCTGATACGCCAAGGTTGCAGGCTTGACCCTTTTTGCCTCTTAAAGTGGAGGAGTCTTAATATTCTTTTCCTAGAATCCCAAACACATCCCAACAGTTAACCCAAGAGTAGCCACTTAGAATCAAGACATATTAAATTATAATTTCTCTGCCTCAGCCCCTAAAAATTATATATTTTTATATACAGTATACCACAAATATAATTGTTAAACAAGCACCATGTCAGTTAGAGACACTCCTGTCCCTATCAGCACTGCTGCTGCCAAAGCTGCCATGCAACTGGACCCTCATTAAAGAGCCCTCACACAGAGCAGCCAGGAAAGAAATTAAAATCCATTTCCTGTGCTGCTATTAGGAACCTGAATAACAAATTTAGATAAAGCCACCTGACCCTGGTAGGAAAATCCCGGAGCAAAGACCGGAAGTTGCAACATATCCCATGGTTTTATTAAAGGCTGCTAGTTAATGTCGTAGCGCAAGCAGGCCTGCGGGAGCTGGCAGGCTGCAGCAGTACAGGGCAGTGGGTTAATATGCCATTCTTTCCCTGCTGGACACTCAGAAGGAAAAGCAGTCCTGTCTCAAGGTCACCCTGCAATCCCTTATCACTGGTTTCTCTGCCATAGAATAAAGGCCCTAGAAATGCTGCATTTCAGGAAGAGCTGGCACAGAGCTGAGGAACAAAACAGCAGGAAGCATGCCACAGGGCAGGTGGCACTTTGAGCAGGAGGACAATTCAGCAGGAGGACAATTCAGCCTGTGTCCATAGTTGGTCCTGTGGGGGTAGGTTATTGCCATGTGGTATCACGGCCTCTCCAGCTTGAATACGGGGATTGCAAACTGGTGCCTCCTCAGCACACAATGGGCCCCCCACTCAACATTTTAAAATGAGAACAATTCATACAGAAATTCAGATTTCCAGCTTCTCTTGAAAATTCAGGGCCTGAACAGGCGGTGGCGCAGTGAATAGAGCGTCGGACTGGGATGTGGAGGATCCAGGTTCAAGACCCCGAGGTCGCCAGCTTGAGCGCGGGCTCATCTGGTTTGAGCGCGGGCTCATCTGGTTTGAGCAAGGCTCACCAGCTTGGACTCAAGGTCGCTGTCTAGACCCCCCCTCCCCCCCCCCCCCCGGCAAGGCACATATGAGAAATCAATCAATGAACAACTAAGGAGTCGCAATGAAGAATTGATGTTTCTCATCTCTCTCCCTTCCTGTCTGTCCCTATATGTCCCTCTCTCTGACTCTGTCTCTGCCACAAAAAATAAATAAATAAAAATAAATAAATAAAATTCTAAAAAAAGAAAAAAAAGAAAATTCAGGACCCACACATTAGGGCCTTAGGGCCTCCCCCACAATCCCTACTGTCTAGTACCCCATCTGCTTGACTCAAGCATGCTCCTGCCTGGTCCCTGTAGGTATCTGATCAGTTTCTCTTGCTCTCAGTTCAGTAATAGTTTGTTCATCCCCATATCTTGAGGTTAAGACATGCCGCAGAGGCCCAAATATAAAAAGACATCTGAATTCTCTCCACCGAAGCTCAAAAAACACCTTACACACGACATGTAAACCAGGTACCAGGACAAAGAGAAGGGACCCTCTTTCCTGCATGCGGGAAATACCTCTGCAGAATCAGGAAAAGCTCCTGCCACAATACTCGAGATGAGATAAGAACCAAGTTCTGCCCAGTGACTGTTTATCAAGCATTTGGCTGGGTGCTTTTAATCTATGTTATAAATTGCCCCTTTTGTAGGAAACTAGAAAACTGAGGTTTAGAGTGGTCATACAGCTAGAACAAGTTTTCTGGACCCAAAACTCAAATTTTAGTGGAAAGAATTTCATCCTTAGGGGTTATCGTAAACTTTCCTGCTAGAGACTGACAGGCACTAAGAACAACAGATAAGATGTGAACTCTGCCTCCGAGGAGCTTCAAAGAGAAAAAATTCACCCTTATCTTATAGATAAGGAACTAACACTTAGCTTAAGGCTGCAGATGACAAAACTGGGATCCTCAAAACACTGGTCTTCTGGCTTCTGGTTCAGCATTCTTTCTATGCCTGGCTTCTAGCTCACCAAAGCCCTTGTTGTATCTTGAAATGGCTTTGGATCAAATAAAATACTTCTCTGAAAGGAATCTGATATATTGAAGGTACAAGTTAACTTGTTGCTGACGTGCTCTAAAAACAGATTCACCATAGTCATTTGACTGTGAAGAGCACATGTGGGGTCTCAGCGACACAGTCCTCATTTTAAGCAAAATTCTAAATTTAACTTCATCTTTGGTCAGCAGTTATATCCTGCTGCACTGGCTTTTGTCGGGACATAAAGAACAAATAACGACGTGCCTGTGTGACCATTTGTCTGTAGACTAATACTAGAGATCTAATTCCAGTAAAAACTGCAACGCTGTTCAAGGAAACAGTTTACTTCTACCTCAGTCAAAGGGTCACATTAAAAACGGTCTCCCTGAAAAGACACAAAATTAAAACAAAAATTCTTCAGAATCTAGAGGCTCCATCTCCAAAATATTCTGAATAACTTTAAATAACTTTCTGAACTCTAAGACCTTATACTTAAAGATTAAAAGATGATTTAGAAAAGGGAGAAGTTAGCATGTTATCAGAGATACAGTAAACCCAAGCCACAGCAATAGGCACCTGGCTTGAAATATGGCCTGTTATTAAAGTAACTGTAGCTTGGGCACCACACTGAGGTCCTACCCTTCAGGGCTGCTCATCCAGATTATTCAGATTGAGAGACTATCAATTCCAGAAAGACTGGATTTTATCTACTGGCCATAAAATGTTAACCCGTGACCAGATCTTGCTGATTAGGGGCAACCAAGATGTCACGATTCTAAATCTCTGAGCACGTAACTAACCTATATTGCTTAGAACGCAGCAGAAAAAAAAGGCCACTTGTCTCCCCTTTATTAAAACATTCCACCTTTCCTGAGGCCTGTGACTTTTGTGACTGCTTCCTAAGCAGAGTGGACCATACCAACATCACTCATCAGTATTTTCTAGCCCAGGGTTTCTAGCAATATTGACGCTTGGAGGCAGATCACTCTTCACTGTGAAAATTGCCCTGCACATTGTAGGATGCCTGTTAGCAGTGTCCCTTTTACTCACTAGGTGCGGGTAGCAACACCCCCTCCCCTTGTTGTAATAACCAACAATGTCCAAACATTGCCAGATGTCCCCTGGATAAGGCAGTAAAATTACCCCTAATTTAGAACCACTGTTCCAGACAAATTTTACCACAGTTTAGGGCAGAATCACGTTCCATCCAGTCTTGTTGCCAGACGGCCTCCTGGTCTCCCGACCCCTCTATAAATTCCTTGAGCTGTACAAGACTGATGCCTACCTTTCAAGGGCACTCACCCTAGAAAAGGGTCATACATAAACCTTCAGAAAGTACTGATCCTGGTGACTGATGGTCAAATAACTTCAGGGGCTAGTCCTGCCCCACACTCCCTGTGCCTTTTAGCTACAAAGCACAAAAAGGGATCCTCTTAGGCTTAGGCCAAAGCTATGGTGATGTGATTTCACAGGACCGCAGAAGAGACCCACCTACCCATGACTCTCTGGTCATGACAGGTTTACAGCAACCCAGCACAATCTGAGCCTGGCCCACAAATCCGTAGCCTTGCCCGAGCCAGAGTGTGAATGCACATTCTATTTCTGTTGGCAGCCTGCCCCAGCTTGTCCTGGGCCTCCTCACCGTGCTCCAGAGCCACACCCAGAGCAGTGGGAGGACACAGGTATTCACATCCCGGCCTGGTGGGGAACCAGGGATTTCCAAACCCTTTGATGAAAACCACGTAAATTGGGAAGCATTTGAAAACAAGAATGGGACCACGTGTCACAGTTTTGTGGCAGCTCCTGAGAGGTGTGTTAAGCAAGAGACCCAAACACTGACCTCCTTCACGCAGCACCCAAGGGAACCAGTGTCACTTCATGCATCACAGTCCCAGCAAACCCCGAGCCACTTCCAGGGAAAGAAGCCTCTCTGTCACACTCCAGCCATTCTCAAAGTAGGTCTCCCCTCTTCCTGAAATGCATACAGTTTCCACGACTGCCTGTCCACTCCCTTTCGGTTAAAAGAACAAGACAGGTCAAGCCAGTTGTCTAATAGAATCACTATTTCCAGCAACCAGCAACAGAGACCTCTTGTGAGGGGCCAGGGTTCGAGCCCAGTTGAGCCCTGCCCAGAGAAGCAATGGCTCCAGAGGGGCACAGAAACGACCAAAGCAGGTCAACCAGCAGGGCTGTTTCAAATTAGCACAGTCAAGAAGTGCTAGGGGTGGGGAGGGCTAAGAAAGAAACGAGTATCTGGCTGGTCGGGAATTAGGGCTGGAGAAATTTTATAGTCTAGTTTTTCCAATTGCCCCAAATTATTCTGTTTTTCTGGACTAAAATTTCCCTCTTCGAGGGAAAGGGGTGGGAGGGGTGGATCACACTCATGGGCTGTCACTGGAGGAAGTGAATGTTTTCTTTGGCTTCATCCTGGCTAAAAGTTTCAAAATCAGCAAATAGGCTTCTTCTCCACTAAATCACTGTCCAGTCCACTGGTTTCTCTTTGCTCTGATAACAGGAATGTGATGAAAAACAAGCCACATTCCTCTAAAAGAAAAAAGCACCTTCTTGCAACAGAGACGGTTGGGGTTTAAAAATTCACCTGAAAAGGCTTAGATAACAGCCACCCTTACTCACCTTTAGGGGACAGTAGGGAACTGGGGTGTTCTGTGGTGCTGTCATTTATAAGACTTTTACAAATCAGTTCCAATAAGGATTCTGGCTCCAACTCAGGCTGTACAAACACCAAGTGTCACCTTGGCGTGTTCTGCACTCTATATAGCCAGTTCCTTTTCATCCAAGCAGGATCTTGCTTAATTTGTCCGGAACCTGGTAGAGGGAGGCTAAGTACACACCGGAAGGTAATGGTGGCTGGAAGTCAACACTGAGTCCTCTGCTAAGCTTTAGGCTGGATAACACCACAGCATTTTCAGTGTTGTCCTTGTAAGATCCTACAATCTCTTACCATGCCCAGGGAATAACTGGGTTCAACATTCTGGTTGTCCTGAAAATCAGCATCAAGTCAATCAGGGGCCTGCACGTACCAGCTCCCCCTTTCAAGCATGCAAATGCCCCTTGGGCCAGGAGTTGGTCCCTCTTAGATGTCCCCAGCCATTACAAATTCTAACATGGCGGGGCACTCTTCCTCAGAGGGTTCCAGACTCACCCCAGTTTTATTGGAGACAACTCATTTCCACTTTCAGGGATCATCTCACTTGATCAGTGAGGACAATTTGGGGCACAGTAAGCCCTTCCCACAGAGGAAGGCAACATTCCAAGGTACAAGATATAAATTATTGCCTTGATAGACCTAGCCTGCATTCCACAGACTAGAATCTATCAACTGCTCCATCCATACACCTACAGTGCAACAACTGAGATTACCGGACTGCGAGAAGAGCCACCTGCAGAAAGCCATCTCTTCACTCTTTCACCCCTGAAGCACTCTGTTCCTCAGTAATGTCACCCAGCACCACCTGCCAAATGTTCCAGTCACCCGCATACTTGTTCTATGTCCTCTACCCGACTGCAAACCCCTTGAGGGCAAGGACAGAGTTTATACTCTTTGTATGCACAACCTTCTTTGAATAGAAAAGATGCACAACACTTTTCAGATACAGAATGCTAGTCATAAGAATTCTCCAGCATTACAAAAATCAATGCCTTCTGAATCAAACAGGAAATCAAATTCATGCAAATTGGCAGGGTAAGAACATTCTATTGCAATCTTGTTCCCTAGAAATCAGTAATCCATATGTTAAGTATACATGATGGATTCTCTCTTAACCACAAAACTCATTTTCTAATCTTGCCAGAAAATAAAAGAATAGCATGCTCAATTGTGTGTTTTATCTAAAATTTGGTACATGGTGCCATCCCCAAAAAGTTCAACAGGTGACTCTCTTCCAAACTTTAGCTCCTCTAAGCACAAAGACTATTTATTCTTTAGTCAACTCTGTGTTAGTTGTTCCATGCAACGAACAGTTAAGGCAGCTCACTGAAAGGAAGTTACAGGCTTATAGACACTGAATTCATGTCACACCCATTATTAGACTGAAGGACCCCAATGGTTTCCTCCTTCTCTGTGACATAAAGGACACCAATAACTGGTAAGCCAAGTTCTTTAACACCAAGGCTCGCACATGACAGTTTCCCTTCTCATCCACAGGAGAAAACAAGAACAAACACTCCCAACCTGATCTGTCTAGAATGCTCTTACACCAGCTCATATGACTGGTAAACTCCTACTCATCCTTCAAGATTCAGATCAGGTATCACCTCCTGAGAAAAGCCTTCCAAGCCACCTCCCTTCCCCTGACCCGATTTAGAGGTTTTCCCACCCTCTGCTGGATAGGCCCTGGGCATCTTCTTATGGCTCAGCACATTGTCATGTAGTTATTTCCTTGCTGCTAAAGAGGTGGGTGTTAGGGGGTCTCTGAAAGTGTGACCAGAAATAATCAGGATCAGAACCACCAGAGGAACTTCAGATAAATGCATATTCCTGGATCCCCACCCCAGACCTACTGAATCTACTTTTTTTTTTTAAGTGAGAGGAGAGGAGATAATGAGACAGACTCCCGCATGCATGCTGACCAGGATCCACCTGGCAACCCCTGTCCGGGGCCGATGCTCAAGTAACAAGCTATCCTCAGCACCTGAGGCTGATGCTCAGACAAACTGAGCTATCCACAGCACCCTGCACCAATGCTCGAACCAACCAAGTCACTGGCTTTGAGAAGAGAAGAGAGAGAGAAGAAGAGAGAGAGGGGAAGAAAAGCAGATGGTTGCTTCTCCTGGGTGCCCTGAATGGAGATCAAACCTGGGACATCCACATGCCTGACACTCAATCCACTAAGCCAACTGGCCTGGACCCTGAATCTGCATTTGTAAGCCAAACTCATGGGTGACTTTTTTTTTTTTTACAGGGACAGAGAGAGAATCAGAGAGAGGGACAGATAGGGACAGAGAGAGGTGAGAAGCATCAATCATTAGTTTTCCGTTGCCGTTGCAACACCTTAGTTGTTCATTGATTGCTTTCTCACACGTGCCTTGATCGCGGACCTTCAGCAGACCGAGCAACCCCTTGCTGGAGCCAGCGACCTTGGGTCCAAGCTGGTGAGCTTTTGCTCAAGCCAGATGGGACCGTGCTCAAGCTGGTGAGCTCGGGGTCTCGAACCTGGGTGTTCCGCATCCCAGTCCAACGCTCTATCCACTGCGCCACCGCCTGGTCAGGTTCATGGGTGATTTTTATGCATTTTTAAGAAGAACTGCATTAGAGTGTGAGCTCCCAGGAAATTAGGGCAGTATTTTATTTTGTCTTTGCATCTTCTGTACCATGACTCCCTTCATTAAGTGTTCAAAATCTCCATGCAGTGCCATTATTTAGTATATGCTGCATGCTTGAGAGTCTTCACAGAGTAAAACACAAATGTTCACACAGAGGAGCAGTGTCTTATCTGGTCCCTGGGCTACACAGAAACAACCTTCAGAAAATATGCCGCAACTGGAACAACGCTCTAATCCTACTCCACTTACAGACACTGGGCAAAGCAGTCTAGGTACTGAGAAAATCTTCAGGTTTTCAAGTAAAAATAAAAACAGAGTTAATAAAACATACTTCAACTACCATTTCTCAAACTAGCTGAACAACTGCACAAGTGGCTTAATGTCTGTAAGCCTCATTATTCACTTCTGCAGAAACAGAATCACACTACCACATATGACAAGGTTGTGACTTATGTGGATTAAAAGGAAAAAAATTATAGAAAGTATATACATACTATGTAATGTAAATACTAATTGCATATACAGTCTACGTCATTTTTAAAAGATTTTATTTACAGATTGAAGAGAGAAGAGAGAGAGAGCAAGGGGAGGGAGGAGGAAGCATCAACTTTTAGTAGTTGCTTCTTGCATGTGCCTTGACCAGGCAAGTCCAGGGTTTGGAACCGGGGACCTCAGCATTCCAGGTTGATGCTTTAACCAACCACTGTGTCACCACAGGTCAGGCAATTTATGTTATTTTTTAAAGATAGAATTATCACCGAGTAATCTTTAGAAGGCTGGCTTTTACATAGGTCCAACAAAGAACATAGCTACAGTCAGACACAGAAATCCTAGAAATATGCAGAATTTTTTTTTTTTTTTTACAGGGACAGAGAGAGAGTCAGAGAGAGGGATAGATAGGGACAGACAGACAGGAACAGAGAGAGGTGAGAAGCATCAATCATTAGTTTTTCGTTGCTGTTGCGACACCTTAGTTGTTCATTGATTGCTTTTTCACATGTGCCTTGACCGCGGGCCTTCAGCAGACCGAGCAACCCCTTGCTCAAGCCAGCGACCTTGGGTCCAAGGTGGTGAGCTTTTGCTCAAGCCAGATGGGCCTGCGCTCAAGCTGGCGAGCTCGGGGTCTCGAACCTGGGACTTCTGCATCCCAGTCCGACGCTCTATCCACTGCGCCACTGCCTGGTCAGGCGAAATATGCAGAATTTTATAACCAAAATACTCAAGGTTTTTATAGGCAAGGCTTGAATCACAGAAGCCTTGAATCACAGAAGCCTAGGGCAGAAAGGGTCTTCAAGAGGTCCAGTAACTCAGCCTTCTTCTACAGGAATCTGTTCAGAAACAAGAGCTAAAGAATCACCTGCTGTTGGTCCTCTGAGATGCTTCCATGACAATCAAACCAGCCTTTTACCCATTACTGCATCCTCTCATTTAACTGAGGAGAGGGCATTGAATCTCCCCTTTCTTGCCCCCAATACAGAAGATTAACAGGCCCTGGCCTGGTTGCTCAGTGGATAGAGTATCATGCTGGCATACTGAGGTCACAGGTTTGACTCATGCCCCATCCTGCCACACCCTCAGGGAACATAGGAGGAGCAATCAACACATGAAACACCTAGGTAGAACAACAAGTTGTTGCTTCTCTCTCTTTCCCTTCTCCCCCACCTCTTTCCCTTAAAACCCTCTCTCAAATCAATGGAAAATAATTAAAATGTTTTTAAAATAGATCAACAGCATATTGGTACAGTAAGTCACTGCCTCCCAACTGTCATTCAACATACAATGGTAGTCACTAAATGACCAGAGCAAGAGTTCCTGCCCACCACATCTCCACCTCTGTAAAGGAATCCGTCCACCACAGCTTCTACTTTCTGGGACTCCTGCATCCTTTAGGGCTGAGTAGATAAAAATAATAGTTATGCTTTTAACTAAATGCCTTCTCTCAGCCATCCAAGGTGCTACTGTTTTAAATACATTCTTTTGTGAAATCCTCCCAACAACTCTTTGAGTAAAAGGTTTTAATATTTCCATTTCAAAGATGAGGTCCAGAGCAGTTAAGCAAGCCTATCCTGCCGAGATCCCGGGAGAGTCAGGAGATGGACACAGGTCTTTCTGACCCCCACCCCTGCTCTGTCCTCTGTCTCAGGCACTCTCCCTGCCAGGGGAAGTAGCACGGGATGCTTCATCCATCCCATTTTCAATGCAGCTCAAAAGCCTCCAGGGCTTATTCTGTTCGTAGGTTAAAAACACCGTCTTGGGGGACAGAGGAGGTGCTTAAATGGAACCCCACTCCCTGCCTGTCAGCTGCATCAAAGGAACACTGAAGATCAGCAACAGTGGAGTTTTTCAGAGAAGCTTACTTTTAAAAGAATTTCAGGCAACCCAAGGGAGATTTTGCTCACCTAGCACTTTTCTGAGTGAGATCGGACCAGCAGTCCTTAGCAGGGACTCTAAGATTTCTTGTCAGATCTTTTCTATGGCTTTTCCTCACCCAGGAACAGGCAGCAGAGGGTGTGTGTCCCTCCCCACCCCCTCTCACAGCCGCCGCTGGTTACAGTTACACATTCCGATACAGACATGCCTTTCAGACCAAGGAGGGGGTGGGGGTGGCCAACTCTCAGAAGCCCTGGAACAAATAGTTGGCAACAGCTGTGTTCGCAGCAGACAGCAGTTGGTCGCTTGCTACTGTTTTCTCATCCCACACTAGATTACTGTCTATAATGTAGAGCCCCTACTTCAAATAGCAGCTCCCAAGGCAATCAAGTCTCGGCCATAGGGGTCTATTGGTTTTGAAAAACCAGTCTGGAAGGCCATAGGGAGATCGACCCCACCCTCACCCGTCTGCAGGATGCCCCTCAGCCGCACAGCCCTAAGTACAGACTTAAAAGGAGAAACCTTCCCTTTAAAAGAAGGTGCCCTCTCCCCACTCAGAAATCTCTTTGGAACCAGAGAATTGTGAAGAAATCTCTGCTAAATAGCCAAATTAAAATAGAGAAGGAATAAAAAGGTTTTTGATCAAGAATCCCACTGTCTCTCTCCCTTCCCCCACATCAACCTCTCAAACTGTTTCCTCCATGAAGCTCTGGAAACCGTCCTGTGGAGTCTAGAGGAAAATCAGAATGGACAGCCCCAGTGAGACTCGGGGATGTTGAGGGTTAAGAATACGGTGGCTCTAGATGTTAGGAGCCACTGGCAAACAAGAAGAGAAGACTGGAAATTTCTGTATGGGAGCTGGCCTGTTATAACTGTGAGACATTTTCTAAAAAGGTTCCCTCCACCCCAAGCAGTAGTACCATAAACAAGCTCCCACCCTTCTTCCCTTCCCAACCGCAAACCACGTACAACCAGTTAATTACCTGTCTAAGACCCAAAAGGAAAGGCATCCTGCAAGAGCATCATCCACACTAACGTTTTGCAACAAAGGGCTTTTAAAAGTTAAGGTCTAGGAATGAGCATTTTCCCTGGTGGGCCTACGTGCTCCGCAGTCCCCGTTGAGCAGCCTTCCCGAGCAAAGCAGAGAGAGTAAACAGAGTCCTGGGACCAAGCAGGCACTCTCCCTCCTTCTCTCCTCGCTACTCCCCCCTGCCTGGCTCTCCGACCCACCCCCACCTTCTCGTGACATATCTCAGACGCAGCAAAGCCAGAGCTGTCTGCCAAGGGGGAAATGACATCAGTTCAGGCACAGCAGAACAAGCTCCAGACAGCTGCTGTGGAATACTAAGGAGGATGTGCTGCAAACCCACGATGGCCAGCCCTGGACCCACTAGAGCTGGAGCCTGCAATAGTGGACAGAGGCAACCCCCACCCCCCGCCAGCTCCCTTGGGCTCTGAGCACGCTCCGGTGTACATAAATCAAGAGTCTAAAGCTGAAAAGAGCTAGTTTCTCTGAATGAAGAGTGGACACCCTGGGGAAAGAAAATCAAGCCGAGTGACTCAGTGTCACAGAACCTTTCCACCCCCACCCCACCCCCACCAGAGTCTGTGTGCAATAAATAACAGTGCTTTACGTCTGGCTGTCCTAACTTTCTCTGAGGATTGAGGCAATCTGCAGAGTGGGTGGAGAGGCACCTCTTCCCCAGCTCAGGTAGGACAGGCTACCTTGAACGCTGGCCTCTTGAGCCCTCACTTCAACAAGAGAGTTTCTATTTCATAAACTACGCGTGTACAGGTGCCAACATCTTTCCTCACTTGTCTTACAAAAGGTACAACAAGTCCCACCACAGCCTCCAAGTTGCCAGGAAAGCAGCTCATCTATATTTAAACCAACTCTTCTTAAAAGTTCACCACCTTAGGTTTATCGTGCCTTCCTCTCTAAGCTCAGTTTATGGAGAAAATGACCCTCTAACATCAAGCTTTGCACAAAATCTTTTCCTATTCAGTGGTGTAAGCCAGCTGTCATCTGGCCCGGTTCCCTAAACAGCAGGACACAGTAGCTCTCTCCTACCTGGAATCCTCTACCAAAGAAAACACTAGCAAAGGACAAAAGGTCTGTGTCTGGATTTGGACTTGCTGAGATGACTCTCCTTAAGGAGAACACTATTCAGAGAACTTTATAAATCCAAAGTTACTTTCTACTAATTCCATAAGATGTAAATTAGATATATGCATTTTCCATGACTCAAAGCAAGTATATCTCATCTTATTTTCCGCAACAATTTTCTTTTCAGTGATATTTATCAAAGGCCTCCATGGGAGCGGCACTGTGCTGGGCATCAGAAATGATCCCTGCAAATTAGTATCTATCACCCCCACCTAGGACAATAAATTAACAGTACACAACACTTACAGCACAGTGAGTTTGCCAAAAGTACTTTTCGATCATTAGTAAATCCAGCCAAACACGATGTGCTTGCTGCACGTCTCCCACTGACAGTCAAGGTCACACCGACTTTCTGACAAGGAAATGAATGAGCCAAGCCAGCTGAGCCATCTTCTCGAGGCCCATGAAAAAGAATGGATTGCAGCCTCACTGCTATGGAGAAGAGGGGAGATGTGCAGAAAGAAGTGACTTCTGCTGCTGAAGGGGTCTGAGGCCTAGGAAGCCATTCCTCCGCATATATGTATTCTCAAGGCACATTTAGACAGTCTATCCCTGGCCTTGCTACAGTCCTCACCTATAGGCCAAATTGCCAGATAGGCAGGCTTGGACATCAAGGCACAGCCACACAGGAAAAAGCAAAGAAGCTGTTTTCAACACCTTCCTTTCATTCCCTCAGTTCCCTGGCAACAGCTGACCATCACAAAACACATGCACCATTATTCAGCTTGACAGCCAAAACTAAAGGAAAGGCCACCCTCTGCCCTTCAAGAACAACTCTGATCTGAACATACCTAACAAGACAGGGCACCTGCAGTTCTACAGAGAGTCCCATAGCATAAGTATACTTATTCATTTGTCCCGCACCTGTGGAACTCTGCAGTGTGCTAGGCACGTTCTAGGCACTGGGGATACCACCATGAGCAAAATACTCAGGAACTCTTGCTCTGATGGGCTATGGAAACATTTCTCATTTTTAAACAATAGTCATCAGCAGTGATCTCTGAATATGTGGAATTGCAACAAAATTACTATAACTCCAAAAATAATTTTGTAAAAGTTCAATCTAAACAATCAAAATTGCATCACAGATTTCCTTATTTCCCCCTAATGAATCATCCTTTTATGGATGCTACTCAAGACAGTGTTTCTAATCAGCATTTTTCTACTTTTTCTTCTTACAAGATTATACATTCCTGTGTGCAGGGCAACATTAAACCCAAAGCATTACACCTAGCACAATATCATACACTCTTAACAGAGTGATTACGGACAATGGCTACTTTTCACTAATCTAAGTCTCCTTGCCCAAGCCCCTTGCTAACCAATCCTGATTGAGAACTGAGATTTGGGCTGGGGGTGTATGTTTGGGGACGGGGAAAGAGAACAAATTGGCAAATGAAGGCATTCCCAGAAAGCGACTTCATTTTTGCCACACCCAGCAAATGTTACCATAACCCAGTGACAAAGTATTAAGTTTTAGCAGTGGTAGGATTCAAATAATTTAACAACCAGTTCTCTGCCCTAATGACAGTTTTAAGTACTAAAATACAATATACCAAATGTAGTTTATTATTTCATGCATTTAATACTTAAATAAGAATTAAAGAGCCTGACCAGGTGGTGGCGCAGTGGATAGTGTCAGACTGGGACGCTGAGGACCCAGGTTTAAGACGCGGAGGTCTCCAACTTGAGCGCGGGCTCATCTGGTTTGAGCAAGGCTCGCCAGCTTGAGCCCAAAGTCGCTAGCTTGAGCAACGGATCACTCAGTCCGCTGTAGCACCGGGGACAAGGCACATATGAGAAAGCAATCAAGGAACAACTAAGGTGCCGCAAGGAAGAATTGATGCTTCCCATCTCTCTCCATTCCCGTATGTCTGTCCCTATCTGTTCCTCTCTCTGACTCTGTCTCTCTCTCTCTCTCACACACACACACACACACACACGAATTAAAGAGGTACACAAAACTAGACTGTTATAAGAGTTTTAAAATATTAAATAATACCTGACATAAAACAAAACTGTTTAGATATTTCCATATTGCTTCTTTATTGGCGTCCTCACTTGCAAATTTTTTTCACCTATGATCGGAATGAACGTTATTACGGGTGCTTAGAATACCCTGTTGCACAAATGAACGTTAAAAAAGTAAGGAATGTAAATTTGTGATTTACACATTGGGCGGCTGCCCAGGCGCCCACCTTAGAGAGAACCCTGATGACAAATGCCCTTTTAACAACCGGTTCGCAGAACTCAACAAAAACTTAGTTATCAGTTCTGCCAGACCGGTGCAAACTGGTTGAATCCCACCGCTGCGCTTTAGAATCTAAGAGGCAAGATGATCAGTAACAATTTCTGCTAGTCTGAAAAAATGAGGGATTTTTTTTTTTTAAGACGGAATTTGAGAGTTACGCCCACTATTTTCTCGGATCCCTGATTGGTCTTCTGGAGAAGGCGGCCAACGTCAACAAGTTCCCATGATGCTCATTGAGGGACAATGCAGGACTGCCAGCGCGCCAGTGTTGGCGCGAGAATTCGAACTGGCGCGGGCATTCCAGTCGGCAGCGCGGGCACTGAAATCGGCGCTTGGACGCGTTACAGGGGTATGTGGCTTGGCGGCTGGCTCAAGCTCATGAGTTCACCGGATACCGCTATCGTCACCCTAGAGGATCACTCCTGTCGCCTGTCCTCAGACAGGATTGACCATGGAGAAACTTGGAAGCATCGTAGGTGAGAAAGGGTGGGTGAGAACTGGAGGGCAGGCCTGGTATGGAGCCTTGGCACCTGCCCGGTGCGCGGGAGGGGCAAGGGGATTCCTGGGCATCCTGCACAGCCTGAATCGCATGGGGAGGCGGGCGTTCGCCAGTCGGCTCTCCCCGTTGTCCTAAGTGCTTACCGGCTCTCCTATTCTTCATCCCTGTATCTCCGCCTTTTCTTATGCGATTATCTTTTCTAAAAAGTTTTATTTATTGATTTTAGAGATGAAGGGAAAGAGAAACATCGATTTGTTGTTCTACTTATTTTGATTGGTTGATTCTTGTATGTGTCTGGGCCCCCCGCGGAGGGCAGCAGGGATGGGAATCGAAATTGCAACCCTGGCTATCCCCCATATTCTAACAAACTGAGCTACCTGGCCAGGGCTGCAGAAGTAAATTCAATGACGAATTCATCAATTAAGAAAGAAAATGTCGCCCTGGCCGGATAGCTCGGTTGGTTGGAGAACCGTCCTGTAGCGCAGAGGTTGGTGGTTTGATCCCCCGTCAGGGCATATACAAAAAAGAAAGTGTCACACTAAACCAGGATTAAGCAGGATTATGTTGTCAAAATGCTTAACAACTGTTTATGGCCCCAAGTAGTGTCTGAGACATCTTTCTACTGATCAGCCCATCACCTTGTTGAGAAGATCCCCAAAGACAGTAATACTCGGTATTCTTTTTATTTTTAATATTTTATTTATTTATTTTAGAGAAGGGAGAGAGAGAGAAGGGGGAGGAGCAGGAAGCATCATATCTCATATATGCCTTCATCAGGCAAGCCCAAAGTTTCAAACTGGCGACCTCAGTGTTCCAGGTCAACACATCACCCACTGCGCTACCACAGGCCAGGCAATGCTCTGTATTCTGATTAATTTATTATTTCAGAAGACATACTGCAACAGCAGATACATTCACAGCCAGTGGCATTCATTCTTTCACTGCAGTAGATTTAAGAATCTTTTGGCAACATTTTTCTATGCAGTTTATATATTTATAACTTTCTAATTCTGGGATGGAGATGGGAAAAGATAAATTATTTGTTCAGCACTGACAATCAGCCAGACTCTGTGCTAGAAACTCCATTTAACCAACACCTCACAATACCACAACTCCTCTTTACTGCTCCCCCACAAGGTAGGTACTACTGCCCCTATTTTTCAGTTGTAGAAACTGAGGCATGTGGAGACCTTGACCAAGGTCACACAGCTAAAAGAGCAAAGATTTTAGTGAAGTCTCTTGCTCTAAAGACTCCTCTCTTTACAATAATACAACAATCAGGATATTAGATCAGAAGTCGTAAGACAGAAATCAGAATAGCGGGTCAGTTGAACTTTGTCCCTGGTCAGTGCACTAGAACCCTGTTTACGGGACTGCCACTTAGACTGGATCTGACAGTGGTGTCGTCCTGCAGTGTGGAGTCAGGGTCCCTGGGCCCCAGGCCTCCCCATTCTGACCCACTTTGTAGCCAGAGTTCTGTGAGGTGAACAGCTGGGAAAGCCCAAAAGTTCCCATCTGTCCCCAGCACACGGCTGGTCCCCATACAAGGAGCAAGCTGGAGTGGAAGATCTTCCCATGCCTTGGATCTCAGGCAACCTGGTGACCTGTTCCCACACGCAGGTCACCTGGCCGGCTGAGGCTGAAGGAGGCTGGGGCAGAGGGCTGTGGGATTCTAACTTTGAAGTCAAGAACCCTGAAGAAAGCGAATTTTATCAGAACAGGGCAGTAACTGCCAGGCTTCTGGGGTAAAAGATCATTCCTCTCCAGACCTAAGGCCATTGTATTTCCAGTAGTTGTGAATAGAGACTCCTAGGCAAACACAGGACATCTAAGAGACTTTTTTATTTTTCTCAGGTTGGGCACAGGCACACTTAAACGCCTCAGAGCTCTGACAAAAAAACCCAGATGTGAATGCTAATTCAAACCCCCAAGCAAGGTGAGCACTGCAGGAAAAGTCAAACCGAGTATCTTCCCGTCATGATTGTAGGGCTGGGCATCAGTAAAAGAATCCCGAAGTAATTATTTTGGGGAAGGCTATGGGAAGAATTCCAAACTCAGAACAAAGATTTTCAGTACTTTGCCAAGTAGGAATGCTAAGGATTGCTAAACTGCCAGAAGCCAAGAATACTAGCTTATCTGTGTCCTGGGGCTGGACAAAGGCAGACATGCAGCAAGCCTGCTGAGGCAAGAAAACAACTGCTCCTGGTTTCTGAGCAGGACAAGGAGCTCTACAAGTCACAGGGCTAATTTCTTCTACATGGTCTCCATAAAAACCTGTAGAAACTTTCCTACTATTGAGTCTTTCCAGAAAGAGGGCTGGGCATACGGCTATCATGTGCAGTGTTGTAATCATTTGGTAATCATCAGATGATCTATTTCAGAGAGGGAGGACCCTAACATGTTTATATTTGACATTTAACAGATGGAAAACATGAGCTTCAGTGAAGTTAGGTAACTCATTCAAGGACACACACCTAGTAGGCAGTGGAAGCAGCATTCCAGTCAGGCCTGTCTGGCTCCAAAATGTCTTAAACACATATAGAGAAAATATTTTGATATTATGATTGTCATTTCCTCCTCTTTTGTGACCTAACAGTCACAATCTCATCCAGCCATTCACAATACACCATGGGAATGAGGAGGAGGGACTGCTGGACGAATTAGTCTTGCCTTGGAGGATTTCTTTATTTAATTATCTACTAAAGAGAACAGACAGCAGACACAGAAACAAACACAGGCACTTCATAATAAATGTTGGGAAGGAGTAGAGACGTAAGTCCAAGAAGAGCTTGAACAAGGGAGGCTGCTGAATGGCCAATGTGTATTAAAATAACGTGTAGGGTTAGGGTGGGAAGGCAAGCACACCAGGCATGGCCAAAACCATGGAAACAAGGACACACTGGGCATCCAAAAGAGGCAGATGAAGCAAAGGTCAGCCAGAGGTCGACTACAGAGGCCCTAAACACGTGTGTCTTTACTGAATACCTTTGACCACATTTTTTTTCAAATGATGACAGTAGCGCCACAAATACCAAGGACTGGAATTTCTAGTTTACTAAGTATCTTAGGCTCTCTTTTTGCTTGTTTAATTATATTTACTACTAAAATATGATACATCTTGGAGCTGATTTTGTTCCATTCTAGGGGGTGGGACAGGCAGAGGGACACTCATGTCAAGGGTACAGCTTCAGACTTAAACAGAGAAATGAAGGTAGCAGAAGCTGAAACCAGTTTACAACAGCTTCCTAAGGTTTCTGCCTCAGGCTCCTCTGCCCACTAACAAGAAAATCCTTCTGTGCTAATAATCAATCACTCCACCATATGTATTACCTTCATGGACAGATATTTGCGGCTCTCTCCAGAGGGGTCTTCGAAACTCCCCACTGACAGTGGGCTGTCACTGATGCTTAATGGGCTGTCGCTGGATCTGCAAATTTAGTTTTATCAAGTGTAACAGCAGCCTTGTTCACTTTCAAACCAAAATGGAAGGCTCGTTTTTCCTGCCCTAGAAGCAGTTCAACCTCAACTAAACTATGTAAGTAACCAAGAATTACATAAAAATTAGCCACAGTTCAGGGCTATCCCCAGACACATTTTGTGCCCCCTGATGAAATGTTCTTTAAACTAAAGATCGAAATAAAAAGAAAAGGAGAGATGTAGGTCACACAAACTACATGATATTCAGATATAACTTGGAAAGAAAAGTCCATTAGGAAAATTAGTCTTCTGCGTCTCCACTAAATCTGATTTTATCTTTCACTTTTATTTAAACTTTAGGTGAAACAGAGAGACGTGGTCCACATTAGGTGGGAATGGAAATGCAGTGGTAGTAGGCACACAGAAAGGACTAACACTGAAAGTCATTTTATTAAGGACATTTCCACTCTGAGTCCCTGGAAGCCCTCTCGGTTTAAGGTCGTAAGAGCAATCTCACATTTTCCAGAGAGAGGTGATCTTGGTGTGCTTTTATAGGAAAATCCACTCACTCTTTTCTGTGCTCATAAACTCAGCAAAGTTATTTATTCCTAGGTTTACCTCCTACAGTTCAAGCAATTTAAGGGCAAGATGCATAACTTTCACTCGTGTCTCTCACAATACTTAAGCAATGCCCTGCACAAAATAATCCCTCAAGAAAAGATTGTTACATGGATGAACAGACTTAATGACTAAAGAGAAGGCTGTAAAAATGAAGCTAATATGGCTGAATCCCCAAACATCAGCGTGGGTGACATTTTCCTGGCCAGAGCAACCTGATAAACAGGAAGAGATAAGGAGAGCACCTGAATATGCCTCCAAGCTCAGGAGGTTTGACGCAGGAACTGGAAAACCCTCTGTGGATCTCATTATCTGCATGTCTAATTTCTCAGCTGAGGGATTTAAGATACTTAAGCCACCTCCAAAGCGAAGGGTCCTTCCTCAAGGTAGAGCTGGAACATGATCTAAATCGCGAACATTTGTTTTTCGATTATGGCGAAGGCAATGAAGCTGCTCCTGGTTTTGTCTTCCGTTCCCCAGGTAACTCCATTAGCAACACATGGAAGCTGCCTGTTCTGTATAAAGGATTGTGAAACTTAGTAAGATTTAGTTAAAAGCAAAGCTCCCAGCACCATGCCTTCCCTCATTTCCTGGATCTTATTTAAATCAAACATTACCTCCTCCCTCCTTAGGCTATGTGGTAAACAAATCTAATCCAGCTCTGAGATTTCATGTTCAAAGACACCAGAAGAAAACATTCTGTTGATCCTTCCCGTAAATCGTAGCAAGTGGAAAAATTCCTGGAACACCCCCCAAGTAAAATGATGACTAACGGGGTGAAACTGGAGAGGGTATCATACAAGAGGAAGGGAATACTGGCCCTTTAGTCATTTAATGTTCAACCACAGGCCACACCTGAACCCTGTACTCACAACCTCCCAGGACATAGTGTGTGAGGCAACACAGGATGACAGCAGTAAGTAAACCTACTTTAAAAGCACCTTGACCTGGGGTCTAAATCATGAAATCACTAGGGCTAAAAAGAGCGCAGAAAGATATTACTATATAGGTAGGTGTAAGGCTTAGGAGGAAAAATCTGGAAGTGACTTTGGGAAAATATCCCCGTCACATAAAGAAGGAAAGTCAGCTCAAGCCACTGTTCCCCACTGAAGAAAATTAGCAGGTGCTAATTATGTTTGCACTTAATCCATTGTTTGTCTTTCACTTGGCTCAAGATGCATATCCTGGGCAAGGCATGCTCAATATGCAGAAAAGGCCGTGCTAACCAGTGAGAAATACAATGAATCATCATCTTTGTAGAGAACTCAAGGTTGATATACTATTTTCACATCCATTTTAGTTGTTCCTTACATCTGCTGGTGACAGAGTTATTATTATCTCCACCTGCGAGACTGAAGGTCTGAAAATGTTAGGAGTAAAATCTAGGGTTTCTACTGAAGGGACAGAGATCTTCCCAGGGAACCCAGTAACAGCCCAGGGCGAGATTAACCTTTCAACTTTCTCAACCAGCCACGCAACCACCTATCTCATGACCCTAGGCCAATTACTTGACTACTCTAAGCATTCATTACTTCTATCAGCATTGCCCACAGACCCCAAGGCAGTCATGTCTGCGATAACAGGCCCCTGTAGTCAAAGACTGCTACTGTCCCTTTTGGACATTCAGGATGCAGGTGCTCTCGCTCTCCGGTTAAGCCTCTGAAGAGTCCCAGAGTTAAGAAGAAGCCTGTTCACCCCTGAATCTACTACATTTTGAATAGCACAAACTCTTTCTTACCAAACTTTCTAGCTTTCAGAGCACCATCTCTACAGTGGCTTTGAGCCTCCATATTCTACATTCCATTTCTCCCTCACCAGCATTGTTAATCTGCTGTGAAACCACCAACACTTGATCTAGAGGGTGGGCACAGTCAGCCAGGCCTGGGACACAGGCACACAGCCTATGCCACTGGAGTCTCCTATCCCAAGTTTCTCTGAACATTTGTGCAATCTCAGATAAGGGGATGATTTTCCCCACAAATTCTCCCTACACTAGAAATTGAGGGCGTAAGCAATGTTAATCTTTCACTTTATATACTGGGCAGAAATCGGAAGTGGGTGTGTGTCCAACACAATGACAAAGTTTTGAGGGAGTGAAAAAGGTCTGCCATGATTAAAACCCTACCACTAGACCTGTTTGAGTAAAAAAAAAAAAAAGAGAGAGAGAAGCCTGTCATTGGAGAAGCACTTTTGAAGGGTATTGTTGGGAGTGACATTTAAGTAGTGGAATAGTCAGGGTTAATTACTTATGAAAACTGGAGAACTGTCATAGCTAGCTGAACTTCCTAATAGTATTTTTACCTTTTTACCCCAGGATCTAACTTTAAATCTCCCATGCAAGATCCTATAACATTAAGGAATTCTTGTCCATTCTTTAGGGTATGATATGGTAGGGTGGTTATTTTAAGGAAAAGAATCCATTTATTTCTTAGAGATTCACATGGAACTATTTATGATTCAAATAATTTCACTAGGGAATGAATGGAAATGAAAGTAGATAGAGATAAAACAGGACTGGACATGCGGCCTGACCTGAGGTGGCGCAGTGGATCAAGTGTCAACCTGGAACACTGAGGTCGCCAGTTCAAACCCCTGGGCTTACCTGGTCAAGGCACACATGGTGGTTGATGCTTCCTGCTCCTCCCCGCCTTCCCTCTCTCTCAATCTCCTCTCTAAAATGAATTTTTTAAAAAAGAGGCCTGACCAGGCGGTGACGCAGTGGATAGAACGTCAGACCGGGATGTGGAAGACCCAGGTTCAAGATCCCGAGGTTGCCAGCTTTAGTCCAAGGTCACTAGCTCGAGCAAGGGGTCACTCGGTCTGCTGTAGCCCCACGGCCAAGGCACATATGAGAAATCAATCAATGAACAACTAAGGAGCCACAACGAAGAATTGATGTTTCTCATCCCTCTCCCTTCCTGCCTATCTGTCCCTCTCTCTGACTGCCACACACACAAAAAAAGAATGGCCATTACAATAAATTGCTAGAGTTGGTACTGAGATGGATACATAGGTTAATTCTCTTTGTCTTTATTAAAAGAGCTAAAGGAGCACCAAAAGCCCGTGACAAAAGAGAAAAATAGATATACTGGATTTTGTCAAAATTAAAGCTATATACTTCAAAAGATTCCATCCAAAAAGTGATAAAACAGCATAGAATGGGAGGAAATATTTGCAAATCGTTTCTCTGACAGGGACTCATTAGGCTTAACTGTAG
Source organism: Rhynchonycteris naso (assembly GCA_037038555.1). NCBI lineage: Eukaryota > Metazoa > Chordata > Mammalia > Chiroptera > Emballonuridae > Rhynchonycteris > Rhynchonycteris naso. The sequence continues at coordinate 240,043,625 of CM072999.1, read as the reverse complement.
GATTCTTCAGAGGCTTAACTACAGAGTACCTGAATCTTAAATCTCCAAAAGAGATGGCAGATTTTTTTCACCATAGGAACCTCTTATAGTAGACATGGCTGCCCTGGGCGGTCTGTGGGCAATGCTGATAGAAGTAATGAAAACTCAGAGAGGTAAAGCAACTGGCCTAGGGTCATGTGAATAGGTGGTAGCATGGCCAGAGCCCTGAATCTAGTTGAAAAGAAAATCTCTCCACAGGTAGGCAGTCACTGGGGTTCCCTGGGATGATGCCCTTCCTTTCAGTCAGATGAAGGACTTTAAAACAGGCCAAAAAATCAAAAGAGGTATTTCTTCAAAGAAAATATACAAATGATCAATAAGAATATGAAAAGATGCCTGACCAGGCAGTGGCGCAGTGGATAGAGCGCCGGACTGGGATGCGGAAGACCCAGGTTCGAGACCCCGAGGTCGCCAGCTTGAGCGCGGGCCCATCTGGCTTGAGCAAAAGCTCACCAGCTTGGACCCAAGGTTGCTGGCTCCAGTAAGGGGTGGCTCAGTCTGCTGAAGGCCCGCGGTCAAGGCACATGTGAGAAAGCAATCAATGAACAACTAAGGTGTCGCGATGGCAACGAAAAACTAATGATTAATGCTTCTCACCTCTCTCTGTTCCTGTTTGTCTGTCCCTATCTATCCCTCTCTCTGACTCTCTCTCTCTGTCCCTGTAAAAAAATAAAAAATAAAAAGAAATAAATAAAAAGATTGACACGTACTTCCCCTTTTAAAAAGAATATGAAAAGATGTTCAACCACTAGTCATTAGGAAAGTATAAATTAAAACCAAAGTGAGATACTGATTCAGACCCACTAGGCTGGTTATGATATAAAAGACAGACAACAAGGGTTGGAGAGGATGTGGAGGAATTGAAACCCTCATATATTGTTAGTGGGAATGTAAAATGATATAGCTGCTATAGAAAATAGTGCAGCAGTTCCTCAAAAGTTAAACATAGAGCCTGAGCATGCAGTGGCGCAGTGGATAGAGCACTGGACTGGGACACAGAGGTCACAGGCTTCAGTCTGGGGTCGCTGGCTTGAGCATGGGATCATAGACATGACCCCATGGTCGCTGCCTTGAGCCCAAAGGTCACTGACTTGAAGCCCAAGGTCACTGCCTTGAGCCCAAGGTTGCTGGCTTGAGCAAGGGGTCACTCACTATGCTCTAGCCCCCTAGTCAAGGCACATGAGAAAGCAATCAATAACAACTAAGGAGGCACAACAAAGAATTGATGCTTCTCATCTCTCCCTTTCTGTCTGTCTGTCCCTATCTCTGACTCTCTCTCTCTCTCTCTCTGTCAAAAAGAAAAAGGGAAAAAAAAGTTAAACATAAAGTGATCATAAGACCTAGCAATCTACTTCTAGGTATACACCCAAGAGAATGAAAACTATGTCCATATAAAAACTTGTATACCAATTTTCCTAGAAGCATTATTCATAACAGCCCAAAAGTGAAAACAGTCCAAATATCCATCAACAGATGAATAGATAAATAACATGAGTTACACCCATACAATGGAATATTAATCAGCCATAAAAAGAAATGAAGGCCCTGGCCAGTTCGCTTAGTGGATAGAGCATCAGCATGGCATGTGATGTCCCGGGTTTGATCCCTGATCAGGGCACAGGTGAGAAGCTACCATCTGCTTCTCTTCCCTTCCTTCTTCCCTTTCTCTTTCTTCCCCTCTTGCAGCCAGTGGCTCATTGGTTCAGGTGTTGGCACGGGCCCTGAGGATAGCTCAGCTGGTCTGAGCAGTGGCCTGAAGCACTGAGGATAGCTCGGTTGATTCAAGCATCGGCACCAGATGGAGATTGCTGGGTGGATCCTGGTTGTGGCACATGTGGGAGTCTGTTTCTCTATCTCCTCTCTTCTCACTTAAAAAAATATATTTTTATTTACTGAATTTAGAGAGAGAGGAAGGGAGAGACAGAAAAAAAGAAACATCAATTTTACTGTTCCATTTATTCATGCCATTACTGGTTGATTCTTGTATGTGCCCTTGAACCTGCAACCTCAGCATGTCGTGACGACGCTCTAACCCACTGAGTCACCCAGCCAGGGCCAATACAGCATTTCTCTTTAGGGAGATAAAAATGTTCTGAAACCAGATAGTAGTGGTAGCAACCCAACCTCGTCAAAATATTAACAGCACTGAATTGTTCACTCTAAAACAGTGGTTCTTAACCTGGATTCTATCGAACCCTAGGGATTCGATGAGTCGGTCTCAGGGGTTCGGAGAAGCCTCTGCCACGGAGGCCAGAATAAAGTAATACCGTAATTTGTTGTGAGTTCATGCACTTTGTTGGTTTTGTTCTTTGAGCAAGGTGATATTCATGCACGGCTCATTTTGTGCACCAGTAAAAAAACATATACCTATGTCTTGAATTTGGAAAAAAAATCATATTTTATTTATCACTAAAGAAGAGTTTGGTGAATGCGCATATGAAACTGGTGGGTTTGGTACCTCAAAAAAGGTTAAGAACCACTGCTCTAAAAGGATTATTTTATATGGTATCTGAATTAAACTGTTATTACAAAAACAAAAACCTAAAAATCAGCCTCAGAAACCATCTTCACCTCAGAATAGGAAGTTCCAAATGGAGGTTGGGGTCAGGTGTCAAGTGGACCCAAAGAATGCCTCACCTCAGTACAGCACAGGGTATTCTGGGAAAAGACAGCTGCATGTGGTCTGGCACTGTGGTTGGAACGATGGCAACCACAACTCCACGCTCAAGGCAACAGCACACTTCCTTGCTGGTGGTAACCCCTCAGTCTTTTCTCTACTCAGGAGAACACAATGATGTGCAAAGCAGATTAACAGTATATATTCTAACTTACCTGGCCTAAAAATAATTCTGTACTTTATTATTGGAAAACAGTTGCTGGAAAAACACTTCTCATCTGATTGCCAAGGCTGATGATATGGAAAGTGATATGCATGGCTTCTGGACTAGGAGTTAACCAAATAGTATATAAATATTTTTTAAATTACTATTATTATGATAATCTAGCTCAACTGCAGAAAGAAACAAATATAAGGTTTACCAGACAAAAAACTTGTACACAATGTATGTTCATCTATAAAGGAATGGTTAAGTAAATCATGGTCTAAAGCAGTAACATACAGGCATTTAAAAATCATCAGAGATATAATGCAACATGGAAGTCTACAACATATTAAGGTTTAAAAAAGTGAATGTTATAAAATACTGCATTTAAATTATTCCAATTTTTAAATGAAAGAAAATAAAGAACCCTACACATACCACTAATTTTACATTTATATATAGTAGTTATATATATGAATGTATATATACATACACATACATATCAATAAATGTATATATGAATTTTATTATCGCAGGATAGGGCATAATTAGGTTTACAGTTGCAATACAAAAAAATAATACAGCCCTGGTCAGTGGCACAATGAATAGAGTGTTGTCCCAGAGCACTGATGTTGCAGGCTTGAACCCAGGGTCACCGGCTTAATCCCAAGGGCACCGATTAGAGCCCCAGTCAGGGCCCATATGAGAAGCAATCAATGGCACAACTATGTGGAACAATGAGTTGGTGCTTCCCTTTCTCTCTCAAAAAATAAATAATATAATTAATAAATAAGACAAGAATAAACTGTGCTTCGTGTACTCATAACTGTAAACCTAAGTTTGCTTCACCCTGTATATCTATAAATAGGCAGCATAAGCAAAAAAACCACCAAAAAATACACTCCAGACCACAGACTTTCATTTTTTACTCTAAGCATTGCTGTATTTCTGTTATTTACCATTGTTACAAGCATGTGTCATTTTGTCTAATTAAAAACTGATGTGAACAGGTAAAAGATACCTTAAAGCTCAAATAAGAGCAGCAATGCCCTGGCCAGGTAGATCAGCTGGTTAGAGCATCATCCTAATATGCCAAGGTTATGGGTTTACTTCCTAATCAGGGCACATACAAGAATCAACCAATGAATGTATAAATGGAACAAAAAATCAATCTATCTCTCTCTCTCTCCCCCTGCTCTGCTAAAATCAATAAATAAAAGTTAAAAAAATAAAAGGAGCAGCAGCAATGGAAACAGCCATAGTGAACCTTGGTGGACCTTGTGCCAAAACAGGCTGGTGCCAGTTTTCTTCCTTCCCCAGCCCCTGCAAGTATAGCAAGAGGATTTGCATACTTAAAGACAAAAGTCTCACACTATTTCAGTCCTAAAGAGCTATAATGCTCCAACATCCCAATATAAAAAGCCAAATATTAACTTTCTCACCTAAATAAACCACTAAGAGGGATAATGTGATCTGATCGATAAGCAGAGTTATAGTGTTTTTTGTTTTCTTAAGTAAGAGGAGGGGAGATAGACAGAATCCAGCATGCGCTGGAACTAGGATCCACCAGGCAACCCCCATCTTGGGCTGAAACTCAAATCAATTGAGCTATTTTTAACACCTGAGGCTGATGCACTCAGACCAATGGAGCTATCCTCAGCGTCCAGGGCCAATGCTTGAACCAGTTGAGCCGCTGGCTGCAGGAGGAGAAGGGGGAGAGGGTGGGAGAAAAAGCAGATGGTCATTTCTCTTACGTGCCCTGACCAGGAATCGAACCTGGGAATTCCATATGCCAGGCCAACACTCTATCCACTCAGATAACCAGCCAGGGCCCAGAGCTGTGGTTTCTTTTGTTGTTTCTATGCTAGGTTGGTCTTTAATACAACTGGAGAGAAACTGCTAAGTTTAGGTGAGGAAGAGGTAACTTAGGAAATAGCAAACAAAAAAGCATGTAGAATTTTGAAAAACATGAATATTTTCTCCAAGAATGGATGCCTCTGATCTGCAAGAATGTGTAATAAAACTGTTACAACATAAGATCTGTCTTGCTTGATATTTAAAAATGAAAACAGACATGTTTTTATAACTTCACTCTAGGTCCCACCCTTCCCAACCACAAATATTCTTGCAACCTCTTATGTTCACTTTTACCTCTTCCAAAACAAATTTAAATTAAATTCTTTAAAACGTCTATGATTGTGAATCAAAACTTAGCTATGGCCCTCTGAGGGTGATGATGGCCCCAGGAACAGTAGATTCATACACAGCTCATCTGTTTTCCCACAGAAGCAAGTATGGAAAATAGAAAACCAAAAGTAAATAAATCAAGGCTCTGGGAATGTAGCTGAACAAGAGCACTGCAGAACCCAGTCCCTGCAAGACTGGCGATCTACAAGTCTGGGAGAATGACCTACTTTACTTCCCACACTGGGAAAGCCCAGAATTGTATCAACAAGCCACAGAATTCAATAGGATGAGATATGTTTCCTCTCTCCTTATTTCCCAGATTGCAATGTTCTGGATTTATTTGTATTTCCACATTGCACTTAGTTTTCAGCCAGACTTTGCTCCATCTAGTGGAAATATTTAAAGGATGATCCAAAACGGAGGTGCCACAGCTAGACATCAGCCTGTCTGTTGTATGCCACTGAGTAGACAAGTCACCACGACTGGTGTACTGTCACTACTCCCTGTCACTCAGTGGCTTCTCTTACTGTTTCCTAAATTATAGTGGGATCGGTGACACTGGTAATGTGCTCAACACGGGTTGTAGGATAATAAATAAACCCATATCATGTACCACTTGGGTAGGTCCTAATGGCCCCTCAAGTGTTAGTGCTAACAGTAAGGCAGAAGAGAAAAGAGGCCCTCCTTGGGCATATGGTGAGGCTGAAAACACCTAATAGTTTCTCCAGGCTGAGCATGTGTGAGAACAAACTAATATCCGTGAGGTCAAAAATGAGTGAAGCCAAGACTTGGAATGGAGAGAGGAAAAAGTTCTAAGAACATGACTCAGTTCAGATTGGTTATGGGACCATGAAGGACACTGAGAAAGAAACTGGCCATCAGCTTCACTGGGGCGAAAACAAGCATGTTCTTCAAATAAAACCACAAAGGCAGACCAAGGCAAGGGAAAAGAAAGTTCAAGACTGGGTGACTGAGGGCTCACCTGCTTACTAAACCACATACTAAAAAAATGTGCTTTTTTTCAAATTGTTTGATGTTGGCCCTGAGGCGGATTAAGGTCGGTTGAGGCCCTGGGCACAGAAGAAAATATTGGGCCCCTTAAAAAAGAGAAACAGGCCTGACCGGTGGTGGCGCAGTGGATAAAGTGTCCACCTGGAATGCTGAGGTCACTGGTTTGAAACCCCCAGTCAAGGCACATATGGGAGTTGATGCTTCCTGCTCCTTCCCCTATCTGCTCCTTCCCTCTATCTTTCCCCTCTCTCTCTCTCCAATAAAAATGAGTAAAATCTAAAAAGAATAAAATCTAAAATAATAAATAAAATGCTTTAAAAAAATAGGGAAAATCAAAATACATGTTAACCATATTTTTAAATAAATAAAAAATATTATGTACTTTTAATGTTAAAATTACACATATAAAATCAAACTTGGTGTCATTAGAAAAAAGTGTGAAGTTGGGGTTTTGTGGGACCCTTCAGAAGTTGGGGCCCAGGGCGCACGCCCGGAGTGCCCGCTGTTAAATTCACCTCTGTGTTGGCCAACAAAGCAGGCTGACTGGTAACATTCTGAGAGTAACCAAGATTCAGGATGTTAAAGCTTTAAACTGTCCCACCTAAATCTTGGTGTGAGAGGATATTTCATACACTTCAAATGCTATGCTCTCTCCATAGGAAGGCTGACCTGAAACCCTGGGATAAGGAGCAGGATCTCATAAGAAACCAGAGTTTCTCCACCTTCGCACTGCTCACATTTGAGGCCAGACAATTCTTTGTTGGGGAAGACTACCCTGAGCATTGTAGGATGTTTAATAGCATCCTTGGTATTCACTCACTCGATGCCAGGGACACTCCCAAGTTGTAATAAACCAGAAAATATGTCTCCAGCCACTGACAAGTGTCCTCTGGAAGATGCAAAATTGTCCCCACCTGAGAACCACTACTCTAAACACCTAAGGTCACCATGAAAACTTACCTACATAGCTAAAGCTCACAGGGACAAACCACCTACACTCAGTGATAGAACAGAATCAAGTAAATCACTTTCAAACTGCGGTTTCCAAACTTAGTTTGGAAGGTAACACTTATCAACCACAAGGTACTCTGAGGACCGCCAATAATAGTAGTGATAATTATTCTATTTAATAACCATTAAATATATTCCAAGAGCCTTACATATATTATGTCTCTTTTCCTCACAACAAACCAATTAGGTTTATTACTTTTATTTATTATTCCCATTTTATAAGTAGAGAAACTAAGGCACAGAGGTTAAGTAATTTGCTCAAGAATAGTAAGAAGAGTCAGGTTTGGAACTCAGGAGCTCTGCCCCCAGAGCTCATGACCTCACCACTATGTTAGACTATACTCCATCCCCCACTGGAAAGCTGCTTGACCTACATTGTCTAATATATAGTTAGTAACCACATGTAGCTATTTCATTTAAGTTAATTAAAATTAAATATCATGCCACCTTGGAAAACAGTCTGGCAGTTCCTCAAAAGATTACATATAGAGTTACTACATGACCCAGCAATTCCACTGTTAGGTACGTACATACCTAAGAGAAATGAAAATACATGTGTCTACACAAAACATATACATGCATGTTCATAGCAATATTATTCATAATAACCCAGAAGTGTAAACAGCCCAAAATGGCTGTCAATTGATGGACAAATAAAATGTGGTACATTTATACAACTGACTATTAATCAGCCAAAGAAAGGAGCAAAATATTGATACATGCAATGATATACTGGCCAACATTGATAAAACTTAAATATATTATGCTAAGTGAAAGAAGCCAGTCATACAGGACCACATATCATATGACTCCATTTACATGGAATGTCCAGAAGAGGCAAATTCATAGAGAGAGAAAGATGAGTGGTGGTCAGGGACTTGGGGAGGAAGGGGTGAAATGGGGAAGGACTGCTAATTGCTACAGGGTTTCTTTATGGGGTGATTGAACATGTTCTACAATTAGATAGTAGTGATGGTCACACCATTCTGTGACTTACTAAAAAGACATTTTATGTACACTTTAAAAAGGCTGAATCTTGCCTGAACAGGCGGTGGCACAGTGGATAGAGTGTCGGACTGGGATGCGGAAGACCCAAGTTCGAGACCCCGAGCTTGCCAGCTTGAATGCGGGCCCATCTGGCTTGAGCAAAAGCTTCCCAGCTTGGACCCAAGGTCGCTGGCTCCAGCAAGGGGTTGCTCAGTCTGCTGAAGGCCCGCGGTCAAGGCACATGTGAGAAAGCAATCAATGAACAACTAAGGTGTTGCGACGGCAATGAAAAACTAATGATTGATGCTTCTCACCTTCCTCTGTCCCTATCTATCCCTCTCTCTGTCCCTATAAAAAAAAAAAAAAAGGCTGAATCTTTTGGCATGTTAATTATATCTCAAGAAAGTTAATATAAAAATTAAATGGGCCCTGGACAGTTGGCTCGGTGGTAGAGTGTTGACCCAGCGTGTGATGCCCCAGGTTCGATTCCCAGTCAGGGCACACAAAAGAAGCACCCATCTGTTTCTCCGCCTCTCCCCCTTTCACTTCTCTCTCTCTGTGTGTCTCTCTCTCTTCCCCTCCTGATGTCATGGCTCAATTGTAGTGAATTGGCCCCGGGTACTGAGGATGGCTTCCATGGCCTCCGCCTCTGGGGCTAGGAAGAGCTCTGTTGCTGAGCAATGGAGCAATGCCACAATGGGCAGAGCATTGCCCCCTAGCGGGCTTGTCTGGTGGATCCTGGTTGGGGTGCACGCAGGAATCTGTCTCTGCTTCCCCTCCTCTCACTGAATTATTAATTAATTAATGTCAGCTCTGGCTGGGCTCAATTGGTTAGAACGTTGTCTCAATATACTAAGGTCGTGGGTTCGATCTCTGTTCAGGACACAAAAAAGAATCAACCAATGAATGCATAAATAAGTGGAACAACAAATATATGTCTGTCTGTCTCTCCCTTCCTTTTGCTCTAAAATCAATTTTAAAAATATTTTAAAAACCTAAATGTCATTAAAAAATTCAGTTCCGCCTGACCAGGCGGTGGCGCAGTGGACAGAGCGTCAGACTGGGACGCGGAAGACCCAGGTTTGAGACCCCAAGCTCGCTGGCCCCAGCAAGGGGTTGCTCAGTTTGCTGAAGGCCCGCGGTCAAGGCACATGTGAGAAAGCAATCAATGAACAACTAAGGTATTGCGACAGCAATGAGAAACTAATGACTGATGCTTCTCATCCCTCTCTGTTCCTGTCTGTCCTTATCTATCCCTCTCTCTGACTCTCTCTCTGTCCCTGTAAAAAAAAAAAAATTCAGTTCCCTGGTTATCCTAAGGAGCAACAATTCAAATACTCAGTAGCCACTGTGCCTAAGTGGTTAAGAAAACAAACAGTAGATATAACTTGTAATGTCACAGAAAGTTCTTCTGGACAGCACTGCATCAATGAATGGATAAAAGGCCTCCTTTACCATCTATCTAACCATAGCCCATCTTTCAAGCCTCACTTTCACATATGAAGCTTCTACCACAGGCTGTGCAACTACTCCAAACACACGCTCCATTTTCACTCTTTCATGTTAGAATGTGCTTTCCCCTTCCTGGTCCATAGACGTCCTACTTATTATTATCAACCTTTAGATCCCATCCAAATGCCTCTTCTTCTACAAAACTTGCCCTAAATCCCCATCTTCCCCTGACCTCAGCAAGGCTTTGTTTGCACTTCCATTACAGCACTGATCCCTCTGGATTACAAATCATTGTTATCTGTCTTTCCCTGCAAGATTAGCAGTTCCTTGAGGACAGGGATTCTGTTACTCATTTGAGGGTTCCCGATGCCTAGCGATAATAATAGCCAGCTGCAAAAAGTAAATGTCTGCTGAATTCCACTGAAAGAATTTACCGGAATTCAAGGTATTGATTCTCATCAATTGGCTCGCTCTAGTATGTTTAAAAGACTAAGGAAATCAGGGAAGAGGATTTGAATCTGGAAGTCATCTACCCCACTATTCTACAAAAGAGTGTTGATGATTTCTCTGAAATGCCATTTTTAAGAAAGGGCTGACCTTGCCAGGTAACTCAGTTGGTTCAAGTGTCATCCAGATATGCCAAGGTTGTGGGTTTGATCCCTGGTCAGGGCACATACAAGAGTCAACCAATGAATCAACAAATTAATGTTTCTCTCTTTTTCTCCTATTCCTTTCTCTCTATAATAGCTATAATTTTTTTTAAAAGGGCTTCTGGTCCTGGCCATTGCTCAGCAGTAGAGCGTCAGCCCGGCGTGTGGAAGTCCTGGGTTCGATTCCCAGCCAGGGCACACAGGAGAAATGCCCATCTGCTTCTCCACCCCCTCTCCTTTCTCTCTATTTCTCCCCTCCCGCAGCCAAGGTTCCACTGGAGCAAAGTTGGCCCAGGAGCTAAGGATGGTTCCATGACCTCCACCTCAGGTGCTAGAATGGCTCCAGTTGCAATGAAGCTATGCCCCAGATGGTCAGAGCATCGCCCCCTAGTGGGCATGCCGGGTGGATCCCAGTCAAGTGCATGCAGGAGTTTGTCTCTCTGCCTCCCTTCTTCTCACTTAAGAAAAATACAAAAGAAAAGGAGGGGGAGGCTTCTGAACTGAAAACTGGGGCAATGAAGGTAAGTAATGGAGGGGATGGGGGCCAATGGGTATACTATTGAGGGATGGGAAAAAAACAGGAGCTAGAGTCCCCATCCAACTCAAAGTTTTAAGCATGGCAGAGGAAAAAGAATGACTGCATCTGCAGAGATTTGTGCCCAGGCCATTGGCTGAGTCACTTTATGGAAAAAGACTTTTTTACTAGATCTTTATTTTAAATTATATACTCAAATTTTTCTGGTTAAGCCTAACCAAAAATAGAAAAAAAAGAAATTCTATGTATCTCAATCATGATTTAACTGGAAAACACAAATGCCAAGGCCTTACTATTTGGAGACCTTACTGCATTTTTACTCTTTACTGATTCAAGGACTCATATCTTGAGTTGCAGTGACCTACAGGAGAGTTAAGTCTAAGTTCCTAATCACAGAAGTGAGCTAAGCGAATGAACTTTCCTGGGCCAGGATGGCAAGAAATGGCTGTTCCAGTGCAGAGCTACTAAGAGAGAATGCAAGCCACCTAATATCATGTATTTTTAACATTAAATGCATATGGAAAAGGTCCTAGCCAGGTAGCTCAGTTGGTTAGAGCACTGTCCCGACATACCAACACTGGGGTTCAATACCTGGTCAGGGCACATATAAGAATCAACCAATGACTGCGTAAATAAGTGGAGCAGTGAACCGTATCTCTCTCTCCGTCTCTCTCCCTTTCTCTAAAAATCAATAAATACAATAATTTTTAAAAATGCACATAAAAAAAGGCTGTACTTGACAGAGCCATTTTGGAGGTGGGGGGATGCAATGAGGTGCCCATATTTCAACATGGATGAGTACGGAGAGTGTTCCTCAATTCAGAGTTAGCTGAAAGTAACTTGTTGAAATAAGGACAGCGAGTACCTGACCTAGGTCCTATGCCAAATGGTCTGATTTTTTTTTAACTGATTTCTACAAGCTAAAAAATCAACAAAAACCAAGCCAAAGACCAAACTGGCTAAATTGTGGCAATTTAGAGTTAATAATTATATAATAGCTTGCATTCCAAAGGTTAAAATTCAAAACACAAATCTCACTATAGATATCTGGTATTCTCCGACAGAGAAACAGGGGTATTAGGTAGAGGTAGGAGTGCACAGGTGAGGGGTCAGGAAGAGGGAGAGTAGCATTACAAAAGCCTTCCCTTCTCTGCAGGAACACATAATAGCTGCCAGTCAGTGTCAGCATCCATCCAAATGGAACAAAGTACAAAAGCCACCCTGTCCCCAAAATAAGTATTGGAAGTGCCAGAGAAATGATAAGAAAATGGCCTGTGCTCAACAAACTGCAGTTAGGACATGACATTGAAGATCCCCTCCCACATCTTCCAACCACTTTCCAGGCTTGCATGACATGGTAAGGAGCCTCCACTTGCCATCCTTCCTCCTGCTAAAGACATGGACGTTTCCCACTGTTGACTAGGAGGTCCACCACTGCTCTCCATCCAGGTGAAGCAGTCCACAGGCCCTGGGCACCCACCTCCAAAAACTCCGATGTTCCTAAATCAACCCTCTAGCAGTGTTACTTATTGGTTGTAGGTAACAGCCTATAGAGATACAAAAACAGATAAGTGCAAAGGAAAAACAACAGTTTGTTCTCTGTTGTTCTGTCAGTATTTGTACTTAATCTTACCAGTCCAAAGGGTTATAACTTTTCTAACAGACCAAAAACTTTATTTCTCCTGCTAGTTTGATTTTAACCCCAATAAAGCCTAAAATGGAAGGGTTCAGACTTACAAAAGGGAATATACTGGCCCAGAAAATGAGCTCTATTCCTTTTACGTGTTATTTCTAATATACATAAATATGTATATTCTGGAGGGAAAAATACAGGACATTTCAACAGATAAATGAATAAATAAATCGTGCTTTAGCCATACAACAGAGTATTATTCAGCCATTAAATAAGTAATAAATAAAGTCCTGGTTAATGCTACAACATGGATGAACGCAAAAACATTATGCTAAGGAAAAGAAGTCAGACACAAGAGGCAACATTGTAGGGTTGCATTTATATGAAATATTCTGAATAGGCAAATCCATAGACAGCAGATTGGTGGTCGTCAGGGGCTGGGGGAAAGAGGGCACAGGGAGGAGTTGCTTAACCCTTAGGGGGGGGTCTCCTTTTCAGGTGATGAAAATGTTTTGAAACTAGATAGAGGTTATGGTTGCACAACATTGTGAATATACTAAATGCCACTAAACTTTTCACTTTAAAGTAGTTAAATGCTTTAAATAGTTTGCATGTAAATTTCATCTCATTTAAAATTTTAAAATAAAGGATACTAATGGGCAAAACAAAGAAACATAAAGTATGTGAATAGGCAGCCAATTAACTACTAGCAAAAAGATAAGTATTTTTGCTGGGGCTCTGCTTCTACTCTTGATCACAACACAAAGTTCAAGTGCTAAGCTGTATAGACTCTGCCATGGTGTGTGTGTTCTAAAAAGACAGGGAAGGGGAGAGAAAGTGAAGAAAATAGAATGGTAAAGCCTTGCCAAACACAAGGGAAGGAGGCGTGATTACCCCTAGTGCACCCCACCCAACTTGACACCAGGAGTTATCGCTCCCATTAGGTTTCGAAATGCCACCCAGAGCTGGAATCAACACAAGCCAGCTTCTCTGACTGAATAAAAAGCAAGCCACCCTGCAAGAAAAGCTGGGGTGCTCCATTTGCTGCCCATATTGGCATCAGCACCATCGCTCAAAAGTCTTAGGCTAGCCCAGATCAGCGTCAGCTACGGGTTCTCCCAAGCCAGCCAGCCTGCCTAATAGTAAGAGCTTATTACAGCTCAAGTGTGCCCTCCTCCCGAGGGGTCCCGATCTACTTCATCCTACCTGCCTTCCAAGAGTCCTGACTCCAACCACTTAACTCCAACACGATTAAAAATGGTGCTGAGAACTTGACCCTGTCCAGCCTGAAATAAATACCGTCTCAGCCGCTCCACCCTCTCAGACTGGCTCAGCAGCGCACGAAGCCGGACCCGCACCGACGTCCGCGCGGTATCGCTGCCTTGGAGACTTGCTCCACGGTAGGACAAGAATGCACCCCACAAGCCCCAGCTTGGCACCCCTATCCAGTCAGTCATTCCGGCCCACCTGACCTAACTGCCCCGCGTCTCAAAGGCCCCGCAGTCGTTTAATACCATGTCTCTGCCGCCTTCGTGATACCAAAACAGGTGTCCCTCAGTTAAACACCGACGCCCCCTTAAATTCCTGTCCACTCCACGCATGGGTATCCCTCTCGGGACCCCTCAACTCTTGGCAAAGACACTCCTTCAGCTAGTAGCAAGGCCGTCTCCAGCCCCCTCCAGCCAGGCCTCGACGACCCCCAGGCCCCGAGCCTGGCCCGGACGCCCCCTCCCCCTTACCTGCGGGGGTTCAGCCCTGGCTGACAGGGGGCTGGGCAGCGCCTGGAGGAGCAGGAGTGCCATGCCACCCAGAATCCTTCTCCTCTCCATCCCCCTCCTGCTCCTGCTCCTCCGCCCCGGCGCCGCCACCACCCTCCTCCTCCTCCCTCTCCTCCTCTCCTCTTCTTCCTTCTTCCCTTCTTTTCTTGTTTCGCTCTCCCCTCCCGCTTCCGGCCCTGCTCCACCCCAGCCAAAACACCCTCCCAGATACTAGGGAGGTTCTCCACTTCCAGCGCTTCATTGGCCTATGCCCTTCGTTCATTGATCACAGTAGCTGTCCATCAAGTTAAAGTTCCGCCCTACTTTGAAGTCCCGCCCCGTGAAGACGGAAAAACGGAGAGTTTGAGCCAATGAAAAGTAGGAGGAAGCTGGGACATCTTGAGTGCTGCAAGGCGGTCTAAATGCAGAGCGGTAGAAGTAGCTCCATTGAGGGGGCGGGGCCACCTGGAACGTGTAGTATTTAAAAGTCCAATTCTGATATAGCCATCTTGAGCGTGGCGGAAGTACTAGATTTCCACACTTGAGCAAAGAAAGGGTTTGGTGATTCTAAATGGTGTTGGCAAAAAAAATAATAACTTTTTAAGAAGGTAACTGGGCGCTGCTAAGGAATGAAACAACTACAATATAAAATATCGTTTCAGGCCCTGGCCAGGTAGCTAAGTTTGTTAGAGGGTCTTTCCAACGCCTCGGTCGCAGGTTCCATCCCGGGTTGGTGCACAAACAAGAATCAAATAAATGCATAAATAAGTGAAACAGCAAACCAATGTTTCTCTCTCGCGCTCTCTCTCTCTGGAATCAATATTTTAAAGTTTCAATAAAAAAAAAAAAATTTGTATCTTTTGTCTTGAAGCACAGCCCCAGTACTTGGGTCCCTTTTCCTGTCCTCAAACTGCCCAAGCCAGTGATGGGCAACCTTTTGAGCTTGGTGTGTCAAAATTCGTCAAAAAAAACGAGCATAACTCGGATGGTGTGTCACTTCAAGAAAAACTGGAGAAAAATGGCCTAACCAGAAGTCCCAGAACTAGACGCTCTGTGCCGGACGGAGTTCTGTTGTTTTTGGCCTACAGACTTCCGACACAGAGTGTCTACACTACAGCAAATATTTTATCCGAGGATGAAACGTCCTTCTCAGCATGTGGCCCCATACTTCTCTGGTATGTGGCCGTATGTGGCCACGTGTCATCGAAAATGGCCACACGTGTCACGCGTGTCATAGGTTCACCATCACGGGCCCAAGCAGTAACGTAGTTCCACTTGAATTCTCTAGGAGACAGAATTGTTACTAGAAGGACAGAGCTTTGTCACTTCAAGTTCCAGAAA
This sequence comes from Rhynchonycteris naso, assembly GCA_037038555.1. Lineage (NCBI taxonomy): Eukaryota > Metazoa > Chordata > Mammalia > Chiroptera > Emballonuridae > Rhynchonycteris > Rhynchonycteris naso. The sequence goes on along the minus strand of CM072999.1, from coordinate 240,028,200 downwards.
CAGAATTCTATTGACTCTAGCTCTGAGATCCACCCCAATTGCTTCAATCAATTTTCTTATCTTCTGGTTAAATAAAAATGGTTTCTTTTTACACACCACAGCTCTACCACACAAAATAACAAATATTATTGCCTCATGGCTTTCCCTCTTAAAATACTTCTATTACGTACAGGACATATACTCCAAACTTCTTAATATGGCCCTGTGCCCTGGTTCCTACATACTTCTCCTTATCTCACTTGCCACCCCACATTTCCCCACACATTGGGCTCACACTGAACAATTAAGAGCTCCACAATGTGGTGTGCTACATACAACACTTAACTTCATTTTCACATTACACAGACCGTTCCCTGTTTACAAACTTCTAGTTCCCATCTCCTTGTTTCTTCTTATGGATTCATATAATAACACTACCCCCACAGTGTATTTAATCTATACCTGCTTGGATGACCACTTCTACTAAATTTGAAGATTTTTGTATGACACAAAAGTGAGAGACAGACAGATAGATTGACTGACAGGAAGGGAGAGAGATGAGAAGCATCAACTCATAATTATGTCACTTTAGTTGTTCATTGATTGCTTCTTGTACCTGCCTTGACCCAGGGCCTGCCTCCAGCTACCACTGTATCATCACCTAGTCAGGCCTTACTCATTTTCTAAGAAATCACTACAACATCTTGTGGACCTATGAACTTAATCAATGATAGTAAAATCAAATGAAGACCCATGTAGCTGCCAGTTTCCTCTCAAAAAACCTTTCATACCTGACCAGGCGGTGGTGCAGTGGATAGAGCGTCAGACTGGGATGCGGAAGGACCCAGGTTTGAGACCCCGAGGCCGCCAGCTTGAGCGCGGGGGCCCATCTGGCTGGAGCAAAAGCTCGCCAGCTTGGACCCAAGCTGGCTCCAGCAAGGGGTTGCTCGGTCTGCTGAAGGCCCGCAGTCAAGGCACATGTGAGAAAGCAATCAATGAACAACTAAGGTGTCACAACGGCAACGAAAAACTGATGATTGATGCTTCTCATCTCTCTTCGTTCCTGTCTGTCTCTATCTTTGACTCTTTCTCTGTCTCTGTATAAAAAAAAGAACAACAACAACAAAACCTTCCAAAGCATTAGACAGCCTGGCCCAATCTGGCCCAGAGCTGAGCCCACAGGGAGTTTGTTCTTGGCTTCAATGATGGCAAAGTGGGAAACAGGTAAGAGTAAAGAAATAAGTTTTGCCCCAACATAAGAATGTCCACAGCCTGACCAGGCAGTGGCGCAGTGGATAGAGCGTTGGACTGGGATGTGAAGGACCCAGGTTAAAAACCCCGAGATCACTGGCTTGAGTGTAGGCTTGTCCAGCTTGAGCACGGGCTCACCAGCTTGATTGCAGGCTCACCAGCTTGAGCAAGGGGTCGCTGGATGAACGTGGGATCATAGACATGACTCCATGGTCTCTGGCTTGAGCTCAAAGGTCACTGGCCTGAAGCCCAAGGTCGCTGGCTTGAGTAAGGGGTCACTCGCTTGAGAAAGCAATCACTGAACAACTAAGGAGCAGCAACGAAGAATTGATTTCCTGTCAGTCAGGAAAAGAAAAAAAGAATGTCCACAGTTCTGCCTCTATCTTGATCCTGCTTTCCTAAGTGCTGCAAAAGGTGACAAGGACTATTGCAATCTCAGTTCTATAGGTAGAGCACAGAACATTTAGCTAGTAGCTGTGGCTGATGCTATGCTGTGAGAATACTCCATGTCCCGAATCCCTCCTGGGAACACCCAGGAAGGGAGCTCGCCCGCTATACGGAAATGACTCAGTGCCAGCCAGGCAGCCTCCTGAACTTTTCTGGCCATTTGCCCTGCTGTGACATTCTATTGGCTGAACCCAGGTATATAAACTAGCTTACTTTCGTAATAAAGTGGATTTGCGTCACTGAACCTTGTCCCCGGAGTAGGGTCTCATGTGTCTCCGTAGTCCTCACCCCCAGGCAGGCCTTGTCCACAACTGGCGCCTCGAGCAGGAACCTAACCGGCATCTACCTGACGGGTGAGTGACCCTCTGTAATGGGAAACCTTCTCCCTTACTCTCGAGCCCGCAGGCTCGAGCCCTCCACACGCTATTGCAGAGTAGGCGAGTTGAAGTTTGTGAAAAGAATCTCTGTACTTACTAGGAGATTCTCTCTGGTCTCAATCCCTGGATTCAGGACGTGCCCCTCTGGGATCCAGATACTTGGGTCCAAGCTCTCCGATGCGTTCATTCAGTCGAAGTACATGAAGGACTGACCTTCCCTCTCGGCCTCACTCCTGCCCTCTTAGCAATACATGCCTGCCAGACCAGTGCTCCTGCTGAAGACCCTCTTGCTCCTGCTGAAGACCCTCTGCTGGTTCCTAAGATCCTACAGGCTACTCCTCTTTGAGAGGAGCCCCTACCCCCCTATTCGCCTTTCCTCAGAGGAAAATGGTTGGGCCACTAAGTTTGATAAACTCACGGCTGAGCGTGCAGAACCAAAACCAACTGAATTAATAGCTGCACCATCAGCTCCGCCACCGAAGAAGCGTAAGTCCCCGCTTCGGCAGTCCCTGCTGGGGCTCAAGGTCCTGCCCCAATTCCTCAGACTCCATTTTCTATCCCAGATTTAAAGCCAACATGTACTCCCACTGCAGACCCATGGGCTACCTTAGCAGCGGCCCTTGCTACTGCCCTTGCAGTCCAATTAAGTGTCTCCCGTCAGGGAGGCCAGCAGACACAAGGAGCCTGCTTTGAATGTAAAGGCACAGGACATTTTGCCAGGCAGTGCCCTAATAGGAAAGGGAAGAATGACAAAAGGCCACCGTCCGTGTGTCCCCGTTTTAAAAAGGGATTTCACTGGAAGCTAGACTGCCGCTCAACCACCACCGCGGATGGAAAGCCTCTAGAGCAGGGGTCCCCAAACAACTTTTTACACAGGAGGCCAGTTCACTGTCCCTCAGACTGTTGGAGGGCTGGACTATAAAAAAACTATGAACAAATCCCTGTACACACTGCACATATCTTATTTTAATTTCTTTTTATTTATTTTAGAGAGGAGACAGAGACAGAGAGAGAGAGAGAAAGAGAGAGAGAGAGAGAGAGAGACAGGAGGAGCTAGAAGCATCAACTCCCATATGTGTCTTGACCAGACCAGTGCAGGGTTTTGAACTGGCGACCTCAGTGTTTCCAGGTCGAGGCTTTATCCACTGCGCCACCACAGGTCAGGTCACATACCTTATTTTAAAGTTAAAAAAAAAGGAACAAATACAGTATTTAAAGAACAAGTAAATTTAAATCAACAAACTGACCAGTATTTCAATGGGAACTATGGGTGCGAATGCATCCTGTGCTCCTCTCACTGACCACCAATGAAAGAGGTCCCCTTTCCGGAAATGCGGAGGGGGTGGATAAATGGCTTCAGGGGGCCTCATGTGGGCCCGCGGGTTGGCTGTAGTTTGGGGACCCTGCTCTAGAGCCTTTAAATGCGAAGCAGGGCAGCTTTCAGCCCCGCCCATGAGAGAGCAACTCTACACAGGAGTCTATTGGACTTTACCCTTATTTTTTTTTCTTCAAACAACGTTTTTAAAGATCTTTTATTTTATTTCTTCTAGAGAGGAGACACAGAGAAAGAGAGAGAGAGAGAGAGAGGAGGAGGAGGAGCTAGAAGCATCAACTCCCATATGTGCCTTGACCAGACCAGTGCAAGGTTTTGCACTGGCGACCTCAGTGTTCCCAGGTCGATGCTTTATCCGCTGCGCCACCACAGGTCAGGCATGGACCTTACCCTTATTAAGGTGACCAGATTTTAAAATTGGTAAAGCTGGACACCGTTGACCCGGGGGTTCTTGATTAAAAATTTGGTCTATATGGAGCAAAAAAAAAAATTTTCATAGAATGCAAAATTAGTATTGTAATATATATTTTTAAATCGGGACTTTTTTAAAACACCGTGGGACGCGGGACAAATTGTTAAAAATCGGGACTGTCTCGCCAAAAGCGGGACGTCTGGTCACCTCACCTTACCTTAAGTCAAAATAAGACCTTTCTGACTCTGCAAGTAGAAGGCCACCCCATTCTTGGGCTCATAGACTCAGGCGCTGATGTTTCTGTAATTAGGAAAAAGGATAAAAAGGCTGGGCCACGCGGCCCGAGCCTCTTGTACAGGGAGTTAGCACAGTGCGACCAGCCCAACAAGCCCTACGGCCACTCCATTGGACAGATCCTGACGAGGCGACTATAGATTTCAGTCCATTATTTATGACTGAATTGCCACATACACTTCGGGGACGGGATGTGCTGTCTTTACTCCATGTCTCTATTACCAGCCAGTCCCCCCAATTCTAAAGGCCGCTGCTCAATTAAAGACTCCGGAACCATGCCTGACCAGGTGGTGACGCAGTGGATAGAGCGTCGGACTGGGATGCGGAAGACCCAGGTTCAAGACCCCGAGCTCGCCAGCTTGAGCGCGGGCCCATCTGGCTTGAGCAAAAGCTCGTCAGCTTGGACCCAAGGTCGTTGGCTCCAGCAAGGGGTTGCTCAGTCTGCTGAAGGCCCGCGGTCAAGGCACATGTGAGAAAGCAATCAATGAACAACTATGGTGTCGCAATGGCAACGAAAAACTAATGATTGATGCTTCTCACCTTTCTCCGTTCCTGTCTGTCTGTCCCTATCTATCCCTCTGACTCTCTCTCTGTCTCTGTAAAAAAAAAAAAAAAAGACTCCGGAACCCATCAAACTTACATGGGATACCAACCAACCAATTTGGGTTGAGCAGTGACCATTAACAGCCTCTAAATTTAAAAAATTACACAAACTAGTTCAGCAACAATTAGAAGCCAAACATATTGAGCCTTCCACTAGTCTTCATAATTTGCCTGTTTTTGTAATTCAGAAAAAGACATCCGGAAAATGGAGTTTCCTTCGTGATTTAAGGGCTATTAACAAGCACATGGCAAAGATGGGCTCTTTACAACCAGGCTTGCCACATCCCTCTGCGGTACAGCAGGTGGCCCATATCAAAATTATAGACATCAAGGATTATTTTTTCTCAATCCCCCTCCATCTGGAAGACAAGCCTTATTTTGCTTTTACTGTGCTCTCCACTAATCATGCCCTTCCGGCTCAAAGGTATCAGTGGACAGTCTTTCTGCAAGGTATGAAAAATAGCTCCACCATCTGCCAGCGGTATGTAGGCACCACAATGCAACCCTTGCAGGAGCAATGCCTCATATACCATTATATGGATGACATACTAATAGCTCATGTTGATCCTACAGTGTTAGAGGAGTGTTACCAGCAGCTCTTAGCTAATCTGAATGCCATTGGACTTTCCTTTTCTTTTTTTTTTTACAGGGACAGAAAGAGAGTCAGAGAGAGGGATAGATAGGGACAGACAGACAGAAACGAAGAGAAGTGAGAAGCATCAATCTTTAGTTTTTCGTTCCCATTGCGACACCATAGTTGTTCATTGATTGCTTTCTCACATGTGCCTTGACTGCGGGCCTTCAGCAGACTGAGCCACCCCTTGCTGGAGCCAGCAACCTTGGGTCCAAGCTGGAGAGCTTTTGCTCAAGCCAGATAGGCTCATGCTCAAGCTGGCGAGCTCGAGGTCTCGAACCTGGGTCTTCCGCATCCCAGTCCGATGCTCTATCCACTGCGTCACCGCCTGGTCAGGCGCCATTGGACTTTCTGTAGCACCAGAGAAAGTACAAACCCTGCTGCCTTCTACTTTCTTAGGACACCGCATAGAGGAGGAAGTAACACCTGTTTCCCCTATGCTCGCAGTCCCTCAGCAATGCTCTTTACATGAATTACAAGAGCTATGCGATCAAATAAACTGGATAAGTGCATACCTATCTATATCTACTGCTGAATTAGACCCCTTGTTCTCCCTCCTTGAGGGCGACACAGAGCCCACTAGCATCCGCTATCTCACTACAGCAGCAAAGCGGGTTATAACGGACGTTAAAACTGCTGTTCGCTCTGTGTCGTCAGCCAGGCTAGACCCTACTCAGCCAATCTCAGCCATTGTCCGGGCCACAAAAGGCACTCCTACTGGAGTCCTGTTTCAGAACAAACCTCTTTATTGGGTACACCTAGCGTACAGTCAACTGTCTAAAATCACCCCCAGTGTTGGCCAGATAAAATATATTATGCTCACTTTGTTAAAGATGGCGCTGCCCATATGCAAGTCCGTTGATATATATATATCTTTTTTTTACAGTGACAGAGAGAGAATCAGAGAGAGGGATAGACAGACAGGAACGGAGAGAGGTGAGAAGCATCAATCATTAGTTTTTCGTTGCCGTCACAACACCTTAGTTGTTCATTGATTGCTTTCTCACATGTACCTTGAGCGCAGGCCTTCAGCAGACCGAGCAGACCCTTGCTGGAGCCAGCGACCTTGGGTTCAAGCTGATGAGCTTTTGCCCAAGCCAGATGGGCCCGCGCTCAAGCTGGCAAGCTCGGGGTCTCGAACCTGGTTCTTCCGCATCCCAGCCTCAGCAGACCGAGCAGACCCTTGCTGGAGCCAGCGACCTTGGGTCCAAGCTGATGAGCTTTTGCCCAAGCCAGATGGGCCCGCGCTCAAGCTGGCAAGCTCGGGGTCTCGAACCTGGTTCTTCCGCATCCCAGCCCGACGCTCTATCCACTGCGCCACCGCCCAGTCAGGCACAAGTCTGTTGATATTAATGTGTGTTGGGGGACAGGCTGTGGGCAGGCCTGGTCGTTATAGCCTAAGGCTTAGTTTTAAGAGTAAGCTTTTCCCCACACCCTTGACTGATTGGATGATGTGGGTGGTGCACTCTCATGAGGAATCCTCCCATTATGCCTCAGATAAGTGACTTTGTATCAGAGACTTCCTTGTTTGTAGATTGGATTAAAGGTTTGGATTTCTACACTATAAAGTGGGGCAGACTGGGAGCTTGCTGCTCTCTCGGCTCCTGAGATTGGCATTGGAGAGGAGAGCAGAGAAAGGCCACGTGGAGGAGGCCAAGAGAGGCAGCCACGATGGCGAAGTGCTGAGGGAGAAGCCAGTTTGAGCAGAGTTTGTGCTGGAGAAGGAGATGGGGAACAGAGGTGAATAAGTCTGGTGAGCTAAAAATCTTTGATTCTAGGAAAATCGGATAAGTCAGTAGCTTTGTGAGCACTGAATGAGTGGGTTTTGGAGCCCAGTGTGTGTTTTTACTTGCCCGCTGGGTGCAAGCTAGGATTAAAGCTGATGGTTCACCAGTTCTTGACTCTGTTGTTTCATTACCGACTGTCTGAATCAAATGCGAACCTGCATGGGCCAGGTGGCTCTGATAGTGACCTTGGCCATTGGCTTTACACCCAGCAAGACCGCAATCTGCATTCTTGGCCAGAAGCTACGATGCACTTGTGTCACCCTATATGGTCGAGAACCGGATGTACTCATCCTACCAATCCCTCTTGACCATATACAGTTCCTCCTTCCCGATGACCTAGGAGTACAATCACTTGTAGCTAACTTTCCTGGTCAAATAGACAATCACCTACCCAATGATAAACTCCTGCAAACTCTGCAGAGTCCCACTACAAACAACCCCTCATTCCTATTCAGCCTCTATCCCTATCCCACATAGCATGCTCGCGTTCACCAACGCTAGACGCTCTCATTGTGGGATAGTATTCAAATCACCAACAGAAAGCACAAAGTTCCATAAGTACAGTTATGCGGGGTCAGTACAAGTAGGCGAGCTACTAGCCATCTATTACACCCTACATCTCTGGCAACAGGCTCCCCTCAATATCTTCTGAGATAGTGCCTATGCTGTACAAATAGTTAAAGGTCTTGCCCATTCCACCTTTCGAGCCAAGCAGACGTTACTTGATAAGGCCCTCAGCCAGCTTAAGGAACTATTAGAGGAGCGTCAGCACCCTTGGTATAGTCAACATCTTCGCTCTCACTCAGGCTGACCTGGTCCTCTTACAGCAGCCAATGCACAGGCGGATCACCTAGTTTTAACAGTTTCTCCTATTGAGCAAGCTAGGCAGCTGCATGCCCGATTCATATGTCTGCCCATTCTCTTCAATCTCTCTTTCCCGATCTCACTCACGCAGCCCGCAAACACCTTGTACGTGTGTGTAAACAATGTGGGCCTTCAGTACCCCTAGGCCCCCTACAACCACAAGGTGTCAACCCTAGGGGTCTATAGTTTAATGCTGTATGGCAAGTAGATGTCACTCATGTTCCCCAATGTGGCAAACTTCGCTATGTACACATAGAGGTAGATACCTTCTCCGGAGCCATTTGGGCCCTGGCCAGAGAGAGAACTAAACATGCAATTTGTGCCCTTCGACAGGTCATGCTTTGCCTTGGTGTACCTTGGGAAATTAAAACTGACAATGGGCCCTGTTACACCAGCAACCAATTTAAAGCCATTTGTTCTCAATGGCAAATCACACACCGCCTTGGCATTCCTTATAATCCCCAAGGACAAGCCGTTGTAGAACGGCGACAGAGACATCAAGCTTCAAATTCAAAAAGAAAGGGGGGATATGCCCTGGGCCTCACCTGGAGCAGTGCTCCTTAGTGCTATATTCACTCTCAATTATTTAACTTTTGATTCTGAAGGAGTAACTCCCGCTTATAAATATTGGGGAGGCCTTCGTAGCCAACCGACCCTGTTGCCGTTAGTATACTGGAAGGACCCAGCCACAGCTCAGTGGCAGGGACTGCACCCCCTTCTAACAAGAAAGAGGTTATGCTTGTATTTTTCCAGAAAATAGCCCGCATCCAATTTAGATCCCGGGGAGGAACGTATGGCCACTCCCAGTGACCCAAGATGACCCCACCGACCACGCCTCCAACACCTGCAAACCCTCCTGTTCAGGAGATGGCCAGCCTCAGCCTTGATAAAAGGTCGCCTGGAGGAGGTCCTCAGCGCTGCAGGAAGAGACCTCGTAACCAACGACGGACCCCCAGGTCCAGGCACTCTGTTCTTCCTCATGTGTACCATTGTCACAGTGAACTCCCAGGCACGAAGAGATCCTCACGTCTGGGTGGCTGTTCCCCACCCTGGCATAATTATGCCTGTTGAAGTTAATAGCCCAGTTTCCAGCAGTATATTCCACTAACTGCTCCTTTAGTCTCCCTTGTGACAATAATGGCCAGGAACTTCAACAGTGGAACGGCACTATATGGGGTAACCTCAGTGACCCGTTGCTACTTAAGTTTACTAACAGTCCCCTCGGAGGGGTGGGTCCTCCTTCGAAATCATACTATGGGGTACTTTGCTGAAAACAGTACTACCAACCAAGGCTCAGTACTTGGCCTACAAGCCCTCTTCCCCCTAGCTACCAACAACTGGCCTCTCCCGCCCCGCTAACCTTGCCTTCCCAGGGTCACCTCTTTGCCAGTTCCCTAATGACAAACATCTAAGAGAAGGAATTCCCTGGAGAGACTGCCACATTGCCTCTGGCCTGGATGCGCATACCATCAACCTTGGAGTTTAGCACCAAAAACAGAGATGGAATGCAACCATATGCAGTATGCAGCCCGCAGCAAGCCATCCGTTCTGTGTTTGGACGCTGGGACCTTTGTGGGAAGGGGGCGTGCATGGACCTACATCCATTTTTTACAATAAAAAATGGAACGGTGTTTAACTGCACCTGGAAGGTCTCTGTAACACAATGGGAGGGAAATGACATCCCCACCCCTAGGAGGAATCCCCTATTTAAGGCCCCCGTTCTATTTCCTAACTAGTAAACTTGCCTCATTGTTTAATACAGCTAATAATAGGTATTATAGTTGTTTTAGTTCTGCTAGGGTTCCGTTGCATAATGCATAGCATTCAGAAGCTACAACAGCAACAAGCAGTCATCTAGCAGGTCCAACTGGCTTTAATTAAAAGAGAAGGGGGAGATGTAGGCAGAGCACAGAGCATTTACCTAGTAGCTGTGGCTGATGCAATGCTGTGAGAATACTCCAGCTCCTGAATCCCTCCTGGGAATACCCAGGAAGGGAGCTCGCCAGCTATATGGAAATGATTCAGTGCCAGCCAGGCAGCCTCCTGACCTTTTCTGGCCATTTGCCCTGCTGTGACATTCTATTGGCTGAACCCAGGTATATAAGCTAGCTTACTTCCGTAATTAAGTGGATTTGCGTCACTGAACCTTGTCCCCGGAGTCGGGTCTCATGCATCTCTGTGGTCCTCACCCCCGGGCGGGCCTTGTCCACACAGTTCCTTAGAAATTCATCCACCCCACAATCAAACTTCCTAGGGGATAAGTAAAGACTGAGTACTAAGCAAGGGCCTGATTATTTTTATACATAGGGTCTTAACCCTGGCATCAGAGTTATAAAGGCCATACAAAGGCCAAGTATCATCCTCATCATTAGGAAACCTCAATGGTTTCAATTTAGCAGAGGATTTTGTCCCAACTTTCCTTCCTCTCTTTACCTGGACAGGACAAACACATAACCTTGCACACTGAATAAGCATTTCCCACATTTTCGTCTCTCTAACCAACTTTGTTCCACATCCCCTGGAGCCACGTGAAAGAAAGCAGAGGCCTTAATGTTACAAAATGGAGCTGAGATGCAGTTTGAGAGAATTTTTTAAAGTTCCTCTGAACTGTAGCCACTACATACTTCAGACTTTTCCAAAGAGTAATTGTATATGAAGAGGATGAATGCCAGGAGGCTTAAGGAACTGGGAAGGAAAGGAAAAGGTTGATTTTTGAAACAACATCAGTGTCAAACCAGTGCTGAAGTCCGGTAAGGCTTTTCTGATTTGCATTTGGAAATGGGCAAAGCTGAAGCCAAATCTCCTAAGAAAACTAACTCAAAGACAAGACCCTTCTGTTCAGACATCAACTAAAATCAAATGGTACATGTTATAACATGAATGAAGTTTGAAAACATTATGCTAGGCCCTGGCCATTCGGCTCAGCAGATAGAGTATCTGCCGGCATATGAATGACCCTATTTGACTCCTAGTCAGGGCACACAGGAGAAGAAACCATCTGCTTCTCTCTCCTTCTCCCCCCCGCCCCCTCTTTCCCACCTAATCAGTGGCTTGATTGGTCTGGGTGTCAGACTCAGGTGCTAAAAATAGCTCGATTCAAACATCGAACCCAAACAGGGGTTGCCGGATAGATCCCAGTCAGGGAGTCTGTCTCACTACCTCCCACTTCTCACTTAAAAAAAACAAAAAATGAAAACATTATGCTAAGCGAATAAAGCCACACACAAAAGGCAACATACTATGTGATTCAATTTGATATGTCCAGAATAGGCAAAACTATAGAGACAAAAAGTACACAGATTAGGGATTGTGAGGGGCTGGAACTGAGGAATGAGATGAAAGACTGCTTTTGAGCAACTTTTTTTTGGGTAATGAAATCATTCTGGGATTAGCCCTGGCTAGATAGCTCGGTTGGTTAGAGCACTGACCCGAAAACAGAGGTTACAGGTATGATCCCTGGTCAGGGTGCATGCAGAAAGAGATCTATGGTCTTCCCTCCCTCTCTCTAAAATCAATACATTATTTTTTTTTCATTTTCCGGGATTAGATAGTGATGATGATTGCACAACTTTGTTGAGTATACTAAAATCACTAAATTGTACACTTTAGAAAAATAAAATAAATGGATGAATTTGTTATTTGAGTTATATTTTAATTTCTAATAATAGGAGAACATTAAGTTGCAGCCACTACTTTTACTGCAGGGAGGAGGCCCTTTCTCATCAGAGCAGTGGTCCTTCAAGTGTAGTAATGTAGAATGATCATCACTGGAAAATTACCAGAAATGTAAATTCTCAGGTTCTGCCCCAGACCCACATAATTAGAAATTCTGAGGGAGGGGGCCCTATAATGTGTGTATGTGTGTTTGAATTGATTTTAGAGAGGATGGTAGAGACAGACAGACAGACAGAAACATCAATCTATTCCTGTATATGCCCTGACCAGGGATAGAACTGCAACCTTTGGGTACTGGGGTGACACTCTTAGCTATCCAGCCAGATGTTTTAACAAGCCCTCCAGTTGATCCTGATGGATGCTTTATTAGAGCTATTACTCTAGAGTAGAGGAAATTTTTTTGTGTAAAGGGCCAGAGAGTAAATATTTCAGGTTTGCATACTACAAACATTGGGTCTATGTCACATACCATTTTTTTTTCCTTTTTACAACGCTTTAAAAGTGTAAAAACTATTCTTAGTTTCCAAGCACATAAAAACAGCAAACTTGGGCCCCTGAGCCACGTTTGCCAACTCATGCCAGGGGCAACACAGCTCCCATTCTGGAGACCTCTGGAGCTTCTAGCAAAGACAGGTGGATTTTTCCTTTGTAACAAGGGAAATGAACAGTGGGCTCTGGACTTCAGACCGATAGGTTCCCCTTAAAGTTAGAATACCCTCCTCCATGCCAAGTAAGTCCAGATCCTAATTTCCATTCAAGGGTTATTAACTCAGCCTGCAGACAAGTTCATTGTGCTCTTTTAAGATATTTATTCAATTCACAGTGGTATCCTTGAAACGGTCAGAAAATTCTACTAGACAAATCAGACACTGACCCCAGGTATGCCATAGCAGTCCCCCAGGGTGCTGAGCAGTCACCTACAGCAGCCAGGCTGGGAAGGGCAAGTGGCTGTGCTTTGCTGTGTGTCCTTTAAGGATCTTTGGTGCTGGCTGCTTTTATCTTAGAGGCATCCAAATAAAACTTCTCTTTCCTAGTCAATACACACCAGTCTTTCTTTGCTGTTCAACCAAATGGGCTGAGGCAGGGAGGCAGCCAGGGAATTATATCCCTCATAATGTGTGGTTAATGCTTACATATGTGTTTTTACTCCCAGTTAGTGGAATTATCTTTTAAACACAGAAGTACACTCTGACATGATTTTAGAGCAAGAGAACAAAGTGTCAACCGACAGGACTTGCAGCACCACGGAACTCTGCTGCCTCACACAATGGGCTTTCCTGGCACCTAGAACTTCCAGGTCTGATAAACTCCAGGTCAGCAGCACTCCCAAAGAACCATTCTGACTGGGGCAAGGAGGAGCCCCAGGGTGACAGATGAGTCCCCTACTTCCTGTGGGTAAAGCTTCCCTAACTTGAAAGCCGGTGCAGAAGGAAAGAGAGAAAAAGAGCAGGCATTTTTGTCCCGGGGGTTCTTCCTCACTCCTGGTCAGAACCAGAATCCCAAAGTTTTCCTAATCTTTCCAATCGGTTTGCTGAGTGCCTCCTTCAGGTCCCAACAACTGCTCCCTGAGGGGACTCACTTCCCAGTGTCCAGGGGATGGGAGTTAAGAGGGAGCAGATAGAAGATTTGGTCTTTTTCTCCTTATTCACTTTTATTCCCTGGAGCCCAATAAACCAAGTGACTGGGTAGAAGCATAAGACGTCCTTGCGTCCCCACTCCCAAATCCACCCTGGCCTCCGGCCCTGTTGGCAAAGAGGAATGAGGGCACAGGCAGCTAAGGAGGAGCTGGGGATTATGGGTATCGGCTTGTCCTCGCTGGGGGGAGGGCATTTAGAGACCTTTATTGAAGCAGACGTAAGGCACAAGTTCTCCATACTTGGCCTTGATGGTGTCTTGGAGCTCTGGTTCCAGATAGGAAACTGGCAGTTCACTGAGAAGAGAGAAGGGGTTATGAGTATGCCATCTGGACAGAAGCAAATGACCTTCAGATGAAGTCCAACTCCAATGGCACCTCTAAGAAGCCCTTCCCGATTTCTCCTTCAGAATTAGTAATAGCCCCTGTATACCACACTATGTTACTTTTACCTCTACTCAGGCCTGACTTCTTTCTCCCTGGTGCTCAACTTCCATCTTCTCCACAAGATTCAACACAGTGCTGAGAACACAGATGTCTAACAGATGACTACGGAGCTAAGAGTACCAAGGGGAGATGGGCAACTTCTCAGTGTAACTTCCAGCTGCACCTGGTCTCCTAGAGCTAGTCCTGCATCGCACCTGATGTTCCCCTTCCCTGACAGGCAAGGACAGTGAAGAGGTTCAGGTCATCCGCCCTCTGGCAAACGTGAGCCAGACTAAGTACCTGCTCCCTTGTTCAGTTTCAAAGACCAGATCCAGCAGGGGAGATTTATCATCTCAATCCCACCGGCAGGACAGTCTCTCGTCCCCCCTCTTACCTCCAATGCAGCCCTTGCTCCATGGGGAGAGAGCACTTCATCCCCTTGGGGCTGTGTTCTGGTTTACCATTCACGCGCGGTAAAGAGGCCCAGAATTTAGGCTGCTGGCACTCATCCTTGGACAAATGCTGCCCTGCCTGCCCCTCCCTCTCTCCTTTGGGAAAGCAAGCAGGTCTGAGAGCAGGGACAGGACAGCTGGTAAAATAATGAATGAATAGCTGATACCATTTCTGTGGGAAGAGCCCACACGCCACCGGCACCATGAAGATGAGGCTGGAGAAAAGGAGAGATGACAGTGTTAGGGGCATTTCCCCACAGGCCATTCCTGAGCCCCCTAAAGGATGGGGAGAGATGCCCCTTCCCGGCTGGCCCCCCAGCTCCTCTCCCTCTTATCCCTCTTCTGGTCTCTTGGTGCCAGGATAGTCATTCTGGCATGGAATAAAATCAGCCCTCCTCCACCCCCCATCCCTTCCCCCTATGGCCCCAGTTGTTCAAGCACATGAAGTCACCAGAGCGCAAGCAGCAGCCCTAAAGCCCACATGCACTGCTGATGTGTAGGGAAAGCAGTGAGGGTGTGAAGCCAAAGGCCTGCTCCTCTATGCTGAACATCTGGACTGTTGAAGAACAGGAAAGGGCGGGGTTTCTCAAACTTCAGTGCACATATAAATCACTCCAGGGGCTTATACAAACGCAATGGCAACTCAGGTCTGGGGAAGGACTGCGAGTCTTTATTTCTAACAAGGTTTCAGATGGTGCAGGTCCAGGCCCGTGTCCTACAGGATCTGAGAGTCTAACAGACCTGAGCTCATATCACAGCTTTGACACGTAAAAGTTGTGCAATCGGGGCATGTTATTTCTGGGCCGGCAGAGGGGGACAAGAGTGCCTACTTCGCAGGGTTGCTGTGAGCATTCAGTGCGATAACCTGGGTACGGCAGCCAGCCTGTGGGAACTGCACACCCAGGGATAATTCAATAGCAGAAGTATAGCACCTCTGCCTGGGACCAATCTCAGCTCCAATCAGCTAGACGCTCTCAGGGGAATGCCATCATCCAAGCCTCAGTTTCTCTTGTAAAAGATGATTAACAGTATCTATACCTCCAGGGCATGGGAATTACCGTATTTTCCCATGTATAAACGCACCTTTCCCCCCCAAAATTTGGGGTCTATAAACTGGGTGCATCTTTTTGTGTGACAGGGACAGAGAGAAACAGAGAGGGACAGATACAGACAGGAAGGGAGAAAGATGAGAAGTATCAATTCTTTGTTGCAGCTCCTTAGTTGTTCATTGATTGCTTTTTCATATGTGCCTTGACTGGGGGGCTACAGCAGACCGAGTGACCCCTTGCTCGAGCCAGCGACCTTGGGCTCAAGCTGGTGAGCCTTGCTCAAACCAGATGAGCCCACGCTCAAGCTGGCGACCTCGGGGTCTCGAACCTGGGTCCTCCGCATCCCAGTCTGATGCTCAATCCACTGCACCACCGCCTGCTCAGGAAAACTGGGTGCATGTTATACAGTGGTTGTGGCATTTCAAATGCCATAGATGGAACTGAGGACGTAGCAATATATGAAGACAATGATTCGTCATCTGACACAGACGAGGACAAGCTAATGAATGGGAGTTTTGACAGTGCTGAGGGGCTGTATAAATTTTATGATGAACAAAACTTGAGTTCAATAATTTTATGTAATACAGTGTTTTCAAATATCGGGCCCCAAAATTAAGTTGTGTCTTATACATGGGGAAGTATGGTAAGTGAATTATAGCTGTGAAGCATCAGCACAGCAGGGCACACACACAACTCGCAATTGTGTCATTAGCCCTGGAGTCCTGAGAAGCATGATGAATGGCAGGACATGTTCAGTCAGTGGCAGGCACCAAAGAACACGGCCATGACACATGGTGGTTTCCTCCTGTGCGCAGCTGGAACACCTGACAGCCCAAGGCTATCTCGTTATTTTTGACTCTTCGTTTATTTCATCTACTTATTTATTTTTATTGAGATATACTGACTTATAACAATGCACAAGTTTATGTCACATAGTTATCATTATCATTTCTTTTTCATGGCGGGACTGTCTCATGATTTTTGCCTCTTCTCCAGACTTAAGGTCGGAGGGAAGACCCTGGGACACAAGAGTAGCCAAGCACTCAGCTTCCCATGTGGACATGTGCACAGAGCCTAGCTAGCCTGTCCCTTCAAAAAGATGAGGCGAGAGCTCTCCAGGTGGGTCACTGGCTCTTTGGAAGTCAGGTGAAGGAGTATATGTTCTCCAACACAGGTGACACAGGAAGGCAGACCTTGGGTGCCTCAGCTACCCCAAAACCCAAACCAAGAAAACACGTTACTCACAAGCACCCACACAGCATAACCTGCAATGGCGCATGCAGGACCTTGACTTTCTGCACAAAAACACACAAAAGGAAGGCTCACATGGGGTTTATATAACTTAAAGTGAACTCCACGCCTGCCCTGCCACCACTCAGCCGGCTAGAGACCCACAGGCACGACCTGCTGGCCCTGGGGAGAGAAGGGGCTCTCCCTGTCCCTGAGGACAAGGACAAGTCACCGGGTACAGTGTCTAAAGCCGCAGCCGGAGGGGGGGGCTGGGGGGGGGACAGGTATGGCCCTACTTGAGAGGGATGAAGGCCGGTAGCTGGAGGGAAGGATGAGAGGATCAGGAGCTCCCGGGCGCAGATGGGGTCGGAGGACTGTGGGCAGGGAAGAGACAAGGGAACCCCACTCACCTGCATGAAACGCAGTTTCTCCAGCCGTTCCATGATGACCGGCAGTAAGACTGAAAGAAACCAGGGAGAAGCTGGGGCACCTGCGAAACTCCCCCTAAGACCCCTTTCCGAAGTTGGATCAGGCACTGAATGATTCCCTCTCCTTCTCCAGAAGTTCCAGAAAACACTTCTCATTTGGGAGAAGAAGGAAAGGCTGTGGGTATCTTTGAAGATTGAGGGCAACAGGTTTTTATGCGATTCTGTGCACACCCTGGTCCCCTGCTGGAAGCAACCAGGCAGGGGTTTGTATCCCTCCCACTGTCCCCAGCACCCGCACTGTGGCCGGCACATGAAGGTACTTAAGGAATGTGTGCTGAATGAAAAGCACTTAAAATGTCTGTTTCATTGATGTTCCAGGGGGTACAGTGTGGTTCTCCCGTGGCTTTCAGCACTCAAATATGAGAAGCATGGCTGTAGAAGCTGGGCTTCCCCCTACCCCCCCAAATGCTGAGTGTGGCTGAGGCCCCCACCATGTGGTCCAGGGGTCCCCAGGAGAAGAAGGCTTCCCCATCTTACGCATGCCAGGGGCTGCCATGGTGATCCGAGAAATAACCACTTGAGTGATGCCTATGGCTGCAGCTCTCTGAGGGCAGAAAAGAACAAGTTGTCAGGAATGACTTTATCCCGTCTTCACAGCTGGGTCAGGGTCAGGGTCAGGGCCATAGGCAAGTCTGAACTAGTAAGGGGAAGGGATGGATGCTCCAGGGGCTAAGTGACTTCACCCAGTTCTCACCCACTCAGCCAGAATCTTATGGCTTCAAGACCAGAACATGAGAAATGTACTAAAAAGAGAAATGGAGGGAAAATTGAGGGGAATGAGAGTAGAGCCAGGGAGACCCAATGACGAAGCCCAGGCCTACTGTGACCACTAAGGACAGGACAAGGTATGAAAGTGGGTCCCCTTCTCCCATGCAACGGGAGGTCTCTGCTCACCCGGGAATGCCCAATCTCATTGTGATTCCCGTCCTTCACGCAGATGCCCTCGATGAGTTCCCTAAACACAGACAGAAGTTGCTGGTCTTGGGAAAGGGGTACTGGAAGTCTGCCAGCAATGTGACACACCAGGGACCAAGGCCAGGGTACTCTAGCTCTAAGAAGCCACTCCTGCAGCCTGGCCCTGTGACCTTCCTTCTGCACTCCAGTGAGTGGTATCTCTGAAGTGATTTAGAGCAGTGGCTAAGAGAGCTAGTCCTGAGCCTGAGCTGCAGAGTAAGTGTCTGATCATGAGCAACCTCTCTGATCCTTCTTCTTCTTCTTTTTTTTTTTTTTTTTTTACAGAAAGAGAGAGTCAGAGAGAGGGATAGATAGGGACAGACAGACAGGAATGGAGAGAGGTGAGAAGCATCAATCATCAGTTTTTCGTTGCGACACCTTAGTTGTTCATTGATTGCTTTCTCACATGTGCCTTGACCGTGGGCCTTCAGCAGACCGAGTGACTCCTTGATCGAGCCAGGGACCTTGGGTCCAAGCTGGTGAGCCTTGCTCAAACCAGATGAGCCCGCGCTCAAGCTGGAGACCTCGGGGTCTCGAACCTGGGTCCTCCACATCCCAGTCCGACACTCTATCCACTGCGCCACCACCTGGTCAGGCCTCTAATCCTTCTAAACTCAGTTATCCTCATCTGCAAAATGGGGACAATTGGGCTTGGTGAGGATAAAACAGGACAATGCCTGCAAAGTGCTTAGTCCAGTGCCTGACACAGTGACCACACCACAAACAGTAGCTGCTCTATTATTCTCAGACCAGTTCTTGACAGCATTCAACATATAACCAGGTAGACTGGGACTTACTCATCTGATGACGAGGAAAAACTGAATGGGCAAGGGAAAGAGGAGAGAAATAATGCGTGTGCATAAACACTCGGGCAGTATGCTCTTTCTGCAAGGGGAATGTGCTACATTTCCATTTGCTAGTGGTTCCAAGAGAATGCGGCTTGCAGAAACTGGTGATGATGATGAAGGCAATGACAACAGTAGCAGTAACAGCTAACACTTATTTAACATTTGTTACATTCTAAATGCTATTTTTGAAGGCTTTATGTACATTTCAGCACTCAGTTTTATAACAGAGGCACATCTATGCTTTCTCTAGTCAAGAAATAAGAACTATGAGACACACAGGTTTCTCCTTTTACCTTTCCGGCTGCAAAGCTTAGAGCCGGGTGCCTGGAAAACATCTATCTACTCCTCTGGCTTCTTTCAAAGCTTCTTGGCTCTGTTCTATCTTTGGACACCTCGCTCTGCTACATTTCATTCTGTAAGCCATCCCCCGGGCTTTGGAAGTAAGCAGAGTTCACAGCTTAAATACAGTTGCAGTGGAAAGAACATGATCTAGTATAAAACCCCACAGGCTCACCCCATTCCCTCATCCCACACCATCCAAAAATTGACTGCTACACATTCATCAGAGACTAAGCCTAAGTCACCCACCACCCCCGTGGCCACCACTGTCGGAGCAGTCAGTCCTCAGGGGCCCTCAGAGGCACAGCCCATCAGCCCCTCCACACCCACTCTGGCCCCAAGAAGCCACCCACTGCCTTGGTTCCCCTGCTGACCTCATGGCTTGTAGGAGGGGAAAGGGACCCCTGTACTCACTGTTGTCGCATCATTGGGATGTTGACACAGTTAGCAGCAGCCACAGCAGCAAAGGGCACCCAGCGGCTCACCAAGGGTGGTGCTTTCTGTTTGGAGAAGGGAACATTGGGAGCTGTTCAGGTTCACTACAAGATGGCAGTGGAGTTTTAAGAACTATAAAACAAGAAATCAGACCTCGCTATTGCCACACATCCAGACATCCATCTGGCAACCCAAACTCCTTCAAAGGCCAAAGAAAGACCAACTTGGGAACAGCCGCGCTGAATTTCCCACTACTTGGCTGGGCTCTGGTTATATTCAAACTCACCCAGACTGGGGAAATGCCTACTTCTCCCTAGGACTTTGCTGCCCCCTAGTGGCCACCATGCCCACAGCAGCCCCAGACAGTACCTTTGTCAACATGTTCATGCTCACAGCAGTAGCCACCGCAGTGGTTGTGGCTGAGATGTAGGAAAGGGCCATCTGCCTAGTGGAGGAGAGAGATGCTTGGGAGTGGGGAGTCCTTTCGGCTGAGGGCCAGACCATGGCTTAAATGAGCAAGTCTGGAAATGAGGCTCATGCCTGAGAAGCTCATGTGATCTGTCCCGTGTCATTTTGAGATCGCTCCCCATTTGTCATGCTCCAGCCCTCTGGACCTCCTTTCTGTACTTTTCTTTTAATTCAACAAATATTTATTGAGTGCCTATTATGTGCTAGATATTGTTCCAGGCAGGTACTTCCTTTCTGTACTTTAAACATGGCAAGTTTTTTCGTACTTCAGAACCTCTGCACACTGCTGCCCCCTCTCCAGGGTCTTCTTCCCTGGGGTCTTTCATAGCTAAATGCTTATCCTCGAGCTAGCTGAACTGTCAGCTCTACAGGACTCTTCTGACCAGTGTATCTACGCAGACACCTCTCTGTTGCTATCCTGTCACCTGTGTATTTCCTTAACAGCAACAGTCACAATCTGAGATTACTGTACTTGTTTTCTTAGAGGACCTTCAGTTCCACAAGAAGAGGGACTACGCTTGTCTTACTTAAACATATCCCCAGAACGTAGAAGCATGCCTGGCATACAATACACACCCAAGAACGATTTTTAGAATGAATGTAGAAGAAATATATTTATTTTAATTAGTTTTGATTGATTTTAGAGAGAGAAATGAAGGAAGAGAGAGATGAAGGGGGAGAGAGAGAGAGAAAGAGAAACATCGACCCATTGTTCTACCCATCCATGCACTCACTGGCTGACCCCTGTATGTGCCCTGACCAGGGATCAAACCCACAACCTTGGTGTATCAGGACAATGCTTCAACCAACTGGGCTGCCCGGTCAGGGCTCTTTATTTTTATTTTTAAGTTTTTTATTTATTGATTTGAGAGAGAGAGTGAGAGAAAGAAACACTGACTTGTTGTTCCACTTATTTATGCATTTATTGGTTGATTCTTGTATGTGCCCTGACCAGGGATCGGACCTACAGCCTTGGCATTTAAAGATGACACTTGAACCAACTGAGCTACCCAGTCAGGGCAGAAGACATATCTCTAAAATGAACAAATTTTCAGTTGATTGAGAAAGAGGATACTCTACTAATCAGCCTAAGAAAACACTTCCCAACCCTGAAAAGGGAGAGTTGGTCAACTGTCCAGTGTGAGCCCACCCAGGGAGGAATGACATCAAGAGAACCCTTTCGAAGGCAAAACACTGGAGGCAAAAGGACAGCTACCTCCTCCAGACCCACGTGGACAGCCTGGGGTTTGGGTCTCTTACCTGCCCGACAGGGGGGAAGCCGCGTTCCTGTTGGTGTAGTTGACTAAAGCATTGAAGGACTGGTTCACCCACTGCCAGAAGACGACCGCTCGCATGGTCCTACCAGTAAACAAGGTCGGGGGAGGAGAGCAGAGCAGATGCTAGGGCTTGGTACACACGGGTCAAATCACATTCCCAGCTTACCCCCACACTTCCCCATGTTTTATGCACCCTGGTTTTTGCAGTATCACCCCTCCTCCTGGAACACGAACACAAACACACACACAGACCCACTCCGTTCCATGTGTAGCTAAATCCTGCCCTGTTGAGAGGTCACTTCCTCCTCAGAACCTTTCTGACCCTTCCTTTGCCCTTCTTGAGATGGTTATTCCATGCTCCCAGCTCTACAACCCCACATTCTCTCCTCAACCAACACTTAGCAAGCTGGACTGCCAATGTTTTCTTTTTGGTCTCTTCAACAAAACTGGGAGCTCTTTGAGAGGAGGGACTAAAGTCTTTATACTTCTAACAGCTGGGGCCCAAGGCCCAGCTCAATAACTGGATGAGGAAGGCATGGAGGGTGTGGGAAGAGGGAAGAGAGGAAGGAGGAGGAGCCATACATCCAGCGGCTACCATGTTTATTTTCTCCCTAACCGAGCTGAAAGAGTCTTCCTATTTTTTCTTCCTGGGAATTACATTATAAAAATGCATTAAATTGTGTTTGAACATAAGCACTTAAAAAACTTTTTTTATTCATTGATTTGAGAGAGAGAGAAAAACACTGATTTGTTATTCTACTTATTTATGCACTCATTGGTTGATTCTTTTTTTAAATTTTTTAAATTTATTTATACATTTTAGAGAGGAGAGAGAGAGAGAAAAAAAAAATGGGGGAGAAGCAGGAAGCATCAACTCCCATATGTGCCTTGACCAGACAAGTGCAGGTTTTGAACTGGCGACCTCAGTGCTCCAGGTCAACACTTTATTCGCTGCGCCACCACAGGTCAGGCTCATTGGTTGATTCTTGTATGTGCCCTGACCAGGATCGAACTGCAACACTGGTGCACTGGGACGACGCTCGAACCAACTGAGCTACCCAGCCAGGCTCTAATAAGCACTTTTTACTTATATTTATTTACTTTTAATTAAATAATTAATTTTAAAGAGAGCAGAAGGGAGAGACAGAAACACTGATTTGTTTCTGTATATACCCTGACCGGGGATCAAACCTGTAACCCTTGCACATCAGGATGATGCTCCAACCAATGAAGCAAGCCATCCGGCCAGGGCTATATGCACTTTTTAAAGAGGACATCAGGATAGTTTATCATTGAGAGTTCTAGAGAGACTGCCTCAGTTAAAATCCAGGTACCAATACTTCCAGGCTGTATGAACTTGGACAAGTTATATAACCTCTCTAGAACCTCACTCTTCATCTATAAAATGGAGATGGTAATAGTGCCTCTCTGTCAGACTGCTGAGAAAATTAAATGAGATAACATATACAAAGAATTTAGCAAAGTGCCTAGTTTCAATAAAGATGGTTGTTATTATTATTATTATAACATGCGTCCCTGCTTAACAGACCCGAATGGTTACCCCTCCCATTGCCTAGTTCCCGGGTCCCACCTGTAGAACTGGAGCATGAAGCCTGTGATGATCATGCCTCCAGGAACCTGGAAGGACATCCGTCCAATGACATTCATCTTATCTCCGGTGTCAGGGTGGAAGGCCGAGTCATACAGCTTCTTAGCATACAGCAGCTGCTCCACATGGGTGCCTGGGGGCACGACCCCCATCCTGTCACCCACAGACAACAGGCAGAGTTACCTCCCTGGCTCCCTACCCCAAGCCATCCTGCTCTAATTTCTTCTTCCTTCCTGAGATCTCTGCCTATCCCTTCAGTTTCCACCTCCTCCCTAGGGGGCTAACTGATGTTGCCCCAGGGCCTCCAGCCACTTCCCCTAACCACTCACCTGCTCTTCTCCACCATCACCTTGGCCCAGTCCAGCTCCTGCTCCGATACCAGGATAGTGCGGGGGTCCGTGATATTAAAGAAGTGCTTCACCCGCCCCAGGAAAGTACTCTGGTCCCAACGAGGGGCATCAATGTCAAAGCCAGACTGGTCAGCCTCCATCTTGCTCACACACAAAACTGGACTTAAGGAATACAGGAAAAATGAGGACTCTCCCCCAAATCAAAGCTTGCCCCGGAGGCCCTGAGCAACTCCCACTGTGGTAGAATGCCTGCTTTCACCAGCCACCACCGTCATCCAACTCGGGAAGGCCTTAGGGAATAGTCACTAGACTGAGCACCTGGGCACCAACAAATGTTTCCTGAGTGTCTACTGGTGGCCAGCCCAGTTCTTGATCATGTCTGTTCCTGGGAAGCTGAGTCTCACTGGGGAACAAGAGCCCACCGCTGGAAGGGTGTATAACATGCACAACAACAGTAACACAGGAGCTGAGCAGAAGCAGAGCTGGAAGGGCGGGGGACAGAGTCATCCAAGGGGCTTCCCAGAACGGATGGAAGGTGAGTAAGTCAATAGGTTTATCTGAAGGAGGCAGAAGGCACGGGATCACATTAAAGGCAGAAACTATCACAGATGGAAGTGGACATGAAGGTGTCACGATCACTTCCATCATTTCAGAGTCTGTGTGTGTGCATGTTGGCCCCGTGAGATTCTGGGCTGCGGCTGTTAGTGAGGCGCCATGCCTGCTCTCAAGGAATTTCAGAATAGGAGGAACCAGACAAGTAAATCAGCAAGGACAGCAGAGTGAACATCGCGGTTAACAGACCTGGGCGCAGTGGAAAGCCAGAGAAGAGGCACCTAGGACTGAGATGACCAACATTTCCCAGTTTGCCTGAGGTCATTATTAATAGCAGCCCCTTTCATCTCAAGTACCCCAATTTGGGTGACAAATTACACAGTCATCTTATATAAAACAGATGAGGGATTCTGAACACACTTTGTTAGTATGAGAAATACACAATGATTTGAAGGATGTGTAGAAGTTAAGATAGATGGGAGAGCAGTATTCCAGGCAAAAAGAAGTGCCAGCATTCAGAACACACGGTGTGTGTGACACTAACAGCTCACACTTACTGAGCTCCTACTCTATGCCAGAATCTTTGCTTAGTGCCTGATGTGCATTTTCTGAATTCATTTTCACCATAACCTTGCAAGATATATCCCCATTTTATTATGAGAAAACCAAGGCATAAAAACGTAACTTTACCAAGTCACACAAGCATTAGCCAGTAGCAGAGTCAGGATTTTAATTCATCTCGATTTACTCCAGAAAACTCTCACCTATAACTGGGTTCTGGAATTCATGCCTTGAAATGTTCAGGCAGGTCTGAGATGTAAGGAGCTTGGACATTGTCGCTCCTGTTCTCACAAGGAAGAAAGCTGAACAAACTAAAAATCAACAACTCTCCTTAGACCCATCAGAGAATTGAGGTCACAAGGCAAACCACCCCCCAAACACACCTGAAGAGACAGGCAGGAACAGAGAAACACCACTCATCGGAAGCAGAAGCCTACTGCTGGGGCGAGCGCCTTTGGAAAACCCAAACTATAACTGACGAACAGCTGGAAGCTCAGTGTGGACAGGTGGGGACTCACTCTTGGAGGGTGCGGGACACACTTTTGTGAGTTTTACCTCCAAGAGCCCACTAGGTTCTAAAGGTGAACATCAAAAATATCCCCTAGTCTTTCTGGCAGGGACAAGGGAAAATAGCCATTTTATTTATTTTATTTTTAATTTTTTTCATTGATTTGAGAGAGAGGTGAAGGGAAAGAGAGAGAGTAGTATCAACTTGTTGTTCAACCTAATTGTTCCATCTAGTTGTGTACTTATTGATTGCTTCTTGTACATGCCCTAACTGGGGATTGAACCCTCAACGTCAGTGCACCGGGAAATGTTTTGTCCACTGAGCCAATCGACCAGGGAAAAAATAGCCATTTTAAAGCACATCAAGAGCCCCTCTGTTTTTCTCTCTCTCTTTCTTTATATTTTAGAGAGGGAGGGGACAGACAGACAGGAAGGGAGAGAGATGAGAAGCATCAACTCATAGTTGTGGCACCTTAGTTGTTCATTGATTGCTTTCTCATATGTGCCTTGATTGGGGGGTTGGGCGGTCTACAGCTGAGCCAGTGACCCCTTGCTCAAGCCAGCAACCTTGGGCTTCAAGCCAGCAACCTTTGGGCTCAAGCCAGTGATCATGGGTTCATGTCTATGATCCCACACTCAAGCCAGTGACCCTGTGCTCAAGCTAGTGAACCTGCTTTAGCCTGCAACTAAAGCCAGCTACCTCAGGGTTTCGAACCAGAGTCTTCATTATCCCAGGAAGACGCCCTATCCACTGTACCACCACCTGGTCAAGCCTTCTTTATTTATTTTTATTGATTTTAGAGAGAGAGGAAAGGAGAAAGAAACACTGATTTGTTGTTCCATTTATCTATGTATTCACTGGGTGTTGCCTGTATGTGCCCTGACCAGGGATTGAACCCATAACCTAGAGACATCAGGTCGATGCTCCAAACAACTGAACCACCTGGCTAGAGTGCTCTGTTTTTCTTAACAAGGCTTGCCCACAAAGGAAACTGTTCTACCAGAACCTAAGTGACTTGGGAGAAGGGATATATCCAACCCCAGCCTCTTCTGGCCTTCCTAGCTCACCTTAAGGGAGTGAGGGGAGACTGAGAAGCACTTGTGAAGGCCCAGGGCTGCAGGTGCACTCAGACTGAGACCCAAGTTTAGGCCTACTGAACTGCAAGTCTCAGACCTTGTTGAAGAAGACCTAGAACAGTGGTTCTTAACCCTTTTTGAGGTACCGAACCCACCAGTTTCATATGCGCATTCACTGAACCCTTCTTTAGTGATAAATAAAATATGATTTTTTTCCCCAAATTCAAGACATAGGTATATGTTTTTTAATGGTACACAAAATGAGCCGTGCATGAACATCATCTTGCTCAAAGAACAAAACCAACAAAGTGCATGAACTCACAACAAATTACGGTATTACTTTATTCTGGCCTCTGTGGCAGAGGCTTCTCCGAACCCGAGACCGACTCATTGAACCCCTAGGGTTCGATAGAACCCAGGTTAAGAACCACTGTTCTAGAAACCCAAAGACAACAGGGGAGACTAAACCATGGACTCCAGAAGAAATTTTAGCCTTTGACATTTACAGCTTCAGGAGATAGGAAACACAACATAACTCCTTGCCGGATAAACACAAAACCTCATACACATTATAATGGCTTTCAACAGAAAAACTACAAAGCATATTAAAAGATATCACCATCCCAAATAAAAACATAGTCTGTAGAGACAGAGCGAACATCAAAAGCAGATGACAAAAGTTTGGGGAATTATTAGACTGGGAACTTCAAATAACTATAATTCATATGCTAAGGATTCTAATAGGGAAGTGGACTACATGAAGAAACAGATGGATAGATAATGTAAGCAAAGGATTGGAAACTCTATTAAAGAGTCAAAAGAAAATGTTAAAAATAAAAAATACTGTAACAGAAATTAAAAATGTCTTTGATGTAGACTAGAAATGGCTGAGAAAGAATCAGTGAACTTGAAAAAGTGTCAGCAGAAAATTCCCAAGCTGAAAACTAAAGAGAAAAATTTTAAAAGAATAGAATAGCCTGACCAGCGGTGGCACAGTGGATAAAACATCAGTCTGGGATGCTGAGGACCAAGGTTCAAAACCCCGAGGTTGTTGGCTTTAGCACAGGCTCACTAGCTTGAGCACAGGGTCACTGGCTCAGCTGAAGCTCCAGGTCAAGGCACATATGAGAAAGCAATCAGTGAACAACTAAGGTGCTGAAGAATTGATGCTTCTCATCTCTTTCCCTTCCTGTCTGTGTCCATCTCTATCTGTCTCTCTCGCTAAATAAATAAATAAATAAACAAAGCAAATGCATTTCTAAGCCTTTAAAACTACTTCTTTAAAAAAAAGAAAGAAAAATAAAGACTTTTGTGTGTGTGTGTGTGTGTGAGAGAGAGAGACAGATAGGGACAGACAGACAGGAAGGGAGAAAGATGAGAAGCATCGATTCTTTGTTGCGGCACCTTAGTTGTTCATTGATTGCTTTCTCATATGTGCTTTGACTGGGGGGCTACAGCAGACAGAGCCACCCCTTGCTGGAGCCAGTGACCTTGGGCTCAAGCTGGTGAACCTTTTTCAAGCCAGATGAGCCCGCGCTCAAGCTGGTGACTCGGGGTCTCAAACCCAGGTCCTCTGCATCCCAGTCTAACGCTCTATCCACTGTGCCACCGCCTGGTCAGGCTAAAACATTTTAAAACAAAATTGAAAGAATTTGTCACCAACACATCTGAGTTGCAAGATGTTAGTAGTTCAGAGAGAAAGAAAATGATATAGGAAATAAACTCTGACCTACATAAAGAGTGCCAGAGAAAGAAGAAATAAATCTTTATTTTTCTTATTCTCATTCTTAACAGTTAACAGATAACAGTTTATTCAAAATAATAATAGCAACAATGTATTCCGTGACTACAGCTGTGGATACCCGAAATGAATGACAGGAATGATATAATGGATGGAATGGAGGAACTGGAAATGCTCTGTTGTAAGGCACTTGCACTACCAGTGCAGTGGTAGAGAGCTATTTGGAAATAGACTTGGATTAGTTGTAAATGTATATTGCAAATTCTAGGGCAAGCACTTCTAAAGAAGTATAATCAATACCCTAAGAGAGGAAAAAGATTGGAATCATATAAAAAACTAAGGCTTTGGAACTTTTACCTAAAAATTTAAGGAAGCTATTAAAAGATTTTAAGGAGAGTGACAAGATCAGATGTGTAGTTTATAAAGAATGCTCTGGGCAATTATGTGAGATCAACATGGTGTAGGAGGGTATCATGGGGGGCAAAGAAACCAACTGCAAGGGAATCCGAATAACCCAGGCAAGATGTGGGGCTCGAATGAATCCAGATGCACTGAACAGAGAGGAGGGCCCAACAGGAGAGAACCTTTTAAAGCAGCAGAAAGAATCCAAGGGTTTGCTAAGTGATTGGGTAGAGCAGAATATTGTGTCAGGGGTCAACCAGAGAAGCAGAATCAGTAAGACATATATAAACATGACACTGATAAAAAATTGACTTAGTACAAGAAATTAACTAATTGGCTTATTAATTGTGGGTATTAACTAAGTAAGCATGAGGCCAAGAGAGGAGGCAGACAGGAAGGGGAAGAGCGGAGTAATGCAGGCCCAGCTGTGGCTGGGGCTTTAACTCTAGGAGGTGCTTAGCCCTCTTTTGAAAATCTATGTATGTATTTATTTATTTTACTTTTTTATTTTTTATTTATTTCTTTTTTTGTGACAGAGACAGATAGAGGAACAGACTGGAAGGGAGAGAGATGAGAAGCATCAATTCTTTGTTGCGGTACCTTAGTTGTTCATTGATTGCTTTCTCATATGTGCCTTGACCGGGCGGCTACAGCAGACTGAGTGACCCCTTGCTCGAGCCAGTGACCTTGGGTTCAAGCTGGTGAGCCTTGCTCAAACCCAATGAGCCCACGCTCAAACTGGCGACCTTGGGGTTTCGAACCTGGGTCCTCCGTGTCCCAGTCCGACGTTCTATCCACTGCGCCACCGCCTGGTCAGGCTGTATTTATTTATTTTAAAGACAGGGGAAGAGAGAAGCATTAATTCATTGTTTCATGTAGTTGTGGATCCGTTGATTACTTCTCATCCATGCCTTGACCAGGGATTGAACCTGCGACCCTGGACTGGAGCCAGCAACCCCATCACTCCAGGTCAACGCTCTATCTACTATACCACCACCAGTCAGACCCTCATCCTTTTTTATTTTATTTATTTATTTATTTTTACAGGGACAGAGAGAGAGTCAGAGAGAGGGATAGATAGGGACAGACGGACAGGAACGGAGAGAGGCGAGAAGCATCAATCATTAGTTTTTCGTTGCCATTGCGACACCATAGTTGTTCATTGATTGTTTTCTCACATGTGCCTTGACCGCGGGCCTTCAGCAGACCAAGCAACCCCTTGCTGGAGCCAGCGACCTTGGGTCCAAGCTGACGAGCTTTAGCTCAAGCCAGATGGGCCTGCGCTCAAGCTGGCAAGCTCAGGGTCTCGAACCTGGGTCTTCCGCATCCCAGTCAGACGCTCTATCCACTGCGCCACCGCCTGGTCAGGCCCTCATCCTTTTTTAAAGGGATTCCATCTGATTAAGTCAGGCCACCCAGGATAATCTCCCTTTTGATTAACCCAAAGCCAACCCATTAGGAGTTTTAATTACATTTGTAAAATCCCTTCACCACAGTCCCTAAATTAGTGTTCCTGGAATAACTGGAGGTGTATGGCTGCTAAAAAAGGCTGATTCTCTCTCATGGCCCACTGCAAACATGCCCGAGAGAGAGAGGGTCCTGGGGAGTTTTGTTTGGCTGATTCAAGGTGCCTCATCACAAATATCCAGGTGATACCTAGGGTTTCTAATTTGAGCAATAATGTGTTGAGACAGAGAATATGGAAAAACATTGGAAAGTCCTCTGCGTGTCACAACAGAAGCTCTTCTACCATGAAGGGGTAATCATTTGCTAAATTATGCAAGGGACTTTGCCTTCATTACTGAGGTCAAGATAGTAACTGCCCAGTCCTAGTCTTTTGTAAAAAATAAAGCAACAAAAAATAACCTAAAGTCTATAACTGGAACATCTCCCTCACATCAATGCCCCCACAATGGGCACAGTTCTGTGACTACTTCAGGGCAAACCCGGCCCTTCTGTTCCATACTCCTATAGTACAGTAAATACATAACCAATACCATAGTCATCTATTATCAAGTATTATGGACATAATTGTATATGCTATACTTTTTTTAAAGATTTTATTTATTTTAGAGAGAGAGAAGTGGAGGAGGGGCTGGAAGTATCAATTCGTAGTAGTTGCTTCTCATAGGTACCTTGACTGGGCAAGACAGGGCTTCCTCAGCATTCCAGATGGACGCTTTGTCCACTGCGCCACCACAGGTCAGGCATGTACATGCTATACTCTGTGTGTGTGTGTGACAGAGAGAAACAGATACAGACAGACAGACAGGAAGGGAGAGAAATGAGAAGCATCAATTCTTTGTTGTGGCTCCTTAGTTGTTCATTGATTGCTTTCTCATATGTGCCTTGACTGGGAGGCTACAGCAGACCGAGTTACCCCCTGCTCAAGCCAGCGACCTTAGGCTCAAGCTGGTGAGCCTTGCTCAAACCAGATGAGCCCACACTCAAGCTTGGCAACCTCAGGGTTTTGAACCTGGGTCCTCCGCATTCCAGTCTGACACTCTATCCACTGCGCCACCGCCTGGTCAGGCTACATGTTATACTTTTATATGACTGGCAACACAGTGGGTTGGTTTATACCAGCATCATCGCAAACACGAGTAATATACTGTTAGGACAGCTACAAGTTCACTAGGCAGCAGAAATTTTTCAGCTTCATTATATATATATTTTAGAGCAGTGGTTCTTAACCTTTTTTGAGGTACCAAACCCACCAGTTTCATATGCGCATTCACCGAACCCTTCTTTAGTGATAAAATATGATTTTTTTTTCCAAATTCAAGACATAGGTATATGTTTTTTTACTGGTGAACAAAATGAGCCGTGCATGAACATCACCTGCTCAAAGAACAAAACCAACAAAGTGCATGAACTCACAACAGATTACGGTATTACTTTATTCTGGCCTCCGAGGCAGAGGCTTCTCCGAACCCCTGAGACCGACTCATCGAACCCCTAGGGTTCGATAGAACCCAGGTTAAGAACCACTGTTTTAGAGAGAGAGGAAGGGAGAGAGAAGCATTCATTTGTTGTTCCACTTAGTTGTGTAGTCATTATTCGCTTCCCATATGTGCCCTGACCAGGAATCAAACCTGCAACCTTGGTGTTTTGAGGAACAACACTCTAGCTGATTGAGTTAACCAGCCAGAGCCAACTTCATTATAATTTTATGGGATCACTATCATATACGAAGTCCATGTTGGGTGATACTAAGTTATACAATGCATGACTACAATAGCTGAGCCCTACGTAGCACTTCCTAGGTGACAGGCAATGACATATAATAATTCATATAATCCTCACATTATAATTCATATAATCCTTACCTAACCAGTGAGGTTGGTAAGAGGCACACACACATGTGCAATCCAGGGGTACCAGCTCCGCCCACACCTATCAGCTCTTAAAAAATTCTGGGTTTACATTGTAAATAAAGACCATGCTGTTCTCCCTAACTGGACAAAACAGTAATGTTTAAAATCACTTACTAAAGAGTCAGACAGAACATGGTTCAAGTCCCCACTCCATATTGCCTAAAATAACAAATTTCTAGGGTTATGAGAATGAAATAAAATCTTGTATGAAAAGCAATTCATTAGGAAAAATTTAAGTTCCAAGAGGGTATATTTTGTGCACTGCTCTGTCTCCAGAGCCTAGAAGTGGACCTGGCTCCTTGTCGTAATAACTGTTCTTTCTGTTCTCTGCAGGTGGAGAGGGTGGGAGGTAACATGTTTCAACTCACCCAGCATCCCTCTTGCTCTTACTTGCCTGTAAGTGCAGGGCTGTTTTTTGCCTCCTTGGTCAGAAGCAGTACCTCCCAGTTCAACGTAATTTCCCAAAACCCTGCCATCCCAGAATGCCTTTCACCAGCGCTGTTCAGGACTCGGGGCTCAGAGCAAGCGCCTGGGCTGCTTCTTAACAGGGGCAGGCAGCCTCCCACCAGTTGGACTCCCACTTCCCAGATTTTATTTTACTTTATTTTATTTGTTGACTGATTTAAGAGACAGAGAGGGGGGGGAAGGAAGGAAAAGAGGTAGGGGGAGCATGAGAGGGAGGGAGAGATAAATTTGTTGTTTTACTTATTTATGCCTTCATTGGTTGATTCTAGTATGTGCCCTGACCCGGGATCAAACCCACAACCTTGGCAAATCAGGCCGATGCTCTACCAACTGGGCTACCCGGCCAGGGCTTCCATCCTGGGTGATCCCCTATCCCTCAGACTGACAGAGGAAGGCCCAGGGGCCATAAAGGAGACGTCCAGAGGCAGACACTGGCCACTCTGCTAGCCACTTGGCTCCAACAGGTGGAAGCCCAGTCCGCGGCGCAGCCTGGGGCAGTCAGCACAGAAATACAAGCTAATACGGCCCCAAATAGGCAGAGCATCGCCCCACAGGGGGCTTGCCGGGTGGATCTCAGTCGGGGCATGCGGGAGTCTGTCTCTCTCTGCCTCCCTGCCTCTCACTTAACTAATAAAAAAAAAGAAAGAAAGAAATACAAGCTCCATCCCAGGGAGTTAGAACTGGAGGTAGATGTGGCGGGCGGCTTCCTCCTGACCTAAGACCACTTACCCGGTCCTCGGAAGAATGCACTAAGACAAACGCCAGGATATGCAGCCCACGCTGAAAGCCTGGCCCGCTAGCACAGCACGACTCCGCCCGGGAACCTCCCCTCGCCCCTCCTCGACGCCCTCCTTTATGGCCAATCACAGGCTCAGTGGCCCGGCAGCCACGTGGGCGAGTCTTCATTCTTGAGTCTCAACCTGCCAGCAGCTGCCTCCAGCGGCTCCAGCCAGCCGCCAGCGAAGTGGGCGGATACCTTGGCGCGCTTGCGCATTTTGGGGAAAGCGGAGCTGGACCCCGCCCCGTTCTGCTGCCTAGCTCCTCCGCCGTGCGTGCGAGGAACGTCAGGGGCGGTGCCGCAGAAGTTGCCCCTGGTAACGGGGGGTGGCAGAAAGAGGAGGAGTAAGAGGAGGAGGAGGGACTCGTTGGGAGGATGGTGAGTGTGGGGGCTTTGACCCCCTTCTGAGCCGGTCGGTCACCCCTCGGTTCGTCCCAAGCCCTAGGCGGGGCACTGCGCTTAAAGCCAAAGAGGGAATGGGATGGTGCTCAACTTGCTGTCTGGATCCTGGATTGGTTTCGGGGGGCGGCGGGGAGCCCCGAGGGTGTGGGCCCTGGAGGGAGACCTGGGCCTGGGGAGGAAGGCGGGGCTCGCACTGGGTCCGGAGCTAGGGGAAGGGGCTGGAAGGGTGTGTGGATGTCTCCAGTGGTGCCAGGGCTCCATTACTCTGGGAATAGAGATGAGGGCGGATCCGAGGCGCTGCGAATAACAGTTTCCGCTCGAAGGCTTAGATCTTCCCAGGAAATCGGCCTCCCCACGCCGCAAGAAAGTGGGGTCCGTCCAGGTCCGGCCGGAATCGGGGAGTAGGGTCAGCGCCACTGAGTTTGAGGTTGCCCTAGCGGTACGGCAGGAGATGGTAGCCTAGCGCTCCTCTTCTTGGAGATGTGTGCGGACGTCTGGGGGGAGGGATGTAAATCCCAGGATACAAAAGAGATGCCGCTTGAAATATATGCCTGGTGAATTTTACGCATCCTGAATGTGTGCGTGGGGGGCGTGCTTCTGCAGTCCTGGGTTCTTTATTTGCTACGTGTTCTGCAAGGTGTGGTTGTAGGTGATGACCGATCTTCCATTCATTACTTAATCCATGTTGATGGAGGCAAACTTGCTGCCCGGTGCCTGGTGTTTTCTTTAGAACCTGTTGCAGCCTTCTTTTGCGTGTGACCACACCAGAACCAAAAAATCTTAATCGCAGTTTAGAGTCTCCAAACTAAAAATAATGGGAAATTAAAACTAGAAAGTGGGCATCGATTTCGGGCAGTGCTTTTTCTCTGGCAGACCTAATTAAATCTTTCCAGAACTGTAAATTATGTGTGACAGATTTGATCACTGACATTCTTTTCCTTGTTGATTTCTGTGAAGTTAATGGGAGACTAACAAAATGAAATTGAGTCGTTTTAAATCGAGCAAAGAAAAATTGATTTTGAAGCATTAGAACAGGTTGGCTTACAACTGTACAAGAGCCAGCACTCAAACTTAGAGCTACTTCCCTACCCCAACCCCAGTCCCTTTTTGACTTTTAGAAGTGTTGAACCACTTCTGTTAATTTAGAGGGAAAAGCTAGATGTCCACACGGAAAAAATATGTACTTTTTGTCAGATTATCCAATGAGTCAATTTTGATAGGAAAAAAATCTCAATTTATTTTACATTGTCAGATTGTTAAAGTAGAATTATTTGATCTGAAGTTGCCAATCACGTTTCACACTTGCTGCATTGCTGTTTTCTTAATCTCGGGCTAAACAGATTTTTACATGTTTTCTTTTTATTAATTGTTTGTGTATGAGCTGTCCATATAAAGGCTAAGTTTTTCTCAAAAATTGAATATAAACATAAATACTGTACACAGAAAATAACAATAGAATTGAAATGAAAAAGACATGCCAAACTAATAGAGAATGAGATGTCATCATGAGACGTGCATGAGAGTAACCTAACTTTTCCCAGTTTATCAATTAAGTGGATTATGTAATTTCATGATCATTTAATTTATAATTACAGGCCACAACAGATAATCACAGCTCATGTTTCCAGGTGCAAATTGACACTGTATACAACAAACTGACAGTGTATACAGCACTGGTTATATAGTGGTTCTATTCAGTGATCAAGACAGATTTCATTATTCTTTTTCCTTTTTCCTAAAATGAATAAGAAATTAGGGCAAATTATTCTGGATTCTTTATTTATTTTCCGAAATACATTTGTTTCCATCTCCAAAACTGTGAGTTATTCTTAGAACTGAAAGTGGAACATGGAATTTAAAGGGTCAGTGGTGTGATTAAGTGTGTCACATGTATCCCGTGGGCCCCATGGTAACTATACAACTGAACACTAAGTCCCAGGTTGTTGGAGTTTTTTTTAACCTTCAGCTATGACTAATACATACTCTTTCTTTTTTTTTCCTTTTTTTTTTTTTTAATTTGGAGAGTACTGCCACAAAAACCTGTTGGGGTTTCTCTGAACATTTAAGGTCAACTCTTTAACCCTGCTTTATGATGATAAGTTTTTGGTGAAATATTAAGTTGGCAGTAACTTTAGGGCATAACTAATTATTGTTATTTAATAGATGACTCCTTCATTTAGGAATTAATTTAGGGGCTACTTTCTATATATATGAACCTAAAGGTAGTTATCGAGCATACTGAACATTTGAAGATGGGTCTCAAAATTATGTTTTCTGATCAGAAATGGTCAGTGAACAATAAAATAATAAACACAACAATTGTTTTGGGTGTCTACTATGTGTCATGCTTTGCACACATTACCTTATTTAATCTTCCTAACATTTTTCTTGTAATAGAAATATTATTCCCATTTTCTAGACCTAACTGTGCCTGGAGTTGCACATATAAAGAAGTTGAATACCAATTTATGAAACTCTAAAGCCCGTAATGTTCTTTTCATGAGGATTCTGGTGAAGTGGGAACCCACAGTCTTTCTGAGGAAGTGGCCATATTTTGTTCCTCCAGAAGCATGGTATTTATTTAGTAGAGAAGATGAAATTTGAGTGAGGTTCTCCCTATCAAGGTTATAGGAATTCCTGGAAATTAATAAGGTCTTACTGGGCATCACCAGTTTTTTTGTTAGTTTCAAAAAGAGGTAAGAATAAATTGAAGTCAGTTTCATTTAAGCTAGTTACGGGGAGTTCATGTACTTGACAGTTGGCTTGCTAATTTGAATATTTAAATTTTAGCTGTCCTCATGGCCACATATATTTTCCATATACTCCATATACCAGCAGATTCCTCTTTTCCCCTCCACCACACTAGTTTCTTTGACCTAGTTTGTATCATTGTAGGCCAGTGCGCCATACCTCTGCCAGTAGTGGAGTTGAAGCTGATTTTGAGGCAGGTGAAATGTCTATAGTGAGTAGCAGCACATCCATTCATGATTTGCCTGTAGAAAAGTTTGTTTAAACATTTTGTGGCCGAGTTGGACCACTTTTGTCCACCAGGGTGCATATAACTTGTATACATGCATGGTAGTAACACAATCTACAGTTACCTAAAGTTCTTGTTTCTTAAATTGCCTTTATTCAATGTCATGGGAGTACAAATCCTACATAGAGATTGTATCTGTTTTGCTCACTATTGTACTTGGGGCACATTGTGGGTATTTAATGATGAATGAATGAATAAATGAATATTTTGACCAAAAATATACCTTAAAAATCCATTCCTGTATATTTATATTGCAAAACTTAGCTCCATAATAAAATTAACTTCTAATGGCAAGCCTTCCTTCACTTGACATTTAAACTAAAATGGACATATCTGGACAGAAGCATAGAATAGACTTATTCTGCTCTCTTTCCTCCAGCCTCTTAAATCGGCTTACTTTGTACCTTTCAGGCAGAACCCTGATACCTATAAATATCTTCTTCCCTACTTAGCAAACCCTGGTAATCCTGTGATCCCCTGTCCTCAGTAGTTGGGTTAATATGATGCTGTATTGTATTTGCATTTGTCTTTTCTAGACCATGCTTCAGATACCATTTATCATTTTGCTAGAAGAAAATATTAGCTGAACTTTGCATTTCTCTGTAATTTTGCTTAAAGGTAAAGCATGTGAAGTCATTGTTTCTCGATGAGGAAAATTAGCCATTAGAAATGTAGAAGTCCTGTTTTTTTATACCATTAGGTTAATGAAGTTTAGTCTTAGAATGGTTTCTTTGTCATGTGTACTTTGCTTCTCTCCTTTGAAAATGAATAGAAATTAGTTTTCTTTTAATTATTCAATTACAAATACTATAAAATGAGTGTGTAAAAGGTCTCAGCCTGCAGAATGCAGTATTTTTTACATTTTTCAAAAAAAGAGACACATGCCTGACCTGTGGTGGCGTAGTGGGTAAAACGTCAATCTGAAATGATGAGGTCGCTGGTTCGAAGCCCTGGGCTTGCCTAGTCAAGGCACATATAAGAAGCAACTACTGCCTGACCTGTGGTGGCGCAGTGGATGAAGTGTGGACCTGCAATGCTTGAGGTGGCCGGTTCGAGACCCTGCACTTGTCTGGTCAAGGCACATATGGGAGTTGATGCTTCCTGCTCCTCCCCCCTTTCTCTTTCTCTCTGTCTGTCACTCTCTCTCCTCTCTAAAAAATGAATAAATAAATAATAAAATAAAATTTAAAAAAACAATAATAACCAAGGTTGTTTTTTTTTTAAAAAAAAGAAGCAGCCTGACCTGTGGTGGCGCAGTGGATAAAGTGTCGACCTGGGAACACTGAGGTTGCCAGTTTAAAACCCTGCACTGGTCTGGTCAAGGCACATATGGGAGTTGATGCTTCCAGCTCCTTCCCCCTTCCTCTCTTTCTCTCTCTCTCTCTCACTCTGTGTCTCCTCTCTAAAATGAATAAAATAAAAATAAAATAAATTTAAAAAAAAAAGAAGCAACTACTATGAGGTGATGCTTCCTCTTTCTCCCTGCCTTCTCTCTCTCTCTCTCTCTCTCCCTCACTCCCTCCCCCTCTAAAATCAATAACTAAAATCTAAAAATATCTTTTTTTAAAGAGACACATGAGGAAAAACCTAAAACATTCATTTTGAACCTTGAAAATATTTGAGAGAAAACAGACCTTCTTTCACATTTCTACACTAGTAGAGAATGCATGAGGAGACCTGGACCTGTACTGTTGTTTAATGTACTAAGGGGATAAATTCCAGTTGTTTTAGAATTTTATTGAAAAGGTAATGGGGATATCTAATCAGGAACTCAGAAGTAGTACAAGGTGTTTTCCCTGTTCTTAGCCTTTTTATATCACCAGTTCCCTGGGGATCTCAGAATTCTAATTTTAACTGTTCTGAAAGGTGGTCTTATAAATGAGTGATTGCAGTGTAGCTAAGAGAAGCCAGGGAGACTTCTCATAAATATAGTTTCAAAAAGGAATGGTGTCAAAGTATTCAAGCCAGAAAAGATGAAAGTGAAAGAAATGTCATGCCTTTCAAAATAAAAAAGACCTGCCTATCTTTCTCGGTGTTAATTAGTTTCAGATCTATTCAGCCTTTCTTTCCCAAATCTTTTGGTATGGAATTTGTCTTTTTGTCTTTAACCAAACCTTCCATTTTATTGCTGGAAACATTAGAGGCATAGAGAGGTTAAAGTGGTCCTTAGCAAGACACTGCAAATATGGCACTAGAAGTGGGAGACAGTCTCTGGGGAGAAAGGCATTCTTAATAATTATACATATTTGCATATCATTATCCAAAGACTCAGTTGTTGAGAATTGTTTCACAGAATTATTTGATCTTAGTGAACAGACTGGTTGAAATCATTGCCTGGCGCAATGCAGATAAAAAATACAACCATTTTATATAATTCTAAGACTCAGTTTGAAGGGATTTCTGCTTGAGCTGGGGGATTATATGCCCATTAAACTCTGGGATTCTTTGATTCTTGTAACCATGCCTCACTGGAACAAGATTATCAGCTGCAGGACAGAACAAGTAACTATCTTCTACGACTTTTCTTAATGTTCTTAGATAAAAAACAACATGGTTTATTTTCACCCATAAAAATTAATAATAATAGTCTGACCAGGTGGTAGCGCAGTGGATAGAGCATTGGACTGGCATGCAGAGGACCCAGGTTCAAAACCCTGAGGTTGCTGGCTTGAGCGCAGGCTCATCAGGCTTGAATGCAGGCTCACCAGTTTGAGTGCAGAGTCAGGGTCGCTGGCTTGAGCATGGGATCATAGACATGACCCCATGGT
This sequence comes from Rhynchonycteris naso, assembly GCA_037038555.1. NCBI lineage: Eukaryota > Metazoa > Chordata > Mammalia > Chiroptera > Emballonuridae > Rhynchonycteris > Rhynchonycteris naso. The sequence continues at coordinate 239,989,319 of CM072999.1, read as the reverse complement.
CGGCTGGCTTGAGTCCAAAGGTTGCTGGCTTGAAGCCCAGGGTCGCTGGGTTGAGCAAGGGGTCACTCGGTCTGCTGTAGCCCCCCCCAATCAAGGCACATATGAAAAAGTAGTCAATGAACAACTAAGGAGCTGCAATGAAGAATTGATGCTTCTCATTTCTCCCTTCCTGTCTGTCTGTCCCTATCTGTCCTTCTCTCTGACTCTGTCTCTGTCAATTAATACTAAAAAGAAGAAACAAATACTAGGTAAGTAACTAGTCAAAAATACTGTGGTTAGCATGACCAGGCGGTGGCGCAGTGGATAGAGCATCGGACTGGGATGCGGAAGACCCAGGTTCGAGACCCCGAGCTTGCCAGCTTGAGCGCGAGCCCATCTGGCTTGAGCAAAAGCTCGCCAGCAAGGGGTTGCTCAGTCTGCTGAAGGACCACGGTCAAGGCACATGTGAGAAAGCAATCAATGAACAACTATGGTGTCGCAATGAAAAACTGATGATTGATGCTTCTCATCTCTCTCCATTCCTGTCTGTCTGTCCCTATCCATCCCTCTCTCTGACTCTCTCTCTGTCCCTCTAAAAACAAAACAAAACAAAACAAAAAAAACTTACTGATTGATTAATTTTAGAGAGAGAGGAAGGAGAGAGAGAGAAACATAAATTTGGTGGTCCACTTATTTATTCATTGGTTGATTCTTGTATGTGCCCTGACTGGGGATCGAACCCACAACCTTGGTATATTGGGACAAAACTAACCAACTGAGATACCTGGCCAGGGTTGTATTTTTTTTGCATAGCACCTTTGCAAGTTTTTGTTTGTTTGTTTGTTTTGTGACAGAGACAAAGAGAGGGACAGACAACAAAAAAGGAGAGATTTGAGAAGCATCAATTCTTTGTTGAGGCACCTTAGTTGTTCATTGATTGCTTTCTCATATGTGCCTTGACCACGGAGCTATAGCAGACCGAGTGACCCCTTGCTCAAGCCAGCGACCTTGGGCTCCAGCTGGTGAGCCTTGCTCAAACCAGATGAACCCTCAAGCAGGTGACCTCGGGGTTTCAAACCTGGGTCTTTCGCGTCCCAGTCTGATGCCCTATCCACTGCTCCACCACTTGTCAGGCTGTATAGCACCTTTAAATCTTGTGTTAACTTGGGTGGATAATTATTTTTAATTTAACAACTATTATCTAGTATCTATCTAACAAGTGCCAGGCATGTGGAAAACAGAAGCTATATAGTCCTTACCCACAAGAAACTTCACTCTAGTAAAGAAGAAAAATTAAAAAGTCAGTTACGCCTGACCTGTGGTGGCGCAGAGGATAAAGCGTCGACCTGGGAACACTGAGGTCGCCGGTTCAAAACCCTGCACCGGTCTGGTCAAGGCACATATGGGAGTTGATGCTTCCAGCTCCTCCCCCCTTTCTCTCTTTCTCTCTCTCTCTCTCTCTCACTCTGTGTCTCCTCTCTAAAATGAATAAAATAAAAATAAAATAAACTTTAAAAAGTCAGTTACCTATAGTCTGATATGATGAATGCAATACTCTAAGTTTCTATAAAGGGCTTTAGGAACGCCAGCTGGATAGTAGTTCATACTCTTGGGAGCTTTGGTGTGACTGCTAAACTGGATTAATAGGAGCAGGAATAGCCATGCTATTTATTAAGTTGCTGAATTTACTAACCTACTTCTGCCAATACTTAGAAGGGAGAAGCAAATGAAATAAATGACATTAAAGTGGAAAATAATAATTAAGCTCTCCATTACCAATAACTTCTTTCAAGGAGAAGAAGATATTCTTTTTGTTTTAGCAAGAGAGAGAGGGACAGAGAGAGAAAGAGAGGAAGGGAGATGAGAAGCATCAACCTTGACTTGCAAGGGCTAAAGCTGAGCCAGTGACCACTTGCTCAAGCCAGTGACCTTGGACTTCAAGCCAGTGACCTTTGGGCCAAGCCAGTGATCTTGGACTTCAAGCCAGTGACCTTTGGGCTCAAGCCAGCAACCGTGGGATTATGTCAATGATCCCACGCTCAAGCCAGTGACCCCACACTCAAGCTGATGAGCCCGCGTTTAAGTCAGCAACCTTGGGGTTTCAAACCTGGGACCTCAGTGTCCCAGGTAGACACTCTAGCCACCGTACCACTACTGGTCAGGCTTTTTATATATTTTTTAAAGATCTTATTTATTGATTTTAGAGGCTGGGGAGAGAGAGGAGGAGTGGGAAGCATCAACTTGTATTAGTTACTTCTCATATGTTCCTTGACCAGACAAGCTCGGGGTTTTGAACCGGCAACCTCAGCATTCCAAGTTGACAGTTTAACCACTGCACCGTGACAGGTAAGGCTAAGGAGAAGAAGATATTCTATTGTTCAGTAATATCAAAAGTAATCTTTCTTATGGTTGTTTAAGGGCTTGCTCTCAATTTTGCGTAAATTGAAAAGTGCACCAGACCAGGAGGTGAGACTCCTTCTCCTGGGCTTGGATAATGCTGGCAAGACTACTCTTTTGAAGCAGCTTGCGTCTGAAGACATCAGCCACATCACACCTACACAGGTGAGCACTGCATTGGCCCCAGATGCTGTGGGACACATGGAAAGTGATAATAGCAATATGAAAAACAAAATGGGAAATAAAGTTTTGTCTTCTTCTAAAAGTCTTGTTACTGATAAAAGTCTATACTGTTTAAAAATAATATTAAGATTTCAAAAAAATATATCAAGAGATTCCATTCATATGAGATACTTAAAGTATTCAAATACATAGAGACAGAAAGTAGAATAATGGTTACCAGAGGCTGAAGAGAGAGGGCAATTAGGAGTTATCCAATGAGCACAGAGAGTATTGTAAGATGAAATACATTCTATAGATGGATGATGGAGATGGTTGCACAACAGTGTATAGGTACTTAATACCACTGTACTGTATACTTTAAAACAATTAAAATGATTACTTTTAGCCTGACCAGGTGGTGGCACAGTGGATAGATCATCGGACTGGGATGTGGAAGACCCAGCAACTACTATGAATAGATGCTTCCTGCTTCTCCCCACCTCTTTGTCACTCTCCTCTTTCTCTCTCTCACCTCTCTCCAAAAATCAATAAATCTAAAATATATGTATATATTTTAGTGTGTAGTTTTCAGACTTAATAAATACAAATATGTATCAACTTTTAAAACAGAAATATAATTACTTGTATTTTTAATCCAGGCTCATCAACCGTCCTCCTTCCTAAGGCTAAGCCAGCAAAACACGAAGGATCAGGCAGCCGTGGTGCTTACTGAATGGAAGTTGAAAGACAAACCCTGATTAGAAGAACTCTAGTCAGCTTTTTTAAACCTCCTTTTCTGTAGGAAATTCTGAGAAAGCTTGACCTTTGGCCGAGCCTTGGGGTTTTCTAACCCGAGACAGCCATGTTAATCCCAGTCACCTTAAACTTTGTGAGCAGTAGAGGTATTAGGAAACCAGGGTTATTTAGCACATTGTGTCACTGTACTGTGAGAGAGCTTGGTGTCAGGTTTGCATGGATGTGCTGGTGGTTGGACTTCATGGCCTGTGGTCTTACTAATTCAAAATACTATGCAGAAAAGTAATTTCTACTGTTACCAAATGAGCAGTTTTACAGCTTCTGAACAAATTTAACATACAGCCTAAGGAGGAGCAAATTACAGTAGTCTAGCCTAGAAGAGCTGAAAACATATATTAGTGTGTGAGAATTTCTGCCAGAAAAAGAAGGGCTAAATGTTTTGGAGTAATTTTGTTTCTTATTCCTTTCTCTTTTTTTAACGCTTATTTATTGATTTTAGCAAGAGAGGAAGGGAGCGAGAGAGACAGGAATATCCAGCTGCTCCTGTATGCGCCCCAACCAGGGATCAAACTGGCAACCTCTGCGCTTCAGGACAATGCTCTAACCAGCCAAGCTATCTAGCCAGAGCTTGCTTTATTTTTGTTTGTTTTGGGGGGGGGTGTTATTGATTTTTAAAAATTTTTATTGATTGATTTTAGCAAAAAAAGAAGGGAGAGAGAGAGAGAAACATGGATCTGTTCCTGTATGTGCCCTGAGCAGGGCTTGAACCTGGCAACCTCTGCACTCTCAGACAATGCTATAACCAACCAAGCTATCCAGTCAGGGCCAGGACTTGTTTTTGATTCTTAATAAGCTGTATCTCTCCAGAGCACTACTAAAATAGAATTTCCATGCTGCAAACATAGAAATGAACTCAAAGTTATGGACTCAAAGTTCCAATTTTAACTTTCTGGCTTTGTTTGATGTGTTGTAGATAACTGTTATTTTAGAGGGGGCAAAAGGAGGTTTTACAGTTGTTCATATGGAAAATAATACAATAATTAGTAAATAATAATACAAGGATAAATTGTTTCACATATTCACAACAGTAAACCTATTTTTGCCCCACCCTGAATTATGTCAAGTTTTCATATTTACTCTTTTTTTTTTAAGATTTTATTTATTGAGCCTGTCTGTGGTGGCACAGTGGATCAAGTGTCGACCTAGAACACCGAGGTCGCGGGTCCGAAAGCCCAGTCTTGCTGGTCAAGGCACATATGGGAGTGGGTACTTCCTGTTCCTCCCCCTATTCCCTCTGTCTCCCTCTCTTTTCTCTCTCTCTCTCCTCTCTAAAATGAACAAAATCTTTAAAAGAGAGAGAGGAGAGAGTGAGGAGGAGCAGGAAGCATCCACTTTCATACGTGCCTTGACTGGGCAAGCCCAGTGTTTTGAACTGGCAACTTCAGCATTCCAGGGTGACGCTTTATCCACTGCGCCACCACAGGTCAGGTTATATTTATTCTTTTAAAGCAAAATTTGATTGTGTTTTTGTTTTTATATTATAAAAAGTAATAGATACTCATTATAATAAATTTAGAAAGCATAAATAAGTAAAATTGAAAAACTAGAAATCACCTATAATGTCCATTCATACATAACCACTCTTAACATTTAGTAATATAGTCATTCAGGTTTTTTTCTATGCATATATATGATGGGTATATTTAAAATAAAAAGGCTTATAGAGAATATGCTATTTTGTATCATCTTATTTACTTAATATGTATGTTGAATATCTTTCTGTGTTGTAAGTAATAATGCAATACACATCTCTAAATGTTTATACCCATTCATTATTTCCTTGGAATAATTTCTTAGTAGATTTATTGGATCTGATGGCTTAATAGAATTTTAAGGCATTCATACATATAGTTGAATTTGCAGGATTTACTCTTATTTATTCTCTGCTTCATTTTAGAAGGATTTGCTGTTACTGGACTTGACATTTAATATTGTAGTTATGTATAGAATTTTTAAGCTCACAAAAATGGTTTTGTCAATGAGTCAGAATGAAGCAGCCTTTTATAATAGGCTTAAGCCACTTCCCTTTAGAGTTCTTAAACTTCTAATTTATTCAGTCGTCGGCGTTTTAGAGGAGCTGCAATCAGCACCGTCCCAGTTATTTGCTAGCGACTGTTTATCCTCAGGGGAAACTGGGTGGCAGTGTTCCTGTACCCTTGCATTGTGCCTCGTCTTTCTGCGCTAAGCAGTAGTGTTGGCAAGCTGCCAGATGCAAGAGATGTTTATGGAGGCTTCCCCAGACACACTTAATTCCAGGTATTCTGGATGAAATGACACGTCAGTGGTAGCACACTGTAAATTGGGTTTTTCAAATCCTGACTTCACTATATCATTTTTGCAAGAGGATTTTAAAAAATATTTACAATTGATTTTAGAGAGAAAAGAAGGGAGAGATAGAAACATCGATTTTTTTTTTTTTTGCCTGACCAGGTGGTGGCGTAGTGGATAGAGCATCGGACTGAGATGCTGAGGACCCAGGTTCAAAACCCCGAGGTCACTAGCTTGAGCACAGGCTCATCTGATTTGAGCAAGGCTCACCATCTTGAGCCCAAGGTTACTGGCTTGAGCAAGGAGTCACTCGGTCTGCTGTAGCCCCCTGGTCAAGGCACATATGAGAAAGCAATCAGTGAGAAACTGAGATGCTGCATCGAAGAATTGATACTTCTCATCTCTCTCCCTTCCAGTCTGTCTGTTCCTATCTGTCCCTCTTTCTATCTCTCTTTCTCTGTCAAACACACACACAAAAAAACCCAATATTTTATTCTACTTATTTATGCATTCATTGATTGATTCTTGTATGTGCCCTGACGGGGGATTAAACCTGCAACCTTGGCTAATAGGGGCAATGTTGCTACTTGGCCAGGGCAAGTTTCTTTTTCTCTTTTTTATTCTTGCTCATGAAATGCCTTCTCTCCAAACTCCAAAGTTCCTGTTAATTTGTTTCTCTGCACACTAACACCCAGCTCACAGAGAGAGGGACAGACACACAGGAAGGGAGAGAGGTGAGAAGCATCAGTTCTTCATTGCGGCACCTTAGTTGTTCATGGATTGCTTTCTCATATTTGCCTTGACCGTGGGGCTACAGCAGACCAAGTGACCCCTTACTCAAGCTAGCAACCTTGGCCTCAAGCCAGCGACCTTGGGTTCAAGCTGGTAAGCTGTGCTCAAACCAGATGAGCCCGGGCTCAAGCCGGCGACCTTGGGGTCTCAAACCTGGGTCCTCTGCATCCCAGTTCGACACTCTATGCACTTGCCACTGCCTGGTCAGGCTCACAAGTCTACTTCTTATTTGCTCACCTTCTTCCCAGTTCCACCCTTAGTAACTGTCCTGAAAACAAATGCTTTCTTTTCAAGTTCATCATAGATACCCATTAAGGAACAGTTTTAAATGCCTGCTTATTGGTTTGTTTATTTATTTTCATCTGCCTGTAATTGAAGGCTCCACTCCAGAGTTTGAACATGCTATTCCAGCACACCCTACCTTCCTCACTGAGCGCATAATCCAGTTATGAACCAACCTCCCCCGAGTGTCCTGAGTTCAGCTCCTTTTCCTCCGTAATCAGTATGAGGAAATTCAGCTGCTTCTAAAGAATTCCAGATTGCAGCTTTTGCCTCTTTTTATTTTATTTTATTTTACAGGGACAGAGAGAGAGTCAGAGAGGGATAGATAGGGACATACAGACAGGAACGGAGAGAGGTGAGAAGCATCAATCATTAGTCTTGCGTTGCTGTTGCGACACCCCAGTTGTTCATTGATTGTTTTTTCATATTTGCCTTGACCATGGGCCTTCAGCAGACTGAGCAACCCCTTGCTGGAGCCAGCAACCTTGGGTACAAGCTGGCGAGCTTTTGCTCAAGCCAGATGGGCCCGCGCTCAAGCTGGCGAGCTCAGGGTCTCGAACCTGGGTCTTCCGCATCCTGGTCCGATGCTCTATCTACTGCGCCACCGCCTGGTCAGGCTGCCTCTTTTTAAATGTAGCATTTTTCCTGACCAATGATGGTGCATTGGATAAAGCATTGACCTGGAATGTTGAGGTTGCCAGTTCGAACCCTGGCCTGGCCTGGTCAATGCACATATGGGAGTTGATGCTTCCTGCTCCTCCCCCCCCTCTCTAAAATAAATAAATAAAATCTTTAAAACAAACAAAAAAAACCCAGACTTGTCCGGTCAAGGAACATATGAGAAGCAATTGCTACACTTAGATGCTTCCCACTCCTCCCTCCTTCTCTCTTTCTCTCCCCTCTCTCTAAATCAGTTTTTAAAAAACGAAAAAAAAACTTTGCAAAATGTAGCATTTGTTTTATTCTATTGAGTCTTCAAATTCAGCCTCAGCCTGACCTGTGGTGGCGCAGTGGATGGAGCGTCAACCTGGGAACACTGAGGTCGCCAGTTCAAGACCCTGCACTGGTCTGGTTGGGGCACATGTGGGGGTTGATGCTTCCAGCTCCTCCCCCCTTTCTCTCTTTCTCTCTCTCTCTCTCACTCTGTGTCTCCTCTCTAAAATGAATTAAAAAAAAAAATTCAGCCTCTGTGTTTTGTTAGTTACATGTAATGTCCTGTTAAATTTTTCCATCCTGAGGGCTCATCAGGGGTGTGGTCTGTGTTTTCAAAACTATCCCCATACCAAGTTGTCCTCTGCAGTTGTGTGTGTGTGTGTGTGTGTGTGTGTGTGTGTGTGTGTGTGTGTGTGTGTACTTCTTATAGAAAGCATACCATGTTATCCATGACATTAATCACACTGACTCCACAACCTGAATGAAATAAGCTTGTATAAATACATCTTTTTCTTCTCTATCACAGCAAACCGTTTTCAGTGTTACTAGTATCAAATCTGCAGAACACCTCAGTTAGTATATAATATAGCTGTCAAATGTAACTTCATCAGAATCATGATCTCAAAGCTTAATAAAACTTGATGTGTTTTGCCTTCCTCTATTGCAGGGTTTTAACATCAAAAGTGTACAGTCACAAGGTTTTAAACTGAATGTATGGGACATTGGTGGACAGAGAAAAATCAGACCATACTGGAGGAATTATTTTGAAAACACTGATATTCTTGTAAGTACCCTGATGCATTAATTCATAGTCTCTTCTGCTATATTAGGAAGAACATTGTAATGTTCTTTCTTGTCAATAATTCTATTGCCATAACATTAATCATTGTGGATTTAGGGTTAGCAGAAGGCTCTAGTTGTGAGGGAGAAACATCTTTGTGTAGCTTGTATAAGATGTTTTGCTGTCACTCAGTAACAATGTTGTACCCAGACCCACCTTGTCAAAAAGGATCTATTAATTAACCATAGTGAGTTTGAACAGCAAAAAGGAAGTCAGAAGATTGTGCCGCTAATTCTGTTATCTCAAGGGTACCATCAAATCAAGTGTATCCCAAACTGGCAGCGAGAGTCCTGGAAGCAATGATGTGTAAGGAGTGGTTGGAAACCTGATGATGCACTTCCGGGAAAAGGAAACACTTGGAACTGCCTTCAGTTGCTTTAGGAACTACCTTAAGTCCGGGAGATTAGCCTCATTATGAATATTTCTAAAGGACAAGGGGCAGTTTGGCGAGTATTAAGTGGTAGAGTTTAACTCAGAATAATAAAGAAGTTTCCTATAATTGTAACTGTCCAGAATTAGAAGAAGCTGCCTCATGCACTGGGGATTTCCTGGCTCAGGTGGCCTTTGTTTAGGCAGAGGCTGGGGTTAGCCCCCAGCTCACTGTCACATTCTCCAGGACTGCTGTTTCAGAATTCTTAGAGAGATGCACTATCCACAAATATGATTTCTCCAGTTCCTGCTCCTCCCCTCCAATGATCTTGTCATTTATCCTATTTTAGCCACTCACTCTTTTTTAACATTTTTTTTATTTATTCATTTTTTTAGAGAGGAGAGAGAGAGAGAGAGAGAGAAAGGGGGGAGGAGCAGTAAGCATCAACTCCCATATGTGCCTTGACCAGACCAGCGCAGGGTTTTGAACCGGCAACCTCAGCATTCCAGGTCGACGCTTTATCCACTGCGCCACCACAGGTCAAGCCTTAGCCACTCACTCTTGATCATACTCTAAAACCAGGGCATCTCATGAACTTGGATAGAAAAAAATTGCATATTATTTTCATTAACCTCTAACTGAAACTTTGCGTTAACTTCAGTTATGACCTTAGACAATAAACTGCAATAATATCAGCCATATTGATGTCTCATTACCAGCAGGACTCACCTTGCATCTCAGACAGCTTCAGCCTGCTGCTGCTTCCTATGTGTCTCTTGCTACTGGATCATTCCTGTCAGCATGCACACATCCTATAGTTTCTCTTGTTTAAAAAAAAAAGAACACTCTTTAAAAAAAAAAAAAAGAACACTCTTGTCCCAACTCTTTATTCCTCTCTAGATACTGTTCTATTCCTCAGTCTCTCTTTACAACAGGACTTCCTACAAGAATCTTCTTTACTCTGTCTTCACTTCCTCTCCTCCCAGTCACGTGGAACCTTCTGTTCTGACTCGCAAGGAATTCCACATTGTTAAGTCCCGTGTTCAGTGCTCAGTGCTCATCTTACTTGACCTGTCGGCACATTTAACAAAGTTGGTTACGCTGTCCCTGAAGCCCTGTCTTTCCCTGGCTTCAACAATACCGTTCTCTGTTGCTTTTCCTCCATCTCACTGGTCACTCACCTCGGTCTCATTGCTTTATTTTTCCTTGTCTTCTAACCTCCATATGTTGGAGTGCCCCAGAGTTTAGGCCTGTGCTTTTCTTTTCTAAGTCACTGTTTAGGTGACTGCATCCAGATTCACCTACATGCTGGTGAATCCCAAAATGTTAACTCCAACCTAGAACTCAGTCATATAGCCAGCTGCCTGTTGGACATCGCCACTTCAGTGGCCAATAAGCCCCTTCAACCTCAACATGTCCAAAACCAAATTCCTGTCTTCATCCACCCTGCCCAAAATGACTCCTCCAGTCTTCTCAGTTAATGATAGAGCTACTCATCCAAGAGTATGAGAGTCATTCTTGGCTCCTTTTCCTCTCATTCCCCTCCTCTGATTCATCAGTCAATCCTGTCAATTCTACTTCACAGTATTTCCAGCATCTGACTTCTTCCCACCTCTACTGTTACTGTGCCCTGATCATTGCAGCAGCATCCGAACCAGTCTCCTCACTTCCGCCCTACCACCCTAAACGCTTCTCAACACAGTAGCTATGGTGATCCTGTTAGGACATACGCTTTCTAGATCAGAATAAAGCCAGGGTCCTTAGAGAGGTCTACAAGGCCCCGTACCTTCTGGCTTTTCTTACCTGTCTGACTCATCTTTCCCTGGTCTAACTCAGGGCCAGCCACACTGGCCTCTTTGCTGTCCCTGGAACACTGGCCTTCTCCTTCCATGGGGTCTTTGCCGTAGCCACTTCCAGTGTTAGAATTCTTTTTCCTTAGATAACCTCATGGTTATGCCCTCACCTCCTTCATGTCTTTGCTCATGTATCACCTTACCATGAGACCTTCCTTCCCTGATTACTAGATTTAAAATTGTGAGGTGAGGGGGGGGGGAATAAAGAGGGAGAAATATACAGTGACAGAAAATGATTTGATGCCTGACCAGGCGGTGGTGCAGTGGATAGAGTGTCAGACTGGGATGCAGAGGACCCAGGTTCGAGACCCCGAGGTCGCCAGCTTGAGCACGGGCTCATCTGGTTTGAGCAAAAAGCTCACCAGCTTGGACCCAAGGTCGCTGGCTCCAGCAAGGGATTGCTCGGTTTGCTGTAGCCCCACAGTGAAGCACATATGAGAAAGCAATCAATGAACAACTAAGGTGTCGCAACAAAAAACTGATGATTGATGCTTCTCATCTCTCTTCATTCCTGTCTGTCTGTCCCTATCTATCCCTCTCTCTCTGACTTTCTGTCCCTGTAAAAAAAAAAAAGAAAAGAAAATTATTTGAGTTTGAGTGATGGCCACAGAACACAATCAGTAGTTCAAATACCATCAAGATGTTCACCTGAAACCTATGTACTCTTATTGATATCACCCCATTAAGTTTAATTTCTAAATTAAAAAGAATTGAGACCCCATCCCCACCCTCTGTCACTATGACTTTTCTCTGTTCTTTTTCTTTCTCCATCAGACTTATTAGTGCCTGTCACCTCAGACACATTTATATTTACTACTTTCTCCCCCACTGGACTGTAAGCTCCATGAAGACAGAAGCTTTGCTTTTTGTTTTTAAAGATTTATTGATTTACAGCAGGGAGAGGGAAGGAATAAGAAATTTCAACTCATAGTTGCTTCACTTTAGTTGTTCGTTGATTGCTTGTGGTATGTGCTGCAAGCCCAGGACTTCGAACCAGCGACCTTAGTGCTCCTGGTTGACACTCTCCACCGCACCACCACAGTCCAGGCTGCTTTTTGTTTTTCAACTATTGTATCCCCAGTGCTGAAAAAAGTACTGAGTAAATGAAGTGGATAATTGTTATAGGTAGACTGTGGAGTTCTATAACCTCTAAATTCCCTTCCAGCTCTGAGGTTCTGTGATTTTTGCATCATTGTGGTCAAATCCAGAGCTTGTTAATTCCTTCTATAAAATGAGTAGAGCTTCTGTTTCACAGGTGGGATTATGAGTAGTGAATTCATACACTTATCATGATTCTTTTTTTTTTTTTTTTTTTTACAGGGACAGAGAGAGGGATAGATAGGGACAGACAGACAGACAGGAATGGATAGAGGTGAGAAGCATCAATCATTAGTTTTTCGTTGCCGTCACAACGCCTTAATTGTTCACTGATTGCTTTCTCACATATGCCTTGACCACGGGCCTTCAGCAGACCGAGCCACCCCTTGCTGGAGCCAGTGACCCTGGGTCCAAGCTGACGAGCTTTTAGCTCAAGTCAGACGGTGGGCCCGCGCTCAAGCTGGCGAGCTCGGGGTCTCGAACCTGGGTCTTCCGCATCCCAGTCCGACGTTCTATCCACTGCGCCAACGCCTGGTCAGGCTCATCATGATTCTTTTTTTTTTTCTTTTTTCTTTTTTCTTTTTTTTAATTTTATTCATTTTAGAGAGGAGACACAGAGTGAGTGAGAGAGAGAGAAAGGGGGGAGGAGCTGGAAGCATCAACTCCCATATGTGCCTTGACCGAACCAGTGCAAGGTTTTGAACTGGCGACCTCAGTGTTCCCAGGTCGTCGCTTTATCCACTGCCCCACCACAGGTCAGGCTCATCATGATTCTTAAATGGAGAATAATACCAAAACATAAAATTGTACCATCATCAAATTAATAAACACATTTGTGATCCTGAGATGGGTGAAGCACAGCCTCGTCTTATATCTGGCTCTTGGTGAAGGTAAGTTCCAGTATATTTCTGCTGCCAGATTAAATGTTTAAATGGATGAGAAGAGAAAGATGAGATACACAGTCCCATCCATTTATCCATCTATTCAACCAGTTGTTCTTCCAAAATGTATTATATACCTTTTAGGAGAATAGAAAAGAAATGTTGGAGAAAAAGAGAAAATATCCCTTTAGGATAGGAAGAAACTTCTCTAATCTCAAATAATTTGTCCATCCTTGAAATATAATTTTTGAATTTTAGAAATTTTCAAACTTATGCAAAAGTCAAGCAAATAGTATAATGAAATCTCAGATACCTTTGCATCACGAGCTTACTTAATTTCAGTTTGGGGAATCTTGTTTCCCTACCATCACTTTTTTTAGTAAATATTTTAAGCAAATCCAAGCTATCATATTATTTCATTCACAACTTGAAATGTAAACTTTGAAAGATCAGTCACTAAATTGTGATATGAAACTACATATTAGGAAAACTGACCATTAAAAGTTTCAAGTCCTGCCTGACCAGTGGTGGCACAGTGGCTAGAGTGTTGACCTGGGATGTTGAGGTCCCAAGTTTGAAACCCCAAGGTCGCCAGCTTGAGCGCAGGCTCATCCGGCTTGAGCACAGGATTACTAGCTTGCGTGCAGGGTCGCCAGCTTGAGCATGGGATCCTAGACATGATCCCATGGTCACTGGCTTGAGCCCAAAGATCACTGGCTTGAAGACCAAGGTTTCTGGTTTGGCTGGAGGTGCCCCCACCCCCAGTTTGGCACATATGAGAAGTAATCAATGAACAATTCAAGTGACGCAACTACAAGTGGATGTTTCTCATCTCTCTCCCTTCCTCTCACTCTCTCTCTTGCTAAAAATATATATAAATATAAATATGTATATAAATATATATATATATATATGTATATATATATATATATATGAAAAAGGTTGAAAATCACTACTATAGAACTTTAAAACACAACAGAACAAACCTAATGTGTCAATATGGGTTCGTTAATTGTAACAAATGTACCACACTAATATAAAATATTACTAGGGGAAACTGGGGGTGGGAGTAAAGGTGGGTATATGAAACTCCCTGTGATATCTCTCCAACTATTCTATAAATCAAAAACTGCTAAAAAATTAGAGTAAATTAATTTTTAAAAAGCTATAAACTCAAGTTAAATCATAATGGTTATACCTTACACAGTGCTATTGCCAGTTATATCTCAATAACATTTGGGAGGGCTTTCAGTTCTCTTTTGCTTTTTGAGTCAAGAGGACGGGGAGCCTGACCTGTGGTGGCGCAGTGGATAAAGCATCAACCTGGAACGCTGAGGTCACAAGTTAGAAATCCTGGGCTTGTCCAGTCAAGGCACATACAACAAGCAACCAATGAACAACTAAAGTGGAGCAACTATGAGGGATACTTCTCATTCTCCCCCCACCCCTCCTCTCTGTAAAATCAATAAATAAAATCTTTAAAAAAAAAAAAAGAGGAGGGGGAAAAGCAGGTGGTTGAGAGAAATAACAATTCTATCTGTTCATCCCCTGGATTAAGGTACTTGGAAATACTCAAATAAGAGCAGTTTATAAGGTCATAAATGACTCTCGGGCTTTATAAGGAGGTCTCGGAAACTTTCTAGTTTATAGGTCAGGATAGTTTTAAGTTATAAACTTAAGGGTAGACTGCAAGGTAGTTATAATCTGACCCTGGATTCCATAATTCTCATTTGCTTGGAGTGCCCAGGAATTATCGAGTAGTCCGGCAAAAGTCAGTTTGGAGCAATCCTACACGAGCCTTTACCAGCGACATTATGCTACCAGTACCAGACAATATTTTGGATTTGGTGTCAATATTCCATTATTTCCCCATGCCATTTGGGATTAAACAAGGTTTGGGAGCAGCTGAGTTCCCAGAGTTAGATTTTAAGGGTTTGTGACTCTTAGTCCTCTCTGCCAGTTTTGTAGCAGCTTGGAGTGGCAGTGGTTGGTGGGTTATATTAGTTTGTATTTCATAGTTTTCCATTGTTGGTTGAAAAGACCTATTACACGAGACTCCACAGCAGTACTGAGGCTGACACAATTGCCCAGTTAACATTTTTCAATTATCTCTAGAGTGCTGTAATAAATTTTTGCTTTAGAGCAGGTGTCAGCAAACCGATCCAGCCTGCCTCCTGTTCTTCTATAATCTGTGAGCTAAGAATGGTTTATATATATTTGCGGGGGGAAGGTAGAAGGAAGGGAGAAGGGAGAGAGAGACAGAGAGAAAGAAACATCAACTTGCGGTTCCACATAGTTGTGCCTTTCATATGTGCCCTGATTGGGGCTCAAACTGGTGATCTCAGGGCCAGCCCAGAACCCTTGGGATCAAGCCGGCACCCTCAGGATAGAGCCCTGATTGGGGCTCGAACAAGCAACCTTGGGAACAAGCTGGCAACTCGGCGACCTCGGTGCTCCAGGATGATGCTCCATCCACTGCACCACTGGCCAGGGCTAATTTTTTGTTTGTTTTTTTTTATTATTTTTATTTTTTAATTTTATTCATTTTTAGAGTGGAGACACTTAGAGAGAGAAAGAGAGAGAAAGAGAAAGGGGGGAGGAGCTGGAAGCATCAACTCCCATATGTGCCTTGACCAGACCAGTGCAGGGTTTTGAACTGGCGACCTCAGTGTTCCCAGGTCGACGCTTTATCCACTGCGGCACCACAGGTCAGGCCCAGGGCTAGTTTTTATATTTTTAAAATGGTTGGGGAAAATCAAAAGAATAAAATTTCATCACATGAAAATGAAGCGAAATTCACATTTTAATTTCCATAAGTAAAGTTCTGTTGTAACACAGACACATCCACTTGTTTATATGTACAGGGGTGGGCAAAAGTAGGTTCGTAGTGCTAAGTATGTGAAACAGTTTATTCTTATGTTATTGTTTATTATTGTATTTATTTGTATTACAACTGGGTTTTGAGGAGGTGGCTAAGAAATAAATATCTGAGGTATGACAGAAAGGAGGGGATGAAGTGTCTTCCCTTTCTTTTAGGCCAGGAAATACAGTAACAATCTTTTGATAGATAAAAATACATAATTTTCTTCAAAGTATATTCATATTATTACTAACCTCCATTTACATTATTATCAGTTTTGTGTTTAAATACAACATAATTTAAACAAAGTAACTTTGTCATCATTTCCATATCCAAAGTGTAAGACATCAAGTAAGGTCTCAAGCAATCGTCCCGTGTATTATTTCCATAATGTCACTCACACTTGAGTATTGATACTACCAGAGCACACATATTGAAAACCACAAGTTATCCAGAAACCGGATTTAATGAATTTCAACCTCCTTTTAGACTTTTGCTCAAACTATCAATAAAAAGCTGCACATTTAAGTGTCATTTCTTCTTGTCTCTGATTACCCCTTTAGGAGAGAAATACTTAGGAGCAATAAAATGGCCAAAAGGTGGCAGCAGGATGACCAGAAGCAAGGGGAGAAACAAAGAGCCCTCCGTTCATACCCTGGATACTCAGTCTCCTGATAATCCAAATGGGTTGAACTTACATCCAAATAAAAACCCCAAACCCTCCTCCTCTAGGTCTTCCAATTTCAAAGCATTTTCCAAGGAAGATGCGAATTAGCTATGCTTAAAGCACGATTCTGAGTGCCCATGGATAACTTTATTTTAAAATAGGTTTATGAAACTTGATTTTTTGAAGGCTCAAAATTCCCTGATGGGAATTCATCCGGTAACCCTATCTGGTGCCAATGCTTGAGTACCAAGCTATTTTTAGCACCTGAGGCTGATGCGCTCCAACCGAGCTTTCCTAAGTGCCTGGGGCTGACACTCGAACCAATCAAACCACTGGATGCAGGAAGGGAAGAGGGAGAAAAGGGGAAAGGGGCTGGGGGAGAAGCAGATGGTCACTTCTCCTGTGTGCCCTGACCAGGAATCGAATGTGAGACATCCATACACCAGGCCGACACTCTGTCCACTGAGTCACTGGCCAGGGCCCATTATGTTCAAAGATCAGTCAGAAGCACTGTAAATGTTTAACTTAATCTGATACTTTCTGAGTATTTTTATTGATTTTTAATTTATTTTTGGATTAAAAAGAATTTTACAACTAGCTTAACAGCTATATTATTTAAAAACAACAACAAGAGGCTATCCTTACCTTTGTCTGTTGACCAGAAGAAAACTGATACTGAGCAGCACTGCAGGGGGAGCAACCAAGAGAAGCATATACCACTGCAGGAAAACAAACCAGTGTGTCACCAGACTAGCTTGTGCTTATGACTTTCATCTGGCTCATAATATAAATGGGCAGTTGTTTTAGAGACTTCTTCCTGGAACATTGTGTAGTAATTGTCAAATTTTATAAAAACTCTGCTAAAGGATAGGAAGAATATATGTAGAGTTAGGGAAAACCCTCTTTTTGAGTCTTTTAATGGAAGTATTTCCCGTGAAATTTTATGTCCAAGTAATAAGTAGCAAGTAATTTGGCAAGTAATTATAAGTAAAAGGTAAAACGTTTTCTCATTGATCTTCAGCCTCTGGATTCTCTGGTATCATCTCTTTTGTCTTTAAAAATCTTTCTACTCTTATTATGTTTTCCTGACTGTCTATTTTTCATCATGTCAAACATAGATTTCTTAACTGTATGTTTGTGTTTTCAACTTTGTATCAGCCTCCTCTTTTCCCCCCTTAACTTGTTACTCATAGCCTTTGTTCCCAAGCACATTTTTTCCTGCTTTGTAATTCCTTTCTTGCTCAGTGACCTGCACACAGCCTCAGGAAGCCCTCCAAGCCCAAACCACCCTCCCAGTGATCACCTGACCCTCTTCCCTCCCACACCTCTTCTTGGACTATTGCCTGAGTGAAGATAACCCTAATCCACTGTAGACTCCCAAATAATTCTAATTTGGTCTTTTATATTGAGGTCCACTCTCCCTTTACTTTCCTTCTTTCTACATCTATGTTTGCACTATATCTGCTACTTTAAAAATGTGAGCCTCACTGGTGGAAAACAGTATGGAATTTGGGTATCTGTGGCGTGCAGAGCCCATTAATGTGTGCACTGACATTGAGTCAAGAGTAACATTAACGACAACAATAATAAGGCTGCAAAAAAAAATACCAATACCAAACACATTCCTCCTTGTTCCATTACAGTTCTCCACAATAGAAACACAGGTAGGAACATAGGGTATTCCTCACAGGAAAGGCTGAACTGGGTCCCTGGTGTGTTTAGCACCAGTGATTCTAAATGAGAGTGCATTAAGCAAAAGGATTTTAACTTTTTTCTTTCAAAGGAGAACAAGTCCAATAGCTCAGAATTTAAGCTGCATACAGAGATGCCTGTGTGCGTTATATCAGTTTATCTAATCTAAGGCATGTAAAATTTGGTTGCTTTTTATTGTTTTTAAATGAATACAGCAGGTCCTCGAATAATGTCATTTTGATCAACAGTGTTTCATTATGACATTGAGGAGATGCTGTAGGAACTTAACTCTTACTTATGTGAATTAGCCTATGGGAAAATTGGTTTCATTAGATATAGCTGTAGCTTTGCTTAAAGTTGCAAAACCTACTGATGACATTGAGGACTTACTGTGTGCTCTTCTAAGACTGTTTTTATTGTACCACTTGTTTAATAACAGCTCTAAATCCTTAAAGAAAGTTATAAAATTTTATAACTTAAAATTAGTAGGCTCTGGCCAGGTTGCTCAATTGGTTAGAATGTCATGCGGACATGCTGAGGTTGGGAGTTCAATCCCCAGTCAGGGCACATACAAGAATCAACCAATGAATGCAGAAATAAGTCGAACAACAAATCAATGTCTCTCTCTCTCTCTCTCTCCTTTCCTCTCTCTTTAAAAATCAATAAGTAAACATTTTAAAAACAGGATTAGCAACTGGGAAAACATTTAATATATTGTTTAATTTATGCCTGACCTGTGGTGGTGCAGGGCATGAAGTGTCGACCTGTAACACTGAGGTCGCTGGTTTGAAACCCTGGGCTTGCCTGGTCAAGGCACATATGGGAGTTGATGCTTCCTGCTCCTCCCCCCTTCTCCTCTCTCTCTCTCTCTCTCTCTCTCTCTCTCTTCTCCCTCTCTAAAAAACTGAATAAATAAAATCTTAAAAAAAAAATAAAAAGACTGCAGCCTGACCAATGGGGGTGCAGTGAATAGAGCATTGACTTGAGATGCTAAGGTTTCTCATTCGAAACCCTTAAGTACCTGGCTTGAGCGCAGGATCATCAACATGGTCCCAAGGCCACTGGCTTGAGCCCAAGGTCCCTGGCTTGGTCAAGGGGTCACTGGCTCTGCTGGAGCCCCGGGTCAGGCACATCTGAGAAGCAATCAATAAACAACTGAAGTGATGCAACTACAATTTAATGCTTCTCATCTCTCTCCCTTCCTGCCTGTCTCTCTAAAAAAATAAAATAAGTACTGCAAAATTATATCGAATTTCCTCTCTAAATTTTCCTATGAAAATTTAAAAGAACTTTCATAAGAAATTAAAATAGGCCCTGGCTGGTTGGCTCAGTGGATAGAGTGCATAGAGTGCCAGCCCAACATGAAGACATCCCAGGTTCGATCCCTGGTCGGGGCACACAAAAGAAGTGACCATCTGCTTCTCTTCCCCTTCTCTCCCTCTTCCCCTCCTGCAGCAGTGGCTCAATTGGTTCAAACATCAGCCCCAGACGGGGATTGCCAGGTGGATCCCGGTCGAGGCACATGTGGGAGTCTGTCTCTCTATCTCCCCTCCTCTCGCTTAAAAAAAAAATTAAAATAATAAGTTTGGCCTGACCAGGCAGTGGCGCAGTGGATAGAGCGTCGGACTGGGATGCAGAAGACCAGGTTTGAGACCCCGAGCTTGCCAGCTTGAGCGCTGGCCCATCTGGCTTGAGTAAAAGCTCGTCAACTTGGACCCAAGATCGCTGGCTCCAGCAAGGGTTGGCTCGGTCTGCTGAAGGCCTGCGGTCAAGGCACATGTGAGAAAGCAATCAATGAACAACTATGGTGTCACAAGGGCAACGAGAAACTAATGATTGATGCTTCTCACCTCTCTCCGTTCCTGCCTGTCTGTTCCTATCTATCCCTCTGTCTGACTCTCTCTCTGTCCCTGTAAAAAAAAATATAAATAAAAATAAAATAGTATGTTTGGGTTCTATAACTGTAGGTGATTTCCTTTTTTGGTCTTTCTTTAGTTTCTTTATTGTTACAGGATGTTATTATTTATGGAATAAATAAAATTCAGTGATGGGATGCCTGACCTGTGGTGGTACAGTGGACAGAGCGTTAACCTGGAATGCTGAGGTCGCCGGTTCAAAACCCTGGGCTTGCCTGGTCAAGGCACATATGAGAAGCAACTATGAGATGATGCTTCCCGTTCCTCCCCCCCCCTTCTCTCTCTCTTCACTCTAAAAATCAATAAATAAAACCTTTAAAATAATAAAATTTAGCCTGACCTGTGGGGGCACAGTGGATAAAGCGTCAACCTGGGAACACTGACGTCACCAGTTCAAAACCCTGCACTGGTCTGGTCAAGGCACATATGGGAGTTGATGCTTCCAGCTCCTCCTTCCTTTCTCTCTCTCACTCTGTGTCTCCTCTCTAAAATGAATAAAATAAAATAAAAAAAGAAGTGTTTTTATAAAAAAAAAAAAATAATAATAATAATAAAATTTACTGATGGGAGAGAAAGCTTGAGATTTGTAATTTACAGTGAATCTCAAGACTTCCCTTACTCTGGCAAAGGCTGTCCCTTGATATTTCCAGTATTTCCTTTTAACCTCCTAGCATTCTGTGAAAATAGGAATGGGATGGAGATCATTGGGTCTCCTGCCTCAATATGAAGTCAGCGCATAGTTACTACTATAAATGATACTTTCAGAGTGATGTTGGAAGACTAGAATTTGTAGATGTCTCAAAACACCATTCCTTCCAGACAATTTGAGATGCAGTAATAGTAATGTTGAAGAGCAACTCTGGGCTTTACTGTCCGGTATGCTTGAGTTTGAATCTCAATTTTGTCAAGTACCTGATGTAACTTGAGTTTATGTTTATTTATGTGTAAATTGGGGAAATAGTTCTGGCCAAACAGCTTGGTTGGTTAGAGTGCCATTCTGAAGTGCAGAGGTTGATGGATCAATCCCTGGTCAGGGCACATTCAGTAACAGATTGATATGCCTGTCTCTCTCTTTCTCTCTCCTCCTTCCTCCCTCACTAAAATCAATAAATACATATATTTTTTTAACATTTTTAAAATGGGAAGATAATGAAGATTATGTCATAGAGTTTTTATTTCTTTGCGAGGAGAGAGAGAGATGGACAGACAGGAAGGGAGAAAGATGAGAAGTATTAACTTATAGCTATAGCACCTTAGTTATTCATTGATTGCTCTCTCATATGTGCCTCTCTGGCGGTAGAGGGGAGGCTTCAGCTGAGCCAGTGACCCCTTGCTCAAGCCATTGACCTTGGGCTCACACCAGCAGCAACCTTGGACTCAAGCCAGTGACCTTGGGCTCAAGCGAGCGACCTTGGGCTTCAAGCTAGTGACCTTTGGGCCCAAGCCAGCAACCATGGGGTCATGTCTATGATCCCATGCTCAAGCCAGCAACACCACACTCAAGCTGGTCAGCCTACACTCAAGCCAGATGAGCCCAGGGTTTCAAATCTGGGTCCTCAACATCCAAGGCCGATGTTCTCTATGTACTACGCCACCATCTGGTCAGGTCTCTTAGAGTTTTAATGAGGATTAATATGGTAAATCTAGTAAGAATGTTTTCTTTGTTTTTATTTATTTATTGGCAGAGATAGAGACAGAGAGAGGGACAGATAGGGACAGACAGACAGGAAGGGAGAGAAATGAGAAGCATCAATTCTTCGTTGCAGCACCTTAGTTGTTCATTAATTGCTTTCTTATACGTGCCTTGACCAGGGGTCTACAGCAGATGGAGTGACCCCTTGCTCAAGCCAGTGACCTTGGGCTCATGCTGGTGAACCTTGCTCAAGCCAGATGAACCCATGCTCAAGCTGGCGACCTCAGGGTTTCAAACCTGGGTCCTCCGCATCCCAGTCCTATGCTCTGTCCATTGTACCACTGTGTGTCAGGCTCTAGCAAGAATGTTTAGTGAAAACCCAGTATATGTAGCTACTTTCATTCTACTTGGCTCTACTGACTTTTTACTTTGGAGCTTTGCTGGAGATATTTGATGGGGGTCATTCCCCCATTTAATTATTTTTTTGTGACAGAGTCAGAGGGAGACAGACAGACAGGAAGGAAGGGAGAGAGATGACAATCATCAGTTCTTCATTACAGCACCTTAGTTGTTCACTGACTGCTTCTTCATATGTGCCTTGACCAGGGGCCTCCAGCTAAGCCAGTGATCCCTTGCTCGGGCCAGTGACCTTGGGCGTCAAGCCAGCAATCTT
Source organism: Rhynchonycteris naso (assembly GCA_037038555.1). NCBI lineage: Eukaryota > Metazoa > Chordata > Mammalia > Chiroptera > Emballonuridae > Rhynchonycteris > Rhynchonycteris naso. The sequence goes on along the minus strand of CM072999.1, from coordinate 239,967,206 downwards.
TGGGCTTAAGCCAGTGATCATGGGGTTTCGAACCTGGGTCTTCTGCATCCCAGTTTGATGCTCTATCCACCGCACCGCCGCCTGGTCAGGCTAATTAATTTATTAATTTATTTATTTTGCATTCATAGATGACTTAAGAGTTACCAGCTCAATTTCTGTGTGCTTTGCTAACGTGGAAATGGCTGACAGGATCATCTGCTCTTACTGTAGCAGGTACCCTGTCTTTTCAATATCTGCTTACTGAAATAACATTCTCCTTTTACTTTACAGATATATGTAATTGACAGTGCAGACAGAAGAAGATTTGAAGAGACGGGTCAGGTAAATAATTATTCTGTTGAGCTATTTCCCAAATAACTGGGTATTCATTAATCTGCCTGTACAGGTATGAGTTTTGTTTTGTTTAACCTTTGCAGTTTAAACAAGACTCATTCTGGCAAGCAGGCAAAAATACCAGTTGCCTAAAAAGAAATTAGTTCAGAATCACCTAAACCGTTTTTGTTTTTTGATTAAAGCCTTTCAGTTTTAGCTAAATCGAATAAACAAGTAGTAAGCAAATGGACTTACCACCATGCCCCGAAACCCTTCAGGTTCCTTCCCCGGTCACATAGAAGTGAACCCAGAGGAATAATTCACTTCTTGTTTCTATGTATGTTTTTCAGTATCAACTTAATTGATCTGAGTGTAACTTTAACAAATGCGAAGGGATGGGAAGAAATGTGCAACCCAAGACTAAGCTGTTCTTGTTTCTAAGCCAAGAGATAGGTATACTTTGAACCCAAATATGGCTTCAAATGCAGAGTACATGTCAACATGATTACACAGTGCAGTTTGTGTACACAGTTATTTTATTTACTTTTTTTATTTTTTAAAAATGTATTTATTTTAGTGAAGGGAGAGAGAAGTGGGGAAGGAGCAGGAAGCATCAACTCCCATATGTGCCTTGACTAGGCAAGCCCAGGGTTTCGAACCAGAGACCTCAGCATTCCAGGTCGACACTCTTTCCACTGTACCACCACAGGTCAGACTGTATACACAGTTTCAAACAGAGAAGCAGTGGGCATAGACCATATTACTGAGTACGCTGATAAGAAGCAAGGAGTAGAGTGGACCTCTTTGAAGAAGCATGATTACATTTGATTGCAGAGTCCTTGGCTTGTGTCCTAAAACTACCACAGGTGGCATTCCAAAGGTAGCAGCCCCTATGTTTATATTCCTTTTCCCTGGAACTTAATTTGAGAACTCTACAGACTTTTGAAGATAACCCTTGTATACCTTGATGATTCCTAAATCATCACTCATGTGAACTAATGCCAAATATGATCTTGAAGGTGAAGGGCATCATAGAATGATCTGCCTCTTGAACCATCTAGTTCTCTTTGATAGCCCAACTGTCTTAAGTAGAACTAAAATGTGGGTTTAATAGAGAGAGGTGGGTCCTTGTACCTAGGTAAATATATATCCTCTCCTATACTTATAATAGTAGACAGAATCAACATACAGTTTAGACCCCACACAATAGCCTAAAAATCAGAGACCTTGCCAGTCAAATAGTTATTTTAGGATGTGGGTTTGATGAAGTGTAACACACATACATGTTTTGGTGATAAAGACTGATGAGACAGAATTATAGTCTTTAAAGCAATTGTCATTTTCAGTTTATATTTGAAAATATGTGTGTGTGTATGTATTGCATTGCAAGTTATTTGCGATAACAACCTTGGCTAAGTTCTTAATTTCTAACCACAACTTGTGTCCTCCCTTGAACAGTTCCTCAGAGTATGATCTATGAGTCAGTCCCTCCATAGCAGGACTACTATGGGGGTGGCTAGTTAAAAATGCAAATGCATGGGCCCTTACTCAGACTTTCCAAAGTCAGCCTCTCCAGGGCAGGCCCAGCGACCTGCCAGGGGCTCTTCCACTGGCTCAAGTTTGAGAACCACTGCCCTTGAAAGTGGCTAGTTGGTCAGCTTAATTGTTTGCTTATTTGTTCTTTCTAATTAGAAGTGAATGGTTAAATATTCAGTTTTCATCGTTCCCTTCCGTCCGTTCTCTAAATGATCCAGGAACTAGCAGAATTACTGGAGGAGGAAAAGCTAAGTTGTGTTCCAGTGCTCATCTTTGCTAATAAGCAGGACTTGCTCACGGCAGCCCCTGCCTCGGAAATTGCAGAAGGACTGAACCTGCACACCATCCGCGACCGAATCTGGCAGATCCAGTCCTGCTCAGCTCTCACGGGGGAGGGCATTCAGGTGAGATTACTGGAAGCCTTGGTCACCTGGCAACATGACAGCTAACCAAGGTAGTCTGTCTCATTGGTCAGGCTGATCTAGATAGAAAAGGTATGAGACAAAAAGAACAAAACCAACAAAGTGCAAAAAAAAGAAAAAAAAAAAAAGGTATGAGACAAATAGGCTTTGATTGGCAGGTCAACAATCCAGGATGTTAAGGGCATGGAGAGTTTAGTTATTTTCTACTTAGCAACCAATGTGACACCATTAACTGTTCTAGGACAGACGAGCCACCCCACACAAGTAAACACTACCCCATTAGGTGAAGGTCAGAACAGAAGACTCCGAGTATGTTCTAGGAGTCTTTGATGATTGGGTTGGGGGGCTTTGTGTGTCTCATATTATGGACACTAAATGCGTGTACTCCCAAGATACCCAAGCCATCGACACTTATACACTAGTTATCCTATTGTCAAGTGGCTTGGTTTTTCTCTTGACTATCTCCATCGCTTTCAGAGTTGGTGTCTGTTTTATACTGAGAAACTATATACCGGAAGAGCAGGCTTCCCCTCATTTGATATTAATTTAGGGCAGAAAACTATTATATCCAAGACAACTGAGAGGCTATATCCTCAAAGAATGATGAACAGGTCCAGCTTTGATCCTTCCTACCAAGCAGACGCAAAGCAGGTGACACTTGGAGCCAGCCGGCTAGGACTGCTTGAAGAAGCCCAGCATGCTGCACATGCCTTGTTTTAAACATCTGGTGGACCTGCCAGGAAAGTGACACCAGCTGGGAGGATCGGGCAGTGTTGCGCTAGGATGCCATGGGGATTAACCGCATCTGAGGGACTGGTGTCTTCCCTCTTGCCGTACGGCATGTGTCTCTAATGGCATGACCAGTTTGCTTTGCTTTGAACTTGATGTGTTTGAGTCCAAGCCCGCGATTCAGTCCTCAGTCGTTGTCCTGAAGCCTCTTCCCATTTCCTACCTAATACTCTCCTTCCCTTGCGCCGCAGACATTTGACATTGATTTGTCTTAAAACTGCCTGACTGCTTTTATTTCAAGAAAATAGTCATGTCCTAGAATTATCTCACTTGTTCCATCTGTTTGCTGCTTAGTTTTTTTTCTTTTTGCTGCACAAACAGCCAGGGCCTGTTTCTGAGCTTGGCCTTTGGATCTGAGAGCAGACCAGTCAGCACAAGACAAGCACCCCTCCTGACAGCCCTCAGTACCACTCCCTTCGAATCTCTCTGTGCTTGCGAAGCTCTCTGTGACTGTGCGTGCGTGCGTGCGTGCGTGCGTGCGTGCATGTGTAGCACTGGCTGCCAAATCGCCAGAGGTGACCTCAGCTCCCTCCCCAACATGGATGCCAGCGCTCTGTGGGTTCCTCTGTGAGGTTTCGGTTTAGGGAGGGGGCAGGTACTAAGTCTTATTTATTTCCTTCCTTCCTTCCTTCCTTCCTAGACTGGTTATAAAAGTAATATAGTCTCATTGTTAATAATCTAAAAGTATATAAAATTTAAAACTATAAAGTTCTTTTCCCAAATCCCACTTGACGAAGGGACTATCATTAATAGTTTTATTCTTAAGTCTGCTCTATAAAATTATAGTCACATATGCGATTATAGATCTATTTGGTTCCAATTAACTGCATGTTTTCAGCTTAATTTAAGCTGCTCCAATAAATATACCACAACCCAGGATGTCTTTGGTAGGTAAACTCCAATTGTTTTATTTAGCTTCTCATTTTTATTTTTTTAATCAAGTTTTGCCTAAGGTATTTCCCTCGATTGTGCATGAGATGGCCTTCATGAAGCCTAAGGTTATTTTGGTGTGGATGAAGCCTTCCTGTGTCTGTACAAACCACTTCAGCAAGCAATCTCTGTCTAAATGGCTTAGAATGCAAATATAAAGAGTAAAGAACACGTTGAGGTTGGGGGCTCGAAAGGCGGGCTAAAGAAAATAAACACATTCTGTGTGCCTACCTCTAAGAAAGTGGGAGTCGGCAGCTCCATAATCTTTTTCGGTTGGCCAGAGTGTTGAAAGGGAGAAAAAGCAAAGCTGGAATTAACAGTGAGTTCCTTGTTTCTTCAGCCAGCCTTATGGATGTAAAAAGCAGGGACTAGGGTTATCTAAAATCAGTATTTTGAGTAGTGGCATTCAAGTCAAGGATACTTCTTCATCGGAGCCTGGAGGCTGGAAGGGAGCTCTAGTCATTGTCTTCCCAGCCCCCAGCCCGCCCAGTCCTGTCAGGGGGAGGTTACAGGGATAGACTTCTTTGTTCGTGGCTGTATAACCACCATAGAAGTGGAGTTCCCTTTAAGTCACAGGATCTTTAGACCAAAAAAGAGACAGTGAGACAGTTACAGAGTGGGGGAGAGCTTAAAAATCAATCAGTTTAAATCAAGTGAGACAACCATGTATGGTTTGATTTTGTTAAGTTCTTCTTAGATCGGGGACCTTCAGCAACCAGATTCACAGGAAATTATATCAAAAGAGAGCTAACAAAGACCGTGAGCAAAAAAAAAATAATGATTTTATATGGAGGAGAAATAGTTTGAAGGTCACTTAATTAGTTTAGTAGATAGTACCATGGTGTATAGAATTGGGTAGTTAAGACTGGGATTTCAAGGTTAATGAGATTAGATTATGGTTAATAGAATGATATAAATTTAGAGAATTTAACCATTATTGGAAATGAGTTATTTAATAAAAATGTTAATTAAGAAGGGAATCTGCTGTATATTGTCCTTTAATGGTAACCTTTGGGGACTAAAGAAAGGTCGTGTAGTTTTCTATGGAAACACTTCCTTGTGAGGCACTGACTGAGTGACCATGTCCCTTCTTCAGGTGATGCCTCTGATCTGAGTGCCTGTCCACTCAGCCAGTGTCTTGTTTTTCACTCTAAAAAGAGTCACTTTGGAGGAATTGTTTTCCTGCATCACCTAGTTCAAGTGCAGACCTTTAATGATGTTATTAGTTCAGGTTTAAGTGTTCCTAAGAATGAAAGACTTCACTAGAAAAATGTCCATCAGGGCACTTTCAGGCATGAATACTGTGTAATAATTTCTAAAATTCCCTAAATTATCTTTTTACGCTTCTTTTCTACCCTCCCCACCCACTGCCCCATGAGAGCTGGTCAATATGGGCAAAGCTACTAAAGTGACCAGACATTAAATGGGTCAAATAGCATCTGGCACCACAGCTCTTAATGATTCTGAAAGAAAAAAATACAAAGGTTAAAAAACAAAACGAAACAAAAAAGACTTAGGATTTCCATTAGAGTTTCAGGTGTTTGAAGACAGTGTCTCTGTTTATACTGTGTTCGTGTGCATGTATTTTTTTTGTTTGTTTGTTTTTACAGGGACAGAGAGAAAGTCAGAGAGAGGGATAAATAGGGACAGACAGACAGAAACAGAGAGAGGTGAGAAGCATCAATCATTAGTTTTTCATTGTCGTTGCAACACCTTAGTTGTTCATTGATTGCTTTCTCACACGTGCCTTGACCACAGGTACTTCAGCAGACTGAGCAACCCCTTGCTGGAGCCAGCAACCTTGGGTCCAAGCTGGTGTGCTTTTTGCTCAAGCCAGATGGGCCTGCGCTCAAGCTGGCGAGCTCAGGGTCTCGAACCTGGGTCTTCCGCATCCCAGTCCGATGCTCTATCCACTGCGCCACCGCCTGGTCAGGCTCGTGTGCATGTATTTAATCAGAGAGTTTGCGGACCGGTCTTACGCAGATGAGTAATGCCTTGGAGTGAGTGAGCCCGGGGAGTAGCCACAGATCTGCTACATGCTGAGCTTCTCCCTCTGGACTCCTTGGGCAGGTGTATCACTTCTCCTTAGCTGAGCAGCTTAAGCACATGATTTAAGGTGATTGAAGTTAGTGATTCCTAGGATGGATTTCATGTTCTTGATCCACCTGATGTCCTGAAGACAAATATGTGCGATCTTTACAAGGACAGGCCGTCCCATATGTTGTTCAACAGCCCTGTTTTGGGTGTGGAAATTGACGTTGGAAGGCTTCAAGAGAGTTCAGAACAGGTGTTTCTTTCCCTGATTGATAGTGACCAGGAGGCCAGCCCATCATGTAATGAAAGCAAGTTTTCATGGGAAACTGTCAGGAGCAGAGCATGGGTAAAGGACACTGGAAGCTGAAGGAGAACATCAATCTTGGTAACCCTGGCCTGCTGAGAAGCCCAGAGTCCAGAGGAGCGATCAGGAGAGACCCAGTTATGTCAAGTAGATGAAGGCAGGAAGAGAAACTGAAAAATGTCTGGGAGGGAAAATCTGCAGCCTCTCAGCCAGACTGCCTTACAGACTGGAGGCAGCCTCCCTCTGTGCCCTTGGGGCTTGGCCAGCGTTGCTAGGGCCTCTGCTAGTGTATAACATCTAGCCATGGGACTCTCTTCTTTTCCCTGGGTGTCTAGAAAATAGCGAACAACAGATCTGGCTTAAAGCCAGAGAAAGGTAGTGAGAAATCAAATCTCTTTTCTACCTATAGACCTGAATTTGAGCCCCAGACCAGCTAGCTGTCCTTTGGTGTTGTAGTATCAGGTGTTTGAAGACATTTTCTCTCTAAAACATTACACATGCACACTAGTGCATGTGCATACATACACGTGTGTGTGTGTTTAATTAAAATTGTGCTGGAGCCTGACCTGTGGTGGCACAGTGGATAAAGCATCAACCTGGGAACACTAAGGTCGCCAGTTCAAAACCCTGCACTGGTCTGGTCAAGGCACGTGTGGGAGTTGATACTTCCAGCTCCTCCCCCCTTTCTCTCTCTCTCTCTCTCTCTCTCTCTCTCTCTTTCTATGTCTCCTCTCTAAAATGAATAAAATAAAATTGTGCTGGAGCAGAATTTCCTTTCAGTGCAGAGAATGTCCGTTTCAACCTGGTCTCTAGGCTTACTCATAATAAAGACCTGCCTACACCAATAGCTTTGAACTAGCAGAAAGTTCTCCTGGGTATTCCTCTCCATGCCCCCACCTCATACTCCTCTTCCCTTTTCACATGTCTCCCACATTCCCTGTCTTCCTTCTCTAAACAGGAGCAATGGTCCGACTCAGAGTCTCACCTGCAGAGAAAGGACCACTAGCCTCTAGGGCCCAGGGGTGTGAGCTGCATGTCGGAGTGTGCCTTGCAGATGGACACTGAACATTTGCTAGCCCCGCTTTTTGTTTCTGTTTCTTTTTCCTTGGTCTAAGGGGGCTTTTCCCTTAAAATACCAACAGAATTTCAGTATTTTTTTAAATGACATTTACCACTTCTTTCTAGGCCCGGTATCCGTTATTTTTTACTCCAGGTGTATCTGGAACTGCTTATCTGCAAGTCAGACCTCAGGTTTATTTTAAATTTTCAAACCTTTCTATCAACTAAGAAAGCAAGCTCGGGACGTGCAATTTTGCTACCTCTCTGGTGCATGCCCTTTGTCACTAGAAAAAAATATTAATAGCAAGCAATATTTTATGTATGCTGCATCCAGCTGCTCCTTGACCCTGGGGGCCTGGTGGCACAATGGGATAGGCTGCATCACTCAGCGAGGGCCTGAGCTACTCCTGTCTTAAAGCGATTACTGATGTGACATACATGGTGTTAAAGAGCAGGCCCACCCAGCCATGGCTGCCACTGCTTCCTTCCAACCATCGAGCAGTGATGGATGCATTGCAGAGTGATCAAATTAAAAGAGCGGGGCCGTTAGAGACCACCGTTTCCATAGAAAGAGGCATTGTGCCTTTAATCCTGGACCACTGAGATCTGTGGTGAGTAGGTCTCTACCCCTGTGATTAAGGACAGCCTTCTATTTTTCCCAGTGGTCATATTGGGGGATAATATGACATGGTAAAATGTATTTCCTCCTCACAAGGCCAAACAAAGCTCAGTTTTTGAGGTTCAGCATTTCTCTCTCTTTAGTCTTTATTATTGCATTAAAGCTAATCAATTTAGATCCCATTTCAGCAAGGTTGGGCAGGGGGCCGCGGTAGAGGGAGAAAGGGGAGGGTTTTGCTGTAATGTCCCCGTGACGAAGATGAAATGTGCAGAAATTTGGTCAAACCAGTTTTTAGCAAAGGTCCAACCATTAAACCTAAGAGTTCATTTCCTTCTTTAGAGGCAGAGCAGTAACCTCCTTCAAGTAGCTGCTCACCATTACTCAGTCTTCTGTTTTAAGAAACAAAGCCTTGCCAAGTTCAGGCAAGAGTGATGTGGAGCACTGATTTCAACCTGTGAAGCAGAAGGTCCGACTCTTGCTCTGATGATGTCTCTCCTGTATGCTTTCCGCTGGAGGTGGCAGTCTTGGAGAGTTAATGCGCTAGGACATACATACAGTGACGTAAACGCGCAGCTCCCGTGTCTAGAGATAGCTGGCAGCCCAGGAACCTTGAGGACTGAGTGACCAAAACCAGCCTCTGGACCTTCAGAGCTGCAGCACAGGCTCTCCCAGTCTGGTGCCCCTGTGGTCAGCCGGGAGTCCTCAGTTGGAAGAAACAACCCGCATGGCTCTGTTCCCCACTTTCAGGGCGGTTCCCAGCATCTCTCCTGGCTTGTGGCAGAGCCCTCGCTCCGGCACTTGGCCATCCATTGAGAAATGGCACAGGCTAGAGTGCCTGGTGGCACAGCCGGCCTCCGCCACTCTGTTCTGTGCTCCCATTTCTTCACGTGCTGTGTGGAACTTATAGTACCTGCTTCCTAGGGTTGTTACAAGGATTAATTAAAAAGATATAAATTAAGTGCCTGCTGTAGGCCAGACACCATGCTGGGTTCCGTAAACACAACCTCAGGCCAGTCTGGCATGGACCCTCCCCTCAGGAATCTTGGACAGCACTATTATCTTTCCTTTCCCATGGGCAGCTTGGCGCAGCTTGTCCCTGCTTCTACTGGAGAGGTATTGTCCCCATTGACTCCCGCCCCTCCGATAGCCCTTCACCTCCAGCTCAGGTACTCCTCTAGGTAAAAGCAGGAAAGGTACAACTTCAGGTCAGGGCAGAGCAGCCACAGGACTTGGCCCCTATTAAATCTCCCTGTGCTTCCCACACTCTCTCCCTCGGGTTGCTAGAGGCAGCTGCAGAGGCGCAGGGGCCAGCAGGTGGGTACTGACCTCCCAGCGCCCTCTGTTGGCAGGACTGTGGCTGGAAGGGCTTTGCCTCCCCAGGCCCTCACAGACATCTGGAGAACATGGCTCCTCAGCAGGGCTCCCCTGTTTAAATCTCCTTTGCCTCCATAATAGATACCCAGGAGAAAGCGACCCCTCACCCTCCACGTTCTGCTTCGGGTTCCTGCAGCTGAGTAAATATTTTTCCTATCTCTGAGTGCATTCATGTTCAGTGAGTTACATATAATAAAAGAACCGCCCCCTGCCATAGTCAGCCATAAAACAAGGAAGAAAAGTGGTATTCATATAGTGTGGGAACCCTGTTCTGGATTTTTCTGAGATGACTTGATAAAATATTGCAGGTGTCTATAGAGGAGAACATACTGAGGTGCGCCCTCTGGTTGTGCGTGTGCGGGTTCCTGAAAACGGACATGCCACAGAAGTGCTGAGCTATTCGGCTTCGAAGGCAAAGAGGAGATGCTTATCTTATTCATCCTTGACTCCTTTATTTGTAAAATCTTTTTTTGTCTCCTGGCAGGTGATCATTTTTTTTCCTGGAAACCAATTAGCTACTAAAATTAAACATGCTTCTCTTTAAATTAATCCTTTTCATAAAAGGGTCTTAAAATTGGTCTCAGCTTCTCACGTCAGTAGCTGACCCAGTTGAAACTGGAGATGTGTTTGGAGGCCACCTTTCTCCCACCTCGGCATTCCTCCCCCTTTGTCCCCACTGCCACCAGATGCTGTCCACCTTTGGGCTTTCGTCCACGGCCAGCCTTGTCTTGGCAAATGCCCTGAGGTCCGCTCTGGAACAGCTGTCAGATTACCTGGTTCTCCTGCCCAAGTGTTCTGATGGCAACTGGTGGAGTTTTAATCACTGTAAATTCAGGTTATGGTCAGATTAGCCAGGAGATAGGATGCCTGCTTTTTGTTTTGCAGTGATGTATTGTTTATGGGATTAATGCTCCGAATGGCCAAGAGTGTCAGCTGATATTTATTACTTTAAGCTGGCTCAGCTGTTCAGGTTCAACCACTAGCTCCATGGTCACAGGAAATGCAGGGTTCTCCATGTCTTTTTATGCCCTGAGATGTGCAAATGTGCCTGGGACCTCAGTAAGCATGTGTTACAGATGCAAGGAAAAAGGATTTGTTGCAGGATCCTTCTTTGATTTTTGTTCTGGGCTTCCAAGGGAACTCTGCACAGCCCTGAAGGTCGGAGAGACTCTAGGGAAAGGGAGAGTGTTCGGGTGGCTTCAAAGGGGGTTGCAAAGGAGGTCATCTCTGGCAGGCCTGGCATCCAGGAGAAACCATGCCACCTGCCAAGTGGCTGTAGGCATTGTATGGTTTTTATGCCTGTCCTTCTCCAGCCTCTTAAGAGAGGACACTTTCAAGGTCACTGTGCCTTTAAGGGAAGCTTCTCCCTAGTCCCTCTGCTTGCTAGTGCTTGAAGCTTCAAGAATCAGGCCAGGCCCTTTTAAAATCTATCTGTAGTGCTGCACGAAGAAAAATAAATGCGCATTGCCTTAGTTTGTGTCTAGTAACACACACTGCAGTTGGTTTGTTTTTCCAAAAAGAAATTTAATTTAACCCAAGTGTACACTGCCACACTGTAAACACACCGGGGCACCAGAGGGTGGCTTATTGAATTTAATGCCCTAGCAAAGGTCAGCTTTATGAAAAAGCCAAAAATGGCTGGAATCTTTCCTGATAGCTCCTCAATCAGGCCTTGGATCCAGGCAGATGTGTTTATTTTTCCAGAGGGAGTTCCTGAGGACCCATCTCAAGTTCAGACAGTGGGCACTCCCCTCCCGCCTCTCTCCTCTGCTCTCAAGGGCCTCACTCCTCCTCCCCAGAGGTCACTGTCCCTGGTCATTCAGGTGGGCCCCTGGGTTCCTGTTGCTGTTCCCCTGGGACAAGGAAACTCCCTGGAGCTGCTGGATGGAGAAGGGAGAACCCAGATACCCATGCCCCTCTCCCGGACTGGAGTGTGTAATGCCTGTCATTACTAACACTGCCTTTCTCTGCCCATTTCCCTCAAAGGACGGCATGAACTGGGTCTGCAAAAACGTCATTGCGAAGAAGAAATAAAATCTGGACGAATGGAGACGCAGGAGCTTTGGGAGCTGAATTCGGTCCTGAAAAACACTAATTTGCTGCTTTCTGACCAAATGTTTTTCCATCTGTGTACAGCTACAGCTGTTTGAAGCGAGGGAACAACACAGTTTAAAAAGAATCCCCATTCCAGCAGTAGATTTAACTGATCTCTTAGGTTCAGTATCATTTTTCAAATAAAGGAATTATATTATTTCCTCTGCATAATTGAAATAGTATTAAATGTCTCAAAGCACATGATTAGAAAATGAGATCTTTTAAATGAGCAAGAGATTGCATTGCAGTTCAGACAATTCCAGTGGGCTTTTTTTCCTTTCAAAAAGAAAGGAAAAGAGGAAGAAGCAGCTTATGCTACGTTCATTTATTTACTGACCTGTCCTTTGCATTCTCCCCATGGTTTTGAAAACACAGACAGTGTTTGCTGGTGCTGGTCAGTGATTTTTACCATCACCAACTGAGCCAGGGCTGCATTCTGTCCTCTGGAGAGCAGCTTCTTGGGGGGGGGGGAATGCGGGGGGAGGAACAGCAGATGATTAAACCATCTTGTCATGCAGGTAGGAGACTGTGTATGTAATCCTCACCCTCTAGAGAGGGAAAAAAAATCCTTTCTTGCAAACAAGTCACCACATAAACATAACCCATCCCCACCCCCAGCCAACCACACAGGGAAGCAAATTCTTATGACTTTTTGACTGTAATGACATCTGGAATGTAAGGAGAGGTGGGAGGTTTAATTCCAGAAAAATTACAAGGTCCTTAGAAAGCCCTCACATCGAGGGCTCAGGCTAGCGTAAACAGGCTTTCTCCAGTTCAGTGGAGCAGGGAGCGGCCGACTCTGAGATTAGCTGGCTTCTCCATGGCAGTCCTATAGAAGGGATTTCTAAAGCTCAAAGAATTCTGTGTTTAAATGATCACAATAGACCACTGCTATCAGATTTTTAAAATAAATGCAACTTTACCATGAACCTGCTCCACTGAGAAAAGGCAGGCGGATCGATTTTTAGAGATCAATTTTTACAGTGCTGGCAATTTGGTGGAGTGAGATGCTCACAGCAGAGAGGGTATGCTGCCAGGAGATCGGAGGTGATTGTAGGGGGCAAGGGGGGGGCACTCCCAGGGAAGCCAGAGTGCCCCCGTGGCTGGTCTCCCCTGCCTCTCTCCAGCAAAAATGTGTCCTCTGTTGATTGATTAGAGAGGACTGGCAGGAGACTTCTCCTGCCCTGTGTTGCAAAACGAGCTTGTTTGCCTGAGTCTTAAGAAATCCACAGCTTCAAACATGGGAAAGCCAGCCAGAGAGCATCACTGGCTTCTGAATTGAACTCTGTTCTGGTGCCTGAGCTGAGGGGTTTTCAGAGGATGAATAAGAGACTGTCCAGTGGCCGGCTTGGTAGGCCTCAGGAGACCAGCTGCCCTCTCATCCCAGGCGGTGGCCCTTCCCAAACCCACCAAGGCATGTGAGCAGACCTGAGGGGCCACTCCAGCCCCTGACACTCTGTGCCCGGCTGTTCCGGACTAAGTTGTGCAGGTGAGGCTGAAGCACATACAGACTCAAAGGCGTCCGGGGGTGAGAGGATTACCGGAACGGGTGCCCCAGGATTACTGTTTACAGACCTGTAAGAACTTGTAGAACAAAAGAAGGTGAGGTTTTCGAAAACCACTGAGCTAGCTGCTCCCTGCTACCTCCTTCTCTGTCTTACCCAAGGGCCTCTCTCACTTTGAACAGAGGCACACAGGGTTACAAGGAACCAAAACCCCCTCTGTCAGGCCAGAAATGTGGGTGGCTCTAGCGCTTGAGATGGGGTTTCCCTCCAAAGAGTGCACCAGGGATGCAAGCCGAGGGGCTAAGTGCATGCCTCGAGGTCTGTCGTTCTGGAACAATGTGCTATGCAACTTTGACTCTGGCCGTGGACGGTCTGTAAAATACTTTTATTCTTTCACCATCAACTTACGGAACAGTTTGGAAGAGCCCTCATCAGGCCCCCTCTGATAACAGCCTCTGTGAATGTTGAATTTCAGATTTGCTCTCCCACTAAATACACAGTGACATGGTGGATGTCACAAGCTTTCATCTTCCCTTTGAGCCCTGCTGAACCCCCTTGGGGGTTGGGGGTGGCTTATGGGGTAGATGCAAGAAGCCTGAAAAATGCAAACTTTGAAAGCTCCCATTTGTAAAAACAAAATGCTTCCAAAACCCCCTTTCCTCTCCCAGCCCCACCTCCACCCGCTGTGGCCAGAACCAGAAGACAGAATATGAAGCTGGAAGGAGTGATACCGGGTTTCCCATCCTCCCACCCCCGTGAGTCTGGGTGCGACTTGCTCTGTGCGCAACAGCATCTGAATACGCGGGGGAGAGGCTGGGGGCCGAGAGCGGGCAGGGCCCAGGACAGGGGCCCCAGGATGTGCGTTGTAACCAGTTGTGAGAAAAACTTCCCTCCCCTCCTCCCGACCTTCCCCGTGCGGCTCCTTCTGGCTGGATCCCGCGCCCAGTGCAGCACACCCTTTCCCCTTCGCTCTCCCTTGGTTACTATGGAAACAAGGGTGTCACTGATGTGGGCTGAGCTGGGGAACATGTCGGCGCACAGCTGAAAGTCAGCGATTATGCCGGTGGGTAGAAATGTGCCGAGGTGAAAGAAGTCCGCAGCTCCCGAAACTGCTGGAAGGACACAGTCCTGCCCCTCCCTTCCTCCCGCTCCCCTTCTCCCTCTCCTGGCTTTTGACAAATTTCTTTATTCCCCTCTGGGCTAAAGCGGTGGCTATTTTCGTGCCGCTCTGTGCCCCACCCTCACTGTCAGCCGCTCCTTATCCGGGCCTGGCCTGGAGGGTGACACCATGTCACCCTGGCCAAGACTCGTCCCTTGATTCCCATCAGAGTTTGCTTTGATTTCTCTTTCCTTCTCAGAGGCCAGTTCGTACTTCCTTTTATTTTTAGCTCTGCACTCCATGTGGTTTCAGGGTTCAATCTGATCCATCGAAAGGTTCTTTTTTTTTTTTATAGTCCCTTTTGAAAATGATAATCAAAGAAAGGGACATGGTATTTGGTCATGTGGAAAATTCAATGTATAATTTAGATGTCTGTCAAAAATCCGACAAATAAAATTTAGCTGCAATGAAAGCAGCCTGGAATGTGCTGTGTTCTCCACTGTAGCTCACAGAGGGCCTGCAATCTGTTTATTTCAGAGGTCAGCATTCCTCAAGGTACTTCTTTATGGAAAGATATACTATTAACACCACCGATAACAAAAATAAAAATAACTCTTTAGTAAGCTCCTCCCATCCACCAGGCACTCTCCATACATCATGGGGCAGCATTAACCTTACTTTACAGTTGAGGAAACTGAAGCCCTTGCCTGGGTTAAGGATTTTGCCCAAGATCACAGAGCCATTAGTGCAGGAGTGGCCTGGAACCTGGATCTGAATACCACAGCAAGCTGCCAGCGCTGGGGAGAAGACAGTAACAGCCCACTTCCCAGTAGTCTGAGTCCCTAGCCTTCCAAGCCCACACACACCGTGGGTCTCCTCAACCAGCACTGTTCCCCTGGGGTTTTCTGTCCTAGGTGTTGGTCCCCTTTGTCCTCCCAGCAGCCCAACTGTATCCTTTGCACAGATGGGGGAGGGGCGACATTAGGAAAGTTAGGTCTGATGAGGATATTGGCAATTACCTAGTGCCTGGTACTGGGTCTTCTTTTTAGAGATGATTCAGAGAGGGGAATAAACTTGCTCAAAGTCACACAGTAGGTGGCAGAGTGGGCACTGGTCCAGGGTTCTGCTCTCTGGAGCAGAAAACATTATCTTCCCCTTCCGCAGCCTCACCTCCTTGCTTTGGAGACACACCACATGCTTTTAAAGGCCCACCATTAAAAGCAAGCTGCTGGCAAAATTCAGGGAGCTTAAAGCAGGAGGAGGAAGAAGGTATAGTATTGCCAGATAAATGGCAGGGCATTCAGTCAAACTTAAATTTCAAATCAACAAGGAATCTTTTTTTTTTTTTTTTTTTTTTACAGGGACAGAGAGAGACGGATAGATAGGGACAGAAAGACAGGAACAGAGAGAGGTGAGAAGCATCAATCATTAGTTTTTCATTGCCGTTGCGACACCATAGTTGTTCACTGATTGCTTTCTCACATGTGCCTTGACCGCAGGCCTTCAGCAGACTGAGCCACCCCTTGCTGGAGCCAGCGACCTTGGGTCCAAGCTGACGAGCTTTTGTTCAAGCCAGATGGGCCCCGCGCTCAAGCTGGCGAGCTCGGGGTCTCGAACCTGGGTCTTCTGCATCCCAGTCTGACGCTCTATCCACTGCGCCACCCCGCCTGGTCAGGCAAACAAGGAATCATTTTTTTATTTTTTATTTATTTATTTTTTTTACAGGGACAGAGAGAGGGACAGATAGGGACAGACAGACAGGAACGGAGAGAGGTGAGAAGCATCAATCATTAGTTTTTTGTTGCCGGCGCAACACCTTAGTTGTTCATTGATTGCTTTCTCACATGTGCCTTGACCACGGGCCTTCAGCAGACCAAGCAACCCCTTGCTGGAGCCAGCAACCTTGGGTCCATGCTGGTGAGCTTGTGCTCAAGCCAGATGGACCCGCACTCAAGCTGGCGAGCTCGGGGTCTCGAACCTGGGTCTTCCACATCCCAGTCCGATGCTCTATCCACTGCGCCACCGCCTGGTCAGGCAGGAATCATTTATTTATTTTATTTTTTTTATTCATTTTAGAGAGGAGACACAGAGTGAGAGAGAGAGAGAGAAAGAGAGAAAGGGAGGAGGAGCTGGAAGCATCAACTCCCATATGTGCCTTGACCGGACCAGTGCAGGGTTTTGAACTGGCGACCTCAGTGTTCCCAGGTCGACGTTTTATCCACTGCGCCACCACAGGTCAGGCAGGAATCATTTTTAATATAAGTATGTCCCATGCAATATTTGGGGCATACTTATAATACTAAAAAAATAGTCATTGTTTATCTGAAATTCAAATTTAATTAGCCAGTCAGTTTGTTTTGTTTTTATTGTTTTGCTAAATCTGGCAACTCTATCAGAATGCCCGGCTCTGGTACGATTTAAAAGTGTGTGCTCACTGGGACTGGATAGCTCGGTTGGTTAGCACGTCATTCCCATAAGCAAAGGTTGTGGATTCAATCCCTGGTCAGGGCACATACAGAAACAGATTGATATTTCTGTCTGTCTGTCTGTCTCCCCCTACCCCTAAAATCAGTAAATACATTTTTTAAAAAGGAAATGCTTGCCTGACCTGTGGTGGCGCAGTGGATAAAGCGCCAGTTCAAAACCCTGCACTGGTCTGGTCAAGGCACATGTGGGAGTTGATGCTTCCAGCTCCTCCCCCCTTTCTCTCTTTCTCTCTCTCTCTCTCTCTCTCTCTCTCTCTCTCACTCTGTGCTCCTCTCTAAAATGAATAAATAAAAAGAAAAAAAAAATTTTTTTAAGGAAATGCTTATCTTTACAAAAATAAAATCTGCTTCCTGAAGTCAGAAAGACTTGGGACTCAACCCTCGCTTATCTATTGATATAAATCATCTCTGTGATCTTGGGCAAGTTGGTTACTCTCTTAGAGTCTTGCCTTGTCATCTGTGGAATGGGACTAAAGTGGTAGGAAGATTGAAAAGAGATATAACGCAAATAAAATACCTAGACCGAGTGCAATAGCTAGTGTGTAGCAGGAACACACCATGCCTCCGTTTCTCATCTGTAAAATAGTGTCCCAGTCATCTACCTCGTGGCATTCCCCAGAGGCTTAGATGAAGTGTGGGTGTCTGTGCATAGTAGGTGCTGAATCATTGGTAGCTATTATAACTGGAAGAAATTCTGGAGTCCAGGCCTTCCCCGACCCCCCAAGACTTCTTACCTTGCCACCTCTCCTCCCACTTGGCTAGCTTGCCAGGCAACAAGCTAGGGCCAGCAGCCTTCCTGGAGGTGCTGGCAGCCTCCTCCCCTGCCGGCTCCCAAGGCCACCCCAGCCACTCCTCCTGCAATTAGAGCTGTAAATGGGAACATACTCTTGTCAGAGGCTTCTGATTGGTTCTGGGCAAAAAACACAGTTTAGTGCTCAAACTGCATTTTAGGCCTCTCTCTCTCCCCCTTTTTCCCCCTTAATTGCAATCTGTTCAGTAATTTCCTCTTCCAACACTGCAGAGCACGGAGAAGCTTCAGCACCAGGAGCTGGGCAGGGAGGAGGGAAAGAGAGCTCCTACCCCCTGCTGCGAATCTGCTGGTCCAGCACTGTCAGAACGCGCGTGCGCGCGCGCACACGTGTGTGTGTGTGTGTGTGTGTGTGTGTGTGTGTGTGTGTGTGTGTCCAGCACCAACCACACACGGGCATGTGGAATGTGGAGCTATGGCCAACCCCTCAGGGTCAGTCAGACCAGGGCAAATTGTTATGGGGGCACAGACTTGTGGCAGGTACTTTACAATTATCATTTAATCCTTGCAATACTGATAACTGCAGGTATTATCAGTCACAGTTTAGAGACAGGGTTCTCAGAATTTGACTCTCTTGCTCAAGATCACACAGGAAGGACAAGGCAGAGACTGAATTTGAACCCAGGCCCATTTGATTGCTGGGCCCCAAGTTCACATTATGATACATTTTCCCCTTTAGGCTTTTAAGCCCAGACAAGGATCTAAGTAATCCTCTTGCACAAAGAAACATAGGGAGGTTTCTGTTCCCAGAATGAATAGCAGTGTCCCACAGACCAAAAGCCTTTGCTAAAAAAGTGAATTATTAACATCAGAATTGCAGCGAGCAAGCTGAGTCAAGGAGGAGCGGGCTTCACAGAAAAACTTGCTTGGATACCTGAAGCTGAAAGCTAGAAGGTTAGGGGGAGGGGGGGGGGGCAGGACTGCCATTTAGCTAGCAAGCTGCTAGTCCTGTTAGCCATTCGCTGGTTTGATCCCTGATTGGCCCTACAAATAACCATTCCTATCCCCATTTCCCAGCTGAGGAAATGAAGGCTCTCCAAGGTTATGTCACTTGCCTGGAATCACACAGAAAATGCCTTGGCTGGGATTTCTGCTGACCTGAAAGCCTGGTTGTACTTCAGAACGCCATCTTAACTGAACTGGGAGAGGGGCTCCAGGAAAGCGGGAGGTGGGTGGGCGAGAGGCCCACCTCTATCTGTGCCATGCCTCTCTGCAGGATCCTCAAGACCTTCCGGTAGCGTCCCAGAGGTGACTGCTGCTCTGGAGGCCACCAGCAGAGGGGGCAGGGGGCCTGGGCCCCACCCTGACAACAAAGGAAAGAGGCTGGATGGCTGCTGCTCTTTGGGCCCTAACTTGGCAGTAGCTGCCTCCATTCTCACCCAGGGCTCAGCAGCCCCCATCCAGCTCACAGACCCACTGAGACTCCTGGAGAGGAAGCAGAAAGGGCCCACTACAGACAGATGCACGAGGCCACTGCACACCTGCAGTCTTTCTTTGCCTTGTTAATGGAATTCATGTTCTTGAGACTAGACAGGCCTGTCACCAGGGACACCGCTACCCCATATGGGAGAGAATGCCCCACCAGGATGCAAGGTTTGGCACTAGCTGAGGACCCCTCAGCAGCGTCCTTGTGTAGGACAAAAGCTGCACAGCCGTATTTGGTGGCTCTGCCTATTACACCAACCAGACCCCACCTTGGGCCAGGCTCTGAACACTCATCCCTCCCAAGCTAGTCCTCACTCCCACCTGGATGGCCTGTTCCGGGGAGTTGGAGCCCAGCAATCATTACCAAGAGGTCAGAATCACATGAAATCATGCTGGCACTCAAACCCATGCCCTTGGAATCTCTCTGGGGACACAGATCTGATCTAAGGCTTTTAAACATGAATGGGGCCTCCCTGGAGCCTCCAGATGAGAAGAGCACAGCGTTTTTCCTGCCTGGATGCTACAGATGGCGTTTGGAGAGAAGAGGATAAGGAGCATTGGTTTGTAAGCAACAGTCCATCCTGGGGCTAGGGGCTACAATCTAGTCCAACTTTCTCAACTCCCTCAGCTCTTGTGGGGATTCAGCTAAATCCCTAGGCCCCTTTCCCACTCTGAGACCCCCAGATCTGCCAGAGTAGTGAGTTGGGAGGAATAAAAAGAAGGAAGAAGGACACTGAGGGGCTGAGATGCTGATCCAGGCACGGGGGAGGTGGCTGCACAGCTGCAGGCAGTCCCCTACCCCAGTCTATGAATGGGCACATCGCCCCCTCCCACCCGCCTGTCCCCTCCCACCCGCCTGCCACAGCTCCTGAAACAGTTGGTCCTAATGAACGCAAAGCAGGCAGGGCAGCTGTGTGCATTATCCATATGCATGGCGAGGTGTATATTTATCCTCACGTCCCACCCCACCCTGCAGCTGCTGCCATCCCCTCTGCCAGGAGGGTGAGTGGGCATGAGCACCCAGGCTGCTCCCAGCCCTGGGCCTCCTCTCCTTCCAACCCTCCCTCCCCAGCCCACACCCACAGCCTTCACTTGACCCATTTTGGAGGCAGAAGTTTGTATGTGTGTTTGAGATAGAAAGAGGGAGTGCACACTTCATTTCCCCAGTTGGTGCTTTTGATTTCCTCTGAAGTATCTTGATTGCGGACGTACAATGGCATCTCGCTGCCAGTGCTCCCTCAGCAGCTTCTGGCTCGGAGCCGCCTCCTCCCCAGGGCCGGAGTTTTCTGCTGACTCCAGGGCCCATGGCTGGCTGGCAGCGGCGGAGGAGGCCTGATCTGGGCTTCCATTCCTTGGCTTGAGCAGCAGGACTTGCCACGGTCCTTTCTGGTCCTTGGGCTAGAGCCAGCCTGCCCACTATACCCTGACCTCCTCCTTCACTTGGACATGCTGCTACCTCCTAGCTGGCCACCTTGTCCCCCACCCTGCCAGGCCACTAACCCCCTTTGTTCTGAAATGCAGTTCTCTGGACACTTAAAGCCAAACTGTTTATCCTGTCATTCATGGTCCCTCTGATCAGACCCCAAACTTTTTTTTCTTTTTAATTTTTATTTTATTCATTTTTTTTTTAGAGAGGAGACACAGAGAGAGAGAGAGAGAGAGAGAGAGAGAGAAAGGGGGGAGGAGCTGGAAGCATCAACTCCCATATGTGTCTTGACCAGACCAGTGCAGGGTTTTGAACTGGCGACCTCAGTGTTCCCAGGTCGACGCTTTATCCACTGCGCCACCACAGGTCAGTCTGACCCCAAACTTTTTATAGAGCTATCAATCCTGGATTCTCACACATACTTTGAGCTTCAGATGAACTATCCTCACTGTCCCCCAACCTCATTCCACAATTTTATATACTCACCTGTGTTCATAGCCACCTCTTCCCTGGGGCATCTCACTCCTCTTTTGTGCTATTCTTACCCTTTGTCAGGCAATGATTCCACGTCCTGTCTCCCTAGGAAGACAGCTTGGTACCTTCTAGCTTACAGGGCTCCCTGTGAAACTCCCAGAGCCCTGACAGCCTAAGCACTTGGTATTCATTCATTGTTCATTCATTCATTCATTCACTCATTCATTCAGCAAATATCCCTTGAGCAGGGGCACAGCGCTTACAATGCCTTATGTCCTGGCCCTGTTCCCTCATGCCTTTTTTTTTTTTTTTTTTTTTTTTACAGAGACAGAGAGGAATAGATGGAGACAGACAGACAGAAATGGAGAGAGATGAGGAGCACCAACCACCAGCCTCTCGTTGCGACACCTTAGCTGCTCATTGATTGCTCTCTCATATGTGCCCTGACCATGGGGCCACCGCAAACCAAGTAACCCCCTGCTAAAGCCAGCGACCTTGGGTCCAAACTGGTGAGCCCTGCTCAAACCAGATGAGCCCGCACTCAAGCCGGCAACCCCAGGGTATTGAATCCAAGTCCTCCGCATCCCAGTCCAATGCTCTATCCACTGCGCCACCACCCAGTTAGGCCCTCATGCCTTTTTTTTTTTTTTTTTTTTTTTTACAGAGACAGAGAGAGAGTCAGAGAGAGGGATAGATAGGCACAGACAAACAGGAACGGAGAGAGGTGAGAAGCATCAATCATCAGTTTTTCGTTTTGACACCTTAGTAGTTCATTGATTGCCTTCTCACATGTGCCTTGACCGCAGGCCTTCAGCAGACCGAGCAACCCCTTGCTGGAGCCAGCGACCTTGGACTCAAGCTGGTGAGTTTTTGCTCAGGCCAGATGGGCCCGCGCTCAAGCTGGCGACCTTGGGGGTCTCGAACCTGGGCCCTTCCGCATCCCAATCCAACGCTCCATCCACTGCGCCACTGCCTGGTCAGGCCCTCGTGCCTTTTTGACATCATTACTCACTGCTCTGCCTCTCACTCACCCTTTCCAGCCACACTCACCCTCTTGCTGTTCTTGAACCAAGCGTCACCTGCCTCAGGCCACACTTGTTCTCTCTTCCTGGAACACTCTTGCTCCAGAGGGCCCCAACCCTTGCTTCCTCACATTCTGGAGTCTCTGCTCAATGTCAACTCCCTTGACCACCTCCCTATATAAACAGTGCCGTGCCCTGGGCCCTGGCCAGGCATGCTCATGTTATCTCAGGCAGTTAGAGCATTGTCCCGAGATACCAAGGTTGCAGGTTTGAGCCCCTGTCAGAGCATATACGAGAAGTAACCAATGAATGCACAACTAAGTGAAACAACAAATGAATGTTTTTCTCTTTCACTCTCTCTTTCTCTTTAAAATCAATCAATCAACCAATCAACAAAAAAACTGCCAACTGCCATGCCCCCTCTCCTACTGACATGACCTATCCCCTCACCTTGCTTTCCTTCAGAGTACTTTTCACCAACTCACATTTATTGATTTATTCTTTTCATCTGTCTCTTTCTCACTAAATTATTAGCTCCAAGAAGGCAGAGAGTTTGTATGTTTTGTTCACCAAAGCATCCCCAACTTTGGGACAGTGAGCAACATTAAAAGGACCTCAATAAAAAAAATTTAAAATAAAAGGACCTCAATAATTATTTTTTGAATGAATGACGGAGTGAATGAGTGAAACAAGCACTATGCTGGGCTCTGCAAAATCAAAGGTGACTAATATTTCACGTCCTCCAAACACACACAGCTTACTTAGACATGTAAGCTATGCGGCTTATAACCAGTTAGTTAAAATACCAAGTAACAGTGTTAAGTGTATGGGAGTGTGGTAGGCTCCTACCATCGCCCGAAAGTGGACCATGCCAGCACCAGACCTGGCATGTTACATTGTAGGAATCTGCTGTGAAGAATTAGAGACAAAGAGAGGCACCCTAGGGCGAAAGCCCCAAGCTGATGAAAGTCCAGGGGCCTCTCTGACCCACACTGGAGAACAGTGCATGCTGGAAACAGGAAAACAGCAGGATAAGATTCAGCAACACAGAATATGTTTAGGCTCTCAGAACAGAGACTAGAAGTCAGTCAGCATGTTCCTTGTCCTTTACTTCATCCCATGAAAACTACTGCTGTCTGCTTCCTTGAGTTATTTGTATTGGCTAGTAAATATCTGAGTAAGGCTGGGGATGGGGCTTCAGTCCTTCAGGCTGCTGACTGGGGCTGTTGCCTCCCCTCGGCCTCTCGGAGCGTGTCATCTGGTCTCTGAGAAGTTCGTTGTCACCACAACATTACATGCATCATTTCATTACTCTTCCCTCTGGAGAGGGTGGAGAGGGGTGCACAGAGGAGGTGAGACTCTGAGTATAGGTAGACAATTAGGCAGAGGGATCAGAAGAGCCACTGGTGCCTGAAACCACATGGGCTGCTGAAAGACTGACTCTAAGCATAAGATTTTGATGGGTGGAGCTCGGGAGCTGCAGCTGGTAGGGATGGCATTTGGTATGGCTAGAGAGTCCCTATCTGTTAGGCCTTGAGCTGCCCATTTGCACCCATGCCACCCTCCATCCTCAGTGTCCTATAACATGGCGAGTGTCTGATGACAGCACCCAATTCACAACCAGGCATCCATGTGTCAAATGACTCACTGCCATTTTTTTCCAGGTAGACCAGAAGTCTATACCACCCTTAAAACACAATTCTTAGAAGCCTACTTACTCCTTTATTTCACTTCTGACCTGCAGTTCTGAGATGTTGCCTGTGCCACATAGTTTTACAAGCTGTTGAAAACTATACCACTCACCACTTTATATATCACCCTCTTCTTGCCTGAATATAAATAATAAAAAAATAACTTAAAGCACTGGGTTCTTTCTCAAGAACTATCCAATTATTAAAGATCTAGTGCAAAGAGAAATAAATATCCCAGTTTGCTGCAGTTAAGAAGAATTAACCACAAAGAAAAAAAATTTTTTTTTACAGGGACAGAGAGAGAGTCAGAGAGAGGGATAGATAGGGACAGACAGCAGACAGACAGGAACAGAGAGAGGTGAGAAGCATCAATCATTAGTTTTTTGTTGCCGGTACAACACCTTAGTTGTTCATTGATTGCTTTCTCACATGTGCCTTGACCACGGGCCTTCAGCAGACCGGGCAACCCCTTGCTGGAGCCAGCGACCTTGGGTCCAAGCTGACGAGCTTTTGCTCAAGCCAGATGGGTCCGCGCTCAAGCTGGCGAGCTTGGGGTCTTGAACCTGGGTCTTCTGCATCCCAGTCCGACGCTCTATCCACTGTGCCACTGCCTGGTCAGGCACCACAAAGAAATTTAAAACAAAATTAGTCACCTCTGAAGGAAACATTCAGACTCTGGGTTAAGTCCATTTCCAAGTCCTTACACTATAAATGCCAGGGACAGGGAATTTTAAGGAAGAAGCTCTCGGCTCTTGAAGGCTTCCCTCATTCAGGGGTATGATTCCCATCCGCCACAGAGAATTAATGTAGAGGCAAAAGCTCTATCCATTGATTTGTTATTTGTAAAAGCTTTCACTATAGATAGAGCATCTTGAGGTTGTAAGTACTCTATCACCAGAGGAATTCAAGCCGAGGGTGAATGCATCCTCCCCTGGAAGGGAAGAAAGCCTTTGGGGTGCAGGTGAGAAAAGTGGAATGTCGGGAGAAGAGAGAAGCGGAAGGAAGAGGCTGTTTCTAAGGCCAGCCCCCTGCTTGTGCAGGTCTCTAACCTCTTCCCGTGAGCCTCCCAACCCTAACTGCCTCTGCCCCACTCTGATCCTTCCCATTCTCTCAGCCTCCAGGGGAGTTGCTGGGATTTTAGCCGTGAATCCCAGGTCCTTGCCTCAGCACTTTTGCAGAGTAGGGAAGGGGCTATCCAAGAGTGGCCTCAATTTCATTCCTTGTTCAACTCACGGGAAATAGGACTCAGCGGGTTCTATATCCAGTATCAGGACCCCAGGTTCTAGATAGATATCACTGTTCCTAAGCACCTTCAAGAGCTTTCCAAAATCATACAAGGAGACTCACTTCAGAGGAGGGCTAAAAAGTGCTGGGGTCTGTCCATGGCTACCCAGGAATCACTGTCCTCTTCCCTTTATCCCACAGCCCCAGTAAGAGCAAGATCCCTTCTTTTTTGTAGACCTAGAGCTAGGTTGATGAAGGACTTGACCTAGACCCCCCCCCCCCCACACACACACACAACCACTGGGAATTTACAAGCTGAAGAGGTGGGGTAGGAAATCCCCCAGGAAGTCAAGTCTGGTCCTGAAAGTGTTCATGGGTTCTTCCCCACCCTCAGATGGGAGAAAATGAAGGTGTCTGAAGAAAGGGTATGGTGATAATGATAGGAGCTGAGTGGGTGGGTGTGAACAGGGTCTGGAAGAACCCAGAAGTGAGGTTAGAACTAGGATCTCGCTTAGAGAGGGGCCTGGAGCACTGACTCAGCAGCTCAGGGTGTTCCCGGGTGCCCTACCCGACTCCGCCACCCCCAGGGTGCCTTTTGAAGCCAGGAGGGGGCTTTGATCTGGGGTCTGCCAGGTTCTCAGCTGGCCGGGCCAGATGCGCTGGGGGAAGGGCGGAGGAGCCGACCAGCCTCAGGCCTTGCCTTCGCCTGGCTCCCTGTACCCCATCCTGGGCACGGAGACTGTTTCCGGCTGTTGCAAGGGACACCCGAGTGCCCCCCCCCCACAACGCCTTGCAGCTGTTCCCCAGCTGCTCAGCCCCACCCCAAAGACAGCTGGGAGAGAGGCTGGGGGCGGGGAGCGGGCCGCAGCTGCTCGGTTAGGGGCTGGGACGGCGGGGGCGGGGGGCAGCGACATGAAAGAGCTGGGGCCGGTAGGGTGGCGGGGCTCAGGAAACCCCTCGGTGGTGGCCTCCCCGCGGGCCCCCGCACATCTGGGCCACAGGAGCCACCGCTGTCCCCCCACTCCCACCCCCGTCGGTGGGGTTGAGTAGACACGCCCCCAACCCTCAGCTCTTCCCGGAAAGGTGGGAGGGCACCGCCTGGGGTGTGGAAGCCAGTATCTGAGTCGTTAGGAGAGTGAGGCCCATGGGTGCAGAGGTCCCTGAGCGCGCACACCAGTGCAGGGTGTGGAAGCCCCCCCCCCCACCCCTTCCAGCAGGCCGTGTCCTGGGGCAGCTCCAGTTCTTTCTAGGTCTCCTCTACCACTGACCCTTTTGGGAAGTGGTTGACAGCTGCTCCTACAAAGCCAGGGACAGCTGGGTAGCTGGGGACAGCTGGATGGGGTTAGTGTCTCCCTGCTTCCTGGGCTGCCCAGGCACCCCCAGGCCAAGCGCCAGGCAGCTGGTGCTCTGCCTACTGTCTGAGTGTGTAATTGTCCAGGGTAGGCTGTCAGAGCTGAGATCTGGGTGGGGGCGCAAGCCATCCCACCACCACCTGAGTCTTCTTCCATATCCCAATCTGATTGATGTACCTGGAGAAAGGACCCCTCCCATCAGCTAGAACAAAACTAGGCCAAGTGGGAAAAAATGGGCAGCTTTGTGTCTTGGCTCTCAACTCTTGACACAGAAGATGTCCCAGGGTTCCTGACAACTAGAGAAAGGGAGATAGGAACAGATGTGAGTGGAGTTAAATCTCTATCTGTCCACCACCACCTGCCCCCAGGCACCCTCCCACTCTGGGTTGGAGGGGTACTGTGCTCCAGCCACCTGCCCCCTCTCTTTAGCCCTAAACAGGTGCAGGGGAAGAGAAGGGGGCAGGCCAGCTGTTGTCATCCTGCTCCTGATTCTGGCTCTCTGCCAATAGGAAAGGGGGGCAATGAAACAAGGGCCGACCCCCCCCCCCTGAGTCTCCACTGGCACAGGACAGAGCAGAGGAACTTAGCAGGACCAAGACTGGTTTGGTCTGGCCAGCCCAATTGGCCTGACCATATCCTCCAATTTGGGTCCTATTTTCCTGAGAAGAGGGGTGATTAGGGGTTTGTGAGGCTTGGACCCTTGGCACAGGAATTATACACAGCTTGTTCTAGGGTTCCCGGCTGGCGGTGAGGGAGCACACTCAGGCCTTCATTCTGCCCTGGAAGGTACTGTATGGAAAGGTACAGACTGCTTTGCAACATAAGGATGTCTACGCAGTGTTAGGCAACAAACCAGAGATGCTTTTTGAAGAGGTCAGCTCCCTTGCAAAGGATGAAGGCTTTTGGTGTGCCCTATCTTCTCCTTCCACCTTAGGGGGTCCCTGTGACAAACTGGACCCTGGACAGTCCCTCATGGCTGTACTTCTGAAACCCCAGATTCCTGGGATCTCAATGATTTCCAAGTGGGGATCCAGGTATCAGCCCTGTTAATAAGCTCCCATGACATGCTAGAGCAGTGGTTCTTAACCTGGGTTCTATCGAACCCTAGGGATTCGATGAGTCGGTCTCAGGGGTTTGGAGAAGCCTCTGCCTCGGAGGCCAGAATAAAGTAATACCGGCCTGACCAGGAGGTGGCGCAGTGGATGGAGTGTTGGACTGGGATGCGGAGGACCCAGGTTCGAGGCCCCCAGGTTGCCAGCTTGAGCGCGGGCCCATCTGGCTTGAGCAAAAGCTCGCCAGCTTGGACCCAAGGTCCGTGGTCAAGGCACATGTGAGAAAGCAATCAATGAACAACTATGGTGTCGCAACGACAACGAAAAACTAATGATTGATGCTTCTCACCTCTCTCCTTTCCTGTCTGTCTGTCCCTATCTATCCCTCCCTCTGTCCCTGTAAAAAATAAAAATAAATAAAAAAAATACTTAAAGTAATACCGTAATTTGTTGAGTTCATGCACTTTGTTGGTTTTGTTCTTTGAGCAAGGTGGTGCTCATGCACGGCTCATTTTGTGCACCAGTAAAAAAACATATACCTATGTCTTGAATTTGGAAAAAACCCCATATTTTATTTATCACTAAAGAAGGGTTTGGTGAATGCACATATAAAACTGGTGGGTTCGGTACCTCAAAAAAGGTTAAGAACCACTGTGCTAGAGACTTTGAGAAGCTCCGCCAAAGGGGAGAGTTAGGTTGTATTTTTCACTTTACTACCTACCTTACTTCCATGCCTCCCAGAGCCAGAGATTTTCCTGCCTGCTCTCCTTCCATGCTCGAGCCCAAGACACTAAAAGAAGCATGGAACTGAGTGGCCCCACCCTCCCAATGCGGGTGGTAAGGCCCAGTTAGAATAAATTCCAAGGCAGAGTCTTGCTATGCTTCTATGCAGTGCCTAGCACTTGGCATGTACTCAATAAATATTTGTGGACTGAAGGAGGTAAACGTCGCAGTATTCATAGGAAGGTATTTCTCCCTTTGTCCTAGCTAAGAGCATGTTAGAACCTCAGAGATGCCAGGGCCCATGCAGCAAGGGGCTGGGTCTGGGGGACCCACAGCAAGTATTTCCCAAATGAACCCAAGGCAAAGAATATTTGTAGTTAGTGCCTTGTGGGTTGACATTCACAGGCCTGGAAGAAGCTAGGCAAGGACCGAAAGAACCAAGGCAAGGAGGACAGGGTCTTCCATTGCTAGAGGGCCCCTCCCCACACCAAAGCCTGAAGACCTCAGGCCTGAGGGAGTTGGGGGTAAGAGGCGAGGCAGGGAGCGGGACTGCGCCATTATGTTTATTAGAAGGTCGGATTTCGGTGTGTGCTCTAGACAGATTACAGAATAAATACCTGCGCCTTGAGAACAGGAAGTCCACGATTCATACAAAGTGCTCACTACAGGAAGTTGCTGTGTCAAAATCCAGGCAAGGACCCAACTCAGGGCATCCCCTCCTCCCCCCACTGACCTCAACAAGTGCTGTGCTATAGTTTTTTATTTAATTATTTATTATTATTAATATTATTATTTGCTTTTGCTGTGGTCACTATCATTGGCAAAGTTCCTTTTTCCCTTTCCTGGATGTGGGATTCCTGTCTGTAAGATTCCATTCTGAGGCTGAAGGTGCCAAAAGCTGCTTGAGAAGTGGCCTTTGAACTCCATCTGGGAGGATGGTGAGAAGAAGGAAGCAGGAGAAATCATTCTTGGTCTTAAAAAAAATTAAAAAACAAAACCCCCACAATCTATAGGTCATTCCTTACTCAGTCAGTGATCAAACTGCCCAAAAGAAAAACAAGAGGAGAAGCAGGCCAGTGGGCACTGGTCCTTCCTCCACAGGCTGGGTAAGGAGGGGTGTCCCCCAGCCCCCAAGGCTCTAGGGAAGGCTGAGGCTCCTTCCAGCCATGGGGATGGGAAGAAGGAATAGAAGAAAAACAGGAGAGAGAGAGCTCAGCGCCTTGAGGTAGACGCTTTCCAAACTCCTGGGCCACCTGCGGTCCCAGACTAGGCCAGCTCCCACTATCACCTCCGCGTTCAGGAGATTCATAATAAAAAAAAAAAAAAAAAATCAAAAACAAAGTCCCAAACAAAACAAAATCCAAAAGGACAAGATTCAGGGGAATGAAGGAGGAAGGGAGGGAGGACAGAAAGGTAGAAGGGCAGGTCTCTGGATGCATAATTCCCGAGCCACTGGGGGCTGAGGGGGGGAAGATTCCCCAGCACCCCGCCAACCTCGTGGCGTTAGCTCGTCACGTAGTGTTTGGTGGATGGCTGCCCATACACCCTGTAGAAATCCTGGTGGCCAGGCTGCTGGGACGCGTCGAGCCAGTCTCTGACCGCCAGGCCAGGAAGGGACTGGGGGACGGAGGGTGTGGGTGGGAGTGGGTGTGAGTACTCCTGCGAGGGCACTGTCCAGGGGAAATGGCCGGAGCGGGGGTAGGGCTGGTGGCCGCCATGGTTGGCCATGGAAGAACAGTAACAGTTGTCCACAGAACAGACGAGAATCTTGCGGCCGCCATACTGGGGGAGCATGGGCTGCTGGGCGGCGGAGCCATTGGGATACTGCGATGGGGGGAACACAGGACTTGAGTGCACTGGTTGGGCGCCGCCTGGCAGGGCCACCAAGTGCTGCGTGGAGCTGCAGGGCCCCAGGGGCTGCCCTGACTGGCCCTCGCTGCTGGCCGCGCCTGCTGCCCCATATTGGCTGCCCACAGGGCCTGATGACGTCTCTAGGAAACTGGCCTCAGGGAAGGCCATTGAGTGCTTTCGCTTTTCCGCCCCAGAGCTGTTCACGCCACAA
Source organism: Rhynchonycteris naso (assembly GCA_037038555.1). Lineage (NCBI taxonomy): Eukaryota > Metazoa > Chordata > Mammalia > Chiroptera > Emballonuridae > Rhynchonycteris > Rhynchonycteris naso. The sequence continues at coordinate 239,937,384 of CM072999.1, read as the reverse complement.
GGGTACAGGGGGACGCTTTGCAGGAAGGGCACCGGTGTGCTGAAGGGGCCTGTGGAGAGTTTGGGACAAAAGACAACTGAAGTTCACATTCCAAACAACCCAGGCCTCCTCTCCCCTGGGGACCTTTCTCATCTGTAGGACCAAGCACACAACATCATGCATCATCTTGCTCACCACTCCATTAGCAGGGAGATACTATTATTATTTCCACTTTACATCTGAAGAAACTGAGGCTAAGGGAGCTAATATGGCTTGCCCAAAGTCCCACAGCTAGAAGTGGCAAAGCCAGGACATGAAGGAAGGTCTACCTGACTAGACATGCTGCTTCTCAGAGGGAAGGTTCTGGCACCTCCCCCTGCTCAAAGGGCTCTCTCCCTTCCATTGAGGACCCCACCCTCACCTTCTAGCATCTTCCGTAGCTGCTTCTCCTTCTTGGCCACCTCATTCAGGAAGAGCTTGGAGTTCAGGTGGCCAATCTTAGGGGGAGAAAGGCTGCTGCCCGTGCAGGTCTGGGTCCTGGGGGCAGTGGACGGGGCATCTGCTGTGAGGAGGTATCACCAGTGAGCCCGCCCTACCCCCCCCACTGGGGGCCTGGCCCTCCCTGCCCTCCCCAAGATGCCCTCCCCTGAGGGCCAGTGACCATCTGCTCACCTGTCCATTAGGATTTTCACCGACTTGGTGTTCTAGGGAGAGGAAAAAGGTCTAGTCAGTGGACAAGGCAACACGGCAAAGGGGAAAAGATGCCCCCGCCCCAGGGAGGGCCGACCTTCTGATTCTGGCTGGAGTATGGCTGGGTAACAGAGGGATGGTAGTGGTGTCTCCATTTTTAGAAGAATAGCTAACATTTGGGGGAGGGGCGAAGAGGGGGAAAAGGGGTAGAAGGAGACTTTGCATGGGGCATGGGGAGCACAATGCAGTGTGGAGAGGATGGCATATTGATTGGGACACTTAAAATCATGTCAACACAATAAATTAAAAAATTTTTTAAAAAGCTAATATTTATCCAAGTACTTACTATATGGCAGACAACAATGTGATTTTTTTTTTTTAGTATTTAATTTTTTTAAAAAATTATTTTTTTATTTTATTCATTTTAGAGAGGAGACAGAGACAGAGAGAGAGAGAGAGAGAGAGAGAGAGAGAGAGAGAGAGAGAGAGAAAGGGGGGAGGAGCTAGAAGCATCAACTCCCATATGTGCCTTGACCAGACTGGTGCAGGGTTTTGAACTGGTGACCTCAGTGTTCCCAGGTCGACGTTTTATCCACTGCGCCACCACAGGTCAGGCTGTAAGTGATTTTTATAAATCTATCTTTTTAAGTGAGAGGAGGAGAGATAGACAGATTTCCACATGGACCCTGACTGGGATCCACCCCAGAAACCCCCTGTCTGGGGCCAATGCTTGAATCAATCGAGCTGTCCCCAGCACCTGAGTCTGGTGCTTGGACCAATCATGCTACTCTGAGCCCAAGGCTGACCCTCAAACCAAAACCAATCAAGCCAATGACCGTGGAAGGGGAAGAGTTAGAGAAGGGGGAGAGAAGCAGATGGTCACTTCTCATCTGTGTCCTGACTAGGGATCAAACCCAGGACATCCTCAAGCCGGGCTGACACTATTCACTCAGCCAACCAGCCAGGACCTTTATACATCTATCATTTTATACACACAACTACCCTAGGAGGAAGATTCTGCAGGTGCTCAATCCTCTACTGAAATCTTTGAGGCCAGATGTGTTTTGGACTGTGGATTTGGATTTCAGAAGGGAAATATGGTGTCTGTAGTATGTATTACATATCATGCCAATAAGTACCATAATGTTTCCTTCTTTTTTTTAAATTGATTTTAGAAAGTGGGGAAGAGAAGAAAGAAGCAACAATTCATAGTACTTGCTTCTTGTATGTGCCTTAGCCAGGCAAGCCTAGGGTTTTGAACCAGCAACCTCAGTGTTCCAGGTCGAAGCTCTATCCACTGTACCACCACAGGTCAGGTATATCAATGTTTCTGTAGCAAAATGTGTGAACATTTGTACCAACAAGATAAATGAAGACTATAAATTGCCAATATCAGTTCAGGTCAATATTTGCTGTTAAATGAGTTGCCAGAATTTTTTCTTTTCCAAGTGAGAGGAGGGGAGATAGTGAGATAGATTCCCGCATGTGCCCTGACTGGGATCCACCCAGCAACCCCGTATAGGGCCGATGCTTAAGTCAATGAAGCTATTTTTAGTGCCTAAGGCTGCTGCTTAGAACAACCAAGCTATCCTCAGCGCCCAGGGCTGATGCTTGAACTAACAGAGCCACTGGTTGCGGGAGAAGAGAGAGAGAAGGAGGAGGGGGAGAGAAGCAGATGGTCACTTATCTTGTATGCCCTGACCAGGAATCAAATCCAGGATGTCCATATGCTGGGCTGACGCTCTATCCACTGAGCCATCGCCCAGGCCCAATTTTTTTCTTTGAGTTAACAGAGGTTTTTAAAACTTGGAATTGAGGATAAATGGTTGTAGATCTGCACTATCAACCCCATTTTGTAAGTGAGAGAACTGAGGCAGAGGGAACACATATTACTTGCCCGAGGTCACAAAGCTAGAAAGAACAGGAGTGCTCCAGAGGCCTGTCAGCACACTATTGGGGGAACTGGCTGGACAGTAAAGAAACACTCCAGTTAAGGAATGCCCCTGGGTCCCACCAGCTGGTCCTGGGCCCAGCCCACCTTCATGAAGCTGACATCCTCTGTCTTGTCAAACAGCAGCTGCAGGGAGCCCAGCAGCTTCTTGGCCTCCTGCATACGCTCCCCAAGGTGCAGCGCCTGCGCTGCATTCTCGCTGCAGAACTTGGCCTGGGCCTTGTCCAGCACCTCCACGGTCTGCCCCAGGTCCTCATCCAGTAGTTGGTGCAGCTTCTCATACTGCAGCCGCACTTCTTCCTTCAGTTGGCTCACCTTCTCCTACAGGCACAGAGGGAAGAACGGGCGGGCAGGTGAGCACTGGGACCTTTGACTGCCACTTCTGCCTGTCTCAAACCCTGGACGGTGGAGTCTGGAACCCCAGACTCCCAGGCTGTCTAGGGTTCCTCAGGGCAAGATCTGACCTGCTGGTAGCAGAGGGTTTCTGTGCCAGCTCCCCTTGAAACCAGCGGGGCTCATCCACTAACAATTCAGTGAATGACCAAAGGGTTCTGGCACAAAGCTGACCACGCAGTAGGTCCTAGCCCAAGTAAGGAACTAGCCCAAGGCTCTACACCCCAGCCGCTTCCACCCCATACCATGACCTTGGGCTTAACTACCTCCACCAGGCGCTTGTCTGACTCGAGTTTGTACAGCTGGTCCTCAATGTCCTGCTCTCGCTCCTCCAGCCGGTCCTGCTGCTTCATCAGCATCTTCTGCAGGGACAGTTGAGGCAGGGGCATCAGAGGGGGCTGCAGCTCTACCCCTTACCCAGGACGGGTGAGCTCCAACCTTCCCCTATAGAATACACTCATTCTGTAGAGCTTTTGACCCAGATGACCGAAAATTTCTGCCATGCAGCCTCTTCTGGCCCTCATGCAACCCCAGGGGCATGGTTAGTGACAGCCGTCTGCCCAGCCTGTTCACAGGAACAGAAAGCCTAGAATAGCTTCTCACACATATCTAAACCATGAGCTTTCTGAGGGCAGGGTCAGGCCAGCCTCTGTTCTAAGCACCCCCGTCTCCCACACCCCAACCTCAAATGAATCTAATCATCTCAATACTGCTATGAGATAAATACTATTATTATTCTCATTTCAGGGAAGAGGAAACCAGAGAGGTTAAGTAATATATCCAAAGTGCACGGCTAGTAAGTGGCAGAGCTATGGTATAGACCTAGGCCAGTGATGGGCAATCTTTTGAGCTTGGTGTGTCAAAATTTGCCATAAAACCGAGCATAACTCAGGTGATGTGTCACTTCGAGAAAAACGGCCTAACCGGAAGTCCCAGAACTAGACACTGTGCTGGAGTTCTGTTATTTTGGCCTACAGACCTCCGGCGAAGAGTGTCTACACTACAGCAAATGTTTTATCCTTGGCTACTGCAGCTGGCCGTGCAGAAGCTGAGGATGAAACATCCTTCTCGGTATGCAGCCCCACACTTCTCTGGTGTGCGGCCGCATGTCATCAAAAATGGCTACACGTGTCAGTGCTGACACACGTGTCAGAGGTTCGCCATCGCGGACCTAGGTGATCTGGCAATAGGGTCTGTTCTTATCCAAGTCAAGCTCTCTCTGGGATCCCTATCTTAGAGATGAGTACCCTAGGATGCAGAGGGTCATATAACCATACACTGAGGAGCCAGCCCCCCACCCCTGTTCCTGATGCTGACAGCTATGCATCTGAAGTCCTTGCTAGCTCCCTCAGCCTCTCACATGGATGCAGGTGAAAAGGAAACTCTGGTTCTAAGACCTGAGGCCCGTCAAGCAGAAGGTGCTGAACCAAGCTGCTCATCTGAGTCCTTAGCCTCCTGTCTCGATAACCCCTCTGCTCCCAGCCCTGCGGTCTCGGCTGCTCGGTCCATCCTGTCAGCCCCCCTCCCCAGACACACCTCTTCAAGCACGGTCTTACCTCTGCTCAAGAACCCTCAATGACTCACTCCTTCTAAACATTTTAGCATGGCAACAAAGCTGTCTTAAGGCCTTAGCATAGACTGTTCCCAACACTGTGCATATCTCAATTCCCTGAACCTCGCTGATGGTTTTCTGCAGGCCACAGTGCCTCTTCCTGCTCCCTGTCTGTCCTCAATTCAAGGTCCCACTCCTCTAGGAAACTTATCATGGCCGCTGCTCAGACTGTGGGGTCCCTCCCTATCCTGGCTAGGCAGCTCATCTCTCCTGTCCTGCCTTCCCTTTAGAGCTGCACTGTCCAATACAATAACCGCTAGTTACATGTAACTATTTAAATTTAATTTAAAAGTAGTTAAATCAGCCTGACCTGTGGTGGCGCAGTGGATAAAGCGTCGACCTGGAAACACTGAGGTCGCCAGTTCAAAACCCTGCACTGGTCTGGTCAAGGCACATATGGGAGTTGATGCTTCTAGTTCCTCCCCCCTTTCTCTCTCTCTCTCTCTCTCTCTCTCTCTCACTCTCTCTCTCTCTCTCTCTGCGTGTGTGTGTGTGGTGTGTCTCCTCTCTAAAATAAATAAATAAAAAGAAATAAAAAAGAAAATTAAAAAAAAAAAAGTTAAATCAGGCCTGACCAGTGGTAGAGCAGTGGATAGAGCTCAACCTGGGATGCTGGGGTCCCAGGTTTGAAACCCTGAGGTCGTTGGCTTGAGCAAGGGATCACTGGCTTGGCTGGAGCCCCCCAGTCAAAGCACATATGAGAGAGCAATCAATGAACAACTAAGGTGCCTCAACTACGAGTTGATGCTTCTCATCTCTCCATCTCTCTCCCTTCCTGTCTCTATCTCTCTAAAAAAAAAAAAAAGTTAAAATTAAACATCCGTTCTTCAGTTGCACCAGCCTCAGTTTAAATGTTCAATAGCTGGCCTGGCCTGCAGTGGCGCAGTGGATAAAGCATCAACCTGGAACACTGAGATCACCAGTTTGAAACCCTGGGTTTGTGTGATTAAAGTACATATGGGAGTTGATGCTTCCTGCTCCTCCTCCCTTCTCTTTCTCTCTCCCCTCTCTAAAATGAAAATAAATAAATGCGCAATAGCCACATGTAGCTACTGCCTAATGTATTGAACGTTAAAGATAAAAACATGCCATCATCCCAGAGAGAGCTACAGGATGCATTATTCTGTATTTTGTCTCATAAACCATGGTTTGCTCTCCCTACAAAACTCAAGACCTCTTGAAAACAGGACTTTGCTATCTTTTCCCACCTCCCTTCTGAGCCAGGCCACACAGAGGCCCCAGCATCCTATGAATGCATAACATGTTCACTGAATAAACCTATGGATTTTACACATAAAGTAAGGTTTGCACAGCAAAACGCACTGGGCCTAGCTCACAAACTGTCTGCTCAACAAGGAATAATTCTTTTTCCTCCTCTGTGTGGGCCAAGGTGTGACCACAAGTCTGACCCCATGACTCCAACCCCCACTCACACCCAGCTGGCTTTCCAAGCCCTCACCAATCTCTTTCTCACTCCTCCAACCCATTATACAAGAGAAAAACAAGGCCAGTGACGGGTTCAGTGACCCCTTATTGTGCTGGTGGCTAAACAAACAAACAAACAAACGACCCTGAGGAAAGTAGGAGGTGGGGGTGAAGCTCCCAGCTAAACTGGGGGAGCCTGGGGCAGGCATCCTACTTAATAACTTGACCTTTCAATGACCCAGGGCAGAACCCCTAAGAATCAGTCCCAGAAAACCTGGCCCCGCCCCCAGGAGGCTCCCACCCCAGCCCAGCATGCACAGGGATCTGTTGCCAATCTGAGAGTCAGCACCTGTTTAGAAACACTGCTGGGTGGAGGGCAGGAATAGAGGGAGGTAGTCCTGGTTCCTCCCTGCTGTGAAGCGACCCACAGTTGTTTGGGGAGGGCAGTGCCTCGCATGTTGTCCAGACACATGCACACAACGGCACAGATGCAAGCACAGGCTGCCACCGGGCCGTGGGGATACCTCCCGCAGGTGCCAGACACAGCTGCACAGATAGATACTTGCATCCAACTCCCTGCAGGGTGAAGGCTGAACCTCCCGAGGGCTCAGACAATTGAGGGAGGCCTGCCATAAGGCAAGGCAGCCAGGACACCCTTTTAGGAATATGCCTTTTTACCTTTTTACCTCCCCTGTAACAACTGGCACACTCAGGAGGACAGCGCTCCCCCCCACCCGCCCGCCACGCATTTCGGACTCCAGGCTTCCCAATGCCCCAGATACCTGCAAGTCCAGGTCCCATGCATCTCCCTACACCTAGGCACCATGGACTCCCTGCTCAAACCCACAGTATCCAACTAGGGGTGCACCTGCGGCTGAGTCTCAACTGAAGGGCAGAAGAGGGCAGCCCCAGGTAGGTTCCCAGCCCAGTTTCCCTCAGAGGGTAGGAATGGGAGGGGGGGCTCTCTACTCTACACCAGAGGGAGGCCCCGCCCTTGTTCCTCTCAAACCACTTCAAGAATTCATTGCTGACCCCCCTCATGGCCAAGCAAAGGGACGAACCTCCTGTCCAGCCCCTTCCTTCTTTTGGCCTTCTCCCAGGGCCCTTCCTGGTGGCACTTCTACTCTGGGGCCCTGCCATGTCCTTCCTCAACTTCACCAAGCCCAGGTGCCAGTTCCTGCCTGCCTACAGCCCTGAGGTGGGAGCCCAGACCAGGCCTAGCAAACAGTGTCACGCTCCATAGTGGGTGGCGGGGTTTTTCACTTCTCCCCCAGCTCAGAGGCGCTTGGGCTCCGTCTCTGCTGAGGGTAGGGGCGGGGGCCCACGCTGGCCAGCTAACCCTTGCAGGGATTGCCCTCCCTGAGGCCAAGTGATCTTAATCCTGCCAGACAACACCTGGAGGAAGCAGGGGTTGAGGGGACCACTGCCACCTCAGGCACTGAAAAATTGGGGGGACGAAAGGAAATATCCACTCGCTTCTCCTTCATTACCTCTCAGCCCAGCTACACCAAGTGACCCTCCATCAGGCCACAGAGAAGCTGGAAGACGGGAGCAGAGGTAGCAAGGCCTGGACCCCTCTCCACTCCCAGCAGCCTCCTTTCCATCCCAGCCCCCAGGGAACTGCTGAGAGCTGCGGCCCCACTTCCTACCTTGATTCAGAGCTAGAGCTCTCAATGTCAGGTGGGGGGCTCTTTAGAAGCTGCTCCCAGCCCACAGTAAGTCACCTGGACTGGGCATACCTCAAGTGCACTGGAGCCGAGCTGAGCCAAGTGGGGAACCACGGGCTAGATGGGGAGCACTGAGGGCCCAGGCCTCCAGCAGAAGGAGGGGCAATGTTAGGCCCAGATGACACCTGCTCACTCCTGTCCCTTAGAACCTAAGGCCTTCCAAGGTCTGCTCCTGGGGCTGGGAGGGCAAAAGCATCAAGAAGGCTCGGGGAGGGGGTGGAGAAAGGGGCACTTCATTCCCCTTTCTCCAAGGTCCCAGAACAAGCTTCTTCTCACACCTGTCACCAGTATTCTAGACTGTGACGCCCCTCCCAACCAGAGAAAAGGAAATTCTAAGCCCCTTGCATTCCTGCCCTGGGAAAGCCTCACGTCCCTCTAGAGCCTGACTGGCCAGGCTCAGCTGGCATTTCTGACGCCAGACTGGACTGGGCAGACAGGTGAGGCCATGGGGACTCAAGGCTGTATAAAAGTTAATAAATAATAATAAAACCCACAAGTCAACCTTGAAAAGCAGCAAGGTTAAGAGGGAACAGGGCCTCAGGAGCCAGGCCAGAGGCAGGCCCCAGGTTCTCAGACAAGGCCAGGGCGGATCCAGCAGTGCCCGTGGTGGGAGAGTCGGGAGGCAGGAAGACGGCTCCAAGCTACTCAGACCCCTGCCCAGATGACTCTCATGCCAGCTCCAGCTCTGGCTGCATTCCCTGCTCCAGAGCTACGCTCTCCTAACCTTCTCCCCAGCTGCCAAGCCCACCCCCCACTCTCCCACTCAAGACCTCATCCCAAGAATAGTCAGCCTTCCCTCCCCGGGCCACTGCACTCCTGCACTGTCTCAGAGCAGCTTGGGCCTGCCCTACATGCCCCGGGCTACCTTGTGAACCCCTCGGCTAGGGCAAACTCAGGCCCAGAAAGAAGAGGTTACAAGGCAGGAAGAGCCAGGGCAAGGAGAGAGGCAAGTCCCGCAGACCCCAGAGAGGGTTTCCCAGCTGCAGCATCAAATTAGCTTTTGCCTTGCAGAGAGCAGCGCTCTGGGGCAGCAGAACAAAGAGGCAGGAGAGAAAGCCCCCCTTTGTCTGGGTGTGAATGCCAGGCCAGTTGGGGAGGAAGGCTTCCCAGAGCCAGGGATGCGGCTGGCCGAGCAGGCCTGCCCACTCAATCCAGGGCAGGGCCTCAGCTGGGCTCACCGGCTTCCTGTGCCCACTGGCCTGCCCCCAACACAGCCTCACAGGGTCCATGCAGGCTGCCACCTCCGATACTGCCATAGGCAGCACGCTCACCCAAGGTGAATACCATCTTCCCCAGCCCGCCCCAATTCCTACCCCTCTAGGTGACAAAGTTGCACAAGACTCCCAACGGCCAACCACAGCCCCAGCAGGCAGGCAGGCACAACAGCACCGCCATGCCCTCGCCACGCACGCACACTGAAACTTCACCTCACAGGTGTGCAGCACGCTTGCTCTCTCACCAACACAGATGCACATCTTTCTGACCTCACACCACATGTACATAATTAGACAACTACATAACTCAGTCACTCACATTATACCCTCTCAGAGACACAAAATATTCATCACATGAGAGCTACACAACCAGACGTGTCAGCTACAGACACACCTGCAGTCCGACAACGTGGACGCACAGCCGCCCAGAGCTGCGGGAGGCTGAGGAATCAATAGGGCGTGCATGACAGGCACCCAGCTGGGCTGCGTCAGCACTATCTGGGTAGGAGGTGCGCAGGGTGCCTCTGCCTGAGGCCGCAGCCTGGGGCCCGGCCCGTGGAGGAAGGCCACACCAGGCTCCCTTCTGTGCAAACTCAGGACAGTCAAGGAAGGGGCAGTTAAAATAGCCTCCCACCCTGAATACACACAACCCCGCCACGCCAGCTCCCACCCTGCCACGGGAGTACAGCTCCGCACTGTCTGAGGGGACTCACCCAGGGCAGCCCTTGCTCCTCCGGCCTACCTGACACAGACACAGGGAGTAGAAACCCAGGATCCCCCTCCAGGGTCCCATGCAAGTCTTCCACCCAGGGACAGTGTGAGCAGCAGGGTAACTTCACCCCCTGCAGCTGCAAACCCCCAAATGGCCCAACCAGAGGATGCCCTCCTCAAAGAACATCTCAACTCTAAATCTCCGAGAATGCAAGGGACATTTCCAGCCTTGATCTGGGGTCCTAGGAATAACAGAGGCACAACTATGACTTGAAAACAGACACACACACCCTGCATAGCCCCTTCACACACATAACGAGGCCTTCTCTTGAGTCACCTTTCCATGGTGAGGCGCTCCCAGCTCACAACAGTCCTCTGCTGCTCGGATGAACCCCTAAACCCAGGGGCTGGAAGAGAGTTTGGACACCGAGGGCTGACAGGTCTGAGCCCACCTACATGTCCTAATCTTAAGTCCTTAGTGTCTATAGCCCCAACAGAAAACATATTTAGCGTCTGGACATGTCATCTTCACACTGGCTTCCCAAGGGCAGATTGGGGCCACAGACTTCACAGGCCTGACAGCGAGACCCCCCAGCATGTGCTCCACACACAATGAATGGAGGTCCTGCTTGCCTTTCTGCTAGGCCCCTATTCCAGGCCACTGGCCCATGCATCTGTGAGTGCTTTTGAGTAAGTGAGTAGGGGCCACCAGGGAGAGGTGGATCAGGTTTTTCTATTTCTGGCCAAAAGGGCATTTCAGCAGCCCCTCTCCTCCCGGCAGGACAGAATAGGAAGCACAAGATACCGAGCTTCATTTTAAGTCAGTGGTTCTTAACCTTTTTTGAGGTACCGAACCCACCAGTTTCATATGCGCATTCACCGAACACTTCTTTAGTGATAAATAAAATATGAATTTTTTTTTTCCAAACTCAAGACATAGGTATATGTTTTTTTACTGGTGCACAAAATGAGCCGTGCATGAACATCACCTTGCTCAAAGAACAAAACCAACAAAGTGCATGAACTCACAACAAATTACGATATTACTTTATTCTGGCCTCCACGGCAGAGGCTTCTCCGAACCCCTGAAACCGACTCATCGAACTCCTAGGGTTCAATAGAACCCAGGTTAAGAACTACTGTTCTAAGGCCTGTGCCAGGTCTCCTGTATCGGAGAATTCTGTTGCCCTCAACTATACTACCTTTAGGACAGATTCCCAAGGGAAAAAGAGGCCCAGGAAAAGGCGCCTCCCATTGGCTAGCCCAGAGAGAATGGACAGCAAAATGGGTTCTTCCATTCAGGCTCCCCAAAGCTCACCTCTTCCTCTGGGTGGGAACCCCCTTTCTCCACACTCAGTAAGTCCAAATCATACTGAGTGGTGCTGGGCCAAAGAAGGGTTTCCAACCCCAGTACCCTGGGGCACCAGAGAGAATCCTGAGGGCCTATAATGAGGGAGCTGGAGGGGGATGAGACTCAAGTTAGGGGGCACAGATGCTGAGCAAACAGAATTGCACATCTGGCCCTGATGCAACTCACTACTTGTGAGCCTGCCCACGCCAGGAACAGGAGAAACGTGTAAACACACACACACACACACATGTACATAGGCACGCAGCTGCTGACAAAGTTCAGGGCCTGCTCCCACCTAGTTCTTCCCACGAGCCAAGGATGAAGGACCTGCTGGTGGGAACCCCAGGGTACACTCTGCATGTACCCCTCCCACATCCCAACTACACAACCTGGAGACAAGTGCACTGGAGCTCAAGGCAGACAGTCTCAAAAACACTCGCAAACACAGACACACATCTAAAGATACCCTCCTCCTACCAAGTTAAGTACAATTATGTTTTCTCCTCCACCCAAATGAAAGACAGCCCTAGCACTCAGACACAGCTGAGCAAAACCTGGAGTGTGAGTACACATACACTCATCACCCTGGGTGCTGCCCCTCCTCTGTTCCTTCCAGCCACATCCCGGTCTTTCCCTTCCTCTCGCTTCCCACTGCCAATCCCAGGACTGAGAACTGGACGGCCCTTTTCTTCTACCTCTGCCCTTTCCCAGCCTCCTCCCCCAAGCCCTTCCAGCTTTATTAATAGCAGCAGCTTCCCAATACAGGGGGAAGTCTGGGCTCTGTCTGCCCTGGGGCTCATCTGCTTCCCTTAGGCTTCTGCCTGTTCTAACCCTAGTGGGGAAGGAGGGGGAAATGGCTTCTCTCTCCACCCCCAACACTTCCTTTAAGAAACCAGAGGCCCTGTCCTGGCACAAAAACCCAGACCTAGCCCATTGGATTGGAAACTAATTATACAGCAAATTTTATTTGCTGTCCCTGCCCTCAGACTGTGGCAGCCCTCCTGCCTTTTGTTAGTTGTCTGTGTACGTTTTTTAATTGCTAAATAGTGACTCATTCTGACTGTCCCTCCAAAGGAAACAGCCCCCCATCCCTACTCACTGCTTCCTCATACCCAAGCTCCCCAATGGCCTTCACTAGCCTCCAGGGGCCCCCACCCAGAAACACTCCCAGTCCTACCAAAGCCCAACCTCACCCCCAGGCCCAAGCTGGGGCTTCTGAAATGGCTCAGACAGTCTCAGGCCAAACCCCTTCCTTCTGGTATGACTCAAGCCTGAAAGCCAGGGGACCAGGGAGGGACCTAAGAGGAGCCCCCCTCCACAGAAGGGGACGGAAGTATTGCCTCAGTCCAGCTCCAAACCCAGGCCCAGAGGCCTGAGGGGGACGGCGGTTTTGACATTGGCCGCTGCTACAGGGTGTATACAATGGGAGGGGATGTGGTTCCGTAATCACTCAGCCGGCAGCCCAGGGGAGCCAGCTGCCTGAAACCAGATTGTAAGGCAGCTCAACCTTAAACCCACAGGATTCTTTTTCGGTCTTCTACTTCCCCTCCCCAAGTGTGGGAGGGCTGTGATAGAGGGCTGGGCTGGGAGCAAAGGGCTCAGGGTGATGAAGACACATACTTTAAGGTTTGTTCATGTAGGCGCATTGGACACACACACACACACAGAGCAGTGATTCTCACACATGTAGAGTAGGCTATCTGGAATAACCGAAACAGTTGAGACACTGTCCGGTGATACTGCTGGCTGTCCAGACCTTCCTTGTCCACATAGATACCCGGAGTTCTCTCCCTCCGGAAGCTCCCATCACCTCCCAATGTGCTTCCAGTAGGGCTTGAAACTAACATGGCTGCTTTTGTTTACTTCCTCATTGGTATGCCAACATCATGGATCATGTCAGCCACAGCAGCGGCACCAGGACACTCATTACATAAACAGCAGCTGGAGAAGCAGAACCTGGGTCACTGCCTTGGTGACTTCCCGTAGGGCCTACAGAAACAAGGCTGGGGGAGGGAGCTGTGCGAAAAACGGAAAAGCAACACCCAAACTGTAGCCCTGACAGCCCCACACCTCAGTTCTATAAATGACTCACATCATGGGCTCTCTGAGCACAGGTGCAGGAATGTATTAAGTAGCCATGCAGGGCCCTTCTTCCCAGAACCTTGCCTCTAAACTTTCAGAGTATTAGAGTTTGGAAGGGAGCCTCTGGCCTGATGTCACAGGATTCAGCCTGTCCGAATGGGTCGTCCCCAAGCGGTAGGGAGTGTATAAGTGAGTATGTGTCTGTGTGTGTATAGGGTACTTGCCCGGATCTCATTCCTCCGGATCTCTACGTCGCACACCGAGTGTCCCTGATGCGCACCGCTGTAGTAGCAGCAGTACTGGCACACGGCCACCTGCTCGGCCTCGCAGTGGTAGAGACGGTAGGCGTTGTGCTGCGGGCAGCTCCAGGCCCGCACGTCGTCCGCCTCCACCAGGAGGTGCCCGCGGGCGGTGGAGGGCTGCTGCAGGTGCGTCTGCACGTGGGACTGGCAGCAGGGCGCCTCGCAGCGCAGGCAGACCTTCTGTGCCGGCAGCGGGGGGCCGCGGCGACAGAACACGCAGTGCAGCGCTGTGGGCGGCTTCTCCACGTGCAGAGCGTTGAACTTCTCCACGATGTTGGTGAGCTTCAGATTCTTCTCCAGGCCCGGCTTCTGGTTGTAGGCCTGGTTGCACTCCGGGCAGCGCACTAGGCCACTGTCCTTAGCCCACGCCTCGCCGATGCATCCCCGGCAGAAGTTGTGTTTGCATGGCAACTGCACCGGCTCTACGAAGACATGCAGGCAGATGGGGCAGATGAGTTCCTCCTCGAAACAGTTCTTCCAATTCTCCGCCATGGCGGCTGTGGGCAGGGGGTTCGGGCAGGCCTTCCCAACTCCCCAGCCCTGGGGGTCTGGCGGGTACAGCTGTAGGCACACCGAGCCCCGAGCTCCGGCCCCAGGAGGCCCGTACAGTCGCTCAGTCACCAGCGCCTTCCGCGCGCCCGCCCCCCAGAGGGAGCCTCGGTCCTCACGCCGCGCGCGCAGCCAGTTGCGTCTCCTCCTCCCCCCGAGCGCCTAGCGGGAGGTGGCGGACTGCGCCAGGGCCGCAGCCGGGGCACCAGCCCTGGAGGGGAGCGCCGGAGTCCAAATTCCATATAAAAGGCCGCCTCCCCGTCGGCGCGGCTAGGGCAGCAACGGCCCAAGGCCTGCGTTTGGCCCCGCGGCTGACATTGGGGCGCGCCCTACGGCGGACAGAGACCGGGAACCGCACACTTCCTCTAGCGACGACGGCGGCGGCAATGGTGGCCCCCGCCCGGCTCGCCGGCGCTGCACCTCCCTTAGCTCGTCCAGGGTCCGAGGGCCGGGGAAACAAGTGCGGCCGCGCGAAGGCTGCTAGATCCGGACCCGGCGGGCGAGGCGAGCTGGCGGTCCCCGGACGGTGGCGCGGGCGCCCCCCGGCTTGCCGGCCGTCTGCGGGTGCGGGCTGCAGGGCGCAGGCGGGCGGACTCCGGAGCGCTGCGTGCGCGCAGGGGCAGTCATTCAGATGAAATTCCAGTCCCCGGCCAGAGACACCAGCCCGCCTCTGCCTTCCTCCTCCCTTCACAAATAGAAACGGAAGGGGGAGGGAGAGAAGTGGGGAAAAAAAGCCAACCAGAAAGGGAGGGAGAAGCCCCGGCGGTGCTCCGGCCTGACCTCCTAAGTCGCTACTTCAGCGCTCCCCCGAGGCCCGGCGCCGGGCGCCCCCGCCGCGGAAAGACCCCGCTCTACGTCTCCGCGCTGGGCGGGCGCCTCGGCTCTGCCGAGGAAAACAAGGATTGATCAAACTAGAAAGGAATTTTTCTCAACTGCTAATGAACAGGAGGCTAGGCTCCCGGCCCTCCCCTCCCCCCGGCCCGGCCCTCCCCCTTCGCCACCCCAGCTCCCTCCCACCCCCACTTTTCTTTTCTTCTCGGCCTCTGCTCTGGCCTGGAAGGCTCCGGGCTGCGGTCGGAGCCAGCGCGCGGCGGCGGGGCCGGGCCGAGCCAGCCGGGCCGGGATGTCTCCTTCAGCGCCCAGCCATCTTGGGCTCCTGCGGCCGCGGTGGTGGCGGCGGCCGGGGGTCCGGGCGCGCTCGCTCGAGGGTCCTGCAGCGTTCTTTTTATCTTTCTCTTTCTTTTAAGGGGAGAGCTGGCGGCCTCCCTCAAATTAGGGGAGAGAGAGGAGAAAATGCCAAGTCCCGATTTCTCTCCACCTCTGCTCCACCCACCCCGGTCCTTTCCAAAAAATAAAAAAAGATTAGAATTGGAAGAAGTCGGCAGAAAGGCGAGCGCCGGCGGCCCACGGTTGCTGCCCAGGCGACGCGTCCGGGGCGGGCCCGCGCCAGTCGCTCCGTCCGTGGGTTCGTTTGTCCGCCCGCAGCTTCTCAACTGAGGGGAGGGCACTCCGGGCAGGGTCTTCGCAGCGGCTGTCGCTTCAGAGCTTTATCCTCAGATCAAAAAAAAAAAAAAAAGAGGAAGAAAAAAAAAAGAACCCAACACTCTCATCACAGCCACCTTCAGCCATCTTGCGCGTATTATTATTTTAGCAATAATTTGTTTAATAAAAATAGCTGAGTCTCTATTCCCCTCCCCCGCATCCTGGGCTTTCCACCCCCTCTTAATAATGATCTCGATAATAAAAATGATCTGGGGGCCGGGCAGTCCGCGGCTGCGTTTTCCTGCCTCGGCTCGCTCGGGCTCCGTCTCTCCTTCCCCCAGAAAGGGGGCGCGGTGAACGGACTCGCCGCTGGGGCTGGGGACGGGGAGCGTCCCTGTTGCCCGCCAGTTGGCCTCCTCCGTTGGGAAGGAAGGGAGCCTAGGCTGCTACCGCGCTGTTGCGAGGAGGGCGGGCGAGGGAGGGGCCCTGGCTCGCGGGACCCACTAGAGGGGCGCCCAGGGGTCCCGGATCTTCCCCCCAAGGCCCGGCCTCAGAGTCCGCTGGATAGGGGGTCGGGGGGGCGGATACAATGGGCTCCCCTGAGCAAAGTGCGGCCGGCAGGGTGGGGACGCAGGCGGGCAGGGGGCTGCGGTGAGCTGGACTCCTGAGCTGGGGCGGAGAGAGGCGGAGGATGGTGTTTCTACATCACCGCCGGTCCCGCTACTCGGGAAGGGGGCGGGGAGACGGAGAGGGAAGGTGAGGAGAAAGCGGCAGCGCAACCGCGGCGCCTTTAATCAGCACCCGCTGGTTCGGCCCACCCGGCACTGGAGACATAAATGGACAGGGGAGGGGAGGCGGAGGCGGGGCGTTTTGTCCGGAAGTGCTGTTACAGCTGCAAAGGCGTCCGGCTCCTCCCCTTTTCCCTGTTTGGAGTTGGGGCTATTTGGGAGGTTGCTCCTGCTATTGGGACCCAAGCTTAGGCCCCGCCTCTTTAAGGCGGGGCAAAACAGAAATTCTCACGTGACTTGTACTAACTTGGGTACATTAAACATTTTTTTTGGGGGGGGTGCATTAAACATTGGCATGGGAGGAGCGTTCAGCGCTTCTTAAAAGGGCGATGGTGCCTCTGTATAGTGGGACCACATCTTCCTAGGCTTCTTCACTCATAGCTCATTTTACCTGAGAGGGAAAGGAGAACCTTTAGCTCAGCTGTCTGATGGAACTGAACAGGGAATTGCAGAGGTTCACTGTGGGGCAAACAATTTTAGCAAGGTAGAAATTATTATCTCTCTAATAGTAATTAAAAAATGGAGGCTTAAAGAACTGAAGTAATCTACTGGAGGTTGATCAGTCAGTCAACAAATATTTAACAAAAGCCTTTATGTGCCAGGCATTTTTCTAGGCCCTGGGTGTTCCTTGGAGAACATGTACAAAAAATTCTTTTTAAAGTAATATGTTGAATAATTTCTGTGATAGGGGCTCATAAAAGGCTCTCCAAAAAAGTGACATTTGAACTGAAACCTACATATTCAGGAGTTAGGCAAGTGATAACCTGGGGGAAGAGTGCTTTAGTCAAAGGAAAAACAAATGCAAAAGCAATAGATTAGGCATATTCCAAGGCAGAAGGAAGGAAGCCTGTGGTGAGGGAGAAGACAGGTAGGGGCTAGAACACACAGGTCCTTCCTCCTAAATCATGCATGGTAAGGAGTTTGGACTTGAAATTGGTTGTGAGAAACTGTCAGATTTGGGATATATTTTGGAAGTACAGTAGAGCCAACAGGACTAGTTAAGGATTAGATATGGGGTAGAGAGAAATTTCAACACCCAATAATGAAAACAAAACAAAGCAAAATGAACACACAATAATAATGGGGTAGGAATGGGATCAAGATGTGCTTATCACTGTATATAGTATATCCTTCTGAATTTTAAAAACATTCTTGGTATATATATATATTAAAAGCATATGTGAGATATGTAAGTGTGTATGTGTGTGTATTCCCCCCAAAATGTTTTAAAATAATTCCTAGGATTCCTAGGATTTAGCTTCAACAAGAGGCTGAATAGTGGTGCCATTTACCAAGAAGGAAAGAATTAAAGAGGGTTAGGTAGGTTTGGGTGGGAAGATTTTTAGTGGGGCGGTCTAAGTGAAGTTGAAATTGGCTCAGGTCTCCCAATGGAAATGCAGAGGAGGCAAAGGTACATACAGACTCAGGTGGTAGGTTTGTGCTGGAGATTCTGGATTTCTTTCTTTCTTTAGATTATAGGTTTCAAAATCATCAGCGATTACATTCTAAATGGCCGACCAAATTCAAATCCAGTTTAGTATGACCTGTGGGTTGCTGACCCCACCATGAAACCAGAAGGAATCTCTGCTCTAGAACCTCCATCTCCTTCTTTCTGCAATGTGGGGGCTAATGTGGGTCCTTCAAGGACAGAGCTGTCTTTAGCACTTTGCATCCCCTCACATGCTGAACAAATGACAGGTGAATGCATGCATGCATGTCTGAATGAACAAAAGGGGAAAATGGTTTTCAAGACTGAGTCCTTAATTCTATACTCTATTTTATTTTTATTTTATTCATTTTAGAGAGGAGACACAGAGTGAGAGAGAGAGAGAGATAGAGAGAGAGAGAAAGGGAGAGAGAAAGGGGGGAGGAGCTAGAAGCATCAACTCCCATATGTGCCTTGACCAGACCAGTGCAGGGTATTGAACTGGCGACCTCAGTGTTCCCAGGTCGATGCTTTATCCACTGCGCCACCACAGGTCAGGCTTTAATTCTATACTCTAAAGATGGTGCAGAGAAACAACAAGATCTAGCTTGGAACATAGTGAGTGTCCTTTTGTGGGCTTCTCACCAATGACCTCTAGGATAATAAATCTAAAGGATTCTTCTCATTTCTCACCTTTCTAGACTGCTCCCCTTGATTTCTAAAATAGACTTCTCTAATTTTCGTCTCAAAAATGCCAGTGATTCTCAGAATTCTACCCTCCATTTTCTCCTTTCACTAATATTTGGTGCTCTCTGGGGTATCTCATTTACTCCTAGGCTTTATTATTGTCTATATACTGATGACTCCCCAGGCAGTATCTCTAGCCCAGATCCTCAGTGTCCATGTAGCCAACTATGCTCTCCACTCAGGTGTCCGACAGGCACCTTGAATTCAATGTACTGGAAACTAAACTCTTCATCCTTTTCACATTCCAGCCTGTTCCCCCTCCACTTGATCCCCATCTCAGTGGACATGTCAGCCACTTAGTTACTAAACTAAGGATTAGGGAGGCCACCTTGACATGTTCTTCTCACCTCTCTTTTCATTCAATGTCTTCAGGCCCTGTAGATCTTACTCTTTTTTTTTTTTTTTTTTACAGGAATAGAGAGAGAGTCAGAGAGAGGGATAGATAGGGACAGACAGACAGGAACGGAGAGAGATGAGAAGCATCAATCATTAGTCTTTCATTGCCGTTGCGACACCTTAGTTGTTCATTGATTGCTTTCTCACATGTGCCTTGACCGCGGGTCTTCAGCAGACCTAGCCACCCCTTGCTGAAGCCAGCGACCTCTGGTCCAAGCTGGCGAGCTTTTGCTCAAGCCAGATGGGCCTGCGCTCAAGCTGGTGAGCTTGGGGTTTCGAACCTGGGTCTTCCGCATCCCAGTCCGCTCTATCCACTGTGCCACCGCCTGGTCAGGCTAGATCTTACTCTTAAATATATTTCTGATAATTTGTGTTCTTACCATCTTCACTTGAAGGTACAACAAACACCCGAAACTCAACATATCCAAAATTATACTAATTTCTGCTCCCCCTAAATCTGTTCCTGTACAATCTTCTGCTTCTCAGTGAACACTCATAGCCAATCTTTCAGCCAATCTTCACTACTTAATGTTTCTTATTTTATTATAATCTCTAGCCTAGATGATTTCAGTAGGTCCTAACTAGTTTTTCTGCTTCTGCCCTTACCTCCTGAAGTCAATTCTCAACAGAAAAGCTAGAGTCATTCTTTTAAAATACAAGTCAGATTATGTAAAACTCTCTGCTCAAAATCTTCCAATGGCTTCCCACTTCAACTAGAATAAAAATCAAAGGTTTATAATCACGGTCAAGGTCCTACACAATCCAGCTTCTGTATAAGCAATCTCCTATTATCCCCCTTCTCTCATTCTTTCCCAGCCTCATTGGCTTCCCTGTTGTTCCTCAGATATTCCTGGTGTGTCTCCCCTACCGCACAGGGTCTTTATAGTCGCTCTTAGCTTTGCCTGGACCATTCTTTCCCCAGATATTCCTACTGCACACTTCTTTGTCATTGAGAGTCTTTGTTCAAAAGTCACCTATGCACTGAGGCCTTCCCTCACTAACCTCTGTATTTAAAAATGCCTCCCTCCTTCAGTCCCTCCCTAGCTCTCCTTCTCTGCTTTAATTTTCCTCCATAGCACATATCCCCCTGCACTCTGTATTCTACTTTAAAAAAGTATTATCCATCTCCCATCACTAAAATAGAAGACCTGTGAAAGGAGAGATGTTCTTTATGCTGTATTGCCACTGTCTAGAATGGAAGTTAGCACATAGTAAGTACTCAATAAATAAATATCTGTTGACTCAATGAATGAATCTTATTTTCTCCACCCATACCATTGCTACCTTAATCCAGGCTTGACTGGTCACCTCATGTCCAGTCTCACTCTCTTTCAAAAACGTTCTCCAACTAGCAGGAAGGGGGATGGTTCTCAAATGAAAGCTTGATCACCCTTGCGACTTTTATTCAACATAGTCTTGGCAGTCCTAACCACAACAATTGGGAGGGGGCAATAAAATGAAAGCTTGATGCCTTACACCATATACTCTAGGCCCATGAATGCGAACCTATGACACGCATGTCACCACTGACACGCGTAGCCATTTTCGATGACACGCGGCCGCATACCAGAGAAGTGTGGGGCCGCATGCCGAGAAGGACGTTGCATCCTTGGCTCCTGCAGGGCCAGGTGCAGTAGCCGAGGATAAAACATTTGCTGTAGTGTAGACACCCCGTGCCGGAGGTGTATAGGCCAAAACAACAGAACCCCGGCACAAAGCGTCTAGTTCTGGGACTTCCGGTTAGGCTGTTTTTCTCGACGTGATACACCACCCGAGTTATGCTCGGTTTTTTGGCGAATTTCGACATACCAAACTCAAAAGATTGCCCATCACTGCTCTAGGCATTTTGGACTCTATAGTTCCCAAGAAGAGCTTTGGGGCTTTTGCCCTTGTTGTTTGGCTTGTCTGGAGAGCCTTTGAAAGTAAAGCCCCTTTTCTTTTGCTCAGTTCATCCTTAACCATCCTTTAGGTTTTGACATAAATGTCATATCTTTCTAGAAACCTTTAAAAAAGTCTAGATTGGGTGGGGGCACCTTTTCTGTGCATACACCCTCGTATGGCTCTTTCATAAAGGGTTAATACTAATTGAACAATTACTATGTGCCAGGCATTTTGTGTGTATTCATATAATCCTTGCAAAAAACTCTAAACCAAGTATTTATTTGCAGATGAAGAAACTGAAGTACGAGTTAGTTAGCCTGACTTAGTCACACTAATAATAATTGGTGAGGATGGGGTAAGGCAAAAAGCACCCTACTCCTTCCTCTTTTTTTTATTATTATTTTTTTACTTTTCCATTAATTTGAGAGAGAGAAAGAGAACGAGAGAGAGAGAAGCATCAACTCCCTGTTTCACTTGGGTTTTTTTTTTTTTAAAGTTTGGTAAAGGTCTTGTGTTTATTCTTTTTTTTTTAATTTTTATTTTATTCATTTTAGAGAGGAGACACAGAGTGAGAGAGAGAGAAAGAGAGAAAGGGGGGAGGAGCTGGAAGCATCAACTCCCATATGTGCCTTGACCAGACCAGTGCAGGGTCTTGAACTGGCGACCTCAGTGTTCCCAGGTCGATGCTTTATCCACTGCGCCACCACAGGTCAGGCTGTTCCACTTAGTTTTGCACTCACTGATTATCTCTCCTACATGCCTAACCAGGGATTGAACCTGTGACTTCGATATGCCAAGACAGTCTATCCACTGAGCCACCCAGCCAGGGCAACTTCTTCCTCTTTTATGCTTCTTCCTTATAACTGTTCCTTGTCTGTTTTCCCTAATGCACTATGAGCTCCTTCAGGCCAGGCCTGTGTCCAGCCTCCCAGCATATAGCAGACTGCCTGTTACAGGTGTGTTGAAAGAACAGGTGAATGAACATATTTTCCAATTTTACCCTTCCCACAATGGTATTGTCAACACTGTCAACAATGGACAGGTGGCCTTTCTCTGTCTTCTAAGGGCTGCGACCCAGCAGGCCCATTCTTTTTCCTTTCTAGGCTCGCAGTCCTGAGATAGGGTATATGGACTGGCAGTGGTGAGATTAGAAAAACAAAGGAACAGGGGAGCGAGTGTCCCTCAGTTCTCTGGTCCCAGTA
The DNA here is from genome assembly GCA_037038555.1 of Rhynchonycteris naso. Classification (NCBI taxonomy): domain Eukaryota; kingdom Metazoa; phylum Chordata; class Mammalia; order Chiroptera; family Emballonuridae; genus Rhynchonycteris; species Rhynchonycteris naso. The sequence continues at coordinate 239,915,476 of CM072999.1, read as the reverse complement.
AGCCCACTTCTCGTATCACGACCCTCTCAAAGCCTCCCTTGCCCCTCAAGTTACTCAGAGAGCGATATCACACAAGGCATGGACACCCACCAGCCTCATTTGCTCCTTCCTCCATCCTGCCCTTAGCTCTCTCCCAAAGGCTTCCCTCTACAGAAGGGGCCTGGAGATGGTTGCTCCTCCCAGACCTCATCATAACCTACCTCTGCAGTCTTAGGGCACATCTCATGCCCAGCAAATCCCCCCTGCACCCCTCCCTGGCCTCCCCCCTGCCCCTTCCGCAGCTTGCAGCTGCCTCAGTATGTCAGGCTGGGCTGAGTCACTTCCAGCATGCATTCTCCTGGTCAGGCCAGTTTGGCAAATCTCTCAAGCTCCCCAGCCCCTGGCCCTGGAGCCTATGCCCCCACCCCAGGGCTCCAACTCCCCTCCCTTAGGAGCCCTAGTCCAGGGTCTACTCCAGCTTAGTCTGTCTCCCAGAATCACCTAAGCACAAGATCTTATTCTGTACTCTTTGGAGCAAGAATCTCAGCCTGACCCTGGATTCTTCTAGGCTAGTCAAATGAGGATTCGCTAAGCAACCCCACTCCCAGTCTCCAAAGAGAAAAGGGAAGGGGTACAGCCTGGGCCATCGGGGGTGGTTAGCCTGGCTCCAGACCCTCCCAGTTCCTGTGCTCTAATTGTCACAGGGATGGAGGGCCCTAGACAGGACCTGCTCCACTGCTCCAGGGGCCAGTCACAGTTCCTGGGGAAGTCACAGGCCACAGGAGCAGTACTGACCTCCTCCAGGGTAAGGTCCCCAGATCTGGCTAGTTCTCCCAGAAGACAGGGAAGGGCGCTAATAGTCCCTTCACAGGAGCTGACACCATTTCCCCTCCCCTCTTGTGATGCCCCCAGGACCTCTGCCACCTGCTGCAGCAGAACCGACGATCTGGGTTACTGTGGCTCTTTTGCATTCCAATGACAGGAGAGAAGTCCCTACTACTCCTCAGGACAACTAGGACTGGCAGGAAGGGAAGGGATACGTGAGGACCCACAGCAGTCCTCTAAGTTCCAGAAAGCCTGTCTCAGTGCAGACCCCTCCTGCCTGTCTCTGAGTTCCCAGGCTGCTGCTGTTTGTTTTTCCACACCATGCCCTGGAGAGAGACAAGAGCTAGGCCATTCAGGGAAGAGCCACCCATGTCCTTACCCACCCATATCTTGACAAGGCCAAGAAAAGTTGACAGGAAAGGAGGGCTGGACTTAGTGTCACCCAGTGGGTGTGCCGGTTCTGAGGTTGTTCCTCCATCAACCCAGGCTCCGGGTTAGCAAGCTGAATTTTGTTTAGAAGCCTAGTGACGGGGGTGGCTGTCTCTGGCGCCATCTGGAAGTAGGAGCAAGGACTCCAAACTGGAGGTGAGGAAGGCCCACCTTCCCAAATGGAATTTTTTTTTTAAATTAATTAATTTATTTATTCATTTTAGAGAGGAGACACAGAGTGAGAGAGAGAGAGAGAGAAAGGGGGGAGGAGCTGGAAGCATCAACTCCCATGTGCCTTGACCAGACCAGTGCAGGGTTTTGAACTGGCGACCTCAGTGCTCCCAGGTTGATGCCCCATCCACTGCGCCACCACAGGTCAGGCTGGAATGGGTTTTTTGGTTAGAGGAAGGTAGAAGAGGAATCAAGGGTCTTTAACCTCCCATTCATCTCTCCAGACTGTGTCCCATGCTCCTAGCCCCTTGACCTTAGAGGAATTCAAAACGAGTAAAAGAGAGCCTGTCCTTGAAGTCATTTCTGCACGACTGGAGTCACCAGCTGCCTGATCCTGTTCCTTGGCACCCCCTGTACTCCCAACAAGTCTTCAGGACCTTTCCCCACCCTAGCTTCTTCTCAATGGCCAAGTCCGACCCATCCCCTCTGCCTGGGCTCCTGGCTTCCCACTTCCCTACTCCAGGCAGCCAGAAAGGAGCACAGGACCCAGCACTTCTGCAAATATGTTTAATGCACTTAGATTACACAGAGGAAGAGGGGGCAAGAAGGAGGAAATGACATCTAAGTGAGTCACCCAAATTCTTACAAAAGTTCCTGGCTAGCTGCAGCCCCTAGGAACGGAGTCGCCATTGATATTAGAAACTAATAAAAATTTTACAAAAGTCTGCTCATGGCAGCATTCAGGTACTTTTACAAAAAAGAGGGCTCTCTATAGGGCTCCTGATTTGTAACAGGGACCCAGGTACTTCCCCTGGCATGGAGGACCTGGAAGCCAGAGAGAAAAGATCAGATAAAAAAAAATAGTCAAGGCATTTCTTTACTGGTCTGCCCCATAGGGGCACCAACTTTCAGATATTTTTCCCTGCTCTCAACTCAATCTCAAAACCCAGTCCCAAGACCGTGTCTATTTTTAAAAATGCTCCAGCCCTTTTAGAATCTCCCCAAGAGTCCCCACCCTAGATCCTGGCCTTTGCAAGAGGAAGAAAGGGCAGGAAAAAAGACCAGCTCCCAGCCAGACCTGACACCTCATAGGAGCCTCTTTACCTTCTCCAAATGGCAGTTGGGTGGTGGTCCTCCTGCAGCCCATACTGGACCTAAGGAGCCACAGGAGTCTGCTGTATGTACCAGGCAAAGAGCATGGGGAGCCCCTTCCTAGCACCAGGGACCTGGAGGGAGCGGTAGGACCAGACAAACCTCAAGGAAGCCTGTGGGAGAGGAGGGCGGGGGGAGCACCATTCCCTATGAGGTCTGGGCTCCCTAAGGGTTGCAGGGAGGGAAAAAGGGATACATTTAGTGAGCACCCACTATGTTTCAGGTGCTGTACGGGGAATAGGATGTGGTCAGCCTTGCTTGTTCCCCAGTGAGAGTCCCCTCTTAGCAACCAGCCAGCTCAACGGAGAGCCACACTCAGAAAAACCTCTGGGAAGGCACCAGCGCTCAAGGGAAAGGAGGGCTGGTCAGAGACGGCAGGTGCCATGCCCCTGCCCCAGAAAGGCAGGGAGGGGCCACAGGCTCCATGGACTCCTGTCTCAGCTCATCTGCTCCCCTCACTACCTGACTTCCTGTACTGATGACAAAGCTTACTCAGAAAATACCCCCTTCCCACCCACCAAACCAGGCGGGGGAGCAGGGCCCCAGAAATAAAGCACTGGTGGAGAGGCAGGTCGGGTGGCAAGGAGGAAGAAAGCCAATGGATGGCACCTCTCTGGCCTTGAAACATCAGAAGAGCTCCAAAGGCGGAGTGCTGTGGTGGGCGAAGGCCAGGAAATGTCCTTTTGAAAAGTTCTCAGAGAAGGCACAGTTGTTGCCAACAACAGGCCCAGAGAGTTCTACCCTGGCTGCTGGGAGCCTGGAGCCCGTCTCTCCCAATACTCCAGGCTAATCTGCCTTGAAGCTCTGATTTTGACGGAGTTAACCAGGTAGCCCTGAGGGAGTGTGCAGAGAAGGGGCCAGGTCCCTGGAAAGTCCAACTGTTGTTCTTTGGACGGCCTGGTCATTGCCTTTATGGCCTCTGGAAGCAGCTCTTTGGCTCGGTTTTTCCTTAGAGGATTCTGCATGCGTGGGTCTCCTGTGGCACTCCTGGTGGTGCCCATGTGGGTGACGGTATTGACAGGGGCCAAGAATGGTCCTGTGTGGTCCCTGGCAGAAAAAATGGCTTTGCTTTGGACAGGCCTGAAGTGTGATCTTGAAATAGCAGTCCCTAGAGTCAGGGGTAAGAGGGCGTGCATGAAAGGCGCTTGCTGATTCCAGGGCAGCAGTGGGAGATAACCCACGAGGAACCCCACAACCACACGGCAGAGACAGGCTGGCTTCTGAGAGGAAGACCATGAGAACTGCACTACTGGGGCAAGGGACCAAGGACCACAAGAGGCCCAGATGCAGGACAGGAATGGGGAATGAAAGATGAGAAATGAATAGATGCAGGGGGACGGGAGAGCGGTGGAGTGCAGCGTTTGCAAAATCAAAGTGAAAGACATGTTGAGAGGTTAATTATTCCATTTTTAATAAGCAAGAGCCCTGCAGCCTAGAGGCTGGGAGGCACGGGGGATGACGAAATGGGGCAGGAATGGTCAAAGAGCCGGAAACCCAGGCCCTGAGTGGCAGGTGGGGATGATGTGTGAGGTGCTGGGCCCCACCCTCTCCCAGGTGGGCTGGAAGATGAAACTGAGGCCACCAAGTCTTTGAGACCCTGATGGTCCTTGAACTTTGTGGGGCCCAGTCCACTTGGGGCCCAGCAGTATCCCAGCAGCCCTTCTTGGCCCCACTACACTGGGCTCAAGGCTGCATGGGGGAGTGTCTCAGCTCTCCCCTGCCCAGGTTCCACCAGGCCCATCTGGGAAGAAAGGCCCCTCTGAAGCTGGCTCCTCTGGGCCCTGGCTGGCAGGCAAACACCGGCACCTTCTCTGGTGGCGGCTCTGGGGGAGACGTCCCCAGGCCCCTGTCTGAGAGAATGCAAAAGTTCATCTGGGAATAAAGTTCTGTTTAAAAAACATTATATACACAGCTTCTGGACATCTTTGAAGAGCAATAAAATATCAGTTTCTACAAAATAAAATAGAGGAAGAAAACCAAACAGGATCAAGGAATTGTTCCGTGGCTAGAGGAGCCTGACTACCCAAGGTTCCGAGTTGAGCTGGGCAGTGAACCCACTCCACCTCCTTCCTGTTGGGCTGCGTGGCAAGCGGCAGGTGAGGAGGAGGCCCGAGACCGAGCAGCACATCGAAGGCCCAGAGTCACTTCTCAACACGCCATGGCGGCAGCAGGAAGGGAAGGTTTGCATTTGCCTCCTCAGTGCCCAGTGGGAGCAGGGCCTGGTCATGTGGGCTTGATGCTCAGGTGAGGTGGGGATCAGCTGCCCATGCCTGGCATCCCATCAGGCTGCAGGTGCCTGGCTGCTCGGTCATCCTCACATTTGTCCTTTTATTGGTAGGGTTCTTACATGGTCGTTACACCGGAAGTCATCGGGGAGCAGCTGGGCTCTCCTCTGGACCCTGCAGGGCCCAGCCCAGGCTAGTGCAGCGGACTGTCGAATACCACATCGGGTAGGATGGAGACTTTCAGCTTCTTTTCAGGCCAGCTGTACTCTTTGGGAAGTTTGAACTGCAGAGGGAGCAAGCACAGAGCCGGAGTGCACACGTTAGCAGAAACCACCACCTTCTCCCCAGACTGCCTTGAGTGGCCAGGGCCCTCACTCAGGCCTGTCCCTGGGTGCTGGGGCAAGACAGGCCACTGGTTGTCTGGCTTCAATCTCAAATGCTAGACCCAGGTGGGTGGCTGAAGTCAAGCAATTGGAGTTTGGTGACTCCTTCATTCCCCCCACCCCAGGACAATAATTAACCTGGAATTGGAAGAGGCAGGCTTTCTAACTCTTTTTGGACCATACTGACCTTCCTCCAGCTCACTTCCTTGGTTCTGCCTCTGGCCACAAGCATGTAGGGAATCTGTTCCCTGAGGCCCTGGGGCTGGAGAATGGAGGGCAGGGGGAGGGTGCAGATGCTGAAATAGCTTAAGGTCTAAAACTGCGAACCTCTCTGTGCCACGGCTTCTCTTTCTAAGGCTGATGCAGATGGATTTTGAAGCCTGCCCTCTGTATCCTTTGCCAAAGGGTCCAAGGAAAGGAGGTTGCAATTTGGCCTCCAAGGGAGCAGAGGTACAGAATGAGTATGGTGGGAGGTGATTTCTTGGGTCTGGTGCATCCTCAGGAGGAGCAAACTCTTCACCCTAATGCCCCGTGTTCATTCTCATTTGCTTCCCAGGGTTACCAGCCTGAGAATGGTCCCAGGGGTGGCCAAGGAGAATCCAAGGTCTTTCTGCCTCAACCTGGGAATCATTGATTTGCTTACAGTTTTGTTCTAGAGCTTCTGGTGGGGGTAGGGAGAGGAGGCTGACATATCTTATTCCTTCTGTATTCTCAGACCCTGGATGTGGTCTGGGACACAGCTAATGCACAATAGATGTGCTCTGACTTAAAAACAGGGTCCACCTTTCAAGACTCCCACTGTCCTAGGAGTAGCTTAAGAAGTCAGGCCAGACTGAAAAGAAGGGAAGAGCAGGCTCTCAACTACCTAAAGCTGGGGCTGGAAGTGAACAGGCCTGCCTGATACTTCCTGCTGGCTCCCTCTCCCTCTCTCTGATGGGGTACTGTTCAAGCCAGGACTACAGTGGAGAATGGGGCAGGGTGTGGAGACAGCCTCTGGACAGAAAAGAAAAAAAAGTCATTTTTAGTGACCTACTTTCCTAAGCTTCCCCTGGCTCCTGTCCCTCCTGCCCTGACTGTCCCCCTCCCACTCCCTCAACACCCAAGCTCAAAGCAGCAGTCTGGCGCAGAGCCATCCCAGAGCTATGGCCTCTCCGGAAGCGCTTCTGGGCAGCTGGCTCGGGTCTGCCTGAATGGGAGCTGGGCCTCAGGGACCGGCGGCTTGTGGGGGTTGATTGGCTGGCACAGACTGGGTGCTTGGTGACTTCTGAATGTATAAATGAGTTAATTTATCAAGCTGTGTTCCAGAGGATAGAGAAGACACTATCCTATTGGGGTGACCTCAGATTCAGAAGAGTTCCTGTCCACCTGGAGACCTGGATAGGGCAGTCCTGCCCTGCCACTCTCCTCTACCCTGTGGACACTGGAGGCCACCATGCCTAGTCTGATGTGGCTCTGGGAGCCCCGGCAGCCAGGAGTTCTAGCCCTGGCTGAAAGCTAGCTCCTGCCTGGCCTCTCTCTGTGTGAAAGCTTGGCCCTTGGGAGGTAAAGGAGCTCTCCCCCAAACATAGTTCCCGGCAGAAAGGGTGAGAAAAGGGCCTGTCTCTGCCACAGGCAGGGGAGGGCCCAGAAGAACTCTCCAGAGGCTGGAGGCCAGCTTGCTAATGTTCTAATAACCTATCGGGCATCAAGGCCAGGAGGGCTCCGATCCGGCTGGGGTGCTGCTTAGTAGGAGGCCGGGGGAGGGGAAGGGACTTTCCAGGATGAGGTAAGTCCCTGCAAATGAGGATGCCGGGAACAAGAAAGAAAAACAAAGGGGATTATGGGTGCCAGTCCTGTACCCCAGAGGAGTAGCCAAGGAAAGCACAAGCCCCCACCTGGCCTGCCAGCTCCTCAAGGCTCTGGGCTAGGGTTGGGTGAGGCAGACCAAGAGGAGAGAGCGCAAGACTGGAGCCGGGAGTCGGAGAGTGGCTCCTGGGTGGCCTGAGGCGAGAGCAGGAGTCCCTTGCTGCCCACCAGAACTCCCCAGTGGAATGTTCTCTGGCAGCAGGCATGAGCAATTCTGTTCAGAACCTGCCAGGGAACAGCAGGGGCTGGGGAGAACTCGTCCTAGCCTGAAGGCTCTGGCTGCCTCTTCAATGAGGTCCTCAGGAGCCAGCAATTCAGTTTGCTGAGTGTCCTTATGGGGGCTGGGGGTGGTGGGAAGACAGAGAGAAATAAAGCCGTTTGACATCTCCAGGGTCTCCTTTCTAACCTATCCTGACACCTGAGAGACAGAAGGGAGGGAAGAAGAGAGAGAGAGAGAGAGGGAGAGACACAAAGAGAGAAAGAAAGACACACGCATGCTCTTGGAGACCAAAGCCCTCTGTCAGAAAAAAATCAACTAGGCTTACGTCCTCTGGAGAAGTCAAATCTTCTAAGTCTTCCAACATTTTCTCTACAAACTCTTCAGTCAACAGAATCTGGGAAGAAAGCAAAAGATAGGCTTTTATTTTCTTGAATATGTGGTTTTTGCCAGTTGCCAAGCTATTGTTCTGGCCACAGAGGAGACGGAGCCGTGGTGATCCTGACTGTCACTTGCCCCTGCCACCTGCCTGCAGTAACAGAGGAACTAGGGTAGAGAAGGAAGGGCAGCAGAAGACAATGGGGAAGCAAGGTGGGCACATCAGGCGGAATAGTAGCATTGGTCCCAGAAGGGATATGGAAATGGGTGAGAAAACACCGTTTTTGGCAGTTGGAGCCTCCTGCATGTTTCAGTGTGGTAGAGGAAAACAAAAGCCAAGGGGCAAAGAGAGCGATTGCCAGCATCCTTCTTGCCCAACTAGGTCACATGTTACCCCTCACCCTCACTTGGTAGGACAAAAAGAATCTGTCTGGATTTGGAATACAAGCCCTGTCTGGAATCTGGAAATGCCCCGGAAGGTACATTCAAGAATGTCTGTGCCGGGGAATTTAGAGACTGTGTACCAATCTCGTTTTACAAATGGGCAAGGGCCTCTCAATTTCCATTTCCATGTGCAGTATCCACATTCTCTCCGGCCGGAAGCTACCACACTCTTGTCGCATCAGCCCCATTCAACCACTGCGTTCTTCATTCACCACTTCCTCTGGAAACCTCTTCTCCAGGTCGCCTCCCAGCTGCCTCACTTTGCTGCTCAGGTCTGATGCCTTGTCACTTCATGCCGTCATATTCTAGGACAGCACGGCCTCGCTATTCAGGTGGCACAACCACCACCCTCGCTTCTTGTGAAAGTTCACAAGCTATGGGAGTGTCCAATTGGCCTCCTAGAAGCAGATGGGCCACTTTCCCAGCCGGCTCCTCCGCTCAGGTGGGCTCTGCAGAGATCCGTCTGCATCTCTCTGCCACCCCGCTTTACCTGCCTCTGCTTTGCCCCCTTCAGCAAATTTTGAATGCCCTGGGGAGAGTGGGCATGGAGGAAGAAAGACATCAGATGAAGACCAAGGTGAAGGGGAAAGCCCTTCCCCAAGAATTCGAGAAAATACCCATCAGGTTCCCCGAGGCGTTATACTCTGATAAGAACAGAAGCTTCAATGTTTAGACCAGTGGTTCTTAACCTTTTTTGAGGTACCGAACCCACCAGTTTCATATGCGCATTCACCGAACCCTTCTTTAGTGATAAATAAAATATGATTTTTTTTCCAAATTCAAGACATAGGTATATGTTTTTTTACTGGTGCACAAAATGAGCCGTGCATGAACTCACAACAAATTACGGTATTACTTTATTCTGGCCTCTGCGGCAGAGGCTTCTCCGAATCCTTGAGACCGACTCATCGAACCCCTAGGGTTCGATAGAACCCAGGTTAAGAACCACTGGTTTAGACTCTAGTCAGCTGAAAAGATGTAGAATGGCGGCAAAAAGCAGGTCACTAGGGACATCACAGGATGGAGGGCTCCAAAGGAAGGAAGTGGATGGGGTGGAGGTAAGAGCAATGAATGAGAGAAAACCCCAAGTGACCACCCAGCTACCATACACCAGGCATCCTGCTAAATGCTCCTAATGGTATCTCCTCAGTCTCCTTACAGATGAGAAACCCGAGGCACAGATAAATTATGTACTTTGTCCCTAACACTACACAGCTTGTGAGTGGCTAGGACAAGACCATATCCCAGTCACATCTGGGCTCTGAGGTTAGTGCCTGAAGTAGTGCTTCCAAATCCTGAACTCTTACCCATGACTGCATGTGTTTGTTCATTCTTCCTTTCCTCTGCCCAGCGATCTCCTCGGTGCCACAGCACTCCCTGGGTGCCTCTGCTAGGCCCAGACCTAGGCGGACCCCAGGGACAGAGGAATGAAGACACTCCATTCCCCACCTGAGTGCACCCCCACCCTTGGTTGATAGGGAGCCAAAGGATGTCTCCTTCCCAAGCTGAAAGTCCACAGTCAGGAACAAAACAGCTCCAACCAAAGGCCCACATCTCCTCACTAAAGTTTGAGGAGGTCAGGTCTCAAGTGAGGGTAGAGACAAGGTTCAGACAAGCAAAGCTGGTCCAGGGAAATGCCCGCCCAAGCTGCCCCCCACCCCCGCCTCTGCCATTCTTCCTCCAAGCTCCCCACTGTGGGACTGGCTGACTTCCTCTCACAGACTACAGTGACCAGTCCCCAATCACATACTGATCCTCCCACAGGGGTTTTGCTCCTTGCTCCTCGTAACCCACGGGTCCCCCGCCTCCCCAAGTCCCGAGATTCTCTATCAGTTATCACCAGTCTGCTTCAGTAGTACAAAAGTCACATTCATATTTTTGGCATTTCTGGGACTTGTTGTCATCTCTTCAAATGCTAGCACAAACACAAGCATACCTAAACCCCCATTATATTACAATGGCTCCAGTCTGGGCCAGGCTGGACTGATTTCTAACCCACAAATAACTTGCAGGGAGAGATTTTTCTGCCAAAGAGGTAAATAGGTCTGGGACTATAACTAGTTCTGGGGGTGAGATGAGCAGGGGGAGGGCTCACAAGGACTGTGGCCACCCAGTGAGACTCCAAAGAGCTGTTTTTCAACAATAGTAAAGATAGCCCCCCCAACACTGAATTCAGTCCTAGACCAGTTCCTTTGACAAAAGTCTGGAATTGGTGGTGGAGAGAGGGTGAGTTATGGTGGCTTTTAGTAGAAATAATACCAAGGGTGTAGGGTACCATTTGTGTGTAGTACTTAGATGGGGGAGGGGATGACAGGACCAAAAAACAGGACAAACCCTAATTGCTACTCAATTTTCACTTTTGGTGATTTGCTGGTTCCTGCTGGAAACGTCACATTATTTTAAAGAAACTAAACGGGGTAAAATTATACATGAGATATGCATGATATTAAGGGTGACATTCCCTGCAAAGAAACACGACAGACTGTCATAGCTCCAGGCACCTAATTTAATTTCCTTTGGGAGTTAAACCTTAGACGCTTGAATTCAATAAACAGGCCCTGTTCTTTGTATATTTCAGACCTAGAGCTGAGACTGTTAACAGATCGTATCAACAGGACACTGGAGATAGACAGCTATGATGGAGCGGCTCCTGGGTGCTCTCACCAGCAACAGACTCCCCGTTGTGATACAACTGTGGGAAAAGCCTGTGCAATTCTGGGCTTGGGGTTCTTGAAGCTCACTGGGTCCCCAAGGAGCTGCCTGGCTCTGCCACAAATAATAACAAAAATAGTTATGACAATAACAGCAGTAATGCTAACATCCCCAATAGCAGGAGCAGTGCCTCCTGTGTGTACCAGGTACTGGGCTTAGTGCTTGATCTGTACCGTTCCCTGAATCTTTTTTTTTTTAATTTTTTTATTTGTTCATTTTAGAGGGCAGAGAGAGAGAGAGAGAGAGAGAGAGAAAGGGGGGAGGAGCAGGAAGCATCAACTCCCATATGTGCTTTGACCAGACAAGTGCAGGTTTTTGAACCAGCGACCTCAGCATTTCAGGTCAATGCTTTATCCACTGCGCCACCACAGGTCAGGCACGTTCCCTGAATCTTTATGGTGGTCCTGCAAGGAAGGAAATGACCACCTCCATTTTGTAGACAAGCAGGTGTCAAGAGGAGACAAGTCCGCCTGACCTGTGGTGGTGCAGTGGATAAAGCGTCAACCTGGGAACACTGAGGTCGCCAGTTCAAAACCCTGCATATATGGGAGTTAATGCTTCTAGCTCCTCCCCCCTTTCTCTCTTTCTCTCTCTCACTCTGTGTCTCCTCTCTAAAATGAATAAAAATAAATTAAAAAAAAAAAAAAAGGAGGTGCTATAAAAATAAATTAAAAAAAAAAAAAAAAAAGAGGAGGCCTGACCTGTGGTGGTGCAGTGGATAAAGCGTCTACCTGGGAACACTGAGGTCGCCAGTTCAAAACCCTGCACTGTTCTGGAAGTTGAGCTTCCAGCTCCTCCCCCCTTTCTCTCTCACTCTGTGTCTCCTCTCTAAAAAAAAAAATGAATAAAATAAAAAGAAAAAAAACTTTAAAAAACATAAACTTTAAAAAAAAAAAGAAAAAAAAAAGAGGAGACAAGTCCCCTGGACTATATATAAAAGAATAGTGATCTGACCTCATAGGAGTAGAGGATGCTCTCTTCCTCTTTGGGAAAGGTACCCCAATTCTAGAAGCCTTGCATACTCAGTGTTGGCTCCTTTCTCTCCTCTGACTGGGGAGATGAAGATAACTTTGGTTTTGACAAATGGCCTGAAAAACCAACAATCCCAACCCCAACCAGCCACAGAGCTCCTGGCCAGTTGCTCAGCTCAAAAAGGCCGGAACCCTGTGGGTCATATATATTCAGCTGCTCAAAAACCAGGTTGGCCAATTGGAAAGGAAGGCAAACTGTACCCAAAGATGGTTTCCAAGTGGGGGCAGCAGGGCATTTTTCCAGGCCAGCTGGAGAATGCATACATAAGGCAACAGTTACTCTAGTTCAGAAAACAGTAGTAGAAATAATAGTAATAATAATAATGAAAATTATAAATAGCATTCATTGATATCTGCACTCACCAAGTACTGGGCATAAAATCCTTACATTTGTGCACAAACAGCCCTGGGAGAGAAAAGACTCTCTAGTGAGAGGGAAAAGCTCCCCAACCAAACTCCTTTGGGAAGTTTTTTTAAAATATGGAGACTAGGCCCTAGGTCAAATCCAAACCTCTTAAATCTGAATATACTTGGCAAGTTCATTGAAAAAAATTTTTAATTTTGATTTTCAGAAGGGGGGTAAGGGAGGGAGGGAGGCAGACAGACAGACAGACAGACATTGATTTGTTGTTCCACTTAACCATGCATTCACTGGTTGATTCTTGTATGTGCCCTGATCAGGAATCAAATCGAACCTGCAACATGGGCATATCACGACAATGTTCTAACTGAGCCACCTGGCCAGGGCAAGGCATGTGCAATTTTATTTTTTTAATATAGAACTTTGACTGCTGGCTCACAATATTTTTATATTTTCAAAATTATGATTTTAGAGAGAGAGAAAGGGGGAAAGAGAGAGAGAGAGGAACATCAATCTGTTACTGTATATACCCTGACCGGGCACTGAACCAACAACTTCTATACTTCAGGACAACACTCTAACCAACCGAGCTATCCACCACCCTGGCATTTGCAACTTTATTTTATTTTTTTGAGAGAGAAAGAGAGGGACAGACAAGGATAGACTGGAAGGGGAAGAGATGAGAAGCATCAACTCATAGCTGCGGCACCTAAGTTGTTCATTGATTGCTTTCTCATACATGTGACCTTAGGCTCAAGCCAGCAACCTTTAGGCTTCAAGCCAGTGACCTTTGGGCTCTAGCTAGGAACCCTGAGGTCATATCTATGATCCCATGCTAAAAAACCGGGGATAAAACATTCAAGCTGGTGAGCCTTGCTCAAACTGGATGAGCCTGCGCTCAAGCCGGCAACCTCTGGGTTTCAAACCTGGGTCCTCAGCATCCCAGGCCGATGCTCTATCCACTGCATCACTGCCTGGTCAGGTCCTACCCCCACCTTTAATCAGGGAGGGGGCTTGGAATCTAGGCCAGCAACTTAGTCCAAGGTGCTCACACCAGGTGCCTTAGGACAACCTGGCTGGTTGGTGATGAGGGAGGATTGTCAACAACTGCCCAATTCCCCAGGCCCCAGCAAGTTCCCAAAGGAACTCAGAAAGTGATCTTTCGTCAGTTCCTGCCCTGGGCAGGTCTAGCTATGCTGCAGGCAGAAGCCCAGATGCTGCAGATCTGATTCAAATGTCTGTGGTCCATGATATTTCTGAGTCTGCAAATAGTGCTGACAATGCCCACTCCTTCCCCTTCATACGACAATCCACGCTTTGTCCGGGGCCTTGTTTGCATTTCGTGTTGACACATTGTTCTTGCTTCCCAACAAGTTTGGCTTTCTTTTTCTCTTCCTTTCCTTCTCTGAGGGAAGGAAGCATGTTGTTTACAGGGTAGGGCCTGCCAAAGAGCTGCTCTGGCAACCCTGATGGCAGTGGAGAAGGCAGGGATGAGGAAGCTGTCCAGTTTGCGCCCCCCTAACCCCTATAGGCCAGACACAAGCCAGGAAAGAGCGTGGAGATGCTCCAGGCTCACAGCAGAGTGTGTGCGGCAGGTAGAGCAGTGAGCCTTACTCGTTTCCTGTTCCTGGTGGGTGGTGAGAGATGGCTTTAGTGGCCAGGTTCAGATTCCTGCTCTGGCTGTTGGCTGGTGAGGGCACAGTGGACCATCCAGTTCTTCCTTGAAAGGAAGGCTGATGTACTTCCCCAGGCACAGTGCTGGGATTTAAACTGTAATTGGTACACTTCTGGACAATGGGGTCACATGACAGCCCAAGCTAAGGGTTCTAGGTAGAGCAGGCTCTGGCCAGGTTCAGCAGTAGATGGAGAAACAATGGAGGCACTGAAGAGGGGCTGCCCAGAGCCTGGGCCAGAGATTACCAAGTGTCCTTCACACAATGTCCAAATCGGTGGAGAGGGCAGGGGCTTGTCCTGAGGACAGTGGTGAGTCCCCAGACCTGGCCTGGAATGTACAACACACTCAGGAAGCTGCTGGGTGTCTTCTCCCAAGCCAGGGCCTCCCATCAGGGCTGGTAGAAAATGAGGGGCCATCTAGGTAAGCTGTCAGACACCACACAGCTGAGGAAGCACAGCAGGGCTTAAAAAAATATTCTCATATGTGGTGATGTGACCCCTATATAACCTCTGGGGCTGACTTCTCTGCCTTCGGATCAATCTTGGCTGGGGACAGATGAGCGACTCAGCTCTGGGCCGGGCTCGTACTTGGAGCACTAACAGCATGGTGATGATAGACTCAAGGGAGAGGGCTTGTTAAAGCCACTGGGAGGAGGAATGGTAGGGGAAGGTATGCAAGAGAGGATGTCAGCAGGCCTCCCCCAGGGTCTGAAGACCTGCCTGCAAAGCTCCAATTGGCTAATAGGCCTTACCATCTCAGTGAGGGTGAAAACAGCAGATGGTATGGCAGAGGGAGTCAAGGTGTCGACCTCTGGAAATTGAGAAGCATATGGAATTAGAGCAGGATTCCTGCCTCTCCAGCTCCTCCAGGAAGCAGGGAGCGTCTACTGCGCTCATTCAGGGGTTGCCCATAGGCCTGCCTTGCTGTGTGCCGGGGCCTTGACTTTCCTGGTCTGGAGAGACAGGTAGCAGAGGCATGGAGAACAGTGCAGGCCCAGGAGTAGGGGAGGGTGGAGGCATGTCTGAGGACACTCCATAAGCTCCAGAAGGGGCCCAGATTCCCTTTTTCTCTCAGCCTCTCCCTGTTGCTCTCCCCCATGTGGGGTGTCTTTGCTGTGCCTTTTCCCCAAGAGATAACAGGCCTGGGCTGTGAGCCAGAATGAGGTGCCACGGCTGGGAATGAGGGCTTCCAAGGCTGTGGAAGGCTGATGCAAGAGTCCCTCCAGCCCCTCCTCATTCAGCTGGGACCAGCGGGGAGATTCATTTAACAGTCAAGAAAAGAGAGTCTGGGTCTCTGGCCCTCACTGGCCTACTCCCAGGCCTCTAGGAGGCCCTAAAGACTCCCAGTGGGAGGGCCAGCCCCAGAAGGAGACCTAGAGGCCCACAAGTAATTACAGACCCAGGTTCCCACAAGCGAGGGAGCTGCCTGTGACCACAGTGGCAAGACCCTAAGGGGAAAGCAGGCTGGCAGGCAGATGCAGAGAATGCTGCCGGCTTCGGGGATGGGGAGGAGGGCTGCTGTGAGTGTTGGCTCCACAGTTAAAGACCGGCTGGGGGCAGGGCAGAGGGTTTCCCAGGACTTCTTGGAAAGGGCCTGAGAAACCCCTTGGTGAGTGAGGGTGTGTGCTTGGGGAGTCGGCCCTAGCCAGCCTTCCTGGGAGCTCCCCTGGGAGCTGGCCCCTGTGCTGGACCACACTAATGAGCCCATAACACAGGCCTTTGATTAAGCAGCTGCCAGCACAGCAACTTGATTGAAACATGCTGAAGCCAGCGGCTGGTTCCCACCGCTCCCGGTTCCCCAGGCAACAGTGCATGGGAGGGGACCTCGGACATGGGAGTCAGCAGTGCCCCAAGTGCCCAAGCTCACTGAGGGGCCGCTAGGGAGGAAAGGGGCAGTGGAGCTGCACTGCAAAGCCAGCAGCCAGAGATCGGAAGCTTGGCAACTGGGGTTGGGTCCAGACCTCTGGGGGACTGAAGGGCAACATGACATCTGCTGAGTCCTCTAGGGGCCAAGGTCCCCTGGCTGCGGAGAATTGGAGATGCTGACCACCTCCCCGCTCAGGGCAAGAAGATGTTCCAAGGGGCAGGCGAGACTCCAAAAACAGGTTCAGAGTTGAGGATGTAAAATGTAACCTGGGGGAGCCTGACCAGGTGGTGGCGCAGTGGATAGAGCATTGGACTGGGATGCGGAAGAACCAGGTTCGAGACCCCGAGCTTGCCAGCTTGAGCATGGGCCCATCTGGCTTGAGCAAAAGCTTGCCAGCTTGGACCCAAGGTCGCTGGCTCCAGCAAGGGGTTGCTTGGTCTGCTGAAGGCCCGCGGTCAAGGCACATGTGAGAAAGCAATCAATGAACAACTAAGGTGTAGCAATGGCAACGAAAAACTAATGATTGATGCTTCTCACCTCTCTCCATTCCTGTCTGTCTGTCCCTATCTATCCTTCTCTCTGACTCTCTCTGTTCCTGTTAAAAAAAAAAACAAAACGTAACTGGGGGGAATCTTTTCTTGAATTTTGGGAGACCCCAGTCCCTGCTTTCCCAAGAAAATGTGCTTAAACCTCCAATGCACGTAAATGTTGTCTAAGGACACTTCTGCCCCACCTGTCAGCACTTGGTCATCTACTGGGAATGACGACTTGTGAACTTTCACAGGCTAGGGTCTTCTGCATGGTCCCCACTTTCCCTCTTTACTGATTCTGCCCAGCCAAGATGCCTGCTCCCTACCTGCTGTCTGTCCACAGAAGCAGCCTGTGACCTGGGACACCGCTGGGGTGGGGGGAGGAGGCCCTTCCCAATTGTGCTGGGCTAATTTCAAATGTTACACTTCAGAGCTTTTGCTACAGTAACTACCAACATCACATGGACTGAAATCTAATGTTACCAAGAGGGACTTTTAAAATGTATTTATAACTTTATGGTTCAAAGTAATTTTGTTATGAAACAATGTAATAACAACAGTGGAAAAAGGCAAGATAATTTATGGAACACAATATCTCCAAAGCACCAGCTTCTACTTCTACCTTGGCTGACTCTGGGGAGTGTGGTTGGTGCCCTCTGTTTGCTGTTTGTTTTAATTAAGGGTTAGTATTTTCGGGGAGGGTAGGGGCAGGTTGTAGCCTACAGGAGAAATTCAGCTGCAAGACAATACACTCAAGCAGACAAAAAACATGCCCACATTCACAGTATATATGCTTCACAGACCCTCCACCCCCCCGACTAGGTTAGACCCACAAAACCCACACAACTTTCTTCCCCTTTACTGCGATCTCCCGTCTCCCACCCATACACCATAAACATAGCAGGCCACCTTTTGGATTAGGGTCAGATTCCCTTTCCTGATACTCCTGAGAAAAGTAAGGTAGTGTCCTTCCTCCAGCACCCTCAACAAACAAACAATTAGAAAAGGATGCTGGTCCTCTAACACATCTGGGAGTGTGCTGGACCAGGCCAAGTACTATAAACCTGAGCCTTGAAACTGGGGGTGGGGGGAAGAGCTGGAAGGAGGCCTATGGCTTTTAGGCCCCAGCACCCTGCTTGGCAGTGGCTCTAAAGCTGTGCTCCAGCCAGAAGAGCAAAGAACAAACTGTTCTGGACAAACCAGCAGGTTTCTGTGCAGAGAAGCTGGATTTCCATCAGGAGGAACACGGGAGAGCCATGAGATGAGCAGAGGGGGAGGCTCTCCCTGCCCAGGCCTGCCTATCCCAGCCCCAGGTCTGCGCACCACTTTCCAGGAATTCTGGTGGGATTTCCATACTGGCACTTGAGAGTGGCTTCCACGTGGCCTCTTATTCTGCTTCACCCTCGGTTTCCTGTATCTCAGTTTCCCAAAGATGTAGCACTTGACATCCCTCAAACCCGGATTTCCTTAACAAAAACTACCAATGGCTAGGGCCTAGAGAGTTGTCACCAGTGTATTAAGAGATAGGGGAGAGACCAGGAAATGCGCCCGTGGCCGATGGGACAGGCCGCAGCAGCCACACTCCACATGGCTTCTCGTAACCAGCCCCCAGGAAGGGAGCCACCAAGAGCTGCCAAGGAAACAGAGGGAGGGATGGGTGTGGGAAGAGCCCAGAGAAAGAAGGTGGGGAGAGGAAAAAGAGCCTTCTCACTTGTAACCAGGGTCCATGGGCTGCGTAAGGGTGCTCCTCAGTGGCGAAGGCGCCTTCCACTCCCGTGGAGACGAATGTGATAGCCATGTCACCTGTGATACTTTTATACGTAAAGTGCCGTCCATGCAGGAGCCTGCCCCTGGGGGTGGGAACATGGAGACAGTGAGCAGAAGGCCAGGCCAAAGCTCAGGTATTGTGGGGGCTACGCCCCCTGGGACAGGATGCGTGACAAGTGCCCTCCTGCCTGCCCACCAGTCTACTAACGGGACTGTAACTAAACACGTTCATTTCAACACTTTCCAAGAGACACCTCTCACAAGCTCTCTTCTGGCATCCCTCCAAAGTGCTCACAGCTAGCAGGGACACTAGATCAGCATTCAAAGGGCCTGCAGGGATAGTCGAGTCCACCTCCTTCATGTCCTGCTGAGGCCAGAGAAGGCAGTTAGCAATGTGCCCAAGGTCATGCCCAGAGCTAAGGCTGGGGGGGGGGGTGGTCACAGCCCCTTTGTTTAGAGGATGAGGGTGAAGCAGTTCTAATTCCCATACTCCTAGATGAAGGAGTGTGTTCACAGCCCTATGCCCAGAATCTTCCACCTGATCTAGCACCCTCCCACAAGATTTAATAACTAGCCCCAAGGCCATGAGCACATATTTAGAAAAACAAAACAAAACAAAAAAACACAGCTGAAGCCAAGTGGGGTCATTCTGAGGGAGCCACAAAAAGTTACTGTTAATCCCCAGTCTGGAAATACACCTAGGGGAAGGGCAGGCGGGAGGACCAGTGGGACAGAGATGCCAATCAGCAAAGGAAGCAAAGCTGCTCTTTGCTTTCGCAGGCTGCCCCAGAGGAATGCTTCACTGGTCTGGAGGCCATGAGCCTGGCTCAGGAGGGAGCTGGGCAGGAAATGGCTGGGGTCCGGGCGGGGGCACTGCCAGCCGCCATTCATCCTGACCACTAACTACCTTTGCCCTGCTGCCCAAGGTGGCTGGCCAAGGCTGGTCACCATCCAGGCTCCTTCCCCAGGCTCCAGGGACAGTGTGGAGGGTCCAAACCAGTGCAGATCTGGCTCTAAAGCCCACATCTGTGGCCAACACACTATATAAAACATTTATGTCACAAGTGACTTGTTCTTTCCTATGACAGCAGCAAGAGCTTCTGGGGGTCCTTCTTCCCCTGCCCTTTCTTCCTTGTCACTGTGGTCTGAGTTTCGAGTTATTTTGGTTGCCTCCCCTGCAATAAAGTGAGGGTGGAACCCCTGAGAGCTGAGGAAGGAGCAGCTGCAACAGACAGCTCAGTGCAGCATCCCCACGCAGATGGAAACCTGGCCACAGGGCTGGGTTTCTGGCACTGTGGACGGTAGCAGAAGGGACACAGCTGGGTTTCCTGGTCCCTCAAGGACTACGCTGGGCTGGCCACTGGGCTTGAAGAATGAGTGTTTTGCATGGAAAAAACGGCAAGCAAGAGAAAGCAGAGCCCAATGCGCCAGAGCCCCTGCCCTACTATTCCAATTATGCGGACTCTGGGTTTGGGGGCGTGCAGAGGCCGCTGAGACTCCCTAGGTCACCGAACCACCCCCTAAGGGAGCAGAGATGAGGGACACTTCTCTGGACAAAGGGGAGTTCTGCAGCACAGTGGGGGCTGCTGGCCAGCTCAGAGTCCACAGCCCCCGCATCCCCCAGGCTCCCATGGAGCTGCCTGACTAGCTCTCCTCCCTCCCTGGGCCTCAGCCTCCAACAAGGGGCGGGGGGAGATGGCAAACACAGGCAGGGTGGCTCACTGAGGCCAAGCTGGGTGCTGTGGGGCTCACCTGAGGCAGAGAGGAATGAGGGCTCCTGACTCTTGATTGAATTTCAGATGTACACTCTCAAGCTGCCGAGTGCGGATCAGTTCATGGGGAATAATGGCTGTGGAGTTGTCACTTTCCAGACTGTCTTTGCGGCTCCTGGGAAGCAAGCACAGGAACAGGCTCTGACCACAGGGAGGAGCAAGGCTGGGATCCTGAACAATGACAATGACAATGGCTGATGATAATGATAACAGCCACCATCACTAAGAACTTGCCAACAACTTCACAACACCCCTATGAGGTGCACAGTGTTATTATACGCCTTTTACAAATAAGGAACTTGTCCAGGTTGCACAGCCACAGAGTGTGGAGCTGGGATATGGTCACAGGGAGATCTGGTTCTAAAGCCCGAATCTTTGGCCCCCACACTACATATATCAACGTTTATGTCACAGTGACTTGTTCTTCCTTATGAGAGCAGCAGGAACTTCTAGGGGCCCTTCCCTGCCCTGGAGCCTCAGACTCCAAGCTCTCCACAGCTGGGGTACTAGAAAACCAGGAGACACGGCACCAAGGCCTTCCTTCCAGCTGACCCCGAAAAGCCTGTGAGATCAGAGCAGGCTCTAAGCTGCATACTCCTGCTAATGGCCGGGAGCTGCAGCGACACACACATCCTCCTCCTAACCAGGAAACGATACAATCGCCAGTGAGGGAGTGGAAACCAGGCTCTCAGGAGTCAGACCAGTGGGCTTGGATGGGGCGCAGAGCCCTGTACCAGAGTCTTTCTCACTGTGGCCTCATATTCCCTCCTGTCCTGCTTCCTACCAACAGCCCGTCCCACAGCTAGGCCATAGAGTCCATTTGCCATCTAAGATTTGCTCTTTCAAATTCAGCTGCCCCCACTGAAACCTCTCAAATCTGCCTCAGCCAGCAATGAGGGTTACCCACTGATCGCATTCAAAAGGCCGGATCCTGATTTGGGCTGTGAATCCCAGAACAATTCCCCAGTGTCCATCAAAATACTGGGTGGAAAGCTCTGTTATTATAATTCAAGTGGCCAAAACCACCCAGGATGTCTGGGCCTGGCAGGCAAACAGCCAGTGAGGGGCAGGCCTGACCTCCTCACACATTGGAAGGCTGAGTGCTGGGGCCAATGGCCAGTGAGGCACCCTGAGTGGCAAAGAACCTTTCCAGAGGGAGGGTGTGAAGTCAGCAGGCAAGAGAATGGAGGGTGACATTGGGCACAGGACCCACTGAAGCAGTGGTTTATAAAAGCCCCTGCGGTAATGCGGACCCTTCCCACTAGCTGGGCGGGGCCACCCCCAGATGTATGTGGCTGCTCTTTCACAAAGCATTCTTTCCTCTGGTTTCCCAAAACCAATTCTGAAACTGCCCTTTGCCCTAGCTTCTCCTTTGACAAACCCTTTCACAAGACCTGAGAAGGAGACAAATGCTCCGGCCAAGAGGGTCACAGAGGACGGTGAACACTCAATGTGGGGCACAGAGATGTGTTGTAGAATTGGGTACCTGAAACTTGTATAATTATGTTAACCACTGTCACCCCAATAAATTCAATTAAAATAAAAGTCACAGAATTTCAGCACTGGAAGGAAACTCAGGTTGTTTCAGCTACCTCTTTCCTTCACAAAATAGATCCAATAATGAACCGAAGAATACAGAGCTGCTCTGTGGCAGGCCAGTGTGGGGGCCAAGGAGCTCTGCTCAGCTCTGTCCCTTATTCCTGGATGCCAGGCCTCCTGCCTCCCTTCCCTGGAAAGGAGAGCACCACCCAGCACCCCTTTCAGCGGGCCCAGACCAGAACAGCTCGCAGGTGGACAGCAGCTCCCCTCTGGTGAGCCCCTGCTCAGCTCCAGAGTGAGGAGTCCACAGTCATTTGATGAGTCCTCATGTCAAGCACCATATGTAGAACCTATGGTTAATCCATTTTTTTTACAGATGAGGGAACTGAGGCTCAGAGTTGGGGTGACAAGCCTAAGAAAGAGCCAGGGTGTGGCTCTAACTTCCCTGGGCATCTCTGACAATGGTCACACAGACATACATACCACCGTTCCGGAAAGGGGCAGAGGCCGGCTGCTAGGCAGGGCCTCTGAGCCTTCAGGGCCTGCTGGAGGGAGGATCCCCGCCTCTCTGGCAAGGGCAAAAATGCTGATGAATAACAACTGGGGTTGGGGGTTGGGGTGAGGGGCTGGGAGAGAAGAATCAACTGCACAAATGACTAGAGACATCTCAAGCTGGAGGGAAAAATAAATTGTTGAAAGTCAGCTAAAGTCACCTTGGTAACTGCTACAACACACTCGCCCTGAACCAGGACATCAAACCCAACTGCAAACAGCTTTAAAGAAATGGAAAAGAACTTAATCATCTGAAGAATTAATGTGACAAGTGCCCACATTTACACCTCCCACCAACCTTCAATCATTTAAAAACACACTTTAATCTTTTAAGAGGAAAAAAAAATTGCAAAATGCTGCATCTGCAGTCCTGGGGCTTGGGTATTTCCGGCATGCTGCTTCAATGGAAATGCGGCTGCTCCGTACACACGCAGGAGCCCAGCTTTTTGCTGATTTGTTTTTTCTGGACATCGATGCAGAAGCATGAATTATTTGTGTGGGCTGGGTGAGGTATTAAATCTGCAGCCGACACAGGTTTGCAATGTTTTGCATGGTTGTCAGCTTAATCTTAGTCATAAAAAAAATAAGTAGTGTGCTCGCCAGCATGGCCTAATTTTTCAACTGGACTGTTTTCTCCCCAAGTTCCCAGAGGAGGGGAAGACAGAGGCTGGGGATTGGAAGGGAGAAGGGCTCCCAGGAAGGCATCGTCCACACCCACTGGGACTGCTAAGGATATAGGGCCAGGGGATGAAGGATGACCTACTGCCTCAAGAGGCAGAGTGGCTAATAGCATTGGTTCAGGCAAATGACTTTACCTCTCCCTAAGCTTCCATATCCTCTTGATGGAAATAAATAATATCCTTTCCTTATAGGATTAAATGAGATGACCCAAGATGAGCATCTTAGAATGCCTGGGATGTAGTAGATGCTCAGAATGTATCTGGAATGCATTAACAAGATGTTAGCTAGCTGCCTCTAGAAGTCTATCTGTACCTCCTGCAAGAATATTGATGGTTTACGGCAGACTTGTTTGCCTTTGTACTGGGCCCATAATCCAGCTGCCTCTGCCAAGTCAGTCCCCTTTCTGAGCAAAGGTCTTTGCCCTAAGCTTGTGAGAGGGAACTTCTGAAATGGGGCTTGAAAGGGCTCCTGGCTCTCTGGGCAGACACTGTGGGCCCTGGTCAGTCGCTGGTGCTCTGGGAAGGCTGGACTACAGGCCAGTGAAAAACCTTGAGGCCTTTGCTCTGCTGAGGGAGGTGCAGGCAGGACTATCTTCCTTCCCTAGAGCATAATGGGTCCTATCTTCTGGTCCTCAAGTCACCCAGTACTTTAGTCCAGCCTTTCAAAATCCCGAAGCTGCTCTCACTGTCCACCAAAATTTCTCTTCTCCAGAATTTGTGATTTGTGGCCTCAACTTTCTTTTCTTTATTTTTAAGATTTATTTATTTATTTTACAGGGACAGAGAGAGAGAGGGATAGATAGGGACAGACAGACAGGAACGGAGAGAGATGAGAAGCATCAATCATTAGCTTTTCGTTGCTGTCACAACACCATAGTTGTTCATTGATTACTTTCTCACACGTGCCTTGACCGCAGGCCTTCAGCAGACCGAGCCACCCCTTGCTGGAGCCAGCGACCTTGGGTCCAAGCTGGTGAGCTTTTGCTGGGCCCATGCTCAAGCTGGCGAGCTCGGGGTCTCAAACCTGGGTCTTCCGCATCCCAGTCCGACGCGCCATCCACTGCGCCACCACCTGGCCAGGCTGCCTCAAATTTCAATTAAAAATTTTTAAGAGAGAGAGAGGGAAAGAGAGAGAGATGAGAAGCATCAACTCGTAGTTGCAGCACTTTTATTTTTAGTTGTTCATTGATTGCTTCTCATATGTGCTTTGAAAAAGGCATGGGGTTCTAGCTGAGCCAGTGATCCTCTGCTCAAGCCAGTGACCTTGGGTTCAAGCCAGTGAGCATGGGATCATGTTGATGATCCCACACTTAAGTCTCAAGCCAATGACCCCATGCTCAAGCTGGTGAGCCTGCGCTCAAGCTCATGATCCCAGCCTTTTGAACCTGGGTCCTCAGCACCCCAGGTCAATGCTCTATCTACTGTGCCACCACCAGCCACGCTCAACTCATTTTTTTTAATTTTTATTTTTACAGGGACAGAGAGAGTCAGAGAGAGGGATAGATAGGGACAGACAGGAAGGGAGAGAGGTGAGAAGCATCAATCATTAGTTTCTTGTTGCCGTTGCGACACCATAGTTGTTCATTGATTGCTTTCTCACATGTGCCTTGACTGCGGGCCTTCAGCAGCCTAAGCCACCCCTTGCTAGAGCCAGGGACATTGGGTCCAAGCTGGCGGCCTCGGGGTCTTAAACCTGGGTCTACTGCATCCCAGTCCAACGTTCTATCCACTGAGCCACCGCCTGGTCAGGCACAGGCTCAACTAATTTTTAAGACAAAGTTCTGGAATCTTCCATTCACCCACATCACTTCCCCAAGAATTTACTCTAGCTTGTAAAGCCAGAGTGTCATGTGCAGAAGTAAAGGGGCATGTATAGAAATAAATATACTACATGGCCTAACCAGTGCAGATCACAGAGGGACTATTCCTTATAACCTTATTGCCATACTCTGATTCAAACTGTACTCCCTCTGTCGACAAAGTCTTCCTCAGGTATTATCTCATGGGCTGAACTTAGATCCCTTAGCCCCCATCTTGTAGGTCCTGTGGAGTATTCGGAGCTA
Source organism: Rhynchonycteris naso (assembly GCA_037038555.1). Taxonomy (NCBI): domain Eukaryota; kingdom Metazoa; phylum Chordata; class Mammalia; order Chiroptera; family Emballonuridae; genus Rhynchonycteris; species Rhynchonycteris naso. The sequence continues at coordinate 239,890,880 of CM072999.1, read as the reverse complement.
AGAGCAGAACTCTACATTATCTGGCTAGTGTTTTAAGTAGTCCACATATTTCTGAAACCTGACTCTGGCATACATCATATCGGCATTCCCTTCTGACTCTACATCACTGACAAAACTGATAAACTGCCATCGATGTTCTCATCCCAGGCTCCGACTAAACAAGTGAGCAGGAAAGGGCCAGGCAAACAGGCTGACATACTGACATCATTACTCTTTGGGTATGCTCACCCAACCAATTATAAATTAAATCAACCATACCATAATCAAGCTCCTGACCCTCCTGGGTGCTTTGTGGACATTTCTCTGTCTTGCCAACAACGATTATCTGAAAGACAGTCTCAAAATGTCTTACTAAACTCTACTTAGAAAGGTCTACAGTACACCCTTTGTCTACCAGATAGAAATAGGTAACATTTCTAAAAAGACAGTGAGGATGCTCTGGCAGGTCTGACTATTCATGAATCCATGCTGACTGACTTTCAGGGCTGTTTTCCTTAAAGAGTGTTCACAGCCTACTTGCTGAATAATCTAGCCCAGAATTTTCCCAAGAATTGACATCAAGCTCACTTGTCTAGAGAGTCAAGAGGTTTCTTGCATCTTGAAAGTTCTGAGTGCTTTCAGCCTACCAACACCTTTCTTCCATTCCCCCAAAGATTTCTGAACAACAGCCTCATGAGTCTCATCTGCCCACTTGCCTGGGATTCCGGGGTACATGTGGGACCAGGAGAGATGAAATCATGGCTTCAATCCTCCTATGTCTGTGTGGTAACATTCCTGATATGACAACCATTCTCTTGGAGGTGGGAGCATAATAGAACTCAAGTAAAATTTGCTTTCTCTCTGCCCCTGATGAACTTTTCTCTCTGCCACTGATACTCTGTCTGAACTAGTGGGCCTAGGTTTTTCTTCTTGTCTCTCACAGAAGTACAAAAACTAAAGTCCTTTTTGCAGCTCAAATCACTTTTTTGCAAGACTCAGTTCTTGAACTTCAGCTTTTCTTGACCCTGTTCCATGAAGTCAGTGCTGGTATACATACTTCTTCCAGCTTTTGCTCAAATTCTTCAAAGAATGTGAGTTATGTAAAGGATTCTCTACACAACTATACTGATCCCTGGAGGTATTACACCCCTTTTTAATTTTCAAATGACTATTTACAATAATAATACTAAGAGGTAGCTTTTATTTAGTATATTATAGACTGTGGTGCAGGTCTTATGCTAAACCCTTTACAGTACTTTGATTTCCATTACAACCCTATTATTTTTCCCATTTTACAGATGAACTGAAACTCAGACTTAAATAACCAGCCGGAGGTCAGACAATGAGCAAATAAAGGGCTGAGGCAAAATCCCCAGGTCTTCCTGCCTCCAGCTAAAAATGTAACCACAGTGTTTCTCCTTAAGAACTTCCCATCCCTTTGAGTGGTCCAGCCTCCGGGGGTTTCAAGGTCATGAAGACACATCTATTTTTTTCCCTGAACTCTTAAAAGAACTGTTTCTTAGAAGCCAGGGCAGGACTTCCCAAAGGGTATTTGATGGAATTTTAATTTAAGAGAAGCTTCTAGAAAAGCAGATGTGGCAAAGACTGAATGTAATATGCAGCATCTTAGAGACTCATAAAATGGGGCACTTTGAAGACTCTGAGGAGGGCGATAGAAAGCAAACAAACTGGCTTCATTTTGTGTAAGCCAGCACCTTCTAGAACCCCCTTTTCACTTAATACCAACAAAATCTCTTAAAAGGCTGTGGGGCCCCTCCCTCTGGAGACCACTGGCCAGGCAATGCTCTGACAGGGCGTAGGGCTTTCCCTCCTGAACCCAGCTCTGTCCAAGATGCGTTCTCCCAAGACCCTATCACTTCTACTCCATCAGCCTCTTTGTTGGTCAGAATTGTGTGCACAGTCCTGGCCGGCAGCGCAGTGGATAGAGAGTCTTCCTGGAGCACTGAGGTTGCCAGCTTGAGCCCTGGTCAGGGCACGTATGAGAAATCAGTGAGTACACAACTAAGTGGAACAACAAGTTTATGCTTCTCTCTCTCTCTCTCTTTCTCTCTCTCCTTTCCCCTCTCTTTCTCTCCAAATCATCATCATCATTAGGTACAGTGAGGAGTAGGCCTCATCATTTCCCTTACTTAAAGACAGACACTCTTAGGAGGCCTGGTGGGTGGTTACACACTACCCACTTTCAGCTCTTGGACTGATGCCATGGAACCTGAAGCTCCTTTACATGACCAGGGCTTGACTTGGAACCAATTTTGTGATTTTTACCTGAAAAGTATCATCCTCTCTTTTTCCTGGATAGGGCAAGCTACAACAGCCGCTATAATAGCCTTTCTTTGACTTTTCTTTTTTCACTGTTCTTTATAAAGTTTAAAGAATAAAACAGTTCTATAAGGTTCATTATAATAGTTAGCAATCTTCCCACTACCCCTCCTCAGATATAAAACCACTTTCAACTCTGTTAAGTGATTCTTTTGGTATTTTCTTCAATGCAATATATTTTTCTACTTCCAGGCTTTATCTACTGACTTCCCACAATGGAAGACGAGCTTTTTTTTTTTTTTTTAATTTTATTTTATTCATTTCAGAGTGGAGACACAGATTGAGAGAGAGAGAGAAAGAGAGAAAGGGGGGGAGGAGCTGGAAGCATCAACTCCCATATGTGCCTTGACCAGACCAGTGCAGGGATTTGAACTGGCGACCTCAGTGTTCCCAGGTTGACGATTTATCCACTGCGCCACCACAGGTCAGGTTGGAAGACGAGCTTTTAATACCCTTCTACTCCCCCCGCACTTTCCCAAGGTACGTGTTTTGTAAATTTGCTTGAATCATTAAGAGTTTACATTACTGTACTATACCAATGCTATTTACAACTGAGCCATGTAGTATACTGTGGTTACTCTTCCTTTCTGGTGTAATTTTCTAGTTTTCTTGGATTTACTCTCTTGTTTTCTGATGTGTTTAACACTAATGCAATCCTAGTCTAAATATCAATGGTGGACAGATTCTCCCAAGACATTCAAATTTTGTATTTCCCCCATGTATAAGACGCACCTTAATTTTGGGGCCCGAAATTTGGAAAAAAAAATTGTATTACATAAAAGTTATTGAACTCGTTTTATTCATCATAAAATTCATACAACTCCTCATTACAGTCAAAACTCCCATGCATTAGCTTGTCCTCATCTGTGTCTGATGAAGAATCCCTGTCTTCAACAATGAGTGCAAAAACAAGCGTGAAAAGATGGGAAATGCAAGTAAAAAAAGAACTACCACTGTATAGACGCACCCAGTTTTTAGACCCCAAATTTTTTGACAAAAGGTGCGTCTTATAAATGGGGACATACGGTACACTGAGTATTTATCAATATTATCTTATTAGCTTGGCCTGTGGTGGCGCAGTGGATAGAGTGTCCACCTGGAATGCTACGGTTGCTGGCTCGAAACCCCGAGCTTGCCAGGTCAAGACACGTAAAAGAAACAATGAACAACTTAAGTGAAGCAAATATGAGTTGATACTTTTCATCCCTATCTGCCTTTTTCCTCTCTCTGTAAAATCAATAAATAAAATCTTAAAAAAATATCTTCTTAGAGACATTTCTCCAGAGGATCCTTCCACACAACCCTAAACCGAGCTGGTGGCCTTCCGTTTCTGCTGCAGAGCTGTCATCATGGGATCACTCCTCACCTTCACCCTGGTGGTTCCTCTCATCGCTTTCTCATGCTGGACCCCATTTCCTGTACCCCATATGTCCTCCCCACTCATTTTTATAGAGCATATATTCTAGCAGATTTTACTTTAAAACATCAGATTTACTCTGCATTGGTATGTAGACTTCCATGGCCTTCCCTCCAGTTATTTTTTTCCCTGGGAACTGGCAGGTTCCTCCTCCACTCTTTTATTTTTTATTACAGGGACAGAGAGAGTCAGAGAGAGGGATAGATAGGGACAGACAGACAGGAATGGAGAGAGATGAGAAGCATCAATCATTAGTTTTTCATTGCCGTTGCGACACCATAGTTGTTCATTGATTGCTTTCTCATACGTGCCTTGACCGCGGGCCTTCAGCAGACTGAGCCACCCCTTGCTGGAGCCAGCGACCTTGGGTCCAAGTTGACGAGCTTTTGCTCAAGCCAGATGGGCCTGTGCCCAAGCTGGCGAGCTCGGGGTCTTGAACCTGGGTCTTCCGCATCCCAGTCCAACGCTCCATCCACTGCGCCACCGCCTGGTCAGGCTCCTCCTCCACTTTCAACCTCTTTTAAAGGCAGTATCCAGGGGTAGAGAGCCCTGGATCAGGAGCCCAACAACCCAAGGTTCAAATCTTGGCTTTGACACTTATTCCCAGTTTATTGACCCTAGATGAGTTATATATATAATACACCTAAGCCTCCATGCTCTAATTTGTAAAATGGGGACAATAGAAGCCTACAATACAGGACCTGACACATGGCAATGGTCAATAAAAACTGCCTGATTGCGCCCTGGCTGGTTGGCTCAGCAGTGGAGTGTTGGCCTGGCATGTGGAAGTCCGGGGTTCAACTCCTGGTCAGGGCACACAGGAGAAGTAACCATCTGCTTCTCCACCCCTCCCACTTCTCTCTTTTTTCCCTTCCTCCTCCTGTACCCATGGCTCAAATGGCTTAAGCGAGTTGGCCCTGGGCGCTGAAGATGGCTCCATGGCCTTGGCCTTAGGTGCTAAAACAATGGCTCAATTGCTGACCAACACAGCAACAGCCCCAGATGGGCACAGCATCATCCCCTAGTGGGCTTGCCAGGTGGATACCATTCGGGGCGCATGTGGGAGTCTGTCTCTACTTTCCCACCTCTCACGTAATAACAAAAAAACAAGAGACAAAATACAAAACGGCCCTTTTGGCCACAAAAACCTGTCTAGCAGAGGATTCCTCCTGTACTGGGAGAACCAATGGGTAGTTTACGGGATAGCTTAGAGGCATACCTTGGCAATTCAGGAATTGATCTAAATCTTTCCTTTACCACCTGTCTACATAACACATTCTATATTTATACTTCCCACTGCATAAGGTGACGTTTTACATATCCAAAAATACTCTCCTTCCAGTGTCAAAATGGACTCCTGTTTTCCAGTACTGTATAGTTTACACCAGTGTTTTTCAACCACCGGACTGTGAACCAGCCTGCCAGAAATTTCTTTCTGGTCTGCAAGAGTTAACCACGTTGATGCTGTAATGAAGATTATAGACCCAGCCTGATCTGTGGTGGTGCAGTGGATAAAGCGTCCACCTGGAACGCTGAGATCGCTGGTTTGAAACCCTGCACTTGTCTGGTCAGGGCACATATGGTAGCTGATGCTTCCTGCTCCTTCCCCCTTCTCTCTCTCTGTCTCTCCTCTCTAAAATGCATAATAAAAAAAGAAAGATTATACACCCACTGATCTTAGTCAATTTGCTTATGCTCAGGGTGATTTCTGCCTTAGTGGTCTCCAAAATACTTCTATTTTTATCAGTCCTCAAGCATAAAAAAGTTGAAAACACCGGTTTACACTACATGCCTGTTTACCCTACCAGCACTTTACGGCCTGACAGAATCTTAGCCATTTTCCTCTTCACCCTGGTCTCTTCAGATTGAAGTCTTAATTTCTCCATTTTAGCCCAAGGGTATTGGTCATATTCTATCAATGGCAGCAGCATGAAAAGAAAAGGAGCCTAACCACCGAGACTCCTTTTAGCCACAATCCTAGTCCCGTGACAGTGGTGACGTATGCACCAGCCACATGATTTAGAACCTTCTCCTTGGGGACACCCAGGAGCAGGAACCAGGGCATCGGGGTTGGCAACTAATCAGAAATAAAGTTGGTTTGGCCTGCTGAGCCCAGTCCAACCTCTGGCTTCTGCCTCTAGTTTGAGAGATTATTCCTTTTGCTTTCAGATTGCTGACGAAAGCTCTGAACTTTCCAGAGAAAGAATTGCTTGCAAATCCACCTTTAGGGCGGGACTAGAACAAGGTATGGGTGGGGATGAGGGCACCAGCTCACCTCCACAATTACTATTAAGCAAAAGGCTCAGTCACCCTGTCATTCTGAGAAACTCTCCGATGGGGACAATATCAGGAGTAAAAGGCAGGGTGCTGGTCAACCAATAACCAAATGATTAAAAGCAGTATTTTCATTGCAAATATCCCAAGGATGGAATGTGATGATGGCATAGTGGGACAGAGTGTGGATGAAAAAGACAGAATAAAAACTTTACATTAATGGCCTGACCTGTGGTGGCGCAGTGGATAAAGCATCAACCTGGGAACACTGAGGTCGCCAGTTCAAAACCCTGCACTGGTCTGGTCAAGGCATATATGGGAGTTGATGCTTCCAGCTCCTCCCCCCTTTCTCTTTCTCTCTCTCTCTCTCACTCTGTGTCTCCTCTCTAAAATGAATAAAATAAAAAGAAATTTTAAAAAAAAAAACCAAAAAAACCCACTTTATATTTTAATGATTAAAGGATTCCTGTCCTGGCCGGTTGGCTCAGTGGTAGAGCATCAGCCCAGCATGTGGAAGTCCTGGGTTCGATTATGAGCCAGGGCACACAGAAGCGCCCATCTGCTTCTCCACCCTTCCCCCTCTCCTATTTTTTTTTTAATGACCGTCACCCTTTATTTGCCCCACTCCTTTCTCTCTATCTCTCTCTTCCCCTTTAACAGCTAAGGCTCCACTGGAGCAAAGGCCCCAGCACTGAGGACCGCTCCAGGGTTTCCGCCTCAGGCACTAGAATGGCTCCTGCTGCACTGAAAAATGGCCTAGAGGGGCCGAGCATCACCCCCTGGTAGGCTTACTGGGTGGATCTTGATCGGGTGAATGCGGGAGTCTGTGTCTCTGCCTCCCCACTTCTCACTTCAGAAAAATACAAAAAACAAAAAAAAAAAAATAAGGGATTCCCTAACTAACAATTAACTCCTCAGCACCAGAGACCTCTGTCCACAGCCTGCAGTGTTGACTCAAGGGGGTAACTAAGAGCCCTGCGTTCCTAAAGGAGCCCTCTCTAGCCAGGACCCTTGGCTTTTTGTTTTCTGAGACACTGATTTATTTCCTGTCAGCTCTCACCTTTGAGCCTTCCTTTTCCCTTTGGAGAAATGACTCATTGCTGAAGTGTTGGGTGACAATGAATATCAAGAATGGGTGATAAAAATACTCCTGATTGTGCAATTTGAGGATGAGGGGGATGTATCTTGGATGGAGAATTCAACACGCTGGCCATGAACTCTGAGACTGGGGGGTTAACAATGGCCATGGCTTCATCTTTTTGGGGAAGAGGAGCAGAGAACAGAGTTTAAACAAAAATTCACTGAACGAGATTTGCTGTAGAGCCCCTTGTTTTGTCCTTTCAAATGTGTACTTCTGAGAAAGGCACATAAAGGCAGGCACTCAGCATGACAAATGTGAATCACAGAGGCCTGGGTCCTTCCTCCGCTGTTCCACGGAGCCTGGCTGCGGCCTGTTTCTTCCTGGGTTTTTGCTCCAGTGACACCGTACTTCCCAGCATGTGAGGGGCGAGGTGGCCAGTGTGACATGCAGGCTCTGAGCTGGCCGCTGCGCTGATGCCACAGACCCCTAGAACAGGGTTACTGAAGACTACCCTGTGCTTGAGTGGTGACAGCAACAGCCCAGCTATTCTCCCAGGTGGAAACTCCTTCCCTTCACCCAGTTCACTGGATGCAAACTAGACATTTTCTTCTCCTAATTAATGTTCATGGCCTCAAGAATGACCAAACAAAACACAATTTCCACTATAGGATGACTCCCTAGCCAGGCCATAAGCTATTCAAGATTCAGGCAGCAAAGTCACCCCATCCAAGAGGCCAAACGAATGGGAGCAGAGACACTCAAACGTGGAGAGAAATCTATGTGTGTGTGTGTGTGTGTGTGTGCGCACGCGCGCGCGCACACACACACGCTGGAGGGAAGGCACAGCTGAGAATGTCACAATAGAATGCAAAACCTTAATTCTCTGGGAAATTAAAGCGAAAAGAAAACCTTAAAAGGTATTGATGCAATTCTAGAAAACTGAGAAATTTGGATCAACAAGGATGGTTACTTTTTTTTTTTTTAAAGATTTTATTTACTGATTTTACAGAAAGAGAGGGAGGGGGTGTGGATTAAGAAGTATCCACTAATAGTTGCTTAACTTTATTTTAATTTCCTTTTATTTTATTCATTTTAGAGAGGAGACAGAGAGAGAGAGAGAGAGAAAGAGAGAAAAGGGGGAGGAGCTGGAAGCATCAACTCCCATATGTGCCTTGACCAGACCAGTGCAGGGTTTTGAACTGGCGACCTCAGTGTTCCCAGGTCGACGGTTTATCTACTGCGCCACCACAGGTCAGGCAATAGTTGCTTAACTTTAGTTGTTCAGTGATTGCTTGTCTTACATGCCTGGACCGGGCAAGTCCAGGGTTTCAAACCATCTACCTTAGCATTCAGAGTCAATGCTTTGTCTATTGCACCACCACAGGCCATGCTAGCTTGCTTTTTTTTTTTTGCAACAGAGACAGAAAGAGAGACAGATAGGGACAGACAGACAAGAAAGGAGAGAGATGAGAAGCATCAAGTCTTCATTGTAGCATCTTAGTTGTTCATCGATTGCTTTCTCATATGTGCCTTGATCGGGGGCCACAGCAAAGTGAGTGACCCCTTGCTCAAGCCAGTGTCCTTGGGCTTCAAGCCAGTGACCTTTGGGCTCAAGCCATTGACCATACAGTCATGTCTATGATCCCACACTCAAGCCAGTAACCCCGTGCTCAAGCAGGATGAGCCCACCCTCAAGCCAGCAACCTCAGGGTTTCAAACCTAGGTCCTCTGCATCCCACTCCAACACTTTATCCACTGTGCCACTGCCGGGTCAGGCTAGCTTGCTTTTAAAAGGCACCTCAACTAGCCTGACCTGTGGTGGTATAGTGGATAAAGCGTCAACTTGGGAACGCTGAGGTCGCTGGTTTGAAACCCTGGGCTTGCCTGTTTAAGGTACATTGGGAGTTGATGCTTACTGCTCCTCCCCCACTTCTCTCTCTCTTACCTCTCTAAAATGAATAAATAAATTTTAAAAAAATAAATAAAGGCACCTCAACTACAAAGAGCTTTTTCCACAGTCAGGAACCTTCGCCACTAACATATGTGTATACACATGCATGTGAACCCTGCCCTCTCTGGGAGGGTATGCGACCCATAGAGCTCCCATAAGGTCCCCCAACTCAGTCAGTGAGTCACTGGCAGAGGGAGAAGGAGGTCCTGTGACACTGCTGCAGGTTCCCAGCATCAGAGTAACAGTTTATAGAAATGCAATCCTCCCCATGTGAAGCGCTCAACATTCCCATCCTCCCACTCACTGTAGGGGAACTGTGGAGCTAGGGCCAGGCTCCGCAGAACACTGTTTCACCAGGCAGCCTCGGACAGAGAAGATGCACAGTGACATTTCCCCCCAGGTCCCTACAAGTGTTGGCAGGCGCAGTCTCTAAGCCAGGCTCTCCTCAGTGGCACAGACGAGCTGCTTCCCAAACTCAGCCAGGCAGGCGGTGGGAAAGAAGGCGCCAGCCAAGGCCAAGGAGGCTTTTCTCAACTGATCATCTTGGGAAAAGCCAGATATAAATTTCACAGCTGGAATGTGAGGGTTGTGAAATGTGGGAAGAAGCCCCAAAGAGGCCAAGGACTCTCCTTCCGGGAAGGCTGTGGGCGGAGGGCTGGCAAGGGCTAGTGGGAGAGAAGCAGGTTGCCCAGAGGGGCCTGCCTTTCTGGGAAGCAGGAAGTAAAGCCTCAAGGAAGAAAGAAATTCCCATCCTCTGAGGTGGGGGACGGGCCAGAGATAGGGTTGGTTTTGTTTCTGAACATGAAGAAAACAAGGCTTTGCATAAAAAGTAGCTCTGGTATAAATGAGCCAATTATGACACAGCTCATTATTACTGGGATTTGGAAGCATTAGACTGACGGCACGTCCTCTGTAGGGTTATATATGCACAGTAAGCTTCTAACACTGGGCTTTAACCTTGTCCTGGATGTCATGTGAGTTCTCTATTCAAGCTCCGACCATATAGTTAAATGAGGCCCACCAGTGAGAGTTATTACTACCTCAGGGACAGTCTTGTGTGTCCCTCACGGAGTCCCTGATCATGGGGTAAGGAAGATCACATTGTGTTAATGGCTGATAGTCTGCCATAAGCTCCACCCTTTTCTAACATTGGGCAAGTGGCTTATTAGCCTCTGTGCATCCGTTTCTTCATCTGTAAGACTGCAGAGTGACTATGAGGCTGAACTAAATTCATATGCTATGAAGCAACTGGAACATTACTTGGCTCATATTAAGTGTTAGGTGCTATTGAAGTATGAAAAAAAAAACAAGTATCTGATTCCCCAAGTAGGCTAGAGCCCGGCTGCTAATGTCCAGGCTCCATCAGCTAGCTCCTGGGAACTGTAGCTTCTTCAAGTCACATTCAGACTCAAGGAAGCCTCTGTGTCAGAGTGCCCCAGCCCAGAAAGCCTAACGAAAGGAATATCAGGCACGTAGACACAATAAGGCCCATGCTGACTGCTGGCCCGCAGGGAGAGGAGCAAGCACTGGAGCCAGCACATTTGGGGTCAGCTTTTGCAGTCACGATCCATGTGGTTCATCTTAAATGGGGCCCAGAGTGGGAAGCACAGATATTACAACGGTGCTTGCTTATCTGAATTGAGTCCACCATCATCGATCCCTGAGATAATAGGGGCTGGAGTCCTGAGAGACTTGAGGGGTATGCTGGAAAATGTTCTTGGCAAAGGAGGATGAACCATTCATTTCTCAACCAATTGCTAACAAATTGGTAACCAGTACCGAGAAGCTCAGAGGAAATGTTCCGATTCCCTCCAAACTGCAGATTCAGGCACTTGGGAGACCTGACTGGGTACTTGAGCGCAGGGAGGAAGATGCCCCGAGGGCTGGCACCTCTGGTCTATTCCCACCCATCTCTCTGTAGCTTAGCCAATTCAGGGCAAATGTGGAGGCTCTTGCGTCTACAGACAGCCCTTGGACCAGATCTGGGGCCTACTACCCAGTCAGGAGGAGCTGAGTTTGGGCTGTATGCATGCAGAAACCCCTTACAATGTCTGGAAGGCACAGCAGCTGGCAGTATGGCTAAGACAGAGAATGAGACCTCAGATCTATATCAGATACACAAGAGGGGAAAAGGAGTATGTGTCTGCAGGAGTCCCTGCCCTTCTGTCTAGAAACCCAGACTTTCCAGAGCTGGAAGGGCCATCTGGACTGTCTACGAGTTACAGGCAATCTTCTTGAGCCTTTAAGCCTTCAAGTACCTCCTGGCCTATCACCATTGCCAATGAAGCCTAGAGGAAGCCAAGCTCAGGGCACAAGAAGAAGTGTGGTCTGGGCACAGGGTCCAGATTCATAGGTGGAGAGGTTTCAGATGCCCCATGACCCAGCTTGGCCATCTGCTATTGCCAAGGGAAGATCATGGTGCCTTAAGCCAGCTGCTTCAAGGTGGCTGGCTGGAGAAACCCACTGGCTGGAGCTGAAAATTGCTCTGAGGTGGCACTGGAGGCTTCTCTTGGCTCTTGCCTAAGAGCTCAGTTCTCCTGGCTTCTGCATGGTGAGCCCTCTTGGGTAGGCCTCCCCCAAGAATAACTCTCCCGTCTCCACAATCTGCTCCCAGGTTGCATGAACTTTAACCAGTTAGGTCTCCCTGTTTCATCTCTGTCAGCTCCTTCCCCTGCTTGTTAAAATTCTAGGGTGCTTTCACGGTCCCTCTTGTGTTTTTCCTCCTCTGAGAAGCCCTCCCTAACCACTCCTGATCATGCTGTTTCTCTGTAGGGTATTAAATCACTACCACTTCTGGGGCTGTGGATGAGCATCTGGGGCTAGAATGGAAAGAAGTAGCTATTTCCAACAACCTGCATGTACAGCCAGATACACACCAATTAATTATGTACTTAAATTGTGCATGTGTTCCCAAACCAGCCTACACCCCAGATGGATCCCTGGGTCCTGAGCCTGCCACACTGCAAGTGTATATTAAAGGCGTGTTAGCCTGACCTGTGGTGGTGCAGTGGATAAAGCGTCTACCTGGGAACACTGAGGTCGCCAGTTCAAAACCCTGCACTGGTCTGGTCAAGACACATATGGGAGTTGATGCTTCCAGCTCCTCCCCCCTTTCTCTCTTTCTCTCTCTCTCTCTCACTCTGTGTCTCCTCTCTAAAATGAATAAAATAAAAATAAAATAAATTTTAAAGGCGTGTTAGAAGAAAGACAAATCACCCTGGTCTTGCAGGAGTGAGCTGCTTCCCTTTTAGTCCAGAGCACAGCAACTTCCTCCCTGGCAGGCAAGGTTCCTGCTCTGGCCTGCCAGCTCCCAGGTATCCCCTGCCAGCAGCTACTCCCTCGAGTTGCTCTGGGACTAAGAGCAGAGGGGGTACCCAGCTCCTGTACTGCCCACCATTTGTCCCCTATCAGAGGAAAAGAGGTCAGGAGGAAACGGATCTGACCTCTAGGGTGGCCATAGTCTCTCCCAAGGACCATGGAGGCCCTTGGACAGGCAGCAGAGGCCTGCAAGGGACTTCCCTGCCCTGCCCTGGGCCTCATAGAAGAGAGGCAGGAAGAAGGGCCTCAGCAGCAGGCGTCCAGTGTGGGGCTGGCCAGACAGTGAGGCCCCTGGGGTTGCAGCTATCAGCCGAGACCAGGCTCCAGGAAGGAAGGAAGGGCAACTGTGGTCGAGGCCGAGATAAGGAGGGGAGCTGTGCTCAGCACAATGGGCTCCCACGAGGCTGGGAGGCCCCAACTCAGATTTTGCCCCAACTTGGCCTCCCGTCTGCTCACACGGCCCATGTAAATATTTACTAATGTTTATATTCCTGCTCTGGTGGGTCCCTTCTGAGGCCCTTTTCTATGACCCACAGATCTGTGCTCCCCAGACCCTGGGCCCATCCAGCAAGGGCTACTGGCATTATTCTTTTTCATGTAAGCCACAGAAACAGGACCGTCAGGACAAAAACTGTCCCCTTATCCCAGCCTTGAAACACGGCTGTCACGAAGCTGTCCTAACCCCCTCTGTGGGCAGGAAACTTACGGGGCTCGGTCGTGGGTGAGGCCATTCTGCCGCTGAGGGTTGATTGGCGGAAGGACAGGTTTGCTGTTGATCTCAAGTCCTCTCCTCAAGGTCTCCCGGATCTGCTCCGTGTCTGCAACAACACCACTAAGTTGCCCAGTGGCCGTTTGGGTACCTAGCATCCCCCAACCTCGGCCCTTGGAACCTGGTTCTGCAGATGTGTTGGGAGAAGGCCCTCATGAAGGCCTCCTGAGTCTGCTCTATTTATTTTATTTACTTATTATTTTTTATTTTTCAGAGACAGAGATAGAGTCAGAGAGAGGGATAGGTAGAGACAGACAGACAGGAACGGAGAGAGATGAGAAGCATCAATCATTAGTTTTTTGTTGCCGTTGCGACACCATAGTTGTTCATTGATTGCTTTCTCACAGGTGCCTTGATCGTGGGCCTTCAGCAGACCAAGCCACACCTTGCTCGAGCCAGCGACCTTGGGTCCAAGCTGACGAGCTTTTGCTCAAGCCAGATGGGCCCGTGCTCAAGCTGGCGAGCTCGGGGTCTTGAACCTGGGTCTTCCGCATCCCAGTCTGGCGCTCTATCCACTGCGCCACCGCCTGGTCAGGCCTGAGTCTGCTCTAGCTGTGAGATCTGAGTGAGTGCAGCATGAGGACACAGAGCTGATAAGGCATCGTGTTCTCAAGACTGGTCTAAAGAAAGAGTAAAAGTGAGAGAGAGAGAGAGAGACAAGAAGGGAGAGAGATGTGAAGCACCAACTGTAGCTGCGGCACTTAAGTTGTTTCTGGACAACTTTTCCTATGTGCCTTGATGGGGGGGGGGGCTCCAGCTGAGCCAGTGACCCCTTGCTCAAGCTGGCGACCTTTGGGCTTAAGACAGCAAACTTGTTGATCCCATGCTCAAGCTGGTGACCTCAGGGTTTTGAACACAGGTCCCCTGCGTTCTACGTCAATTCTCTATTCACTGCGCCACCACTAGTCACGCTCTAAACAGTTTCATTCTTATAGAAAGCAAGGAGTGGCCTCTGGACTTCAGAAGGGCCCCTCCAAGACAGGACTCTTCTCCACTGTCCTTTCCCTTCTTGATTCACAGACCCCAGCTTTAACCTTAACATAGTTCCAGACAATGACTGCCAAGGCCTTTGCCACTGCCCAAGACCATCCACAGATACTGCCCACTGAAATCAGGATGCCCGTAAGGGCTGCAAGTACCTTGCCATGAATGGTCAGGTGTCTCTTAGACAAGTTTCTGGGTTCTGGGTGTCCAGCTGGTATCTGGTCCTGCCACTCCACCCCTGTGGGTTGGGTCAAGGAGATGCTGAAGCCATCTCCCCACCTTGGCCCAGGATACCCTGCCTCTCCACAGGTCTAGCAAGGGCCAGGGGATGAGAGTGAACTCCCTGGGTGGGATCATTTCTTTGCAAGGTGCTTTGCTAGTCTTTGTGCAAAGCCTATTGGTCCAGTCCCTACACTGAGATTTTAATCTAAGACTTACTTCTGCAAACTGCAAACACACACAAAAAAGCAAACTAATACCGGTTGCTCAAAGGATGGGTTCAGAGTAGATGATGGAAATGATTATTAGCTTTTCTAACTGTTTAACTTTTGTAATTAAAAAATATCCAATAATGGTAACATTTCAGATGAGACTATGAATTCCTTCTTAAATTACCACTTTTGTCAAAAGCAACTGAATGATTCTAATAACTATGTATGTTCTCTTGGAACCTCATACGGGCTTGGCACACCATTAGAACATGCAGGAAGAAAAGAAAGGGGTCAGATACTTGTGCTATGGGTGTAAGCTGTCCTTTATAGAAAGAGAAACCCTTTCATAAGTATGCTATTCAGGCCTATAAGTATCTTACTCTTCAAAAAATGAGAAGAGGTAGAGGAATAGAGAAAGGAAGCAGAGAAAGCTGTAAACATACATATTTGTAAGTAGCTGCTTTTCCTTTACAGTTAGTTACGGATGCCCTTCGCTAAAAACCACAACTGTTTCTACAGCCAACACCAACACGATGAGCTTCCAGCAAGAGAGCTATATCCTCTTTTTCCAAGGCCTCACCCGGAATGCAATGGGTACAGTGTCCCCTGCTCACAGTCCTAACACTGCATCTGCCACACAGTGGGGTGGGGTAGTCTCACACTCAGGTCTCTTTTGTCTAAGGCCTGGGAGGGCCTGAGGCCAGAGTGATCCTCGGGTCTGGCATGGCTTTCAGGCCAGAGCTGGGCCCTGTTTCAATTCTGTGGGTGGCCGATACTTGTTCTCTTGTACTTGGGTGGACTGCGGCCTTTTCCTGTAACTGTTCTATGGCTTCCATTCACCTCCATGACCTCAGATTGCAAGGGATAAATCTAAAATACAATGGTCACTGCTGGTGGTGCATTCGAAATACACACAGGAAACACAGGAGAAATGGGTCAATAAAGCTCTCTTAATTCCACCCTGTGGAAGATTTCACATGCTGTTTAAATCCTGCCAGGAAAGAAACTACTGAATGGGCTGTTTATGTTCCAGACCCATCCTATAGAGCCTGAAAACCAGGCCGGAGGCAGGGGAAAGAGGAAGGCTGGTGAGACTCCTACCTTTGCCAGAGAGCCGCCGGGACTGAGTGTTTAGGCAGATGCTCCGGCTGTCTTCGTCGTCCTCAGGGGGCTGGCTCAGGTCATCCCAGGCACACTTGGCACTGACCCCGCTTAGATTGGAGCCGTCTGTCTCTATGCCTTTGTCAACTCTCTCCTGCTTGGAAAGAGCCAGAGAGCCAGAGTTCCCTCAGCGAACCAGTGCCCCAACATCAACACTGCCTTTCCCGTGTTTACTGAGCCCTTTTAGGTGCTGAGCATGGGACAAGTGCTAGAAGAGCAGGACTCTGGTCTTGTTCTGCCCTGGTTACTAATGCATGCAAGTCTGCCAGCCACTGCACTCCTCCGGGTGAACCAGGGACTAGGGGAAGCCAGGAAGAAGGAAAAGCCCAGGGGAAGCTTCTCCTCTATCGTCATCCTTCCAGTAAAATGACCTTCACACCTGTTTCGGAGCCTGAACTCTGCTCACTGCATGGGGTCTGAGTTGCTGATGTGACAGAGCCAGGAACTACTTCCCTGAGGAGAGGCACGGTCCTTCCTCTCCTCCCATCATCCAGGGAGAACGCTCCAGTTGCTGCTGCAGAGGACGGGGTGGAAGTTGGCCAAATGTGGGAGAGGCCAGGACTCAGACCAACTTCTCCTAGGTTCCACATCTGCAGTTCCCCCTTCTAACAGCAGGGGGTGTGGTCGCACAGAGAAGCGCCACCAGAGAGCAGAAGGAGACTTCCTGTATTGCTAACTTGTTTGGAGAAGGACTCTGGATGGAGTTTCTTTACCATTTCTTGGAATGAAATGGGGGCCTGGAGGGCTGTAACCATTTACAGATCCCACGTAAGGACCTGCTTTCGTGCTGCCCTTGTCACTGTTGAGTCCACTTTCCAAATGGCCACGAGAAAAAGCTGTACCCAAACTATGTTTCCGGTAAAACACAGTTCTGTGATGTTGGGCTTTGGATTAAAGGTCACCTTTAATCCAAATCCTTGCTCATAAACAACCACGTGGGCCAAATAAAGCTCTTGAGTGAGTACCTCAAAAAGAGCCTGCACACCCCCTCCCAGCCTCCATGGGCCCTGAACTGGCAGCCATCGGCCAGGGAGCCTTGCTGGGGAAGCACAGGTATAAGGGCCTTGCTTTTGGAGCCCAGGCCTTGCCCAGGATGCCTCCTGCTCATCCATCACACTCTCCTTTCCAGTAAGACCACTAGCCTGGGAAAAGCTGGGACTGAGCAGTGACAGGGACAGGCTGACGACAGCGAGCAGCTCTGCTTCAGAAAGCGTGTGGGTTCTACTTTGCTCAGGACAGAGTCTGAACTTTTCCCTCTCTACTGGCCACCCTGAGGCCCCTACTGAAGCGAAGAGCTAAGGACACCTCTTGGTTTAACTAGCTGAGCCCACTTCCTTTTAAGTAAAAGAGAAAGCGCGAAGACCCAGAGAAGTGAAGGGACTAGTTCAGGCACATAACTAGTCAGTGGCAGAGCTTGGAGCAAAGGGACAGGAGCCAGCTCCAAAATGAACCACCTGCCAGCAGGCCCCAGGCTGGCACGTGTGAGCAGAGTCCCCACTTGGTGCACAGAGCCACCAGGAAGGAAAGCTGGACTTTCTCACCAAGGTCCGCCTGTTGCTTTTAAAGACTACTAGGTGCTCTTGGTCCTGCTGGCTGGTCTCAGGGGAGCCTAGAGATTAGGAAGAGAACTATTCTTGGCATGCAGAGAAGAGGTTGCTGACCATACTAGTTCAAAGGACCAGGTTCTTTCTCAATTATTGGCACTTATGTCAGGGGCAAAACAACAGCCCACAGTGTCCCATGCTGGATCCCAGCGTGGCTGCAGAACAAGGGCTTAGGGAAACAGCCTTGGTGGTTCCTGGTTCTTGCCTAAGCAGAAGCTACAAGGAAACCAAGTTTAAAGTGGAGATAACAAAGAGTCTGGCGGCAATCTGAAAGACTTCCGTGTTAAGGCAGTAGGAAAATAGAGGAGCATCATCTGTGAATGAGGAGGGCTTCTGCCCAAGAACTCACAGGTCTTAAGGAAAGAACGCAAGGACTGCTGGCTGTGTGGCTACCTGCTACGTCTCCCCTGCCATCTCTTGTCCCTCCTAGAGGATGTGTAACTCCTGGAAACTGCCTGTGCCTACCAGATTTTGAGGCATAAAAGGTTCAGAGATGGCAATGACCTGCAACTGGCAGGGGGAACTAGAGGCAGACACATGTCAGGCACATTATTAGCTGCTGTCTGCCATTCCTGCTTCATAAGTAGCCCCTAAGAAAGGAAGGTATGCTTTATGTGGCTTTCAAAATTCGCCTGCATACAAAAAGAGTCCTTCTTCTGAAAAACCCAAAGGACACTGAGACTCTATGCAGCTGGGCCACATGAGTGGGCACCTGCAGGCCTGCATGTAGAGGGACTTCCTTTATACATGAAGAAATGCCAGCTGACCCAAGGAAGGAGCTTGGTGTCTGACTGCTCAAGATGGAAATGTATCTAAAAAGTAAGATCATTAGACCAATTAGGGCTCCCCACTGCAGCTGGGCTGGGGTCAGTATCACCTATTCTGTCTGGTACAGTGGTGGGATGGCTCCCCGAAAGAAAGTCTATGTTCTTTATAGAAGGGGATATGGGAAGTTGAATACTGGGCAAGCAATATCCACTCTATTGATTTAGTTGCTGGGGATCTTATTTTCTTAAGTCAGGTTTATTGATATGATTTGCATATAATACAATTACTCTTTCTAAACGCAAAAACATATATGTGTCTGAAACCAATTTTCCTAGCCTGAAATCTCTGTTCCCCTATGTGTTCTGCAGAATTCAGGAGACAAGTTCCAAACTGTGCCATATTTCTGCTCACTCACAAATAAAGCTCCTCCATTTTCCCAGGATGAAAGCCAGTGTTATCTGGAAGAGGCCTAGACACAGTGTGCTAGAAAGGCTTTCCTCACTCAAGACATACTTGCAGGTGTGGATCGATCTCAAATATGGTCTCTCCCCTCCGCATGTCAGTTATCAGCCAGGGGCCGCCAGCGCTGTGGACAAAGAAAGGGGGCAGGAGGGTCTGGGCTGGGCCTACAGCCTGCCGTGCTTGCTGCCCCAGGCCCACACAAAAGGGATTGGTTAGTGTCAGGGGCCATCGGGGAGTGAGTTGTCAGGAAGCCCTGATGTGAAAGACCAGTGCCTGAACAGCAGTGGAAGGAAAGCCCACAGGTGGGGGCAGGAGGAGTCCCACCCCAGGCCTGTATGCCAGGCACCCACCTCGTAGGGAGAGGCGTGTACTCACATGGGCACCGTCCGCAGCAGCTCCAGGATGCCCTGCCCATTCCACTGCTGGGCTGCATGGAGCTCCTCAGTGCAGACACCAACGATCTGAGAGCCAGGGACAAGATGCCATTGTGCATTAATGGCCATTCCTTCCACCCATCCAGATGGTCAGCTACCCAGGCTGTGAGTGTCACCTCAAGTGATGGGACTACAGGCAGGATCTGTGCTCAGGGGCTAGTGCATCCAAAATGAGATGGTTCCCTTAGGAGGGAACAGTTACCTGGCCGGGATATGGATGAGTCTACAGAGGTGGCACTGAGGCCTGATTCTTGCCCTGCTGTGATAAGTCAGGTGTCTGGTGACACAAAGTCTAGCCCCAGACTGCGGAAGAGAAGATCAGGGCCCTAACAACTCAGGATGGGTCCCTAGCCCATGTCCCAGAAGCAGGGAAGGCCAGGGAGGTGTTCCTGCTGGTCTAGGTCATGGAGAGTGCAAATGGGACCTTTTGAGACTCTAAGCTTGAAATGACTACCAAAGGGCCCGAGCAGCTGAAAGAACAGCTCCTGTCCTTGTCAGGCCTGAACCATTAGTGAATCTCAGGAGATGCAGCTGAATCTTCAAACAGATGCCATCAGGATCACAAAGAGGCCCTCTGCAGCTGGGGTGGATGCACACCCCAAAACTGGGTTCTTGCTGGGCGTTCCTGGGCCTGTGGCTGCCTGGGTCTTAACCTGGTCACAGAAATACCCTCCCTGTTACCCCCTCGGCTACAACCAGTCTCTCCTACCCAAATGCCCCCTCCCTTCCCCTCTCACCCATCTCAGCAGGTTAAATCAGACCATCTGAATCATGCCCTCCTGTCCTCCCAGGGCTTTTCCCATAGGCAAGGCTCAGGCCCCTGTCCAACCTGTGCCTCACCTGGAGGAAGGTAACGACTCCAAAGGGTGTCTGCACGGGTTGCATCTGCGGGTCCTCTGTCAG
Organism: Rhynchonycteris naso; assembly: GCA_037038555.1. Lineage (NCBI taxonomy): Eukaryota > Metazoa > Chordata > Mammalia > Chiroptera > Emballonuridae > Rhynchonycteris > Rhynchonycteris naso. The sequence goes on along the minus strand of CM072999.1, from coordinate 239,871,004 downwards.
CAGCATGTGTTGAATTCTTGACTCACTGTTATCCAAAGGGCTGTGCCAAGACACATGGTCCCCACTGCAGAAGGTGTTCTCTGTGGGAGAGACAGGAGGGCCTCGGTATTTAAGGCCCTGAATCCAGGCCTAGAACTCAACCTGGATCTCAGGAGCCCAGGCTGGAGGCTCCCCAGGCTTCAAGGCAGCCTGTGAGGGAGGGGAAACATTCATACAGATGACAGCAGAGTGTGGGTATTTCCCCCAAACCAAATGCATTCCTGGGGACAATTCTGCCAGTCTTCAACAGAAAAGGACAGGCTGCTGGTGGGCGTGCTCGTGTGGCCTGGCAAGCCCAAAGTCTTCTGGCATCTGCTCCACTTCCCCAGCACCTTCGCTTATTTGGGGGTGGAGAGGAGCCATGATTGGGCCTACTAAGAAAGAATAAAGTGCTTTATTGTGGGGCCACCTGAACAGAAGTCCACAGGGAAACTGGAGGGCAGTAAAAGCCTTTCACCTTAGTAAAAACAGACCGGGGTTTATGCACTGCTAAAACTGTGCTCAAAAGAGAACACCTCACCTTGCAGGGCCCATGAGATCTGTCAGCAGTTTCCCCCAGGTAGAGAGAGAGAAAATAGTTCCTTAGGGTGGAACACTGGAGGCTTGAACTAAATGGAGGTCTGAACTGTGCCTCACACACCTTGGCAGAGACATTCAGCCTGGGGGGGGAGTTGTTTCCATGAGGACACAGACACTGTGCCCAGGCTCCCAATAGAAAAATGTGCAAACACAGCCACCTTATAGCCTCACCACTGAATTTCGCACAGGTACAGTACATTAAAAAAAAAAAATTAATGTAGCATAACAAGGAAAAAACCACCCACATGGTATGACGTCTTTCACCACCTGACTCTTACCTTGGGTGCCCTTCCAAAGGAACACTATTGTATTTACCAGGCTGTATGCATCTGTAGGTTCCATTTTTTTTCTTCAGTATATATATGGCAACACATCATTTTGTACTTTTCATATATCTTGGAATCATTTCACATCAGCACACAGAAAGCTACCTCATTATTTTTTTGTAACTATTAAAAATGCCTTTCTTTTTAGAGAGACAGAAAGAGAAAGGCAGAGAGATGGGGGTGGGGGTGTAGAAAGCATTCGTTTGTTGTTGCACTTAGTTGTGCATTCATTCATTGGTTGCTTCTGGTATGTGCCCTGCCCGGGGATCAAACCTTGGTATTTGGGAAGATGCTCTAACCAAGTGAGCTACCTGGCCAGGGCTTTATGGAGCAGCTCTCTAAGGAGCATGCTTGCGCCTCTCTCTACTCTCCTCCCCCCAGGCGTGTTTTCCTTGCCCTTCTCTTTCTCCTAAGTTCAAAGGGCCCTTCTTTTGCCTCTGTACCTGTTTCCTGAGCCCATTTCTTCTACAGCTGTGACTTTGTGTGTGTATGTGTGTGACCTCTTTTTTTTCAAGTGAGAGGAAAGAAGATAGACAGACTCCTCCTGCCTGTGCCTGAACTGGGATCCACCAGGCAACCCCCATCTTGGGCTGATGCTAGAATCAATTCTAGCTTTTCTCAGCATGTGAAGTTGTTATTCAGACCAGACTAGCTATCCTCAGTGCCCGGGGCAGACACTTGGACCAACTGAGCCACTGGCTGTGTGACGGGAAGAGCTAGAGAATGGAGAGACAGAAGTGAAGACAAGCAGATGGTTGCTTCTCTTGTGTGCTCTGACTGGGAATTGAACCCGGGACTTCCATACCCAGAGATGATGCTCTATACACTGTACCAACCTGTCAGGGCCCTCAGTGACGTTCTAAATAAACATTTTCTTATAGTTTGAGTCTTGACTCTGAATTCTTTCCTAGCTAGAACTCAAGTACTAAGATTGCTGAACCAAGGTGTAGTCTGATCCCACAGGTCTAACACCACTGACCATGTGACCGGTCAAAAGTGAACTATGACTTTACGGACACACTGTATACTGGGGACATCTTGAAAGCCAGCTACTGCAGAGGCTTGGCAATTCCGGGCATCACATTCTCATTTAACGGCATCCAAATAAAAATGAAAGAAAATGGGTGAAGAAAAGGAACTTTTTTCACATATTCTTCTTTTATTAGGAAAAACGATATTGTTCAGAAATCCTCCAACAAACTTCTACATCTTGTTGGCCTGAACAAAATAAAATGGTTACTCCAAATTGCAAAGGAGCCTAGAAAAGTTAGTATAGAAAAATAAATATCACTTGACTAGGTGGTGGTACAGTGGATAGAGCATTGACCTGGGATGCTGACGACCCAGGTTCGAAACCCCAAGGTTGCTGGCTTGAGCACAGGCTCACCCAGCTTGAGCACTGGCTCACCACCTTCAGCATGGGATCACAGACACAACCCATGGTTGCTGGCTTGAGCCCAAAATTCGCTGGCTTGAGCAAGGGGTCACAGGCTCATCTGAGATCCCCAGTCAAGGCACGTACAAGAAAGCAGTCAATGAACAACTAAAGTGACACAACCATGAGTTGATGTTTCTCATCTTTCTCCCTTTCTGTCTGTCTGTCCCTCTCTTTCTCTCTAAGAAAAAAGAAAAAGAATTTGGCATTTCTAGCCTAAATCATGGGAAGGCAGAAAGTAGATTCATTAACTTTTTTTTCTTATTTTTTTTACAGGGACAGAGAGAGAGTCAGAGAGAGAGATAGATAGGGACAGACAGACAGGAGCAGAGAGAGGTGAGAAGCATCATTAGTTTTCGTTGCCATCACAATACCTTAGTTGTTCATTGATTGCTTTCTCACATGTGCCTTGACCGTGGGCCTTCTGCAGACCAAGCAACCCCTTGCTGGAGCCAGCGACCTTGGGTCCAAGCTGGCAAGCTTTTGCCCAAGCCAGATGGGTCTGCTCTCAAGCTGGCGAGCTCGTGGTCTCGAACCTGGGTCTTCCGCATCCCAGTTCGATGCTCTATCCACTGTGCCACCGCCTGGTCAGGCAGATTCATTAACTTTTGCATAGACAATCTATAGTCTGCCACAAAAGTTAAATAAAAAGAAGAGCAAAGATATAAAAATTAATGATTACAACTATACTTTAATTAATTAATTAATTTATTTATTTTTAGAGAGGAGAGAGAGGGAGAGACAGAAGGAGAAAGAAGAAAAGCAGGAAGAATCGACTCATAGTAGTTGCTTCTCATATGTGTCTTGACCAGGCAAGCCCAGGGTTTTGAACTGGTGACCTCAGCATTCCAGGTCGACATTTTATCCACTGCATCACCACAGGTGATGCTATACATTTATATATATGTGCGTGTGTGTGTGTGTGTATGTATATATATATATATATATATATATATATATATATAGAGAGAGAGAGAGAGAGAGAGAGAGAGAGAGAGAGGGAGGGACAGACAGACAGGAAGGGAGAAAGATGAGAAGCAACAATTCTTTGTTGCATCACGTTAGTTGTTCATTGATTGTTTTCTCATCTGTGCCTTGACCAGGAGGCTCCAGTTGAACCAGTGATCCCTTGCTCAGGCCAGTGACCTTAGGCTCAAGCCAGCAACCATAGGGTCATGTCTATGATCCCATGTTCACGCCAGCAACCCCTCGCTCAAGCTGGTGACCTCAGGGTTTTAAACCTGGGTCCTCTGCATCCCAGGCCGACGTTCTATCCACTGTTCCACCACCTGGAAAGGTACAGCTCTTCTTTTTGAATATATATTCCTAAATTCCAGAAACTAAATGGTTCACCTAAAAAAAAAAGTGAATGTATAGTAATTCACTCTGGTCTATCACATAAGATCTGGGAATCTCAACAGCTGATGTCCCTTCACTTTTTACCAACATTTGAAGCAAAACCGACAACACACACACTCACTCTCTCTCTTTCTCTCACCTGAAGGCCTGAGAGAACTTTTGCTCTCACTTGTCTTGGTCTAAATATTAACTCCCTCCAGTGTCAGGGGAAGTTACACACCACTTTTTCTAAGAGACAGACTTAGGTTATTGGCCCTAGCATCAAAGCATTTTATTCAGGAGGAGAAGTATTTTGTCTAAGACACATGGAATAATAAAGGGAAGAGAGGGCATGGCTCCACACAGAGCCAACTAGAAACCCTCAAATTTCCAAATTCTTGCTGCACTCACTCTTTCCAGACTCTCTCTTTCACCTTTTACAAAAGTGCCTGTCTACAAGTATGTAGGGTTGCATTATCTGCAAGTTAGAAACAATGCAATGAGTAAAAAGACTGAGTTAGTAATTAAAAGCTTCCTCCATAATAAAAGATCCAGGCCCAGATGACTTCACTAGTAAATCCTATAAAACATTTAGAGAAGACTTAATCCCAATTCTTCACAAACTATTCTGAAAAATAAAAGAAGAGGTAACACTTCACAATTAACTCTATGAAGTCATTATTACCCTGATACCCAAATCAGACAAAGGCACTATAAGAAAAGAAAGCCACAAATATCCCTGATACATAGACACAAAAATACTCAACAAAGTACAAGCAAACTGAACACAGCAACATACAAAAAAGGGTTACACACAAGCCTGACCTGTGGTGGCGCAGTGGATAAAGCGTCGACCTGGGAACACTGAGGTCGCCAGTTCAAAACCCTGCACTAGTCTGGTCAAGGCACATATGGGAGTTGATGCTTCTAGCTCCTCCCCCCTTTCTCTCTCTCTCTCTCTCTCTCTCTCTCTCTCTCTCTATGTCTCCTCTCTAAAATGAATAAAATAAAATAAATATTAAAAAAAAAAGGGGTTACACACAATAACCAAGTGGAATTCAACCCAGAAATGCAAGGTTGGTGCAACATAAGAAAATCAATGTAATATACCACATAAATGTAATAAAGATTTTTTTTTCTTTTTTGTGACAGAGACAGATAGAGGGACAGACAGACAGGAAGTGAGAGAGATGAGAAGCATCAATTCTTTGTTGCTGCTCCTTAGTTGTTCAATGATTGCTTTCTCATATGTGCCTTGACGGGGGCTGGGAGGGGCTACAGCAGACCAAGTGATTCCTTGCGCTCAAGCCAGTGACCTTGAGCTTCAAGCCAGTGACCTTTGGGATCAAGCCAGCAACCTCGCACTCAAACTGGTGAACTGCGCTCAAGCCAGTGATCTTAGAGTTTTGAACCTGGGTCCTCCGCATCCCAGTTCAACACTCTATCCACTGTGCCACCGCCTGGTCAGGCTGGCATAAAGGTTTAAAACACACATAATCATCTTAATAGACACAGAAAAAGCATTTGGCAAAATCCAATACTTTTCATGATGAAAACACTCAAACTAGGAATAGACAAGAACATCCTCAATCTGTTAAAGGGCATCTACCAAAAACCTACAACGAACATCATACTTAATGGTGAAAGATGGAACTACTTCCCTCTAAGACCAGGAACAAGACAGAGATTCCCACGCTTCCGACTTCTATTCAACGCTGTATTAGAGGTTCTAAGCAGTACAATTAGACAAGAAAAAGAAATTAAAATCTAGGTAACTACGAAAGGAAATAAAACTATCTGTATTTGCAGAAGATATGGTCTTCTATATAGGAAATCCTAAGGAATCCACTAAAAAAGTATCAGGATAAACAAGTTCAGTAAGGTTGCCGGGCACAAGAGCAATGTACAAAAATCACTTGTATGTCTATACACCAGCATAAACAATCTGAAAATAAAATTAAGAAAACTTCTACTTACAGTAGAATAAAAAATAATACAATGCTCAGGAATAAATTTAACAGAAAAGGTGTAAAACTTGTACCTGAAAACTACAAAACATTACTGAAAGAAATTAGAGGTTCTGGTTGGGTAGCTCAGCCGGTTAGAGTATTGTCACGATACATCAAAGTTGCAGGTTTGATCCCTGCTCAGGGCACATACAAGAATCAACCAATGAATGCATAAATAAGTGGAACAACAAATCAATCTCTCTCTCTCTCCCTTTAAAATCAACGAGTAAATAAAATAAAAGAAAAAAAGGAATCAGGGAAGACCTACAATAAATGGAAAGTTATCCAATGTTCATGGATCAAAAGACTTAATATTTGTAAGTGGCAATAGTGCCCAAAGTGATCAACAGATTCAATGCAATTCCTATAAAGATGCCAAATGTCTTTTTTTTTTTTTATTCATTTTAGAGAGGAGACACAGAGTGAGAGAGAGAGAGAAAGAGAGGAAGGGGGGAGGAGCTGGAAGCACCAACCCCCACATGCGCCTTGACCAGACCAGTACAGGGTCCCGAACTGGCGACCTCAGTGTTCCCAGGTCGACGCCCCATCCACTGCGCCACCACAGGTCAAGCCAAATGTCTTTTTTTCCCCCCAGAAATTCACAAGGTGATCCTAAAATTCATATGATAATGTAAGGGACCCAAATAGTGAAAATAATCTTGAAAAAGATGAGCAGAGGTAAAAGACTTAATCTTCTCAATTTCAAAACCTGTTACAATTGTACAGTTATCAAGACAGTGTGGCAGCGCACAAGGAGAAACATTCAATCAATGTAACAGAATTTAGAGCCCCAAAATAAAACCTTACATGTATGGCCAATTAATTTTCACAAGAGCATCAAGACAATTCAATCTAGGAAAGAATAATTTTTCAGCAAACGGTGTAGGAACAACTGGACATTCACATACAAAAGAATCAAGTTGGAACCCCCTTCCTTATGTTATAAGCATAAATTAATTAAAAATGAATTGCAGGCATAACTGCAATAGCTAATACTATAACTTTTAGAAGAAACATAGGAATAACTTCTCTGACCTTAGATCAATCAATAATTTCTTAGATACCAAAGGCACAAACAACAGAGAATAAATAAACTGGACTTCATTAAATTTCTAAAACCTTTTATTCTGCGAACATCACCATCAAGAAAATGAACAGAAATGCAAATCAAAACCACAATGAGATACCACTTTACACCCACTGGGATCGCTATTATAAAACAAACAAACAAATAAACAAACACCCAGAAAATATTGTTGATGAGAATGTAGAAAAATTGGAACCCTTGTGCCATGCTGAAGGGAATGTAAAATGGTGCGACCACTGTGGAAAACACTATGGTGGCTTCTTAAAGTTAAACACAGAGTTAACATATGATCTAGCAATTCTACTTCTGAGTATATACTCAAAAGAATTGAAAACAGACACTTAAACATGTATTTTATACACCAATGTTCACATCAGCATTATTCAAAATAGCCAAAAAAAAGGGAAGCAACCCATGTCCCTCATTGGATAAATGGATAAGCAAAATGTGTTTATTTTTCAACCTTAAAAAGGAAGGACATTCTGACACATGCTACAAAATCAATGAACCCTGAAGACATCATGCTATGTAAAATAAGCAAGTCATAGGAAAACAAATTTTGTGTGGTCCCACTTACATGTGGTACCTAGAGTAGCCACATTCATAGAGACAAAGTAGAATAGTAACCCTGATTGGTTGGCTCAGTGGCGTGTGGAAGTCCCAGATCCAATTCCTGGTTAGGGCACACAGCAGAAGCGACTATCTGCTTCTCCACCCCTCCCCCTCCCTCTTCTCTCTCTCTCCTTTGCCATGGCTCTGTTGGTTCGTGCACATAGGCTCTGGGTGCTGAGAATGGCTCCGTGAGCCTCTGCCACTAAAAATAGCTCAGTTGCAAGCATGGTCCCAGATTGGCAGAGCATCGATCCCAGACGGCAGTTGCTGGGTGGATGGATCCCAGTTGGGGTGCATGCAGGAGTCTGTCTATCTTCCTTCCTCTATTCTTTTTTAAAGAAAGTAGAATAGTTGCTAGGGGCTGGAGAAAGAGGGTAATGGGGCCGGGGTCAGGGGAAGTTAGTGTTTAATGGGTACAGATTTGCAATTGGGGAAAATTAAAAAGGTCTGCATATGGATGATGGTTATACAACTATGTGAATGCACTTAATACCACAGAACTGAACACTTAGAAATTATTTAAATGGTAATTTTTGGTTATATATATTTAACCATAATTATTTTACAAAGAGATTAAAAAGGCAACCCTCAGAATGAAGAAAATATTTGCAAATCATATATCTGAAAGATATCCAGGATATATAAAAAGACAAGTAATACAATTTTTAAATGCTCAAAGGATCTAAACAGTATTTCTCAGAAGAAAATATATCAATAGCCAATAAGTACCTCAAAAGATACTAAACATGCTTAGCCATTAGGGAGATGAAAAACAAAACCACAATTAGATGCCATCACTTCATACCCACAAGGACAGCTAAAATAAAAAAGATAAGGTTGGTGAGGGTGTGGAGAAATGGGAACTGACATACATTACTGATGGGAATGTAAAATAGAGCAGCTTTGAAAAGGTTTGGTGATTCCACAGAGTGTTAAACAAGGAATTACTGTACGACCCAGCAATTCCACTCCTAGGATAGACCCCAGAGAAATGAAAACAGGTTCACACAGACCTGTGCATGAATGCTCACAGCAATATTATTCATGATAGCCCAAAGGTGCAAACTACCCAAATGCCCATCCACTAATGAATGGATGAGTAAAATATAATGCATCCGCCTGACCAGGTGGTGGTGCAGTGGATAGAGCATCGGACTGGGATGTGGAGGACCCAGATTTGAGACCCCGAGCTCGCCAGCTTGAGCGCGGGCCCATCTGGCTTGAGCAAAAGCTTGCCAGCTTGGACCCAAAATCGCTGGCTCCAGCAAGGGGTTGCTTAGTCTGCTGAAGGCTCGCGGTCAAGGCACATGTGAGAAAGCAATCAATGAACAACTATGGTGTCGCAACGGCAATGAAAAACTAATGATTGATGCTTCTCACCTGTCTCGGTTCCTGTCTGTCTGTCCCTATCTATCCCTCTCTCTAACTCTCTCTCTGTCCCTGTAAAAAAAAAAAAAAAAAAAAAAAAAAAAAAAAAATATATATATATATATATATATATATATATATATAATAAAATGCATCCACACAAGGAATATTATTTGGCAATAAAAATGAAGTACTGATACAGTGCTTCATGAACCTTAAAAACATAACTGAAAGAACCCAGTCACAAAAGGCCATTATGTAATGATGCCATTTATACGAAATTTCCGTGACAGACAAATCTACAGAGACAGATAGATTAGCGTTTGCCTAGGGCGGGAATGGTTACGGGGAGTGGGAAGTGACTGGTATGAGCTGGCTTTTTGGGGTGATGAAAATGTTACAAGGTTCACCGTGGTGACGGTTTCACAATTGTGAATAACACGGTGAATTATATCTCAATAAAGATGTTAAAAAGAAAGAAAGCATGCAAAAGGAAGGAATCTGGGAGAGAGGCAAACTGTGTGAAGCAAGGCTGATGCCCCAGATTCCTGTGCCCACCTCCTCCATGTAAGCAGCCCAGCCTAGGAGGAGCCTGCCTCATAATGCCCAGACATGACAGCACATGAGAGGTCTACATGACCTGGGTAATCACCTAGTCGAACGTTTTCATTTTCTACAAACAAGGAAAGACCTTGCCCCACGGTCACGTCATGGGGCAAGTCAGTGTAACATTTCCCAACATTTTAAGTCACCCATAACACCAGCAGGACTTTAACATATACCTGTGTACCAACTGTATATTTCCTGTGCTTTCCCCCCTAAAACTGACTCCTATCACAACACTAAATAGAGAAAATCAATGTTGCTCACCATAAAGGAGAAGGTAACTTGATAATTTCAGACTAACTGAATGAAAACAAAATATTTTAAATTTCTAGCAGATACTGTTGCTTATTTAACATTGTTAAAACTGAAATGATCAAGGGTTAAAGAGCTGTTCAAGAGTGAGTCACATCAAATTGACAGAATCAGCAGGATTGAGTCAGAGCTCTGAAGAGGGAAGAGTCCTCACTATTCATGTTACTGAATTCCTTGTCTACTTACCATCTAAATCTCCTGCTGGCTTTGGCAAACTGGGGTTAATTTTACAGTTGGGAAAGCCCTGTTCCTACTTGCCTCTGCCCCTTATACGCTGTGATTCTGGGAAACCTGTACAACCACAACTTGTAAGCCTGTTTCCTATCTGTAAGCAGGAAACCGTGCGCCTACTCGCGGGGCTTGCCACTGCTGCACGTCACTACTCCCGTTCTGGAATACAGCATTGCTTACTCCCGCCCAGGTCCTAATCCCTTCACGGGAAACAGGACCAGCCCCAGACCCTGTAGCTGACAGCAACTGCCAGTAGGTGGCACCATCATTCCTGGTTTAAGAAAGAGCTGGGCGGGTTCCCTCCAGTGCCCCAGGCAGCTGGTTGGTAGAAACACATCCCAAACCTAGAAGGGACTTGAGCTGGAAACTAGGGAAAGACTGAGACAGTTTGGAACCATGACCTTTTATTACCCAGAACTGACATTTATTTTAAAATGAAGAATGTGAAAAAATAAATAAATAAAGGATGTGCAAACCTAAACTGTTTAAATGAAGAAAGACTAAAAAGTACACTTAATTTGGGAAAAGGCGTGCCCATTTAGGGCAGCTGGGAGGGGAGACCCTAAGGAAGGAAACTAACGCACCTTCCTGAGCGTGTGTGATCATAATCTGGCAAAAAGTACAACTGAGTTAAAGGGGGCAAGTGAAGGGGAGCGGAACTACCCACAGAAAGGGTTAGAGCAGGAGGCAAACCACCTTCCAGCCCAGGGCAGGGTTTTCTTCCCTAGCCCTGCCTGATGGGAGAACTAGATTTCTTAGCTCTGCTGTGGCCAAGAAACAGTCTTTCTTAACAATGAAAGAGGTTTGGTCACAGTTCTCAAGCCTGGGACAAAGCCACAAAGGGCTCACTCTTGAGTCCAGTCTGGTCTTTATTTCTGGATGCTTGGCCCCATTCTGTGCGGAGCCGCCACGGGTCTCTGCACTCAGGCCCCAGTGCCCACCCCAGGAAGCTCTTGGTCCCCTTTACAGGGTTTTCAAATGCTAATGAGGCCTCTGCCGGAGGCCCAGCTGTTCAGTCCAGTGGTTAGAGGAGCTCCTCCCTCTCCCTTCTTCTCTAGTTTTCTGAAGTATCCTACCAGAAGATTAAGATGTAACTCTCTGGGACCCCTACACGAATCACACTGCAGAGGGGCCCTTTGTGGGCTGAAGGCTGGCCACTAGAGGTGAGGCCGTTTCTCTCTTCCTCGGAGCTCTGCCTCCCAGTACCACAAGAAACCCCCTCAGCGACTGCCTGTTTGGCAAATTTGCCAGAGGGGAAATACCACTCCAGGGTGGCAAAAAGGGTCTGGAAACTGCTAGGTACAGTTCTGCTCTTGCTTAGTTGACGAGAAAGGTTTCATTACTCTACATATATGTCTCTTTCCCCATTAACAACTCCCTGGCAAGAACTCTTAAAAGTTGTTGTTGGGGGGTGTAAAAAAGGGGACGGTATGGGTGTACAGATTATAATTGGCCCCTCATGTTGACCCCACCCCATCCCCCAAACATCTAGCTTTAGTCATCGTGGTATGAAGTCAGACTGTGCCAGATATAATAAGTTACCAAAATCTGGGGAAATGGGTTGCAGAAGAAAACAGCTATTGTTTGCAAAATAATTAGTGCTGCCTATGAAATACTGAGAAACAAATACATTCTTCAAGAGCTCTTAATTCATCCAACTCTGGAGAATGACTGTCCCCTTTCCATATGAAAGTACAGTCCCAGTAATGTTCTACACAACTATTCAAAAAGCAAGGCATCCCACCCCACTGACAATGCCCCATCCCAGTGTTCAAAATATGCTTCGTCCACGGAGAACAAGTTAATGTCTTTAGAGCCCAAAAGAGTGGATCTCGCATGGCCTAAGGTGGGAGCCCGGGAGTCAAAAGCCCTTTTGAGTATTCTGAGATATCACCTGCTTTCTAAGGATAGAGGGCAGGGGCAGAAAATCCCACTGAATTGTGTCAGATATCAAATACACGGCTCGTCTGCAAGAGCTGTTTTAGAAAGGCCAGGAAAATACGAGGTGGTCAAAAGCAGGCTGGCAGACTGGAATCTGTCAACTTTGAGGCCAAACTTCTGAACAATGGAACAGCTATCACAATGTCTCAAGAAATGGCCTCCATCTTTCTTGACTTCTTGGTATTCAACAATTACTCTGATAACCAGGGCCCACGTGTCCTATATGAAGTCAGAGATGGTTCCTAGGAGGGCTTAGCAGTTCTTCTCTAAAATGCCAAGTGTGCCCAATACACCCTTAGCAACACAGACTACTGGTAGGGAAGGTCAGATAGCCTGCCCTCCCGTCTCTGAAAAGTTTCAGGACAAAACCAACACACATGGGGAAAATCTGGCCCAAGCCTAACCTCACCTTCCTTGCTGCAGCCACTGTGGGTTGCTTGGCAGAGATAGGCCCAGAGAAGGTTTCCTCTGAGATTGGAAGAGAACCCCTTAATGTCAACTAAAGCCCATAAACTAATATATATTTATGGGAGCAGAAACAAGTCTGCACAGGCCAAAGCAAACTCATGCCCCAGAGCGGGAGGAGGAGACAACTTGGAGGTTTTGCTAAACCAACCAGCTCTGACTGAGGCAGTGGAGGACGTCAAGTTCAAAGTCTGTCCTGGTGGCCTTGGCCTAATCGGGGCCACTTAGCCCACTGCCCCCACGGACCCCTCACATGATCCTATTCTAATTTCTAAAGCGCAGGGGCTTTCTTGCTCCAAGTCAAGCTTGAGGGAAGGGCGTGAGAATGTGCGCGCCTAAACTATTAGTTTCTTAGTATGCTTCCAGGAATGAAGAGGTCATAGGCCTGATGTCCCTGCCAAAGATTACATTCATGAAGTCCTTAACACAACCAAGAGATGCTATGCTCATTCTGAAGGGGCGGGTAGAGGTGACCCCAGTCACTACAAAGGGCACTGCCCTCACTGTTTGAGCACCCTAAGACCCAGAGCCTCCTGCAAGCCTCTACCTCCACCTGACAGCACCCACCAAAGGAAGGTCACAGACCCTCTTCTCGCTGGAGAAGATCAACACTCATCTCTTCCTGGTAACACCAACTCTCCTCCCTCCAGGGCCCCAAACAAAGCTGAGTGAGCACTTCCCTGCCTATTCCCCCCTACGCCCCATCACAACCCCAGCCAAAGCTGAGAGCTCAGATCAGCGCATTGCTGCAGCCTCCGCGAGAAACTGATAGCAATTGCAAGCAATGATATAAGCACACCCCATGGAAGCAAAATATAATTACATCCTGGGTAACTGTCCTTTAACGTTTGAGGGTGGGATATTCTGAGGCTTAGAGGCTTCAGCTGGTACATGCCAATGGACTGTGGCACCCCTGCTTGCTCGCAGAGGAGATCCCAGGAGCATAACTGCACAACAGCCCGCTGCAGGGTTTCCAATCAAACTCCTCCCAAGAAAAGCCAACACAAAAGCCCTTCTTTAAGAAAGAGAAAATAACAATCAAACAAACAAACAAACAAACCATGTATGGGAACGGGACAGAAATAGATTCTCTGCACATGAGTTAGGAGCTTTTGTGGCTAGCAGGGGAAGTTCTTCATAGCTGGATGGTGGCCAGCAGTAAAGTTTTCCTAACCTGGTTAGGTGGTGGCAGCAAGAATTAACCCCCCTCCTACCTTTTCAAAGTTCTGAATGCAGTTCTGACTCGAAAAGTTCATTTGAATGTTTGGTTAGAGAGCTTCCTTCTACTAATTCTGTCTGATATTACTTTGGCTAAATGTGGCCGCAAGACACTGTGGAAATGGATGTGCTGCACCACTCGGGTAAATAAACGAGTGAGCGGAAACATGTTTCTTCTCACAAAACTGAAAGAAAACATAAAGGATATTCCTTCTGGGTTTTGCCCAGCATCAAAGGAATCACCAAGGATTAGAAAGCTAGTCAGAGACTCAAAATTGTTTCCCTATGTATTTTCTCCAAACCTTTGGCTCTCCAGCTTCCTTGCTCTCCCTTAAAGCCACAATCATAAAGACAAACAGTAAAGGAGAAGGAAAATCCCTTTTGTAATGAGAGAAAGTCAGCAAACTGGAATCCAGTTACAGCAGGGAATGTAGGGGGGCTGGTGGGCTGCTGGAGCCCATGGGGACCTTCCCCAAAAGCGAGTCTCTGGGGACTGCAGACTTTCAGGACTGGCTCACTTCTCGGGCAATGGTAGGATGTCCCCAGAAGCGGACTGGGTCACACACACTCGCCCTGTGTCTGCACATACGGGGCCATGGCAGCACAACCTCACTCTCCCGCAGGTGAGGGTGAGCACCTGGCTGCAAGCAGAGCTCAGCAGGGGTTTGTTTGCCCACCACAGCTTGTCACTGTAACCAGTCAAATCCTATTCCTTCACCCACTGTGTACCATGCCCTTCTGCAAGGGCCACAAGTCCCTGCTCACCATTTCTAGAGAGCCCTGTGTACTAAGTTGGCAGGTGCTCTCACTTTTCTTTTAAAGCTGCTCCATCTGTTTAGACACCTGTCAGTACGGGGAGGAAAAGGCTTTCACCCAGAGGCTTGTAATTGGGCAAAACCTGCCCTTGCTGCTCTCCCTCTCCTTACCCGGCACAGAGGCCACCACCCACACACAGGTTGGATCCCAAGCCCCTTTGTTCTAAAGCCAAAGTGACTGAGGAGCTTTTAAACTTGCAGTCCCTTACACATTTCACCACCCCGCCTCTGGCCCCAAATGTCAGGAGATCCTTTGAAGCTTTAAAATCAAGCATATGCTTCTACTCCTTTCATCTTTTTCCTGAAGAGACTAGTTAAATCTACAGTGAAAACCCATGTAGTTGCCAACCACATAAACTAGCAGTCACTGGAGGGTCACATGGCAGAACCATTAACATAAAAGCTACAATCCCTTTGACCTAATCATCCTACTTCTTAGTGTCCACTCTACAGCAAAACACGTTCACAAGGAGGAATGAACAAGGATGCTCACAACATCTGTGCACTGTTGGCAACAGTGAAAAATATGCATCACTAAGAAATATGGTTAGATAATGCCTTATCCATACTATAAAATCATAAGCAGCAGCAAAAAAGAATTAGATAAATCTTTATATACTGGCATGAAAAGACCTCTAAGACATACTGCAAGGGAGGTAGGAGGCTGGTGAGCTGCTGGAGTGAGTTTTAAAAATCCAACTGGGAAGAGCAGTACAGTTTCACTTACATTTGTGTGTGTGTGTGTGTGTGTGTGTGTGTGTGTGTGTGTGTGTGTCAGAGACAGAGAGAGGGACAGATAGGGGCAGACAGACAGGAACGGAGAGAGATGAGAAGCATCAATTCTTCTTTGCGGCACCTTAGGTGTTCATTGATTGCTTTCTAATATGTGCCTTGTCCGGGGAACTACAGCAGACTGAGTGACCCCTTGCTGGAGCCAGCGACCATGAGATCATGTCAATTATCCCACACTCAAGCTGGTGAGCCTGCACTCAAGTCAGTGACCTCAGGGTTTCAAACCTGAAACCTCAACATCCTAGGTCGATGCTCTATCCACTGTGCACCACTGGCCAGGCAGCTTTTAAGTTTTATTTTTTTTGTGGCAGAGACAAACAGAGTCAAAGAAAGGAACAGACAGGGACAGACAGACAGGAAGGGAGAGAGATGAGAGAAACATCAATTCCTCATTGAGGTTCCCTAGTTGTTCATTGATTGATTTCTCATATGTGCCTTGGCCGGGGAGCTACAGCAGACCGAGTGATCCCTTGCTCCAGCCAGCGACCCTGGGCTCAAGCTGGTGAGCCTTGCTCAAACCAGACAAGCCCGCGATCAAGCAGGCGACCTTGGGGTCTCGAACCTGGGTCCTCCACATCCCAGTCCGTCACTCCATCCACCGCGCCACCACCTGGTCAGGCGCTATTAAGTTCTTGAACAAACGCTCCAGCTTCTCCTAAATTAACCAGACCAAGGATGCTGATCCTCTTGCCACAGACATTAAACTTTTCCTGTTTATTATACTGTTCATCTTGGTGGTTATGGTCAGTTACATAAAAACAACCCCTTTCCTATCCCTTGCAATTTCTGTTCTTAGTCCTACTTCTGTACACTGCACATTGTTTCTTACTAGTACTTGAAGTAATTTTACTATTTTGCAGCTCAGGATTAACACTGCCTTTACAACATCTTTAATCTAAGATCAAAATGGTAAACACATCTATGGACCAATAACCAGAGAGGCCCAGGTGAAGATACTGCCTACCTGCTATTCCCATTTGTTGGGGGATGGGGGACACAGCCAATGCACTTTTGCTGTTGAGCAAAGCTGCACTTGTTATCTATGAACCTGCCAAGTCGAAGACCCTTAGCATACCCCTTATTTTGACTAAATTCCAAAGAGGAAGAACATCTTGTCCCACAGAAGTCTGGAAATCAGGAGGGACACACTAATCTGAGATAAACTATAGCATTTTGCTTTGTTGTCATTTTCTGTTTATTTGGTGAAGGAAAAGAGTTGTATTCTTGGCACTTACAGGCTAGGGAGGTGCAGACAAAACAAGCATTTTTGTTTTTCCTTCAGGAGAGTGGATGGTAAGGCCAGAATGTGGCTCTGGCCCTTTCAGGAGAAGAACCTGGTTCTCCCCTGGTCCTATGTACATAAAGCATTTGGTTTCCAATTAATATGAAGAGAAAAACCTCTGGAACTAGGTTAAAAGAGTTAAGTAGACC
The DNA here is from genome assembly GCA_037038555.1 of Rhynchonycteris naso. Lineage (NCBI taxonomy): Eukaryota > Metazoa > Chordata > Mammalia > Chiroptera > Emballonuridae > Rhynchonycteris > Rhynchonycteris naso. The sequence continues at coordinate 239,854,400 of CM072999.1, read as the reverse complement.
AAAAAGGAAATTCTTGGCCCTGGCTGGTTTGCTCAGTGGTAGTGTCAGCCTGGGGTGTGGATGTCCTGGGTTTGCCCTGGTCAGGGCACACAGGAGAGGTGAATATCTGCTTCTCCATCGGTCCCCCTTTCCTTTCTTTCTATTTCTCTCTCACTTCTCCTGCAGCCATGGCTCGCCTAGAGCAAGTTGGCCCTGGGCGCTGAGGATAGCTCCATGACCTCAAGCACTCAAACAGCTCAGTTGCCAAGCAACAGAGCAATGCCCCAGATGGGCAGAACATTGCCTAGAAGGGGGCTTGCCAGGTGTATCCTAGTCGGGGCACATGTGGGAGTCTGTTGCTCTGCTCCCCTGCTTCTTAAAAAAAAAAAAGGAATAAAAGAAGGAAATTCTTAGCTCAAGTGCTGTCCTCATTACAGAAAACATGTCTATCTCCATTCAGACTACAAGTTCAAGCATAACCAAGAGTGGAACTAGGATCACTGAATGGCAGGCCCGGTGTGGAACTCAGTTTCACTCCAGCATTCTCTGGAAAAAGCCACTGCTAAGTGAGTCACTAGATTCAGTATGGCAGCAGAGAAAACTGGATGAATCAATCAAACAAACCAAACCACCAGATCTCAATCCTTCTTCCCAACCACACTGAATGAGTCTGAGGAAGAAGGAAAGCACACAGTGTGGAGGGACTTGAGCACTGGAGAACCTGGTTTCCAAAGAAACTCTTTTCACTGAATCCACAGATCTTGGCCACCCCAACATACTGTACTGTACTTCAAGCGTTTCCAAAGCACATTTTCTTTCTTTTATTATTATTTATTATTTATTTATTTTTACAGGGACAGAGAGAGAGAGTCAGAGAGAGGGATAGATAGGGACAGACAGACAGGAACAGAGAGAAATGAGAAGTGTCAATCATTAGTTTTTCGTTACCATTGCGACACCATGGTTGTTCATTGATTGCTTTCTCACATGTGCCTTGACCGCGGGCCTTCAGCAGACTGAGCCACCACTTGCTGGAGCCAGCGACCTTGGGTCCAAGCTGGCAAGCTTTTGCTCAAGCCAGATGGGCCCGCGCTCAAGCTGGCAACCTCGGGGTCTCGAACCTGAGTCTTCCACATCTCAGTCTGATACTCTATCCACTGCGCCACCGCCTGGTCAGGCCAAAGCACATTTTTTTTAAATAAAATTTTTTCACTCCTTGTCTGAAGCTTAGGCTTCAGAAATAAACAAACAAAACAAATAACGTGTTACTGATGTATTTCAAACTAGAGAAAATAATACAATGAACTCCCATATAACCATCACTTGCCTTCAATAACCATCAACTCATGGACTATTCCTGATTCATCTATTATCACCACCACCCCAGCTTCCCAAAGAGTCACTCCAAATATCCAGAATGTGTTTGCCCTCAAGTCCAATGCAAAAACGGAGCCTCAAATGAAGTCTTCATGTACTGGCACTTCTCCTTGCTTTAGTCTCTCAGATGCATTTTCTTTTGCTTAACTGGATGTGTGACTTTAAAACAAATCACTCGACTTTTCTTCATCTGTTTGTATCAAAACATTACTATGTGAGGATGCTATTGTCTACCTTGCAGGATAGCTTTAGAATGAAAATATATAAAAATCCCCTTGTGTGCAGAAATGAAAGTACTATACAAATTAAGCAACTGTCACCTGAGAGACTCCAGCACTGGAAAGCACAGCCACCCTTTAGGGAAGAGCGGAGACAGGCACAGCGGAGGTAAGACATACAAAGTCCACCCACAGTGGCAGAGCAGACAGCTTCCACAGGGAGCCAGGATTCTAATTTTTGGCTTAGGAAACTAAGCCCCCTCTTCCTGCCTTAATTTACATCAAGAAACACAGCTATAGTATTTGTGGATGTTCTCAAAGATCACCCAGCTGAGTCAGACCTGGAAGGGCCCGGGGCAGAGAGCAACAAGAAGGGGAAGCAGGCAGGCCAACTTCCTTTTGCAGGAAACCAAATGAGCCCAGCAGAAGTGGTTTTAAGCATGCTGCATTAGAGGAAAAATGAGCATGTTTTAGGTTGCCTCTGGATCGAGTGGGCTGAGCTCCTTGATCACCAACCCCATACCCAGCACTTAAAGCCTCTCTACAAAGGCCTGGGCCAGCAGCTGCCCAGGCTTTATTAGACCAACTTCAGAGATAGTGAGTATTGTCTTCTGAGGCCTATCCATGTTAAGAAGTGCTTCCACATTTCAAAGAATAGGTAACAGCTTTCTAGTTCTCTCCTCTAGGTAACAAAGAAAAAGTCAAATTCCTCTTCCATATGGAAAGATCTCAAATATTTTTAAAACACCTGTTGTGCGTCAGTTCACCACTCCTCATACCTCATCTTCAGACTAAAATGTTTCCAGTCTCCTCAGTTTTAAAGCCATTCCTTCGAGACCACAATTTAAAGAACTTTAGCTAGCCTGAAAGCCACCCTTCTAGGGACATGCTCGGAGTTGTCTATGTTCTTCATAGAATGCAACACCCAGGAGAGGGGCTGGCTGTTGGGTTGGAGATGGGACATGAAGTAGACACTTCTGAGTGTAAAAGAATTGGAGAATTGGTAGGTATGGAAAAATCCACACCTCTGACCACACAAGGGAGTAGAGTAGTAGAGAAACACAGTGCATCTTCCTTTCACCATCATGCAATGCAAAGTCTTACAACCATATTGCTTTTGATCTCTGTTTACTTAGTTAGGAATACTTACATGACATGATGCTGGGTGAAGAAAGCATCCTAACATGTACAATATTAAGTTAGTGAAATTGTCTATTTTATGCACATGTCTGGAAGGATGGTAAACAAATGTTACTGGTGGCTGTCCCAGGGGCTGGGATTTAGATCTTGTTTATTTTTCATTTTCAATTAGATATTTAAAATTCAGAAAATAGACAAGGGAATAAAGCAAAAAATGAAACTTTTTCCACATCAGCCCCATTTCTCAGATATAGCCTTTGTTAATGATTAACATTCATTCTCCAAGATTTTCTTATAAGCTTATATAATCAAATTCATATTTTTCTTATTTTTTAAAGTAAAAGTGTAACCCCACATGTCATTGTTCTGCTATTTTATTCATGTTTTCAATACAGCTTGGATATTGTTATAAGCATCATTTTTTCTAAATTTATTTCAAAACTTCCTTTAATGAGGTAACATTATTTTAGCAATTTTATAATTTATCCTTATGTAACAATGCTCACAAAAATTAGGGGATCAGGGAACGTACAGATACTTCATTCAGTACTTGCAGTCTTTTGTATAATGCATTTTTACCTATGAAATAAAAGTTGATTTTGCATCTCATTTGCATAATCAAACATCTTTCTTTGACTTGTCATTTGCTCTTCTGATGTTCTTGTTTAATAAAAAAAATCAGCCTGACCAGGCGGTGGTGCAGTGGATAGAACGTCAAACTGGGATGCGGAAGGACCCAGGTTCGAGACCCTGAGGTCGCCAGCTTGAGTGCAGGCCCATCTGGCTTGAGCAAAAAGCTCACCAGCTTGGACCCAAGGTCGCTGGCTCCAGCAGGGTGTTGCTCGGTCTGCTGAAGGCCTGTGGTCAGGGCACATGTGAGAAAGCAATCAATGAACAACTAAGATGTCGCAACGGCAACAAAAAACTGATGATTAATGCTTCTCATCTCTCTCCGTTCCTGTCTGTCTGTCCCTATCTATCCCTCTCTCTGACTCTCTAAAAAAAAAAAATCAAATGCTTCTTTCTTTTATTCACTACATATTCATTTTGAAATATCCCCTAATTTTTGTGAGCAGTATCGACTAATTTAATCAAGGGTCTTTTACATTATCAGAAATATAAATTTTTGTGGCAGGAATTAGTCAATTCCATTAATCCTATTTGTATCTAGGCAGTATTTTTACAGACTAATCTATAAACCCTTGAAAATTACTTGTCATGCCCTGGCCAGATAGCTCTGTTGGTTGGAACATGAACCCAATAAGCAAAGGTTGCGGGCTAGATTGCTGGTCAGGGCACATACAGGAACAGATGGATGTTTCTGTCTCTCTTTCTTTCTCTCTATAAAATAAATTAAAATTTAAAAAAATAGCCTTGCCCCGGCCAGTTGGCTCAGTGGTAGAGTGTTGGCCTGGTGAAAGGAAGTCCCAGGTTTGATTCCCAATCAGGGCACACAGGAGAAGCGCCCATCTGCTTCTCCACCCTTGCCCCTCTCCTTCTTCTCTGTCTCTCTCTTTACCTCTCGCAGCCCAGGCTTCACTGGAGTAAAGTTGGCCCGGGCGCTGAGGATGGCTCCATAGCCTCAGCCTCAGACACTAGAATGGCTCTGGCCGCAAACAGAGAAATGCCCTAGGGCAGAGCATCACCCCCTGGTGGAGTCTGTGTGACTGCCTCCCCACTTCAAACTTTGGAAAAATACCAAAAAATAAAAAAATTAAAAATTAAAAAAAAAAAAGCCTGACTAGGCAGTGGCGCAGTGGATAGAGGATCGGACTGGGATGCGGAGGACCCAGGTTCAAAACCCTGAGGTTGCTGGCTTGAGTGCAGGCTCACCAGCATGAGTGCGGGGTCACTGGCTTGAGCATGGGATCATAGACATGACCCCATGGTCGCTGGCTTGAGACCCAGGATGCTGACTTGAGCAAGGGGTCACTCAGTCTGCTGTAGCCCCCCGGTCAAGGCACATATGAGAGAGCAGTCAATGAACAACTAAGGTGCTGCAATAAAGAATTAATGCTTCGCATCTCCCTTCCTGTCTGTCTGTCCCTATCTGTCCCTCTCTCTGTCTCTGTCATAAAAAAATAATTAAAAAAGTAAAATAAAGTTACGTGTCACAAATTAAGGAATTTTTTAGAATATATGACATAGATTTAGTCAAGTCTTTCAATTTCTCTGTATTGTAGAACTCCCTTCCATGTGGCCACCTTTACAGACCATGTAGAGTGTTTTTAGCTGTTCAGCCATAATATTCAAGTCCACTCTGTGAACTCTTCTGGAAAAACACCTCTCATGACGGTTTGCTCACGAATCTGCAGTTTGGACCATAAGCTTAATTTTTTAAAACTGGAAAAACAACTGTTATTTTTGTTTGAATGAATAAAAGTATATCAGGGTAGAACACAATGCATGTGTGATCAGAGTGGCCCAGTGAAGAGAGACACAGGACAAAGGCTTATTGTGTTGAGGTCATCACGCTGGTGGGGATCCAGACATCCCCAGCCAGTCCAGAAACCTGGCAAGTGCTCTGTTGTCCCTCAATCTTCAAACCCAAAGAGGTACTGCCAGAGTTCAGCCCAGGGTTCAGGAAGGCTGGGACACTGGGCTGCATCCTGAGCCAAAGATGCCTCCCTTTCCCACACAGTGCCCCAGGTATACAGCTTCCACTGGGCCAAGCAGGACAAGGCCGAGAAAGGCAATCCTACTGCTGCTTTGGAGGGGCCCTGCTACACGGCAGCGAAACTACCTGCCACTGTCAGGGCTTGCTGCAATTCCTCCTGGAAAGCACCTGAGCTCCTTCTGTCCATTCCTCTTCTGGTCTAGTTTCAACTCTCTTGGAGAAGGGCCTCCATGAAGAGCCCCGCTGCTGGGGGAGCCAGAACGAAGCTGTGTCTGGCTTAGGGGAGCCTTTCATGTCCCATTTGAGAGCTACAAAGAAAGAGAGCAAGAAAGCAGGACCCTTGTACTGGTGCATCACTGCAAGGCCTTAACAGTTGTTCTACTAACCGCACCAGAGAGCACACCTTGGGGGGCTTGTCCTGTGGTAATGGCCTATGGCTGCTTCTTTTACAGGGACAGAGAGAGTCAGAGAGAGGGATAGATAGGGACAGACAGACATGAATGGAGAGAGATGAGAAGCATCAATCATCAGTTTTTCGTTGCAACACCTTAGTTGTTCATTGATTGCTTTCTCATATGTGCCTTGACCACGGGCCTTCAGCAGACCGAGCAACCCCTTGCTGGAGCCAGCGACCTTGGGTCCAAGCTGACGAGCTTTTGCGCAAGCCAGATGGGCCCGCGCTCAAGCTGGCGAGCTTGGGGTCTGGAACTTGGGTCTTCCACATCCCAGTCCGACGCTCTATCCACTGCGCCACCGCCTGATCAGGCAGAAAAATTTTTAATGGCAGTAAACTATCAAAATGAAAACAATAGCCTGGCCTGTGGTGGCACAGTGGATAGAACATCGACCTGGAATGCTGAGGTCCCCGGTTTGAAACCTTGGGTTTGCCCCATCAAGGCACATACAATAAAGAAGCAATGAACAACTTAAGTAAAGCAACTATGAGTTAATGCTTCTCACTCCCCACCCTGTATAATCGATAAATGAAATCTTTAAAAAATAAAAATTTTATTTATTGATTTGAGAGAGTAGGAGTGGGAAGTATCAACTCATAGTAGTTGCTTCTTATATGTGCCTTGACTGGGCAAGCCCAGGGCTTTGAATCGGCAACCTCGGCATTTTAGTCGATGCTTTATCCACTGCGCCACCACAGGTCAGATATAAAAATCTTTAAAAAGGGGGGAAGATGGCCTCTGTGAGTATGTTCATGTACCACTTTCAGCCTTCTCTGTGGAGACATACACATATTGTTAACAGTATGAGGACCCAATTTTATAAAGTCTTGTAACACGCTTTTTTTTTCTTTTGAGCCTGTTTCCTTTATTTCTGCAATATGCTTCTTAACTTTGAGTAGTATAAATGTTCATATACGTCCTCGTGCTTCCTGACCATCCGGATTGTGATCGTACAACTACGATGGCAACATTAAAAAAAGGCAAATGTATGTTCTTGTTTCCCTACATTGGTTATCAAACAAACATAATTTTAAGTTAATAAAACTGGAACTGGAACTAATTTTCTTTTTTTAAAAAAGCTCACTCCTGGCCTGACCTGTGGTAGCGCAGTGGATAAAGCCTCAACCTGGAACGCTGAGGTCACCAGTTTGAAACCCTGGGCTTGCCTGGTCAAGGCACATATGGGGATTGATGCTTCCTGCTCCTCCCCCCTTCTCCCTCTCTCTCTCTCACCCTTTCCTTAAAATGAATAAATAAAAATCTAAAAAGAGGCCTGACCTGTGGTGGCGCAGTGGATAAAGCGTCGACCTGGAAACACTGAGGTCGCCAGTTCAAAACCCTGCACTGGTCTGGTCAAGGCACATATGGGGGTTGATGCTTCCAGCTCCTCCCCCCTTTCTCTCTCTCACTCTGTGTCTCCTCTCTAAAATGAATAAAATAAAAAGAAATTTAAAAAAAAAATCTAAAAAGAAAAAAAGCATGAACTATTGCCCTGGCTGGATAGTTCAGTTGGTTAGAGCTTTGTCCAAAAACTCAGAGGTTGCTGGTTCAAGCCCTGGTCAAGTCACATGAAAGAACAGATCAATGTTCCTGTTTCTCTCTCTTTCACCCTTCCTCTCTTGTTAAAATCAATAAATAAAATTAAAAAAAAAAAAAAAAAAAAAAGCTCACTCCTGGAAGTCAGCGAGCATGATAAAAACTCACTACTCAAAGGCTTAAATGACAACAGAAATAGTTATCAATTGCTTCCATGTATTGTGCCAGATACTACACTAGGTGCATTAAATATATTACTAGTAGATACTACTATTACTCCATTTCATAGATAAAGTAACCAAGTCTTGGAGGTGTTCAGTTTTGACCCTAGGTTCCAAAGGTCCCCCATGGCCAAACCGGAATTTGAACCCAGGCAACCTGTCTCTTGGGCTCCTGCTCTCATCCATGCTGTACTCCAGCCCTCTTCAAGGTACATTCTTTTTTATTTTTCTTTTCAAGCAATAAAGACAGATAGACAGTCAGACAGGAAAGGAGAGAGATGAGAAGCATCAACTCTTAGTTGCATCACTTTAGTTGTTTATTGATTGCTTCTCCTATGTGTCTTGATTAGGGAGCTCCAATTGAGCCAATGACCCCTTGCTTATACCTGTGACCTTAGGCTTCAAGCCAGCCACCTTTGGGCTCAAAGCAGCAACCATGGGATCATGTCTATGATCCAAAGCTCAAGCTGGCGATCCTGGACTCGAGCTGGTGAACCCAAGCTGGTGACTTCGGAGTTTCAAACCTGGGACCTCAGTGTCCCAGGCTGACCCTCTATCCACTGTGCCACCACCAGCCAGGCAAGGCACATTCTATTTTGAGCCATTACAGGTTACCTAAGGGCTTTACCTCCTGCAGAGGTCTGCCCAGTCCTAACTTTCTAGCTGTTCTGATAGGCTAGCCAAAGGCCTTCACTGACACCCTGCAGGGAGCATCCCTGAAATTTGGGTGTTAGAGACAGTCACTGAAAGAGCCAACCACTTATGACTCCACAGGGCACCAAAGATGAGCAAACCAGCCTGAGGGTGAACTATCTTAGCTTAATGCCTTTATGGAATAGCCCCTTTCTCCTAAGAAGCTCAAAGCATTTCATACAGTATTCTAAGATACAGACCCATGGAAGCAAAGGAATTTGCTTCAAATCAAGCAGCAGCTTGGCAGGAGATGCCTTCACTCGCCCCTCCAACAAACCTCTCGCACTTAGATCCTTCCATTATGGGCCAGGCACAGGACCCTGCCAACACAATGCATTTTGCAAGACCTCTGGATATCTTACAGAGATTTAAAGATGGACACCTCTCTACTTTATTCAGAAATGGAAAATACTCTCTAAGTCAGAGGTTGGCAGACTTTTTCAGTAAAAGAGCAGATAGTAAATATTTAAGGCTTTGAGGGCTATATAATCTGTCATAACTACTCAATTGTACTGTTGTTGCACTAAAGAAACCACAGATAATAGTAATGAGCATGACTATGTTCAATAAGATTTTATTTACAAAAACAAGTAGTCACTAGGATTTGGCCTGCAGGCTGTACTTTGCCAACAACCTCTGCTCTTAGGGTTGAAGTCTCCCCTAAAAATGCCAAGATTTAGCCTGGCCTGTGGTGGCGCAATAGATCTAGTGTCGACCTGGAACGCTGAGGTTGCCAGTTAAAACCTCAGGCTTGCCCGGTCAAGGCACATACAAGAAGCAATCAATGAACAGGTCAAGTGAAGCAACTCAGATCTTGCTCTCTCCTCTCTCTAAAATCAATAAAATAAAATCTTGATAAAACAAAAACACTCCAAGATTTAAATATTGGCTAGACTCTAATTTACATGCAAACCACCTTAGGACAGTCTCATTTCTGAGGGGCTGACCTGTTCTTCAGTGGAGTGGAACAGTCTTTCCACTATTAACCTAAAATCTTGGGAGAGTGCAGAGAAGTCAGGGATTGTTTTGCTTTATAGTTGTGGTCAGCATTACTAACAGATGAAAGGGAAAATATTTTACAGATCCATAGCAACCAAAAAAGAAGATAAATCGGGCTGAGGGAAAGAAAATGTCAAGAAAATCAAAAAGAGTCCGAGGAAGAAAAATGATATTAATATAACCAGGCAGCTCCATTTGGATTCAGTTAGCCGATTAGAGCAATAGGCAGCTTATCCAAACCAGGAAATGGGAGAACTCGACAGCTCTCTTTGGAATGATGGAGCATCTCCCTTCAGAAAACTTTACTTGAGGCAAAGATATTAAGATCACATACACTTGGGACATCTAGAGAAAAAAGCCTGGTAAGCTGTTGATGAGAAGCTGAACTGCAGACTATCCATAACTCACACCTTGGGACATGCTCTAAGCCCCTTACTCAATCTTCTTGACTTCCTTCACTCACCTGCAGAGCAGTGATGAAGAAGCAAAACCCATTCTTCCTGCTGCACCTAGAAAGAGCGCCCTGTGGTGTGCTGCTGGAGGTATGCGGGGGCTAATACCCCCAAGAGAGAAGGAGACCCTGTCCATATTGGAGAGCCTCAGGGGAGGCAGACTGGGGGCAAGACTGTGCTGAGTTATGGCCCCAAGGATTAGAACGAGAAGAGAAAAATCCATGACTCTGATGGCTATGCTCCAAGTGCTGCAACAGCTCCAGCACCTTCTGGGGAAGAGCCACTCTTAAAATGCAGGCAGAAGTCTCAACACCCCAAATCCAAGCACGTCTTTATATATATGTGATATATATATAAAAATGTATATACTTTTTTTTTCTTTTCTTTCTTTTACAGGGACAGAGAGAGAACCAGAGAGAGGGATAGACAGGGACAGACATGAACGGAGAGAGATGAGAAGCATCAACCATCAGTTTTTTGTTGCCGTTGTGACACCTTAGTTGTTCATTGATTGCTTTCTCACACGTACCTTGACCGCGGGCCTTCAGCAGACCAAGCCACCCCCTGCTGGAGCCAGCGACCTTGGGTCCAAACTGGCAGCCTTAGGGTTTCGAACCTGGGTCTTCCGCATCCCAGTCTGACGCTCTATACACTGCGCCACCGCCTGGTCAGGCCCTTTATTTTTCTTAAAATATATCTTTTACTCCCCAATCTGGTCATTTCACCATCCTCCTTAAAAGGCTTTCATGGCCTGACCAGGCGGTGGCGCAGTGAATAGAGCGTCGGACTGGGATGCAGAAGACCCAGGTTCGAAACCCTGAGCTCGCCAGCTTGAGCACGGGCCCATCTATCTGGCTTGAGCTAAAAACTCGCCAGCTTTGACCCAAGGTCACTGGCTCCAGCAGGGGGTGGCTCGGTCTGCTGAAGGCCTGCGGTCAAGGCACATGTGAGAAAGCAATCAATTAACAACTATGGTGTCGCAATGGCAATGAGAAACTGATGATTGATGCTTCTCACCTCTCTCTGTTCTTGTCTGTCTATCCCTATCTATCCCTCTCGCTGACTCTCTCTCTATCCCTGTAAAAAAAAAAAAAAGGCCTTCATGGCTTCGCACTGCCCTCAGAATAAAACCCAGGCTCTTCATCATGACTTGGGAGTTAAGTGCAAGGCCAGCACCTTCCCATGCCTGCTAAGCCACCGGCTTCCCTGGGCTCTACCCTCTCCCTCACCTCCCTGCAGGGACAGGAGCCTGCTGCCAGTTCCTTCAATCCCTCAAGCTCATCCCTCCTCAGGAGCCTCCACGTGCTGTTTGTTCCCTTTGCCAAAAAAATTCTTTGCCTTTAGTCCTGTCCTTGCCTGACTGCACAGTCCAAAAATGGGTCTGCCATCTTATTCTTTCGAAGCACCCTGACCTTTCCCTTTTAGTGATCTATGGAAGCAAATATATATTTGTCCATGTTTTCAGTGTCTCCCTCCACTGTCTACAGCAGGGATCAGACCCGACAGTCCTTAGCATGTAGCCGGGACTTAAATAAAAAATACAACTAATGATCCTGACCGGGCACTGGCACAGTGAACAGAGCATTGGACTGGGGCACAGAGGACCCAGGTTCGAAACCCTGAGGTTGCTGGCTTGAGCGCGGGCTCACCAGCTGAAGCATGGGGTCACTGGTTTGAGTGTGAAATCATAGACAAGAGCCCATGGTTGCTGCCTTGAAGACCAAGGTGGTGGGCTTGAGCAAGGGGCCACTCACTCTGCTGTAGACCCCCATCAAGGCACATACGAGAAAGCAATCAACGAACAACTAAGGTGCCACAACAAAGAAATGATACTTCTCATCTCTCTCTCCCTTCCTGTCTGTTTGTCCCTATCTGTCACTCTCTCTGACTCTCTGTCTCTGTTCAAAAAAAAAAAAGAAAAGAAAAAATACAACTAATGAAAAAAGCTCTGCCTGTCCAGGCAGTGGTGCAGTGGATAGAGTGTCGGACTGGGACACAGAGGACTCAGGTTCAAAACCCTGAGGTCGACGGCTTTAGCAAGGGCTCATCCGGCTTGAGCGAGGGCTCACCAGATTGAGCGCAGGGTCGCTGGCTTGAGTGTGAGATCATAGACATGACCCCGAGGTCTCAGGCTTGAGGCCAAGGTGGCTGGCTTGAGCAAGGGGTCACTTGCTCTGCTGCAGCACCCTAGTCAAGGCACATATGAGAAAGCAATCTATGAACAACTAAGGAGACTAGGGTGCCGCAATGAAGAATTGATGTTTCTCATCTCTCTCCCTTCCTGCCTGTCCCTTTCTCTGTCTCTCTCTCTTTCTGTCTCTGTCACACAAAAAAAGAAAAGAGCTCCTTTCCCCCAAGTCCTCTCTTCATTTAAAATGGACTCTTAGAGGCTCAGAGTCTACAGCATGCAAACCATTGCTGGTTAGGGGGTCAGGAGGCTCACTCCTGCCTCTCCCCAGCTGCAGGCCACCACTTCGCTGAGCCCATTTCCTCATCTGTAAAGTGGCCGTATCAGTATCTTTCCTCTTCATCAGGCTACCCAGTACACAGTTAAAATAAGAGAATGTAAATGTCTACAACAGCTTGGTGCTTTTTTTTAGTGATAGAGACAGAGACAGAGACAAAGAGAGGGACAGATAGAGACAGACAGCAGGAAGGGAGAGAGATGAGAAGCATTAATTATTTTTTGTTGTGGCTCCTTAGTTGTTCATTGATTGCTTTCTCATATGTGCCTTGACCAGCAAGCTACAGCAGAGCGAGTGACCCCTTGCTCAAGCCAGCGACCTTAGGCTCAAGCCAGAGACCTTGGGCTTCAAATCAGCAACCACGGGGTCATGTCTATGATCCCCTGCTCAAGTCAGCAACCTCACGCTCAAGCTAGTGATCTTGGAGTTTTGAACCTGGGTCTTCTACGTTCCAGAGAATAGTCTGATGCTCTATTCACTGTGCCACTGCCTGGTCCGGCTCATTTACTTACTTTTAACTATAATAAAAGCAACTTAAAAAGGCCTCAACAGAAAAAGACTAAATTTGAGTATGTAATTTCACTTTAGGAAAGGTAAGAGGAGGGAAAACTCAAGAAAACTCCACAATTCTTTGAGATTCTTTATATAAAACTCGACCTGCTGTCAATATCTGGAAAAGTCTCTGACTTGAGGTGGTAGGCTGTGTCGCTCACCACTTCCAACTTCAGACAGGAAACCTGATGGATGGGGTCCCGTGCTAAATCTAAACTGTGTGAGGGCTTCCTGTCTTTCCTAATGCCAAATGTATGCCGTCAGGCCAAGTAACCTAAGAAAGGGGACTGCTCAAGGACTCAGGAGAGGACTTTGTTGCTATAAATATAATTTTATATCACAATCATTCCGTTGTTTGTTAAAAACAATTATGGCATTTACTGAATGATTATAACAGTGTTATTATAATAATATAACCATTCATCTGCAATGGCTATTATTAACACCTAAAATGTTCATTTCTCTTAACCCAAAGCTCCTATTTCTGGGACTCTATCCCACGGAAATACCTGGGCAAGAGAACAAGGATGCTCAGTACAGATTTGAGGCAGGAAAAAATCGAAATTACCCAAATGCCTAACAACAGAGGACTAGTTAAATGAAGCACAGTATATCTTGATAATAAAAAAGTATATGGTTAGAACAAGAAAAAAAAAAGAGCTACCTGAAAACAGCATGAAAAGCACAGTCCATTTTAATAAAATGTTAATTCTATATAGATATATGCATTGAAAAGAAAATCTAGAAATAGAAATACCAACCTTTTCCCAGTTGGAAATTCCCAAAGGGAATGAATTGTAAATGATTTTCACTTTCTGGATCATGTATTTCCATGTTTCAGTTTTTAAAGTAAGCAAGTATTTCTTTTATAAGTGGGAAAAAGAAAGGAAGTGTAAAATAAAATCTCTGTTGGTGTTAGTCTGTCAGTACCACCGAGTCAAATCAGCCACCAGCTCGGATGGCTCAGGACGCTCATGCAGCGCCGCCTCACCTCCCTTCTTGGGCCTGAATCACAAATTGAGCCAGCTCAGCACATGTCATGAGGTTGCCATTAAACAGCAGCAAGCAAAGGCACTTGAATTTCCAGTGTCAGTTACAGGTTGGGGGCCATGTTTCTCTTAGAACTCCAGTAAAATTGCTTGGAATTTGTGGTTAAGGCCTACCAATGGCAGAAGCGAGAGCAGACAGCCTCTTCTGCAAGAGCGCAGCTGAGAAATCAAGCCCTGCTGGGTTGGGAATGGTTTCTTTCTAATGAAACCCAGAGGGTGGGGGGCAGGGGAGCAGTCACTGGCAATCTGAGAAGAAAGAATAAGCTGATCATAAAATCAAAAGGGAATGGGGAAGTAAGAGAAACTGCAAGGTAGGAAGGAAAAAAGTTGGGTGCCTACTTATGAAGTTGCTGATATATTTATTGTAGAAATTTCCAAATGATTCATAGTAGAAGCTGGATTTGGTTCTAAATCTGCTGTAGCAGGTGAAATGACAGCCACCCAGTACTCATGACTGGAACACTCTCCTTCCACATGACACTTTCATACCAGCCCAGTGTCCTGATCAATATGCAGGGTTTCTCTGACCCCTGGTAGGGCTGCAGCTTCTTGGGTGGAAGTGCAAATCCTGTTTTGCCAACCCGGTGGTCATTCCCCTCCTTATTAACAGAACCCAATTTCCTTCCTCTGCCTTTCATTGGCCATGACCTTCAGGAAACCAGGGCCCATCCCAGCCCTAGGAAGTGGATACGGATGAGTAAACCAACCAGACTGTCTCACCTTCCTGATATATGGGTAACTAGCCAACGAGATGCAAGGGGATATCAATGAGGGCGGTTCCGTGGAGGTCTTGATTGGTCTTCAAAAGAGACAAAGTACAGCCTGACCAGGCGACGGCACAGTGGATAGAGCAGTGGTTCTTAACCTGGGTTCTATCAAACCCTAGGGGTTCGATGAGTTGGTCTCAGGGGTTCGGAGAAGCCTCTGCCGCAGAGGCCAGAATAAAGTAATACCGTAATTTGTTGTGAGTTCATGAACTTTGTTGGTTTTGTTCTTTGAGCAAGGTGATGTTCATGCACGGCTCATTTTGTGCACAAGTAAAAAAACATATACTTATGTCTTGAATTTGGAAAAAAAAAATCATATTTTATTTATCACTAAAGAAGGGTTCGGTGAATGCGCATATGAAACTGGTGGGTTCGGTACCTCAAAAACCACTGGGATAGAGAGAGCGTCGGACTGGGATGCAGAAGACCCAGGTTCGAGATCCCGAGCTCGCCAGCTTGAGTGCGGGCCCATCTGGCTTGAGCAAAAGCTCGTCAGCTTAGACCCAAGGTCGCTGGCTCCAGCAAGGGGTTACTCAGTCTGCTGAAGGCTGGTGGTCAATGCACGTGTGAGAAAGCAATCAATGAACAACTAAGGTGTTGTAACGACAATGAAAACCTAATGATTGATGCTTCTCACCTTTCTCCGTTCCTGTCTGTCTGTCCCTATCTATCCCTCTCTCTCTGTCCCTGTAAAACAAACAAACAAAAAACAAAAACAAACAAAACAAAACAAAAAGAGACAAAGTACAGAAATGTCTCTTTTACTGCTGGCACTCGGTCAAGTGTGATCCCAGGATGTGAGTGATGATGGCAGCCATCTCTGGAATATGAGGGAACCAGTTTAAAAAGACAAGTCAAAGGGCTGAGGAAGTAAGAGCAAGTTCAAAAGAACTCAGGACCTTAACAACATTGTTGAATAGATGACAACCAATCCTGGAACTGCCCCACCTCCAGATGACTTGCCGTGTAAGACAAGTGCCCTTATTGTTAGGACATTTTAGTAAGGGTGTTCTGCTACTTCGGAGCCCAAACCATCCCAGTATATACAATGACACAGGACAAAACATGCCTGCTGTCTATGTGTCCTCTAATGACTTGACTTCCAAGCATACCTGCACAGCTGAATTACTGAGGGAATAGATTCCCCTCTGGCCCTGTGAGAGCAACTGATTTTGCCTACCCAGAACTAGATCTGTTCTTTCCCTGCCAGCGGTGACCCCTTGCTTTAGAGGGCTTCTCTCCTACTCCGTGTGCTTAGAAGTGAGGAGTGTGGGAGAACATAAATCCTGGTGTTCCATCTGGACCACCACCACCAACCAGCGTGGTCACATGGCCCAGGAAGAATCTGAGTCCTTCCCCAGGATTAATGAAGAGATGTTGGAAGAATAAAGCCTTCTGCCTGCTGGGACTACAAACTAGAGAACCAGAAACTCTGACTGGGGGCGTTCATCTTCCTGGCACATGGGGAGAGTCAGTCTGCAGTACATGATCAACACATGTGTTAAACCCTAAGGACGCTGTTTGAATATAGACTAACCCGTGCCTGAAACCCTGAGTGTCCCAGTTACCTGAGCCAATGAAGCCTGTTACAAAGGTAGTTTGAGTTAGGTTTCTGTCATTTTCATATAACTAGAAGTGTCCCAACTAAAATAAACACTTGATATCAACACTAACCCTCCCCACCCCCACTTCTTGAAACCCTCACCTTCTCTGGACATCCTTCTTTCCCGGGGCCTCTCTTATCTCCACTTCCTTTTCTCCACAGCCCAGCTTCCCACCTCTGAGCAAACCAACTAAAAAGTACCCATCCTCGGGCAGGTTGGGGCTACGTTACAGGACCCTCCCTTCCAAGTCATTCCTCAAGGCAGCCTCACACGGCACCACAGCCAGTGAGGGCAGCGCCACCCCCACGACACCCTCCAGAATCTCCTCCTTGTCCTTTTTCCCTTGTCTCCCACTGCTCTGATGCTACTTCCAAGCCTGGACAGGAAAGCTGTGGATGCCTCTTGGATGTGCGAGAGCAGGTCTAAGCATTCCACTTACTTGAGAACACTGCTCTGCATGTTCTCATATGAAAGTGGGAGGGTCCTCCACAAAGCCACTGGGTTGAAGGGGGACAGCACAAGTGAGGCAAGACCATCAGACAGAACTCTGCCGCTAGCTTCACATGCAGGTATATCAAGGTACACATCAAACATAAAATACATGTTCTGTATAACAACATCGGGGTGAACCTGGCAGAGTGTAACCCATTGGGGGCAGAGCAATGCCTACACGTCACAGGGCAGTTCTCTGTAGCATCAGGGTGTGCCCTGCTCTGAGAAAATCTGAAATGCCTAACCCCAGTCTTATAAAAGTTACCATAAGGGGCAAATAATCACACTATAAAAAGATTCTTCACCTATAAAAGGATTTACTACAAGGTCCCTCTAAACTGCCTGGGCTCCACTGCACTGAGAACAGGACTTGATTTGTATGAAGCTTTATAGGCACTGTCACAGCTGAATGAAATTTTTTGTTGTTGTATGATGTGATGAACAAAACAAGGTAAGTTTATCTGTATCACTAGTATTGATTTTCTGTGTGGGATAAAAAATATAGTACCAAATGTCACCATGTCAGCTGAAGGAAGCAAGCATCCAATTCAGGGATGAGCAAGGCATTTCCTTCTTAACAGGGTTTTATTGTTAAATGGAGTATATACTGTCACTGGAAAAACAAAAGACCAAAGCACCCACCTTCTTAATCCATGTAAAGTTTTAAAGAACTGAATAATAATAATAATTGTAGGTAATATTATGCTGTAATTCTTTTTAGCAAAAGAAATAGATACAGACAGGAAGGAGAGAGATGAAAAGCGTCAATTCTTCACTGAGGCACCTCAGTTGTTCACTGATTGCTTTCTCATATGTGCCTTGACAGGGGAGTTACAGCAGAGTGAGTGACACCTTGTTCAAGCCAGTGACCTTAAACTCAAGCCAGCGACCTTGGACTCAAGCCAGTGACCTTTAGGCTCAAGCCAGCAACCATGGGGTCATGTCTATAATCCCACACTCAAGCTGGTGAGCCCGCGCTCTGGCGACCTCGGGGTTTCAAACCTGGGTCCTCACCATCCCAGGCTGATGCTCTGTCCACTGTATCACCTCCTATTCAGGCTATGTTCTAAATTTTTGACAGGTATGAACTCATTTCATTCTCTAAGTAAGCTCATAATCCCTGTTCTGTAGATAAGTAAAAGGGTTACATTGCCCAAGGTCAGAAGGCAGCACTGGCAGAGCCGAGATAAGAATGCAAGCAATCTGGATTCAGGGGCCATGCTCTAACCATCCATACTGCGCGGATCTGGCAGGCGCACAGGATGGCAAACACCACAGGGAGAGGTGTGGAAATGCAAGCTGCTTATCCTATACCAACAAGTTCAGGAGCATGGTGCTGAGGATCTGTACTAGGCAGTAAAGTGGAAAAAGAAGAGATGATGATTAAAAGCAGGCACTGGGCGGTTTCTGGAGAACCAGCCTGTTTCTTGATTGGGGTGCAGGTCATATGAGAGTGTTCAGTTTGTTGAGAATTCATCAAGCTGTACTTTTTATATACAAACTTTCATGAATAAAAAGTTAAAAAATGGAATGATGGATTTAAGAGCATTTTGGTAATATTATGAAAGCCTTTTGTCCTCCTCTATTTTCCAAATGTTCCAGAATATCCAAGCAAGGCATCATAAAGTTCAGAGGCCATGGTTAAGAGAGTGGTATTAGGAGCTTTACTGCCTGGAGTCGAACTCTGCCTTTGTACCTCCTAGATGTGTGATCTTAAACACAGCACTCTGCCTCTCTGCATTATCTTGCTTTCTGCAACTGCAAAGCGAGTACATGTATCACACAGTGTCTAACTACCAGGCTTTCCTGCACTTACAACGGTCCCGGGCATTTAGATCACCATAATTAAACGTTAGCTCCTGTCCTCACCATTCAGGCCCACAGCCATGGTCTCCTAGCTCACATCAGTTACTATATACTTTTCTTTATCATTTCCCTATTATTGAGATAATTATTATTATTCCCTTCCATGTTCCAAAAAGAATTTAAGGTAGTTTTTTTAAGCTATTATTTAAGTCATACAACCATATTACAAAAAATATGGAACACAGAAAATCAAGTATTATACTTTGGGGAGGACAGTCATCTGCTGCTGCTGTGAAATGTTGGACATGATCTGTAGGCCGGAACCATGGCTGTCACACAAGAGCCACTATAGAACACACAACACTCGCAAAACGGCCACCACTTTTCATTCTGAAAATTGGAGAGTGCAAAGAATACCAATATGCTCTTCCCCTAGATTCACAGTTAACATTTGATCACATTTGCTTTCTCTTCTCTCTCTCCACACTGACTTTATTTGCTGAATTGTTGGAAAATTAAATTGCAACCTGACCGGTGGCGGTGGTGCAGTGGACAGTGTCGGCCTGGAACACTGAGGTCGCCAGTTTGAGCACAAGCTTGCCAGCCTGAGTGCAGGATCATCAACACAATCCCAAGGTCATCAGCTTGAGCCCAAGTTTGCTGGCTTGAGCCCAAAGTTGCTGGTTTGAGCAAGGGGTCACTGGCTCGTCTTGAACCCAAGGTCCCAGCCCAATCCCACATCAAAGCATGTATAAGAAGCAATCAACGCACAACTAAAGTGAAGCAACAAGTTGATGCTTTTTACTCTCTCTCTCTCCCTCCCTCTCTCTCTCTGTCTTCCTTACTCTTACTCTCTTTTTTTTTTAATTTTTTTATTTTATTTTATTCATTTTAGAGAGGAGACATAGAGTGAGAGAGAGAGAGAGAGAGAGAGAGTGAGAAAGGGGGGAGGAGCTGGAAGCATCAACTCCCATATGTGCCTTGACCAGACTAGTGCAGGGTTTTGAACTGGCGACCTCAGTGTTCCCAGGTCAACGCTTTATCCACAGCGCCACCACAGGTCAGGCTACTCTTACTCTCTTGAGAAAAAAGTGAATAAACATATTCTCAAAATCAAAAACTTTATAAAAAAGAAAAAATTAAGTTGACGACATAACGTCATTGCATTCATAAATACTTTGGCTTTTATTGCCTAAGAACAAGGATATTATTCTATATAACTATACCATATGTATCATACTCAAGAAATTTCACAATTGCACAATACAATTATCTAATACATAGTCTATAATTCATATTTTTCCAATTGCCCTAAAAATGATCTTATTCTTTTGCCTGACCAGCGGTGGCACAGCGGATAGAGCATCAACCTGGAATGCTGAGCCTGTCTGTTCTAAACCCCAGGCTTGCCTGGTCAGGGCACACGCGAGAAGCAACTAGGAGTGCATGCTTCCTGGTGCCCCCCCTCCCCCCGCTCCCATCGCCTTTCTCTCTCGCTCCTCTCACTAAAATCAATAAATAAAATCTTAAAAAAAAGAAGACCTTAATTTTTCAATTTAGGATCCAATCAAAGTTCATAAGTGCATTTAAACTGTCATATTTCCTTTAATTTAGGATAACCCCCACCCCTGGCCTTTTTATATTTTCATAGCACAGACATTTTTTGAAGTCAGTGCAGTTGTCTTATAAAATGTCTCACAGCCTGACCAGGCAGTGGCGCAGTGGATAGAGCGTCGGACTGGGATGCGGAAGACCAAGGTTCGAGACCTTGAGCTCGCCAGCTTGAGCGCGGGCCCATCTGGCTTGAGCAAAAGCTCGTCAGCTTGGACCCAAGGTCGCTGGCTCCAGCAAGGGGTGGCTCAGTCTGCTGAAGGCCCGCGGTCAAGGCACATGTGAGAAAGCAATCAATGAACAACTAAGGTGTTGCAGTGGCAACAAAAAACTAATGATTAATGCTTCTCACCTCTCTCCGTTCCTGTCTGTCTGTCCCTATCTATCCCTCTCTCTGACTCTCTCTCTGTCCCTGTAAAAAAAAAAGATTCAACTCAGATGAAATGTTTTTGGAAAAGTGCTACATAGTTGTTATTTTATATTTCATACTGCAGCACACAAAGAGGTGCCTAATAGGAATTTTTTTTTAGCTCATGCCTGCACTAGAGAGAGAGAGAGAGAGGAAATATGAGAAGCATCAACTCATAGTTGCAGCAGCTTAGTCATTCATTGATTGCTTTCTCGTATGTATCTTGACCGGGGTGGGGTGGGGTGGGGTGGGGTGGGGTGGGGTAGGGTGGGGTGAGCTCTAGCCAAGCCAGTGACCCCTCAGCTCAAGCCAGCGACCATGGGGTCATGTCTAGGTTCCCACGCTCAAGCCAGCAAGCCCACCGTCAAGCCAGATGAGCATGCACTCAAGCTGACGACCTCTGGGTTTAGAAGCTGGTACCTCAGTGTCCCAGGCCGACACTCTGTCTACTGCACTACTACCTGGTCAGGCTAATAATTTGTTCCATTATTGGTGTTGCTACATTTGTTTAAAATGATGTTCACCTAAATCTTTTCATTGTAAAGGAATTCTTTTTACCTTTGTAATAACCAAGTAATCTCTAGAGGGATTCTTTGAGTTCTTGTGAATATCTTGTTCCCCAACCATCTTTATATCCAATGGTTATAGAATCTGTTGATAATCTACCTGAACTGATTATCACATTAGTGTTGCAAAATGGTCACTAGTGATGTTTATAGTGTGTGTGAACCCTTGCAAATCAAATCCTATTTTTTCACTCATGTACTTTATTATTTCATTATTATTTCTATAATATCAGAACTATTTCAGAGGTTCACCTGCTTGACTCCACCTGACAGTGATTCACAACACCTTCCTGTCTTACATTTCTCTGATCTACCCGCCTGAGCAAGTACATTAAGTAGAAACAAACATAAATGCACTGGCTTAAGCAGTGAGTAAAAAGATACCTGTCTACACAGGCCAGAGGTTGCCTAGTCGTTAGAACCCCCTTTCCTATAGCAGATCAAATTCTATCTTTCTAAAGACAGTTCTACAGCAAAGTCAGCACCAGGTATGCCAAGAAGGGAGAGAGAGGACACAAAGGTTCAGGCAGTAGACTGTTGGCACAATTTTAAAAGATTCTTCAAACCTTACTAGGATAGTACAAAATCACACGTGCCAGTTGCTCCGGGCAGCCTGCTTCCCCTGACCCTGTGAGCGTTACTTCTTCTTGGTCAATAGTTCTCTACAGCCCAAACACCATCCCCCAGACCAGCTGCATTAGAATCCCCTGGGAATGGGAAGCTGTTTAGGAAACAGATGTCTAGTCCCACCCCTTTTTCTTAAGATTTTATTTAATGATTTTACAGAGAGAGAAGAGAGAGGAAGGGGGGAGCAAGAAGTATCAACTCATAGTTGCTTTACTTTAGTTGTTCATTGACTGCTTATTGTGCCTTGACTGGGCAAGCCCAGGTTTCGAACCAGCCACCTCAGCATTCCAGGTCAACGCTTTATCCACTGCTCCAGCACAGGCCAGGTGCCCAGTCCTACCTCCGACCAACTGAATCAGAGCCCTGCAAAGGACTTTGGGAATGAATGTGTTCACAAGCTCCCCAGGGACCTCATGAGCAGCCAGGTTTGGGAACCCTTGCTTAGAGAAGACCCACCGTAGCCTCCAGAATGGGTCTACGCTATAGAACACACAACGGTAGATGGTAGGCAGTACCAGTCCCTCTATGTGCTAGCCACCCTGCCAACAACTGACTCCCACGGGTCTGGATTGGGAGCAGAGGAGTTCAACCCAGAGGCTCTATTGCACCAATTTATAACCTACCAGAGGCTGAAAAAAAAAAAAAAAAAAAAGGTCACTATACTTAAGAGAAGCTGCCAGATCTATAGTTCTCCAAATTTAGTCTCAACCAGAAGCATCTGGGAATATCCCCCCAAAGATTCTGAGCCAGAGGTCTCCTATGGGGCCCAGGAATGTGTGTTTGGAACTCTAGGTGCTTCTGATGCAGGGGTCTGAGTGCCACACTTCGAGGGACCCTGGCTTCGATGCTGCTCCGCCCTTATCTATAAGCAGTCAAAGAGTAAAAGAGTTGGATAAAATGTCCTGGCCTACACTGGGGCTACTTACTAAACCAGAGGCAAAATCTGAGGTCATATGGGAAATGTTTGAGTAATGAACCACACAGAAAGGGTCAGATGATATGAAACCGTCCGTAAAAGGAACTAAATTTCACTCTAGCATTTCATCCCTCTGGAGGACTTTAGGTAGGCTGAGCCAAGAGTGGGAGACCAAGGTTCCCAGCACAAAGCCCGACTTCAGGTTCCACATTAGCAGTCTCCAGGGGGCAACAGGAGCACAGGATCACTCCCTGGAGGCCACTTGAATGAAACAGTATTTCTGATTATTAAGGCCCTGCCTGATTCCAGCTTCCCCTTCACACTGTGGAAGGGCAGGCTCCTGGCAATTGTCTTTCTCTCTCTGCCTCACCCTCTAATGTTAGCCCAAGTCTTAGTCAAGATTAATATGTGTGCTTGTGGCTCCAGAAACAGAGATGGTTTAGGCCACTGGCAGCAGGGAACAGGACCATGCTGATTTGGGAAAATGGGGCCGACACCTAGCCAGTTCCCTGCCAAGGTGGCCTTTGGCTCACTGGGAATCAGAATCATGGCTGGCAGACTGTAACAGGGCTCAGGGCACCAGACCAGCAGCATGGACTCTCACTTGCTGCCAGAGGTCACAGTGAGATATATCCTTCTCTTCCAAGGCCAGGTTGTTTCCACCCCAAAACATCAGGCAAAAAAGTCACCCTCATGGTACAAATGGGGTGCAGCACTCCCAGAATAGGTCACTCTGCAGCTATCCAAATATACCTGTAAGTTCCCAAGCCAAGCAAACCCATGACAGTAAAACCCCTGCGCCAGGCAGCTCTTGGGGATCTTACCTGACTGGAACACGTATCTGGCCAAGCCCTGCATTAGCTCTGCTGGCCATGTTGGAGGGGCGGACTCCCCTGTTTCTCTCTTCAGGCGAAATGTCAACTCAAAGCCAAAACCACTAGGCCCATCTGTTCCTGTAAATCTGAAAGTAATAAAAAGCAAATGTTTTTAGTTCAACTACCTTAGGAAAAAGAAAAACAATGTTTTAAAAGTCTAATTAAAGTTCTCTCTCATTCTTGGTGGCCTTAGCATCTAAATCCCCTACGCAGAGGAGTCTCCCAGCATGTGAGCCTGGCGGGGAGACAGGACCTCAGTCAGCAGCCTGTGAGGGCCCAGAACCCGTCTCACCCTCCAGTCAGCTACAGGACTGATGTATGACCTTGGCCCAGCAATCAAGTTCCCCTGATGGCACTCTGAACTATGAGTTCCACATTTGGAGGCTCTGGAACATTCCTTTCTGTGTGATTGAGGGTCCACTATTGAAAAGCTTTCTTTCTTTCTTTTTTTTCATTGATTTTAAAAAGAGAAAGGGAGAGAACAGGAGAGAGACAGGAACATCTCTTCCTATATGTGTCCTAACCAGAGATCGAACCAGCAACCTCTGTGTTTCAGGACAACGCCCTAACCAACCAAACTATCTTGCCAGGGCTGAAAAGCTTTCTTATTCACACTCCATGTCCCTTTAAGTTGTTAATAAGCACCTACTAAGTGTGCTAAGATACAAGTCTGGCTGTATGCTCTATGAGGATGAGACCCTTTTTCTACTCCCACCGCCACCGTGGCCCACAAGGGTGCAAGCCTTGGGCTGGGCTGGCCTCCAAACTCAGCCTTGGAGACAGGTCACAGGGCAGATTCCCAATACTGGGAGAGCCTGTATTCTCCTGAGACCCAGCACCCCTGGGTATTCATCAGTCAGCATAGGTGGTTCCTGAAACCTAGCACCGTGTGTGTATGTACTCTTCAATCAGTGGAACCTTGAGGAAGCAAGGTTTGCCCTCCCTTCCCATCCCCAGGTGGCCCAGAATGAGCAGAGAAACTGCCTCTGTAGCCACACTCATCACAGTGACGATGAGGTAAGGAATGACAATGAACTAGGACATGCTCAGGAGCCCCAAGTCTCCTGGGAAGTCCCTAAAATGGACTTCTGCCAGAAGGGAACGATATAAAGTAGAGAGCAAGGCCTGAGTGAGGGGTGACAGTCCTCCCCAGGTGAGGGAAGTGTCAGGGAGAGTTCCTGAGAGCTCAGGAGGCCTACCAGCATGGGAAGGGTTAAAAGTTAAAATATGTTCATGATATAATTTTCAGTAATTATATCTTGTACAAACATGAGCCACAATGATCATACACGTGTAAGCTCCTCAGCATACAAATACAAACCATAAACTAAGATGACAGCTCATACCTCCTTGCCAGCCAAGCTACTGGAACAGGTGGTCAAAGGGGGGGAATTCTGAAGGGACGGTGATACAGTCAATGTCTAACATGAAATTCCATGTGGTATCTTTCCTTCTTCTTCATCTTCTTCATTATCACCACCACCACCACCACCACCAACAACAACAACAACAACACCATCAGTAACCCCAAGAAGCCAGGCCCAGAGACTAGACAGAAAGCTACTCAGTCTCAGAAGCTCTAACACCAGCCCTAGCCCTGCTGTGTGCCTGGGTGAATGCAGGCTTCCTGTACTTGCTGTGGCGGGGAGATCACCTCTCATAGCTACATTCTCTAAGGGACTGAAAAGAAATCCATTCTTAAAGTCATCATGGTCATATCCAATTATATTCAAAGGAGGTCTCCATGGTTTGCATTTCCTCTGAGCATGTGACAACGTGGCAAACAAAATCCATTTTGAGGGTACACTCCTAGAATTTTGGAGATCACACTAGAGAATGCTTGGCAGGACCCAGTGCAAGCTATTTTCTTTCCTGCTGAACTGCCCTGCTTTGGGCAGTTCCATATAGGGAGGTGGAGGAGGGACTAGCTAAGAGAACTGTGGCCAGAAGAGCTGCCTCTCCAGGGCTGCAGGGATGACAGAAGTGCGAAAACCTGGGTCACGAGACTGATTGGGGAGTTAAAACTCTACAAAAGGAGATGGGTCACTAGGTCAAAGAGAAGATTTCAAGCAGCCACCAATTAGAGGCAGCTTTGTAAAATGTATTAGACTATTACTCCAGGGCTTTTCATCTTGGGCCAAGAAAAATACATAATCTCTAACCACAAAATCTTGAGAAACAGACTAAAAGAAACACATTCCTCAAGACATGCAATGGGGGAACCCTTGGATGCAGAAAGTCATATGCATTCAAGCAGCACCTACTCTCTAAGGAGGGCTGTGCACCCACATATATGGGTGTGCATGCGTGCACATGCACATGTATACCATCTGCCTCCACACAGAATGCTTTCTAGGCCAGCTCTGTGGTGGGCAGGCCAGATCTCATAGGACTGGCTGGGAGGGACAGGCCCAGCCAGATGGTCTCCACCTGTGTTTGATTACCACCCACCAGGCTGGCTGGACGCAACCTCTAAACTCTGAAACATGAGTTTGGAATGACCTGGCCTCAGGATAAACAGAACCTGGAGCCTGTCAGGTCTCTTTTTAAAAGCAGACTGCCCAGGCAATAGCCAAGTGACAGGATCATCCAGTATTTAAAGTCTCCTAGAGAGGCCTGGCTTGGTCTGGACTTCCTCAACATTCGAGCTTCTCCAGTTAAAGCGGTTGTGTCTGACCAGAGGATGAAGCCCCTCCCAGGGAGCACCCGGCTCTCACATCTTCCAGAAAGAAAAACAAGAGAGGAAACTGGTATGTGTGGCAGAGGTGGGATCTGGGTCAGAACAAAGAATTTTTCAAACGCAGAGGCTGCTAAAATACTGGCAGAAGGAAAAGGGGGCCACTGGGATTTTTACCAATAAGAATTAAAAAATATATATTACAGATTCTCCAGTCTGGTAGGGAGCGGATGAGGGGTTCTAACTGTCGTTGCAGATGGATGAATGAGACGGCTTCTCAAAATTGTTTCCAGCTCAAGAACTTCTGATCCTGCTCAAGGAGGTGCCCAGGGAGAGGCTGGCTTTGTCCCAGTATTTGGTGAGCTTAGAAATGGCTGTGCCAGCCTGAAGAGTGGAACTGTTTATCATCTCTGGTCTAGACCATAAAGCCCACAGGGCAGGATTATGCCTTGTTTACTATTGTGCCTGCAGGTCTAGCTGCCAGGCTTCTCACAGAATCTGTTGGCTGAGTGTACCTACTTGGGTAGACACACGGGTGTGACATAAAAGGTTGTGGTCACTGCTCCCTTTCTCTGGGGGGTGGTCTGAATACTTCCATTATTATCTGGAACAAAGAGTCCTGGGCTAGCTAAGGCTCCTGCTGACCTTGAAAAGGTGGTACCTCTAAAGTCAGGTCTAGGGATTGTGGCTGTCTCAAGCTCAATGCTGGTATCAAAAGAAGAGGGGACTATTTGCCTCAGGAAACATACCGCATAGGAGGCCAGGCAGGTCCAATTCCAGAACTAGGGGTGATGTCACTTCATTCTCTATAAAGGCTCCTGTTGTTCCTTCCTCTCATTCTTCCTTCCCGACTCCCAAGTCCTGGACTAGATGGAGAGCTGGGCAGACCAGCTGTCTGTCCTGGGGCCGGTCTTCCCTTTCGACCAGTCCTTCTCCTTGGGATTTAGGCTTAGTTTCTGCCTTACTGGGCTGGGTATTCTCTCCAGGAAAAGGGAGCCTCTAGATCCTTTCCCAGGGGAACAGACTCACAGATAGATGGTCTTTCAGTGACCTCCCTCCAAGTGCACATCACACCCATACATGTCTCTGATACGTGTGGGGCAAAGTCTAGCCTTAGCCCCCACTGGACCCACATATTACAGAGAGACCTAAACTGAAAACCTCCAGCAGCTGTGGGGCTCTGCCCAGGAGGCTACCCTCCTGTTCTCCACCTCTGCCGCCCAGACCAGTGCCAAGCAAGTCCAAGAACCACTCGTCCAAATATGAGCACAGCTTGGGGCGCCAGCTGCCTTTCCTATTTGCACCAAGTTTCTTGAGAAGATCAGTATGTCCAAAGCCCTCAGAGCTGCTCCAAACCTCCTGATGATACCCTGAGATTAGTCAATGCTCTGCCCCTTACACTATGCAGAGAATAAAGAGCTCACTGGCGGGGGGGGGGGGTGGGGGGGGGAGGGGGGACACCACTGGAAAGCATTTCACTAAGGAAAGCAGAATGTGAGCATCCCCCAGTGCATGGCCTCTGCGTGTCCCCTAAGAAACTTTCTAAGTAAAGAAAGAGGGACAAAAGTCAGAGCCCACTTTCTTTAGGGCCCAATCCATGTTACTTCCTTTCTACACACAGTCTCCCTAGGTAACTGCATAAAATGGAGTTAGGCACCATGCCTCTGCTGAGGATTCCCAAATCTATGGCCAAAGGACCAGACCAGACACCTCAAACTCAGATTATGCAAACCCTGGCTGATAGCTCGGTTAATTAGAGCATTATCCCCAAGTGCAAAGGTTGCAGGTTTGATCCCCAGTCAGGACACATACAGGAACAGATCCATGTTTCTCTCTCTTTCTCCCCCCGTAAAGTAAATTATTTTATTTTTAGCAAAAAAGAGAGAAAAAGGGAAGGAGGAGAGTAGGAGGAAGGGAGAAAAAGAGACCAAAAGGTAGAGAGATGAGAAGTATTAACTATGTAGTAGTTACGTCACTTTAGCTGTTCACTGATTGCTTCTCATATGTGCTTTGACTGGGGGGCTCAAGCCAAGCCAGTGACCCCTTGCTCAAGCCAGTGACCTTGGGCTTCAAGCCATAGAGCTTGGGCTTACAGTCAGCAACCTTTGGGCTCAAGCCAGCGATATGATCCCACACTCAAGCCAGTGACCCCGCACTCAAGCTGGCAAGCCCACACTCAGGGCAGATAAGCGCATGCTCAGGTTGGCGACCTTGGGGTTTTTTTTTTTTTTTTCAAATTTTTTTTATTTTATTCATTTTTTTTTTAGAGAGGAGACAAAGAGTGAGAGAGAAAGAGAGAGAAAGAGAGAAAGGGAGAAAGGGGGGAGGAGCTGGAAGCATCAACTCCCATATGTGCCTTGACCAGACCAGTACAGGGTTTTGAACTGGCGACCTCAGTGTTCCCAGGTCGACGCTTTATCCACTGCGCCACCACAGGTCAGGCAACATCTCCAGGTTATCTTATCATTCAATTATGTTGCATACCCGCCACCCAAAGTCAAATTGTCCACTGTCACCTTCTTTCTGGTTTTCCTGTGCCCCTCTCCTCCTCCCTATCCCACTCTCCCCTCAATGAAAAATTTTTTAAAAAGTAAAAGAGTAGAAGACAGGTAGAAGAGTAGATGGGAGAGTTGTGATATGAAGACTTGGCCCACCCTTGCTGGCTTTGAAGATGGAGGAAGAGGCATGAGCCACGGAATGTGTGTAGCCTTGAGAAGCTGGAAAAGGCATGGAGATGGATTCTCCCTTAGTCTTCAAAATACAGCACAGCCTGGCTGATGCCCTAACTTTAACCCAGTGAGACCCACTTCAGACTTCTGACCTCCAGAACTGCAAGATACTGTTTTTCTCCACATATAAAAAGCTTCCATGTATAAGATGCACCTTAATTCTGGGGTCCGAAATTTGGAAGAAAAAAAAAGTATTACACAAAGTTATTGAACTCAAGTTTTATTCATAATAAAATTCATACAACTCCTCATCACTGTCAAAACTCCCATCCAGGCCTGACCTGTGGTGGCGCAGTGGATAAAGTGTCGAACTGGGAACACTGAGGTCGCCAGTTCAAAACCCTGCACTGTTCTGGTCAAGGTACATATGGGAGTTGATGCTTCCAGCTCCTCCCCCCTTTCTCTCTTTCTCTCTCTCTCTCTCTCACTCTGTGTCTCCTCTCTAAAATGAATAAATAAAAAAAAATTAAAAAAAAAAAAAGAATAAAAACTCCCATCCATTAGCTTGTCCTCATCTGTGTCTGATGACAAATCACTGTCTTCATATATATTGCCTCATCCTCAGTTCCATCTATGGCAGGGGTCCCCAAACATTTTTCACAGGGGGCCAGGTCACTATCCCTCAGACCGTTGGAGGGCTGCCACATACAGTACTCCGTACACTGACCACCAATGAAAGAGGTGTCCCTTCCAGAAGTGCGGCGGGGACCAGATAAATGGCCTCAGGTGGCCACAATTTGGCCCGCGGGCTGTTGTTTGGGGACCTCTGATCTATGGCATTTGAAATGCCACAACCACTGTATAAGATGCACCCAGTTTTTAGACACTGAATTTTTCAAAAAAGGGTGAGTCTTATACATGGGGAAATACGGTAATAAAGGTGTGTTGTTTTAAGCCACTAAGTATGTGGTCATTTATTACAGCAGCAACAAAAAATGAACACAGCCACCACGCCAGAATCCTGGGAGTCGCCCTCCAGTCCTGCTGCCTCATGCCCTGGGCAGCCAAGCATCAGTCACCAAATTGTCAATTCTTCCTCCTCCCTGAGCAGCTCTCAAATCTCACACCATTAGTTAGCCTTCTGCATCCTTCACATGGATAGCCAACCCTGATCTTCCGCCTCTTGCCCTATTTGGTTCTTCATTCTGATGTTACCCAAATGGAAATATGATACAGTCTCCCCTGCTTAAAAATCCTCCAAAGCCCACGCCCTTCAGGATCAAGTCCAGACCTCTCAGCAACTCTCACAACAAACTGAGTCCTACTCACCTCTTCAGGCTCTAAGCACAAGGACAAATGAATGGCATTGTGGTTCTCAGGACATGCTAACGACTTCCTCACAAGTTACTCACTTTTTCTTTGCCCTCTGCTAATCCTCAGGAAGGCTTAGGTATTACTGAACTGGGTGACTCCGCTAAGTTTCTTCTCTATGCCCTTCCTGATCCATCCCCATCATGGAAGACATCCTGAGGTGGCCCTCATGACCTCTGCCTCCTGATGTTCATGCCTTTGTGGAATCCCCTCCCCTTGACTGAGGGCAGGACCAGTGACTTGCTTCAAACACCACCCTCGGTGATGGACTGTCACTCCTATGGTTATGTTACATTATATCTTGCTAGCAGTCTCTATCTTTGCTGCTTGCTTTGGAAAAGCTTCCTTGGCCCCTGCAGTTTTAAGGACAGGACTTCTGCCAACAACCTGGGAGTCTAGAAGCAGATCCTTCCCCAGCAGAGCCTCAGATAAGAATACAGGCAAGCTCACACTATGCTTCCAACCTTGTGAGACCCTGAGCAGAGGTCCCAGCTAAGCTATGCCTGGATTCCTGTGCAAGGCTGCTAAAGGTAGTCATTTGTTATGCAAGCAGAGAAAACCAACACACCCACCTTGCTCCCTACCCTATAAGACTGACGTGTGAGGGGCTCCTGAGCCCTCTGGCTAGCCACTGGGTTCAGCCAGCCGGAGCTCTGACAGGAAATCAGGGGAGGTAGGAGAGAGAGAGAGGGGCTCTCTCCTTATTGAGATTACCTGGAGTTGACTGCCACTAGATGAAAGGTCACTGTGTAAGATCACTCAGGAGAAGGACAGCACACAATTTTTTCTTTCTAGATTCCCAAATCTCACTCCCTCCTCTGGTCCCTTTAGCGCTGTGAGAGTGGCCACCAAGCCAAACCACCAAACCCATGTTACTGCACTATCATTATGGTGCTGTTCCTTCAGAAATAAACCCTTCTCCAGTTATTCTGTTCTATTTTTAAGGTGCCAAACTTTCTTGTTGGGACTGTGATCACTATATGTACCTACCATCTTTTCCTTACTCCTGTGCAAACCTCCAGCACAGGACCCTCCTTGCTGTATTATAACTGCCTTTCTAGTTCTCCATTAGGGCTGCATTTACCCATTTTTCTACCCCCACTGCCTAGCACAGGAGTGCTCAGTGAGGACTTGCTGAACAAGGGAACGGGCACCAGCTCATGAGATGAGTGACCTGCTTGGTAAAGCCAGCTGGGATTATGAAGGCCAGGCAGGGGAGGTAATGAGTCCGTACCAGTGCCATGGTTTACAGGGTCTGACACTGACTACTGGTGTACCTGACCTAGGTCAAGCCTCTAAAACAAATATTTTAAAACTGATCATGGCCTTGGCCAGTTGGCATAGTGGAAAGAGCATCACCCCGGTGTATGAATGTCCCAGGTTCAATTCCCAGTCAGGGCACACAGGAGAAGCGACCATCTGCTTCTCTCTGCTTCCTTCTCCTCTTTCTCTCTCTCTTCCCCTCCCACATCCAGTGACTTGAATGAGTCAAGCATCAGCCCCAAGCACTGAGGATAGCTCGGTTGGTCTGAGCATCAGCCCCCAGGAGCTGAGGATAGCTTGGTTGGTCCAAGTGTCAGCCCTGGGTGCTAAAAATAGCTTGGATTCAAGCACCAGCCCCAAATGCAGGTTGCTAGGTAGATGGTCGAGCACATGCAGGAGTCTGTAACTATCATCTATTACAAAAATAGGAAAATAATATATGAGTTTCTTGACCATTTTACTTGACCGTGCTTTCTTGTTGGACATCAGGTTGCTTCTAAAGAACACTCTTTTGTGCTTTGGCAAACATCTTTCTGCATATTGCTTTTTCTTTCTTGTTTCTTCTAAGTAATCATCCATACTTAGGAGTCTCAGTCTTTAGGAAATTTTAAAAGTTGGTTTGTGAACACTTAGGAAAGAAGGTGTTATCACTATGCTGTGTGTGTGTGTGTGTGTGTGACGGTATCATATGTCGCTAACTTCATCCCCCTTTTTGGGTAGGGTCACCAAACTGGTAGGTCTGGAAAATGAGGCAGCGTTTCTGATACTGACCTGCCTTTCCACTCATAGGTCCCCCGCACCCACATCCACACCATTACCAGCCTTGCACCCCAGTTGACGCCCACTCCCCAAACAACGTTCCTTTCCCCATGCTATGACTTCTGCTGGCTCCTGGTTTGTGGAGGAAAGACCCTTCTAGTCCATTCTTATCTTCCCAAATCCTCTTGTCAAAGCCTTTCACATCCCCATTTCTTTAGGTGAAAGTATGCTCTTTTTCTACACCATTTTCTCTCAAAGCACTGCTTTTTATCTCTGTGATACAGTACTTCAGCTGGCCTCCCTTACATTTTATTTTATTTATTTATTTTTAGCACAGGGGTGGACGACAAGTATCCACTCATAGCTGCATCACCTTAGTTGCTCATTGATTGCTTCTCATATGTGCCTTGACCAAAGGGGCTCAAGCTGAGCCAGTGACCCCTTGCTCAAGTCAGCGACCTTGGGCTACAAGCCAAAGACCTTTGGATCATGCTGATGATCGCGTGCTCAAGCTGGCAACCACGTAGTCAAGCTGGCAAGCCTGTGCTCGAGCTGGATAAAGTAGCAATCTGGGGTTTTGAACTATGGACCTCAGCATCCCAGGTCAAGGCTCTATTTACTGAGCCACCATCAGTCAGGCTCCCTTACATTTTAAGCAGGGCTCTCTCACATTATACTGTCGACTCTGACCATTCTTCTTTTTAGTCCCCCAAAGTGATAAACACTGAACACAGAATAATGTGGGGCACTTAGTAGGTGCTCAATAGCGATTGACTGGCTGGCTATTGGTGACATGTACATACTGAGGCTAAATAAATGTTTGCTAACTAGGCTAAATCTGAGGATAAAAGCAAAGTTTTATAAGATTTAGAACGAGAAGTAAGGGGTAAGGAGG
Organism: Rhynchonycteris naso; assembly: GCA_037038555.1. Lineage (NCBI taxonomy): Eukaryota > Metazoa > Chordata > Mammalia > Chiroptera > Emballonuridae > Rhynchonycteris > Rhynchonycteris naso. The sequence goes on along the minus strand of CM072999.1, from coordinate 239,821,340 downwards.
TACATGGCTGCCCAAGGTTATGCTCTGAAGGGCTTAGGCCAAGTGGTGAGCTTGCCAGTGGTGTAGACATCAGAGATTCTTAGCCTTGGGCTCCTTGAATCCTTTGTAGGTCCCTAGGGTGGACTTAGGTAGAAACTGCTTAAAATCAGAGGTGTCCAGCAACACTGGCAAGAACAGAGGCAAAGGAGGTCACCGGAGCTAACACAAATCCCAGCCCCAGCACTCTCTAGCTGATCCTTAGCAAGTTAGTAACTCCTCCATGCACCAGCTTCCCCCTCTATTAAACTGGGATAAGAATACTTACTTCACAGGGCGACTGGGAGGCTTTTAATGACATGGCACTGTGTCTAGCACCTAGCAAGCACCCATACGTGGAAGTTAGTATTCATCTATTCTTTGTTTAGTTAATAATGCTCATAGAAGTAGTCCCTGCTCATCAATTCTCCCTGAAAACATTAGCAGACGCCTAGCTTCCCTACTTCCGGACTCTGGAGCTTAATCAGCTCCCTCCTTCAAGAACTGCCCAGGTCTTCCAGCACTACCCAAGTTCCTGACCTTGGCTCCCTCCCAGAGCCCTCAAACCAGGACTGAGAGTCTTCCTGATTTCTACCATGCTTTGAGTATCAGTCATTACAACAGAATTCAATAAACAATTACAGAGAGACAGAGAGAGGGACAGATGGGAACAAACAGACAGGAAGGGCAAGAGACAAGACGCATCAAGTTTTCATTGCGGCACTTTAGTTGTTCATTGTTTTCTCATATGTGCTTTTGACCAGCAAGCTACAGCAGAGCGAGCGACCCCTTGCTCAAGCCAGCGATCTCTGGGCTTAAGCCAGCAACCATGGGGTTATGGCTATGATCCCACGCTCAAGCCAGCGACTCTGCAGTCAAGGTGGTGAGCCCATGCTCAAGCCAGCAAGCCCATGCTCAAGCAGGCAACATCGGGGTTTCCAACCTGGGTTTTGCAGTTACAAAACAGTCATAGGAATGTAAAGTACAGCATAGGGAATATAGTCAATAATATTATAATAATTATGTATGGTGTCAGGTAGGTTACCAGTGGGATCATTTTGTAAGTTTTATAAATATCTTACCACTATTCTGTGCACCTGAAACTAATTTAACATTAAATATCAACTGTAATTAAAAAAAAAAATTTAAATTAAAAACAAGAATGCCTGACCAGGCGGTGGCGCAGTGGATAGAGCATCAGACTGGGATGTGGAAGACCCAGGTTCGAGGCTCTGAGGTCGCCTGCTTGAGCATGGGCTTGCTGGCTTGAGCAAAAAGCTCACCAGCTTGGACCCAAGGTCGCTGGCTCCAGCAAGGGGTTGCTCAGTCTGCTGAGGGCCCGCGGTCAAGGCACATGTGAGAAAGCAATCAATGAACAACTGTGGTGTCACAATGAAAAACTGATGATTGATGCTTCTCATCTCTCTTCATTCCTGTCTGTCTATCTCTGTCTGTCCCTCTCTCTGACCCCGTGGAGAAAAAATAAAATACTATCAGTTGTAAAAAGATTATTAAAAAAAAAAACAAGAAAGATAAAGAAAACCCCATCACTGAGACTCTGCACCCTCCCCATGAGCTGGGAGTCTGGCGAGGCTACAGTGCAGGGCAATCACCTCTGAGTTTCAACTCTGTAGTAGATACGCTTTCCACTACACACCACCAACCAGATTTGAAGAAGGCATTTGCCTCACTCAAGTAGATGTTTCCTGAGATCCCTTGCTGTGAGCCAAGGTCCACATTCCCACAGCATTCCTCAAGTTTAAAAATAGCAGCTCCCAGGACTGATTCAGCTGAGAATCCAGCCAAACAAACTCACCTGGCTCTGAGCTCTGTCTAACAGTGAGCAAAGAGCTTCCCAGACTGAGACAGTGAATTGAACAAAAGCACCAGCCGACAGCAGCAGACACTTTCTCCGCAGGGCGGTCAAAACTCACAGTTCCCTCTCCCCCAGTGGAGACCCACAGTATCTTCTTCCCTCTGCTCCCAACCACCACCAAAGAACTGAAAGGTCAGTAAGTCCCCTGGGAGATTCCAATCCAGCCTGCTGCTCTCCAGGAATTCTGGGCCAGGGAAGAGTCTGGTGCCTGGGTTTCCTGGCATCATTATGACAGTTGCCACTTTTGGCTTTGGCTGAAAACAACATCTATACAAAGATTTTCTTTTTTTAATTTTCCCACTGATTTGCAAGAGAAATGGAGAAAGAATGGGAAAGGGAGGGAGAGAGAGAGAAAGCATCAACTCATTGTTTCACTTAGTTGTTCCATCTAGTTGAGTATTCACTGATTGCTTCTGCCTTGTGCTCTGATCAGAGGTCGAACCGGTGACCTCTGATGCACTGGGTCGACACTCGATCCACTGAACCACTCGGCCAGGGCTACAAAGATCTTTTTATTTATTTTAAAAATAATTTTATTTAGAAAATTAAATTTAATGGGGTAACATTGATCAGTAAGAGTACACAGGTTTCAGGTAAATATTTGTATAGCATTTGAAATGACTGGTGATTGTGTTGTGTGCCTATCCAAAGTCAAATCATTTTGTTACTCCCCTCTACCTTAACCCCCTCCCCCAATAACCACTTTTATCTATGTCCACAAGTCTCATTTTCATATCTCACCTATGTGTGAAATTACATAGTTCTTAGCTTTTTCTGATTCCCTTATTTCACTCAGCAAAATGTTCTCAAGGTCCATCCATGTTGTTGTAAATGGCAAGATGTCATCATTTCTTATGACTGAGTAGTATACTATTGTGTATATGTACCACATCTTCTTTATCCAACCCTCTATCAAGGGACACTTGGGCTGTTTCCATGTCTTGCCACTGTGAATAATGCTGCGCTAAACATGGGGGCGTGTATTTCCAAGGTTTCTGGGTATACACCCAATAGAGGGACTGCTGGGTCATATGGTAGTGCTAATCTTAATTATTTGAGGAACCACCATACTGTCTTCCATAATGGCTGTACCAGTTTACGTTTCCATCAGCAGTGATGAGAGTTCCTTTTTCTCCAAAGAGTTTTTTAATTAAAAAAAAAAAAAAACGACAGGCTAAGCCAATGGCAGCAAGATCACTGTCTGATTTGGGAAATGAGGTGTCATCTGCACAAACGTGTAATGCTTGGGGGCTTTCAGCATACCCAAGAGCCAGGCATTCTGACCCGGGGTCTTTGTCCATCCACATCCTCCAAGACTCTGGAAGCCAGCCACTCCAGAAGATTGAGACATATGAATGAAAATAATGGAAAGAAACAAATCTTTTCACCATCTCTATTCCCCAAGAATTGTACTTTTGCATGTTCTGTACATGGGTACATTATGTCACAGCTGAGCAAATACTAAATGGTAATAATATTCATTCCCACTGCCATTCAAAAAGATAATCAGGCTGAGACATTTTACAACAAGCAAGATAAGACTATATAAAAAGGCAATGAGCGCCTGACCAGGCGGTGGCGCAGTGGATAGAGCGTCGGACTGGGATGCAGAAGACCAAGGTTCGAGACCCTGAGGTCACCAGCTTAAACGTGGGCCCATCTGTCTTGAGCAAAAGCTCGCCAGCTTTGACCCAAGGTCGCTGGCTCCAGCAGGGGGTTGCTCGGTCTGCTGAAGGCCCGAGGTGAAGGCACATGTGAGAAAGCAATCAATGAACAACTATGGTGTCGCAACGGCAACAAGAAACTAATGATTGATGCTTCTCACCTCTCTCCGTTCCTGTCTGTCTGTCTCTATCTACTATCTATCCCTCTCTCTGATTCTCTGTCCTTGTAAAAAAAAAAAAAAAAAAGGACAATGAGCTTTGCTCTGTCACTATCAAAGTCAGACTCAAATATCTTTTTTTTTTTAAATTTTATTTTCTTACAGGGACAGAGAGAGAGTCAGAAAGAGGGATAGATAGGGACAGACAGACAGGAACGGAGAGAGGTGAGAAGCATCAATCATTAGTTTCTTGTTGCCGTTGCGACACCATAGTTGTTCATTGATTGCTTTCTCACATGTGCCTTGACCACGGGCCTTCAGCAGACCAAGCAACCTCTTGCTGGAGCCAGCAACCTTGGGTCCAAGCTGGCGAGCTTTTACTCAAGCCTGATGGGCCTGCGCTCAAGCTGGCGAGCTCGGGGTCTCGAACCTGGGTCTTCCGCATCCCAGTCCGACGCTCTATCCACCGCGCCACCGCCTGGTCAGGCAGACTCAAATATCTTAATGTCATTTCCTTTGAGCTACTTTTGCTTCTGTTTCCTTTTCAAGGAAATAAAACCATCATTCAACTCGCCTTGTACCAGTGCTGAGGTCTCACATTCCTGCAAAAGTTTTCTAAAACCCCATTCCTGCCCCCCATTGCATCATCCCTTTGCTTCCCTCCACAGTCACCAGATAACGTGGTTGGTCTCACATTCTTGCCTGACGCAGTAGATAGAGCGTCTGACCGGGACGCAGAAAACCCAGGTTCGAAACCCAGAGGGCACCAGCTTGAGCGTGGGCTCACCAGCTCGAGTGTGGGGTTGCTGGCTTGTGCATAAGATCATAGATATGACCCCATGGTAGCTGGCTTGAACTCAAAGGTCACTAGGTTGAAGCCTAAGGTCACTGGCTTGAGCCCAAAGTTGCTGGCTTGAGCAAGGGGTCACTTGCTCTGCTGGAGCCCCCCACACCACCATCAAGGCACATATGAAAAAGCAATCAATGAACAACTAAGGTGCCACAACAAAGAACTGATGTTTCACATCTCTCTCCCTTGTCTGTCCCTATCTGTCCCTTGCTCTGCCTCTGTCACACACACAAACACACACACACAGGCTCACATTCTTTACATTGCCTTCAAACTCTCCAGCCTCATCGTGCTCCACTGTCTCCTCTCTTATCTACTCCACCCCCACACACACACACTGGTCTTCTTTCTGTTCCTTGGACTTCTTCCTACCTCAGGGACTTTGCACTAGCTATTTTCACTAACTACAATCTTCACGTGGTTGCGTGGCCAGAGCACTGTACAACTTCAGGGGGCAGCAATTGCATAGAAAGCCACTGGATGGTTCAGAGCAGAGAGGTGAAATGCATGAGATGTTGTGAACACTGCCCCTGGCCAGACATAGCACAGAACTAAGGGACCCACGTCAGCAATGCCCCTGCAAAGCTCTAACCCCAAAGGCTCCCTACTCAGCTACTGCCTTCCTTCTGGACTCTTTCTCTGAGCAAAAATTCTGGCTAAAGGAATAAGAAATTGTCACACTAGTTTTAAGACAGCAGGAATCCAGCATGTCTGAGTCCCAATATATTGGAAAAGCTGGAACAAGAAGGAGAAGGTGTTAGGGCAAGCACCGGTGTCATCTGTCAATTTCCATTATATTTTCTTCCTCTAACCACCAAGTTTTTCAGAAGCATTTAGGAGTCAAATCCATCACAGGCAGAAAGCATAAGCAGCCAGCCTGACCCCCTGGGATCGGGAGCCAGGCCCAGCCCTGTTCTCTAGTATTTACTCCTCCCCACAGGCATGGCTTCTGAGTTCCTGACCTCATGCTGAAAAGCCTGAGATCAGAGTAAAGGAAACTGGTGGTCAGAGGCAGGACTCCAAGCGCCCTCAGGGTCAGCAATGGAAAAACAAAACATCTCCTTGCTTGGCCTTCTTGTGGCAAAGCTGGCTCTATGACAAGGACTCAAGAAGCCTGAATAACAGGGAGAGAGTAGCAAGGTAAGGGATCTTTGAAAGCCATTAGCTTTTACTAATATGCTATTAAAAGGCCGGGAGTCTAGTGACCCACACATCTCTCTGAGAAGCTACTATAAACCCAAATTCTCACTGACAAGTGGGCAACTGCCCAGCCCTAAACACTGTCCTGACCACCAATCTGGCTCTAAGTCTCAGGACTTCTGCTCGCAAAGAGCTCTCCACCAGGCCTCAAGGCATCAACTGCAGAAAAGGAGACAAGAGTTCTGCATGGTGACCTAAGGCTTTGAGGCTATATCAGGACCACCTATCCACAATGCTTTTCAGCCAAAAAGAACGGAGGCTCCATGAAGCCCAGGACAGGAATATACTGCTCGTTGCTATATACCTCATACCCAGAACTGTACCAATGACCATCTCGGTAGTAAATGAACGGTTGACCTGCCAAACAGAGAGGCCAGTGATTAATGTTAGATGGGAACCAAGTGTACCACTCAATATCCAGAAGACCCAGTGTCAGGAGAGGACAGTGGCCACCCTTTTTCCTAGATCCATTGACCAGATCCTACGGTAAACATACAGTACTAGCACATTATTTGATTCCTATTTATGGCAGAAAACTTCACAACCTTAATGGTAGCTATTTATTCCAGGCAATTGCCTGAAAGTTTCTCACCCATCTCTCGGCATTTGTGCTTATACCTACGAACCTTCTATACACCTCAGCAAGAGCCTGGGACACTCTGTAAACCCAGACTCTTATCTTCTGTATCCACACACCCAAGAAAGGGAGATACCAGGAGGCTCATGGGGTTCACTTGCAGGTGACAGTGACCACCAAATCTAAACACTGATCATCTTTCTTTATTTTTTTCCTAGGGAGATAGACAGGAAGAGAGAAAATAAGAAGCATCAACTCATAGTTGCGACATTTTAGTTGGTCACTGATTGCTTCTCATATGTGCCTTGACCAGGGGCAGCAGCTAAGCCAGTAACCTTATGCTTCAAGCCAGCCACCTTTGGGCTCAAGCCAGTGACCACGGGATCATGTCTATTATCCTATGCTCAAGCCAGTGACTCTGAGCTCAAGCCAGATGAGCCTGCGCTCAATCTGGCAACCTCAGGGTTTTGAACCTAGGTTCTTAGCATCCCAGGTCGACGACACTCTATGCACTGTGCCACCACCAGTCAGGCTTGATCCCTAAGGGGATCAACAATAGGAACAACTCAGAAAACATGTTGAAAAGCCTGAGATCAGAGTGCGGGAACCTGGTGGTCACTGGTGTCAGAGGCAGGGCTCCAAGCACCCTCAAGGTGATACCTCGGACTGTCACCACCAGGCATGGTAACTGTAAAGACTCAAGGTACTGAGAGGCAGGCAGCCAGTACAGTCGCTAAATATACTACCTTAACTGTTCTTCACTTCTGTGAAAAGTCAAGCAGAAGAACAACGGATATAGTTAATGCCATGTGGCAATGGATAGGAGCCATCTTCTGAAACAAATGTGCTGTTTTCAATATCTGGAAACCTTAGCAGCTGTATTTAGAAAACAGTGTTATCCAGGTAGTAGTGAGGCCTTGGAAGATATTAAGTCCCAACCTGAGGGGATTCACACAAGACAGAAGTCCCACATGCCTGGGAAAGCATCACTTATGATTAACTGCTTACGGAAGACATCATGAGGACATATATAGGTTCACAAACAAAAACTGATGGGATTAGAAATTATTTTTTTCACCCTTCTCTTAATTCCTAACATTTTTGATAAAACGGATCAATGTTTTTTATAAATGAAAAAAGCAAATTTATAACTAAGAAGTGACAACAATAATGTATAAAACAGAAACATTACAGGCCAGGAAAAGTTTGGTTTAACCAAGAGAGAATTTGAGGTCTGGCTGGGCCTCAAGGAGCCTGGTGTACTCATTTCTCATCTAAGCGCTCGCCAGCCTTCCTACAGTCTATAATAGAGAATGCAATCAGTAATGAACCTTGGGAATGAGGTTGTAGGGCCCAGTATCAGTTATAGACGTTATGGAATATTCCATCGTAAGGGAAAAGAAGGTATAGAACTCATGAACCTGCCCCAGTCAAAACCAACAGAGACAGAAGAAGTCAGATGTGGACCTAGCACCTACTCAGGGGAACTACAGTATTTTTCGCTCCATAAGATGCACAGGCGTTTCCCCCTCCACTTTGGGGTGGGGGGCGCATCTTATGGAGCAAAAAAATACAGTAACTCACTTAATGGCTTGTAAAGTAACCAAAAGGAAAATATGCCAGAAAACATAATTAGCTCCAGTGTCTGAACTCATGATGTGAGAAAAAGAAGTATATGTACTCAGGGATGGCGTGGGTGTGTGAGGAGGAGAGAAACAAAAACATGTCACCAAAGAATAGATACAGGCAGCAGATAAGCATATGAAAAGATGTTCAACAAATTATGTTATTAGGGAACTACAAATTAATGCAACAATAAAATACCACTCCACCCCTATTAGAATGGCTAAAATCCAAAACACTGACAATAGCTGGGGAGGACACAGAATGAGACGAACTCATTCACTGCTGGTAGAAATGCAAAAGATTTAATGGTGGGTACAAAATGAGTATTTGGGAGACAGTTTTGCAGTTTCTTATAAAGCTAAACATAACTTTATCACATGATCCAGCAATTTAACCCTGATGAGTTGAAAACTTATGTCCACACAAAAACATATACATGAATGTTTATGACAGCTGTATTCAAAATCGCCAAAAACTGGAACCAATCAAGATGACCTTCAACAAGTGAATGGATAAACTATGGTACAGACATACAATGGAGTATTATTCAGAAATGAGCTATCAAGTCCCAAAAAGACACGGAGAAATCTTACATGCACATGCTTAGTGAAAGAAGTCAGTCTGAAAAGACTACTTACTTACTATATGAGTCCAATTGTATGGTATTTTGTAAAAGGCAAAACTAGTAAGACAGTAAAACACTCAGTGTTTGCCGGGGGTTTGGGAAGAGGGAGGAAGAGATAACAGGCAAAGCACAGGGCATTTTTGGGGCAGTAAAACTATTCTGTATGACACTGTAATGGTGGATACAAAATGAATATTTGTCAAAACCCATAGAACTACATATCACAAACACTGAACCCTAATGTAGGGACGTTAGGAAAAATACATCCGTACTGGTTCATCAATTTTAACAAACGTACCACATTAATGCAAGATATTAGTAAGGGAAATTATAGGCCTTGGCCAAGTAGCTCAGTTGGTTAGAGTGTCATCCTGAAACGCCAAGGTTGTGGGTTCCATCCCTGGTCAGGACACATACAAGAATCAACCAATGAATGCATGAATAAGTGGAAAAACAAATCAATGTGGTTTTTTTCCCCTCTCTCTCTCACTCTTTCTCTAAAATCAATAAATAAAAAGAATTTTTAAATAAAGGAAATTATAAGCAGAGCAGAGAAAGGGTATACGGGAACTCTTTATACTATCTGTTCAATTTTCTGTAAACCTAAAACTGCTCTAAAAATAAAGTCTACTGCCCTGGCCAGACAGCTCGGTTGGTTGGAGCATCATCCCGGAGCCCAGAGGTTGCCAGTTCGATTCCCCAGTCAGGGTACAAACAAGAGCAGCTCGATATTCCTGTCGCTCTTTCCCTGCCTCCCCACCACCAAAAAAAAAATCCTAAAAATAAAGTCTACTAATTTTAAAAGACATTATAGAAACTAAATTTTTTTAAATGATAAGAAAATCTTCATTGATATAAAGACAGAGGGGAAAATATGTTCTGCAGAGTGATAAGAACAAAAATCCTTCACAGACTGGCACTGCACACACCTCAGCTAGATGGTGTGGGTACTCTCTGCTTCTAAGCATTCCTTAATTCTGCACCCTCTACCCAGAGAGAATGATCAGGTACTTCACACATCCTGGTAAAGGTATCCTCTCGGGACTTCACAAGAAGTGCACTAACCACACAAGAAGCATGATTATGTGAACTTGATGTCTATGCAAGAAACACCACCTTTGTTCTTTTAAGGGTTGCAGATCTTCCTGTCCTTGACTGAAGAGATGACACAGGATTCTGTCACCTACTCTATCTCCAGTTCTACCCTCTTGCCATTACCCAGCAGGACTCTCTTCTCTACAAAGATGCTTCAATATCCAGCTCAACATTTCCTCTACAAAGCACTTCCTGCTTAACTATTCACACTCCATTAACGCCAGATAGCTTTAAATTTAGGCATATAATGTAATAGCGTCTCCAGCTCCACCCCCTTCTTTGCACACACAGAGGAGGGAAGAAGGGTGAGGACTGCTGGAGTAGGACCACCTGGGTGTATAGCCCAGCTCCAGCATTCGCTGGCTAGGTACATAAGTTCCTCACCATCTCCATGCCTCAGTTTCCCTATAAAATAAGATTAATACCCCAGAGAGCTGATGTGAGGATTAAATGAATTTATATAAAGTACTTAGAATAGTGCTCGCACACAGTAAGAGCTATAAGTGTTGCAAGTAATAACACATTTTTAAGTCTCTTGAAGCACTAAAGATCACAAGGGGAGAGGAGACAGCTTTAAAACCACATAAGTCATATAAAACCGAAAGCTATTCCCAGCCCCAATCCTCACTGCCTTCTTTTCCAGGGACTTGGCCATTTCTTACCAAGCAGATGTTGGATTTTTCAAGGACAGAAGTTAGGTATGAGTTCTCACTGTCTCCCAAGCTCAATACCTCACCTTCTCCAATGTCCTGCCTTTCCTGGGAACTTGCCTTAGCTTTGGTAGTAGGCTGTGCTGCACACCCAGTGCTCTGTGTAGGAGAGCTCAGCAGGCAGGCCAGTGAGCTGTAACGGTGTGTGCAGAGGTGAAAAGACCATTCCTAGGGGGCACAGGTCAGAGATCGCTTCACACGTTTTAGAACCAGACATCAGAACTAAGGCACTGAAACAAAAACATAGCTGAGTGGGGTACCTCAGAAGCAGGATAGAAGAATAAATTTAGGAGTCAAAGGCGAAAGTCCAGAGTCAGGACCTCTAAGTCAGAATGCTGGGCAAGCAAAATGCTGGTAAATCACACCTAGAATATGGCAGGTGTGAGAAACACATTCAGTATGGAAAAGGCCCTGGTGTGAAAGATGGGCCGAGCAGGGAAGAATCCTAGGACTGAGATCTGATCAAGTCAAACAGAGAAAGGCTTCCGAGTCTCTGCCTGTCTGCAGAAAGAGAAGGAATTCTCACAGTGCTGACCACCCAGACCCAAGTACTGCTCTGGCACGGCAGTCACTTTCCAATAGTCAGGCCTCTTGGACTGCTTTTTAAAAATCATAACTGACAGCCTGACCAGGCAGTGGCACAGTGGATAGAGTGTCGGACTGGGATGCGGAAGACCCAGGTTCGAGACCCCGAGGTTGCCAGCTTGAGCGCGGGCCCATCTGACTTGAGCAAAAAGCTCATCAGCTTGGACCCAAGGTTGCTGGCTCCAGCAAGGGGTGGCTTGGTCTGCTGAAGGCCCGCGGTCAAGGCACATGTGAGAAAGCAATCAATGAACAACTAAGGTGTCGCAACGGCAACGAAAACTAATGATTGATGCTTCTCACCTCTCTCCGTTCCTGTCTGTCTGTCCCTATCTATCCCTCTCTCTGACTCTCTCTGTCCCTGTAAAAATCATAACTGACATATAGTATTATATTAGTTTCAGAAGCAAAACTGTCTTGAAACATTTATATGCCTTACAAAGTAGTCACCACAATAAGTCTAGTAATCATCTCCTTTTGGATTTTTTTTTAAGTGTGAACGTGTTTATTATTTCTTTTTATTTATTTATTTTAGAGAGGAGACACAGAGTGAGAGAGAAAGAGAGAGAGAGAGAAAGGGGGGAGGAGCTAGAAGCATCAACTCCCATATGTGCCTTGACCAGACCAGTGCAGGGTTTTGAACTGGCGACCTCAGTGTTCCCAGGTTGACGCTTTATCCACTGCACCACCACAGGTCAGGCAGTGCAGGGTTTTGAACTGGTGACCTCAGTGTTCCCAGGTTGACGCTTTATTCACTGTGCCACCACAGGTCAGGCTCCTTTTGGACTTTTTAAAGTGAGCTTGACTGGGCCGGATCAAGGAACCTCTTCCCAACTGTCCCCTTACTGCTGGGACTCTCTGAACTGGACAATTTGAAATCCTTAAACCATAGAGAAAGAGCTAATCCATGCTACAAATGAAATAATTTATAAAGAACGAAACCACATATCCTCACAGATCTGCTGGGAGCCCCACATGCCTTAGGGGTTCCTGTGGTTACTAAAGAAAAGAAATTCTCAACATTTCAAAATTCAGAGATCTTAGGCCTGAAATCCAACCCACAGTGATGGTTCAGCTTCAGGAAGCGCTCTAGCACCACTGCTGGGCCCGACTCCCACCCTGGTCCAAAACCAAGGGTGCCCCACTCCTTCTAGGCAGCCCAGATCCCCAGCCCTTTGCAGACAGCAGTCACCATGTCACACCAACAGTCATCCTGAAATTAAACACCTCTGAAATGAAAGGCAGTGGGACCAAAGCTTCAGGGAGGCCTGCCCTCCAGGGAGCCGACACAGCACCTCCTCCACCTGCTGTCCCCAGCTGGGGGAAGGACCAACACCTGCCATCTGTGAGTGGCTTACCAAGGTCTTCCAATTGCTCTCCTCATGAGAGCTCTGGGATGGAAGCATACGCCCGACCAGAGGAGGGGCCAGGCTCCCAGGACAGGTGTGCTAATGGTAAAGGCAGGATTTCCTCTGGAAACCGGAGGGGATAAAACGGCACAAAAAAATTCCTGCAAACTAAACTTCCAAGAGGGAAACTTAGCGTGTCCAAAGTGTAGGGGACCAAGACCACAAAAAACAAGTGGAAAAGTTAATATGTATCCAGTGTTTTAATAAATAACTCATTTGGTGCAAAGCCCAGCTGAGAGGGACCTGAAGGGAAAAAGGAAGTTCTCCACCAACCCAGCAGAGGCAGCCACAGAAAACCAGTCACCAGCAGTTCCAGCCCCAAAGGGGGCAAGAACAACTCCAAACTCCATGGACACACTTGCCGAGAAGCCGTGTTTGTATAGGAGAGCCTGCATGGACCATGGCTGTAGAGCTGGTGCAGGCTCTACCCTGTGGAGCTGCCAGCCTTTAGGCCAGGGGTCCCCAAACTTTTTACACAGGGGGCCAGTTCACTGTCCCTCAGACCGCTGGAGGGCGGACTATTAAAAAAACTATGAACAAATCCCTATGCAAACTGCACATATCTTATTTTAAAGTAAAAAACAAAATGGGAACAAATACAATATTTAAAATAAAGAACAAGTAAATATGAATCAACAAACTGAAACTGACCAGTATTTCAATGGGAACTATGGGTGCGGATGCATCCTGTGCTCCTCTCACTGACCACCAATGAAAGAGGTGCCCCTTCTGGGAGTGCGGCGGGGTCCAGATAAATGGCCTCAGGGGGCCGCATGCGCCCCCCCCCGCCGTAATTTGGGGACCCCTGCTTTAGGCCAACACCACACACAGGCGGCCTTTGGAAGCAGCCGGACATGTACAGCAGACGACCTGCCCAGTGGAATCTCATCAGGGAAGTCTGCCGGAGATCACAAACACTTACACCTAGCCAGCTGCTCACGTCATGGTTAGTGCCCCACTCGCTCTCCCCCCTAGTACGGGCCCAGTCAGGGCTGCTGGCAGTACGAGGGGCAGCCCAAAGTCCTCACGGAGAGCCACCTCTTACACAGCCCCACAGATCCCTACGTTCCAGTCCACAGCAGCCTGACCGGGCCACGCCGCAAAGGGAAGAGCTGGAGCAGCAGGCTTCCGACAGCACTGGGCAGCTGACGCTCAGCTGTCCCACACCTCCCAGTCCAGGCAAGAGCAACAGGATGGTCTCTGCTGCTGCAGTCAGCTGGGGTAGCCTTAGGGCCCCTAGAAAAGCACGCCCTTCTCCCCGTGGCTGCCCCGAGCTGGAACTTGTTCCATCTCTCCAAATTCAGAAACAGCCTCTTAAGAACCTTTTAATCTAAACAAGTGTTCTCTTGTCCTGTTTCCTTTCATGAATATAAACAGGGAAAAAATTTGGATGGAACTGGTCATCTCAGGTCTCATCCATCAGTTTACTCTTCACTCTTTTAGGGCTACCAGGATGGGACCCTCTCAGTCCCAAAAGTGAATGTTAGATCCTAAAGTGTCACCCAAGGCCCCTTCTTAAGATTCCTTCCTCTCAAACTTCACCTCGTCCCTGGAGCTGGCTGCTTCTGGTCCAGCAGCCTGACTCCCAGTCACTCGCTCCCTCTGCTCCCAGAGCCTGCTCTACATCCATAGATTGTAGCATTTCATACTCAGTACTATAACCACCTCTTTAAGTTTATTTTCCCTCAAGAACATGAGCTCAAGACAGAAATTATGTCTTGGTGTTTTACTTCCAACACATCTATTAGGATGTTCTGAGTTTGGTACAAAATAGGCTCTTGATGAATGTATGCTGAATAAATAAACCAATGAAATGCTTCTGTCTTTTCTTCACTGAATGATAAGAGGACAAAAGACAGTGGAAGAAGAAAGTTGCTAGAAATTCACTTCCCGTAATTCTAATTTAACACGTCTAAGCACTTATGCTGAAAAGTAGAACACTCACCTTTCTGACCTCAGCTTCAAGCACTAAATTAAATAAGAATCCATGAATATGTTTCAAAGAGGCTTTGTCATATGAAATGTATTTTCTTCAAGAAATTTATCAGAATTGAGAAGAGACTAGTCACACCAGCACAAGGCCAATTACAAAGGTACTTTTTAACTTCTGCAATATAGACCAGAAATGGGTAAATATCCAAAGGACTTTCGACCCATGTCCTTCTCCTGCCAGGATATAATACCAGAAAACATTAGGCTGGAGTAGTGATGTGAAAGCCCAATGAAGGTCTCATTACGGTATTGTCATAAATGACGTGTATATCAAAGTGCTTTACATATATAGAAATGATAAATATGTACAAGGATACTGCTAAATTAGGAAAAACAGCAAGGAAAACTACTTTCAAATTGAGGTTGCTGCTTCCAAAATATGGAGATTTTCAATTATGTTCTTCATGTCATTTTGGGCCTTGGATCCCTACCTGATAAGCAGGTAGACTGACTGTAAGACTCTTTAAGCCACATAGGAAATGGTATTCTTTCAACTATTATAAACCTGTCAACAAAAAGGTACAAGCTAACTGCACTAAATATCCTCTACAGGTTCTTATTAAGAGTATGAATTTAGCCCTGGCCGGGTAACTCAACTGGTTAGAATGTTGCCCCAACATGCCAAGGTTGTAGGTTTGATCCCTGGTCAAGACACATACAAGAATCAACCAGCCTGACCAGGCGGTGGCACAGTGGATGGAGCATCGGACTGGCACACAAAGGACCCAGGTCCGAAACCCCGTGGTTGCCAGCTTAAGCATGGGTTCATGAGCTTGAGCATGGGGTCACTTGCTGTGCTGTAGCCCCCCAGTCAAGGCACATATGACAAAGCAATCAATGAACTAAGGAGCCACAATAAAGAACTGATGCTTCTCATCTCTCCATTCCTGTCTGTCTGTTCCTATCTGACTTTCTATAACACACACACAAAAAAATCAACCAATGAATGCATAAATAAGTGGAACAACAAATCAATGTTTCTCTCTCCCTCTCTCTCCCTTCCTCTTTCTCCAAAATCAAAAATCAATCAATGCCTGACCTGTGGTGGCACAGTGGATAAAGCATTGACCTAGAAAGCTGAGGTCGCTGGTTCAAATCCCTGGGCTTGCCTGGTGAAGGCACATACGGGAGTTGATGCTTCCTGCTCCTCCTTGCTTGTGTTTCCTCTCTCTCTCTCTCCTCTCTCTCTCTCTCTCTCTCCTCTCTCAAATGAATAAAATATTTAAAAAATTTTTTAAAAGCAACCAATAAATGCATAAATAAGTAGAACAACAATACAATGTCTCTCTCCCTTCCTCTATCTTTCTAAAATCAGTAAATAAAAAATTTTTTAAAGAAATCGCCTGACCAGGCAGTGGCGCAGTGGATAGAGCATTGGACTGGGATGCGGAGGACCTGGGTTCGAGACCCCAAGCTCACCAGCTTGAGCGCAGGCCCATCTGGCTTGAGCAAAAGCTCGTCAGCTTGGACTCAAGGTCGCTGGCTCCAGCAAGGGGTGGCTCGGTCTGCTGAAGGCCCGCTGTCGGGGCACATGTGAGAAGGCAATCAATGAACAACTAAGGTGTTGCGACGGCCACGAAAAACTAATGATTGATGCTTCTCACCTCTCTCCGTTCCTGTCTATCTGTCCCTATCTATCCCTCTCTCTGACTCTCTCTCTGTCCCTGTAAAAAAAGAAAAAAGAAATCAATCAATAGCCTAACCAGGCGGTGGTGCAGTGGATAGAGTGTCAAACTGGGATGCGGAGGATCCAGGTTCAAGACCCCGAGGTCGCCAGCTTGAGCGTGGCTCATCTGGTTTGAGCAAAGCTCACCAGCTTGGACCCAAGGTCACTGGCTCAAGCAAGGGGTTACTCGGTCTGCTGAAGGCCCACGGTCAAGGAACATATGAGAAAGCAATCAACGAACTAAGGTGTCGCAACGAAAAACTCATGACTGATGCTTCTCACCTCTCTCCATTCCTGTCTGTCTGTCCCTATCTATCCCTCTCTGACTCTCTGTCTAAAAAAAAAAAAATCAATCAATAAAATTTTAATAAAAAAAGAGTATAAATTAAATCCAGCATAGTCCTCTCACTCACTGCATCTGTTTGCTACCCTATCTCTAGTATAAATACTGAAGGTAGGGTCCCTGTTCAGGCAGGATTAATTCCTTGTTCCCAAAGCCTTCTGGTGACATCGTGATAGACCCATCAGAAGGCTGCAAAAGCAGCCCCTGGAACTGCTCCTGTGGCGTAATCAGTGAGGAGATGAGGCCTGAACCTCTGAGACTAACAAGAGAAAAGAGGAAGCTGCACTGGGCCTGTGGTCAGAGAAGCAGTATAGCCCAAAGGTTAAGAGCTCAGACTTTGGACTCAGAAAGCTCAATTCAATAACTTTTACAGCATAGACTTGTGACTTTAGGCAATTCATTTAACCCCTCAACGACTCAGCTTCTTCATCTATAAAATGGAGATAACACTCTCCATTCCTGTCTGTCCCTATCTATCCCTCTCTCTGACTCTCCCTGTCCCTGTAAAAATAAAAAATAAAAAATAAATAAATAAAATGGAGATAACAAAAGAACCTGATAAAACTGTAAAAATACTCGACACAATGACATGAAAGATAGTAACAAACAAACAAAAAAGACTTATCTTCTTCATAGTCATATCATCATTTCCAAAACCAGCCTCTTATGCTGAGGCAGGGCAGGAAGAGCCCTGCTATTCTTTCAACCTATAAACACTAAGAGGTCACCACCAAGACACTAAAAAGATGGTGTAAGACACACAAAAAAAATTATAAGCCTGACCTGTGGTGGCACAGTGGATAAAGTGTCGATCTGGAATGCTGAGGTTGCTGGTTCAAAACTCTGGGCTTGCCTGGTCAAGGCACATATGGGACTTGATGCTTCCTGCCCTCCCCTCATTAAAATAAAAATAAAATGAAAATAAAAACAAAACAAAACAAAAAACATTGCCAACATTTGCCTGACCAGGCAGTGGCGCAGTGGATAGAGCATTGGACTGGGATGTGGAGAACCCAGGTTCGGGACCCTGAGGTCGCCAGCTCGGACGCGGGCTCATCTGATTTGAACAAGGAAGGTCGCTGGCTCCAGCAAGGGTCTGCTGAAGGCCTGCGGTCAAGGCACATATGAGAAAGCAATCAATGAACAACTAAGGTGTCGCAATGGATGACTGATGCTTCTCATCTCTCTCTGTTCCTGTCTGTCTGTCTCTATCTATCCCTCTCTGACTCTCTCTCTGCCCCTGTAAAAAAAAAAAAAAAATTAAATAAATTTTAAAAAAATTATAAAAAGCAAAAGAGGATATAATAATGAAAATAAAATCAGTTCTTTTTTTTCTTTAGAATTTTATTTTATTTTTATTTTATTCATTTTAGAGAGGAGACACAGAGTGAGAGAGAGAGAAAGAGAAAGAGAGAAAGGGGTGAGGAGCTGGAAGCGTCAACTCCCATATGTGCCTTGACCAGACCAGTGCAGGGTTTTGAACTGGCGACCTCAGTGTTCCCAGATCGACACTTTATCCACTGCGCCACCACAGGTCAGGCAAAATCAGTTCTTGATTAACCATGCTAATAAGGGGGGAAGACAGCATTTAAATTGAAGGACCCCTCTCTCAAAAGAAGATAGATGGAAACAAAATGTTTTTAAAAATTATAGACAGGCCTGACCAGGTGGTGGCTCAGTAGATAGAGCGTCGGAATGGGATGCAGAAGACCCAGGTTTAAACCCTGAGGTCGCCAGCTTGAGCGCAGGGCCCATCTGGCTTGAGCAGAAGCTCGTCAGCTTGGACCCAAGGTCGCTGTCTTCAGCAAGGCGTTGCTCGGTCTGCTGAAGCCCGCGGTCAAAGCACATGTGAGAAAGCAATCAATGAACAACTATGGTGTCGCAACGGCAACGAAAACTAATGATTGATGTTTCTCACCTCTCTCCGTTTCTATCTGTCTGTCCCTATCTATCCCTCTCTCTGACTCTCTCTCTGTCCCTGTAAAAAAAAAAAATTATAGACAGTAGCTTCTTTTTTTTTTTTTTTTATAGACAGTAGCTTTTTAGAGTGTGTGCAATAATTATTTAGAGGCAGCCTGACCAGGTAGTGGTACAGTGGATAGAGCATTAGCCTGAGATGCCGAAGATCCAGGTTTAAAATCCCAAGGTAGCCAGCTTGAGTGTGGGCTCACAATCTTGAGAACAGGGTTGCTACCTTAAGTGTGGGATCACTAGACATGACCCCCTGGTTGCTGGCTTAAGCACAAAGGTCACTGGCTTGAGCAAGGGGTCACTGGCTCAGCCTTAGTCCCCTGGTCAAGGCACATACAAGAAAGCAATTAATGAACAACTGAGGTGCCGCAACTATGAGTTGATGATTCTCATCCCCACCCACGCCCTCTCTCTCTTAAAAAAAATTTTTTTAAATAATAATTGTTTAAGAGGCAACAGAACACAGTCATAAGAGTACGGACTCAGGAGCCAGACTGCCTGCATTAGAACCCTGGTTCTACCACTTCCAAGCTGTGTGACCTTAAGCAAGTTAGAGAATCTCTTTGTGTCTCAGCTTCCTCATCTGTAAAATGGGAGAAGTATTAGTACCTATACCAGCATTACACAGTTGTAGTGAAAATAAAATTAGTTAATATATACGCATATAAAGTGATTAGAAGGATAGCTGGCTAATAATCAATGCTTTAAAAATGTTAGCTTTTATTATTCAATTTTTAATCACTTTTTTTATTACTGTTGCTGTTATTTTAAGTGATTTAATACTAAGTTGATTATGTTTAACTTAATATTAAAATTTGTTTAGCTCTGGCCAGATAGATCAACTGCTTAGAATGTCATCATGATTGCAGAGGTTGCTGGTTCAATCCCCAGTTAGGGCACACACAAAAGCAAATCAATGTTTTGCTCCCTCTCTCTCTTCCTCTTCCCCTCTGCTCTCTCTCAAATCAATAGGAAAAAAGCTTAAAATGTGTTAATATGGTGATTATAGATGGAAACAGGGTAGACAAATAAGATTTAGAAGCATACAGAGCAGTAAATGGAAGACGGACCAGGATAAAAAATGTACTATGGCTAATCTGAGCACAGATAAACACAAGTTAAGAGGAAGTAGGTAAAATGGCCGGGGGGGGGGGGGGGGGTTGAGGGGGATGATACATTCATGATAAAGCAAGTGCAGGAAAAAAAGAAGTAGACTTAAAGTCAGCAACACAAGTTCTAGGTCATAGCTATGCTGCCTGTCCTCTGAGCTCAAACACCAGAGCAAGCTTAGAAAAACATGATAGTCTTAGAACTTTAGCTCATCATCAACAGTTTCCTGCACCACATAAGCAGAGCTCAGGTGCTGACCTGGACCACACTGGCACAAGTAGATGCAGACAGAGGGCAGAGACCCAGAGCTTCCACCTGAGAAACAGCAACCCATAGGACTATGACAGCATCGCCACAGCATCGCCACTGCTCAGGAAAACACTCAGAAAAAAAGGCACAAGGCTAAGAAATGGGCAGGTGAAGGATGGTCAAGTGGCACACACTCACTCATGGACTCTGCTGTCACCATAGAGATCACTCAGGCCGAAGCTGATGTAGTGCCAGTGCTCAGGGATGTTGGCAGAAGGGCTCCCCAGGTTCCTGTACATGCTAACATAGTCCAAGGGGTCTGGGCCGCCCAACCTGCAAGAGACAAAACACAGGGTGTCAGTGTGAGCCTGGAAGCAGACAGTGTGAGCTACGGGGCTCTGTCTTACAAACCTAAAAGGCCCCCAACTGGAAGAAACTGGGGTGTAAGGTAACTAAACAGAGGTCACAGTTCTCTCAGGTAAGGCCAAGAGATGGGTGGCTCAGGCTGCCCAGTTCCACAAGCATGACAGACTGCTTTCTCCTATCCCCAACAGGCAGGACCTCTTTTAGAAATAAAACAGACTGGAGGTTTGCCCCTTTTTGTTCCTCCTGTTTCAAATTACCAATTCCACATGGAATTGGCCAGAATTACCTCTCTTCCATGGTGCCTGTAAACATGTCATGCTTCAAGGCAAGAGGTGCACCAGTCAATCCAACTGGCCTCTGATGAAAGCATCCTGAGCATCTCCAATGGGCACTGTTCCTGGAAGCAGGGCTCAGCTCCCCGCTTGCCTCTTAGCTAATTCTTGCAAGACTATATTGTGCTCTGTGTTAATTACAGTTTGATCTAAACAAACCCAATGCTTCTAGACTAGTGGTTCTTAACCTCGGTTCTACTGAACCTTAGGGGTTCAATGAGTCGGTCTCAGGGGTTCGGAGAAGCCTCTGCCGCGGAGACCAAAATAAATACCGTAATTTGTTGTGAGTTCATGCACTTTGTTGGTTTTGTTCTTTGAGCAAGGTGATGTTCATGCACAGCTCATTTTGTGCACCAGTAAAAAAAACATATACCTATGTCTTGAATTTGGAAAAAAAATCATATTTTATCACTGAAGAAGGGTTCGGTAAATGCGCATATGAAACCGGTGGGTTCGGTACCTCAAAAAAGGTTAAGAACCACTGTTCTAGACCCATACCAAACTCCACAGACAAAAGCTGGTCTTTTACCATGCACGTGACAAAGGTTAAATTTAGGCTTGCTCAGCTCTGTACAGATAAAGATAACTGCAGCGGAAGCCGGGCTGAGCCCTGTGAGTGCCTGATCTAGAAAATGATGCTAGGAGACTGCTGGCTCAAAGGCAGAGTTGGAACATTAAATTATTTGGGGTCTCTAAACTTCCCTGATATTTCCAACATGCGGGAAATGCGGAAAAAGAATCAGTCATTATCGCCTGACCTGTGGTGGCGCAGTGGATAAAGCATCGACCTGGGAACACTGAGGTCGCCAGTTCAAAACCCTGCACTGGTCTGGTCAAGGCACATATGGGAGTTGATGCTTCCAGCTCCTCCCCCCTTTCTCTCTCTCTCTCTCTCTCTCTCTCTCTCTCTCTGTCTCCTCTTTAAAATGAATAAAAAAAAAAAAAGAATCAGTCATTATCTCAAACTGAGGATTTAATTCAATAAGGGTTCCCTTTAATAGAGTAATTAGTGCTCTTTAAAAATAAAATCCTGCTTTACTTCAGAATGGATAGGGAAACTGGTAGACTTGAGAGAAACAGACAAAATGGAAACCATCCGCAGAAGGAAGTCTGCATTTAGCCCACAAATACATTGCATATGAGCTGCCTCCGACATCTGAATGTTCCACAGACTGCAAAAACTTTGCTGCTTCTGGGACACTGATGGAGTGTGCTTTGCAATTGGGGTGGTATGTTAAAGAAACACTAACAACCAAATAAAAGGCATGCTACCTGCGATCTCAGCAAGCACGCCAGCACTATTTAGAACCAGTAGGTCAGGTTTCATTGTCTGTGCCAGGATATTATTTGCTTTCATAAAAATCCTTATTCTCTGCTAGGAAATGCTGTTATTACAGAATTTGTAAGAAAGTAACCACAAATAGCTTAGAATCTCAACTGAGTGGATTAGGAAAAGTGACACATCTTCATCTCTTTCCTTAATCTGATTCTGCCAAATCATTTGACTAATTCTACAACTAGTTGGATTTAGGAAAGCCTGTCAGGAAATGGAGGAAGGAAAAGGGTAGCTACTTCTGAAAGAACCCCATGATTGCTCCAGAGCCAGGAACAAAGGTGGGTGACTACAGGCTCCATGTCTGCTCTAGTGTCCTGTTGCAAATTTCCAGTCCTGCTTCTCCTCAGACTTAGTCCACCCAGGAACAAGTACAGAATTGCATCTACTGTTCTGAGCTACATCCGCTACTTCACTGCAGCTCTCTTTCTGGCCAAGTCTCCCAGGAAGTACTTACTATATTAAGGAGGGAGACTACCATAAAACTCCAACTGCAGGGGCCTCACCAGGCAGTGGTATAGTGGATAGAGCGTCAAAGCGGCACTCAAGGGACCCAGGTTCGAAACCCCGAGGTCACCGGCTTGAGTACGAGCTCATTCAGCTTGAGCACGGGCTCAACAGCTTGAGTGCAGGGTCACTGACTTCAGCGTGGGATCTGAGACATGACCCCATGGTCGCTGGCTTGAGCAAGGGGTCACTTGCTCTGATATAGCCCAGCAGTCAAGGCACATGTGACAAAGCAATCAATGAACAACTAAGGAGGCTAAGGAGCCGCAACAAAGAATTGATGCTTCTCATCTTCGTCCCTGTCTGTCTGTCCTATCTCTGTCTCTCTCTCTGTGTCACACACACACAAAACGCTCCAAGTGCAGGGAATGACCAAGAGCCAGACCAAATGAACCTCATCCCCGAGCACAGAGAGTTCTGTTGTACTTACTCAGAAACCTCATGGGAAGCAAATAAGTATGTAGAAAAATTTCCTATTTTACACTTAGAAAAAGTTGTTATCCAAGGATCCAGGGCATCCCTCAGCTTAATTCCCTGAACAACTGACTTTACTCCGCAGGGCAGCTGCAGGATTGGGGTGGCCAGAGCACAGGCTCTGCCTCTCTGCTTCTGCTCCCTGCTCACTTAAGTCTCAGCTTTCAGCCAGGGCATCCCTGCAGACCAGGGTCCACTAGGCAAAGAGCTACCCTTTTGTCACAAGGAAAAGAATCCCAAGGTACCTTGGGCCACAGCCAGACCCAGACAGCCTTGGTTAGCCATCCTGCTATGAGAACTGAAGAGGCCTTGTAGAATCACACACATGAGGGAGACTGGTGAATTAATTTCAGGATTTTCTTTTAAGATTTTATTTATTCATTTTTAGAGAGGAGAGAAAGAGAAAGAGAGAGAGAGAGAGAGAGAGAGAGAAGGAGGGAGGAGCAGAAAGCATCAACTCCCATATGTGCCTTGACCAGGCAAGCCCAGGGTTTCAAACCGGCAACCTCAGTGTTCCCGGACAATGCTTTATCCACTGAGCCACCACAGGTCAGGCCTAATTTCAGGATCTTAATTATGCAAAATCCTCCAAATCTTCTAAGAGCTAGTCACATATTTTTCTGTATTTAGTCAGTATTTCTAACTTCACAGAATTCTGTACAATCAACTTTATCATTTCATGTTAGTACATCTCTGAAGATAAGTCCTATCTGGTTAACCAGTTTGCAGCAGGAAGAAAAAAAAAAAAGTTGCCCAAACCAGTCTTCATCCTTTGCATGTGCTTCAATACCTTTTACACAGAACTCTATCCCTCATGGCCACTGGGTGACAAAAAGTTGCCCAAGTCTGGCCTGGCCAGGCGGTGGCGCAGTGGATGGAGCATCGGAGTGGGATGCAGAGGACCCAGGTCTGAGACCCTGAGATCACCAGCTTGAGCGTGGGATCATCTGGTTCAAGCAAAAGCTCACCAGTTTGGACCCAGAGTCGCTGGCTCGAGCAAGGGGTTGCTCGGTCTGCTGAAGGCCCACGGTCAAGGCACATATGAGAGAGCAATCAATGAACAACTAAGGTGTCACAACAAAAAACTAATGATTTATGCTTCTCATCTCTTTCCATTCCTGCCTGTCCCTATCTATCCCTCTCTCTGACTCTCTGTCAAAAAAAAAAAAAGTTGCCTAAGTCTGTGTAGGAATTTCTCCCTACACTTAAATGAGGGTTGAACAAAACAGAATGGCAGAGCCAGGCCCACTTTCTCATGACACAATCCAACAGAACTCATCACAATACTTATTTTTAAATGGAGAGGTGCAATTAGAATGGAGATTAAGTTATCAACAGCTGCTTTTCATTCAGAAGTTCTCTTCAAAAACTCCTCTCAAAGAACTTGCCAGAGAGAACTGTATCACTGGCCATACCTCCTCCTGGCTATCAGACAGAGGCAAGCTACTCCCAGGGCCCTGGCTAAGGAGTAGGTGGCTGGTTGCCCAGGCACTGCGCACTGTCACCCTCTTCACATACTCACATCCACACAAGGAGCTGGTCTCAGTCTTAGGGAGAAAGTCTACCTAGCTTTTGTCATTTCTGAAGGAAGTAAGACGTTGCCTTGGCAGAGAGTCAGTCCTAAAGAGAGAGGTAACCAGCAAAGGCATCCACTGACTTTCCGGTTCGGTCTACCTGCCCCTTTGTCCACCCCCACCAAGCAGCTGCCTGAATAGTCTCTCAGGACTGACAGGAGCCATCAAAAACAGTGCCTGCAAAAATGTGGTTCTGGAGAGATCCAACCAATTTCTCAGTCAACTCCCCGTCCAGAAAGACCGCGAAGATAGGCTTTCTTTTCCACAGTCCTTTTGCCCAGAGGCTACAGGAAGAAACAGGTTGCAAACAGGAATGAGAAACGGGAAACGACCATTCTTACCCCTAGGGCAGCCCATCTGTAAGCAAGTCTGATCCTTAACAGATCTACTTAAGAGCCACTTTCAGCTTCCCGAGAAACTGCTGCCCAAAGCCTGAAGCTTAGGGCCAGGAAGCTCAACATCTCACTGCCTTCCGTCAGCCTGTCCAAGTCCCAAGTCTTCAGCATTTACTATGGTGCCCTTCCATCCTCAGCCAAACCACGGAGCTCCCTGACCTTGCCTCTGTTCTTGCCAACGTCTTAAAGCAAAGCAACTGCAGAGCTAGAGGAAACTCTGCACGAAGAGAACTGTGCAGAGCAAGCAGAAAGTTTATCTGGAA
Source organism: Rhynchonycteris naso (assembly GCA_037038555.1). Taxonomy (NCBI): domain Eukaryota; kingdom Metazoa; phylum Chordata; class Mammalia; order Chiroptera; family Emballonuridae; genus Rhynchonycteris; species Rhynchonycteris naso. Next base: position 239,796,378 of record CM072999.1, on the reverse strand, counting down.
AAGTTGCTTCGTGAAACTTCAACAAAAGCATTGTACTGATATGATGATTGAGGTCGTTAGCAAAATATCAAAAAGATGATGTCCTCATCTCTTCAGAAGCACAACGCACAACTTGCTCCTCTCCTAACCCGTAGCGGAGCCCAGGTCCCCAGACCTGCCCCTACTCAGTGCAGTCCAGTGCCCTCGGAGCGGAGCTCCTCCAGCTGCGCTCCTCCGAAGCTCTCTCAAATGCTCCCCAGGCCCCGCCTCGCCTCCCCCATCACACTTAGCCGCCCCCTCGGCTTCCCCTCGCCCACTAATGACCCCCTACAGGCGCCCCCTCCTTTCAATTCACCACGTTTACAGTTCGCTCCCTCCAATCGATCCCGCTGGGCTCCTACACCCGCCCCCCCATTCACTCAATTCTCCTAATTCCAGTTAACCCTTCAACCTCCCACCCTCGTTAACCCTTCGCTACTCAGAGCCTCCGTTAACCCCTTTGTCCCCATTCCCAACTTGAGGCTTAACTCCTTCCCTCGCAGCAGGAAGCCCTCCTTCCAAGCGTTTTAACCATTCTCCTCTTCCTCCCCCTCAAGTTACTTCGCCCCGGTGCTTAAACCCTTTCCAGCCTGCCGCGTCGGTCTCCCCGCGGCCCAGGACATACCAGTACTTGACGATAGCTGTAACCTGGAGCGGATTCGGTTGGTCTGGGTAAAGGCGGCGGCACTCTCCGTAGATGGCGTGCAGTCCCGGAGGGAAGAGCGAAGCGAAGGCCGGCGGGGCAGCAGGGCCAGGGGCCGGGGGCGCGGTAGGGCCAGGGGCGCCGCTAGGCCGCAGCTCTGCCATCCCCGCGCGTAAGGCGCTGGGAAGACCCGGGAGGGCAGACGAGCCGAAGAGCACTGACGCGCCAGCGGACGGATCTCTTAGGTGCGACTCCCCGAGGCGATGGGGGCTGCAGCGAGGTCTAAGCTCCGCGCCTGCGCACGGCGAACCGTCTGCCCAGGCCGTCGCCGCCGCGGAGTGGGCCAGAGGGTGCCTCGGCGGCAGCGGGGCGTTCTAGGGGGCGGGGCACCGACGCACCCTATCCCTGATTCCATTGGTTAATGTCTGTGTCAGTACAGAGATATCGTGCCTTGACAATAGGTCCCGCCTCCCTTTCCCTTATAGAAGGCGTCCCAAGGCTCTTGGCCTCCCCCTAGTGTTAGGAGGAACAGAGACGTGGTGGAGGCATCCTTCTGAGGTGCTAGGGTCCCATGAAAGAAAGCACTGGGAAGTTAGCGGACAAAGGACTTGTCATTGGTTTGCTAACAGGCTGCTAACAGGTATTTAAATATAAATCTGGCAATGGATTGATTCATTCGTCCATGTGGCGTTAGTTTTAATAGATTATAAATTTGAATTTCAGATTCAAAGACGTTAACTTCATCTTTGAATGTCTTGACCATATTGACTAATAAACCGAAAAATTCAGGCCGTGTGTATCAAAATAACCACTTGGAGTTCTGTCAGAAAGTAACAAGAATTAAGTAAACTAGGATCATTTTTTAAAACTTAATAATTATTTGATACATGTTTTATAGCGATGACAATCTTTTCTTTGTTTTAGAAATATGTATGCAGATTGCCTTGAGGAACACCGGTATTTATTATCTACTACCTGTCTGCCCGTCCTGATTACCTTGACTGTGTGTGTGTGTGTGTGTGTGTGTGTGTGTGTGTGTGTGTGTGAGAGAGAGAGAGAGAGAGAGAGAAAGAGAGAGAGAGAGAGAGCAACAGAGAGAGTTACAGACAGGAAGGGAGATGAGAAACATCAATTCTTTGTTGCGGCACCTTAGTTGTTCATTGACTGCTTTCTCATATGTGCTTTGACCTGGGGGCTACAGCAGAGCTAGTGACCCCTTGCTCAAGCTGGCGACTGTGGGCTCAAGCCAGCGACCATGGGGTCATGTCTGTGATCCCAAGCTCAAGCTAGCAACCTCCAGGTTTCCAACGTGGGTTCTCTGCTGTCCTAGCCCGACGCTTTATTCCACTGTGCCTTGGCAGGCTTTAACTCTCTTAAGTGGGAAAAATTTTAATTCCTTAGGTACCGGGTTGGGAATTATTTTCACAATAACTTTTCAAAAAGGAATGTATTCCACTCAGTAATCTTAAAGAAATTTCAAGAGACGGGTAGAAGGGGATCCTGACTACAAGTGCTGTTGACTAAAAGGGTTCCTGCAACTTGAAGCCGGGAGGAAAGAATCTAGAGAATCTGAGCTCATTTGAAATTAGTGACACATAACCTCTCTTCACCTCTATATTTTACTTATCAATGTCAATTCTATACCAGTAGTTCCAAATGCCAGTCTTCAGACAAATGTTATAAAGTCTACACCTATCCAGGAAAAAATGTGAAAAGCAAAGATGTACCTTATTTTCCTAAAAGGAAAATTTTATGCAATTTAAATTATTTTCCTTTGCTCTGGGAATGTTTCCTTTCCCTTGTGTGTGTATTAAAAGTTTTTATTAGAGTGTGATGGTGATATGTTTATTCATGTCTTTGTTTTTTACTTTTCCATTGATTTGAGAGAGTAAGAGGTGGTGGGAAGGGAGAGAGAGATGCATCAACTCGTTTCACTTAGTCGTTCCACTTAGTTGTGCACTCACTGATTGCTTCCCGTAGGTGCCATCCACTGACCCACCCAGTTATTAATATCTAATGGCCCAGATAAAAATATGGTAACCTTATTTGTCCAGAAGGGGTGGGGATTGGCAGGACTGATCTGTAAAATCCAAACATCCACAAATTCCAAAGCAACCATAGACAAGTAATTAAGCATGCACTGTGAATCTCTACAACAGACTACCGATCCAAGCTTGCAATACAACCATTAATCTGCGTCCCCTTCTATTTCTATATGGAGACTACAAAACCCAGGGTACTGTGAGTCTGAAACGCGATGCCTCGTCTCTTAAAACTAGGCGGGGTTTCAAGGGTGGTTGGCTGTCTAACTGCAGGTACAAGGTATGCTGGGGATTGTAGTTTTTACAAGAGGAGGTCGGGCCGCTCCCTGACCGCCCCGCACTGGCAGCTGGTCTGCGCATGCGTGTCAGTGGCGCTAGCCGCGAACCGGGCAGACAGTTCTTTCCTCCGAAGGAGAGATTCCTCTGCCATGGAGTCCTACGATGTGATCGCCAACCAGCCTGTTGTGATCGACAACGTGAGTTGCGTCTTTCCTAATTCTACAGGGACTTATGCTTTCCTCCTGATGGGATCGCTTCCCGGTTTCAGCCTGGGCCGCCGGCTCTTTGTCACTGGCTTGGCCTGTCAGGCGGGTTCAGCCGCCGCTGCCTCCATCCTCCTTCCACCCGTAGCCTGCAAGCAGCGTTGCCAGCCTGCAACCATGGGATGGAGAGCTTTGGGGTGAATGAAGGGAAGACTTGTAGTCAGAACCTGGTCGTTGGGCCCGTGGCTCGAGGGGCCTTAACCGCTCTGTGAGCTCCCGGCACCCGCTCCGGCTCAGTTCCCGATAACCCTATTGGCTGCTTTGGCTGTCTATCTTGACTGGTGACCCCGCCTCTGAGCCTTGCGGGAGGAGGGTGAACTCTGCGGTGATTGGTTTGCGCCTCTGCAGTTCTTCCGGGCCGCCATACTGTTTCTCCTCTCTAAGGGGCGGAGTGGTGCAGGAGGGCTGTGGTGATTGGCTTCCGGAACTCTATGTGGTGGGGCCTGATGGGCTAGGGCCCGCCCTTGGGTGGAGAAGAGCTAAGTTTCCTTCGGTCGGTAGCGGTGGGCAGCTTGGCTGTGTATCTGGGTGGGGCCCGAGAATCTGGTTCCAGAACTAGCCGTAGGATCTCATTCACTTCTATGATTATATATTATAGCGTTAATACAGGTCGAGAGTAAAGCAGAGTGACAAAGCAAGCAGGGACGACTAGTTGCTGGTGAAAATAATTACAGTATTCACCAGGCTCTCTAGAGCAGGGGTCCCCAAACTTTTTACAGGGGAGCCAGTTCACTGTCCCTCAGACTGTTGGAGGGCCGCCACATACAGTACTCCATACACTGACCACCAATGAAAGAGGTGCCCCTTCCCGGGGCTGGATAAATGGCCTCAGGTGGCTGCAATTTGGCCCGCGGGCCGTAGTTTTGGGGACCTCTGCTCTAGAGCTTATGGGGGAGTTTCACATACGTTCGAGTTGGGTCCTCACAAAAACTAGGTGGATGGTTAAGGCACAAAATTTGATTCTTGTTTTACTAATGAGAAAACTGAAGCGTGAAGAGGTCAAGTGAGCCCAAGGTCACACAATAAAGATGCCCTAAGTCCAGTGCTTTATCCGTTATTTCTCTTGCTAGTACCCCACGAAAAATGCATAAATAGTGACAAACGGAATCTAAATACTGCTATTATTTGGGGTGGAGAGGGACAATTGGTTGATTGATGTTTTTTTAGTGCCCCTTCTAAATCCCTTGAGGCAAAACTGCCAATTGCCTCTGTCCTAAGCTGTCAATTCGTTCTGTTGATCCAGTCCTTGAGACTTATGTTGCAAGGTCCTCTGGACCACTGGGTTTGTGAGTTGAGGAGCCAAGACTTGAGATCAGTTTCCAAGTTCTTCATTTTTTCTCAAGGAAAGGTGCTTTAACTTTCCTTCTCACGGGGAGTATGTCTTCTGCCTTGGAAAGCAGAAGGTTGAATTCAATGAGACACTTCCATTTGGGGAAGATTTGTTTGAGGGGGGTGGGTTCTCACTCTCTAGACTATTAAGCTCTTTTTTTTTTTTTTTTTTTTACAGGGACAGAGAGAGAGTCAGAGAGAGGGATAGATAGGGACAGAGAGACAGGAATGGAGAGAGGTGAGAAGCATCAATCATTAGTTTTTCATTGCCATGGCGACACCTTAGTTGTTCATTGATTGCTTTCTCACATGTGCCTTGGCCAAGGGCCTTCAGCAGACGGAGTAATCCCTTGTTGGGTCCAAGCTGGCAAGCTTTTTGCTTAAGCCAAATGGGCCCGCGCTCAAGCTGGCGAGCTCGAGGTCTCGAACCTGGGTCCTCCGCATCTCAGTCCGACGCTCTATCCACTGCGCCACCGCCTGGTCAGGCTAGACTATTAAGCTCTTATGGGAAAAGATGGCATTAATTTTTCATTACTCTCCCCTTCCCCGCCTCCATCCACGCACAGAATACGTAGGGCCTGGTAACACTTAGTACTCAATAAAAGTTTTTTCATTGCATTGATGAGTGGGTAGATAAATGACTGGATATCACAGTAACAAAGATATTCCTAAATAAAGGATGGAGGGAACCCCTAGTTAATTTCTTCAAAGGGTTGAGTAGGACACCTTGTTCTTTTTTTTTTTTTTACAGGGACAGAGAGAGAGTGTCAGCGAGAGGGATAGATAGGGACAGACAGACAGGAACAGAGAGAGGTGAGAATCATCAATCATTAGTTTTTCGTTGTCATTACCGACACCATAGTTGTTCATCGATTGCTTTCTCACATGTGCCTTGACCGCGGGCCCTCAGCAGACGGAGTAACCCCTTGCTAGAGCCAGCAACCTTGGGTCCAAGCTGACGAGCTTTTGCTCAAGCCAGATGGGCCCGCGTCAAGCTGGCAAGCTCTGGGTCTCAAACCTGGGTCTTCCGCATCCCAGTCCGACAGTCTATCCACTGCACCACCGCCTGGTCAGGCGACACCTTGTTCTTGATGTTGATTTTGAGAAAACACTACTAATCTTGTCTTCAGCCACATGAGCCCTGGACAGGATCCACCCAGTAACCCTGTCTGGGGCTGATGCTCTGCCCATCTGGGGCCATTCTCACAACTAAGCTATTTTCTCTTTTACTCTTTTTTTTTTTTTTTACAGGGACAGAGAGAGGGATAGATAGGGACAGACAGACAGGAACAGAAAGAGGTGAGAAGCATCAATCATTAGTTTTTCATTGCCGTTGCGACACCTTAGTTGTTCATTGATTGCTTTCTCACATGTGCCTTGGCTGCAGGCCTTCAGCAGACCGAGCAACCCCTTGCTGGAGCCAGCAACCTTGGGTCCAAGCTGGTGAGCTCTTTGCTCAAGCCAGATGGGCCCGCGCTCAAGCTGGTGACCTCGGGGTTTCGAAACTGGGTCTTCCGCATCCCAGTCCAACACTCTATCCACTGCGCCACCGCCTAGTCAGGCTCTCTCTTACTCTTTTAAAAAACATAATTGATATACTACACTGCTCACAAAAATTAGGGGGTCAGGAAACATGCAGATACTCCAGTACTTTCAACCTTTTGTATAGTGCATTTTCACCAATGAAGTAAAAGTTGGTTTTGCATTTTATTTGCATAATTGAACTTTCTTTGACTTGTCATTTGCTTTTCTGATATTCTTGTTTAGTAAAAAAAAAATCAAATGCTTATTTTATCACTTCACGTTCATTTTGAAATATCCCCTAATTTTTGTGAGCAATATATTTTCAAACCTAATAAATTAACAATCATTTTTTAATATCATCAAATATACAGTCAATGTTCTCATTTTACTATTATCTCTTCTTTTTTTTTACAATCTGCTGTTAGCTCTTAAGATCTACTGATTCCCTTAAGTTTAAAGGACATTAGAAGTAGCTGAGGAGATGAAAACAGTAGATTTATTTAACATGGGCACTTGCAGTGTGACATTAAGGCTGCCAGTTGTCCAACTTCAGCAAGCATCTATCCCTAGCTTGATCGAAAGGGTGAAGAGGAGGTGACTTGTAGAGATATTTCAGTGTTGGGTTATATGTATTTTGACAGCTGAGGAATGGCTTCACACCAAGCTAGGTGCTCTGAGGGTATGAAAGATATGATGTGGAAAGAGAAATATCATGAATTAGTTGCTGGGAATACCTAGAATAGAGGTCTTAAACTCAATGCCTACAGAGGCCAAGCAGTAACATTAAAAAGGGGGAAGAAGAGGTAGCCTTAAAGATGGGGTGAGGACAGGTAGCTCAGTTGGTTAGAACAGTGTCCTGACATGGTGAGGTTGCGGGTTCTATTCCTGGTCAGGGCACATATAAGAATCAACCAATGACCCTGGTGGGATAGCTTGGCTGGCTGGAGCCTTGTTCCGGAGCTCAGAGGTTGCTGGTTCAATTTCCCAGTCAGGACACATATAAGAGCAGCTTGATGTTCCTGTCTCTCTCTCCCTGCTTCTCTCTCTCAAAAAAAAAGAAAAATAGAATCAACCAATGACGACATGAGTGAGTGGGAAAAGTCAATGTCTCTTTCAAAAAGAAAACCAATAACAAAAGAAAAGAAAGATGGGGTGAGGAATCTGGAAGGTGTATTGAACATGCCTGACTAAAGGGGCAACTGCTTCTCGATCCCAGCCAGTTGCCCTTGTGCAGGAATGTAGGCCCAATGTTGCTCCATCTGATTTTTTCCTTTAATTTTTTTTTTAATGGATTGATTTTAGAGAGAAGGAGAGAAAGATCTGTTTCTATATGTGCCCTAACCTGGGATCGAACTGGCAACCTTTACATATTGGGACAATGCTCTAATCCAGCTGAGCCATCCAGCCAGGATGCCAGGTCTGATTTTTCAAGAGAAATCAGAATGTCAAATTTCATGTGCAGTTTTCAATTTTTTTTTGGTTTTTTTTTTAATTCTTTATTCATTTTAGAGAGGAGATATAGGGTGAGAGAGAGAGAGAAAGAGAGAAAGGGGGGAGGAGCTGGAAGCATCAACTCCCATATGTTGCCTTGACCAGACCAGTGCAGGGTTTTGAACTGGTGACCTCAGTGTTCCCAGGTCGACACTTTATCCACTGCGCTACCACAGGTCAGGCAATTTTTAAATTTTTTTTTTTATTTATTCATTTTAGAGAGGAGACACACAGACAGAGAGAGAGAGAGAGAGAGAAAGGGGGGAGGAGCTAGAAGCATCAACTCCCATATGTGCCTTGACCAGACCAGTGCAGGGGTTTGAACTGGCGACCTCAGTGTTCCCTGGTCGACACTTTATCCACTGCGCCACCACAGGTCAGGCGAGGTCAGGCAATTTTTAACTGTCAAAAGTTAATGTAAAAGTAGTTTAGCTTCCTTCCCAGGATATCCAGGATAATCAGGAGAGCTTAAGATAAAAGTCGCCCAAGCCATAAAGGCCTATAGCCAGCAGGTAGTGGGAGAGCAATGGGAAGGGATTTGCTACTTGTTTTCCTGCAGCAGCAGGAGAAGGAATGGTCAGCAGTGGCTGGCAGCAGATTTGCGTCCTCAAAACTCAAATATTTAATGAGACTACTTTTTCAAGAAACCTCTACAAGACATTTGTTTACTTGGTTTTGCCAGAGTGAAAAACAATGAGAGTGGCAGCCCATTTGCCAGGTACACAGTTCCTAGTTATAAATACGGTTAATCTCGGTGTATGCCTTGAGCAGAGTGACGGGCCATCCTGGTGCCTGACTCTGGCAACACAGAGGGAGGAAACCACCTCCTGCGTCCCCACCCATTCTTCACTCAACTGCTGGCCTGGCAGGCCAGCTCCTGGGGCTGCAGTGACAAGCCGAGTCTGGTTCCTGGGTCTTGTACATCATTCCCATCGCTGCCTTGGCCTTTCCTACACCACCTCTGCCTGGGGCTTCTGGCATTCTAGCTGCTCATTCAGATTCCATATATTAGACATCACTTGCCAATCATTTGAGCTTGATTTTCATTTTAGTCAGCCAGTATCTAATTGAGTACCCTGCAAATGCCAGGAACTGCTGACATATGAAGTCTCTGATTTCACGGAACTTGGGCTCAAAAGAGACAAAAATGGATAAAGTCAAGCCCTGGCCAGGCAGCTCAGTTGGTTAGAGCATCATCCTGAATCAACAAAGTTGCGGGTGCAATCCCTTCTTAAGGCATATACAAGAATCAACCGATGAATGCATGAAAAAGTAGAACAATGAATCAGTATTTCTCTCTCTCTCCCCCCTTCCTCTCTCTCTAAAATCAATCAATCAATAATTTAAAAATTTTAAAAGAAGCTATAAAATCAGATGGAAAGCAGAATGAAATGCATACTACCTAGTGGTATAGGTAATGGAGATTTTGTGAGATAACAGGAGTAGGGTAATTAGTTCTGTTCTTCAGGAGGAAGGCAGTGATATTTGAACTGGGCCTGTTACAGTCTGGCTAGGAAGGACAGAGAGGAAGAAATGAACTGAAATCTTAATCTGCCTTGTCACTCAGACTCTAGTCCTGTTGCTAAGTAAACTCAAACTCAAATATCCAGGAATATCATCTCTTAAAAATATTTAGAGTCTGAAGTACAGGTTTCATCTTTACTCTTCTTGTTTTCAACCTCTGCCAAGAGAGCTAATGAGTCTGTTGGCATCACCACACCCAGATGAAAGCAGTGAGCAATTAGGAAGCTTGAGCTAAAGAGCTCCTGGAGTTCTCTTGTACAGCTGTTCTCAGCAGCCATGCCGCTGTCCCAGAGCCGCGGGGTTTGCAGTCGGAGGGTTCTCCCTTCTTCCTAGGCTTTCAGCTCAGCATCCAGCTGCACCTTTTCCAGGCTTCTTGCGCTTCAGCCCGGGCCGATGAGTTTGCACTTACTTTCTCTCCTTCCTGCTGTCTTACAGAACTGGCTTTCCCACTCAACTTACTGCTTTCCTTGTCCTTCCACCACTTTCTTCCTTCTGCTGTTGCCAGAGTTAAGCACCAGGATGGCCCATCTCAACCCCTTCTCCCATAAAAGAGCAGGGAAAAGAGAAAGGGAGGGAACCGGGGGGGTGTTGCTGGGAATTCTTTGGTTCCAAGATAACCTTTGCTATTTAGTGTCTCCTAATGTGTTTACCACCTGCTATGTGAGTTCTGGAAATATCCCGCTCCGCCCCAGAAGTGGTTGACAGGCAGCAGGGAAAGACTTGCCCCAATTAGCTGCAAACTGTGTTGCAGCTGGAAGGAGAAGGGCATCAGCTGTGGTGGTAGAAGAGTTAAGAAGGAAGAAAACAGGTTGTATCTGCATGCAATATCAAACCTCGACAGCTGTCCTGCATGGAGTTAGTATCTGTGTATAGAGTCAATGTTTACTTAGGTTGGGCCCAGGGTGGTATTAGATAGAGATGCTGGTGGGAGAAGTCAGATTCTATTCTGGACACCCCACCCAACATACCACAGATTGGAGCAGCAGGATTGTAATGGTGGGTCTCTCGTCTTAGAGCTAGGGCTTCCCTACTCTTTTATCATCAGGAGACCAAAAAATAAAACCAAGCATAGTAAAAAAACAAACAAACAATAATCACAAACCTCTACATAGCAGAGTGGTCTGCCCCTGCAGTAAGAACCAGACAATGTGTGTTCCGTGGCAGTGCTCACAGTTGTGTCCATCACATACACCCTGGAGGGCAGGGAGAGTTCATCCCCCTTGGTATAACAGAAAGAATCATGCACTCTTACAACCTTGGTTGTGTTCCTGAACTTGGCTGCTTTGGAGTTTCTACTGTCTTCTTCTCTCCTTAGGTTTTCTCTTTTTCTTCCCTTTATTAATATTTTTAATATTTTTCCATTGATTTGAGAGAGAGAGAGTAAAGGAGAGAGAACCATCAACTCATTGTTCCACTTAGTTGTTCCATTTAGTTGTGCACTCATTGATTGCTTCTTTTTTTTTTTTTTTTACAGGGACAGAGAGAGAGTCAGAGAAAGGGATAGATAGGGACAGACAGACAGGAACAGAGAGAGAAGAGAAGCATCAATCAGTTCTTTGTTGCGACACCTTAGTTATTCATTGATTGCTTTCTCATATGTGCCTTGAACACAGGCCTTCAGCAGACTGAGTAACCCCTTGCAGGAGCCAGCGACCTTGGGTCCAAGCTGGTGAGCTTTTTGCTCGAGCCAGATGAACCCAAGCTCAAGCTGGCAACCTCGGGCTCTCGAACCTGGGTCCTCTGCATCCCAGCCCGACGACGCTCTATCCACTGCGCCACCGCCTGGTCAGGCCATTGATTGCTACTTTTATGTGCCCTGACCAGGGATCGAACCTGCAACCTCAGTGCACCAGGTTGATGCTTGTTCCACTGAACCACCCAGCTAGGGCCTATTAATGTTATTTTTAATGCCAAAAATAAAACATGCTCAATGTAAAAACGTCAAAGAATACAGAAAAATCAAATAATACTTTGCAAGTACAGGGAAAGTTCTCCTCACCCTCCCCAGTCCCACCTCCTTCCCTTTGGTATGCATTCACTATACAAATGCCTATGTAAACAGACATACACAACTAGAAGTTCTCTCTTTTTAAAATAATAATGGAAGCATTTACATTTTCTCTTGTTTTTGTGATACTTCTGACTTGCCTTTCTCCTCTTTCCTCAGGGATCCGGTGTGATCAAAGCTGGTTTTGCTGGTGATCAGATCCCCAAATACTGCTTTCCAAACTAGTAAGTCATTCTGTAACTTAGAAGCTTGGGAAACTTGTCAGCTTTGCTATGGGGTCAGCCCTCCATCTTTTAGGGCGAAGGGATCTGTCATTCAGGGCAGCCTTGGTACTCAAAACAACAAGCAAAGGGCAGGAGCTGGCTTTCGGAGTAAGCAATGGAAGAGGCTGCCTACGTGGTACAATTTGAGAGTTGCTGGCAAGACCTCTTTTATTAAATTTGATTTTATCTGATGCCACAAAATGTTCTCATCAGTGATTCATTGTTTTGAGTGAGTACCTCTTCGTGGAGCCCTTTTTCTAAAATTCTCCTATCACCCAGGATGGGGGTTAACCAGTAAGCCATACCTACCATCTCAGTGAGTATGAGTTCTCCGTACTTTCCTCCAAAGGCAGAGATACTGCAGGTAGGAGAAGGGCACAGGCAGCTGGGGAAGGGCCTTAAAGTGGGAGAAAAAGGAAGAAGGCCATTTGTCACAGTTACAGCAGTGGTTTTGCTTTAAAATCATTTTCATTTTTATTATTTTTAGTGAGAGAGACAGACACGAGAGAGAGAGATGAGAAGCATCAATTCTTTGTTGCAGCACCTTAGTTGTTCATTGATTGATTGCTTTCTCATATGTGCCTTGCCTGGGAAGGAGGGGAGCCTCCAGCAGAGAGAGTGACCCCTTCCTCAAGCCAGTGACCTTTGGGCTCAAGCCAGCGACCATTGGGGGTCATATCTATGATCCCATGCTCAAGCCGGCAACCCTGCGCTCAAGCTGGTGAGCCTGTGCTCAATCCGGAGACCTCAGGGTTTCGAACCTGGGTTCTCTGCGTCCCAGGCCAGTGCTCTATCCACGGCACCACTGCCTGGTCAGGCAAACACTAAAATCTTTTCAGTTAACCATTCACTTGGAAATTGTTGTTTTGGCCTGATCTGTGGTGGCGCAGTGGATAAAGTGTCAACCTGGAACACTGAGGTCACCAGTTCAAAACCTTGGGTTTGCCTGGTCAAGGCATATACGGGAGTTGTCTATCTTGGTCTGCACATCCATTGGGGAAAGGAACTGGAAATATTGAATCCTCTAAAATTTTTATTAATAACATAAAATTATATAACATAATAATAATATACGAATAACTTAATACATGTTCATTGTAGAAATTGTGGGAAATGCAGAAAAAAGAAAATCAAAACTGTAACCTCGCTCCTTAAAGATAATCACAGTAGAATTAAGTGTGTTTCTTCCTAAGCATGTGCCTCTGTTCCTCCTTCCTGTGTTCTGCCATATGTTCTGTTGTGAAATGAAAAGTGATGGTGTTCCCCACTCTCGTTTGTAGTGTGGGCAGACCCAAACACGTTCGTGTCATGGCAGGAGCCCTCGAAGGTGACATCTTCATTGGCCCCAAAGCTGAGGTAATTCCCAGTCCTCAAGCCTACAGATGACCTACCTCAGCATTCCAGGTTGATGCTTTATCCACTGAGCCACCACAGGTCAGACAGAAGACTTTTATTCCCCATGTGGACAGTGCCCCAGCAGTGGGACATAGCCATAAGATTTTTCTCTTAAAATCTCCCCTTTGGTTCTCTCATCCTAGTCCTCATCAGTTCATTTCTCCCAGGAGCAGCTTCTGGTTTTGTAAAGAAAATATCACACCCTGATCTGGGGAACAGAGAGCAGTCTAGAAAACAGGGCTTCTGCCTTCTTTCTGTATTCTTTCACTACCTTGCCAATGATCAAATTGACTGACTGGCTTGGTTGTTATTTTGTCAAAAGGGATTGCAAGTAGATCCTGGCTGGGGTACCGTGGTGATGAGTTAATTAGCACAGTTTCACAGAGCCCTCAGGAAGCCTCTAGAAGCAGAAAAACAGAATCATAGTTGCCAGCTCTGGCTCCAAGTGCTGAGGCCCAGAGGTGGGAGCCAGAAGATTAAGGTCCTGGGATCAGACAATGAAGAGGGTATCTCCTGTCACTTGCCCTAGGGGTATCCAAGGGCCAGTGGCAATGCAGAAACCCTCTACTTTGCCCGCTGATTGGGCAATGAGAGCAGTTTGCAGCCAGACATTTGGAGGCTTGGAGAATGAATGGGTTCCCGCTCTTGCCCCTGGGTGAGGACTGCAGGGTGGGGACTCCCAGTTCAAGAAGAGCAAGGTCCACCAGCCAGCTCAGCTGAGAGACTGGCTGCCGCTCTACCCCTGCTTTCTGCCCCCAGGAGCACCGAGGGCTGCTCTCCATCCGGTATCCCATGGAGCATGGCATCGTCAAGGACTGGAATGACATGGAGCGCATCTGGCAATATGTCTATTCGAAGGACCAGCTGCAGACTTTCTCAGAGGAGGTGAGGGTCCTGTGTGTGGGGCAGAGTTGGTTAGAACCCCTACCCCAGAGATGAGGAGGAGGATGAAGATGATAAGTATCAAGAGTATTTGAGTCTTAACTATGTACCAGGCATCAGACATGCTTTTTAGATATGTTCGTATTTAATCTTCACAGTCCTATGTGATGTAGGGAGTATTATCTCTAGTTTACAAACAAGGGAACAAGTTCAGAGAAGCCAAGTGGTTTCCAAGATCACCCAGTGAATAAAGTAAAGCTGGGATTCAAACCCATGTCTTTCACACTCCAGATCCTATACTATACTCTATAACTTCTAAGGAGTAACTCTACTCAGAAACACCAAGGAATGGGCATGCTAGATGTATCAGAAGTTTCACGGGAGGGGTAGGTTCAGTTTTGGTTTGTTTGTTTGTTTTTTATTAAGTGAGAGGCAGGGAGGCAGAGAGACAGACTCTCACATGCGCCCTGACCAGGATCCACCCAGCAAGCCTGTGGGGCAGTGCTCTGACCATCTGGGGCCGTTGGCAACTGAGCTATTTTAGTGCCTAAGGTGAGGCCATGGAGCCATCCTCAGTGCCCAGGGCCAACTTGCTTGAGTGAGCCATGGCTGCAGGAGGGGAAGAGAGAGAGAGAGAGAGAGAAAGGAGACAGGCAGAGAAGCAGATGGTCACTTCTCCTGTTTGCCCAAACTGGGAATTGAACCCGGGACTTCCACACGCCGGGTTGACGCTCTACCACTAAGCTAACGGGCCAGGGTGTTTCTGTTTTTCAAAAGTACATTCAATACTGAAATTTAATTTTCTATTTTGAAAAAATTTTTTAACTTATTTGTATCACAATTCCAAGAGTTTATTAGCAGAATCTTCTTGACAATTAGAAATACGTAGTGGCTACGTGGGTCTATATAAGAACCTTGAAAGAATAGGTACAGGTGAGGACAGAGTGAGACTTTGAAGGGGACATGAGTTTGGAAAGTTGAGAGACTGACCAGGGCAGGGTAAATGACAGGCACAGCTGGCCCTTCTTTGGATGGGCTGCCCCAGGCCGCCCAGCTGGCCTCGCCCTGAGCGCCGGCGGGCATCTTTCCCCAGCACCCTGTGCTCCTGACAGAGGCGCCCTTGAACCCGCGGAAGAACCGGGAGCGAGCTGCTGAGGTTTTCTTTGAGACCTTCAACGTGCCGGCCCTGTTCATCTCCATGCAAGCTGTGCTCAGCCTGTGAGTAGCTGCCTGACGGCAAGCTGTCCGTCCCCTTGAGCACAGAGCAGTCCCTGGCACTCCTAGAGGGCAAAGAACCAGCTCAAGTAGCAACTGCCGTTCTGGAGGTTGCTGCTTTGACTTCTCCGCCATGTGGTTGGCGCCATTCCTTGTCTGCCCCCCCTCCCCGACGCGAAGGCAGAGTCAGCTGGTCTTTATCAAACATCGTGAGGTTCCCTCCTGTCACAGAAATACATGTCTGTCCCTTTGTCTCTACCGAAAGATACAAAACTAAGGACAGACCTAGAGAGCCATGTGGGGGAAAGCAAGTTTTCTTTTGTGGAAGTGAAAATATTCTTATTTTCCTTTAGTTGTTTACTTTTCCTGCTTAGGCCCTGAAGGCATCCGCGGTTTTTGCTCTTGTCTAGAGAGTAAAACTGCCCCTCAGAACAGGCCCCTGAAATGGTTGAAGGCCAGGCTCTCTGGACACTGGAAAGCAAGCTCTTCCGGGAGTGGGGAGGGAGCTTCGAGAGGCTCGGCTCATTCCTCTCAGGTCATTCTAGGCTTGCTTCAGTGTGCAGGCGTCATCAGTACTCAGTCCAGTCTGAGGCCCCTGGAGAAAGGCGGGCCCCAGCTTTAGCTTAGCTGAGGCTGAACTCTAAAAGAAGTGACTGTTTTCCCAGAGTGAGGAGGCAGCGGTTAGTGATGGTTTGCCGTCTTTGCTTCAGTTACGCCACAGGCAGAACCACAGGTGTGGTGCTGGATTCTGGGGATGGTGTTACCCATGCCGTGCCCATTTATGAGGGATTTGCCATGCCGCACTCAATCATGCGCATTGACATCGCTGGCCGAGATGTCTCTCGCTTCCTTCGCCTCTACCTGCGTAAGGAGGGCTATGATTTCCACTCATCCTCGGAATTTGAGATTGTCAAGGCCATAAAAGAAGTGAGTTCTGCCCCATGGGCCCATGGATGAGATGGGAATGGGAACAGAATATGGGACCTCCAGGACCTAGAGTGAAAAGAGGTGAAGCCAGGGGTCAGGGTCAGATTCTGCTCTCCTCAGCCAGGCCTCCTGACAGCTGGGAGATCTCCAGCCGGGCCCCACTGAGACTCACCCTCCTGAAGGCTACCATCTTCTAGGGGAAAGGGAGCTGCTTCCATTTCTTAAACTGGGTGATGGGTACACTGGTGATTGTTATGTTTTTCATACCTTATATACAAATTACATTTGTTCTTTCACATCCTTGAGGGATTCAGAATAAATACATTTTTCTTTTTAAGTAAACTGAATCCTCCCACCACCTGCAGCTGTAGGGTAACCTCTTAGCTGGGTAGAGGGACCCAGAATTATGTGAGCAGAAGAAAGATGGCTGAATCTGGACTAAAATTAGGTTGTGCTCTCAGACCAAGATCTAGCGAGCCAAGTTTCCACACTTGCCCACCAGGAAGTGGACTAGGTGGGAACTCACATCTTAAGTGCCATCCAGTGACCACCACCGGAAGTCTCCCTGCTTCTGCTGTAGGGCAGCAGCTCTAACAACCTTTAGGGCAATCACTGCGATAGGCAGCTTTCTGCGGCAGCACGCCTGTCCCTGGGGACTTTGACCGGGGAGATGCCAGGTTTCCTGTCTGCCTGACTCATGCTTGGTTCTGCAGAGAGCCTGCTACCTTTCCATAAACCCCCAGAAGGACGAGACACTAGAGACGGAGAAGGCTCAGTACTACCTGCCTGACGGCAGCACCATTGAGGTAGGTGACAGGACCCCTCTCCTCAGTGCCCTCTGGCCCTTATAAGCTCTGGGCCCAACAGAACGCCCTATGGGAGGCTGCCGTCAGGTGTACCTGTCCTTTTTCAGCCGCTGCCTGAAACACTGGCACTCTTGAGCAAGTGCTGCCCAGCAAGATGTACCAGGGACTTTGCGTCTCCTACGTAGAGGAGAGGAGACACCAGAGGCATTTTCCTAGATCAGATCAGGACAGGGCTAGGAACAGGGGTGGTTAATGCTGTCCTTAACCACTGAGTACAGCAGGGGCTGAGTTGCCTCTTCCTGGACCTCCACTGATAGAAGAAGTTTCCATGAATGAATGAATCCATGTATTAATGTCAAAGGTCTCTTGATTGGGAAATGGCAGAGCTAGGATTAAACATGGGAGCTTCCTCTCTAGTTTCCCGGAAGCCCTGTTTGTGCCTTTTCCCCCCAATTTGTTCCCAGAAGCCCCTTTGTTTCTTGAGGCCCTTCACATCCAAGTTCTTCCCTAAACCTGGCCTTCATATCCACCTGGTTACTAAGAGGTGGGCACAGGGGCCTCTTCCATCCTCATTCCCAAAGGGACCTTGGCCCCATCCCAGCCTCTGAAGCTGGCCCTCTAACCTGCAGATTGGTCCTTCCCGATTCCGGGCACCTGAGCTTCTGTTCAGGCCAGACCTGATCGGCGAGGAGAGTGAGGGCATCCATGAGGTGCTGGTGTTCGCCATCCAGAAGTCTGACATGGACCTGAGGCGCACACTTTTCTCTAACATTGTCCTCTCAGGAGGCTCCACCCTGTTCAAAGGTTAGTCTTCGCACTCGCACTCGCGGTCCTTCCCCAGGAGGCTTCCAGACCCTGCTGGGCCTAGATGCCCAGAGGATTGATTGAGATTCTCCTTTCCTGCCCATTCAGGTTTTGGTGACAGGCTACTGAGTGAAGTGAAGAAACTGGCTCCAAAAGATGTGAAGATCAGGGTAGGGGCATGGTGTGGGCAGGGGCGGGCGGAACTGGGCCTCCGGGGGTCAGGGGGGCCACATGTGGTGGCTTCCCTTCCAGCTCTGCCCAGGCTATTCAGGAAGCCAAGGCTAAACAGGTGCCGCCAGATGGCTCCCACTTCCAGACTGACCGTGTGGTCTGACAGCGCAGAGGGCCCATTCTCACTCTCCATATCCACAGAAGGGGGACAGTTCTCATGCCCAGACGTGGCAGGGTGCTGAGGGCCTTGCATGTGGTCTTTCAGGGAAACTGCAACACAGATAAGAGCTTGGCTTTTGCTACTCCCCTGTGACAGTCAACATCTTAGTAACTGCTGAGGGAAGCTGGCCTGCCTGAGGAAGAGGGGATTCCAAGTGAAGGGGTGTGGTTCCTACCATGCAGTCTGCTTCCCGCTGACCCCCAACAGAGCCAAACCTTGTCCCCAGATAGCCCCAGCCTTTCTGGGAGTTGTACTTGGGGCTGCTGGCAACCTGCTTCTCTACTTATTTATGTATTCCTCGCTTGATTCTTGTGTGTGCCCTGACCAGAGATCAAACCCACAACCTTGGTTTATTGGGACAATGCTCTAACCAACTGCGCTACCTGACCAGGTAGAATCCTGTTTCTCAAGATGAGTGTCAGGCTAACCACAGTACCCCAGAGAGGCAACAGGGTCTAGCAGGAACAGAGCTTAGTATGCTGAGTGAAATGCACCCACTGCCTCGGGTGGTAAGAATTGGCCCTCAAGAGGAAAGTTGGAAGGGGAAGTGAGAGGGAAGGATGCGTGTCTCAGTTTCCTCTTTCCACCCACCTTTGCAGATATCTGCACCCCAGGAGAGATTGTATTCCACGTGGATTGGGTGAGTAGTTCTGGGAATAAGAGTGGAACCAGAAGCAAATACCCACACTCTTTTTCTTACAATGTTCCTTTGGATTCCCTCCACCCCAGGGGCTCTATCCTCGCCTCCCTAGACACCTTTAAGAAGATGTGGGTCTCCAAAAAGGAATACGAGGAAGATGGTGCTCGATCCATCCACAGAAAAACCTTCTAACGTTGGGACATCTTCACCTTTCTCTGAAGTTAACTCCACTTTAAAACTCGCTTTCTTGAGTCGGAGTGTTTGCAAGGACCTGCCTGTGTGTTTGAGTGTGTGAGTGGGTGTGTGAGTATGTGCACTTATGTGAGTGCCGTGTGGCCCAGGGATTCCAGGGCCCAGAAAGGACGATGAACTACCCCCGATGGTGATGGCCTGAGGCCTGGGCTTGACCACTAACTGGCCCTTGACAGGGAAGAATGCTGGCAGAGGGCCCCACCCCTTCGCCTGCGGGGCCTTTGTCTGGCTGTGTGGGACTACGTTTGCTACCATTGGGACACGGAGGGAGGTAGACCTAACCCCAGAAGACCTTGCTGCTGCCCTTCCTAGGCTGGACGAGCCCCACCCCACCCCCAGGGTGCCTTGAGGCCCAAGGCAGCTGCTGCCTCCCTCGCACATCATTCTGTTCTTGATGCCTCTGGATCCTGGACTAAGGACTGGCACCGGGGTGGAGTTCTGGGTGGTTTGGGTTTGGGAGGCTGGAAAGGCTATTACTGAGACTCCCGGGTGAGGAGAGGACAGGACGCCCTTAACTTTCCGTGGGGGCCAGGACCACACTAGGCACGTGAGGAAAGCAGCAGTGCTACTTCTGACTGGCAGCAGAGTTAATGTTCCGGCACCAAACCCCCAGCCAGGGGTCTTGGCAGAGTTTAAGGAGCTTGTTGACTCCAGGCCCTGTTCCTTGCTTTTCATCCGTCCTTGGGCAATGCCATCTTCAAACAATTTTATTTATTGAAGTGCTTGTTCAGTATGGGGACTGGAGAGAGGGACCTCGTGGCCTCCTGCTCACCAGTCACCCTGTTCACACTAGTGTTTACAGCAACTAAGCTTAGCTTGGCCTCCAGGGCCCCACCACTCTGAGCTAAGTAAGGGTGAACTGACCGTCTCCATTTGGGATCTGAGGCTACAAAGACTCCCGCCAGCCTCTTTCTCCTTCCACTCGCTCACTGTCCTGGAATCAACAGGCTGGTTGCCGGTTGGATTTTCTGAAGTAGGAGGTAGAATCGCTCTGGTAGAGACCCTAGCAAAGGAGTGCTGGAAACCTAGCCCCCTTAGGGTTGGAGAAAGCTGCGGTTAACCAAGTTGCCTTTTCCCACCGAGCTTAGCTGGCCTGAGGGCTAGGTTGTAGAAACCCCTCAGGGCTGATTCTGTGCCATTCTTGACTTCGGATTTGTTTGTTTAGGTAAGAAGGAGGCCAGGGGCTGGGGCTCAGGCTCAGCTCTGGTCTAGTGCGGCCAGGTGCCTGCCCCTGGACTGGGCTGCTAGCAGTGGTCCAAAGGCCCCTCAGCCCAGGTGGTACAAAGCTGGGGCTAGCAAATGCTCACTGGCACTCCCTCATGGCACCAAGACCTGCCCCAGTCCCCGATTCCAGCAGTATTCTCCCCATGCCATCCAGCGACCAAAGGCCCGACTAGGTGTGGGCCACAGCAGCAGGTATGTGTGAAAGCGATGTGACGACCCGTGGACTGCAGTGTGCTTAACCAGCTCACCTCCCTTTTAGCCCAAGCCTGTCCCTTGCACAGCCTCACACAAACCACATTGCCTGGTGGGGCCCAGTGTACTTAAATAAAGTCCTTCCAATAGACATGTCAGCTGGACCTCTTGTCTGCAGATGGTGTTGGGTGGGCAAAGGGAGGCGCAGTGGGCCCTCCATCCTCTAGAGGGCACTGATGCACCAGCCAGACCTCCACCCGAATGAGGTGAGCAGCATTTGACATCCCTGAAGTCAAGAGTCTCTCAAAACTTCATGTATATAAGAAGCTCAAGAGCTTATTAAAATGCAGTTCCTGGCCTGACTGGGCAGTTGTGCAGTGGGTAGAACGTCGGACTGGGACGTGGAGGACCCAGGTTTGAGACCCCGAGGTCGCCAGCTTGAGTGTGGGCTCATCTGGTTTGAGCAGGGCTCACCAGCTTGAACCCAACCAAGGTCGCTGGCTGGAGCAAGGGGTCACTCGGTCTGCTGTAGCCCCCCAGTCAAGGCACATATGAGAAATCAATCAATGAACAACTAAGGAACTGCAACGAAGAACTGATGTTTCTCCCTTTCTGTCCCTCTGACTCTATGCCACCAAAAAAAAAAAAAACAAACACGCAGTTCCTGGAGTTCATGCTCAGATATTCTAATTAATCATTTCTTCATTTTAAACCTATATACTTGGGGGAAATTGCCAGGCACTTTACAAATGTTAGCCCATTTGATCCAGTGACCCTATATACTTTTTTTTTCTTTAATGTTGTGCCTACATAGAAATACTTTTCTATAGCATACCATGTTTACAACTTTTTTAAAGACTTCACTTATTCATTTTTGGAGAGAGAGGAGAGAGAAAAAGGGGGGTAGGAGCAGGAAGCATTAACTCCCATATGTGCCTTGACCAGGTAAGCCCAGGGTTTTGAACCGGTGACCTCAGCATTCCAAGTCAATGCTTTATCCCCTGCACCACCACAGGTCAGGCCATAATGTATTTTGATCATTCGCTCTATAGATAATTGAGCCATAGAGAGATCACAAAATATTCCAGAGTTCTGCCCTTTATTAACTAGGATTTGAACCCGGGCAATGGAGCCCTATAGCTTACCTTCTTAGACACTATACAGACCCTAACAAACCACTGGGCCGAAAACACTGTTTTGCAATCAAGGTCAGTTTTGCTGCACTTGCCCATCAATGGTTGTCACAACTTGGGGGGAGGGAGGTGCTATTGGCATCTAAGCAGAGGCCAAGGATGCCAAGGCTGAGAAACACTGGCCTACAGCAGAGAAACAGCTTTCTAAAACCCCAATGCCCAGGTCATACCCCAAACCAATGAAAGCAGAATCCTGAGAACAGCTCAGAAATCACCATTTTTGAAAGCGCCCTGGTGTCTCCAATGGTAAAGACCTCTGACCTAAGAGTAGCCACTCTTCCTTGACCACCATGTCCAGCAGTGACACGTGGAAGTGCACTGGGGCTATGACCGCAGGCCTCCTGTTCCCAAGAGCCCATGCAGTTAGTGGCCCTCGTGTCCTCTCTGCTACCTCTGTGAATCTGATGTGGGTGGCCCCCAAAAGCACCTTTGATAAAATGCTCTGAGTGCTTTTTGTATTAAATGAGGAACCTTATTCCCCAACCCCACCACCTCATCACAGCACAGACCTCAGGAATGGGAACAGAATGACTTTAATTCATCTGGGACAAGCCAAACCTCTTCAGAGGCCAGATGGAGGGGAAGCCCTGAGCAGCAGGGCATGCTACTCAGGCACAGCTGAAGCACAGAACCCAGAGAAACCCCTGGAAGGGTGGAAGGGGGGTGTAAGTGCGACTTAGTCTACTTCCCCTGACTGGATGGAAGGGAGCAGTTCCAGTATCAAAAGTGGTTCCTGAGCCCGTATGACGTGCCAGCCCCAGCCAGGTAGTGAGGCAGGCCTCTGTGCCCTGTGACAACCCCATGGACCATAGGGCATCCCATCCCTTTTTGGTCCTTTTATTACTCCTGCCCCAGGGGGGAAGCAGGTCCCTGAGCAAATTTGGCCCAGCTGTTGCCCAAACTGGACCGGACAGCCAAGCAGGATTTAGACCCAGTGACACTCCTGGCTCAGTCCCAGGAGCTCCCATTCTGCCATCTGTCCTCCAGGCTGCACCCAAAGAAGGCACAGGAGCAGGACACCAGACTGGCAAATATGGCTCCTGCCCAGACCTGTGGGAAGTGTCATCAGGGTGGCCTTGCTGCACTTCTCACACTGTCTTAATGTCCAAGGTTTGGGCTCGTGACAGATTCTGGCGCTGGGCTTTGACCATGTGCAGGCGTCTCCCATGTAGCGTGAACCTGGACCAGGTGAACAGCTGCAGCAGAGCACAGGTGATGGGCACCAGCACCAGCATGTAGAAGCAGCCCTGGCGGAGCGTCGGGGCCTGAGCTGGGGGTGGGGCTGGGGGCTCTGGCCAGGGCTGGGCGCTCCCCACAGGGGTCAGTGGAGGCTGCTGGAAGAGATCATGACCTAGAACACGAGTGTGTGGAAAGAACGGGGTCAGCCCTGGGCCCCTCCTGAGTCCACAGTGCCACATCTCAAATGTTACACATATATAACTCTTGCTTCCTCCCCCAACCTTGCTTCTCCCCTGTTCTTCTCTTCCCCATCCACCCAATAAACAGGGCCCTAACCCATAGTCTTCCTAGATTCATTTTTTTCCCCCTTGATTCTTGATTAACTTCAGCAGTCCTCAACAGCACAGCCCAACTCCAAAACACATCCCAAACCCAAATACATCTTCAGCCCCCAGCATTACCCTGGTCTAAGCCTCTATCGCCTCTGCCACAGCCTCCCTCCAATCCATTCTCTATATAGCAGCCAGAGCCAGCTCTTAAAAACATAAACCAGTCCTGGCCGGCTAGCTCAGTGGTAGAGCATCAGCCTGGCGTGTGGTAGTCCCGGGTTCGATTCCTGGCCACAGCACACAGAAAAATTTGCTTCTTCACCCTTCCTCTCTACTTTCTTTCTGTCTCTCTCTTTCCCTCCTGCAGTCAAGGCTCCACTGGAGCAAAGTTGGCCTGGGCACTGAGGACGGCTCCATGGCCTCTGCCTCAGGTGCTAGAATGGCTCAGGTGGCAGTGAAGCAACACCCCACCCAGATGGGAGAGCACCGCCCCCTGGTGGGCTTGCCGGGTGGAGCCCAGTTAGGCACATGCGGAAGTCTGTCTCTCTGCCTCCCTGCTTCTCACTTCAGAAAAAAATAAACAAAAAACAAAACAAAACACAAAACATAAACCAGACGTCACCGCCCACTTAC
Organism: Rhynchonycteris naso; assembly: GCA_037038555.1. Classification (NCBI taxonomy): domain Eukaryota; kingdom Metazoa; phylum Chordata; class Mammalia; order Chiroptera; family Emballonuridae; genus Rhynchonycteris; species Rhynchonycteris naso. The sequence continues at coordinate 239,772,932 of CM072999.1, read as the reverse complement.
AACCCAATAGCTTCTCTTTGAACTGAGAATAAAATCCAAACCCTGCCCCACTCTCCAAAGCCCTCACTTTTCCAGCTTCATCCAACCACTCCTGATACCTTGGGACTTGTCGCTCCACTGTCTGGGAGTCACTAAGATCTTTAATTATGGACCAAATCCTTCCATTCAGTTCTCATCGTGGGTGTCACCACCTCAGACCCCTTCCCAGACCACACTAAGAAGCTTTTGAGTCACTTTACAGTAAGTCCTCACTCAATGCCCTCAATAGGTTCTGTGACCTTAAGTGAAACAATGTATGACAAACCAATTTTACCACAGGCTAATAGATATAGAGAAGAGGTAAGTTCCTACAGCATCTCACCAACATTACAGTGACACAAGTTGGACAAAATGACACCTGTTGAAGACCTGGTACAATTTCCATTGCCCTTACCACTGCCTGCTATTTTCTTGTTTTTAGGCCACATATCACCACATCCCCCTCCTCCTAGACTAGAACATAAGATTCATGATGGCAAAGAGCTTGTATGTCTTACTGTTCTCTCTCCAGCATCCCGAGCAGCACCTGGCAAAGATGGTATTCTATACATATTTGTTGAGTCAGTGAATGAAATATTGAAAGAATGGAAAAGAAATCCAGTATTTTTGTTTATGTGCGGACAGGACAGAGAAGATGCAGCAGCCCAGGGTGACCCAGACTCAGCCTGTGTCAGCCAGTTGCCTTCTCTCCCTCACGGGACCTAGAGCCAGGCTTGTCCGTTGGTACGCCAGGTAAGCTGTGCCACCTGGAGCTTTGAGAGGCCCTCACTAGCCCCGGGGCCTCACCTGTATAGAAGCACAGCAGCCAGGTGCCCAGCAGTGGGGCAAAGGTTTGGCCTGGCTTGGTCACCAGGGCCACCATGCCGAAGAGTAGCGCAGAGGCCGCCTGCCTGCGGTGGTTCAGCACTAGGTCCTCATCCACCAGGTCAGTTACCACCAAGGTCAACAGTTTACAGGTGCCCTCAGTGAAGACACGGTTGCTGCCGGCAGAGAGAGGAAGCAGGTGAGCGTTAAGGGGCGGGCCGAGGTGTGGGCTGAGGGAGGGCAGGCATACCTGGCAATGAAGAGGCAGAGCAGGCTGGGGCGGTCTGGGCCAGCCAGAAGCAGCAGCAGGCTCAGGCCCAGCTTAAGCAGGAAGAGCCCCCGCACCACAGTGTAGACGCCCCAGCGCCGGCACAGGGGCAGGAAGTAGAGGTTGTTGAGATGGGGAGCCACATAGGAGATGCCTGAGGAGAAGGGTGCGGCCTTGTGGGGCAGTTTTCACAATTTTCCACATTTTAACAATTAGAATTAGGGTTTGCGTAAAGATGTCAGGCTCTGTGCTGAGAGCTAATTTGCATCCTTTTAATCCTCATGGCCTTTTAGAGTTAAGTACTGTTATTATTCCTACTTTACAGATCCAGAGCCCAAGAGTAAATAATTACGGTCAAGATGCACAGCCAGGCCCGTCACACTGTAGTCCTTGCTGCCAGCCAGCCCGTGTGCTACATTGCCTCTGGGTGGCGCCATCACCAAGAGGACCACGAAGAAAGCAGTCTACCCCTCACCCACCACAGGCTTCCGCCCCTTCTTCCCCTTCTTCGAGAAAACAGCTGTTGTGGTGCAACCCCACAGATTCTGCCCTCCACCCCCAGGCCGCGGCTAGGGAGGTCGCTGTGCCTGCAGCCGGGCGATGGGGAGGTGGCGGCAAGCCTCAGTCCTCACAGCCTGCCTGAGACACCCACTCACCCAGCAGGAAGGAGCCCATGGAGAGGGAGATGTGGTCTGACAACAGGTGCTCCAGGAAGAGGGGGAAGAAGTTGCTGTTGAAGTGGCAGTGAAAGACCTGCAACCGACAGGGACAGTAAGGGGGGCAGGGAGAGGGGAGCAGACAGGGGCAGTGAGGGGGCGGGGAGGGGGGAGCAGACAGGGGCAGTGAGAGGGGCAGGGAGGCGAGAGCAGACAGGGGCAGTGAGAGGGGGTGGTGAGGGGGAAGCAGATGGGCAGTTAGGGGGCGGGGAGGGGGGAGCAGACAGGTGCAGTGAGGGGTGGCGGGGGGGGGGGGGCAGACAGACAGGGCTGTGAGAGGGAGTGGTGCAGGCAGGGGAAGTGTGGGGGGAGGGGAGAGGGGCGGAGCGGGAACAGCGAGAGCAAGTGCAGCCTTTATTCCCATGTCCCTCAACATGGAACAAAGCCTGAAACCAATTCCTGTTGCTTATCTAATTTTGCTAAGTAGAAGGAATGATAAAATTGTTACTAGAACAATTACAATTTTTTTTTAATTAAAAGCACCTTAGGAAAACAAGCTCAATGACATAAAAGCTTTTTTTTTTTTTTTTTACAAAGACAGAGAGAGAATCAATCAGAGAGAAGGGCAGACAGGAAGGGAGAGATGAGAAGCATCAATTCTTCATTGCAGTATCTTAGTTTTTCAATGATTGCTTTCTCATATGTGCCGGGGGGAAGGGGGGCTAGAGCAGAGCAAGTGACCCCTTGCTCAAGCCAGCGACCTTGGGCTCAAGCCAGCGACCATGGGGTCATGTCTAAGACCCCACACTCAAGCTGGTGAGCCTGCGCTGAAGCTGATGCCCTTGGGGATTTGAAGCTGGTTCCTCTGCATCCCTGTCTGACACTCTATACACTGCACCACCGCCTGGTCAGGCAAAACTATTTCTAAATTTGGCTAGCTTACATACTATATGGGTTTTAAACATGGCACTTGGTGGTTTAAGATAAAGAATCCCCAAAGGGGTGCCTCTTTTTCATATCCTCACTTTGCAGGACACTGCTGCCCCGAGAAGCTGAGACTTACCTAAGATCACACAAGGAGTTAGCTCAGATAGTGCTAGAACCCAGGTCTAACTACCTAAGCTGGTCCTGCCTTTGAATTACCCTGTTGGCATCACATGAGGCCCAGAACTGATTTCCTAGCTTTTGAGAAGCTTGTTTCCTTGAATGAGACACATACCCTAGACATGCTGGGTGGGGGGACTACTCCCGTACCTGCACCAGGTCCATGGCCACGAACCACAGGAAGTTCCGGTGACGTGCCAGCTGCTGGAGGTATTGGCCCAAGGTGACGCTGCCTGCCTCCTGGCCGCCCACAAGCAGCTCCTCTCCACACGGGCTATGGGGCAGAGGGTAGTCAAGAACAGCGCTAGGGCCGGAGCCACACCCCACCTCAGGGCAGCCACCCATCAGACAGGGGGTCTGGCCCTGAAATCAGACTCAGAACAGTGCTGGCCACTCACCTGCTATCCACAGCCAGGTCTGCACACTCTGGCTCCCTACCAGCCGCCTCAACCCGCAGCCTCAGCAGCCGTGTGGCGCCTACAAAGCCTAGCCCAGAGCCAACGGCCAGTGCCACGCAGAAGGCGCGGAAGGAAGAGAAGTCCTCCTTGTTCCAGAAGGCGTAGGAGGCAAAGACGGAGAGGGAGCCAGCCGCACTGAAGAGGGAGCAGTAGAAGTTGAGGTGGGTACGGTCGTGGGCTGAGAGGGCCAGGTCAGCCAGCAAGGCATGATGGTGCAGGTCCACGAGTGTCAGGAAGCCATCATAGAGGCACAGGCACAGCAAGAACTGCAGGCCGGCAGGGGCCCAGGGCACCCAAAACGCCAGGAACGACAGCGCCAGCAGTGGCCCATGCCAGCCAAGTGCCTGCACCCGTGCAAGCACCACGGCCCTCGAGGAGAGCCCAGTGCCTGGCCTGCCGGGGAGAGGAGGGCTGTTGGGAGATGCCCTTGCAGCCTTGGGCCCCAGTTCCCCCTTCCCAGGCCCCAGAAGAGAGACAGGCTCAAATTGTGGGACTCACCCCTGGGTGGCCCCACTGAGCTCTGAGTCCTCAGCCTCTGCTTTGGAAAGCACAACTTACCAGTGGGTACTCTCTCCTCTGCTCCCTGCTAGCCTGCCAGGGCTGAGGGCCAAGGGGGGCTGTGATACCCACTTTTTCAGGATTGGGGGCAGTAAAGCAGGGATAGGGTAGGCGAATATGCCAGGAGCAGCAGTGTTTGGGAACAGGGCCCAGTCGTGAGGCTGGACTAGGGTCAATCTCTTCCCCAGGTCTTCAAGGCCAACAGTTAGTCAAGGCCACTTCTCCATCCCAGACAGTCTGCCCTGATTTCAGGGAAGGGAGGCAATCTGGACAACTGAAAATGGCCTCTCTTTCTCCCCCACCCCAAACACAGGCAGGGGCCCTCCCGTCCTAGGGAAGAGGGGGTAGGAGAGGCCATTCTGAGCCTTCCCCAAGACACAAACCAGGGCTGGGAGCCAAGAAACTGCCGGTCACTCAACCAGCCGAAGAGGGGGTCGTTGAGGCTGTTCCATAGGAGAAACACCGTCTGCGGGCAGAGGGGACAAGGGGCGGGTGTGCTCCAGGCATCTGCCCACCAGGCTTTCCCTGCCCAGCCTGCTTGCCGCCCCTCAGAGACGACCCCAGCCTTCCTGCCTGCAAATCTGCGCTCAGGTCAGTCCCTCTGCTAAAGCCACCTCCACAGGCCACTGCCTCCATTGAACTCCCACCCCTCCAGGGCCCCGCTGATAAATTAATCTGTGTGAATAAATTATATATGAGAATACATAGAACAGTCCCTGGCTCATTTGGACAGTGGCCAGAAATGGTGTAATCCCCACGGAGAAGTCATCAAGGCCTCTAGCTCGCCTTGCTGAGTCTCAGTAGGCAGGCAGGCCCCCCCATGCTCCCAGCTGGGTGGGACCCAGCACTGCGATTGCCCGCTCCCACCCCAGCACTGGCCTACCTCTCCAACCCAGAAGGCAGCTTTGCTGATCTTGTACACTGAGACAAAGGTGTCCACATAGTAAAGCAGGAACACGTTGTGCAGAACGGAGATGAAGAGGGCCAGGGAGCCATAGACCACGGCCGTGGGCAAACCCAACAGCCAGGCCTGGGGCCCACCCAGCCCCATGGCTGCCAGCCCAGCCTCAACCTAGGAGCACCCAGATGTGCTCGTAGCCTCAGGCAGTCTGGCCATCCTTGTCCCTGGGGAAGAAGGAGCCAGTTAGCTGCAAAGATCAGAGCCAGCTCTGCTCCAAACCCCCAAGACCTGTGAGTCTTTTAAAAATTCATTTCCAACTGGGAGAAAGTTTGCACTTAAAATAAAGCTAGGGAATCGTTAAGGACATACAGCTGAAACAACGCTGGGCTAGCTACCATACCTAGGAGTAACCCGAGGAAACTGATAAAGGAAGGCGTGGGAAGCAAAGGCAGACGTCCAACAAGTGCTGAGCCAGGTCCAACCGTGTTTGGGCCATGTGCTCAGTATCTTCTTTCATCCGCGCTACCCGACCTTCATGGTAGATGTTACAACCTGGGACTCGGGCGCACAATGTACCTACACTGTACCTGAGAGCTGCTTAACCCAAGTCTCAGTCCCCTTCTGTAAAAGAGAGGAGATGGCCATGCCTGCTCCACAGAGAAACTTAAAGATGAAACGACATAACTTACAGAAAGTGCTCAATAAATGAGTGTTGGTGATGTCATTGCTACCTTTATGAAATCCCTACAAAGTATATAGCACTATTACAATGTTATAGAACAATGCCTCGCTCTGAGATGTTAAGGAATTTCCCCAATGTCACACAACAAAAATGTAGCATATTTGAACCCTGGCCTGTTTGATTCCAAAGCCTTATCTGCTCTTGACCTCCCAAATCAGGTTCCTATGCTCTGCTCATAGAATGGAGAAACCCCGCTGTGATGTCAAGTTCCATAGATATGGAAGAGTGATAAGAGCCTACAACTGCCATGCACATTGATTTCAGAAATTCCACCTCAAGGAACAAGCCCCAAAGGAATGTGCATACAGATATTCATTGCAGCAATATTTATAAAAAGTAAAAAGTTGGACACAGCCCAATAAAGCAACAAAGGGACCACCAGCCCAGCAAGCCAATGCTCTCCAGGAAGTGGAAGCACACGGGCAAATTTGACACATTAGAGAGAAACTCAAGAACAGAGTCCATGAAAAAAGAAAACAAGGGACAATGGGGGTGCCTGGTTTCCAAGCAGGCCGACTCATGCAGAGACTGGCAGGCTAGACTGGCACTGGCCATGATGGGTGGGAAAGAAAATAAGCCGCGTTTTTAATAGAGCACTGCTTCTCAAACTGTAGTGTACTTTCAGGTCACCTGAGGACTTTGTTAAAATATAGATTTTGACTCAATACGTCTGGAGAGAAGCCTGAGACTCTGCATTTTTAACAGGCTTCTAGGTGACTGTCCATGACCACACTTAAAACAGTGAGACATTAGTCTGTTTTTTAAGGCTCAAAGCGGCTTTTTTTACAGGAACAGAGAAAAGGATAAATAGGGACAGATAGCAGACAGACAGGAACAGACAGAGGTGAGAAGCATCAATCATTAGTTTTTCGTTGCAGTTGCGACATCTGAATTGTTCATTGATTGCTTTCTCACACATGCCTTGACCACGGGCCTTCAGCAGACAGAGCAACCCCTTGCTGGAGCCAGCGACCTTGGGTCCAAGCTGACGAGTTTTTGCTCAACCCAGATGGGCCCGCGCTCAAGCTGGCAACCTTGGGGTCTCAAACCTGGGTCTTCCGCATCCCGGTTTGACACTATCCACTGCGCCACTGCCTGGTCAGGCGCGGCTGTTCTCTTTTCAGAAAAAGAATCCCTATGTGCTTGCCTGACCCCAGTGGGCATCTCTGGGGGTTTCCTTCTCTTAAACTCCCTGTTGTAAATTAAATTGCATCCCCAAAAAGATATGGTTATGTGACTTGCGTAACCTCCAGTACCTGTGTGACCTTATTTGGAAATAGTCTTTGCAGATGTAATCAAGTTAAAATGAGGTCATACTTAATTAGAGTGGGCCCTAATCCCATTCATGATCAGTATCCCTAAAAGGAGGTGGAACTTTGGCTACAGAGACAGACACACACAGAGGGGAGATGCCCGGTGAAGATCAACGCAGAAACGGAGTGATAGCAGCTACAAGTCAAGGAATGCCAAGGATTGTGGGCAACTGCCAGAAGCTGGAAGAGGCAAGGAAGGATTCCTCTAGATCAGTGGCTTTAAACCTTTTTACACTTGGGGGCTAGTGAAAATAGAAGATTTCAGGAACCACTAAAGCAGAAAGCACCCTGAGCATAAACAACCTCAACTAAGATTATTGAGTCTATAACCTTCATACATCAGGGTGGCTAACTCTTCCGCGGACTAGCACAAAATCCTCTAGCGGACTGGTTCTTGGACTGATGGTTAGAAAACACTGCCTAGATCAGGGGTCGGGAACCTAAGGCTTGCGAGCCAGATGTGGCTCTTTTGATGGCTGCTTCTGGCTTGCAGACAAATCTTTAATAAAAAATGTAGTAACGTTAAAAATATAAAACAGTCGCATGACCACGCGGTGGCGCAGTGGATAGAGCATTGGACTGGGATGCGGAAGACCCAGGTTCGAGACCCCGAGCTCGCCAGCTTGAGCAAAAGCTCATCAGCTTGGACCCAAGGTCTCTGGCTCCAGCAAGGGGTTGCTCGGTCTGCTGAAGGCCCGTGGTCAAGGCACATGTGAGAAAGCAATCAATGAACAACTAAGGTGTTGCGACGGCAACGAAAAACTAATGATTAATGCTTCTCACCTCTCTCCGCTCCTGTCTGTCTGTCCCTATCTATTCCTCTCTCTCTCTCTCTCTCTCTGTCCCTGTTAATATATATATATATATATACACACATATAATATATATATATATATATATATATATATATATATATATATATATATGTAATTCTCATGTATTACAATCCATTAATTTCCTACCACTCATGATCATGGTTGCAAGACAACCAATCACAGCTGTCCTCCGGGATAACACCAAATTTTTATTGGATAATGAGTAACGTACATGGGTCGTTGTATGGCTCTCACAGAATTACATCTTAAAATATGTGGCATTCATGGCTCTCTCGGCCAAAAAGGTTCCCGAACCCTTGCCTAGATCCTCCTTCCAGAGGGCACAGGGTCCTGCTGATACCTTGATTGTGAATTTGTACCCTTCAGAACCAAGAGAAAGTTTTGGTTGTTTTAAGCCATAGTTTGTGGCAACTTGTTACAGCTAGAAGACTTATACCCCCCTTCAGGGGCTGATCCTCAGTGAGTCCTTATGACCCAAGCCTGCCCACGGGCCTCATCTGTATGCCCTTGCACATGCGCACACGCGCATGTACACACACACAGTCACCCATACAGAGCTAAAACTCACTTCCCAGCAGGGTCAGGCCCTGGAAAGTCGACTTCAGCCCCAGTCCAACAGTAACAACCCCATAAGACCTGTTCTCCCGTCATTACCTACCATGGCTCCCTCTCCCTGCCCAGCCTTCAAGGGCCTCTCCGCCTTGGTCTCTTTTGAATCTTCAAACCACCTCTACTCTAGCCAGGCCTGTGTTCTGGCTGGAGTCTTCCACCAGAAGCACTCTCTCCATCTGCCCCTCCCCCATCCTTCAGGAGCCAGCACCATGTCCAGGACACCTTCTTTCTCCAAGTCTTCAGGCCCTCACTGGGGCCTGCACCCACTCCAGCCTGACTCGGGGGTTTCAAAGGCAGGGTCTGTCTTCTCTCTTATCCCCCTCTCAGGGAGAATGGGCTAGGCTCACCACTCTGGATCTGGGACTGATTGTTAGAGAAAGAGACTCTGATGAGAGAACAGAACAGGAGGAAATCTCACTGGAGTCACTCTCACACTCATTGGAAGCTGAGTGGCAATTGCTCGAGACCTAGACGCACCCCCAACCCCGTGTCAACCTGGTGCCAGTCTAAGCCTAGTGGTGGACTGCGAGGAGCAGCAGCAAAAACTACCTGAAACCGGCCACTAAGCCTGAGAATCTCTCCCAGGCCACAGCAGTCCTACCTTGCTCCAGAGCAGAACAGCCAGAGGCCTCTCCCTGGAACCTTGAGCCCCTGAAGGAACGGTTGATGGGAAACGCTTTTTTCTTTTCCACAGCTTTATTGAAATATCATTGACATACAATAATCTACACATACTCAAAGTGTACAGTCTGATCAGTTTTAACATGTATGCACCTGTGCAACCATCACAGCTGAGATCATGAACATATTCGTCATCCTACAAGTTTCCTCAGTGATTTCGAGGTAACACAGCTGACAGAAGACACACTGGAGGTCTCTGAAGTCCTGACTCTACTATTTAGTACCTGTGTGCCCTGGAGCAATTTACTTAACCTCTCTTAGCCGGTTTCTTGATCCACACCGTGGGGCCAACCTTCCCAAGGCTAGTGATCGTTAGTGATCAATAAGACTCTACACAGCACTTAACTCAGTGTGCTGAGCACTTGAGATTATTACTATTGAACCTCTCAAGCCTTCCCTCCCGACCACACAAGGATGGGGTGGGGATTAATCTAAAGGTGCTTTGGGCTATAGAGCACAATGTACACCTGTTACTATCCTTAACCCGGGTCACTTTCTCTGATTGCCAAGGGAACTGGAACTCCCCCTACCCGACCGCCAAAGCCTTCTTCCAAAGGAACAGAAGGAAGCTCCACTTTTCCACCCAAATATCCAGTGACCTGCCCCAGTTGCTACAGGAGGTGAACCTTGAAGGCAAGGTCGCAAGTGCCAGGCTCCCATACTGGGGCAACATAGAAGAAAACCTCTAAGAAAGCGAGATGGAAAGGGTATGACTGTGCCGTCAGAAGGACCTGGCTTTAATGCCCACTGCACTTCCTACTGAGTATAACCCCAGGCCCGTAACATAACCAGTGTCTGAGTCTTGGTTTTCTCACCTGTAAAATGGGTTAATAATGCCTATCTTTATAGGAATGCAGGAAGCGTTAAAATAATGCCCAGGAATCCCTGGCCAGATAGCTTGGTTGGCTAGAGCTCCATCCTGAAGCACAATGGTTGCCAGTTCAATCCCTGGTTAGGGCACATACAGGAGCAAATTGATGTTCCTTCCTGCCTGCCTGCCTCTTCCTTTCCTTTCTAAAAACAATTTTAAAAAATTAATGCCCAGGCCTGACCAGGCGGTGGCGCAGTGGATAGAGTGTCGGACTGGGATGCGGAAGACCCAGGTTCGAGACCCTGAGCTCGCCAGCTTGAGCGCGGGCCTATCTGGCTTGAGCAAAAGCTCGCCAGCTTGGACCCAAGGTCGCTGGCTCCAGCAAGGGGTTGCTCGGTCTGCTGAAGGCCCGCGGTCAAGGCACATGTTGAGAAAGCAATCAATGAACAACTAAGGTGTTGCGACGGCAACGAAAAACTAATGATTGATGCTTCTCACCTCTCCGCTCCGGTCTGTCTGTCCCTATTTATCCCTCTCTCTGTCCCTGTAAAAAAAAAAAAAAAAATTAATGCCCAGGAAGCCTCAAGCACCACCCTAGTGACATGAAAGATGCTCAGAAACTGGCTTTCTCTTGGGCTCATTTATAAAAGATCACAGTAGCAGCAGGGGATTAGCCTGGTAATCTGCCCTCTTCCAATGGTGGTTAAGAGTTGGAGAGATCTAAAAAAGTCAGAAGAGGAGGGCCTGCAATGAGCAGGAACACATACCATGTTGGGGAATGCCACAGACAAACCCCCACCACAGGGCAGAGCTGAAGGCAAAGCAGCCTGTCCAGGTAGGCCCGTCCCCAGTAGCAGAAGCTGAGAGGGGAGTGTGCAGGGTGACTAAAGGCGGTTCTCTTCCAGATTCTGCTCCCCCATCAGGAAACATCTTCCCTTACTAGCCCTCAATCCACCCCAGTAGAGAACAGCCCTACCCCTCACCCCCACCCCCACCCTAAGGAGGAACGGCAGGGGTCCACACCAGCCTATAGCATAAACTGGGTGAAATATCCTGCAACCAACTCCACCCCTACTTGGCTCATTGTGGTACGGCCTGCCAGAGGCCCTTGGTTGGAGGAAAGCCCAAGCACCTAATGACTTTCTGTTCCCATCCTGAGGAAGTGAAGATTGAGACCAAGCATACGTGACTGAAGGCAGTCACGTCCAGGGAAGGTTCAAGGATGCAACGCTTGGCCCTGCTGGAGCTTTCTGCAGGTCAGGAATCAGACAGCAGATGGTGTGGTGTTATGTCGCAGAAAGGGCAAGAGCAATCTAATCAGTTTTGCAAAACTAAATAATAAAATTGTACACTGTATTCTGCTTGTTAGTTTCTCACGCATGATGTTATGTTTCTGCTTAAATTGGATAGCTGATCTCTCCAAGGCACCTCAGTCCTGGAGAGATTGGGGTCTTCCACTTGCACTATTGTTGCTGTCTCATTCCTTTGTGGCTCCTCTTCATGAAACCCTGAATACTAACAGCCCCCCTTGCCCATCCCCACCCCCTGCTGGTTTGGTCCCACTTGTGTGGTCTTCAGCCAGACACTCCCTCTCACTGGGCCTCAGACTCATCTATAAAGATAGTGAGAATGATAAAGCCAACCTCTTAAATAGCTGCGGGCTAAAATGCAAAAGGTATACCAAGCAGTGTCTGGCACATAGACCTTCAATAAATAGTAGCTATTATTACTTTTTTCATGTTTCTTAAGTTTGGTTTCCTGATCTTTTTCTTTTCTTTTTTACAGGGACAGAGAGAGATTCAGAGAGAGTGATAGATAGGGACAGACAGACAGGAACGGAGAGAGGTGAGAAGCATCAATCATTAGTTGCCGTTGCAACACCTTAGTTGTTCATTGATTGCTTTCTCACATGTGCCTTGACCGCGGGTGCTCAAGCTGGTGAGCTCGGGGTCTCGAAGCTGGGTCTCCCGCATCCCAGTCCAACGCTCTATCCACTGTGCCACTGCCTGGTCAGGCTGGTTTCCTGATCTTTAATGATTTTGTCAGGGTCCCTTCTGCCACACTCATGATGGAGTTGTCTTTCCACCACCCCACAGTGATGCTTCTTGCTGTCTGGTTTATACTGCCATCCCTCAAATTTCTTTAAATGCCACCTTGATGCCCTTTGTCATGCTGTTTCTTCCACTTCCCCACCCAAACTGTAGCTTTCTATCATTTCTCAGGTGTATAGGATTTTCCTGGCTTTTGTATCTATTAACATGAATCCTTACAACTCTGGTTACTACCTCAATCCTCGTTTTACAAATAAAGAAATCAAGGCTCAGAAGGTTAAATGTCAAAAATCACAGAGGTATTAAGTGCTGGAGCCAAGATTCAAAACAGGTGTTTTTTTGTTTAAATTTTTTAACATTTATTAATTTTAGAGAGAGAAGGGAGAGAGACAGGAACATCAATCTGTTCCTGAATGTGCCCTCACGTGGGATCGAACCAGCCACCCGTGCTTCAGGACAATGCTCTAACCAACTAAACTATCCAGCCAGGGCAAAACAGGTGTTTTCTTTTACTAAAACATCTCAGCATTTATTTAGAGAGGAAGGGAGGGTGAGGGGGGACAGAGAGAGAGAGAGAAACATCAATTTGTTCCACCTATTCATGCATTCACTGGTTGACTTTTTAAATAATTATTTTATTTGTATTTTTTTGTGAGAGAGAGACAGACAGGAAGGGAGATGAGAAGCATCAACTCGTAGTTGCACAACTTTAGTTGTTTGTTGATTGCCTCTCATACAATACTTGACTAGGGGGCTCCAGCCAAGCCAGCAACCATGGGACCATGCTGATGACCCCACACTCAAGCCTGAGATCTCAGGATTTCAAACCTGGGACCTCAGCATCCCGGGTCGATACTCTGCCCACTGTGCCACCACCAGTCAGGCTGATTGGTTGATTATACGTGCCCTGACCAGGGATCGGAGCCACAACCTGGTGTATCAGGGCTATGCTCTAACCAACTGAGCTACCCAGCCAGGGCCACATCTCAGAACCACTTGTGTAAGTACACCCACTTCCAACCACCATCTTATCAAAGCCTGATACGATGCCTAGGTCAGTGCCCAGCATTCCCAAGAACACCTAGTCAGACTCTCTCCTTTTCAAATCCCTCAGCTCCCATATCAGGATCCAAATGCCTCCCTTATCCTCCTCCACGCTCCAAGCTCCTTAAGGGCAGAGTCAGGTCAGACTCACCTCTGATTTCTGCTCCCTGTCTCTACCAGGCTCCTTTACCACACACAGTAGGTGCTCAACTAATACATGCTGGGTCAGTTTGCCTTGAAAAGGCCAATATGAGCACTCCCCAGCCCTAGGGAAAAGCACCACCCATAGAGGGAGTGTCACCCAGATCCCAGTGTGCCCCTCAGCTCCGCCTTCTGCTTGGCTGTAGGGAGTCAAGAAATTGACAACCTTGGGAATCCATCAAGGTTATTATGATGTATCCTGCTGAGTAAAACAGGTACAGCAAAGCAACATGTGCACAAAGGACTAGTGATAATAAAGTAATATTAACTAGCTTTTCATTATGTGCCCAGCATTGTGCTAGAAAAAACAAAAATAATATGTGAAGAAAGCTCAGAGCAGGGAGGCAAAAAGACACTACATCAGGGTGTAGTAAACCACACACACAAGATTGTATCCTGAGGACAGTGGGATTGGGGGCACTGGTGAGGGGGAATAAAGTGTCAGAATTAGATCTGTTTGAAAAGACCCTCCCTCCTGGAATGCCAAATGTAAAACTCTCCCCTCTTCACTGTATCAGGCTTCTGAGAGATAAAGAACTAGAAAAGGATGAAACAGTAACATCTCCTTGGTTGGGTGAGTACTGCGGCTGATGGATTTGATGGAGGAAATCAAGGATGCCAGCCTGGGCCCCTGGAGTGAGAGGTACCAGAAGGAAGCTTCAGGAATAGACTGTATGAGAAGCAGTTAGTGCAGAAGGGGAAACCTAGTAATAAGCAAAATTTGAAGTTGGGAGCCCTAAGATCAGGGCTGAATGTTATCATTAAGTAGCTACCTAATTTTGTTTCTACATCTATGAAGCAGGAGAAACAAATCCTTTCCCAGCCTTTCCTCAGCCCTATCAAATGAAACAGAAAGATATAACGCCTTATGCAAATATTAAGTGTGTCCTTTTCTCAACAAGCAGCTGACCTCGGAATTGACTGCTGTGTTTCCTGTTTCACAGCCCAGAGCCTTGTCTTCCTGTCCAGTCTCCAGACAGCAAGACCCATCAGGTTAGAGCTGTTGGAGGAACCCACGATGGGCCTGCCGTCCTCCTCAGGCTGGAAATGAAATCTCACCTTATTGGGACAGGGACCTTCACCCTCCTCTTCCCGGGCAGGTTACTACAGCAACACTGGAGGGTCAGCAACTTCACGCTAGGACTACCCAGGCCACTGAGGAGTCTGTTATCAACCCAGAAGCTCTTTGCTCAGGGGCTGGTGCTGGAACACGTGGTGGTTCTCCTGCTTGTCTGCAAGTTAAAATCACCTGCTGGATAACACCCAGGCCCAGGCCTCACCCCTGACCAATTAAATCAGAATTTCTAGGTATGGGGCCCAGCGTGGTTTTCTTTTAAAGCTCCCCAAGTGGTTCTACTTCACCTGGGTTAAGAGCCTTTGTGTTAACGAAATGGATCCGGGCCCGAAGCATGCGGCGACGCCAGCCCCAGGGAGCCCTAGTATAAGGATTCCACCCTCACGACTTGAGCCCAAGCTTCTCCCACGCTGACCCAAGGGCTTTCCCAGCCCACAACCCGATCACCTCGGGGACCCACCGCAGACAGCCCCTGGGACTCCCAGAGCGAAATGCATTCCAGTCCCTCTCAGTCTCTCCTTTGCGTTTGATCGGTCCCAGTCCGGCCCGCTCCTGCCCCTGAGCCCCGCCGTGGTCAACCCCTCACCGCAATGGTGGCAGCCGAAGCCTAATCCTGGCTGCCCGGAACCAGGTGCAAGGAAGTGTTTCTGCGCGCCCAGAGCTGCTTCCCCAGCCCCTGCCTCCGCCCCCGCCCAGCGATTGGCTCTGCGCAGCCCCGGTCCGCTGCCTGGCAGGTCGACTTCCGCGCCCGAGGCTGCCGCCGCCATATTTGTCATGGGCGCTTGAAGAGAGAAGGTGGGTGTGCTAGCAAGAAGGGGGCAGGTTGCCTGGATTCCTGACTTGCTCGTCCCCTCCTCAAAACTTAATGTAAGCCTGACCTGTGGTGGCGCAGTGGATAAAGCGTCGACCTGGGAACACTGAGATCGCCAGTTCAAAACCCTGCACTGGTCTGGTCAAGGCACATATGGGAGTTGATGCTTCCAGCTCCTCCCCCCCCCTCTCTCCTCTCTAAAATAAATAAAATAAAAAGAAATTTAAAAAAAAAACAATGTAAAAAAAATGTCGTTTCAGTTTGAGGAAAGAGGGAAAAAATAAAATAGAGTCACTGTAGTTAAACTGCTAAATTACTGAAATCAGTGTAGGCTGAGGCATGAGGAAATGAATGGTTCTTCTTGCTTTAACTAGCCTGGGGACTTAAGCTTTTGAACTTTTCAGTTGTGCCTCAATGCCTGGAGATATGTGTGTAAATCTGTAGATAATCCCCTGAAGATTTTAGGAAAGAATGTTCATTGTGCAGATCACCTGACATCTAGAAGAATACCATCTTGGACCAATCCAGAGACTGAATGCAGGACTGATTCTTCTCAAAAATGTAATTTTCACTAAGAACTCTCAGCTTTTATTTCTTCTTTGGGACACTGGGTATTGCCTAGTTGTAGTTCCCATTTGCAAATCCAAAGACCCTCAAATAAATGTTTATAATTTATTTCCAGCCAAAGCCTCCTGATTCATTTACACTCAGCTAACAAGTTTAAAACAAGGTTTTTCTGTATACCCACTCTCCTCTCCCCTGTCCTTCATTAGTATTAATTCAGAGTATAACGAGAACTCAGGACCTTCCTTCAAGTCTTGTCTGACTGGATGCTCAGCTGAGACAGATAAGGAGATAGCAGTGGCATGACCTGGGACTCCCAGATGCTGGACTATGAGCCCCTTAAGAGCAGACAGACCCAGCTTGAGCTGTGGGCACAAGTGCCAGGCCTTAAGAGAGTTACCATGGCCTGACCAGGCGGTGGCGCAGTGAATAGAGAGTCGGACTGGGTGCGGAAGACCCAGGTTCGAGACCCCGAGCTCACCAGCTTGAGCACAGGCCCATCTGGCTTGAGCAAAAGCTCGCCAGCTTGGACCCAAGGTCGCTGGCTCCAGCAAGGGGTTACTCAGTCTGCTGAAGGCCCGCGGTCAAGGCACATGTGAGAAAGGAATCAATGAACAACTATGGTGTCACAATGGCAATGAAAAACTAATGATTGATGCTTCTAATTTCTCTCTGTTCCTGTCTGTCTGTCCCTACCTATCCCTCTCTCTGATTCTCTCTCTCTCTCTCTCTGTCCCTGTAAAAAATAAATAAATAAAAATAAAAATAAAGAACTCTATGTGCATTCTCTTGTTGAGTCCTCACATAATTTTTCAGGGATAGGTGCTATTATCCCCATTATACAGATGAAGAAACTGAGGTTCAAAGAGATTCAATTACATTCACACAACAAGCAAGAGGTTCAGACAAGCTCTCTTGATTCCCATAATAGGAGTCTTTCCTATTCTTACTCCTGCAGGCATTCAAAGTTTTGTTTTCCTCAGTCTAGTCTGGTGAGGATGTCCCATGTCTTCTCCCAACAGTCCTGTAAGCCTGGTTAGGTTTTCAGGCAAACAACACACACACAACCTGCTGTTTCTCTACCCTGGGAGACAGGGCAATGAGCATGTCCTTTAGCTTCTAGGGCAGGGGTCCCCAAACTTTTTACACAGGGGGCCAGTTCACTCAATGGTCCTCAGACCATTGGAGGACCAGACTATAAAAAAACTATGAACAAATCCCTATGCACACTGCACATATCTTACTTTAAAGTAAAAAAACGAAACAGGAACAAATACAATATTTAAAATAAAGAACAAGTAAATTTAGATCAACAAACTGACCAGTATTTCAATGGGAACTATGGGTGCGGACGCATCCTGTGCTCCTCTCACTGACCACCAATGAAAGAGGTGTCCCTTCTGGAAATGCGGCGGGGGGCCAGATAAATGGCCTCAGGGGGCCGCATGCGGCCTGCGGGCCGTAGTTTGGGGACCCCTGTTCTAGGGGACTTGGGACTTAGTCCCCTAGCTCCACTACTTCTCTGTTATGGGACCCTCCTTTTCTGAGCCTATATATTATACATTATGAGGATTTTGTGGGCATTAAATGAGAAACAGGGACATAAGAGTCTTGCAAACTTTTGGTCTTTATGCCTTTGTTGATTATTGTCAACAGAAATATCATTTCTTTCTCCTTCCTGACAACCTGGTAAAGGGTCTATCAACAAAACATGGTCCAACACGAGAGCCCTAGTGTCTGGGGATAGAGTATGTTCAGCCAGTTCTTGGGGAGACCCCAGGGGTCCCATGAACCTTGCCCTCAACATTCATCTCCCACCAGTCGTCTCATTTCCCTCCTCCCCAATTTGCCCTTCTAGTCCCTCATTTTACTTCCTGTTTCTCCTAAATCATACACACACATCTCTCTCTCCTAGACTTCAAGCAATTGCAGCAACACCTGCTCTAGAAAGCCCTCCTGACTAGGCCTGACCTGTGGTGGCGCAGTGGATAAAGCGTCGACCTGGGAACACTGAGGTCACCAGTTCAAAACCCTGCACTGGTCTGGTCAAGGCACATATGGGAGTTGATGCTTCCAGCTCCTCCCCTCTTTCTCTCTCTCTCTCTCACTCTCTCTCTCACTCTGTGTCTCCTCTGTAAAGTGAATAAAATAAAAATAAAATAAATTTAAAAAAAAAAAAAAAAGAAAGAAAGCCCTCCTGACTAGAAGGAAGGTGGCCATTTCTCCCCAGCCCTATCCCACCCTCATCTGTGCATTACTTGCTGTGAGAATAGAGGGAATAATCCCAATGTTCAGCCCAGAGCGTGGCGCGGTACGGCCCCCTCAAATTGACTAATGGAGTGGCCCTGCCTTTCTATCTTTGGCCAGCATGTGCCTTTATTTCAAAGCAAACCCTGAGTTTTACTTAGCCCTCCCTGGGTGTCCAGTTGGGGAATGGGAATGGGGAGGGCTGCCAAAGGGCCAGAACTAAATGTGAGACAACACGAAAGACTTTGGTCCCTATGGTACATTGAATGCCCCATGGTCACACTCTGAGGCTCCTCAGCCCTCTGGTTTTACAGGCAATGTAACCAGTTATCCTTCTGTGTTGTCACCAGGGCTGGAAATCTCTGATTTCCCTTCCTGGTGCCAAGCACAGAGCTAACTGGGAGAGGACATGGGTGTGACTGAAGGTTGTATCTCCTGCCTGACTTCTTGAGTGGTATCAGAGTCCCTGGATCCTGGTACAGATAGATACACAAGCACTCTCACTCTCCTTGAAATTCTCTTCTTCCTTGGCTTCCGACCTGTCTGATCTAGATTCCAACATGTTCTCCTACCTAACCACTTCTCTTCAGTCCCGTTCACTTTTTCCCAGGGCTTTCTAAAGGCAGAGGGAGGGTCCTCAAGTTTCCATTTTTAATACTCTTTTCATTTGTTCCCTCCCACTTGTGAGGCCATTGGTTATATGGAGTAAAATGGACTTCAAAAACAAGATTGCTGCCCTGAAAAGCCATAAGTGGAACCCAATAAATTGGCAGCTGTGATGACACAGTGTGATGGAGGCCAGAGTAGCAGCTGTTCTGCTAACTTCACCTACTCCTTTTCCCTTCATGACCATCCCACCTCTGACATCTAGCCCAAATATAAAACTGCCTGCTGAGCCCTGGCCAGCTAACTCTGTTGGTTAGAGCATCGTCCCGTTATGCCAAGGTTGCAGGTTCAATACCTGCAGGGCACATATAAGAATCAACCAATGAATCCATAAATAAGTGGAAAAGCAAATAGATATTTCTCTCTCCTTTCCTCTCATTCCAAAAATCAATAAATAAAAAATTGTTTTAATTTGCCTGCTGGACAACTCCCCAGATGTCCCAACTGAACCCACCATTCCCTCACCCTCCAATCGCCCACTAGGGTTTTTATATTTTTAATCTCCAAGATTGCCCTGATTACCTACCCAGGAAACCAACCCCAAAAGTTGTTTATCCACCTCTGTCCTACCCTCTCCAGTCACGCAGTTATTTAGGATTAAGTTCAGATGAACCTGCTCCTATCTTTGTGTCTGTTCATTCCCGTGTCTATTTTGGTTGTCAGTTTTCCCAGGGTAGTATAAGAAACTCCTCCAAGACTGACTTCCAGCCTCTCTTGACAATATATCCCTACTTTGTGGACAAGAGAGCTTCTGATCATGAGGTTAACCAATCAACAACTATTCAGGTTGCTGTATTTTAAAAGTTTTCTTAATAAAATCCTGGGGTGAGGAAATAGGGTATATTGTTGATACAAGCAACAGAGGGACTCCACTCCATAGTATAGTAACCCAAACATTTAATTTTCTAAAGATATAGGTGATGGTGCTCTATAATTGTTTTTGGTTTTTTTTTTTTTTTTTGTAATTGTTTTGTAAATGCCCATTTAGCTAGAGCAGGGGTCCCCAAACTACGGCCAGGCCGCATGCAGCCACCCTGAGGTCATTTATCCAGCCCAGCCGCACTTCCGGAAGGGGCACCTCTTTCATTGGTGGTCAGTGAGAGGAGCACAGGATGCATCCGCACCCATAGTTCCCATTGAAATACTGGTCAGTTGATTTAAATTTACTTGTTCTTTATTTTAAATATTGTATTTGTTCCCGTTTTGTTTTTTTACTTTAAAATATGTGCAGTGTGCATAGGGATTTGTTCATAGTTTTTTAAAAAACTTATTTATTTATGCCTGACCTGTGGTAGCGCAGTGGATAAAGTGTCGACCTGGGAACACTGAGGTTGCCAGTTCAAAAACCCTGCACTGGTCTGGTCAAGGCACATATGGGAGTTGATGTTTCCAGCTCCTCCCTCCTTTCTCTCTCTCTCACTCTGTGTCTCCTTTCTAAAATGAATAAAATAAAAAGAAGTTTAAAAAAAAACTTATTTATTTATTCATTCATTTTAGAGAGAGAGAGAGAAAGGGGGGAAGAGAAGGAAGCATCAACTCCCATATGTGCCTTGACAAGTGCAGTGTTTTGAACCAGCGACCTCAGCATTCCAGGTCAACGCTTTTATCCACTGCGCCACCACAGGTCAAGGCCTTGTTCATAGTTTTTTTTATAGTCCGACCCTCCAACAGTCTGAGGAACAGTGAACTGGCCCCCTGTGTATAGAGTTTGGGGACCCCTGCGCTAGAGTAATCCTCATTTTTAGACCCCTTGGAGTATAACTACCCTCAAGGATGCACATAATCTTGGTAACTATCCTGTACCTAGTTTCCTGCCACCTGCATATAATCTTTGTTCCTTCCTTAATTCCAAACGTATGCAAGTGTAACACAGGAGGTACAGACCCAGAATATTGATCTGATGTTGTTGCGAGATTCCAAAGAAACCACAGAGGACCAGATGGAACAGACATAGCTTTTATTATTTACATACAGGGGCAGCACTAATGGTGACTGATTGGTGAAAGCTCTGTGCCCTGCAGGGTGGTTCAAATAGCTAAATCATGGGCAGTTACTCAAGCGAAACTTTATGTCTACATGCAAGCAGGCATGTAGCACTGGGGTAGGGTACGCACCATTCTGTGTTGTCCCTCCTTGATGCATATCTTGTGATTCAGTTCCATTGTTCTTAGTAAAACCTTAGTTACAGTTCTACTACCTTCTATCTCATGGCCTTCAGGGGAAAGGCCATGTCCATCACTGACCCTACACTTCAGGAGAATGCAAAACTGTCTTTTCCTGGAGCATTTGAGATCTTGTTTCCTGGCATATCTTCCATTTGGCACAAATACTTCTTTAAAAGTTGATTTTAAACAGAAAGGAAGGGAGATAGAGAAACATCAATTTGTTGTTCCACTTATTTATGCATTGACTGGTTGATTCTTGTATGTGCCCTGACCAGAGATCAAACCCACAATCTTGGCATATTGGGGCAATGCTCTAACCAACTGAGCTACCCAGCTAGTCTCAAACTCTTACAAAAAAAATTTTAAAGCCCATTTTATGTCTTCTATACTTAAATTTACATGAAGCAAACATGACTGGCTATGTGGGGGAAAAAAAGATTCCACTCAAACTAGATTAAGCAAGAAAGCTAATTATTGTGATTTGGGAGAAAAGGGAGATTAGATGAAGGTGGTCAAAGGTACAAAAGGTACAAACTTCCAGTTATAAGGTAAATAGGTACTAGGATGTACTGGACAACATGATGACTATAGTTAACACTGCTTAGAGTTCTTGTCACAAGAAAAGAGTTTTTTACCTTATTTTGTATCTATGAGATGATGAACATTAACCAAACTTACTGTGATAATCATTTTATAATATATATAAGTCAAGTCATCATGCTGTATCCCTTAAGCTTATACAGCAGTATATGTCAATATCTTTTTTAAAAAACCAGAGGGAGCCTGACCAGGCGGTGGTGCAGTGGATAGAGCGTTGGACTGGGACGTGGAAGACCGAGGTTCGAGACCCCGAGCTCGCCAGCTTGAGCGCAGGCCCATCTGGCTTGAGCAAAAGCTCGCCAGCTTGGACCCAAGGTCGCTGGCTCCAGCAAGGGGTTGCTCGGTCTGAAGGCCCGCAGTCAAGGCACGTGTGAGAAAGCAATCAATGAACAACTATGGTGTCGCAAGGGCAACAAGAAACTAATGATTGATGCTTCTCACCTCTCTCCGTTCCTGTCTGCCTGTCCCTATCTATCCCTCTCTCTGACTCTCTCTCTGTCCCTGTAAAAAAAAAAAAAAAGAAAGAAAAAACCAGAGGGAGAAAAAAGAAACCTATTGGCTTAAGCAACTTTAAAGTCCAGGATTCAGCCTGACCAGGCGGTGGCGCAATGGATAGAGCATCGGACTGGGATGTGAAAGACCCAGGTTCGAGACCCCAAGGTTGCCAGCTTATTGAATTCTTTCAAATTTCTGTCCACGGGGAAAAGAGCACGTCTCATCACTCAACAGCAGAACAAAGTTCTGGAGTTGGATTCCACTGGCACAAATTGTGTCTAAACCAATTGCTATGGCCAGAGGGATGACAGTGCTGATTGATATAGCACTATATCATCAGTAATACTATATAAGGATGGAATAGAGCCAACTCCCCCGGAAACATTTAAAGTGGGATCCAAATAATCTGGGGGCTGTTACTGGAATCAAGGTAAATGAATACTGAGACACTCACTACTTGTTCCTTAGTATTCTCATTTTGCTTGAAAACTCCCTCCCCAGACCAGGTCTTCAGCAAGGATGCAGGAGCCAGTATTAAAATGTAGGCTTCTCTACCTTGGCCAGATAACTCAATATGCAAAGGCTGCCAGTTTGATCCCTGGTCAAGGCACATACAAAAACAGATTGAGGTCCTGGCCTGTTGGTTCAGTGGAGAGAGCATTGGCCCAGCGTATGAATCTTCTCTGGTCAGGTCACACAGAGAAGCAACCATCTGCTTCTCTCTCCCTCCTGCAGCCAGTGGCTCAATAGGTTTGAGCGTTGGCCCCAGGCGCTGAGGATGGCTGGGTTGGTGCAAGTGCCATCAGGCACTAAAAATAGCTTGAGCCACCACCTGACCTGTGGTGGCACAGTGGATACAGCTTCGACCTGGAATGCTGAGGTTGCCTGTTTGAAACCCTGGGCTTGCTTGGTCAAGGCACATATGGGAGTTGATGCTTTCTGCTCCTCCTCTCTTCTCTCTCTAAAAATGAATAAAATAAAATAAGCTCAGCTCGATTGATTCAAGCATGGGCCCCCAGACGGGTTTCCAAGTGGATCCTGGTTGGGGCGCATTTGGGAGTCTATCTCCCTTACTCTCCCTTAGAAAAAGAAGTTTGTTTTTCTCTCTCCCCCTTCCTCTCTAAAATCAGTAATAATAATAATAAAGAAATGTAAGCTTCTCACCCTTCCAGGCTCCAACCTGAGCATAGTTTCACAATCTCCCTACCTCCCACCGTATTGTGACCAGATCCCCATGGGGGAGTGGAAGCAGGTGGAGAAACTGGCTAGTCCCACAAAATTCATCACTGAAGTCCATTCTGGGGTGGGGTCAAGTACAAGCAGTCTTGGATATTCCTCAGGTGCTAGGATTTGGAGGGAGGGCAGTTATAAATAGTAGAGGAATATATTAATTTTCTATAAGTACTGTAACAAATTACCACAAACTTAGGGGCTTAAAACAGTACAAATTTACTATCTTACAGCCCTAGAGATTGGAAGTCTGGAATGGGTTTCATTGACTAAAATCAAGGTGCATTCTTTTCTGGAGACTCTAGGGAAGAATCAGTGTGTGTGTGTATGTCAGAGAGAGAAACAGGAGAGAGGGACAGATAGGGACAGACAGACAGGGAGGGAGATGAGAAGCATCAATTCTTTGTTGTGGTACCTTAACTGTTCATTGATTGCTTTCTCATATACGCCTTAACTGGGGGGCCAAAGCAGTCCAAGTGACCCATGCTCAAGCCAGCAACCTTGGGTTCAAGCTGGTGAGCTGGGCTCAAACCAGATTAGCCCGCCCGCACTCAAGCCGGCGACCTCAGGGTTTCAAACCTGGGTCCTCTGTGTCACAGTTTGATGCTCTATCCACTGCGCCGCCTGGTCAGGTATGGAAAGAATCCTTTTCTTTCCTGTCTTTTCTTTTTCTTTCCTTCCTTCCTTTCCCTTCCTCCCTTTCTTCTCTCCTTCCTTTCTCTTCTTCCCTTTCTTTCCTTCCTTTCTTCTCTCCTTCCTTTCTCTTCTTTTGCATTTTTAATCTTCTAGAGGTTGCCTGCCTCCTTTGGCTCATGGTCCCCTTCATCTACAAAGCCAGCAATGGCTGGTTGACTCTCGTATCACATCATTCCTAGTCTTCTGCCTCCCTCATCCAGTTTAAGGACCCTTGTGATTACATTAAATCCACCCAGATAATCAAGGATGATCTCAATTTTTTAAAAGACTTTATTTATTGATTTTAGAGAGAGGAGAGAAAGAAGGGGGAAGCGAGAGGTATCAACTTGTAGTATTTGCTTCTCTTATATGCCTTGATAGGGCAAGCCTGGGGCTTCAAACCAGTGACCTCAGTGTTCCAGGTCAATGCTTTATCCACTGCACCACCACAAGTCAAGCTGATCTTGTTTTAAGGTCAGCTAATTTATAACCTTAATACAATTGCAATCTATTTTTTCTTAGATTTATTGATTTTTAGAGAGGAGAGGAAGAATGAGAGAGTTGGGGAGAAATGGAAAGCATCAACTCTTAGTAGTTGCTTCCTGTATGTGCGTTGACTGGGAAAGCCTGGGGTTTCAAACCAGCAACCTCAGCGTTCCAGGTTGATGCTTTATCTACTATGCTACCACAAGTCAGGCACAATTACAATCTTAATCCTCCCTTGCCATGTAATATATCCATAGATTCCCAGGGATTAGGCCATGGATATCGTGGGGAAAGAACAGCGAGGGTGAGTGTAGGAGACCTTCCCAGAGGATAGATAGACTTTGAGGGATGCTAAGAACCTAGGAGAGCTTGACCAGGTGGTGGCGCAGTGGATAGAGCGTCGGACTGGAATGCAAAAGACCCAGGTTTGAGACACCGAGCTCGCCAGCTTGAGTGCAGGCCCATCTGGCTTAAGCAAAATCTCGCCAGCTTGGACCCAAGGTCACTGGCTCAAGCAAGGGGTTGCTCATTCTGCTGAAGGCCCGCGGTCAAGGCACATATGAGAAAGCAATCAATGAACAACTAAGGTGTGAAAACAAAAAACTGATGATTGATGCTTCTTATCACTCTCCGTTCCTGTCTGTCTGTCCCTATCTATCCCTCTCTCTGACTCTCTCTCTGTCCCTGTAAAAAAACCTGTAAAAAAAAAAAAAAAAAAAAAAAAAAAAGAACCTAGGAGAATCTAGGGAGTTGCCAGTAATGCTACTTGAGTCAACAAAAAGGGGAATGATAGCATAATGGCCTGAGAGCCCAGCAGCTGGAAGTCGCCCCAGTTTTAATCATCTAGCAACTACCACGCACACCACTGGGGAAGAAAAAGGTGGAGGGTAGTGACCTGGGACTACTGGAGCTCAAACATAGTCCACCCAGTTGAGATGAAGCAATCTTTCTGGCTTTCCCCAACTAGCTCTGGGCTTTAGAATCAGGGTTCAAATCCCACTGTGTTACTTACAGACTATGGGCTAAATTCTCTGAGTCTCTGGTTCCTTACCTATTTTTTTTTTCTTTAAAGGAAGTATCAACTCCCATATGCGCCTTGACCAGACAAGTCCTGGGTCTTGAACCAGAGACCTCAGTGTTCCCAGGTCAACGCTTTATCCACTGCGCCACCACTGGTCAGGCCCCTATTTTTTAAATAAATTTTATTGAGCCTGACCTGTGGTGGCACAGTGAATGAAGTGTCCACCTGGAATGCTGAGGTCACAGGCTGGAAACACTGGGCACACGGTCAAGGCACATATGAGAAGCAACTATGAGTTGATGCTTCCCGCTTCTTTCACTGTGCCCCCACCATTGCCTTTCTCTCTCTCTGAAATCAATAAAATATTTAAAACATTATTGATTGATTTTAGAGAGAAAGAAACAGGGAGGGAGGGGAAGATGGAGAGAGGGAGCAACAAAGAGAGAGACTACATTTTCTTTCTGAGATAATTCTTTTAATTACAATTCATAGAGAAGAAATGTTTATAATTGTTTTTTGAGAGGAGGGGAGGCAGAAAGTCTCCCACATGTGCCCCGACCAAAATCCACCCAGTAAGCCCACTAGGGGACGATGCTCTGCCCATCTGGGGCCCTTGCTCCATTGCTCAGGAAGGTAGCCTTTTTTTTTTAGCACCTAAGGCAGAGGCCATGGAGCCATCCTCAGTGCCCAAGGCCAACTATGCTTGAACCAATGGAGGCAAGGCTCTGGGAGAAGAGAGTGAGTGAGAGAGAGAGAGAAGGGGAAGGGGTAGAGAAGAAGATGGTCATTTCTGTGTGCCCTGACCGAAAAAGCAAACCCAGGACATCCACACACTGGGCTGATGAGCCAACTGGCCAGGGCATGAGACATACCTTTGTTGCTTGACTTATTTATGTATTCATCATTTGATTCTTCTATGTGCTGGGATGGAACCCGCAGAACCCACAGAGCCGGCAACCTTGGCGTGTCTGAACCAACTTAGCTATCCAGACAGGGTCTGGTTCCTTATCTATTAAATGGGAATGATGTCACCATGTTCTGCACAGTTATTAAGAACTAGAGTTCTTACGTAATATTCTAGAGCAGGAGCACTGTAAGCTAGTCTGAAAGAAGCCACAACATGGATTGAATTGGCTAATGTCTTGAGTTTTGCCCTTACAGTACTGACTGTGTGAGTCTGAGCAAGTTGTGAGGGCATCACTGAGCAAAGGCTTACCTGGTTACTGCGAGTACAAACAGCAGGCTCATCCAGTGTAAACCCAGTCTGGCTGGCTCCTAGCCAGCTCAAGGTGTTTCCCTTTGCCTGGAAACGGGGAGGTGTGGCTAAGGCAGGGCATGGAGAGGAGCAGCTCAACTAAAAAGTAGTGGAGAGGAGCCCTGCTCTGGACCACTCTGGCTCCCCAAGTGCTGAGGACCAACTTCCTCCCGCTGAAGCAGATAAGTGAGTGGAAGAGCATTTCAGGGCAGAGGGTTTGAAACAGGGCTGGGTCCTAATTGTGTGCTGGGAGACTAGAGTTCCGGCCCAACCCTGGGACAAGAGGTGAGGTGGGAGCTGAACACCTTAGGAAGGGTTCCCAAAAGACAGGAGGCAAGTCGGTCTTGGGCTATGAACCAGAGCCCCGGGTTAGCAGGCCCCAGGGATGGGTGGTGTCTTTAAGAACAAAGAGTACCCACACACACACCTACTACAGGTCTGGAGTAAGACGAGTCCCCAGCAAAAAAGC
This sequence comes from Rhynchonycteris naso, assembly GCA_037038555.1. Lineage (NCBI taxonomy): Eukaryota > Metazoa > Chordata > Mammalia > Chiroptera > Emballonuridae > Rhynchonycteris > Rhynchonycteris naso. The sequence continues at coordinate 239,746,094 of CM072999.1, read as the reverse complement.
CTGCCGCCTGAGCTTCCGACCATGTACGCATACAGCTGCGTGGAGCCCGGGGAAGGCTTCTGGCCTCCACTGCAGCCCCTCACCTACACCTACCTGCCCGGCCCCCTGCTGCTGCCCCCCATCCAGGCCCACAACTGCTGCAGCCAGCCCCCAGCCCTAAGGGCCGGCTACTGGGCCGCCCCGAGGGAATACCACTGTTTCCACGGCTCCGGCGCGTCCCCCGGGGCCGCGCCGTCCTGGTGGGCCTTCCCGCTGGCCTATGCCGCGGCCCTGCGCCTACCGTTCCCAGCGCCCGGCTACCCGGGGCTTTCGCTGCAGGAGCCCGCGGCGGCACGCACCGAGGAGGCGGAGAGCTGGGCGCCGTGGCCGGAGGGCGGAAGCCTGCAGGCGCAGCTACGCTGGGGCCTCGTGGAGCCCGCGTCGGGGCCGCGCCTAGAGCTGCCGGACTTTGTGCGCCGGGAGCTGCGGCGCGTGTACGGCACGTACCCGCGCACCGACGTGCGCGTCACTTTCCGTGGCGGCGAGTTCCTGCTGCAGGCAGCGCCGCGCGTCGGCGAGCCGGAGTACAGCGTGCGCAGGCGGCTGCTGCGCCCACCGGCCAGCAGCGGAAGCGGCGACAACAGCCCCGCTGGAGAAGCGGCAGAGCGCAGCCGCGGGAAGAAGAGGAAGGGTCTGGGCTGAGGGCCCCGCACGGCCTTCCCGGGGGAGCACGCGCGCGGCTCTCTCTCAGGCGAGGAAGTAGACCTCAGCTTTGCATGGGGACTGGGGGCACCATTCCTGTCTTTGTGGTTTTTTACCAAGACTCCGTCGTCAACCTCCTGCACGTCTTTGATTCCTCTCACGTTATTGCTGGGTACTGGGGGAAGAGCGAAAAGGTGTTCGGCAGATAAAATATAATATGCTCACTTTGTTAAAGATGGCGCTGTCCACATGGAAGCCCATCACCCAGTTGATATTATTTGCCCTTATGCTTGGGATGAATGTGGGGGAAAGGCTGTAATGTAAGCAGGCCGGGTTGTTATAGCCTAAGGCTTAGTTTAAGAGTAAGCTCTTCTCCACACCCTTGACTGATTGGATAATGTAGGGTGGTGCACTCTCCAGAGGAATCCCATTATGCCTCAGATGGGTGGCTTTGTATCAGAGACTTTCTTGTATGTATAATTGGATTAAAGGTTTGGATTTTCTAGGCTATAAACTGGGGCAGTCTGGGAGCTTGATATCTCTCTCTCTCTCTCTTGGTTCCTGAGTTCCTGAGGTTGGTATTAGAGGGGGGAGCAGAGTAAGGCCACGTGAAGGCCAGGAGAAGCAGCTGAGATGGCAGAGTGCTGAGGAAGAAGCCAGTTTGTTAAGAGTTTGTGCAGGAGGAGATGGGAAACAGAGGTGAATAAGTCTGGTGAGCTGGAAAGTTTTGATGCTAGGAAACTCGGATAAGTCAGTAGCTTTGTGAGCACTGAATGTGTGGGTTTTGGAGCCCAGTGTGTGTTTTTGCTTGCCCGCCGGGTGCAAGCTAGAATTAAAGCTGATGGCTCACCAGTTCTTGGCTCCTGTGTTTCATTACCGACTGTTCGAATCTAATGTGAACCTGCGTGGATCAGGCTGCTGTGATGGTGGCCGCGACTACTGGCTTTACAAAAGGGATCTAGGATGGGTGCCCTGTTACTATTTTCCCCCACTTTGGCTTGGGAAGCCTGAGTGTGGGGTGGACGAATGGCCTGGACCCTTTATTTCTTCTCCCCCTACTGTAAGAGAGAAACAAGAACTGGGGAAAATTCCATATGACCTTTAGGGCTTGTGTGACAGGAACTAGATAAACTGCACCCTGCTGTAAACAGATAAGGACGTTGCTCAAACCCACCTTACGGGAAACCGCTTGCTCAAGGCAAATACCTAAATCCCCTGCCCCCGCCCTTCCCTAAAAGAATAAAGTATAAAAATGCTGAGAGAACTCTGTTTAGGGCGCCTGGCAGCATACTTGCCTAGCGCCCGCTCACGAGTGTACTAAACTCTTTTTCTTTTGTTTGTAATAAACTCTTCCTTTTACTTGTACTCCTGGTTCTAGAGTCTTAGTGGTGCGTCTTCGGTTAACATTTGGAGGTTCCACCGAGATTCAATCTCTTCGGAGATCATCGGACGGTCGCCCACCTTTGGTAAGTGAAACTGGCGGTGGCTGTCAGGCAAGGACGTGAGTCCCTCCTGACTGCGACCGACAGACGTGTCAGGGGGTCGCAGGCCACAACTCCGGGGGACGCCTTGTAGTGTGCGGCCGACCAAGGACGCTTGGAAGTCCATCTGCTGTCTCAGACAGAATCTGTAATTTTGTTGCCAGTTTCTAACGGAGCTCACAGGTCCGGACCAATAGACTTATTTTTATTTTTATTTTGCCTTTCACGGCGCAGCCGGCTTTGTCTGTCTGTCTCTGTTACTGTCTTCTTTATTGCTTTCTTTTTGTCTCTCCATTTCTTTGCAACTAACATGGGGCAAGGGACATCAACCCCACTGCCCCTAACTTTGTCTCATTGGTCTGAGGTTAATACCAGAGCCCATAACTTGTCTCTCCTAGTTAAGAAGCGCAAGTGGCAGACTTTCTGTACCTCCGAATGGCCCACCCTCGGAGTAGGTTGGCCAACCACCGGAACTTTTCATAAGGACACCATACAAACGGTCAAAGCAATTGTCTTCAATCCAGGACCTCATGGTCATCCGGATCAACAGCCTTATATTTGGGTTTGGGAAGACCTGGTGAATGACCCTCCTCCTTGGGTCCAACCTTTCCTTCCTCCCCCTACGCCCTCCCTTCCAATAACTCTCTCCACCACCCCGGGCCCCTCTAGACCTGCTCCAACTCATCCGAACTGCTGCTCTATGCTCCCGCTCAAACCCCCAGTACCAGCGGCACCTGCTCCATCTTTATATCCTCCTCCCCCCCCCCCCCCCCGTTCTCCCTGAATCTCAAACTGACCTTATTGTTTTTGATTCAGAGCTCCCGCCTCCCTATCCTAGGGGTGTCCCCACCGGCGCTGCTAGTCCCCAGTCTGGGGCCCCGCATCAGGGCGATCAAAGACCATCAGTAGAAGGTCCGGCCTAGGGTACCCGGAGCTGGAGAGCACAGACTCCAGATGACGTGGCCATCACCTTGCCCCTCCGATCTTTCGGACCCCCTGTCCCTGATGGACAAGGGGGGAACATGCCGGCACTTCAGTATTGGCCCTTTTCTTCCTCAGACCTATACGATTGGAAAAACAATAATCCGCCTTTTTCAGAGGACCCTGTCAAGCTTACTGATCTTCTCGAATCTCTTATGTTTTCCCATCAGCCCACTTAGGATGACTGCCAACAACTTTTAGGTATCCTCTTCACCTCAGAAGAAAGGGACCGAATTCTCCTTGAGGCCAGAAAATTAGTTCCTGGACCTGATGGTCGCCCTACGCAACTCCCCAACCTTATAGATGAGGCTTTTCCCCTGAGGCGGCCTAACTGGGACCCTAATAGGCCTGAATGAAGGTAGGCAGCGACTCTTACTCTATCGCCAGACTCTGATGATGGGTCTCCGAGCGGCGGCGAGACGCCCCACTAATTTGGCTAAGGTAAGAGAAGTAACTCAAGGACCAGAGGAATCCCCATCCAGATTCTTAGAGAGACTAATAGAAACCTATAGGAGGTATACCCCTTTCGACCCTGAGTCTGAAGAACAGAAAGGGGCACTGGCTATGGCTTTTATAGGACAGTCAGCTACTGACATTCGGAGGAAGCTCCAGAGGATGGACGGGTTACAAGATATGGCTCTGAGGGACTTAGTTAAGGAAGCTGACAAAGTTTATTACAAAAGGGAGACAGCAGAAGAGAAGGAACAAAGATTAGAGAAAGAGCGTGAAGAATTAGAGAATAAGAGAGATAAACGAAGGAATAAAGAGTTAACTAAAATTTTGGCTACCGTAGTGGGAAAACAGGACAGAAAAGGAAAGAGTAGTACCTCGGGCCCACGCCAAAGGCCAAGACTGGGGCCTAACCAATGTGCCTACTGTAAAGAAGAAGGGCACTGGGTAAAAGACTGCCCCAAGAAAAAGAAGAAAGCTGAAGAGGTTCTTGCCCTAGGAGATTAGGGGCATTGGGTTCGGACCCCCTCCCCGAACTCAGGATAACGTTCAACGTGGAGGGGACACCAAACGACTTTGAGGTAGATACAGGAGCAGTTTACTCCGCCTTGCAGAGCCCGCTGGGACCCCTTTCAAATAAAAAATCCTTAGTCCAGGGGGCAAATGGATGCCAGCATAGGTCATGGATAACTAAAAGGACAATGGACCTGGGGAAAGGAAAAGTACAGCACTCCTTTCTGGTCATACCAGAATGCCCCGCCCCACTGCTGGGAAGAGATCTGCTTACCAAGTTAGGGGCAAGTATTGACTTCAAACCTCAGGGACCAGAAGTAAGATTCAGTAACCCTCTTGTCAGTCAGCCTGTTGTGACCATGCTGACCTTGTCTGCTGAAGATGAATATAAACTATATGAAGCCCCTACCCCCGGACCCCATTCAACAACAGACAGATGACTCCAGAGCTTCCCAGAAGCCTGGGCAGAAATGGCAGGGCCAGGGTTAGCAGTACAAAGGCCTCTGGTAGTATATTTAAAGCCCTCCGCCACCCCCTTAAGGGTCAGACAATACTACATGAGTAAGGAGGCCCGGGAAGGCATTAGGCCTCATATCCAGAGGCTGCTAGGACAAGGGATCCTAAGGCATTGCCCATCAGAATGGAACACCCCCCTGCTGCCAGTGAAGAAACCAGGGACGGGGGATTATAGACCAGTCCAGGACTTAAGAGAGGTTAACAGTAGGATAATAGACATACATCCAACGGTCCCGAATCCTTACACCCTCCTTAGTACCCTCAGTCCTGACAGGAAATGGTATACAGTGCTGGACCTGAAGGATGCCTTCTTCTGCTTGCGCTTGCATGAGGACAGCCAATCCCTGTTTGCTTTCGAATGGACTGACCCTGAGAATGGACTCAGCGGACAGCTAACATGGACACGGCTACCCCAGGGCTTCAAGAACTCTCCCACCATCTTTGACGAAGCGCTGCATCAGGATTTGAGTGCCTACCGGGCCTCTACCCCTGAGGTAACTCTGTTACAGTACGTTGATGATCTGTTACTTGCAGCCGCCACCATAGAGCAATGCAAACAGGGAACTGAGAAGCTGCTAGTTGAACTGGCCAAACTGGGATACCGAGCATCTGCCAAGAAGGCCCAGATCTGTCAACCCGAGGTCACCTTCCTGGGCTACTCTCTCCGAGACGGTAAGAGATGGCTAACTGAGGCCAGGAAAAAGACTGTTACTCAAATCCCGCCCCCAAAGAACCGGAAAGGCCTCAGGGAATTCTTGGGCACAGCAGGTTTCTGCAGACTGTGGATACCCGGCTTTGCCGCACTAGCTGCCCCTCTGTACCCCCTGTTAAAGGATGGAACTGAGTATACATGGGGAAATGAACAGCAAAAGGCCTTTGACCAAATCAAAAGAGCGCTGTTATCAGCCCCGGCCTTGGCACTCCCCAACATAGAGAAGCCATTCACTCTCTATGTAGATGAAAAAGAAGGGATAGCTAAAGGAGTATTGACTCAGTCTCTGGGACCCTGGAAGCGACCAGTAGCCTACCTCTCTAAAAGGTTAGACGCAGTAGCAAAAGGGTGGCCAGGGTGTCTACGGGTGATCGCCGCTGTAGCCCTACTGGTAAAAGATGCTGACAAACTGACTCTGGGCCAGAAATTGACTATTGTCGCCCCCCATGCTCTGGAGAGCATAATCAGACAACCTCCGGACCGCTGGCTAACTAATGCCCACATCACTCATTACCAAAGCCTCCTGTTAGATAAAGACAGGATCACCTTCGGCTCTCCAACTGTTTTGAACCCAGCCACCCTGCTACCCAGGGAAGAGGGGGAAACTGTCTACCATCAGTGCAGGGATATCCTAGCCGAGGAGACTGGGATTCGAAAGAACTTACGGGACACACCATTGCCACAATCTGGCTTAATTTGGTACACTGATGGGAGCAGTTTTCTGTACGAAGGAGAACGCAGAGCTGGGGCTGCAGTAGTAGACAAGGAAAAAGTAATCTGGTCAGAGAGACTTGCCCCAGGAACCTCAGCCCAAAAAGCAGAGCTAATAGCTCTAACAAAGGCCCTAGAACTGGCCAGTGGTAAACGGGCCACCGTCTACACGGACAGCAGGTACGCGTTTGCCACTGCACATATGCATGGGGCAATTTACAAAGAAAGGGGCCTGCTCACGTCAGCAGGTAAAGATATTAAACATAAACAAGAAATCCTAGCCCTCTTAGATGCTGTCATGCTCCCACAGGAGCTGGCCATTGTCCATTGCCCTGGGCACCAGAAAGGGTAGCAAAAGGCAACAGGAGGGCGGATGAAGAGGCTCGAGCGGTAGCCATGAGGACTGCCTCCAACATCCTCGCTATGGAAGCAGAGCCATCCTCCACCCCGACCCATCTAAAGGAACCTGAGGACATTCGGATGTTCCTCCAGATGGCCCACCGTCTCACCCACCTTGGGACTGACAAACTGGTACAACTGCTCCAGGATGATAAGACATTAACCTCCTCTGAAAAGAGGCAAATAGCAAAGGAGGTAATAGAAGCCTGCAAGGCCTGCCAGATAGTAAATGCCTACCCAGCCAAAGGAACCAGTGGAACCCGTCTCCGAGGCACCAGACCGGGCCAATATTAGGAAGTAGACTTCACCGAGGTAAAACCTGCCAAGTATGGATTAAGGTATCTCTTAGTTTTTGTAGATACCTTTTCAGGATGGGTAGAAGCCTTCCCCACCAAACATGAGACGGCGGCGGTAGTAATTAAGAAGATTAGGGAAGAAATCTTTCCCAGGTTTGGCCTTCCAAAGGTAATAGGGTCTGACAATGGACCGGCGTTTGTGGCCCAGGTAAGTCGGGGTAGCCAGAATATTGGGGATTAATTGGAAACTTCATTGTGCTTATAGACCCCAAAGTTCAGGACAAGTAGAGAGAATGAATAGGACAATTAAAGAGACCCTAACTAAATTAGTCATAGAGACTGGCCATAGAGATTGGGTAATGCTCCTACCATACGCTCTTTTCCGGGCACGGAATACCCCTTCCACCAAAACTAACCTAACTCCCTTTGAAATACTCTTTGGAACCCCACTGCCCATTCGGGATTTATCCCCCTCTGACATGAATATCCCAAATACACCCTTGTCTGTCAGGTTACAGGCCCTAGCCAAAGTGCAACATTGCCTATGGAAGCAGTTATCTGACCTTTACCAGCCAGCAGGAGACGGAACCCTGCATCGTCACCAGGTTGGGGACTACGTCTACGTCCGGAGACACCAGCACCGTACACTCGAACCTCGCTGGAAGGGACCCTACCAGGTCCTCCTCATCACCCCCACTGCTGTAAAGGTCGATGGCATCGCTGCTTGGATCCATGCTTCACACCTCAAGCCTGCTCCTGCTCCTGATGACCAATGGACAGTGGAGAAAACAGACAACCCCCTCAAGCTGCGTGTCCGCCGCCACAACGAATCCTCATCAACCAACCCGGCAGACATGGCAAGTGATATCAGGGACTAGTGACATAGTATGGGAAATAACTTCTGATAATCATCCCCCTTGGACTTGGTGGCCATCCCTGCATCCAGACCTCTGTCAGTTAGCAGCAGGGTTAGAGACCTGGGACATCCCAACCACAGACCCGGGTAACCCCCCTCCTTGTGAGTCCGGAAAATGTGAATGCCCAACTAGTGGTATAGGAGCTGTAGGCTTTGGATGCTCTCACCCAGAATTCCGCTCAACTCTCAGGACGACTGACTTTTATGTCTGTCCCCGGGACGGTCGTAATAAGAACATCGCTTGGAAATGCGGAGGACTAGAGGCCTTCTACTGTAAGGCTTGGGGTTGTGAGACTACTGGGACGACTCACTGGAGGCCCACATCCTCCTGGGATTGGATCAGGGTGGTGCGAGTAACTCAAAAAGAAGCAGGAACTAAAAACTCCCGGTGTCTAAGCATGGGGATCCCTAGTCAAAGACCGGGGATAGGTCATAGGCGATCAGGGATTTGGTCTGGTGAAGGACCATGTACCAATTTCACCTGTAATCCACTGAATATCACCTTCACTCAGCACGGAAGAAAACAGGACGATACCTGGATAAAAGGTAGACAATGGGGGTTAAGAATGTACGTGCCAGGTCCAGACATTGGTGTAACATTTAAAATCAGACTTCAGCTAAGTACTACCAAGGGAAGTCCAATAGGACCTAATAGAGTACTTGCCAATCAGGGAGCCCCCAAACCTGGAAAAGCTTGTCCAATCCCTGCACGAGTCACCCCATCGCCAACAAATACAGCCTCCAACTCAGCCAGTGGTATACCCTTGTCTACAGACCCATCAGAATTAGAAACTATGGACAGCGGTTGCTAGATTTAGTAGAGGGGAGTTACAAGGCTCTAAATCATACCTACCCCAGCCTAACTGACTCATGCTGGATCTGCTTGCAGGCAGAACCTCCCTACTATGAAGGAGTTGCAATTAATGGGAGTTATCATGAAAATAGTAGTTCTTCCCAATGTAATTGGAATAAGCGCCATATGCTCACCCTTCCAGAGGTAACAGGACAAGGAATATGCCTAGGAACTCCATCTGCCTTAGACAAGGCACGATGTCTCCAGACCATTTCAGTCTCCCCCAATAATTCTTTTTTTTTTTTTTTTTTTTTTATTCATTTTAGAGAGGAGACACAGAGTGAGAGAGAGAAGGAGAGAGAGAGAGAAAGGGGGGAGGAGCTAGAAGCATCAACTCCCATATGTGCCTTGACCGAACCAGTGCAGGGTTTTGAACTGGCGACCTCAGTGTTCCCAGGTCGACGCTTTATCCACTGCGCCATCACAGGTCAGGCTCCCCCAATAATTCTTATCTGATCCCAGAAGAAGGAACACGGTGGGCATGCAGAACAGGTTTAACCCCCTGTGTGTCCACCCAAGCCTTTAATAACTCTCAGGATTTCTGTGTAATGGTCAGGGTTTTTCCCCGCCTGACCTACCATGGGAATGAAGACTTTGAAGAAGCAATCGAAGGGCGAACTAGATATAGAAGAGAGCCTGTTACCCTCACTCTAGCAGCCCTGTTAGGAGCAGGAGTATTAACAGGAGTAGGAACAGGGGCTGCGGCCCTAGTTGAAGGACCTCGACAGATGGCACTACTTGAATCTGCCATTACACAGGACTTAAAAGCTATAGAGCAATCTATAGAGGCTTTAGAGAAGTCACTAACTTCCCTATCTGAGGTAGTATTACAGAATAGGCGAGGCCTAGACTTGTTATTTCTGAAAGAAGGTGGACTATGTGCTGCCCTAAAGGAGGAATGCTGCTTCTATGCTGATCACACTGGAGTAGTACGAGATTCTATGAGTAAGCTGAAAGAAAGGCAGAAAGCAAGGGAGAAAAGGCTACAAGATCAGCAAGGATGGTTTGAAGGGTGGTATTCTAAATCAGCCTGGTTAACAACCCTCATCTCCACCTTGGCAGGGCCCCTTTATAGTACTACTTCTAGTTGTCACTGTCGGACCATGTGTCCTAAATAGGCTAACCACTTTCTTGCAAGGGCAAATAGGAGCAGTAAAGTTAATGATAGTACGACAGCATTATGAAAGACTGGTTGAAAACACTAATCTCTAGGATTAGAGATATACAGAACAAGAGGGGGAAATGTAAAAGAGAAACAAGAACTGGGGAAAATTCCATATGACCTTTAGGGCTTGTGTGACAGGAACTAGATAAACTGCACCCTGCTGTAAACAGATAAGGACGTTGCTCAAACCCACCTTACGGGAAACCGCTTGCTCAAGGCAAATACCTAAATCCCCTGCCCCCGCCCTTCCCTAAAAGAATAAAGTATAAAAATGCTGAGAGAATGCTGTTTAGGGCGCCTAGCAGCATACTTGCCTAGCGCCCGCTCACGAGTGTACTAAACTTTTTCTTTTGTTTGTAATAAACTCTTCCTTTTACTTGTACTCCTGGTTCTAGAGTCTTAGTGGTGCGTCTACCCATCTTCCCGTTAGAGGCCCGCCCTACAGTAAGCCCCAACTTTTCCTTTCTCTTGGTGGTGTTCTCTAGCAAAGCTCCCCTAACCCCTCCAAGCTGAGGCCCACTTATCCCCAGTTTGTAATGAAAACTAAATAAATGAGCGAAGTCAAATATATACTGCGAGATCATTTTTCTGTTTGCTGGGGAGGGGGGTGTTCCCCATCTGTGTAACGTGAGCCTGGCTTCCCTGCCTAGGGCGCAAGAAGGTGGGAGGGACTAGAGGGGACCTCTCGAGAAAATGCGCCTCCTCACTGGCTGCCCTAGTCCCCTCTTCACGCGCCTGCTCCGTGCAGGATGACACCCTCCTAGGCCCTGCGACCCACGACCCACAGAGATTCAGAGGGCGTAAGCCCTTGTTGAAGCGTAGGTGGCAGGCATGGCTGGGGATACATGTCTGGAGATATAGAGCTGGTGCTGACATTTTCTAGTCATGGACCTTAGTTTGTAAAAAAAAAGAGAGAGAGAGAGAGAAAGAAAAGCATATAACCACCCAACTTACCCGGAAAATTAACTAGGGTTAAAATTTAAGATGAATGTCAGTTCTTGTCTCCTGATTTATATGTATATGTCAAAAGTGCAACATGACTTTACGGACACACTGTGTGTGTGTGTGTGTGTGTGTGTGTGTGTGTGTGTGTGTGTGTGTTTTAAGAGAAAAGGAGAGAGATGAGAAATAACAACTTTTAGTTTCGTCACTAGTTTCATTGACAGCCTCTCATACTTCCTTGGGATAAGGGGATAGCTCAAGCAGAGCCAGTGAGTGACCCCTTACTCAAGCCAGTGACCTTGGGCTTCAAGTCATTGACCATGGGGTCATGTCAATCGTCCCACACTCGAGCCGGTGACCTTGGAGTTTCGAACCTGGGACCTCAGCGTCTCAGGTCACACTCTATCCATTGCGCCACCAGTCAGGCTCCTGATTCTTTTTTTTTTTTTTTTTTTTTTATTTTATTCGTTTTAGAGAGGAGACACAGAGTGAGAGAGAGAAAGGGGGAAGGAGCTGGAAGCATCAACTCCCATATGTGCCTTGACCAGACCAGTGCAGGGTTTTGAACTGGCGACCTCAGTGTTCCCAGGTCAACGCTTTATCCACTGCGCCACCACAGGTCAGGCTAGGCTCCTGATTCTTGCTAATAGTGTTTAATGGGTTAAATTTGCAATATTGTGGGAGTTTGCTGGAGGGTTATACCTCACATTTAATTTTAATTATGAGTATAGCCAAACCACCTGACCTGATACCCAGGCTGTATAAATTTGGCTCCCTGTAGAATTGGTTTTACTGAAATTTTTTTTGTACCTGGCCAACAGCTAATTGGGTATATATACAGCTATGTTATTGAAGCTATAAACTGCTTGACTGAACTCTACTGTGTTTATGAGCTTTATGGAAAAGTTATCTTAAACCTCAGCACTTGGGAAAAGTATTTGTCCTAATGAATGGTTTTCTTTTATCTTTGGAGCACTAAGGATCTCGTAACTGATCATATTTTTCTCTTTGCCCTGATTTCTAGGAAACTCAGAGGCAAATTTGCTTATCATTTTTTTGTGAAAAACCTGGATCCTAAATTGTTACCCCTAGTTTGTCTTATTTTTCTTTCCTTTTATTTTTTTCTTTTTTACAGGGACAGAGAGAGACTCAGAGAGAGGGATAGAAAGAGACAGACAGACAGGAACGGAGAGATATGAGAAGCATCAATCATCAGTTTTTCGTTGCGACACCTTAGTTGCTCATTGATTGCTTTCTCACATGTGCCTTGACCGCGGCTCTATCCACTACGCCACCGCGTGGTCAAGCCCTTTCCCTTTTTTTTTTTTTTTTTTAACAGAGACAGAGAGAGAGTCAGAGAGAGGGATAGATAGGGACAGACAGGAATGGAGAGAGGTGAGAAGAATCAATCATCAGTTTTTCGTTGTGACACCCTAGTTGCTCATTGATTGCTTTCTCATATGTGCCTTGACCGTGGGCCTTCAGCAGACCGAGCAACCCCTTGCTGGAGCCAGCGACCTTGGGTCCAAGCTGGTGAGCTTTTCTGAAACCAGATGGGCCCGCGCTCAAGCTGGCGACCTCGGAGTCTCGAACCTGGGTCTTCTGCATCCCAGTCCAATGCTCTATCCACTGCACCACCACCTGGTCAGGCTAGCCCTTTCCCTTTTTTAAGTTATAAAAGCACAGGGAGCCTGACCAGGCGGTGGTGCAATGGATAAAGAGTGTCGACCTGAGACGCTGAGGTCCCAGGTTCGAAACTCCAAGGACACCAGCTCGAGTGTGGGACGATTGACATGACCCCATGGTCAATGACTTGAAGCCCAAGGTCTCTGGCTTGAGCAAGGGGTCACTGGCTCTGCTTGAGCCACCCCCTTATCCCAAGGAAGTATGATAGAGAAAACTAGTATATTCTACTTTAACCCCGTTGCAGTACCCATTATTAAAGTGTTCATCTTTTTTTCTTTCTTTTATTTTAGAACGACAGAGAGAGGAAGGGCAGGGGAAGCATTCATTTGTCGTTCCACTTGGTTGTGCATTCACTGTTTGCTTCCTGTATGTGCCCTGACTAGGGATTGAACCTGCAACCTTGTTGTTTTGGGATGACACTGACTGAACTAACCGGCCAGAGCTCTTACCGTCATTAACAACAGTGTCTTGAAATATTTTCTTTAAGATTTTATTTATTGAGCCTGACCTGTGGTGGCGCAGTGGATAAAGCGACGACCTGGGAACACTGAGGTCGCCAGTTCAAAACCCTGCACTGGTCTGGTCAAGGCACATATGGGAGTTGATGCTTCCAGCTCCTCCGCCTTTCTCGCTTTCTCTCTTTCTCTTTCTCACTCTCTGTCTCCTCTCTAAAATGAATAAAATAAAATAAAAAAGAAAGAAATTTATAAAAAAAAAATTATTTAAAAAAGATTTTATTTATTGATTTTTAGAAAGAGAGGAGGGGGTGTGGAGTGAGAAGTACCAACTCACAGTTGCTTCACTTTAGTTGTTCATTGGTGGCTTGTCATATGTGCCTTGACTGGGCAAGCCAGTAACATCAGTGTTCCAGGTCAATGCTTTGTCTACTATACCACCCCAGGTCAGGTGAAATTTTTGGTTTTTTTATATTTTTACCAGAGATAAATCAACATCATGTGATTTATAATATGTTAAAATGGAAAACACTACATCAATAAAGCAGTAATGCATAATCATGAGGAAACAGCAGATAGACCTAAGCTGAGACACAACCTCACTGGTCTTTATTGTTCAGAAATGTTATAAAAGACAAAGGCAGAGAAACTGTTTCAGATCAAAGGAGTAAAGAGACATGGGGAAAAAATGCAATGCATGATCCTGTTTGGGATCTCAAATCAAAATGAAAATTGTTATCAAGGGTATTATTGGGACAAGCAGCAAGATTTGAAAGAAGGACTATAGATTAGAGAAAGCAACAGCAAAAAGTTAACATTTGGTAAATCTGGTAGAAGGATAAGCAAGAGTTCTTTGCACTATTCTGGTAAGTTTTCTGCAAATTTGAAATAATTTCTAACTAAAAATAAAAATGTAGTAAGTAAATTGAATCTCTAGGTCAAAAGAATGCACATTTAAAATGTACTAAATATCTATGTCACAGATTTTCTTTCAATCTTAGAGAATTGTCTTCGTGCTTGTAACCCACTTCAAATACTTTTTTGAAACAAGGCATGTTTCAAGTAAAGCTTGGGTCTGCCACCAATAAGGTGTGTTCTGTCTCCCCTTCCCTCTCTGTCCTCTCGGGTCCAGATTATTGAAGTCTCTCAACTTTCCCCCTCTCTGAGGAATCCTCACTGCTCACACTCATTTCTCCCAATGCTTCCATTTATGCTCTAGAAATGCCCATAGGTTGCATACACATTCATCCCTATCCTCTGATTACAGGCTTTGAAGGGGTTGCTGCCACTCAGCCCAGTTCAGCATTCCCTGTACTTCCAAATGCCAGTGTTGTTTCTGGCCCTATGGATGTGAATAAGGGAGCCCTTCAGGGAGCCTGGATGCTTCCTTCCTTGATCTTTTCCTTTTTTTTTTTTTTTAATCAGACAGGAAGGGAGAGAGGTGAGAAGTATCAACTCGTAATTGTTGCACTTTAGTTGTTCATTGATTGCTTCTCATATGTGCCTTGGCCCCCGGGGTCAAAGGGGGAGGGCTCAAGCCGAGCCAGTGACCCCTGTTCAAGCCAGCGACCTTGGGATTCAAGCCAGTGACCTTGTGGCTCAAGCCAGCGACCATGGGATCGTGTTTATAATCCCACACTCAAGCCAGTGACGCTGTGCTCAAACCAGATGAGCCTGCGCTCAAGCCAGATGAGCCTGCACTCAAGGCAGCAACCTCAGGGTTTTTAACCTGGTAGCTCAGCGTCCCATGTCAACATTCTATCCACCACTGCATTACCGCCAGGTCAGGCCTGTGACCTTTTCTTTGAATTTGACACTTAGACACTTAGTTATCATAAAACATCTGGGCTGTGAGGGACCTTGCTAGTAACCTGTTCTAACCTCCTCAATTTACATTAAGCTGGGAAACCAAGGCCAAAGAGAAGGAGTGGCTCACCCCAGGTTACATGGTAGGTGGGAATCCAGAGGTCCTAGACCCCAGCAAGGCTTGGGCCACCAAGCCCGGATCCTGATGGCCTCCTCCTCCTGGCCTTGTCCCAGCCTTCCCCAGTCCTGGCATCAGGTGTGGAGCCCTTCACTCAATGAATTTTTTTTTTTTTTTACAGGGACAGAGAGAGAGTTAGAGAGAGGGATAGACAGACAGGAACAGAGAGAGGTGAGAAGTGTTGCATTCGCCAGGCCAAGAACAGACGTTGGAGACTTCCAAGACTTAAGATATTACTTTATTGGCCAAGTTTAACCTGCGCAGGGGCGAACTCTCTAGGTGTTTGGGAACACCTTACGCACCAGAGGGGCTGCAAATGAGAGTCGCGCCTGCTGCTTACAGACTAATGGTTTATATAGTGGCAGCAACAAGCAGTTTACAGAAGCTGATGTGGCAGTTAGCGGTTGGGCAAGGCTGAACAAGCTTCACAAACAAGTAACGGGGAGGAGACAGCGGTTATCTCTGGCAACCACAGCAGGGTGGGTTCGGATTCAAACTGTTATCTTTCAAAAATTCAATGCACGAACAGTTCACAGTTCCTCTTATGTTAGGTTCATTGTTAGTTAGGACACTATGAACTTTGTTTTACTTTAGGCTATCTTCCTGGCAACATTCCTATGGCTCTACATTCCCCCATTTCTTTTGGTCATAAATCAAACACTTGATTCTTCGTCAGTGGGAAGAATGGTATGGGGTTGGGACAATACCATCAGTTTCATTATTTCTACTCTTTCCTTTATGAAAGCAAGGAGCTTGTTCAGGAGGATTGGTCCAAGAGATAGGGCTAACAACAATAATAACAAGGGGCCAGCGACGGCTGAGACTAAGGTGGTTAACCATGGAGACCAATTAAAAATATTTTCATACTAATTATTTCCTTCTCTGCTTTCTTTTTCTCGTTCCTGGAATCTTTTTCTAAGGGCCTGGATGCTTTCCCTTATGACTCCGGAATGATTAACATAAAAGCGGCAATCTTCTCCCAAGGCTGCACATAGCCCACCTTGTTGGAGGAAACGCAAGTCTAATCCTCTTCTGTTCTGCAGTGCTACTTCTGCCAGGGAGTCTACCTGTCGTTCTAAGTATGCCACCTGATCTTGGAGGAGCGATATGTCCTTAGAGAATGTCTGGGAGAGCTGCCGAAGATGGAGTTCTCCTTGGACGAGAGATGCTGTTCCCACCCCTATGGACCCTACTACACCTGTAGTCGCTAGAATGGGGATGAGGAGCGGGGCGGCTCGCCTTTCCCTTCCTGTGGGAGTAACGAGGAATTTAGGGTCTCCACCATAGAGATATACTTGTGGGATCACATAAGCACTTACACAAAGTTCAGAATGGGAGGGGGTTATACACTTGAAGATACCTTGAGTACATACAAACCATAATCCTTCAGGAGCCTTAATTACCTGTGGGTTCTCTAATGATGTTGACAAAGTCTCTTGATTCAGGCAATAGTCACTATAGTTGGAGTCCTTCAAGGTATAATTAGACAGAAAGTAGCATGTTCCTTTCCCATGAAATTCCGTCAAGGTAAGGGATCCTTCGAAAAGGCAACTCTCTATCTGTTCTACATGTTGGCCTTTACTAAGGGTTATTATAGCTGGGGCTGATTCTCCTAGGCCCGAAGTGTTGGCTCCAAGCCCTATATAAAAAGGGGGTCTGGGACTGAGACAAAGCTAACAGGACCCTGTCACTTCAGGTTGGGTGCTATTAAAAAAAGGAAATACTTTGTCTAGTAGATCTAGGGCATAAATCTTCTGGTGATGGGGCCTATCTAACAATGGACTCAAGGTGTAGAGAGGCAGTTCCTTGTTTTGCTCCCCTTAGAAAGTAACCTCCTTTGGCAGGAAGTTTTCTGATGGAGAAGAAGACTCCGGGGTCACTTCCAGACACATATAACCTAAGTCCCCACGTTCTTCCTACAGTCCACCTAGGATCTTGTGGGCTCATAATGGTCACAACAGTGGGGTTGCAATTATCCTTGATGCATTCACCATCATACCCATCTGAAGGGCGCTTTCCTCCAAGTCTTACTAAAACAATATTTGGGTCCTTCTTCTTAGGTGTCCAGGCATCTGCCAGCGTTTCACAGCCCCATGCTTTGCAATAATAGCAATAGACCCGCATATGCGGCGTTGCCCGGGAGGGGGTTCTGGACATGCATAGTAGGGGGTATACCACAAGGCTCTGTTCTTAACATGAGGAGAGCACTTGTTGCCTACAGTATATGAACTAGGCCAGTCATCCTGAAGGGGGCTCCGCGCTGAGTCCGAGTGGCGCCACGCAACCGGGGAGTCACAAAATTTGTCATCAAAGAATTTTGAAAAATCAGTTTTTAACACTACAGGGGCATTTATTTCCCCACGATGTGTTGGTAGAAATAACAGTTCTATCTGCTGTTCTTATTAATACCCATTCATGTTGCTCCAATCCATTAACATACACATAACACAATATTAAAACTAGGTGGCGGAAAACGTGAGCTTTAATGGCTTCCCAGGAGTTTGTCTTACCCACCGTTTTTGAGGCTCTTTGTCTGGTGGGTCGGCTAATTTTACATGAGATAGATGGATCCAGTAAGGTTTTTGCAATCTTTTTTTTTTGTTTGTTTTTGTTTTTTGTTTTTCTGCAATCTTAATGGCTGTTGGTGTGCTTAACAGTACCTGGAATGGTCCGTTCCATCAGGGTTCAAGGTTTCCCCTTCTATGGTTAAGAATCCATACCCACTGTCTGGGATCAGGTGACTCTAGTTGATGGGAGTGATTCTCTGGTGCCACCTGGGCTGACCTCTGGAGGGCCCGTACATCATTTCTGATGTTCTGCAGAGCCTGCAAGGACTTAAGGAAGTTATGGTTAGAAGCCTCTAGTTCTTCCCTAGTTAATCGAGGCACAAGGGTTATGGGTTGACCATAAAGGATCTCATAGGGAGCCCATTTATTTCAGGTACGGGGTACATCTTACTTTAAAGAGGGCAAAAGGAAGTAACTCGACCCAGTTCTCGCCGGTCTCCTCTCTTAGCTTTATTATGGTTTCTTTCAGAGTCCTATTCATCCTTTCTACCTGCCCTGAACTTTGGGGTCTATAGATGCAATGTAACTTCTAATTAATTCCCAATTTGGTAGCCAATTCCTGGGATATTCTAGACACAAAAGCGGGTCCATTATCAGACCCTAAGGCTAGAGGGATGCCATACTTTGGTATGATTTCTCTCAATAAAATCTTGCAAACTGTGGAGGCAGCTTCTCCTCATGTGGGGAATGCTTCTACCCAGCCTGAGAAGGTATCTACTAAAACTAAAAGGTACTTCTATCCGAATTTTCCAGAGGTAATCTCTGGAAAATCTACCTCCTATAATTCTCCTGGAGCTTTTCCCTGATACCTCACGAAGAGTGGTAGCTTCCTGTTTTGCGCATTCACCCTGGCGCAAGTACTGCATCTAGAAACAGCAGAATGAACAATTTCCCTAATTATTCCTTGAGGGAGGTAGAGCCTAGAATCAGGGAGCTCTATCTATCCTTGTGGATTTTTCTTTCCTTGCAATTGTTCTCCTATTCATTCCTCCTCAGGGGTGTATCTAGGATCCAGAGGCAGGGCTGGCTTAGGCAGTAATGGCAATAGATTCTCTTGCGGTCCAACAGCTGCTTCTCTTGCTGCTGAGTCTGCCAAATTGTTTTCCTGTATGACAGGAGAATCTTCTTTTTGGTGTCCTTTGCAATGAATGATAGCAACTTTGGTGGGTAGCCAAATAGCCTCTAAGAGAGCAAGAATTTCCTTACGATTCTTAATGTCTTTTCCTCCTGCTGTTAAGAGGCCTCTTTCCTTGTATATGGCACCATGGACATTGGCTGTTGCAAATGCGTAACGGCTATCAGTATAGATGTTAACCACTTTGTCCTTAGCTATCTGAAGGGCTCTAGTCAGTCCAATTAGCTCTGTCCTTTGTGCAGAGGTTCCTGCGGGTAATGCTTTCTGCCACAGGACCTCATTTCTAGTGGTCACTGCTGCTCCTGCATACCGCTGCCCATCCTTGACAAAACTGCTCCCGTCAGTAAAGAGGGTTAAGTCCACCTTCTCATAAGCTACGACCCTCAGGTCTGGGCGTGATCCAGTCTCGTTGTCAAGGATCTGCTGACAGTCATGCACCACGGTTGAATCTGGTATGGGCAGCAGGGTAGGAGGGTTCAAGGCTGCTGTCTTAAGGAACCGAACAGCAGGCGGGTTCAGCAACTGAGCTTGATACTACGTCAGCCACGCATTGGACAGCCATCTGTCAGGAGGCGCCTGTAACATTTGCCCCACATAATGTTCTCCAATTATCTGGAGATCCTGTCCCAAAGTTAGTTTACTAGCTTCTCTGGCTAGTATTGAGGTTGCTGCAAGAGCCTTGAGGCATGTTGGCTACTCTGACGCTACAGGGTCAAGTCTTTTGGACAGATAAGCAATGGGCCTTTTCCATGGCCCTAGTTCTTGGCTCAGTACTCCCAGTGCTATTCCCCTCCTTTCTGCTACAAATAGCTGAAAAGGCTTAGTCAGATCTGGCAGGGCTAGCGCGGGGCTGTCACCAAGGCTTCCTTAAGCGCTTGGAATGCTTGTTTCTCCTTGTCTGTCCACACAAACTGTTCTTCTGTGCCTCTAGTCAGTTCATGCAGGGGTCTGGCCAACTCCGCAAATCCTAATATCCACAACCGACAGTACCCCACAGCACCGAGGAACTCCCGGACTTGCCTCTTACTGGTTGGCTCGGGAATCTGCAAAACCGTCTGAATTCACTGGCTAAACAATGTCCTTTGTGCTCCCTGTAAGTTATAACCCAAGTAACTCACAGTTTGCGTCACAATCTGGGCCTTCTTGGCGGAGACTCGATATCCCATTTTCCCGAGGTTCCGCAGCAAGTCCAAAGTAGCTTCCGCACACTCCTGTTCATCCTGCGCAGCTAAGAGGATATCATCTACATACTGGAGCAGTACAACTGACGGGTGCGAGGTGAAGAAGGCCTGCAAATCTTTACCAAGAGCTTCATTAAAAACGGTGGGGGAGTTTTTAAATCCCTGTGGCAGTCGCATCCATGTGAACTGCCCTACCAGTCCATTCTCAGGGTCATTCCACTCAAAGGCAAATATCTCCTGGCTCTGAGGTGCCAGGGGAATACAAAAGAAGGCATCTTTCAAGTCCAAGACTGAGTAATAGGTATGGGTCGGGGGCTTCTGCGCAGCAATTAGAATCTTAGCCACCTCCTTTGCCTTTCCAATCTCCGGATCGTCCCCATTAATGAACACTTTCTGGGCTATCTCTAATAATTTACTCCTATTTTCCCTTTCAAACCCTTCTATCTTTTGAAGTTTTCTCCTTATATCTGAAGCTGCCTGGGTTACAAAACTATATTCACTAGCCTCCTGTTCTCTTCCGCCTCTGGATCTAATGGGGTGTATACCCTAAAGGCTTCCATAAGCCTCTCTAAGAAGGCTGACGGGGATTCTTCTCTTCCCTGTATAACTTCACTTACTTTGCCAAAATTTGTAGGCTTTTTTTAAAAATTCATTTTAGAGAGGAGACACAGAGTGAGAGAGAGAGAGAGAAAGAGAGAAAGGGGGGAGGAGCTGGAAGCTCAACTCCCATATGTGCCTTGACCAGACCAGTGCAGGGTTTTGAACTGGCAACCTCAGTGTTCCCAGGTCGCCACTTTATCCACTGCGCCACCACAGGTCAGGCTGTAGGCTTTCTTAGCTGCTGCCCTGAACCCTCTTAACAGAGCCCGGCGATACTGGAGGAGCGCGTCCCTTCCCCCAGTAGTATTCGGGTCCCATGCTGGTGGTTGGGATGGGAGTATTTCCTCTACTTCTTTTCTCCCATCCCTAGTCTCTCCTTCCTCCCCTAGGGTTGCTTTTGCAGCTTCCCGTATGATCCTGTCCCTCTCTTCAGACGTAAAGAGAGTTTGCAGGATCTGCTGGCAATCATCCCAAGTGGGCTGGTGAGTCCTAAAAATGGTTTCAAGGAGGGAGATCAGCCCTTGGGGTTTCTCAGAAAACAGGGGGTTCTGATGCTTCCAATTATATAAATCACTGGTGGAAAAGGGCACATAAATGAGAAGAGGAGGTGTCCGGGTCCAGCATCTGGGGCTGGGGGTGCCTCTCCAGGAGGCAAAATGGCAGCGCCTCCGGTCAGGGGGCAAAAGTCCTTCCCCATAGGGAGTTCCACTGAGAGTATGGGGTGGGCTAGGAAGCCCACCTTCATCCTGACGAGAGGAATCAGGTTCCTCTTTGCGGGGTATGGGGGAGGTGCATGATCATGCACAGGGTCTAAGTGGTCCTCAGGTGACTGAGGCAGGACGGGGTATAGCCTGGGTTGACTGAGAGGCTGCCTTGGAGTTCGCTGCCTTTCAGTTACCTTTCTTTCTTTCACAGCAAGGAGGACAGCCCTCTTCCCTCGCTGGCTCCCTTTCATGCATTTTTTTAATGTACCCAGGCCTCTCAGTGGCTACATCTATCTAAACATCTATGTACACACATTGGTCTGAGTGTGGAACTTTGTAAACAGTAGCTCTGACAGCAAACAAAATAGGGAGTTCAAAGGTGCCCTCTGTGGGCCATCCCACGTTAAAAGAGGGCCATTCTAACTGGCTCAGGGTTCAGAGGGTCTCGGGGTCCGGTGCCAGGCCCCCGTATCCCTGAGCCCTTTTCCAGAAATCAGAGAAGTTCTTCATTAAACAGACAAGTGGAGAGCCGGGCACCAACTCTTGTTGACCTATCTTAAACAAATCAGGGATAATTAAGAGTGGGCGTAGACAGGCGACACAAAGTAACAAAATAATCCACAGTACAGTCTCACGCACACTCAAGACAGACATACAGGATGCGGGCGCAGCGCGGTTTCCCTAAGCAATTGCTTGTTTCTTAACATATCCAAAATCAAATTTCAGAGAGTGGCGTCCCACCTCTGAAATCCCTGGGTAGGCTGCCGGCGGCATCCCACCTACTACTACTACAGGGTTGTTTGCTCCGGAGCCTCAAATTCAAAACCAAAAGAAGGATCCTTAGCTATACTTACTCAGCTCGAGCCGTCCTTCCGTTCTCCGAACTGAAACTCCACAAAGGGAGATCCCGGACACGAGCCCCCAAATGTTGCATTCGCCGGGCCAAAAACAGACGTCGGAGACTTCCAGGACTTAAGATGTTACTTTATTGGCCAAGTTTAACCTGCGCAGGGGCGAACTCTCTAGGTGTTTGGGAACACCTTACCCACCAGAGGGGCTGCAAATGAGAGTCGCGCCTGCTGCTTACAGACTAATGGTTTATATAGTGGCAACAAGCAAGCAGTTTACAGAAGCTGATGTGGCAGTTAGCGGTTGGGCAAGGCTGAACAAGCTTCACAAACAAGTAACGGGGAGGAGATAGCGGTTATCTCTGGCAACCACAGCAGGGCGGGTTCGGATTCAAACTGTTATCTTTCAAAAATTCAATGCACAAACAACAGTTCACAGTTCCTCTTATGTTAGGTTCATTGTTAGTTAGGACACTATGAACTTTGTTTTACTTTAGGCTATCTTCCTGGCAACATTCCTATGGCTCTACAAGAAGCATCAATCATTAGTTTTTCGTTGCTGTCGCAACACCTTAGTTGTTCATTTATTGCTTTCTCACATGTGCCTTGACCACGGGCCTTCAGCAGACCGAGCCACCCCTTGCTAGAGCCAGAAACCTTGGGCCCAAGCTGATGAGCTTTTGCTCAAGCCAGATGGTCCCGCGCTCAAGCTGGCAACCTCGGGGTCTCGAACCTGGGTCTTCTTCATCCCAGTCCAACGCTCTATCCACTGCACCATCGCCTGGTCAGGCTTAAGGAACATTTTAGAAAATAATTTTGTTTCCTTCTTTTCCAAGTGAGAGGAGGGGAGATAGAGAGACAAACTTCCACATGCACCCCAACCGGGATCCACCTGGCAACTCCTGTCTGGGCTGATGCTCTGCCTATCGGGGCCATGCTTACAAGTGAACTATTTTTAGCGCCTGAGGCAGAGGCTCCACCAAGCCATCCTCAGTGCCCAGGCTTGATTCACTTGAACCATCTGAGCCATGGCTGCAGGAAGGGAAGAGAGAGAGAGAAAGGGAGGGGAGGGGTAGAGAAGCAAATGGTTGCTTCTGTGTGTCCTTACTGGAAATCAAACTCTGGACTTTCACATGACAGGCTAAAGCTATACCACTGAGGGAACCAGCCAGGGCCAAGGAACATTTATTAAACAGCTACTATGTGTAGAATACTGGTCTAGACACTAAGGAGCTCTTAAATCGAGCCATGATGGAGGCAAGAGCAGAGAATTTCCAGGGGATCATATGTACCACTGGGGAGTTGAGAGAGGCTTCTTGAAAGAGACGACAGAGGCTTTGAAGGCTGTAGAGGATTCCAACAGATAATGATGGGAAGAAGGTGTCCCAAGAAGCACTGAGGAGGGATCAGCATGGCAGCAGCAGCAGGAAGCAGCAGAGTTTCATTGGAAGATCATGCTTGAAAGCTAAGTGGGGGCCATACTCTGAAAGACTTTATGGCAAGGTAAGGAGTTTGGGGGGGACATTCAAGTCTTTGAGAAGAACAGTAGCCCAAGTTGAAGAGGAGCACCAGACTGGGGTGCTACGAGCCTGAGTCAGCAGCTTCCACTTGACCTCAGTATTGGTGGTGTAGCACAGCCGGGCACCAGAACTGAGTCCCTAGGGCATTTGCTAGCACTCACAGTCCTATGGAATTCAGTTCTCAGAGCCAGGGGGCCAAAGCTCTCTCAGCCATGATGCTGCCCTCCCGTGCTCACTTCTGTGAATTTTCACCACTTCCAGATGGGTGAGATAAGGAGTGTGGGATCTCAAGATTCCTCCTATCTCAGGAAGGGTCTGGCTTGGAGTTGAAAATAGGGGCCCATTACTAGGGAAAGGGGGGCAACGTTTCTTTAAATTTCAAACAGAATTCATGTAGGATATGAGGGGAAGGAACTAAGGGTCATGGCAAGAATTCTTTGGGTACTGCTAAGTCAGTCCCATCATCTCATGCCCAGAAGTGCTCCTACTGGGACCAGATGTGGATGGGGCTGGAGGGGTAAAGGGTTGGGAGAAAAACCAGAACATGTATACTGAGAAGGGCACCTCTCTAGAGACTAAGGGGCTTCCTGAGCCAGAGATCCCCAAAACGTGGATCCCCAATATAGGGGCCTAGGAGTCCCAGCTCCCTGAAAATCTCATCGGAAATACCCAAAAGGTAGAAGAGTGGTAGAGAGAGATTTTCCCAAAACACAGTTTTATTTTCTAGATTGTTAAACTGAGGGCTGGGTATAATTCCCACTCATAGGGCAGAGCTACAGCCTATCTCTGGAGAGGGAAAGGCAAGCCAGCAGGCTCAGAAGCCACTCTACCCTCACCCTGCTTGAGTTAAGAGAAAGGGGGCGCACTTACCCATGAAGCCTCCTCACTCATGCCTAGGACTGGATCTGCCAGTGATGCTCTCGGAGAGCTCCTTTAATAGAGTCTCCACTCTGCCCCAGCCAACTCCCACCCCCGCCCTATCCTGGCTCTTCTGAGAAAGGAGGAAGGTGTGGGAGGACCAGGCACACTGCCCAGAGAGTCCTTCTGACCTCAAGCAAGAGTGGGGACACCCCTCCTACCCTCCTGCATCCCCCTAGGCATCTCACTCACCTCAGTCTCTGACTTGAGTCGTCCCAGCCTTGGAGACCAAACAGCTGGGGTTTTTTCCTCTGCTCTTGATGTCTGGAAAATCTGCGCTTTCTGCCTAATTCCTCGAACATAGACTTCTAGCCTTTCCAGTCAGCCAAGGGGACCTAGGCACCCCAACACCAGCTGCAAAATTCATTTGAGGGAATGGGGAGAGAGGAGGCATTACTCTACCTCCTTTCAGCCAGTGTGGCTTCCAGCAGCACCCAAAAGGCAGGTGGAGTCTGTTCCCAGCTTAGAGAAGAAGAGAGGAAAGCTGAGGCAGCGGAAAATAAAGGTCTTAAAGCCATCTGTGCAATGCTGAGGACAAGTGTTCCCGGGAGCCCTCACCTTACAGTTTGTGTGTCCTTGTGTTTGTGACGGTCCCTCTCCTTAGCCCACCCATTTGTTCTCTCATACCAGAACCTGACCCCTGCTGCACAGAGTTGGCACTCTCCAGAGTTTGACCTGGGAGTTAAGGGGCTCCCCCAAAGAAGTCTTTCCCATCATTCTTCCCTGAAAGCTCAGGAAGTTCTTTCCCATTATGATATCTAGTTGCATCTAACTGCCATCTAAGAAAGAGGCAATGAGGGAGGGGGAAAGGCACAGGCTTCAAGTAAGGGATGGCTGCAGGGGTCTTGGGCCGGAACTAGGGGCAGCTCTGTTGAGGAAATCTGAAAGTTCCTGTGATGGGGATGGTAAGGAGAGAAGAGTCATCATTAGTATTGTGCGATGGCGGTGGGGGTGGCAGGGAGGATGGTAGATTGGGAAAGGGGAGAAATGGTCAGTCCTTAGAGGGCTGGCAGAGGCCTGGCACTGATGGAGCCAGGCATCATCCATTTCCCAGAGGCCTGTCTGGCCAGAGTTCAAAGTGGCTGCTACCACACCCCTTATTAACCCCAGCAGCGCCAGGCTAGCAGTGGCACTACTTTTATGGCAGACACAATGCCAAATGTGCTTCCTTCTTCCTCCTTCCCCTTTTTGTGCCTTCTTTCCAGCAGCCAACATCTTGTTCTTGAGATTAGGGTTCCCTGGTGGTGTGGTGGGAGCTGCAGTGAGGAACAAGGTTGGAAGAGGAAGTAGTGATCCCCCTTTTCTCCACATTTTGGCACTGTCTCAACTCCTTAGGGGAAAGGAGAAGATGGGATTTTTCTACCTTGGACTATGACTCCTAAGGGCAGGGACAGCTTCTGGGTCCTCAGCACCCTACAAAGGGACAAGCCTTGTAAGGGGCTCATCCCTGCAGATTGGGGATGGGTGAGCTCATCCTGGAAGGGAAGTCTTTCTCTCATGACCCATTGTGGGGGTTTGTGGGAGGAGATGCCTTGGGCTTCCCCACAGTATAGCACCGGGAAGCTGAGGCAGCAGGAACAGAAAGAGGAAGCTGAGTCCTTGCTGGGTCCTGGAGTTCAGATGTCCTCTGGTAAATGAGAAGCCCTGCCAACATGGGCATGAAGGCACTGATTGTAAGCCTGTCCTACAGGCTGTCCTGGATCTGAGCTCAGGTCCATTCTTACCCAGAGCACCTTCTTGCCACCCCCAAGTCCCAACCAGGCTCTGTGGTCCCAAGACCCAAACCCTGTAACCCACCCTAATCTTGGGGAGACATCTCTGTTAAGAGTGCAAAGGAGACATACGTGGTGAGAAAATCAGCACCTAAGAATTGATTGGGTGACAGGGCTTAAATCTGGACTGGACAGGAAGGGGAGGAGACATTGGGATTTGGGCAAGAATACCAGGTCTGGGGGGAAGGGGCCACCAGATCCAACCAGGGAGCCACGGGTCTATGGAAGGACGGGGGAAACAAGCAAAGTAGGAAAAAGTTATAGGATTTGAGGGCGGAGACTTTGTGGCAAAGAAATAAGGGGCATGTGAAGACACGGTTTGGGGTCAAAAAGTTTTCGCTCTTTGGTAGATAGATGACAAGGATCTAGGGCTAGGCGGAGATCTAGTCAGACACTACGACTCCACCCACGGGCCGAACCTCTCTGTTCAACGCCTCCCTACCCTCAATAAAACTGGCTGCTATTGTGCTCACTTCGGCAGCACATATACTAAAACTGGCTGCTATGGGAGCCCGTCCAAAGCCCCGAGACAAATAAAAATGGAGCAGAGGCCACACCCATTTGTGGGCACCTGCCCTTCTCAAAAATGGATACCGCGGCGGTTCTGGAAGCGAACCGCTCTGGGCCCCGCCTTTGATCTCGTTGGTGAGGCTAGGGAATGAGAGCTGCACCGCGCGGGACAAATCGCCGGCGGCGCACGACGGAGCAGGTGATTTCCCCTCCGGCCCCCAGCCCAGGACTAGGAGAGTCACTGAGATCGTTGACCCAGGGTACCTGTCATGTGTGTTCCCCCACGGTACCGCTCGGACCCCTGTTTCTGATTCTTGCCGTGCCTGTATCGAGGCACATCCCAGCTTGCTCTGGCCTCCCTCGTCATGTGTTCCCCCTAGGGCCGCAGCCGCATCTCCATGCCCTCGGGCCCACTATTCTGGACCCTTACGGGTACCCCGCTAGGGTTTAGGGAGCTCCTGCTTCAGGGGTCGGCCATCATGGTGGTCTCACTTCCTGTGCTACCCCCTGCACCGGTTTCCCCCTCCACCGGTTTGTGCTCCCGCCTGACTTTGTATATCTGAATCCCTTGTACCTGTCAGTGTCCTTGGCGCCTTTAAGACCAGACTTGGGGGTGAGGGGACAATGATGTCTTCTAGATCCTGAGGAACTGGGGCCCCAGAAACCGGGCTTTATAGGGGCTGGGAGAAGCAGTGAAGACCTCCATCCTAGACCTTCTGAGCGCCACAGGACTTCTCCCCCATGCTTTCTGCTCTCGCTCTCCCTTCACCTTGAGCACCTCTCCACCCCAAGGGAACAGCATGGTTCTCCTTCCCTCAGGCTCATTTAAATTTGTCCAGAGAATCTATATGGAGCATCTTGAAGAGTCCAGGCCTGTGCCTAGTTCAAGGGATGCTCTCAGGTCCGCTGGGGACCGTTTTGGATGGGGCAGTCAGGGTTGGCTGCAGGGAGGAAATGAGTCCTGCAGAAGGAGAGGTAGAGAGAAGGAAGTTATAAGTGAGGAGAATGGTGTAAGCAATGATTGTGAGGTAGGCAAGACGACCAGGCCAGCTGGAGAGGAGGATTTATATTATGAGAGGTGGTGTAGTGTAGTGGTTAACAGTAAGTTCTGGAGCAAGGCTGCCTGGGTGTAAATTTGCAATTCACTGTATGACCTTGGGCAAGTTACTTTGCCTATCAGTTCCCCATTTCCTTTTAGGTAAAAATGGGATAATATGATAATATTGGTATCTACATTTTAGCGTTATGGTGAGGATTAGGTAAGTTAATACATGTAAGGTGTATTGAACAATTGCTGGCACATTGTGAACAGTCAGTAAATACTAACCATTATTACCATTATCAAAGGTGTTTAGTCACAGCCACATTTCATTTTTGCCATTAGTCAATGAGTCTCGATTTAGAGCTTACAGGAGTAATGGGGTTTTTTGGGCTAATTTGGAACCTGAAGTCTTATGGAAATCATGTTCTTACTCTGGAGAAGGCTGGCTTCCCAAGCTACAGCTTCCTCAACTTATTGACTGTGGAGGAGAAATGCTGGGAGAAGCCTCTGGGCAGGAAATAAATGAGGAAAGCTTGGGGGATGGAGAAGGGTAAAAGAACCAAGTGGCAAGCTTTGAAGACTGGGTAGAGTTTCAGTAGGATGGAGTATGTTCCCTTGGGAGACAAGCTGGAACAAAGCTCAGGGGAGGAAGACATTTTACTTGGGCACAGTAAGGCGTTTCCCAGTAACAACTATTTGGATCGAAGACTATGGTTAGAAATCTAGAAGCATCAGGCACATTCCTAATAGGTTCTTCTCTAGAAACTGGACTTTCATGAAGCAACCATGGTCCTTTGTCCCAGCAGAGGTTGCCAGGCAACTGATAGCCATGATATGATGTAATCCAGGATAGATATGGTCTCTGTAGGGGGCTGACCTCTTGGGGAGGTGAACGAGGGGATCTGGTATGCCTGGTCTGAGCAGTTCTGCTCCTCCCCAGGGTCCATGCTAAGGTCTGGAGCAAGAAGTAGGCATCAGCGCTGGCCGGTTGGCTCAGTGGTAGAGCGGCCCGGTGTTTGGAAGTCCCAGGTTCATTTCCCAGCCAGGGCACACAGGAGAAGCACCCATCTGCTTCTCCACCCTTCCCTCTCTCCTTTTTCTCTATCTCTCTCATCCCCTCCCACAGCCAAGGCTCCATAGGAGCAAAGTTGGCTCAGGCACTGAGAATGGCTCCATGGCTTCCACCTCAGTTGCTAGAATGGCTCCAGTTGTAATGGAGCAACACCCCAGATGGGCAAAGCATTTTCCACTACTGGGTATGCCGGGTGGATCCTGGTCGGGCGCATGTGGGAGTTTGTCTCTCTGCCTCGCCACTTCTCATTTTAGAAAAAGAAAAAAAAGAAGTAGGCATCCCCCCGGTAGGCTAGGGCGTCTCAACCCTGATGTCCAAGTGAGCCCTGTGCTGCCACAGCAACTCTACGTTACGCTCAGGGGACCAGGAAGCTAATCATAGATGGTAGGCCTATCTCAGCCCACTTAGAAGTCTTGATATCCTCCTATCTCCAGAGTAGCCCCTAGAATATATTCTCAACTAGGTGACCTGAAATTAAAGCTTGACAACCACAGTCAAGCCAGGTGACTTTGAGCAAATAACTCAACCCACTGAGCTTCAGTTTCTTTATCTGTAAAGTGGGCAGTAACTGTTTATTGAGTGTCTACTTCACAGGAGATACTGAGTGTACGTTGATGAATAAGCCACGTGTGTCATCTCTGCCCTCAAGAAACACCTGGGAGAAACATTAAACATTGCTCAACTACTTCCTTACAGCTGTGAAAGGCGCTGCTAAGTGAGGAAAAGGCAGTCTGCAATGAGGATATAATAGGGAGGGAACCAAACCAGTTCTGGAGGGTCAGGACAACATCCCTTGAGGAAGGGGATTTAAAACAGACCTGAAGGAATTGGACAAGTCAAGGGGTGGACATGGAAGGTTGCCTAGGCAGAGGAAACAGTTCATGCAAAGGCCCTTGCCAGCCTGGTGGCACAGTGGATAGAGCATCAAACTGGGATGCGGAGGACCCAGGTTTGAGACCCCCAAGGTCGCCAGCTTGAGTGCGGGCCCATCTGCCTTGAACAAAAGCTCGTCAGCTTGGACCCAAGGTCGCTGGCTCCAGCAAGGGGTTGCTCAGTCTGCTGAAGGTCCGCGGTCAAGGCACATGTGAGAAAGCAATCAATGAACAACTAAGGTGTTGCGATGGCAATGAAAAACTAATGACTGATGCTTCTCGCCTCTCTCCGTCCCTGTCTGTCTGTCCCTATCTATCCCTCTCTCTGACTCTCTCTCTGTCCCTGTAAAAAAAATAATAATAAATAAAAATAAAATCCTTAAAAAAAAAAAAAAGAAAGAAAGCTTTAAGAAATTGCCTTTTGCCTGACCAGGTGGTGGCGCAGTGAGTGGATAGGTTGTCGGACTGGGATGCGGAAGACCCAGGTTCGAGACCCCGAGCTTGCCAGCTTGAGCGCGAGCCCATCTGGCTTGAGCAAAGAGTTCTCACCAGCTTGGACCCAAGGTCGCTGGCTCCAGCAACGGGTTGCTCAGTCTGCTGAAGGCCCGCGGTCAAGGCACATGTGAGAAAGCAATCAATGAACAACTATGGTGTCGCGACGGCAATGAGAAACTAATGATTGATGCTTCTCACCTCTCTCCATTTCTGTCTGTCCCTATCTATCCCTCTCTCTGAATCTCTCTCTTTCCCTGTAAAAAAAAAAGAAAGAAAGAAATTGCCTTTTTTTTCCTGCTTATTTTGTACATGAAAAACAGGCAATATTGGGAAGCTCATATGGTTCAACCAAATTAGAGCAAAACCTAAAAAAGTAACTCATGACCTTAGACTAAGAAATTTTGGTAGAGATATTGGAGCAGCCAGACTGGAGGCCCTGGCCAGTGGCCTCAATTGATAGAGCGTCAGCCTGGTATGTGGACGTCCTGGGTGCGATTCCCGGTCAGAACACACGAGAAGTGACCATCTGCTTCTCTTCCCTTTCCTCTCCCCTTTCTCTCTCTTCCCTTCTCGAAACCTGGGGTTTGATTGGTCCAAGCATTGGCCTCAGGTGCTGAAACTAGCTCAGTTGACTTGAGCATTGGCCCCAGGTGGAGGTTGCCGGGTGGATCCTGATTGGGGCGCGTGGGAGAGTCTGTCTTTCTATTTTCCCTCCCCTCACTTTACTCAGTTTTTTTTTTTTTTGCTTCTTTTTTATTTTAATTTCTTTTTATTTTATTCATTTTTAGAGAGGAGACACAGAGTGAGAGAGAGAGAGAGAGAGAGAGAGAGAGAAAGGGGGGAGGAGCTGGAAGCATCAACTCCCATATGTGCCTTGACCAGACCAGTGCAGGGTTTTGAACTGGTGACCTCAGTGTTCCCAGGTCGACGCTTTTATCCACTGCACCACCACAGGTCAGGCCTAGTTTTTTTGTTTTTTGTTTTTTTTTTTAATTCTTTTTATTTTTATTTTAGAGAGGAGACACAGAGTGAGTGAGAGAGAGAGAGAGAAAGGGGGGAGGAGCTGGAAGCATCAACTCCCATATGTGCCTTGACCAGACCAGTGCAGGGTTTTGCACTGGCGACCTCAGTGTTCCCAGGTCGACGCTTTATCCACTGCGCCACCACAGGTCAGGCCCTCCCCTCACTTTAAAAAAAAAAAAAAGAAGAAGAAGAAGGCAGACTAGAGCTGGGAGGAGTGTATAAAATGGAGATGAATAAGAAAATAGAATGGACAGGACTTGCTGATTGATTGAGTGGAGCAGGTAGGATAGAGAGAGGGCAAAATCAAGGGTAATCCCCAAGTTTCAGGTTTGGCAACTGAGTGGTTGTGTCAGCTGGTGAAACAGAAGGAGGTGCATATTTGGAGAGGGAATGTACACACATTGGGAAGATATAGTGAGTTTGGAGTGGTAGGATTTAAGGTGCCTCTGCGTCTTCTGAGTGGGATGGTAAGCTGACATTTGGATCTATAGGTCGACCATTCATTACCATATGCGTGTTCATTACTCACAAATACAGATTTGGAATCAAGTGCACGTTGGTGGGAATGAAATGTCAGTAATTTTTGAGCACCTACTAAGTGCAGGCATCTTTCTAGGTGCTCGGGTTATACCAATGAATAAGACAAAGTCCTCCCTACTTCCTCTTCTTGGAGCTTGCGTTCTAGGGGGGAGGAAGACAACAGGCAAATAAACAAAATGACATGAAGCTGTGGTAAATGCTGTGTAGGAAATAAAGCACGATAGGGATTGGGAAATATGAGGAATACCTATTTTGGTAGGTTAGTCTGGAAAGTTCTCTGAGACAGCATTTGAGCAGAGCCTGGAGGGAATGAGCCACATGGATGTCTAAAAGGGACAGAAAGAAGATGGGCAAGTTTGAGGAACAGCAGGGAGGCTGACGGGTGGGTGGAGTGGAGTGAGTGAGGAGGGAGTGGGAAGGGCGGATAGGTAGGCAAAGTCAGATCTCACAGGCCTCCAATAGGCCTTGAGAAAGAAAATGGAAGTCCTTTGTAGATAGTTCCAAGCTGCTAGAAAGGCAAGGATTCGTCAAGAAGAGAATTCACAGAAGACTACTCCTTCTATTTGGGCCCTGGAGTCAGAAAAGCCCCTTTGTGCCAGAAGGTGGGTGGCCCATTCTGGGTGGGAGAAGAGCTGTGCTGGGTCCCGGGGCCTGCTCCTTGGGGGGCTGGACAATGGACCCCTTGTGGTTAGACTTGTGGGGCAAGTGGCCTTCTTAGTGATGGTATTCCTCAGTCAGGAGACATGTGACCCCCGAGACCTTGGCTTCTCGCCGGAGGGGCTGGGCCCGCTGCTGGGGAATGGGGTGGGGAGGTGGAGAGAGGATGGGGGGGCCTTCTCCTGAAACAGTACCCTGCCCTGTCTCAGGCTGGAGGAGGTGGAGAGATGGACAAGGAAGGGGCTGTGGCTCTGCTTGAGGGCGCAGAGGAACATCAACAAGTGGTTCCCACAGCAGGACAGGAGGGAGAAGCTGGCTGCCCCTGGGCCTGGTGGCTAGGGGCAGGCGGGAGAGGGCCTGATAAACCTCCATCTTGTGTCCCTTCAGAAGAGGAAAGAGCATGGAGCTGGAAAGGATTGTCAGTGCAGCCCTTCTTGCCTTTGTCCAGACGCACCTCCCAGAGGCTGACCTCAGGTAGCAGCAGTCCTCCCAGGGTCACACTAGGGCCAGGGTTGGAGCTGCCTAGCAGTGCTCTTGGCTGTGGCCACTGGAAAGACCGGGATGGAAACATTCAGCCCTATTCTTGAGGTGGGGGAGGGATGATTATGATTTGCTGGTGTGGCCTTACTTCTTATCCTGTCACCCTTGTTGTACAGAAGAAAAACCAAAGCTCTGAGGGAGGGTGGAATATTTTCTGGCCTCAAGGCTTAAGGACTGGCTCATGGATGGAGGTCTGGAGCTTTAGGCTAGGTGGGAGTGCTGGAGGTATCCAGTGTATTACCACCACCTGTCCTGTCCTCTTCCTGCAGCGGCTTGGATGAGGTCATCTTCTCCTATGTACTTGGGGTCCTGGAGGATTTGGGCCCCTCAGGCCCATCAGAGGAGAACTTTGATATGGAGGCTTTCACTGAGATGATGGAGGCCTATGTGCCTGGCTTCGCCCATATCCCAAGGTGAGACCTGCCTGGGGCCAGGAGGAGGGCGGCTAGCTGATTATGGAGGGTGCACAGAGTTGTCCTCTTACTACCCTCCTTGTCTTTTTAGGGGTACAATAGGTGACATGATGCAGAAGCTTTCTGGGCAGTTGAGCGGTGCCAGGAACAAAGGTGAGTCTGAGGATCAGGCACTTGGATGATGAATAAACCCCATCCCCAAGCTCTGGCAAACCTGGTACTCTCTCTGCCTCTTTAAGAGAACCTGCAACCACAGAGTTCTGAGGTCCAAGGCCAGGTGCCCATCTCCCCAGAGTCCCTGCAGCGGCCTGAAAAACTCAAAGAAGATACTAGGGCTTCTTCTGCTGCTGGGGACACCCAAGATGAGGTTAGTAGAGTAGGGATCCACTGAGGGACCTTGGGGGCAGAAAAGGAGGAAAATACTGCCTTTTTTGTAGGTGAAAGTAGGGTAGTGAGGCAGACTCCTGCATGTACCCCAACCGGGATCCACCCAGCAACACCATCTTGGACCAATGCTCAAGTAATCGAGCTATTTTTAGCAGCTAAGGCTGATGCACTCGAACAGAGCTATCCTCAGAGCCTGGGGCCATGCTCGAACCAATTGAGCCACTGGCTGTGGGAGGAGAAAAGGGAGAGAGGGGGGAGGCAAGGGGAGAAGCAGATGGTTGCTTCTCCTGTGTGCCCTGATGAGGAATCGAACCTGGGACGTCCATATGCTGGGCCAATGCCCTATCCACTGAGCCACTGGCCAGGGCCAAAATACTGCCTTTTGCAACATTTATACCCACAGGCAGCCAGTGCGGAGGAGCTGATGCCAGGAGTGGATGTGCTCCTGGAGGTGTTCCCTGCCTGTTCAGTGGAGCAGGCCCAGTGGGTACTAGCCAAAGCTCGGGGGGACTTGGAAGAAGCTGTACAGATGCTGGTAGAAGGGAAGGAGGAAGGGCCTCCAGTCTGGGATGACCCCAACCAGGTATATCCTCTGCTATACCCCGCCCCAACGCATGTAGCCCCAGCTGCATTCCTCTTTAGTGTTAAGCCCCCAATCCTGGCCTATTGCTATATGCTTCTTTTACTAGTGCCCTAGGGTCTAGACCAGGTTTCCCCTTTGCAGGACCTGCCCAGGCGCCTCAGAGGCCCCCAAAAGGATGAGCTGAAGTCCTTCATCCTGCAGAAGTGAGTCTGGGCTGGGCTGGGCTCTTGAAGGGTTTTCCTGGGGTGATAGGAGCGTCACCCAGCCAGTTTTTGGCAGGTACATGATGGTGGATAGTGCAGAGGATCAGAAGATTCACCGGCCCATGGCTCCCAGGGAGGTGAGATAATAGGGGCTGCTAGGGATGTGGAGTGGGCGGAACTACCCCCTGGCTTCTGCTACTCACTGCCTGATTGCCTGACAGGCCCCCAAGAAGCTGATCCGATACATCGACAACCAGGTAGTGAGTACCAAGGGGGAGCGATTCAAAGATGTGCGGAACCCTGAGACTGAGGAGATGAAGGCCACATACATCAACCTCAAGCCGGCCAGAAAATACCGCTTCCACTGAGGCATTCATCGGACTCTTCTAGGCTCAGATCCCAGAGGGATGCAGGAGCCCACCCCCACACAGGGCATGTCCTAACTCCTGACCCTTTCTCTACCCCTTCTATTACCTCTTTGCCCCACAATGTTAATTAACTTCCTCTTGGAGCTGCCCATGGGCACGGTAAAGGTGGCCCCAAGATGAGTGCATTCTGGTCATTTCTGCCTCAGAGCTTGAGTGCTGGGGGATTCTCCCAACCTCACATCCTCTTTATCTCCAACAGGGCAGCGCCAGGCAGGAGGGGGTAAAAAGCTCTTTATTTGAAGCTCAGGGGTGGGGTAGGGCATTGGCCTCTCACCAGAGGCCCCCACAGTCCAGTTTCCCTATAGTTCATAGTCGGGCCCCAACACACAGTCCAGCTGTGTCCCATCAGTGGGTGGTCAGACCTGCAGGTTGACAAAGGGCGCAAAGCCTGCCATGTCCTGCAGCAGCACCAGGGCCTGATGCAGAGGCGGTTCCACGTCGATGTCCACGCCACGCTTCCGCAAGCGGCTCAGGCTGGGCTCAGCCACATGGTGGCAGTGCCGCACCCGCAGTGAGCGCAGCGCTGGGCAATATTCGGCCAATGTCCTGGGGGAGGAGTGAGGTGAGGCTAGGGGCGCAAAACCACTACACTCATGGTAGGGGGAGGCAGCAAAGGCCCTATGTATCCCTTATCTCAGGGATACTTTCTTCTATACATGACAAGAGGGGGGCCTGGATCAAGGTCATCCGTTCAATGCCTCCAGTGAACTAAAGCTTTCCTGTCTCTTAAATGGATTACTGCTCCTCAGTTCTCTTGGTCGAAGAAAAGCAGAAATCTTTGTGAAAACTACCGGTGTGTAAATACTGGTTTTAAAAAGTTTCTAAGTTGGGCTCGCTGGTCTAGCAATTCTAGAGGTCTTTCTTGTTCAGAATGGGAGGTCCTACATCTGCCTTTTGGCTACTGCCAACCTCTACCCCAAGAGGCTAAGTGATTGCCCTCCCATTCCACCGACCCCAGGCCCAAGCACCTGACGCCGTCGCTTCCGACGCGGAGGCAGCCGGTTAGGTCAAGGTGCTCGAGTATCGGGCAGTTCCGAGCCAACTCCTGGACTGCTGCGTCCCCCACATTGGCGTTGACCGCTAGAGAGAGGCTGCGGAGCCCTGCGCCGCGCCTCTGCGCCAGGTACACGATGGCCTCATCCTTGAGCTGACGGCAGGCGGTGAGGTCCAGCTCCTTAAGGGCCGGACAGCGGTCGGCGAGACCGCGCAGAGCTAGCCCATCTACCCAGTCACAATGAGCAAGAGATAGGCGCTGCAGGCGG
The DNA here is from genome assembly GCA_037038555.1 of Rhynchonycteris naso. Taxonomy (NCBI): domain Eukaryota; kingdom Metazoa; phylum Chordata; class Mammalia; order Chiroptera; family Emballonuridae; genus Rhynchonycteris; species Rhynchonycteris naso. The sequence continues at coordinate 239,710,081 of CM072999.1, read as the reverse complement.
GGGCAGCCCTCCGCCAGCGCCCCCAGCGTGCGGCGGCTCAGTTGCCCGCAGCCAGCCAACGCCACACTCCGCAGCTGCGGATTCCGCGCCAGCACTGGCACCAGATCCTCGTCCGACAGCCATTCGTGACACGGCGCCAGCGCCAGCTCCTGCAGCCTTTCGGCGTCTCGTAACAGCCGGGACAATGCGGCCCGCGGGATCTGCGGACCCACCTGCGGGCGGGGAGGCACCTCGACTTTCAGCTGGTGCCGGGGACAAGGCGGGCGCTGCCTATCCGCTCCTGATGAATTCTTTCCTAGCAGCAGTCTGCCCTCGGGGGCTTGCCACCTACCCTCCCAGGGAAGACCCCACGAGCCCTCAGAGTTGATACCCGGTACTCGCCCTTGGAGAGTACTTTCCCGCTGGGTGGATCTCTTCCTGGGCATTCCTGGAGGGCCAGGGGGGTCCGGAAGTGTACACAGAGGGACTGGGGGCTGGGCTGGAGGCGGGGCGGGAGCGGTACCCAGATCGGGGCGGGGCTCCGGCCCCCAGCTCACCTGAGCGGCGTCGAAGCGGCGCAGCCCCGCTAAGTGCAGCTGCACAAGGGCTCGAAAGGCACGACTGACGCGCTGCAGCCGGAGCAGCTGGGATAGCGGGACCCGGCTCAGGACGTGTGGGAGCAGCACGTCCTCCCAGGGCAGGTCCAGGAGCCTGTGGGTAAAAGGGCGTTGGCGACGGCGTCCCCGGGCCGCAGCTACCTGCGAGTCCGCTTTCGTTATGCTTCCGTGCCCTGGCTCCTAAGAGCGGCTCCTAGGACCGGTCCCGGGTTGACTCCCCTCCCTTAGGTCCTTCTTCACTTTCTCGGCCCCTCCGGTACTAGGTACCTGACGGCTCCGGGCTCTTGCTCCCCTCCGGACGGCTCCATCGGTGGCTCCCTCGGCTGTCTATTGCGCGTGCGCAGTAAAGTCTCGCTTTGGCTTAGGAGCAGCCGCCGCGATCCCGCCTCCTTGGGCTGTAGTGACAGACCGATTCAATCGAGTACCGTCTCACTGAGGACTATATTTGAAAGCTTTCCGGATGGATCCCGAAACTGAGGAGGGAACAGACCGGCGGTGTAACATTAAATCTCGCCTTCTCCGCTCCAGGGCTTGAGATCTGAGTCTAGAGAACGCGATGGTGCAGCGGAGACTGGTTTCTTTTGTCGTCTTGAGCCAGTAGACCGCTCTGAATGAAGTGGTGATGGGAGGAGCGGTCAAGGCCAAAAGCAGAAGGGGTGGAGCCAGAACTCCAAAGTTCTGGGCCTGCCCTCTGCCCTCCCGTCGCTTTTAGCGACTTTGAAAAATGGGAAGAAACTTTCTAGGCTCTTACTGTTTGGCACTCAATGGGTGTTCGATCATTGCTGAATGAATTGAATGGGCGAAGCTAAAACTTCATTAAGCAAAATTGCCCAAACCTCTCATTCTTGGTTCATTGTTAAGTACAGTTATCCAGCCACTTCCACTCCGGACGAAATAGAACGGGTTTTCACCTTCTGGGGAAGAGATGTAGGGCGCGTTATGAACGACTATATCTCCAGCCGGGTTCCTTTCCTTCCCCAGGAGGTCTAGAATCCTGAGAAGAATGCATGCTCAGCTCAGCCCGCCAAGAGTACTGCATCTTGGTTGGCCCGGGGTTTAGTTGTGGGGTCTAGGTTTGGACCGTCCTGGAGCAGTGACGCTCTTGAACTCTAGGCTCAGACTCTGGGCCGCCCTCTCACCGCGTACCCAAGTTCCTCTGCCAGGGTCCGCTCCCGGGAACCTCTGGAGCAGTGCTTTTCCCATCATCCATTGGTGAAGGTGTGAAGGACGCGGAGAGCTATTGGTGTCGCTGAAAGCTGCGCCCCCCCCCCCCCCAAACAGGGATGCTTTTCGGTGTAACCGCTTCACCTGCCTCTTTATAATGAAAACTGCTTCCCATTCATTATCTCACCAAGGTTTCGTGTACCACTGCAAGGTGGGCAGGTCTGTCACTCCCCTTTAAAGATGAAACCAGGTCTCTGGGGAGGAAGCGCCTTGTCTAGGGTCAAGCGAGTCGGGATAAAGAACTAGAGCATCCTGATTTTCCCAGAATTCTTTCCACACACCCTCGTTCCCCAATGTAGCGAGAAGAGAAAAGCCAGCAGCGGGGAAGGACCAAAGAGGGTCATCTTGGGTGAGGGACTTGCTCCTTCTTCCCCAGCCTGTTGGGGAGGGGCTAGCTGGAAAGAGACACCTCTGCTAAGATAGAGCCACGTGGGCGAACACCACTTCGGGCCAAGAGCCTTCTCCCCCCGCCCCCCCCCCGCCCGTTTTGTTAGCGCCTAAGCGCCTGCGCAGTGCGACAAATCTGGCGCTGTCCCCTTCAGCACCACGCGGAGCCGGCGCCGCCCCTCCCCGCGGTGAGCCCCGCGCGTCCCCGCCTTGCAAGCCCTCGCGCCCCCCGACCACCCAAACAGACCCCTTCTTCCTTCCAAGGTTACTATCTGCCTGTCTTGGCTTTCCCTAGGAGAGCAGTTGCCATAGTAACTCTAGCGGCGCTTTCTTAAAAATAGGTGGGCCCCCTTTTACCTTGGCCAAGGGCACAAGGGTTGATTGTTCCCCACTACCTTCAATCCCAGAGTCATCCCGTCTAACATCTTACCCTTAGATGGGCACCTAACTCAGACATCAAGGAAGTTCTTTCTGAAGTCTGACTAACGTCCCTCCTGCTGCATCCTGGGCGAGTGGTCAGGATTGAGTCTCCTGGGTCCGAGACTCAGAACCCCAGAGGGTTTGAGGTGGAGTACCCTAAGTCTCCCATAAATTGATGCCCTACTGGATTTAGGGGGAGGGTCCGGTCTACACCCATACCGTGTGCTTGGCGCAGCCGCGTGCTCGTGGGGGCGGGAGCGCGTGTGGCATGTAACAGGTCATGTGGCAACCTCCTAGGGACACGCATGGGGTCTGGAGCGGGACACGCGTGTGCAGCTGGGTCCTGCGTGTGGCTCAGGGAGCGGTGGGCGAGAGGGACGTGGACACGATACGGGTGCGGCACGTGAGGGTTGGAGAACAGAACTAGGGGTGCCATACGTCCTCCCCCTTGTCAGGGGCGGGTCTCAGATTGGCGGGAGAGCCCAGTAGAGACCTAACGTCGAGGAGTAGGGGACAGCCTCCTGGGCTCAGGGCTCTGGGAGAGGGCGGGAGTTGGGGAGGTGGGATTATCTCTGCCCGAGCCGTAGGGGGGAGGAGGAGGGACTGAGAGGCGGGCGGGCCTGGAGCAAGCGGGAGCAAGCGGGAGCCGCGCTGCCTTCACAGCTGAGCTGGGCCCAGCCTCTCCCCAGCCTCTCGGCCCCAGCTCCAAGCGAGCAGCGGTAAGTACTGAGGCGGCTCGAGTCCAGGCTGCACTGGGGATATGCTGGGCCCCGATTGAGCTCAGGCACCTGACTGGCAGGGTTGCTGTTCCTGACCTCTGCCCCTACTCTGCATTGCCACCAGAGGCTCCTTTACCCCTTTATGGTCCCTCCTGGGCTGGACAAGATCTGTTGTAACCCTTGGGGGAGAAGGGGAAGAGAAGGGTCTGGTCCAGCCTCCCCCTCCAGAGACCAGTGACTGGTGGGGGTTGGGAGAGAGGGTGTGTGTCCCTGCGTAAGTATGGGTGTGAGTGTGCATCTGTGTTTTTGTGTAATTGTGACCAGAGTAGGTCTCTGTATCTGATATGCCTGTGTATCTGTGAGCATTGGAAGATGAGGGCCGTGTGTGTGTTTGGGCACCTCTTTGTGTGTTCCTGTTTGATGACAGTGTGTGTGTAAAACAAGCATGTGTCTTTCCATTACACACATACTTGTTATGAGTGTGAGAGTGTGTGAGGGTGTGTCTGAGCAATGCGTATGTGTGCCTCTATCTGTCTGTGCTGGAAGGTGTAGTGTTTAGCTGTACACTGACATAATTTGTCCTTAAGTACGTGTGTGCGCGTATGTGTACCCACCCGTATTAAGAACAAAAAGGTCCTTTTCCCATTCGTCCTGTATGTATTAGGGGCACCGGCCTCTGTTCAGGCCTATTTTTCCCCCTTCACACTTTACCTTTCAGCCCCTTAAAGGTCCGTATATAATTCCCTCCCTCAATTCTTCTTTCCTCTCTTTCTGGGGGCCCTGAATTGGAGCCTCAATAAGAGAAACTGTGGGGAACTCATGGCTGTATGATAGTGATGGTTGGCTGACACTCCTGGTCCAGGCAGTGGGGTACTAGCTCTCCCCTTCCCTCACCAGAAGTAGCTCCAAAATGCCACAGGGACTCTGGGCTCACTCAGCTTCTGAAATGGCTTCCTCCCTCCTCCCAGGGTTATGTTCAGGGTCCCCAGGCAGAAGGAGAGGACCCAGGGGCCTATTGGGCAGGACAGTCTTTTCTCCTCAGGCCTCCATGGAAGTAGCCCAAACAAGAGGCCTGATTACCCCAAGGGGTGAGATCAATGATGCCATATTCCCAGAATGGGCAAGGCCCATCGTTCTCAGTGGTCCCAGCCAGCTTTTCTCTCCGTCTCTGTTCTCCTGCCTATCCAAGTCCACAGCAGTTCACCCCCTGCTCCCCCTCCTCTCTTGCAGGCCTGTCTGAAGAGCATGCTGCCCCCTCACTCCCCGCCTGGCCTCGCCATCCCTGCCCCCCCAGCCTGACCCCAGGCCCCAGCATGGCCCAGGGTGCCATGCGCTTCTGCTCAGAAGGCGACTGTGCCATCTCCCCGCCACGATGCCCACGCCGCTGGCTCCCCGAAGGCCCTGTGCCCCAGAGTCCCCCAGCCAGCATGTATGGCAGCACAGGCTCTCTGCTACGGCGGGTAGCAGGTCCAGGTCCCCGAGGCCGGGAACTGGGGCGTGTGACAGCACCCTGTACACCCCTGCGTGGCCCCCCTTCACCCCGTGTTGCTCCTTCACCCTGGGCACCCTCTTCACCCACTGGGCAGCCTCCACCAGGGGCCCAGAGCTCTGTGGTCATATTTCGCTTTGTGGAGAAGGCCAGTGTGAGGCCACTGAATGGGCTACCTGCTCCTGGAGGCTTGAGTCGGAGCTGGGACCTAGGCGGGGTCTCTCCTCCCAGGCCCACTCCAGCCCTTGGGCCTGGCTCTAACCGGAAGTTGCGGCTGGAGGCATCCACTTCAGACCCACTCCCAGCTAGAGGAGGCTCAGCTCTGCCTGGCAGCCAGGGCCTTTTACATGGGCCACCAGCCCAACCTCAGGTTGGGGCAGATGGCCTTTACTCCTCTCTCCCCAATGGGCTGGGGGGGCCCTCTGAGCACCTGGCCACATTATTCCAAGGACCTGCTGACACTGGACTTCTGAACCAGGTATGCAACCTCCCTTAGGCTTCCTGGAACCCGAGTCCCAGTGAAGGGGCAAGACTTAGCTTCTTGGCAGTTTTGGCCCCAGGGGCTATTCATTGAATCCTTCAACCCTAACTCTGTCTCTTCTTGCCTTCTGACTCTGAACCTACATCTCTGTCCCTGTGTGTTTTTCTTTGTGTTTCTATCCCATGTTCTTGTATCTTTGTATGTCTGACTTTATCTCTGGGTGTCTGTGTCTATCTCTTACTCCTTGGCTTAGGGGGAGACCTGGTCCTCACCCCGGGAAATCTCCTCTCATGCCCAGAGAATCGCTCGAGCCAAATGGGAATTCTTCTATGGCTCCTTGGGCCCCCCCAGCTCAGGTAAGGCCTAGGGCTGAGGCAAGGGGAACAGGATAGGTTCTTCTCCACAGCAGCTGAGGCATGGTAGGGAGCCTTCCTTTAACACCCCCCCCCCAATCCTTTCCTGGGCTCCTCAGTCAGCTAATGCCTCTCCATCTGTGTTGGAATGGAGGAGGGGCTGGGGGGCAGCTGGAGTGGGCACCTGCAGGAAGCTGGGTAGTGGAGGGCAGGGATGGCAGGGTATCAAGGATCAGAACTTGGGAGTAGAAAAGAGGCTGATCCTCTTCAGGCCCCTCAAAATTGTCTGACAAGAACTTGATTTGAAACAAGCTCCAATGGTACCAGGGACAAGCTGAGTTTGTAGCAGGAGAAATGGTGGTTAGACAGTGAAAGAACTTCCCGCCAATATGAGGCAGTGGGGTGAGTTCCTAGAACAGAGTCAGGACAGGAGATATGGGGGCCATCAGGAAGCTGACCTGGATAACCTCCTGACTGGGATGCCTGTGCATACTACAGGTGCTAAGCCCCTGGAACAGGCCCCCCCATCTCTACCTGGGCTGGGCTCAGGGCAGGGCTCTGGGGTAGCTGTGGGACGAGCAGCCCAATACTCCGAGACAGACCTGGACACGGTGCCCCTGAGGTGCTACCGCGAGACCAACATCGATGAAGTGCTGGCTGAGCGGGAAGAGGCTGACTCAGCCATCGAGAGTCAGCCCAGCTCGGAGGGCCTGCCTGGCACTGCCCGCCCACCTGCTCCGCATCCTGGCCCATGCCCTCGCCCTCAGCCCTGCCTGGGCAGTGGCAATGAGGATGAGGATGAGGATGAGGCAGGTGGGGAAGAGGATGTGGACGACGAGGTGTTTGAGGCCTTGGAGGGGGCCCGGTGAGTGGGGTAGTGGGAGAGGAAAGTGGCTTGCCCCTTCCTACTGGCTCAGAGGCAGAGCTGGGGTCAAAGGGACTGAAATCGAGATGATGGTGGGACCGGGAAGGTCAAGACCAAGCTGGTAGTGCCAATAGGGTGGTGTGGCAGGAGATTGTGGACAAAGCCTTGAGGACTGGCAGAATACTGGGAATGTGGGGGCATCAGGAAGAACTCAGAAAGATGGGGGCAGCCAGGATAGAGGAGGAAGAGGGTTCTAGTGAAGAATGGGGCTTAGTGAGAGGCCAGGGGCCAGAAGCAAGCCTGGGGGTGTGGGAACATCAATTCAGATCCTGGATTTTGGTGGGAGAGTGGGGAATGTGGGGGCTTTCCTCTCCGTCTCACACCCCACTGCAGCTTGGAGCCTCATCTTCTCCTAAGATGTTGCCAGAAATAGAAACGGGATGGCAGAAGGGGAGAGGATCAGGGAGAAGGAGGAGAAAGGGAGATTAGCAGGGAGGGAGAGAGGAAGGCGATTGGGTGCTGGGGATGGGTAGGGCTGGTATGCCCCAGGGGCACTAAAGCTTGGAGAACCTGTGGTGGGAAGTCCCTATCTGAGTGGCTTCTTAAAAGGGGTTGGGGGCCTGTGAAAAGGGGGTGATAATCCCCTTCACAGAGTCAGTATGGAAGTTCAATGAAATACTGCCTAATTGCTGTCCTCCGGGCCCCTGATCAGAGATTCTCCCTGCCCCTGCAGGCCAGGCACCCGGATGCCTCACCTGGGGCCTCTCAAGTCCCCTGTGCCCTTTCTCCCTGGGACCAGCCCCTCGGCTGATGGGCCTGACTCTTTCAGTTGTGTGTTCGAAGCCATCTTGGAGTCACACCGGGCCAAGGGCACCTCCTACACCAGCCTTGCCTCACTGGAGGCCCTGGCCTCACCTGGCCCAACCCAGAGCCCCTTCTTCACCTTTGAGCTGCCTGCCCAACCCCCAGCCCCCCGGCCTGATCCCCCTGCTCCTGCCCCACTTGCCCTTCTTGAACCGGATTCTGGTACCAGCTCTGCTGCTGATGGGCCTTGGACACAGAGAGGGGAGGAAGAGGAGGCAGAGGCTGCAGCCAAGCAAGTCCCAGGGAGGGAGCCCCCTAGTCCCTGCCACTCAGAGGACAGCTTTGGGCTAGGGGCAGCACCTCTGGGCAGGTGAGTGATTCCTTTGGTTTCTCAGACCTAAGGCCCCCAGGGCTCTAGGAATGGCTGTTCCAAGGGACAGAGACTGAGTGTTAAGATGTAGTTTATAATTCTGACCCCTGATAGGCGTGCTTAGGGGATGCAGATGTCCTGTTTTCCCACTTGGAGAGCCCCTTACAGCCCAACCCCTTGGTCTCAGACCCAGTGACTTAAGAAACCATGATTCAGAATTGAAGAATCCCTAGAGAACACCCTCCTCTTTCTCCAAGAGAGTCCTACCCTTCCCAGACAGAGCCTCCAATCTGCTTAGAATTCCTGTGATCTTACCCCTACCCAGTCTGGAGCCTTCTCCCAAAGATGCAGCGACCAGCTTCTCCCATGACCTCCCTCCCATACCACCTCCCCCTCCAATCAAGAGTTTCTCACCCTTCTCCAGGAAGTCCATTCATCAGTCTAACCTTTCTGCTCTCCCCTCTGCCAGCTACCCTCTCAGTCATGGAAGCCATGGCAACAGGAGGGGTGGCCAGGGAGACAGTGTTGCCTAGCAACCAGGAGTTTCCGGCCTCTGTCTCTGGGTGACAGGTGGCTTTGCAAGTGGAGCAGCTGGGGTGGGAAGGGAAGGAGAAGAGGAGACAGGAGATGAGGGGGAGCACTTTGACCCCCAGTCTCCTCTATCTGAGAGCCTGCTTCTTTGTGGGTAGAAGAACCAAGGAGGAGGCTACTCTCCCTAAAAGGTGGGAGGAAGAAAAACATAGGAGCAGAAAGGTGTCCTTGTTGCCCTCAAATATTTGAGTGCCTACTGTTCCTCTCTGACAGCCTACCTGTGTCACCCTTGCCCATATTCTTAGAGATAGAAGACTATGTTCTGAGTATGGTGGTGTGTGGTGATGGGGAATCTATGTCTTGCAGGAAATTTAGGGAGCTTTGGGAAAGCAGCCAGAACTCCCACAGCAGCAAGACGGATGTAGGTTAGACTTGAGGGAGGACTTCCACAGAGGTTGTAATAATGGAGGGAATCTGTACAATATTCTCTGGAGAAAAGAAAATGTATTCCCCATGTCCCAGTCTCCCTTTCTCTGTCATCTGGTCTGGAGGCAGAGGAAGGATCTGGGTAGCCCCTGAGAACCTGCCCCACCTCTGAGCTGATGTTCTACCCTGGCAGCGAACCACCCTTGAGCCAGCTAATATCTGACTCAGACTCAGAGCTGGACAGCACAGAGCGGCTAGCCTTGGGAAGCACGGACACCTTGTCTAATGGGCAGAAAGCAGACCTGGAGGCTGCACAGCGCCTAGCTAAGAGGCTATACCGACTAGATGGCTTCAGGAAGGCTGATGTGGCCCGGCACCTGGGCAAGAAGTAAAGTCACTGAGCTGGGATTGAGAAGGGGGTGGGGGATGCATCCTGAGGGTAGTGCCTCTACATCCCCTCTATCTAATGCCCCCAGATTTCTAGGTAACCCCCATCTGGCCCCTTGACACTTCCCCTTGAGACTCCACCTGTCTCTCTACCCTGCCCACAGCAATGACTTCAGCAAACTCGTGGCTGGAGAGTACCTTAAGTTCTTTGTCTTCACGGGCATGACTCTGGACCAAGCTCTCAGGTGGGTGTTGAGCCCTTTGAGGGCAGCCCATCTCCCCAGGCCTGGTGTGCAGGGCCTCAGCTATGCCTCCTCTGAGGCTGCGCATGCAGGAGCAAGAGGCAGAGCTAAGTGGTAAGGGGACCATGGGTGGAGGTGACATTCTCCTTCTTCCCTCCTTCCCAGGGTGTTTCTGAAGGAGCTGGCCTTGATGGGTGAGACCCAGGAACGGGAGCGCGTGCTGGCCCACTTCTCCCAGAGATACTTCCAGTGCAATCCTGGAGCCCTGTCCTCAGAGGGTGAGGAGGCCAGGGGCCGGGCTTTCCTGGCTGGTCTCTGAGGCAAATGGGCATTGTGTGTATGTGCATAGGTGCATGAGTGTGTGTGGGGGGAGTGAACAAATGCACGAGCTTGCAGGCATGTGAGCATGTGTGTGCAGACAGTGCTGACATGACTGCATGGATGTGGAACTAACTGTGCATGTGGGCAGGCATGTTCTTAGGGCCCAGAGTGTGCTGTGAAGAGGCAGGTGGCAGGTGTGATTACATACTGTTTACTTATATGTGCAAAGCGTGGCTTGAGTGGGGACTGTTTGGCTGCACTGATCTGCACTACTGTGTGAGGCCCCCTTGTTTGTGTTTAGTGCAGACACTGGCATGTTGGTGTCTGGGAGCAAGCATGCCCCCAGCACCTGAGAGAGCTAGGGAGGGTGGCCTGAGAAGAGGGTGAGGTCCCTTCTGAGGGATCTCGTGGAAGAGAGGTCTTTGCTCCTGGGAAGGTGTGCTGATGGACTTCAGGCCTTACAAAAGTGGGAAGGATCCTCGAAGGGGGCAAGGAAGTCTGGGTAAGGTAGCTGTGGGAAGAATCCCTGGGAGCTGGTAGATAGAAGCTGAATGTCAACTCTACTGTAGACGGTGCACACACACTGACCTGCGCTCTCATGCTACTGAACACCGATCTCCATGGCCATGTGAGTGAGATCTGGTGGGAGGGAACCCGAAAACAGCCCCTGTCTAGAGACATCAAAGTCTGGAAGGCCAAGGGCCACCCAGGTTCACAGGTGTCTGTCTGTTCCCTCCCTTTAGAACATCGGAAAGCGCATGACCTGCGGAGACTTCATTGGGAACCTGGAGGGCCTCAACGAAGGCGGTGACTTCCCCAGGGAGCTGCTCAAGGTGGGGGGTGGGGCAGGATAGAGATAGCTGGAGGGGAGGGTTAGGGGACCTGCCAACGGAGTCAGAGGAAGGTGCTGTGATGCGCCTCTCGGCCCTTAGCTCCTGCATGGGAGCCTAGACTCTCGTGACTCAGTCTGGGTACCGCCCCCTCCCCCTGGCTCTCCGGAACATGCGCACTGGTGCGCAGTCGCTGCTGCGCAGAGTGGGGGAGGGGAGGTGGCTCTGGAAAATGCGTGATCTGGCGGCTCTGGACCTTGCATTTGTCTTCATCCGTGCTCTTGTGTTCGCTGAGGGTGGGAAGGGTCCTTACGTGGGGTGAGGGGCAAACAGGTATATCTCCTCACTCCTCCCCCACAACTCCCCTGCCCCAGGGTTGAAAGTCACAAAGGCCATCCTGGTACTGCTGCACAAGAGGCATGTTGAGTTAGACGGGCCTGAGAGAGACAAAGGGTTTTCCAAGTTCTGGCAGTGAGTTAGCGCCAGACTGGGACGAGATACTGTGCTTCTGGATCTCCGCTGGGCAGGCCTGCGCCCAGGCCCCCTGAAGAGTTAGTTATCCTGAGGCTGGTTGGGTGGGAGGAGGAAGGGCATCTGGGTACCCTGGGTTCACTCCTTTCCCTGATCGGTAGTCTTTTATCCAAGAAGGCCTGGAAACCCCCAGGGTTAGCAAAGGGGTCTCTGGGCCACCACAGAAATGTGACTGCGCAGGTGTGACCTTGGGCTTGTCCTGAGCTGTATTAGTTTCTGAGTTTGGGTATGTATCTGAGTAGGGGGTATCTATTGTGAGTTGGGGGGTATTCTTGAATTGAGTTGTATGTGTAAGATTTAGGGTATCAGTGAATCAAGGGGGCTTGTCTGATTTGGGGTGTGTTTGTGCTTGAGGACTTAGGATTTAGAATGTGCCTGAGTTGGGGGGGGTACATGTATGAACTGACTGACTGAATTATGACAAGTGTCCATGTGTAGAGGGTGTACGTTTGTGGGTCAAAGACTAAATTTCGAGGTATGCGTCCGAATTTGTAGTGTCCGTGAGTTGCGGTGAGTGTGAATTGGTGCATCTGGTTAGTTGGAGTGTATGTCTGTAAAGTAGGTTGTGTGTACAGGAGTTGGGATACATACACGGGCGTTTGAGGTACCTGTGGTCGGGGAGCTGAAGGAGGTCAGTGCGATTCAAAGGCTGCCCCCATCCTCCGCCGCCGTCGCGCCACTTGGCCCATCCTGGCTTGATTAAAGAAAAAAAGAAAGGCCGCTGGGAGGGGTTCCGACCTCTCTCCTCAACGTCCCCCCTCATCCCTGACGAGCAAAGAGGGTGCTCTAGACCCTTCAGGGTCCGCAGACCTTTCCAGTCCCCCGCCTAGGGTCTCGCAACGCCGGAGCACCCCCAGTGTAGTACGCCCCCACGCAGGTGCTCTTCACTGGCCTTCCTAGGCCCCTCCTCCGTGGCGGCGCGCCGCGGGAGCCCTCCCCTCTGGGTCGGACGCTTCCATTTTGCGCCGTCCCCGCCCCATCCTTCGCTCTCCTCTCCCCTCCCAGTCGGCGGCCCCCTCCTGCTCGCGGAGCTGCAGAGTCGACAGCGCCGCCGCCGCGCGCTGCTGCGTCGGTGGGAGCCGGCCCGGCCGCTCGCGCCGCTGTCGGGGAAGCCGTCCGCTAGCTGTCCGGGCCGTCCGGGGCCAAGGGCGGGCAGGGGCATGGCTGGGGGCCGCGGCGCGCGGGCCAGGCCAGCATGATCGGCGTCAACAGCATCCACAGCAGCGCTGGGCGGCTGCGCTCGCGCTCGCTGTGCTCTGTGCGCTACGGGCGCACCCACCGCGGCGCCGAGACCCTGTGCTACGGCTGGCCGCAGCGCTCGCGCAGTCTCAAGCCCGTGCTCTACACGGACCTAGTGGTCAGCCGCCTGCAGAACCGCAAGAAGAAAAAAGCGGTGAGAGCGTTGGGGCTGCGGCCCACGCCAAGCTGGGGGGAGACCGAGGGGGTTGCTGAGAGCAGCGCGTCTGAGGGGGCGGTTGGGGGGAGGCACCTTAGGCAGCAAGAGCAGAGGGTGGCATCGGTGGGGCTGAGGGGGGAGCCCAGCAGGGACGGAACCCGTGGTAGCCCATGGTAGCCCATGGTAGGGGTGGGCATGGACTGGAGGGGGAAGAGCACAGACTCTCTTATCAAGGTGGGCATCTCAAACTAACGGGCCTTTGAGCCTTCAGATGGTAGCGTAACTCGGGGCTCAGGGATGGGGTTTAGGAGTTTGGAAAGATGTGGTTGGGTGCCAAAAGGGGCAGAGATGAACTGGAAGGTTGAAGACAAGGATCGCATGTTGGATGTTTGTGGCCACCACAGCCTCCTGGCCAGGGAGTTGGAAAGCGAAGGTTTAGAGTCTAATTGTGCTCGGTTTGGGCTGGGTGTGTGCAGGAAGCTGTGTGTGCATAAGCCTGGGTTGGTGCCTTGTGTGGGGTGGAGGTTGTGGGGTGTGCTCAATCCTAAACACAGTGTGGGCTGTTTGGCGTGGCAGTGAGAGAATCAGAGACTATGGGGTGGGGGGTTGTGTCCCACCACAGAGAAGGTGCCGACGTCACCACTGCACTCAACTCACACGCAGAGAGCATCACACGCTTAGCCCAACCTGCACATGCTGGGGACACACCCACTCACAGGCTGTCAGAAGCACCCCCACAAAGGGAGGCACTAGTGTGGACCCATGTTGCAGGCCACTCCCAAGAAGAGGGGTCTCCTATGCTACTCCAAGAGCTCCTTCTCTCCTCTGACCACCCCAAGTCCCCCACAAGTCCCCCAGGCTAACAGTACTGAGATGTGACTGGTTCAGGAGCTCACTGGGAGTTTGGGTGTGCAAGGTTTGGAAGCTAAAACTACTACCTTTTAAACTAATGCTCACTCCCCGGGTAACATGAAGTGTGGGAGTGGGCTGGGAGCTTGATCACCCTGGTATTTATTTGGCTTGGTGGTGTAGTCTGGATTGGAGGAAGGTCTCTTCTTGTCCTGGCATTGAGAGCCATGAGAGAATGTTCTCGTAATCAAGGAAGGAGGTGACAGAGTAAGTTCCCATTCCTGGGCCTCAGTTTCCCCATGTGCTTTGTGTGGCTTTGTTTTGTGGAACAGGCCTAAAGCACACATCTGGAAAAAGAAGAGCTTTGAGGGCTGTTCTTTTCCATTTCCTCCAGAGCTGTGCTTCTCCCACCCAGGTTCTGAGGAGGATGATGTCTTAACAATAACAACAGTACAGATAGTAACAGCCATTGCCATTTATTGGGCATCAATCATATGCCAGGATGCCCTGTGCTAATTGCTTGCCCTTCATTAAACACATGTTGCTATGCTCCTCCATGGATACTTGCTTAAAGTCATGCAGTTAAAGCGGCAGAGCTGGGCCTGGGCTCTAGTACTCTGTTCCAGACCTGTGTTCTTGGTCATTACACACTGCTGCCCTCTCCCCCAGTTTTCTCCTTCCCAGATTGGGAGGGAGGGCCCTGAGCTCTGGCAGTGGGGTACATGGTGCACCTTCGCCAGGGATTGACCCACACTGCCCTGATATGTTCTCTCTCCAGGCCTTGTACAGCTCCATCAAGAATGAAAAATTACAATGGGCCATGTGAGTCCTGGGGCTGTGTGGTGGGGCTGGGGTTGGGGATTTGGGGAAGGGTCTGCCTGGAGAGGCGGAGAGAGCTGAGGGAACTGAGGTGGGCCTTGTGATTCTTGTGGCTGGGGGGAAGGGGAGGTAGGTGAGGCCATGAGAGCTAGTGAAGTGGCCTCACTTCCTTCTTTGGAGATGCCTGCCTGGACTTGGAGTTCTGTGTCTTGTCTCTAGCTGGGTTGTTATGACAAGCTGGGTTGGGGTGAGTGGCCACTGTCAGCCCGCTGGGGTGGCAGGGTGCTGAAGGGGAGGTCCCTTGACAACCCTACTGGGAAAGCAGAAGTCTCTGGTGGTGGGGCTCTGGGCTAATAGTACAGGAGCCCCCCCCCTCCTTGGGTCCTAGGGAACCCAAAATGTTACAGAACAAGGGACCACATTGTCTACTCTTTATAGCCCAGTGGAAACAGAGACTCAGAAGAGTCCAGTCTGAGAGAGAAGGTCTAATTTTAGCCTTGAGACCCCCAGTCTGGCAGTAGAGCCCTCATCTGAACAGTCGATAGATCATTCATATTTTCTGGCTTCTGCTGAGAGTCCAGCCACTGCTCAGATTAGCTGGGAATTCCAGTAGGTGGGAGAGAAGACTCCAGAGGAGGCAGAGCTCAGGACTGGGGTGCCGGGAAAGCTCCTTGAAGGACTGGGACTTGGAGGCACACTTGAAAGAGGTGGAAGCCTTGGCTTCGGAAGAGAAAAGGGGAAGTTGATATTTGGGAGGCAAATATGTGGTGGCTATAATGAGTATAGGGTGGGGAGACCAGAATGAGCGGGCCAGCTTGGAAGGGAGAGCGGAAGTTTTATAGGCTCTACGTGGGGGAAAAAGGGACCTTTAAGTTTCTTGAGCAAGGAGTGACCAGACAGAATCAGACTTTTTAGATCTGACAGAGCCTGCAGACCTAGGAAGCAGCTACTTCTGCCACCATTTAGCCAACAGGCTGTGAGCTGGCACTGGGTGAGGTTAAGACAGCTGAGTCAGGCATGTGTCCGTCCTGGTGGAGAAGGGTATGAGGGTGTGTGTGGAAATAGAGAGGGTGGGCTGGTTACACACGAGGGGAGGAAAGGACAGACACGGCTCTACCCTTGGAAGATCTAGTCTGAGGAAAGGGCCATGCTGCCTCAAGGATCCCAGACCTGAATGGGGAGACCTGGCTGACTGGGGGCCATGGCTACAGGTGCCTTAGGCTGAGTGAAGCCACATCCTTTGAGAGCAGCACCGCCCCATCTCTACAAACACTGGAGGAGCTTTCCTGGGTGGGAAAGGGGGGTGTGTGGCTTCGTGGCCTGCCCCCTCTGAGGTGATCACACCTGCAGAGACGAGGAGGAACTGAGACGCTCTCTGTCTGAGTTGGCCGACCCCAACCCCAAGGTCATCAAGAGGGTCAGCGGGGGCAGTGGCAGCGGCTCCAGCCCTTTCCTGGACCTGACTCCTGAGCCCGGGGCTGCCGTCTACAAGCATGGGGCCCTGGTGCGAAAGGTGCACGCAGACCCCGACTGCAGGAAGAGTACGTGGCCTGGTGGGAGGGTCTGGGAGCCAGATGGGAGTGGGCCCAGCCCGGTCCTGCCGTGACCTGTCTTCCTTCCCTCCCAGCACCTCGAGGCAAGCGGGGCTGGAAGAGCTTCCATGGCATCCTCAAGGGCATGATTCTCTACCTGCAAAAGGTTTGGGGCCTGCCCAAGGTGTGGGGACTGAGCTGACTTGGGAGTGTAGCTGGGCTGGGCTGGCCAGGCTGGGATTGTGGCCAGGACACAAGATGGGCACCTCCTCAGGAGGAGTACCAGCCTGGGAAGGCCCTGTCGGAGGCAGAGCTTAAGAATGCCATCAGCATCCACCATGCATTGGCCACTCGTGCCAACGACTACAGCAAGAGGCCCCACGTCTTCTACCTGCGCACAGCAGACTGGCGGGTCTTCCTCTTTCAGGCTCCGTGAGTGCCTTCCTCCTGTCTGTCCGAGACTCCTTCTCTCCACTCCCAACTTGCTCCCCTCCCTTGTTCCTGGATTGATTTTTATTTCTCAGGCCACAGACTGAGCCAGGGCTGGCACTCCAGGATAGGAATGCTGGGCCCAGGTTGCAAGTATGTGTGCTCTCTCCTCAGGAGCCTGGAGCAGATGCAGTCCTGGATCACTCGCATCAATGTGGTGGCCGCCATGTTCTCTGCACCCCCCTTCCCAGCTGCTGTTAGTTCCCAGAAGAAGTTCAGCCGCCCTCTGCTGCCCAGTGCTGCCACCCGCCTCTCTCAGGTACTGCCATCTCTGTTCATCTGGCCAGTGGGATGGAATAGGGCAGGCCCAGGCCGACTGGACTCAAGGCTGCTTGCTGTGATTATGTAGCTGTCCATTCACCAGGACACTGTCACGGCTGACACCCTCCACTCTACTTCACATGCTAGGAATTCTAAGAAAGGGACATCTTTTAAATAAACTTGCACAAAGGCACTGTGTGTGCTAGAGTAACTGACCGGGTTCCTTTTGGCCTTTAGGAGGAGCAGGTGCGGACCCATGAGGCCAAGCTGAAGGCCATGGCAAGTGAGTTGCGGGAACACCGGGCTGCCTTACTGGGCAAGAAGGCCCGGGGCAAGGAGGCCGAGGAGCAGCGGCAGAAGGAGGCCTACCTGGAGTTTGAGGTTAGCCTCCCAGCCCTGGGCACCTCTCTCTATTAGCAGGGCCCCTGTGTCCCAGTATAGGCTCAGACTAGTGGTCAAGGGCATCGACTCCTAAGAGCGAGACGAGCTCAGCGACCTTGGGCAGGTTGCTTAATTGCTTTCAGCTTTAGTTTCCTCTTCTGTAGAACAGGGAGGATATTCTGTATTCACTAGGGTCATGAAGTCAGATGTCTCTGTCGAGTGCTTAGTTCTCCCAACTCTGGTAAAGGCTCAAGAAACAGTTGGCTGTTACAGTTGGCATTCTGGAGAAAGCCCACAGAGTGCCACCAACCTAACGGGATTCTGTCATAGTCCCTGAGGGCTTTGGGAGCTTCAGAAGTGGGCAAGAACCTGCCATCTCCTAGCTTTCTTTGGCATCCCTCCAGGGTCTAGATGGGGTAGAGATGGGGTGAGATGGGCAGAGGGTGGAGTGCTGGCTGACAGCCCTGCCCCTCTGCCTCAGAAATCCCGCTACGGTACATACTCAGCGCTGCTTCGGGTCAAGCTGAAGGCTGGCAGCGAAGAGCTGGACGCAGTAGAGGCAGCACTGGCCCAGGCCGGGAGCACGGAGGACGGATTCCCCCTACCTCACTCCAGTCCCTCCCTGCAGCGCAATATGTCTAGCCAGCCCCGGGCTCAGTGTCATGGCTCAGAGCCTCGGGCAAGGGCAGGCAGTGGGCGGCGGAAGCCCTGAGTTACGGGCGAGAGTATGGGGGGTGGTGCCTGCTGGGCACCTGCATGACATGGCCCTGAGTCCAGGCCGGCCTCGGGCCTCCCGAGCGCCCGTGGCCTAGGGCCCTACCGCGCCGGACGCGGTGTCCGGGGCAGTACAGGGCTGGGGCATGGGCCTCAGGAGTCTAGGCTGAGGGTCCCTCCGAGACCCCCATTTTGTGATAATGTTTTGCACTTTTTCGTACTGGGGGCTAGGGCGGGAGGGGCCAGGGCCTCTGGACTTTTGATGCTTTCTTTTTTTTGTGGGGGAGGCCTAACAACATTTCTGCTTTCTGCTGAAACCACCCCCACCCCTGACACCAGCAATCCCCCTCCATCCTGGGGCCTGGCTCAGACAGAGACCAGGAATTGGGGGTGAGCTGGTTTTCCTTCCTTCCTTCCTGAGGGCTCAAACCCTCTCTTTCCAGAGGTGGAGAAAGGGTGTCCATGCCCAAGCCCCTACACACAGGCCAGGGACAGCATGGCCTTGCTTTCCCTCCTTCAGTCGGACTCGCCCTTTGTACAGCCTCCACCCCCATTAAAACTGCTCTGGACTTGCTGCGGGGCGTCCTTTTCTCCCCAGTGCCTAGCTTGGGGCCAGGGTAAGAGAGATCACGCAAGGCCTACCATAAGTTGGGGGAGGGCAGGACCCTTTCCTTTTCCCATGAGAATCCTTTATTTATCCCATTTGGGGGGGCACGGGGTGATAAATAAGGACTGGAATAGCGGGGTGCTGTACAGAAGGGCCCAGGAAGGGGGCTGATGAATAGACGGCAGTTCAGTGCACCTGAGGCTGGGGGTGCCCATGGCAGAGCCCTCCTGGTGGCTCAGGGGGTGGGCCTAGCTTCTCAGCCTCCTGTTCCACTGACTGGCTCCCGTAGGCACTGTCCTCTTTCACTTCTGCTGGGGAAGTGGACACAAGGAGGGGGTAGGGAAGAGTCAAGGCCTTGGGCCTCCCGCTCTCCAGGCCCAAATGATCTTGGCTGGACACTCTTACCTGTGTTGGGCAATTTGTCTCGGGCCTCAGGACTCCTGAGCAACCTCACCCCCTCCTCTAGCCCCATCTCAGACAGAGCTTCCAGCAGGCCTGCCAAATCCCCACCGGCCAGCTGGGGAGGAGGAAGAAGGTTGAGAACCTGAGTTAATTAGGATCTGGCCTATGGAGCCCAGGGGAGCGGGGAGCGCCGGGAATCAGATGGGAAAGGAAGCCAGCGCAGGCCGGGGGCAGGGCCTGACCTTGTAGCTGCGCAGGAGGCTGCCGCTGGGCGAGGCTGTCTTCCGATATGTGTCCACCAGGCTGCGCAGCCCCAGCCGCTCTGCCAGCTCTGCCCAGCTGCCCTGAGCTCCTGGCCCATCGAGCAGATGCTCTAGGTTCTGCAGAACTGTGTCTTCGAGTGGCAGCTCTGGCCCTGAGAGGGACATAAATACAGTTACCTCCAGAGATGGGCACAAGGATAGGCCACTTTTTTTCCATGGCCATCTGACAGACAAGGCACTCCTCTTTAGAGGTCCTGAAGAAGAGACCTCTGTGAGCAGGAATGAATGCAAAGATCTCACCTGCAGGGCTGGGTGGTGTCAGAGGAGGTGCCATGGTGTCCTGAGCAGCATTTAGCAGCAAGGTCTTCACCTGGAAAGATAGCCTCAGCCTTTACTCCCACCCCAGCCCAGTCCTTATGCCCAAGTACCAGATACTTTGTACCCCCATCCCTCAGCCCAGACGCCCTGTTCCCCGGTACTTCTGGTTCCAAGCTGGCCTCACCTTTGTGCTACGAGTGAGGTCAACAGGCGTGTGGCCCCGAAAGCTGCTTCGGGTGTCTCTTTCGGGCTCCTCTGAATCTGAGTCACTACCAGAGGTGGGAGGTGAAGGCAAAGGGCACAGGGGCTCCTCGTTCTCTGCATGGATGTCAGCGCCTGGGGGAGGGAGGTGAGATAGGAGCCCACATTAGCATTGCAAAGGGGGGCCTGGGAAGCACCCCTTTTTCTCCTCCCAGTCCTGTCCATATGCCTAAGGGTAAGACTGACCAGCCTTTAAAAGAAGGCGGGTGAGGGTTGGGGATCCCAGTCCAGCTGCCAGGTGTAGGGGTGTGTTTCCCGCAAAGGTTCGAGCATTCACTTTGGCATGAAGCTGTGGGATACAAGGGAATGGTTGATCACAGCACCAACTGACTGGCTGTCCCTCTGCCAAATTTCCACCGTCCGTGGTCTCTCCACAGTCCCCATTCTCACCTTGGTGACCAGATGGGTGACCAACCCCAGCTCCTCCATCTCTGTGGCTAGATGCAGAGCTGTTCGGCCCCCCTGCCGCTCTGCAGCCTCTACTTCGGCTCCGTTGTCCACTAGCAGATCCAGGCACTCAGGGCTTCGGGCACGGACTGCCAGGTGTACTGGGTATAACCCTAGGGACACAGGATACTCAGCCTGTAGCTGTGGCCCCAGACCAGCCAACATCTACACCTTATTTCTGCTCTAAGCATTCACCACTTACCCTCCCTGGTCTCTACCCTTGCCCCTTGTCCAGATGAAGTAAAAAACTTACCCTCGAAGTCTGGCATGTGCAACAGTTGGGTCATGGCAGGAACCCGGCTCCGCAGCAGCGCACTCAGCAGGTCAGGGGCACTGGCACCTGCCCGCAGTGCTAGGTGCACTGCTGAGTCTCCATGACGGTCCAGCAGTGCGGGGTCTGCGCCTACCTGCAGCAGGAAGCTCACCACGCTGGTCTGCCCCGTGATCACCGCCAGGTGCAAGGGTGTCTGGGGAACAGGCAGAGTGAGCCAGGCCCACTCCTGGCCCAGACCCACTTGCCTTCTAATCCCTAGCCCTTCACCAATAGCTGCCCTCACCTGGTGCAGGTGGTTGGTGAGGTTGACCACACCGAGGTGGCGAGCATGATAGATGACATGGGCTATCTGCTCAATGACACTGGTCTGCCCGTGAATGATGGCTAGGTGCAGCGGCCTGGGGATTGAAGATTGGGGATTGAGACTGGTTTAGCATGCCCAGTCAATCAGCATCCTCTACTCTCAAAACCCCACAGCCTCCATAATCTCTCTCGCTGGGCCCTGTTGAGCCCAGACATCTACAGGGGCAATGCACCACCTGAACATAATCCTTTTGTGGTAGGTCAGTACTAATGTTTAACAGTAGACAAAACTTAAGTATAGAGAGATTAAGTACCTTGAACATAACTAGTACATAGCGAGCCGGGACCTGAAAGCGGATGTGTTCAACTTCAGAGCACCCTACGACCTTCCAACTGACGCCGAGTGCCGGACCCCCACCCTGGGACCCATCTCCCCGCCGCCCGCCCACCTACGTGTCTCCGTTCTCGTCCTGCGCCGTCAGCAGGTGGCGCTGTCCCGCCAGCAGCGCACGCGCGTCTGCAGTGACGCCGTAGTCCAGCAGGGCTTGGGCGCTGCGCTGAGCCAAGCCGAACAGGCGTGCGTTGTACTCCCGGGCTGTGGGCGACAGGAGGCGTGGGCGCGGGCTAGGTCCCCCACCCCAACGTCCCGACTGGCCGAATTCCGGGGGTATACCTTGCTGCAGCAGCTCCGGGCCTTGCGGTTTGCACTGGGGGGCCTCAGGGGGCGCACTCTGCTCTGCTGCTTCCTCCCCAGCATCCCTGACAGGCGCCCTGGCGGCCATCTGAGCCCCGCCCCCGCCTCCCGGGTAGCAACCCATTGGGGCCGCGCCGGACTGGTAGGGATTGTAGGCCAAGGAGGAGGGGAAAAAGCCGAGGCTTCCACCTGTGGAGACAGTCTGTTGGGAGGGGGCACCAGCCAGAACTCTCCCAGACGACCTCCCCCACAACGTCTCTTCACCCCTTCCTCCTCCATCGCCCTTCAACCCACCAGCACCCCCTCACCTCCTCCTCCAGCTCCTCCATAACCCCCTGCCGAGCCCCCAGAGCCTCCACCCATGTGGGAGCCACCCCCAAACGGCTGAGAGAAGGTGGGCAAGGCTTTCCTCCTCTTCCGCTGCACCTCCTCCTTGTCTGGGGACAGAGGGAAATGAGATGTTAGAACCCAACTCATGGACCACTCAAGAACCCTGTCCCAAGTTTGGTAATGATCCTTTCCCCCAAAGTCCTTAGGCTATCTTTTAGGACCACCTCTTACTGGGACCTTCCCCACTCCTAGCTTGACTCATTGGGTACCCTGATCTAGTTCTTGGGACTTTCCAGCCCAGCCCCCACCCTCCAGCCCCCCTGGGATCTTCAGCCCAGCTCCACCTTCCACCAGAGGGTAATAGGTGAACTGTTTGGAGTCAGAGACATCCCCGCCACGCTTGCGTTTCAGTTGCAGAAATACAGTTACAGGACGCTCAATCTTCATCTTATGATAGGGAGGCGTTCGGAACACAATGGCATACTGGGCAGAAGGACATAAGGTGTCATTGAGGCCTTAGCCTAGATGAGACCCCCAGTTCTGCTGGCATCCCTAGGTTACCTGTTTATGAACATCTGTGGGAGAGAAGTCCCCAAAGGCCTGCCATCCATTCTCATCATCCTCATAGAACCGAACCTCAATGTCATCTACAGGGAAAATTGAAGCTTGGCCACAGCTTCTAGAAGAACCTCCAGGGCCATTTGTCCTGAAGTTGACCTGTCCCCCAATCTTGACACCCAGCATCCCTAGCTCCTAGCATGGCTTCCAGGCTTACCTTTCTGCACCTTGTCACAAAGCAGGTAAACCTCATCTCCGCCCCGCACAGAACCAGCTGTCTTGTCCATTCGAGAAATCTTCAGGTTTGAGGCCCCAGGAGACTCTGGGGGTGGGGGTGGGATATCAATTACTTGAGATGATGTAGGAGTCATGGCTCCATTTGTGGAGCCAGGTGCTTTATATCATTATCTGAACACCCACTAGTATCTTCATTTAGCCAAGACAGAAGCCATACCCAGGGAGGAAAAATGACTTGCTCAAGATCACTCAGCTTATATGTGGCAGGGCCAAGTTCAAACGCAGGACTATTTGACCACCAGTTGAGGTTGCCTCTCATACTCCCTCTGAGACTCAGGTCTTGCACCCCAGATAATCAAGATACTCACTGCTGTCATGGATGGGCTGGGAGATAACAGGTTTCAGGGGCAGGGAGAAGGAGCCGTCACTGGCTCGAAGGAAGGCGGAAAAGCGCAGTCGCACAATGCTCAGATCCATCACCTTCTTCAGCTCCTTGGCTTCCTGCTCCAGTTCCCGCCGCTCAGCCTCTGGGCAGTGGGCAGAATGTGACCTCTGGACTCTTCCTCCTTCTCTACTTTCTCCATGACCACCTCCCATTACTCCCCTTCCCACCATACCAGTAAGGCCCTGAGGCCTGTAGCGGAGTCTCTGCCTCTGAAGTTTTTGTATCATAATCTCCATCATGTTCTTCTTGGTCACATGCAGGACACCCAGGTTGTTAAATCTGGGTAGAGGAGGGAGTCAGAGCTACTGCAGGAAGTTCTTTCCTGCTGAGGCACCTGCCCACTGCCAGGTTCATCTTAGTCCTATTTCCTCTAGGAAGCTTTTCTGGTTTTTACTTGGGGTCTTGGGTTCTGGGGTCAACCTCAGTCTCTCCCTTTGGTCAGATGCTAAGCTCACAGAGGTGGGCTGGGGCCTAGGACTGGCAGGCAATGAGGGGGCATGCCAGTGGGGGCCATGGGTAGGGGGCACCTACTGGGCAGTCATGTCCTTGGGCCCCACAGACACAGCGCAGACCCCCAGTTCCGAGCATTGCTTGCCCACCAGGCTGTGGGCGTGAGCACGAGGTGGGTCACTGTGTGTTACCAGGTCCACCTCTATCTTGGCTGGTCCCTCGTAGTTACAGATCTGGGAGAGTTGAGGGCTGTCAGTAATACCCCTGGATACACTGTCCGCTAACCCACCCTCAAGCACCATCCTTGCTCACCTTGACAGTGGGGTAAGTCTTCCGGCCCTTCTCACTGGAGGCACCTGGCAGTCCTCCATGGGAGGGACCTTCACAGCCATATCGAAATCGGAAGCCTCGCTGAAGGTCCCAGGGTAGAGTGACATTGTGACCATAAAAGACACCCCCTCCCATCCCCCAGTCAGCCACACCCACTGCTGGCAGTGACCTTAACTACTGTTAGTGTCTGTCCTGAACCACAACCACACCACTGTGATCAGTAGCAGCCAACCATCCCAACCAGAAGTGGCTTTTGTAGTCAGTGATCTTCCCCATGGCCACCCAGCTACAACTACCCGATTTACCCCAAAGCTGAAGCCATCCCACACCATCTATTCCATTCACTCACCTGCTTGGGCTGTTCTACGATCACCAGGTAAGGGCCATCAGCTGGGGACAGAAGGACAGAGGGACCTTGCTCATCCAGGATCTGAGCCCATCCTCAAGGCAGAAGGCACACGCTCCTCTCTCCCTCTCCCTCCCTCTAAGACAAGGAGAGGTTACAAGACTTACTAACCTGTCTCTGGGGCAGGTTCCTTGCGCTCCGTAATGGACGAGTTGAATTTGAAATCATCATATTCAATGATGCCATCCAGACCCTGGTTTGGAGACAGATGGATGGCAGCTGATTCGGAGTCACCCCCCAGGGCTTTCCACCTCCCAGCTCTCTAAGTCCTCAGTTATCATTCCCTCTCCTCTTCATGCCCATAAGAGAGCTTCCATTGGAAGCAGTGTGCAGAGATAGACTAACCGGCAGGCTAGGATCATCTGAGGGCATTACAGGTGTTGGGATGCAGAGGGGACTCCAGCCGACTGGCAGACAATCAGACAAACACAGGGGGGCAGCCGGCCGGCTTTGGGGCCAGGCAGAGTGACTCACTGGGTCGTAGCAATTCTCCATGTCTCTGGGCTAGGCCCGGTTCTGTCTGGTGGCTCCGGCCGAGTTCTCTATCCCAGAGTTTCAGGCGCCCGCCTTAGGTGGAGGGGGGAGTAAAGTGGGGGGCGGGGAGGGGTAGAGAGAGACAGATCAAGACTGGAGTGCAGGAGAGAGGGGGGCTCAGATTTGGGGGAGGGTCGGATCTCCTCCAGCCACCCGTCCGGGTGTGGCGGGAGAGATCCGGTGGAGGGCGAAATCCGGAGCTGGGCTGGGCTGGGCTGGGCCGGGGAAGGGGCAGGAAAGTTAGAACAGCTTAGGAAAGTCCCGAAAATACCAGGGGGAGGCGGGGCCGGAGGGGGCGGGCCTGGAAATGACGTGTGGTCACGCCCCCACAGCGGGAGGGGCGCCAGGTCAGCACTGACCTGAGGACGCCCGCACCCTCTCTGTGGGCAGAGGGGCAACTAGACCCAGGGAAGCCCCTGTGGGGTTTACTTTAGACCCCACTCCTCCCTCCAGGGAAGGTGCCGGGGAGTAGAGCGTTCAAGGCCTGGGGAGGCTCCTAGTCTGGGGCGAGGCCCGCCTCCCGCCCCCTTCCCCTCCCCCACCTTGGAGCAACCTTGGGATTTTCTACCCAGAGGGAGACCACGGCTGATTCACCCGGGGGCTTTTGAGGGGACATTCCTGCCGTAGGAAGCCCTCCTCCCCGAAGGCTTGTAGGCGGGGGCTCTTTCCAGTGGGGGGCCCCCGGGGTTCTGCTGTGGGGTGGGGGAAGGAAAGGTGTCTCCTCCCTGGGATGGACTCCTCTCCCCGAAGCATCTCGACAGCTCTAGATTCCCACACCGCACCTGCCAGGGGTGCCCACACCCCGCCCCAGCCCTGTAGCTGTGTGTAATACGTGTGTGTCTCCAACACAGGTATACAAGCGTATTTCGCTCCATGTGCTGGAGTGCGTGTTGACTGTGCATGGCGTTAACATGCGTGTGCAACAGGTGAGTGACCTTAAAGTTCTCAGTGTGGAAACATGTCTGAGCGTGTCTTGAATCTAAGGGCACAGGTGAATATATCTTTGAGTTTGTGCGTGAAGGGTATGGGTCCAGGCACCTGTGAACGGGTAAGCATGTTTGCGTGTGTATATGCGTGCTAATTGACTACATGGACGATGCTGTGCATTCGCCAGCAAATGTACGGGTCCTCGTGTCTTTGTACAAGGATGTCGATGTGTATCAGGGTGTGTTGTTAGTATGTGTGCTCTGCGTGTGTGTGCACAGGCCGTTCTCTAGCCCTGGGGCTCCATCTGTTAGGGCCCTCCTCCCGCTCTTCCCGTGTCTCGGCCACCCAGGGTCTGAACCCGGCCACTCACCACGGCGGCGGCTCCGGTTCTCTCCAGACCCGACCCCCCTCGGATGGGTCGCGACACCTCACCAGTCTCCACGGCTCCAGCGGGAAAGCCCCTTTTCCGCCCCCGGGAGGGGGGAATTCCCGTGACGTTTCCGTACGTCACGACCATGCCCTTTCTCATTGGTTGAAAGTTTAACTCCGGATGCCCAGAGCCAATCGGGAACGACTCAGGCGTGCCCCGAGAGGAGGGAAATACACTGACAAAGTGGGGTGTGGGGATGACAGTCAACCAGGCACCAGCTCCAGCCGGGAATCAGCCGGAGGCGGGATCCGCTGAGTGAGCGCCATCCCCCGGCCAAGGTCCCCGACTCCGGTCTCCTCACTCACCCAGGCCTGCCTCAAACAGCTGGCAGCCTCGCTATTACTGGGCCTATTCTGTGCCTAACGCCTGGCCGCCTCTGAAGCCGGGGAACCCCAGGGGAAGCTGACGGGCCCCAGCCCTCAGAGCTGGGCCCGGCTGCCGGGAAGAGTTAGCAGAAGAGGAAGTTAATCTCGCAGTCGGGCCCATGACGCCATCTGGCGGCCTCCATAGAGCCGCAAGGAGATTTGGTAATCCCTCTCGGTTTCTATCATTCTCCTCTGAAGGAGACAATCTGGACCTAAAATTTATTCTATAAATGGCAGGTTAACAGTAGGCCAGACTTTTAGACCTGACTGAACTCGGGAGCTCTGCACCTGGAATGGTTTTGTTTATCCATCGCTGAGGTTTGGAATATTAGAATTAAAAAAGTATTCACAATCTTAATAGTTCAAACTTCCTCCGACGTAGGAAATTGCCTTTTATATAGTTCGCAATGTCTGCTTGTACATTTCTAGCAAGGTCACTGCAGGATTTCAGGAAGTACTGACTCTGAGGCTGGCCACCTCTGCTTGGTAGAGTTTCCCTTTAGGAGGTGCCATGAGTAACCTCCATTCCTGGAGCCATCCTACCTTGGGCTCACAGTCAAACACAGGCTGTGGTTTCAGAGCTTTCCTGCAACTTCCCCTGACCTTCTTAGTAAGGGAATTACAGGTCCCCACTAGCTCTGCATAAAGGGGACTAACATGGCCCTTGATTTAGGTTGTTTCCTGTTACTTCCCCTTTCTCTTCATCTTGCCCACAAATGAAATGTGCCAGGTACTATATTAAGTAAGGTATTTTAGTTTAAGTTCTTATTCTTCCAACAACCCTAGGAGATAAATATTACTTTATCCCCACTTTTATTTTTGCCTTACTTTTGCTGACGAAGAAATTAAGTCTTAAAGAGTTGAAGTAGTAACACAGCTAGAAAATTCATCTAGTCTGTTAACTCTAGGATGAAGCTCTTTTTCCACAAATTTGAATAAAACATAAAGAGTGGACAGAATAGTATAATGAACCCCCATATACCGATCAGTCAGTTCCAACAACTTGAAATCTTGGCCTAGAAACTTTAACTGACTCAAAATTTATTGTCAGTTGCTATAGCTTTATCTATCTGGGCTTAAGAAACTTCTTCATTGTTTGTTCCACTAATTTCCAGCCTAATGATTATCTCTGGTTTTTTATTTTTATTTTATTTTATCTTTCTTTTAATTAAGAGAAGGCCAGGAGGCAGAGACAGACTCCCACATGCATCCCCATGGGATCCGGGCAAGACCCTACCAGGCAATGCTCTGCCCAGGCTGGGCCAAAGCTTCGTTGCTTGGCGACCAAGCTATTTTAGCACCTGAGGCAGAGGCCATGGAGTCATCCTCAGTGCCCCAGGCCAACTTTGCTCAAACCATTTGGAGCCATGTCTGCGGGAGGGGAAGAAAGGAAGAAATTAGGGGGAGGGGGGAGAAGCAGATGATCACTTCTCTTGTGTTCCCTGACCAGGAATGGAACCTGGGACTTCCGCACACAGGGCCGATGCTCTACTGCTGAGCCAACTGGCCAGGGGATTATCTGTTTTGTATGTAGCGGTAGCACCTGGCGCAAAGGAGAGGCACCATAAATTCATTCTATTCATTCACTAATAAATAGTGAGGGCCTTCTCCAGGAAATAATGTCCTTGTTTGTAGATAAAAATCAAACAGAGGGCCTGACCTGTGGTGGCGCATTGGATAAAGCGTCGACCTGGGAACACTGAGGTCACCAGTTCAAAACCCTGCACTGGTCTGGTCAAGGCACATATGGGAGTTGATGCTTCCAGCTCCCCCCCCCCCCCCCCCCCCCCGTGTGTCTCCTCTCTAAAAATGAATAAATAAAAATTAAAAAAAAAATCAAACAGAGGTATGTCAGTTGGTGATAAGTGCTATGGAGAAAAATAAAGTAGGTAAAGAGGGAAAGGGTTTTTTTTAAACAGATGGTATTTTTTAATTTTTTATTTTTACAGGGACAGAGAGAGAGTCAGAGAGAGGGATAGATAGGGACAGACAGACAAGAACGGAGAGAGGTGAGAAGCATCAATCATTAGTTTTTCATTGCAGTTACGACACTTTAGTTGTTCATTGATTGCTTTCTCACATCTGCCTTGACCGCGGGCCTTCAGCAGACCGAGCAACCCCTTGCTGGAGCCAGTGACCTTGGGTCCAAGCTGGCAAGCTTTTGCTCAAGCCAGATGGGCCTGCGCTCAAGCCAGCGAGCTCCAGGTTTTGAACCTGGGTCTTCCGCACCCCAGTCCTACGCTCTATCCACTGCGCCACTGCCTGGTCAGGCAGGAAAGGGTTTGTTTTTTTTTTTTTTTTTACAAATGTCTTTTTATTTTATTTTATTCACTTTAGAGAGGAGACACAGAGTGTGAGAGAGAGAGAAAGAGAGAAAGTGGGGAGGAGCTGGAAGCATCAACTCCCATATGTGTCTTGACCAGACCAGTGCAGGGTTTTGAATTGGCAACCTCAGTGTTCCCAGGTCGATGTTTTATCCACTGCGCCACCACAGGTCAGGCAGGAAAGGTTGGTTTTTTTTTTAATTCACCTGTTCCCCATCTCCTCCAGCACAAACTCTGCACAAACTGGCTTCTCCCTCAGCACACTGCCATCTCAGCTGCTTCTCCTGCCCTCCACGTGGCCTTCATCTGCTCTCCTCTCTAATACCAACCTCAGAAACCCGAGGAAAGGTTTTTTTTTAAGAATATTTTTTATTAGCTCATTTTTAGAGAGAGTAGAGAGAGAAGAAGGGGAGGAGCAGGAAGCATCAACTCCCGTATGTGCTTTGACCAGGGAAGTCAGATAGGACCACGCTCAAGCCAGCGAGCTCGGGGTCTCGAACATGGGTCTTCTGCATCCCAGTCTGACGCTCTATCCACTGCGCCACCGCCTGGTCAGGCAAGGAGAGAAGATTTTATGTATAGCAGTCCAGGAAGGCTTCTCTGATAACATTTGAAAAGTGACTTGGAAAAAGGGAGTGAATTATGTTGCTATCTGGGGAAAGAACATTCTAGGTGGAGGGATTAGCAGTGTAAAGGTCTAATAAGAATTTGTTGGGCATAACATTCAGCAAGAAAACAGAAAGAAAATTAGGTAGGTGGGATAAAGTAAGAACTTTGGTTTTTATTCTGAATGAGATGGAAAGTCATAGGCAGGTTTTGAAAATGATATGACATATTTTAAAAAGATCCATTTGGCTTCAGTGTGGAGAGTAGAGAGATGATGGGACTAGAATGCAGAAGGGTGACTAGTAGACCATGGAGGCTTAGACTTGGGTGGTAGTGGGCAAGAATGGTGACAGGTAGTCACACTCCCGATAGATTTGAAAGATAGAAGGAATAAAATTTCCTGAGGAATGGGATGTAGAATGTGAGAAAAGAGGAGGTCAGTTTGGCATAAGAACATACCTGTAGAAGATTGGAGTTGTCCTTTATTGATATGGGGCAGACTAAGGGAGGAGCAGATTTGTAGGGGGTAATCAAGATTTTTTCCTTTTAAGTTTGTTATGTTTGAGAACCTGTGAGACATACAAGTGGAAATGAGGGGGGTAGCTGGACATAAAGTTAGTGTGATAGATGGTATTTAATCTTGACAGTGAACATTACCCATGATTGAGTGTAAAGACTTGACAAGGGCTAAGCCCTCGGGCATTCTAATGTTCCCAGGCTGGACATAAGGAGGAGCCAACAAAGAAAGTTAAAGAGGCATGGCCAGTGAGGTCGGGGAGAACCAAGTGCCTCAGAAGCCATGTGAAGACTATTTTAAGGAGGGGGTGATAAATTGTTTACTTGAACTAAAGTTCCTTCTCAACTGAAGCCCAGGGGCTGAGGGGTTCTGCTTCTTCAAAGCCGTCTGTCTCCCAAACAGTAGCTCTAAGCAAAGGTAAGTAAATACCCAAGGACTGGGTTAGCCACGTATTTTTGTTGTTCCTGTGGAGGGAGGTGTGTGTCCATTGCATTGGACCTAATTTTGTACAGTTGACCTTAAACAATGTGAAAATTAAGGGCAACACTCCCACAGTTGAAAATCCAGGTGTAACTTTTTTTTTTTTTTCATTTTAGAGAGGAGACACAGAGTGGGAGAGAGAGAGAGAAAGAGAGAGGGGGGGGGGAGGAGCTGAAAGCATCAACTCCCATATGTGCCTTGACCAGACCAGTGCAGGGTTTTGAACTGGCAACCTCAGTGTTCCCAGGTCGACGCTTTATCCACTGTGCCACCACAGGTCAGGCCTTTTTTTTTTTTTTTTTTTTTAAGAGACAGAGAGAGTCAGAGAGAGGGATAGATAGGGACAGGACAAGGGATCGACAGACAGGAACAGAGAGAGGTGAGAAGCATCAATCATCAGTTTTTCATTGCGACACCTTAGTTGTTCATTGATTGCTTTCTCACATGTGCCTTGACCGCGGGCCTTCAGCGACCTTGGGTCCAAGCTGGTGAACTTTTTGCTCAAGTCAGATGGGCCTGCGCTCAAGCTGGTGACCTTGGGGTCTCTAACCTGGGTTCTCCGCATCCCAGTCCGATGCTCTATCCAGTGTGCCACCACCTAGTCAGGCCATTAAATGCATTTTTGATTTATGGTATTTTCAACTTATGATGGTGTTGGTCAAATAAGTTTGTAAAATATGATTTTTATGTTTGCTCACTTATAGTTTGCATTGGGGGCTGGGCAGCACCAGGTGTCTGTGAAATTGCAAATTACCTTCCTGCTTGGGAAGGGCCATTGTTTTGCTAATGTTTGCTGGAGGAGAGGTTTTCACACCAGAGAGGTTTGAAAAAAAGGAGAGAAAGCAAGATGCAGAGGGGGAAAGAAGCCATGTTTTGCAGGGAGAGCAGAGAGAATGCAGAGTGCTGAAGAAGAAGCCATGTTGGCAGAGAAGGGAAAAGGTGTGCAGATGGGCAACCAGAGCTAAGGGACTTTTGCGAACTTTGCTGAGACTTGTGGGGCCTTTGATTCTGGGAGGAACTGGAAAAGATTCTCCTAGTTGTGAAACCGGATAATATATCAGGGCTTTGTGAGTTCTGAATGAAGAGGGAAGTGTTTTCCCTGTGTGTTTGCTCATCGGCCAGTGTGAGACTTTAATAAAGGATGGCCCACCGTTGTTGGCTCCACTGTTTCTTTACCGAATCTAATGTGAACCTGCATGTGCATGGCCACGACGGCAGCGACCACTGGCCAAACAGATGGGTTTAGTGGGACACAAGCCCAAAGTCAAGGAGCATCAGTAGCTTTGGAGAGTTTCCACACCACCAGCACTACCTTCAAATTGAGGAAGTGTTATAGAAAAGATCATGAGGTTTAAAGTGAGACAGACTTGGGGTTGGGTCCCAACTCCCTAACTTCACAGGGACTTGGTGTCTCTGAAGCCATTGCCTCATCCTTAAGAGTAGAACATACCTCTATAAGGTTGTGTGAGCAATGCACTTATATTGTGATAAGGTGTGTTGGGCAGATAAAATATATTATGCTAACTTTGTTAAAGATGGCGCTGCCCACATGGAACTTCGTTGATATTAATGTGTGTTCTGGAACAGGCTGTGGGCAGGCCGGGTCATTATAGCCTAAGGCTTAGTTTAAGAGTAAGGTCTTCTCCACACCCTTGACTGATTGGATGATGTAGGGTGGTGCACTCTCCTGAGGAATCCCATTATGCCTCAGATGAGTGACTTTGTATCAGAGACTTCCTTGTTTGTATAATTGGATTAAAGGTTTGGATTCTATGGTATAAAGTGGGAGAGACCAGTAGCTTGATCTCTCTCTTGGTTCCTGAGTTCCTGAGGTTGGTATTAGAGAGCAGAGCAGATTAAGGCCATGTGGAGGAGAAGTAGCCAAGATGGCAGAGTGCTGAGGAAGAAGCCAGTTTGTTAAGAGTTTGTGCAAGAGATGGGAAACAGAGGTGAATAAGTCTGGTGAGCTAGAAACCTTTGATTCTAGGAAACTCGGATAAGTCAGTAGCTTTGTGAGCACTGAATGTGTGGGTTTTGGAGCCCATTGTGTGTTTTTGCTTGCCCGCCGGGTGCAAGCTAGAATTAAAGCTGATGGCTCACCAGTTCTTGGCTCCTGTGTTTCATTACCGACTGTTCGAATCCAATGCGAACCTGCACGGGTCAGACAGCTGTGATGGTGGCCTCGACTACTGGCTTTACAAGGTGCTAAGGAATTGAAAAAACTGTTAACATTAGTATTTTAAAAGGAAGAGTCAAGCCCCCTTGCCCCTTCTTTCTGAAAAGAAAAAAAAAACCCTAAAGAGAGATTAAAGGGGCAAAAGTTAGTAGCTAATCATAGTTTAACTATATAGTTCTCTGGAAGGACTGAGGCCACTACTTGCTAGACAGAGCAAAGTAGGTAAAACTTATCTGAAAACTTCCCTTCCTTAAGAGCCTTTAGGAGACAATGTTTACATATCTTAATTAAAAATTCCTACACCAATTCTAACTCTTCCTCCCTGTAAAGCCAGTAGCCGCGGCCACCATCACAGCAGCCCGACCCACACAGGTTCGCATTGGATTCGAACAGTCGGTAATGAAACACAGGAGCCACGAACTGGTGAGCCGTCAGCTTTAATTCTAGCTTGCTCCCGGCAGGCAAGCAAAAACACACACTGGGCTCCAAAACCCACACATTCAGTGCTCACAAAGCTACTGACTTATCCGAGTTTCCTAGAATCAAAGGTTTCTAGCTCACCAGACTTATTCACCTCTGTTTCCCATCTCCTCCTGCACAAACTCTTAGCAAACTGGCTTCTTCCTCAGCACGCTGCCATCTCGGCTACTTCTCCTCCACATGGCCTTAATCTGCTCTCCTCTCTAATACCAACCTCAGGAACTCAGGAACCAAGAGAGAGAGAGATCTAGCTACCAGTCCGCCCACTTTATAGCATAGATAATCCAAACCTTTAATCCAATTATACACACAAGAAAGTCTCTGATACAAAGCCACCCATCTGAGGCTTAATGGGATTCCTCCCTACATCACCACCCTACATCATCCAATCAGTCAAGGGCGTGGAGAAGAGCTTACTCTTAAACTAAGCCTTAGGCTATAATGACCCGGCCTGCCCACAGCCTGTTCCAGAACACACATTAATATCAACGAAGTTCCATGTGGGCAGCGCCATCTTTAACAAAGTGAGCATAATATATTTTATCTGCCGAACACTCCCCTCCTGGAGTCCGGAGAGTGAGGTATATCTCTAGACCAGTGGTTCTCAAAGTGCGCCGTAGATTTCCAGGTGCACCCTATGGTATTCCAGAGAAATATGTGCCTGTGGGAACCAAAAAACCAACAGGGTTTTTGGAGTTTAGATTTTGCGGGGACAGAGGTGTGGGGAATTGGCTGTAAGCTGACAGTCTGCCCAACCCCCCACCTCACTTGCCCAACTTAGGTTGCAAAAGGCTATTAAGCTGTGGGGCTGGATTGTTTACACTACCCCCATGTTCCCGGGAAAGACTGAAAGCAAGTTTCTTCTATCCTTTTTGGTGTAAAGTTAAGATGATATGTATGGTGGGGGTTATCTGCACTCAACACAATTAAGAGTAAAAAGATAGGGATTCTTCAATGTATTGATTAGGAAATGAGAGTTTTCCTTTCAAATATATGCCCAAACATTGAAGAAATCACTAGGACACATCAGGCTCATGTTTCTCATAAACACAAGAATAAAAAAACTTAACACATTCGTGTCGGGATCTGCCAAATTTACTAAATCTTACTAAGAATGTATCTCTATATAAAAAGATAACATTTGTCATTTAAAAAATTTTTTTAACCCATTTTTTACAAATTCTAAAAAGCATAACAAAAAATGTAACATAAAAATGTTTTTTAATGTCAGAATAAATTTATTTTTGTTGTTATTTATTTTGTTTAATTACCATAAAAGCACGCTTGGACTTTATATTTTTTCTTTTTTAAAAAATTCTTTTATTTTTTATTTTATTCATTTTAGAGAGGAGACACAGAGAGAGAGAGAGAGAGAGAGAGAGAGAGAAAGGGGGGAGGAGCTGGAAGCATCAACTCCCATATGTGCCTTGACCAGACCAGTGCAGGGTTTTGAACTGGCGACCTCAGTGTTCCCAGGTCAACGCTTTATACACTGCACCACCACAGGTCAGGCGTATTTTTTTCTTTAATATTAGACTTAATTATTATAACATATTTCTCAGAGATTTGTATATAGTGTGCCTACAATTATTTGCAGGATTTTAAATGCGCCCCGACTTCAAAATGTTTGAGAACCACTGTTTTAGACAAAGGGATCAGGAGCCCACTCCCCTTGCTTGAAAAAACTACATTCTGTAACATTTTATATGCTTTCTAATAATCATCCCTTTTGTAATTC
Source organism: Rhynchonycteris naso (assembly GCA_037038555.1). NCBI lineage: Eukaryota > Metazoa > Chordata > Mammalia > Chiroptera > Emballonuridae > Rhynchonycteris > Rhynchonycteris naso. The sequence continues at coordinate 239,675,762 of CM072999.1, read as the reverse complement.
TTTATATGTATAACACTTGTAAACTTGCAAGCATCCCTTTTGTAATTCTTTATATGTATAACACTTGTAAACTTGCAAGCGGGGACTAGCTTATTAGGTTTCCTAATAAGCTAGCCCCAACACTTTTAGCAAAGGTAATTTCATTTAGCTTCTCTCCTTATCCTAAGCTAAACATTTTGTAGCGACAGGGATAGATGGTAGACCCTAGAAGTTTTGGGAATGTCTTTGCTGAGTATGTAAAACATTTATCACTACTGTGTTATCTTGTGGTCTTGATATGTGGGAATGCTTTTTCCTTTTAAATAGATCCTATAGATGAATGCTGTAAGCTTGTTAGTAATTGACTATTGTACCATGCATTCCCTCCTTAGCCACCCCAACCAGTGCTTGATTTTGTATAAAAGAAAGCTCAGAACTGTATGAGAGCCTACATGATTTGCCCCATGTAGCTAGCTGGCTAATTAATAAACTCAAATTTCTTCTGTAACCTGCCTTGGTGTCTCTATGTAACCCGAGGATTACAGTACTTTATAACAATATTGACACATGTAAGTGGCTCTAATAAAGTCAATTCTCCATGGTAGGGTCTTAGGTCCCTCTAGCTCTCCTCTGAACTTGTTGAAATCTGCTATCCTGTAGTTCTTACAAGAGACACCATTAAGACCAACATTCGCTTCTGGATTACTTTATTATTTTCTCAAAAGGTTTTTTTGTTTTGGTCAGAATGAAGACCTGAATACTAGTTTTTCTTGTAGCTTTCTTTACCTTCTCAGAGACAACAATGCCAATGACACAAGTCATGTATAGGTCAGCTGATCTTTCTGTACCACAGTTGAGATTTCTGACAAATGTTTTTCTTTGCTACCCAGCAGGCAGCGGATCAGTTTGCAATCTCCAGCTGCTTTCCTAATGCTTGCAGACCAACGGAGGAACAGACTTGTCACATTCCTTTGTTCACAGGATGGTTTTCAGGCTTGTGTGCAGCAGCCAACATTATCTTCCACCAGGAAACACATGCAAACTTCTAAAGGCAGAGCTTGTGGGAAGGGCTCAGGTGGTAGAACAAAAACATCATTGCTGCCATCAAGCCAAGGGCCTTAGTGTCTACCTGACTGCAGATCCCGGCTTTTCTGCACTCATAGAAAATTGCAGATTAGAAGTGAAGTCATACTCCCAATTTTCCCATGGGCAGTGTAACGCCGGTGGCTGTGGCCATGCAGGTTCCCATTGGATTCGGACCGATGGTAAAAGAACTGTGGAGCTGGAGGATTGTGGGCCATTCCATTTATTAGAGTCTCACAACAGTGGATGAGCAAGCAGACAGGGAAAACTGCTTCTCTCTCAGGACTCCCAAGCTAAACAGGTGGGGTGGGGGTGGGGGCTTCTTTGGCAAACAATATGTACCCTCCCAATGATGGCCACCCCAAGGGCAAGCTCCAATCAGGCAAAGTACAAGGTGAGCAAGCCTAACACACTTGTTTGCCCAACAGACAGGGCTGGGAAACAAGGATGGTCTGGACTACTTGGAGAAGGGAAGAGGTAGAGAAACCAGTGCAGGAACTTCAGGTCTCATGGCAATGTTTTTCCACATCAGGCTATTCCCGTTTCCAAGGTGCCCTTTTCTACTGAGTGAGGCACTTGCAGAGGTCCGGACTGCCAACAACTTCCATGTGGCTGTGCTGAGCAAAGGAAAGCCCCCTGTACTTAATGATCACATAGCCAGCTGGGCCCAATGAAGAGGGTGAGTGCCCTTAACTCTCCAGGAGGTCAGCTGGTAGCACAATAGGGTATCACTCTGCCCCCTGAGGGGGAAGGGACCATTATGGAGGAGGAAGCCAAGATGATGTAGATGCTTCACTTGGGCAAGTTTAATACATAGCATTCTGCATCCCACCCAGTACTTAAGCCCTTCAGGGGCCACACACAGCCTGCCCCATGCACACTCCCACTTGTCTTACCCTGATGCAAAGGGACAGAGGGGAGGGGTTCTCTAACCATGCTTCAATGACTGGGATGGATGGAGGCTGTGGGGTGGAACAAACTGTCCTTCCTCAATTTTGGACCAGAACGAATGCCCTGTGCCCAGACACACACGTTCACAGCTGTGGGCAAGATGTCCCCCCAACCTCATCCCCCAAGCCCTATAGGCTCCTTTGTGCCCCTGGACCATGAGGCACAGCAGAGGGGAGACTTCTGAATAACACCAGCTCTGCTCTGATTTTCCTTTGATCTCAGTCTGTGTCATCCCAGGTGTCTAGTTGGAGCTGTTAGGGAAGAGGACAACTGCCCCAAACCCTGGCACATCCCTGCTGTGCTGAGGTGGTGTTTGGGCAGCAGCAGTGGTGAAAGAACCCTGACCTCGGTTCTGGCAGTTGGCTGGTGGTGGGGGGCGCAGCTACATGGACTAGACTTGGTAGGCTCAGTGTCACTTGTGTTCATTCAAGGTCCAATCCCTGGGCATATTAATAACACAGTGTCCGCAAATTCAAGAAGAAAACCAGAGGGAAAGGCATTGATGTTGGTACTAAGACATTTATTATATATATCATAAAAATTCCACCGTTGTCCTGTTTTCCTGTTTTTCCATATGTACATGCTCCTGTCCAGCTCCATCTGCCCACCCTCCATGGTGACAATCAGCTCTCCAAACTGACCGACTAATTAATAAAAGAAGGAACTGGAGGAGTGGCCAGGGCCAATGGGAATGGGGGTGGGGGAGAGAAACAAAGTGCAAAGTGGTTGGCTTGGCTCTCAATGCCTGACCACGTGCAGGAGGGGCACAAGGGCAGGCACTGCAGGCTGGCACAGTGATGCCTCCCCAGAGCTGCCAGGGTGCAGGTGATACCTGAGAGTGCTCTCAGGTTGGACCCCCAAGAATGGACAGCAGAGGAGGAAGAAGGTCCTGAAGCCTGATTGTGGATCCCAGGAAGGGCTATATAAAAGTTCTCTTTTTCAGGTCGCCATACAAGTAGCAGTGGCAGCAGCTCAGGTTGAGCCTGAAGAGTTTGTAGCCCCTGGGACAGCTCAAAGGAGTGGGGGCAGGGACAGCCTGGTAGTCCTGATCTCTGAGGGGCCTTCTTTAGTTGACCTCAGAGGTGGGCATGGGGTCGGTAGGGCGTGGTGTGGCCAGGAGGGGCACTGGTGAGGTGGCTTCAATGAGAGCAGGGTTGAGGATAATGGGCAGAGTCATGGGTGGTACGCCCACCTGCAGTGGGGAGGCCAATGGCTGCAGGATGAGTGGGGGCTGAGCCAGGGAAGGAGGCCCATCTGGGCTAGGGCTCAGCCTGCTGGGGCTAGATGCCACTGGTGAGCCAGGGGAGCTGCTGCTGCCAGGGCGGGGGCCCTCGAGCTTCTCAGAGTCTAGAGGGAGAGCAAGGTAGCTGTAGTCAGACTCCCCATTCCCGGGAGCAAAATGACCCCTCCCAGGCTAAACAGTTGGGAGTCTCCCTTGAAATGCACTGCAGTGCCCAGCTACCTTAATTTGACTAGAATTAATTACTTCTAGTCAAATTAATTTCGGCCTGGTCTTTCCTAGAGTCCTTGAAGATAAACTGCATATTCTCCAAATCCCAGATCCAGTCTTTTCCTCCGAAGACTGGAAATCTCAAGCAGTTAGCTAATCAGACCTTATCTGGCCCGCCATTTCTGACAGGAAGAGCAGGCAAAGAAGATTTTCTTCCCCTTCCTCTGCCTCACAGCCCATGCTGAACAGCAGTCCCAAGCTGCCCTGGGCCTCTTTGTAGGCCTCTTGTTTCCTACTCAAGACCCAGGACGCTGGCCCAGAGGGACTCACCACAGGCCCCCAGTTCAGAGGGCATCTCTGGGAGAGCTGGATGGCCAGGTGCTCTGGTGTCCCCAGCAGCAGCAGTCAGGTGGGTTGAAGCCAGAGGTTTGGGGGCAGGAGGTTCCATAGGCATGGGGTCTGAGGAGTGCAAAGAATCCAGATGCAGGTCTCAGAGCTTTGTTTCAAGCAAAGCCCTGAACACTCACCAGTCTTCCCACCCACCTGGAGCATAAAGAACTAGTGAGCTCCAGATTCTTTCTGATGAAGTTGGGCTGATCCCCTACCCTGGATGACAGTCTGCTTGAAAAGCTCATCTCGTAGGTGCGGTAGAAAACAGTCGATGCGCTCCCACGTGATCTCCCAGAGGGCCGAGGGGCTGCCTCCTCGGGCGTCCGCACTGTGGAAAATCTCCGCCGTGTCCATCACCAGGAGCATGTTCTTCAGAGACTCGGGGATGGCTTCTGACTGCAGGTGGCAGTGGAACCATGAGAACAGGAAAGAGGGCATGGAGAATATGGTAAGGAGGAGGTAGCCACCAAGGGGGAAACAGTCAATCTTCCCAGCAGGCTGGGGTGGGACGTACCAGTAAATCACTGGAGCCTGCATGCATGTACTTGTCCATGAAGTCCAAGATGGTCAGCCAGAGGGCCGCAAAAGTAGAGAGTGACAGCAGTGGAGACAGGTGCTGCAAGAAGACCTATGGCCCACCAGCCCCTCTCAGTTGAGGGTATGGTAGGAGCCTTTTCTACCCCTATCCAAGGTCAGGAGGCAAGCCTGTCCTATCCTGCATGGGAACTTTAGAGATTCTTCTGAATTCCAGAATCCTTTCAGGTCCCTAAGTCCCACTGAGTCTCCAAAGCTGGAGTCCTTAGGACCTACACCACATCTCTAATCTCTAGGTCCTACCAGAGACTTGGTTTCCCTCCTTGTGAAGAGTCAGGGGAGTGGGTGGGTGTAGATGGTGAGCAGTACCTTAGAGAGCAGTGTGGAAGCCCTCATCCGGGTCTCCTCCATCCCGCCCACATCTGCTGGGCTGATGTTCTCCAAGAGCTTGGTCAGTAGAGGAAACAGCACCTGGTGGGTAAACAACCAACATCTCCAACTGGGTCAGTTGACAGCCTTGCCCCAGGGAAGCCAGGGGCTGGGGTAAATGGGTACTGAGCAGAGGGGAAGATGTGAGACAGGCTGAGGATTGATAGTAGGGCTCTTCAGGCTGCTCTGTTCTTAAGGAACTTCACCTTATGACCAGAGGGAAGTCCTACCTTGTTAAAACAGGACTCCCATTCCAGGGCGTCTAGCTTTTGCAGATCATGCACCAGGAGGGCTCGCTGCAGATAGGTCAGTGCCTGCATCCGCACCTGGCGTCGGGCATCACAGCACAGGCAGGCAATTCCTGAGAGTGCGAACAGGCTCAGCATCCTTCAGTCATCCTGATCCTGGTACTGCCCAAGCCCCTGCTCCACCTCTGCCCTGCCCTGTGCTCCCCCAAGATTTACCCTGCAGTAAAGGGCACCAGCAGTGGGCCCACAGGGTACGTGAATCGGCTTCAATCTTCCGGCCACTTGACTCCAGGTGGTGCTGCTCCTCCGCCCATGAGCTGTAGATGGAGGCCGCCCGCGTGTGCAGGGTATGCATCAGGTCTAGCAACTGGGGTCAGAGGAGGGGCAGAACATGAGTGGGGCTAGGTCTGGTGAAACCCTCCACCCCCAACTGTCCCTGACTGAGTCCTCAAGGGAGACCTGAGTACCAATCGTACCAGGCTCCACCCCCTCACCACACCCTTCTCGGTTTCATGATCTCGTTGCCCAGTTCTGGCCAGTGTTTCCCACAGCTGGATGTTACTACTCCTAGTAGAGGAGACCTGAGGAGGGGTGTGGACTAAGTACTCAACAACACTGAGTTACACAGTGAGAAAGATTCTTTTCAATTATCTTTTTTTTTCCTTTATTAATTTTAATGGGGTGACATTAATAAATCAGGGTATATATGTTCAAAGAAAACATCTCCAGGTTATCTTATCATTCAATTATGTTGCATACCCATCACCCTCTTTTCAATTATCTTTCGCACCTGATTATAGATAAAATTTCATTACAGTGTATTTTAAAAACAGAAAGCATAGCCTGACCAGGCAGTGGCACAATGCATAGAGCATTGGCTTGAGAAGCTGAGGACCCAGATTCGAAACCCCAAGATCTCCAGCTTGAGCACGAGCTCATCCAGGTTGAGTATAGGGTCGCTGGCTTGAGCCCAAGGTCGCTGGCTTGAGCAAGAAGTCACTGGCTCAGCTAGAGCCCCCCAGTCAAGGCACATATGAGAAAGCAATCAAGGAACAACTAAGGTACCACAACTATGAGTTGATGCTTTTCATCTCTCTCCCTTCCTGTCTGTCTCTCTCTAAAATAAATAAATAATAAAATAAAAACCAAAAACATACCCCAGGCTCAAATGGCTTTGATGGGAAACAGTGTCTAGTCAGATTTAATGTTTTCATTATTTTTTTCTAAGACTACTCTAGGCCCTGGCCCGTCGGTTCGGCATGTAGATGTCACGGGTTTGATTCCTGGTCAAGGCACATATAAGAAAGCAATCAATGAACAACTAAGGTGTCAAAATGAAAAAAAACTGATGATTGATGCTTCTCATCTTTCTCTGTTCCTGTCTGTCTGTTCCTATCTATCCCTCTCTCTGACTCTCTCTCTGTCCCTGTAAAAAAAAAAAAATTAAACAAAGTCTTACAAGTGGGAATACTGTAGGTCCTGGCTGTCCCTGGCCCTGCCCACACTCCTCAAGTCAGGTGCAGGGAGAGAAGAGGAAGTAAAGGGTGCCATACTTACGTCCTGACTGACCTGTAAAGACACCGTATGGTAGCTGGCAGGCACACCTTCCTCCTCCTCATCATCACTATGCCCGCCCCGAGCAGCATGTTGGCTGGAGGTTCGAGGCCGCCGAAGCACTAAGCCCTCCTTAGATTTCTTCCTGAAGCGGTTCACTTTGCTGTCATATTTATGAATCTTGCCACGTTTCTCTTGGGACTTGCACCCTGAAGAGCCAGATTCAGGTCACATTTCCACATTCACGGACACAGATAGCCTGCCTTTTCCTCCCTGTCCCCATTTAGTCACATGGCTACTCCCCAATAACCCCTTCATCAGGTGACCCACCGCCATTAAGACTGGCCTCCACAAAGATGCGGAGAGTCTTGACGCAGAGCTCAAAGTTGTCAGGTGTGATGTGGGCAGCGTCACGCACAATGAAGGAGAGTGATTCCACACACTTAAGCAGAGACTTAGTGTCATGTGGCCCGAGGTCCAGCCCCACTGTTAGACTGTACTGATTGACCAGGGGTGAAGGGCCTGGCCGGCTGGGCCCAGTCCCGGGCCCTGGCTTGGAGTTATCGATGTCATCCTTCCCCACCTGTAAAGTACACAGAGGAGCTGGGAACCCAGGCTGGAACTGGATCTTCCCCTGGATGCCCTCTCAGAGGACCAAGAATCCTTCCCACAGGCCAAGAAGGAAAGTCTCATCCACTGCTCAATGCTCACTCACCACTAACCAACCACTGTTGACCACGTCAACATCTGTGGCTGATCGGTGGATCTTGCCAGGCCTTCCATGGTCAGTGTAGACCTCCGAGTCTGAAGTATATCCTCGGTCTAGGCTCACATCATTCTGATGGTAGGATGGGAGTTCACTGTCTGATTGGGCCCCTGAGCAGCAGGGAGAAAGGCAGAGTCGAAGTGAGGATGCGGACATTGGGTAGAGGGAATAATTTCAGCTCTCAGAAGAAAGGTGCTGAAGCATGGCCTCTTCTCTCCCTTGGTCTGGCTTAGATTCAGCCCCTGTCATCAGAGGGCTGAAGGATGGTCTGGACAGCTTCTCTCTTGACCAGATAGGGCAGCAGGCTAATTTGGGTTCCTGATGGCATCTAGTAGCAGCTGTCAGGTGAGGGAGGGGGCAGTTGGGCAGTTTCTCAGTTTCTGAGAGAACAGTCCTCAGGACAGCAGTAAGCCTAGCTTCATAGCTTTCTCTACTGCCTACTTGCCTTCATGCTGTTCAACCTAAAGGTTACAGGTGCTTGAGAGAGGCCAGTGGGCAGAAAAAGCTCTGGAAGCAGACAGCAGAAGCCACGAATATTTAATCTGCTGAATGTAATACACCTGTTCTGTTTTCCTGTCTCAACCCCTGGGGCCACGATGCTTTACCTGCCTGTGTGGAACTCTCCAAGGAAGGGACTTACCTGCATCAGGCGCATCGGTCCTGGCTGTGGCCTGCAGGGCAGCTGGAGGCTTCACACCTGAGCCAATGCACTCCAGCAGCGTGAAGAGGGTGGCCCAGTCATCACCTGAGTGGATGTTGGCTGCGTTGGTCTTCAGGAGTTCATGGAGCCCAAAGGCTACCTGGTGACTGACTCGGGACAGGACACTGGGCTTCATCAGTAGCAAAATTCGCAAGGAGAGCAATACCTGGAGTGGGGGTAAGTGGGAAGTGGCAAACAACATCTGGTCCTTACCCACCAGTCTTCTTAGGCCAGTGAGGACAGTCTGACTAGGACCAAACTTAGGGTACTGCTGGTCTTTCCTTTTTATTTTTTATGTCTTTTTTAAATTAAAAATTGTATGGAGATAATTATAGATTGATATGTATTATAAGAAATAACCCAAATACCCTGTTTAGATTTTGCCCAGTTTACCAATGGCAACATTATGCAAAACTATCGTTGATACAATCCACTGACCTTATTCAGATTTCCACAGTTTTACTTCTCCTCATGTGTGCATTAAGTTCTACACAATTTATTCACCTATGTAGGTTTGTATCCATCACTAGTCAAGATGCTGAATAGTCTGACCAGGCGGTGGTGCAGTGGATAGAGCGTCGGACTGGGATGCGGAAGACCCAGGTTCGAGACCCCGAGCTCGCCAGCTTGAGCGCGGGCCCATCTGGCTTGAGCAAAAGCTCGTCAGCTTGGACCCAAGGTCGCTGGCTCCAGCAAGGGGTTGCTTGGTCTGCTGAAGGCCCGTGGTCAAGGCACATGTGAGAAAGCAATCAATGAACAACTATGGTGTCGCAACGGCAACAAAAACTAATGATTGATGCTTCTCATCTCTCTCCATTCCTGTCTGTCTGTCCCTATCTATCCCTCTCTCTGACTCTCTCTCTGTCCCTGTAAAAAAAAAAAAAAAAAAAAAAAAAGCTCAATAGTTCTAACAACACAGGATCCCTCATGTTACCCCTTTACAGCCACATCTGCCTCTTTCCTAATGTGGGGCAATCTGTCTAAAATTTTTAAAACTGTCATTTCAATATTTTATATAAATGGCATTATATAGTACATAACCTTTTGGAATTGGCATTTTTCACTCAGCATAATTCCAAGTTGTTGCATGTATCAACAGTTTGTGTTTACTTGCTGAACAGTAAGTACATGGTATGTATGTACTCCAGATTAACCATTCACCTGTTGAAAATCATGGGAGCCAATTCCAGTTTTGGGTTATTATGAAAATGTCTATGAATGTCCATCATTGGTTTTAACAAGAAAGTAAGTTTTCATTTTTCTGGATAAAAACCCAAGAATGCAATGATTGGATTGTGTGGTAACTGTATATTTATTTATTTTTAAATATATACTTAGTTTTATAAAAACCTGCCAACAGAGTTCCCACCATTTTACATTCCTACCAGTGATGTATGAGTGACCTTCATCCTTGCCAGCATTTGATATTTTTATTTTAGCCATTCTGATAGATGTGTAGTGATGTCTTATCACAGCTTTTTTTTTTTTTTTTTTTTTTTTTTACAGGGACAGAGAGAGAGTCAGAGAGAGAGATAGACAGGGACAGACAGACAGGAACGGAGAGAGGTGAAAAGCATCATTAGTTTTTCGTCGCCATTGCAACACCTTAGTTGTTCATTGATTGCTTTCTCACATGTGCCTTGACCGCGGGCCTTCAGCAGATCGAGCAACCCCTTGCTGGAGCCAGCGACCTTGGGTCCAAGCTGATGAGCTTTTGCTCAAGCCAGATGGGCCCGCGCTCAAGCTGGTGAGCTCCGGGTCTCGAACCTTGGTCTTCCGCATCCCAGTCCGACACTCTATCCACTGCGCCACCACCTGGTCAGGCTCATCACAGCTTTTATTTGCATTTCCCTACTGGTTAATGATGTTGAGCATCAGTTAATGTCTTCACATGCTTATTTACCATCTACATATAATCTTTAGTGAAATGTCTTTTCAGATCTTTTGCCCATTTCCTAATATTTTTTTAACTGCTGTGTTTTGAGTTCTTTTATATTTTATATTTTTTAAAAACTGATTTTACGGAGAGAGGAGAGAGGTGGGAGCAAGAAGTATCAGTTCATAGTTGCTTCACTTTACTTGTTCATTGCTTGCTTGTTGTATTGTATGTGCCTTGACAGGGCAAGCCCAGGGTTTCGAACCCTGAACCTCAGAATTCCAGGAGTTCTTCTTTTATATTTTAGATACTAGTCTTTTTTCAACTATGTGATTAACAAACATATGTTCCTTGTCTTTTCATCCTTTTCACATGAGCTATCATAGAGTAGAAGTTTTTATTACCGATGAAGTCTAATTTATCATATTTTCCTTTTATAGATTTTTATTTTTGAGACACAGAGAGAGAGACAGAGAGGGCGACAGATAGGGACACACAGGAAGAGAGATGAGAAAGATCAAGTCTTCACTGCGGCACCTTAGTTGTTCATTCGTTGCTTTCTCATATGTGTCTTGACCAAGGGGCTCCAGCAGATTGAGTGACTCCTTGCTCAAGCCAGTGACCTTGGGCTTCAAGCCAGCAACCTTTGGGCTCAAGTCAGCAACCATGGGGTCACGTCTGTGATCCCATGCTCAAGCCAGCAACCCTGTGATCAAGCTGGTGACCTTTGCTCAAACCAGATGAGCCTACACTCAAGCTGGCAACCTTGGGGTTTTAAACCTGGGTCCCCTGCGTCCCAGTCCAATGCTCTATCCACTGCACCACTGCCTGGTCAGGCTGTTCTTTTCACTTCTTTTTCATTAAGTGAGAGGCAGAGAGACAGACTCCCACATTCACCCCAACTGGAATCTACCCAGCAAGCCCACTATGGGGCAATGCTCTGCCTATCTGGGGTGCTGTTCAGCAAATGAGCTATTTTAGCGCCTAAGGCGAGGTCATGGAGCCATCATCAGTGCCTGGGGCCAATTTGCTCCGTGTGAGCCATGGGTGTGGGAGGGGAAGAGAAGGAGAGAATGAGAAAGGGAGAGAGAGAGAAAGAAGGGGGATGGAGAAGCAGATAGTCACTTCTCCTGTGTGCCCTGCCTGGGAATTGAACCTGGGACTTCCACATGCCAGGCGATGCTCTACTGCTGAGCCAACTGGCTAGAACCTGGATTATTCTTTTAAGGTCAAGGCTAAGAACTCTTTGCCTAGCTCCTTAAGGTATCTACCTAAGTTTCTTCCTGAAGCTTTTATAGGTTTATATTTCCCATTTAAATCTATAATCTATTTTCAGTTAATTTTTGCATAAGGTATGAAGCTCCAGTCAAGGTTCATTTGATTTTCCCTACTATGAATCTCAAAGCTATCTTTCCCCCATTATTTTTGTACCTTTTTAAAACAATTCTTTTGGTACCTTTTTAAAAAACTTAGTTGAGCATCTTTGTTTGGATCTATTTCTGGGTTCTTTCTGCTGTTCAATTGATCTATATGTCTGTCCCTCTACCAACAATATACAGTTTTGATTACTATAGTAATATAGTAAGCCTTAATATCACTTTCTTCTTCCTCAACATGTTTGGCTATTTTAGGGCCTGTGCTTTTCCATATAAATTTTAGACAAAGCTTTTCTGTGTCTAAAAAACCCCAGCTGGCATTTTCATAGGAGTTGCATTAAACTTATAGATCAATTGGGGAGAACTGATATCTTTACTACATTGAGTCTTCCAATCTATGAACATGGTATGCCCCTTCATTTATTTAGGTATTCTTTGATTTCTTTCATTAGAATTTTGTTAATTTTCAGCATACAGATACTATATATGTTTTATTGTATATATATCTAAGTATTTTACTTGTAAATGATATAGGTCTTTGGTTTTATTTTTCATATGTTCATTGTCAATATATAGAAATGTGATTAATTTCTGTGTGTTCATTTTACAACCTGGGACCTTGCTAAACTCATTTATTAGTTCTATGCTGATTGTCTTTTACAGTTGGGCCAAGAGATCTCAGAAGGGTCCTAAGCATGAGAAGAAGCCAGCTACAGGACTGGAATTGCCACAAAGCAGAGGTATCCAGCCCTCAGAGCAGATTTATAAAGCCAGCAGAGGCACTGAGTATCAGCTTCATACCTGAGGTCATTCCAGATGCATCCCCAATGCCACCTCTTAGATTGCCCCAGCCCCGTAGTTGGTCACTGGGTTCATGCACTAAAAATATCATATCCTCTGTCTCAGGTCATATCCACAACTGACACTGTTACTTTAGTCCCTTGCATACCTTCCTACCTTCCCAGCTGCACTCTGCTTACCTGACCACTGATCTCTTCTCTCCGGAGAAGCCGAATGGCTAGGCGCAGTAGCCCCACCACTGCCCGATCCACAAGAAAGCAGAAATCCTGTGCCTGGACACACAGGTGATATAAATGATCTCGAACAGTCTGCCACACACAGCCCACACGGTCCCTGAAGAACATGAGGGATGAAGACAGTCTCAGATAGAGAGGCCACTGGGCAGTTAGCCTCCCTTTTTGGTTCAGGCTGGGCCTTTTTAGGCTCATTGGTATTATACCCGAAGCAGACAGGTATAACAAGCAGGTTTCTCCTCTACTGCTTACAGCTTCATATGCTTCTTGCCCCTAGAGCCCACTCAGCAAGATGGCTCCAGACTTCAATCCCTTTGGACAACCAGTATAGAACTAATAAATGAGTTTCAAAAAGTCCAATGTAAGGCCTGCCTAAAGCCGGCCTTCTACCTGTTCTCCAGCACAATCCTCAGCAGCATCTCCAGGCAGAAAGCAGCATCCTCCTCATCATATGTCTCTTCGTCTGGTGTCACTGAGATGAGAGCCTCGAAGAGAAAAACAGTATGAAAATAGGCAGGCACTTGCACTGCCCTGACAGAAACCGAAGTTTACATCACTGTTCCCTTCTCCCTTGCCAGACTAAGCCAGCCCTTCCCTCTCTCCTCATTCTCTACCTTCATAAGCTCCTGCAGTGACTCCAGCTGGAGAAACTTGCTTTCTGTGATCAACTTTTCTGGGTCACATTGCTGGAGAGGACACATGAGAAAAAGAAGAGGTCAGTGATAGGCCTGGAGGGAAGAGAACTTTCTCAAGACCCAGGGGGAGATCAGGAGTCATTTCTGGTCACAAGCCCTAGGTGATTCTATTCTTCAGTTCATAGGACATCGGTCCAGTAGGTAAGGGCTTAGGCTTGTTCACAAAGGGTAGGCCAGCAGTTACCTTGATACAGTCCAAGGCCACTCTCTTAGCCTCCTGGTTCTCAGTGGATGGGCCCCGCACACTAGACTGCTCGGTACCACTTAGTGTCAGCCAGCTCACAAAGCTTAGCATTGTTGACTCTCCTCTGTAGAAAGGGTACAAACCCTGGTGAGCTCTAGAGTCCTGACCCTGTCTCCCCAAGGAATTCAACCTCTAATTTCCCTCACCGGTTTGATGGTGTCTCCTCCCGCAGTAGAGAGATCTTGCCATTGGGATCCACAAAATCTTCTACCTGGAAAAACAGGAAGCAGGTAAAAAATAATTTCTTTCTACATGCCCTTTGCATTTTTTGCCTCCCCCCCCCCACCCCCCGGCAGAGTTCTTTTTTTTTTTTTACAGGGACAGAGAGTCAGAGAGAGGGATAGATAAGGACAGACAGGAATGGAGAGAGGTGAGAAGCATCAATCATTAGTTTTTTCATTGTCGTTGCAACACCTTAGTTGTTCATTGATTGCTTTCTCACATATGCCTTGACCGCAGGCCTTCAGCAGACCGAGCCATCCCTTGCTGGAGCCACGACCTTGGGTCCAAGCTGACGAACTTTTGCTCAAGCCAGATGGGCCCGCACTCAAGCTGGCGAGTTCGGGGTCTCGAACCAGGGTCTTTCCGCATCCCAGTCCCATGCTTTATCCACTGCGCCACCGCCTGGTCAGGCCTGGCAGAGCTCTTATAGCTCTCTGCCCTACACTATTGACTGGAGCCCCTCCATATGGTGACTGGCAATAGCTTCTACCAGTCTTTCTTGACAGCTATCCCCCCACTCAAGATCTGTGGTCTTTCATTTGAGGTGTTACTGGTAAGATTCAGCTGGCATCAGGCCCAGTGCTACTCTGAATTAGTTTTATATACCGACAGCATATAATCGTGGAGCTCTTGCCTTGTTACTGTTAATAATAAACCAAGAATTACCTCCACCATAGCCTTGGGCAGCAGCTGGGCTCTGAAGAGCTGCAGCATGGCTTCCATGATATTCTTCCAGCCCTCTCGAAGAATGTCGCCATGACGATGGGCCAAATGGAATACTGCCTTGGCTGCAATGTGGGCTTTAGGATTGCTTCCAAACACACTGGGCAGGTTCTCAATAGACTGGAAAAGATGAGAAGGAGCTTAGGGCCTGGCAAATGTCTGAAAAAGAGAACCTCTTAGGCCTCAACCTATAGTTCCCTGAGGGTCCTTCTGCTGGCTCTGCTTCAATCCCCCATAATACTGGAGGGAAGGGCTATCCTGGATAAGACCTTCCCCACTGTTGCATCTCCTCTCCCATCCCCATTACATGAGATAATGCTACTCTCATCCCGGGTGTGTAAGACAGAAATGGGCTAAGCTCTACTGTAGTCAACAGGGAGGTGAATATGCTAAGGGAAACCAGATCTGAAGGAAGATAAGAGTAATCCGTGGCTAAAAGAGAGGTCTTCCTTTGGAACTCCAGGTACATAGTTCCTGCCCCTGCTCACCTCACTGCTGAGAGCTGTGAATTTGCAGAGAGAGATGATGAGATTGTCAAACACATCGCTGAGGCCATAGTGGGCGGAGATCATGGCGCACTTCCTGTAATGTCACCCCCATCCCAGAAACAGAGTCACTGGAAGGCCAGGCTGCCCTTCCAAGTCTCTGAAAAGGATTGCTTAGGGTTCTTCCCCAGTTAATTCCAGGGAGAAACCTTTTACTCTTAAGTCTAAGACTGCTTTCCCAAGCTTCAGCCTCCCTCCAAAAACTCAAGAAGAAACCACTCTAAGGAAAATAAGAGTAGGATCCAGAAAAGTATGGAGGCAACCATGTTAGCTCAGAGAGGTGGGAAGAGGTCAATACCAAGGCCAAAGGTGGGCTACCTGAAGCCTGAGATGGCTTTCTGGATGATTGTCTCCTCAAGGCTTTTGTCAAAGACATAAGAGAGAGCAGCAATAGTGGGGCCCCAGGTCATGGTGAAGAGGTCAAGATCGTAGCTACCAGCAGGCACACGTAGGAATATGCCCTCTGGGGTGGCACCTCGATGAAGCAGTACATTCCACACATAGTTCTCCCGAACCATGCCCGTCTGCTCCTCAGGCATCACAATTTCCTCATTCCTGTCAGGAGGTAAGGGAAGGAGCAGGTGTACTGCTGTGAACCTCAATGCTCCCAAGCTAGGACAAGGGGCTTTACTGTGGCATTCTCCATCAATGAGAGGTCATCAAAACTGAAGTTCAGTGGTCTGCTTCCCACCCACCAGGAAGAAAGAAAAGAGCCATCCCATAATTCCCCATAATCTCAAGGACCTGTCTCCAAGTGAGACCTTAGTGAGATGTCACATTCTTTCTGAGTATGAGAGAGTGAGTAATTCTGTCTTTTCTGATTTGTACTAAAGAATTCAGTGTCTCATCTCTGATCTAAGCCTCACCCTCCAGTGCCCATCTTGGGTTTTCTACCAGCTCCAGAACACAACTTGGGAGCTAGATAGAAAACCCCAGCTGCTCTGGGTTTAGGAAAAGGGGCCATGACACTCCATTTAGCAGGGGCAGTTTGTATCCTGGCTTAAAAGTACTAGAGTCCAAATACTGTTCAGGCTTCTTTAAGGAAGAAATGAGTTGAGAGAGAGGGGGCTGCCCTGCTAAGTCCCAAGGCTAAATCCAGGGCATATGAGTCATTGTAGTCTGATGTGACTCTGAAATCTGGAAAAAGGAGCAATGTGCCTCTCTTAACAGAGATGCTACATCATCCTCTGTTCATACTCACTTGATGGCATGGTACATATCCTCCAGGATGTCTTGTTCAAAGTCCTTGCCTCCATTCACACCTTTTAGGTTTTTGCGAAACTCCTAGAGACAGGCCAATAAACTTTTGTTCTCATGTGTCAATGCTGAAGCCCCACCCAGGGAACCACTGAGTCTGTGGTAAACAGGACTTAGGAAACAGTTAAGTGGAAGAACCCAGTTCCCCGCCCCAGTTCCTCTTTGGATTGGCCAGCCATCCCTGATTCCCATGGACAGAACCCTGTTGACCATGCCCACTGGACATCCAGTCATTTCTGCTATTTCCAAAGCTTGCTGGATCTTCTCTGCCTTGATTGAGATCCAAAATTACCTCCAGGGTCATGGGTGCATTCTGTTTGCGAACATTGTGGTTGTGCTGGTCAGTATTAAGCATGATGACAGCATAGGCCAGGGCAAAGCAGGCATCGCTATTGGCAAATGGGGAGCCATTACAATTCTGAAAAAGTAAAGACCCCACCTGTGTCAATGCCCTTCTCCTGACAATTAAACCCTCACCAACCCACCGGTCAATGTTGCTACAGAGGGGAGGTACCACCCAGAATGAGGCCAACCTCTTGCCAACTCCTTAACAGAAGCTGGACTATCTATGGAAAGCTCACTGATGATGCTCTCAGCCTTCTTAGGAGACAGTAGCTGAGTCCTTCAGTTGGAGCCATAAAAACCCTCAAATTAACTTAGAAGGCTGAGCTTAGCCCCTGCCACTCAAACTCACCCTCCAATGCTCTGTGAATGCTTCCAGCAACCTCTGAATCACTGGTGCTTCCCCAGGCAAGCGGAAGGCTTCCAGGTAGAGGCGGAGAGCTTCGTCTAGCCTAAGACCCTGAAAGCTGAAGGTGCTATAGGGAGAGGAAGAAGGATAATGATGCTGAAGATATGTAAGCTGCAAATGTAGGGCTTTCTATTAGTTATACACAGTTCTCCTAACCTTCTCCTACTGGAACAGATTAGGCCGAAGACTCTAGCAAAGGAGAGGTATCTTCTGGCCATTCCTAACACAGACTAGAATTTGACAACTCCTAACCTTAGTATTTTTCACATCAGTGTAGTCTTTTTTTTTTTTCTTTTTTCTTTTATTTTATTCATTTTAGAGAGGAGATGCAGAGTGTGAGAGAAAGAGAGAAAGAGGGGAGGAGCTGGAAGCATCAACTTTCATATGTGCCTTGGCCAGACCATTGCAGGGTTTTGAACTGGCGACCTCAGTGTTCCCAGGTTGATGCTTTCTCCACTGCGCCACCACAGGTCAGGCCTCATCAGTGCACTCTTGACTTTCTTAGAAACCTCATCCCATGGAACCCAGAACCTGTCCTGTGCTCAGGGACCCTGCTCCACCAGCTCCTAAAGCTATCTTGCTGAGGACTCTTTCAGGTACAAAAGATAAAAGTGATGGGAAGAGGAAGAGTGTGATCTGGTCATCCGCAGCAACTGGCTGAGACTGCTTTGAGGGAAGGAGGCTCTCTCCCCAGATGATCAGCAGCTATGTCCCATATTTCCTGCAGCTTCCTCACCTCACAAAGCTCTCCAACAGGTCAATGT
Organism: Rhynchonycteris naso; assembly: GCA_037038555.1. NCBI lineage: Eukaryota > Metazoa > Chordata > Mammalia > Chiroptera > Emballonuridae > Rhynchonycteris > Rhynchonycteris naso. Next base: position 239,658,191 of record CM072999.1, on the reverse strand, counting down.
TTTTGCGGTCACTCACAAACTCTCCAATCATTTTCTTGTCCAAACGAGGGTTTTCTCGAAGCCACTGCGCTACCTCTGTGTTGTCCATGGGAATGGTGAGGAGGCCTTTCTCCTGTAGAAACTGGATGCCCTTTTTTGGTTTCTGGTTGAACTGCTCTGTGCCAGTGATCAGAAGCTGGAGAAGAAATACTAGAGGTGTCAGAAGCTTCTCTGCCCCTAAACCAGACAAAGCCAGGCTGGACTTCCTCACAGTCCACAGCTTGTCATCCAACAAACTCCTAGAATGTGGTTCTAATGCTGGATCATACTGGCCCTAGCTTTCTTAATCTTCATGCCTCATTAGAACTGGCTGCGAAGAGCCAACCCTATTCACTCCTTTCCTGAGTGCTCAAGATGCGTAGGACAGCTTACTTTACTCCAACTACAGGTCAGGGAAAAAAAGTAAAAGAAAGAGACCACAAAAGGTTTTTCTTCTTTATAGTTTTATAGCCATCCTTGGCATCTGTTTATAACCTAGTTTGGTTTCCCTGTCTTTATTTGGTTTCTTTGTTCTTGAGGCTCTGGGGTTTGAAGGACAAGGTAAACTAACTGTAATGATAACTTTTGTACATCTAGTCACAGTCCTTTAATCAAGGGCACACATAAATTCATTTAGGCTAGCAGTTAGAGGAAGAAAGGGTTAATCAGAAGGTTTTCTTTGTGTTAAGAAAACAAATAAACAAACAAGAAAAAACAAAACACACCCCAGTTATTTGAACTTTACTAGAGCACCAGAAGTAATGTCAATTTCCCTTTACAGCCAATCATCACCCTGGAGCTTGAGAACCAGACCAATAACCTTCAGTGACCCACATAATACCATCTCCCAGGGCTCTTGTGACCACCAGTAACACCTGGCTTTCAGGACAGCAGTTGTCCAGGAGCATACAATAGGGTATGACTAACTACATGGCTTTGGAGTAAGGGGAGGGCTTCAAAGGAAACTGGGGGATTGCTAAAGTCCCAACAAACCCAAAGATTAGCCTTTGGAAGCTGCACAATGTACTGCAGGACTGTTCTTCATCTTCTGGGACAGAAACCCTACAAAGATCACTCAGACAGGTGGGTAGAGGCTGGGTTCTGGGTATATCTGTACGTACCTTCTTTTTGTTTTTAATTTCGATCAGCTCCCGTGGATCTGGCAGATAACAGGAAAATCGGGGTGGCTTTCGGGTAAACTTTTTGTCAGCTAGGAATGGGAGGAAGAGAGGGAAAAACCCATGAGACCTCTTTTATCACGAAGTGACTTTTGGAAATTGCTGATATACTCCACAGTGAAAAAGAAGAATGCCTCAGAATTTTCTTGTCCTCATCAGTCTTCTACTTCCCTAAAGGTCCTACCTTCTAGGGCTCCAAATGTCTGCTTTTCTCTCTCTGGATGTGAAGGCATGGTGAGCTAAGGTTCACTCAGGTACTACCCTAGGATATCTCTACTCTCCAACAGGCCCTCCAGTTAAGGGGCTTAGGATATAGACATCCAGTACCCACCCCCAGAGTCACCAGCTTCCTCCAAATCACTGCATCCTGGCTTCCCATGTTCTGCTGGCAGACGGCTTCCACCTGCAAGATGTAGGCCTGGGGTGTCTGGGGTCATGCCTACAGCTTTCCCATCGCTGGCTGCTCTCTCTGCTGGTAAGAAAGAAGAAAAGTGAAGACTTATGGAGTAGGAAGCCAAGTAGAGCTGCAGAAGTTGAGTCCCTGGCCAAGGAGACCTGCATGCTCCCACATAAGTTGCCAGCCTAGAACGTGACAAACCCAAGCCCAAACAAGCAGTCACTGTACCAGGTCAGGCAAGCATTAGATTATATAATCTAATAAAGAGATTACCAAGTAATTTCCTTAAACTTCTGCAACCTCGATCTAAAGGGAAAGTTTGAGAAGATTAGAGTGGAGGCACATACTGGGGGTAGGGGAAGGTAGGACCTGGAATTTTTAGGGGACAAAAGTCCTATATCCTTTAATCTGTGTTTTCTTTCCTCTCCATAAATAATTCTGTAAAAAAGCCAAAATGTGGTAGAGGAGAAAGGACAAAGTCCACGAGTCCTGCTAACTTGCCTGCCTGACTGATCTGTCATTCAAACCACTAAACCTCAAAAACACAGACTTGGGAGTACCCTCAGAAGAAGTGATATAAGAGCAGGAAAAGGCGTGGGTAGAAAAGGGATACGTACCCTTTTCTACCCACGCCTTCTGGGATGCTCAAAGAAAGAAATGCCTCTTACTATTGCTGACTTCTCGGGTACCATCCACTGCCTCGTAGCTGGGTCTGGCTGCTTCTTTCTTCTCTTGCTGGATAAGGTTGTTGAGGACTTTAGCCTGGCAGTGGGCCTCAGTGCTGTCAATCACTGTCAACAGGGCATCAAGAGACAGTAGGTGTGTTGTATAGAGTTGACCAGACACAGGGAAGGCATTCTGGAAAGTAATCAGATCCAGTGGACTTGAGGTTAGAATACTTTACACTTAACTGATCCTTTTCCAAAAATCTCCACCTTCCCATAACTTCTAAGTTGCCCTGAGAAAATGCCTTTCTTCTTCCTGTTCTCCAATTCTCAAGTATTTTCCTCCTTGTATTAGCATCTTTACTATTACCAGAGAGATTTCCTTAATATAGCCTTCTTTTTAGAAGTCAGTTATAATACACAGTACCTTGGACAGCAGCTTGGTGAGGTCTTCAAAGAGGTTGGAACAGTAATAGTCACAATCATAGTTGATATAGAGCTCGGTGACAAAGCTGGGGATGTGCCAAAGTTGCACAATGGCCTCCAGTGCCATCTCCTTCATCTCATAAGGCATCTTGGGGTTCTCCACAGTGACGATCTCCATGAGCTTTTTGATGTACATCTGTCAATGACCCATTCATTGTCATTTGGGTGGAGAAAGATTCAAAATAGAAAGAGACAAATTTGGACAGAAAAATACATTAAACAGGAAAAATAAGCCTGGTCAGGAGGCATGCATTAAAAGAAACTTATAGGCACTGGCTGGTGGCTCAGTGGATAGAGCGTTGGCATTGTATATGGACATCCTGGGTTCAATTCCCAGTCCGGTCTCACAAGAAAGGCAACCATCTGCTTATCCCTCCTCCTCTTTTCCCCTTCTCTTCCTCTTCCCCTCTGGTAGCCAGTGGCTCGACTGGTTTAAGTATGGCCCCGGGCACTGAATATAGCTCCAATGGAGTTCATCAGCCTCCAGTGCTAAAAATAGCTTGGTACTCAAGTATCAGCCCTGGATGGGGATAACGGGTGGATCCCAGTCAGAGCTCATGCAGGAGCCTGCCTCACTATCTCCCCTCCTCTCATCTTAAAAAAAAAAAAAAGAAAGAAAAAAAGAAACTTATAGATATTCCATTCCCTAAATACATCCCTTCTTTTGCATGCATGTTGAGAGCTAAGGCCTGGCTATTTCATGCCTGATCCAAAACAAGTCACCTGTTGCCCTTTTTGCATTCTCTATGTGAGCCTGACCTGGTCCTATTTAGAGTTCCTTTTTGCAATTTACTGGCAGAGCCAGCTATGTTGCAGAGGAGCTGCTATGCAGAAGAACTAGTCCAACTCACGGTGAGGTTACCTGCCAGTCCTCATATTTGGGTTCTCCCATTTCATAGCCAGACAGTTTTCCCTAGGCTCCTTTTAACTTCTCCACTAAAGGCCAGCCAATGAACCAAACTACAGAGGCTAGAAGTACTCTCCTACAGAAGTTCCTAAATGCCACCCCTGCAGCATGACAGAGCTGACCTCCCCAAAGATGCCGTACATCTTAGTGTTTTTCTTCTTCCAAGGTTGAAAAACTCACCTCCAACTGGAACTTGAGGTGTTCCCTCATGCTCTCAAACAGTAGAAAGCATACCCGCAGGGAAGCAGCATAAAGGTTCAGTCGCTCTATGCTGAGTAGCTGAAGATCAGAGTAGGGTAAGACATTAGGTTTCAATCAAGAGAAAAGGAGAGAGCTTGGCCTGTGGTGGCACAATGGATAAAGCATGGACCTGGAATACTGAGGTCGCTGGTTCAAAACCCTGGGCTTGCCAGGTCAAGGCATATACAGGAAGCAACTACTATGTTGATACTTCCCATTCCTCCCTCCTTTTCTCTCTCTCCTCTCTCTAAAATCAGTCAATAAAATCTTTTTTTTTTTTTTTTTTTTTTTACAGAAACAGAGAGAGAGGGATAGATAGGGGCAGACAGACAGGAACAGAGAGAGATGAGAAGCATCAATCATCAGTGTTTTGTTTTGACACCTTAGTTGTTCATTGATTGCTTTCTCACATGTGCTTTGACCATGGGACTTCAGCAGACTGAGCAACCCCTTGCTCGAGGCAGCAACCTTGGACTCAAGCTGGTGAGTTTTTTGCTCAAACCAGATGAGCCTGCGCTCAAGCTGGCGACCTTGGGGTCTCGAACGTCCCTCCACATCCCAGTCCAACGCTCTATCCACTGCACCACCGCCTGGTCAGGCTCAGTCAATAAAATCTTAAAAAAATAAAATAAAAAAGCAGAACAAACTGTGTGAAGTCTCCATGAAGGTTTCGTTCTCTGAGGGGATTCTATATCTAGCCATTCCTGTATTTCCCTTTGGCTGCCAGAGTCCCCAGAAATTAATGAAATCATCTCGAGTATGACTACTGGCCAAATGAGGAGGGAGGTTCCTTCCTGGGTCCTATTCTCTTCTCATGAGTCAGCCAAACCTCTCTATCCTCCCCTGCCCCTTGAGAGACCCTGAAAAACAGTCAAGGGCTCCAAATCCCTTTAGAAATCCAGTCTTACCTGGAATAAGTGGCGGCACATCTCATCCTTGATGAGGCCCAAGAGGGTTTGGCACTGGGCTATGGGGGCTGACTCAAGAGCTACTGTCAGCAAATGCAGTCCCATGTGGATCATAACCTCTGAGTTATGGCGGTCATGTGGGTTGGTGAGAGAAATGAGGAAGCGGAAGAGCTCGCGGATGCAAGGAAGACCATAGGGGACCAGAGCTGTACCTGGTGAAGACCAAGAGGGAAGGAGGCTCCTAAGAACAGGCCTGATAGCTTGGCCTAGATTGATCTGTATTTTACAAGGTAATTTCAGATTAGTGATTCTCTTCAAGAAAAAAAAATTCTTCTGGGGAAGTAAGGAGACTAGTCTCATTTATTGAAAGGAACCTGAATTGACGATGCTACCTTTTGTTAAAGTCCCAAGCTTTCTATACTTTCTTCTCACTTCCTATTATCCCTCTAACTTCCTCTCTGTATACGTTAGGGAAGAACACCCTCCATACCAGAAGCCCTCTGGATTCATTCCATTTCCTGACTACAACTTGAACTAGCAAATGCTTTGGTTCCAAGACAGTCTAGGCTCAGGCAGCTCAGGGGATTGGATGGGGGAGGTCAACATGCAGAGCCTGCCTAAGAGTACTCACCTTCTTTCTGGGAGGATTGTGTAAAGCGCACGCCCCGGGGATTGACGTAATCCATGTCATGGACAGAGGCAGAATCAGAGTGGTCAACAGAGGATGTGCATTCCTCTAGCACTTCAGGGATAGATTCCACGGACGCTGACTGAGCCTTTTCCACATGGACCCCTTCCTGCTATGATCAGTAGTAGGTGGATATAGGAAGAGGGATGAGGGAAGAGCAACTTGGAATTTACTCCCCTGAAAAATCTGTCCTCCGTGTCTCTAATGGACTACAGGTGTAGGGCTATGGCTCAATGGAAGGAGTACAATGGACTCAGAAAACATCTCCTGAGGCTTTACTGACCTACAATGACTCGAACCTAGAGGCAACAGAGGATCTCACAGGCTTGGGATTTAAATCATCACCTTCCAGAAAAGCCATGGCAAGCTACCTCACCTTTGCCAAGTACTATATGTATAATGATAAATCCCATGAGCTACCTCTCAGTGAGTCATGCTGTGTATTTTCTAGACAGCAAAGCTAATTCTAGGAAATGGAGAAGAACCCCCCACTCCCCACTCCAACCTTCTTTTGAGCCAAGGTCTGGATAAAGGATCCAAAGGATCAAGCCAATTCTTACAGTGGAAGACTGGAGAGGGGCCTTTCAAAATAAAAGCCATACCTGGGGGTCAGGTTGCTCAGGAACTCCTAGCTCACTGTTGCCAGGCTCTGTAGCTGTATTATACCCTGGAGAGCCAGGTTGCTCCAGGTCAGTGAGGTCCTCCTTAGAAGTGGTCTGGGAGGAGAACTCCAGGCCGCTGTCTGTAGAGGGGCTGACCACTGCTGAGGCAGCTTCTGAACTTGCAGAGGAGATAGGGGTGGGAGCGTCAATGAAGGGCATGCCACCTGCCAAAGAAAGTGAGGCTTAAAAAAGAGAGATTCTGGGAAGCACATATCCTTTATGGTACCAGAACTGTTTGCTAGACTGCATACTAATCTCTGTATACACTAATCTCTAAAGTAGTTAGAGTCCCTCTGGAAGGAAAACAACCTTAAGTCACTGCAGAATTTCTAAATGGTCACTGACTGATCTAACCTGGAGTCTTCCCTTTTTGCTCTCACAAGAAATCAAAGCTCCTCGGTTGGCTGTTCTTCAATGTCAAAATCCTTGAGGAGAAAGAAGCTTTTCTTCTTTCTATTCTAATCAGAGGAAGCAACCCAGGGCACTCACCAGTGAGGTTAGAGGATAAGGTGGTTCCATTGGAGGTGGGCAGCTCTGAACCTGGTGTGATTTTGGTCATGTGGCGTGGGGGTCGAGGGGACCTCTTCTGTTTCTTCCATTTGGATGAATCACTCATGCCTCCTGCTCTCATTTTCAGCTGGAAATATCACATCTCATTAGCTCTGGTATTCAAATCAAACTTAAACTCTATCCCCAGAAATTTCCCTTCTCTTAGTTCTACTGGTCCCTAAAGATGGCCTAAACCCTGCAGCTGTGCCAAAGGAAGAATCTGGACTATCAGAGCACATTCCTGCTCCTCTGACCTGGCTTTTACACTGGCTGCTTCACAGGTCAGCCTGACAACTTCCATGTGGAAGGTTACAGTCTGCTTTGAGGCTGGTCACTGACAAGGCCAGGCTTCAAACATCACTCTGCTTCCCTGAGTCCTGGGTGGCAATCTGAGACCTGTAGATAATGCTCAACCCTCCTGCAAAAAGGGTAAGGGCAGGGACTCCTTTGCCTGAAGCTTTAGATCTATAGGTCCTGAACTCTTGGGCTTTCCTTCTCAACAACCTGCAGAGAAGGCTCCTACTCCTAGTTCTTATCCAACTATGAGAGCCTACTGCTTCCCAGATAGACTTTTACCTTTCCCATTGTTTCATGAACTGGGTCTAGATCTTAAACATACCCCTTAATGTCTGATATTTCTGCATCAAAGTGGTCAAAGCCTCATTCCTTGAGGTTAAGGAAGGAGTGGCATTTCAGTTGGTTTATACAGCTGATGAAGGAGGGTCATGTCATGCTATTGCTTTGCTCCTAATTATTGTATATCAATGGGACCTACTGTCCTTCTCACTGTGGGATCTTTCTAGATGCAAGTCTATGCTTTCAGATGGTGAGGCTACTGATTTCTTAGACCCTTGTTCTATTATTCCATTTCACTCTCTCTTGCTGTATTTTTATTTTTCCTATAGCTTCCTTTTAGTCACAAAGGAAAATCTCTATCATCTGTTGACTACTCTAGAATAGGTTTTCAAGCATTTTCTCCAACCTGAGTTCACAGTGGCTTTGTTTAGGTCTATTTTGCTCTCCTGGTTCTGATGCTTTCTCAGTTAGGATTTGAAACCAGTCCCTCTACTGAGATACCAAACTATTCCTAGACTGATTGATGGGTCATTCCTGGATTGGGCAATAGCAATTTTCCTCCGGGAACCATTAGAATGACTCTAAAGACAGTAGAACTACTTTTCCTTCCTGCCTCTTTCTAAAGGCTGAATATACCTATTATTATCCTTGACCTGTTCAATTTTTTCTGATATTTGGGGAATAGGCCCCCTTCCTCAAGTCCCCCCCAAGTCCTTCAGAACCTGGATAATCTTTAATCCCTTACTTAGAAACTACATAATTCTTTACTCCCTACCCATAGCTCTACCCACAAGGGAGAGAAGTCCATGAGCTAAGCTCTGTCCCTAGCTTTTAGTAACATAGCTATACCTTTGCATAGTCACATCTTGTTTGTCCATCTCCAAAATGCCTGCAGTCATATGCCTAGAATGGAGCTTCAAGTACTCTCTGAGCACTGTAGCTAACTAAGCAGGAGGTAGGATAATATCTACAGAAACCACTAAGGCTCATCTGAGTCAAGTTCATAATAAAAAATGTTCTGGAGGTGCCTGACCAGGCGGTGGATAGAGCATCGGATTGGGATGCGGAAGACCCAGGTTCGAGACCCCGAGCTCGCCAGCTTGAGTGCGGGCCCACCTGGCTTGAGCAAAAGCTCGCCGGCTTGGATCCAAGGTCGCTGGCTCCAGCAAGGGGTTGCTCGGTCCACTGAAGGCCCACGGTCAAGGCATATATGAGAAAGCCATCAATGAACAACTAAGGTGTCGCAACGGCAACAAAAAACTAATGATTGATGCTTCTCACCTCTCTCCATTCCTGTCTGTCTGTCCCTATCTATCCCTCTCTCTGACTCTCTCTCTGTCCCTGTAAAAAAATAAAAATGTTCTGGAGGTAAAAGTCATCCAAACATAAAACAGGTAAGATGACCAAAAGATCAATGATGGAAAACAATAACATCTTGTCATTGGCAATTGTCACTGAGCTCCAAAAAGTACTAACATCTGGATATACCATATTTTTTCCTCCATAAGACGCACCCCCTCCCCCCAAGAAAAAGTGGAGGGGAAAATGCCTGTGCATCTTATGGAGCAAAAAATACGGTATTTTATTAAATATTTTAACACCATTTGGTTCAGAATATTTTTTTCCCTTGTTTTCCTCCTTAAAACCCTAGGTGCATTTTATGGTCAGGTACGTCTTATGAAGTGAAAAATAAGGTACTTTTATGAGATAGCCTTTCTCTCCATTTCAGGGACTCTCAGTAGTCCTACTTCCATTGAGATGCCAGTTGCTCATTAAGATTCCTTCTCACGGCCTGACCTGTGGTGGCGCAGTGGATAAAGCGTGACCTGGAAACACTGAGGTCGCCAGTTCAAAACCCTGCACTTGTCTGGTCAAGGCACATATGGGAGTTGATGCTTCCAGCTCCTCCCCCCTTTCTCTCTTACTCTCTCTCTCTCACTCTGTGTCTCCTCTCTAAAATGAATAAAATTTAAAAAAAAAATTTTAAAAAAAAGATTCCTTCTCACACTAGGATCAGTCTTTGCTGTTTTCTTCTCTATCATCAGTCACTCTAGCTCCATCGTGATCATTACAATGAATGTTCTTTGCCTCCTGGCTGGAGTAGGGGCCAGAGGCTGCCAGTACTCACAAATGTCTCAGCTCTTAAAAAGAATAGCTGTGCTCCCTGTCCTAAGGTAGAAGCTTGGCAGTAGATATGCATGGAACCCTCACCATCATATTCATATAACTCTATATTTCCAAATGAGAGTATAAGTTTTACAAAGAAAGAGAAGATCCTATATTAATAATCATGGCAAAATGCTGGGTAGCCAATGAAGAGGCCTGTAACTTGAGGTTAGGTAAGCACACAAATGGAACTTTAGGCAAGGCATGCAAAGGGAACAAAGGCTTAAGGACCATCTAGCCAGGTGTATCCATGCACACTATTGTGACAGAAAGGCTAGACAGCCCATACCACCTTCTTTCCCTCTTCCTCCTAAGGCAGGGAGATGTAGTAATCTTTAGCTTGGACCTTTTCACTAAGTTCCCATACATCTCGACTTTAAAAGATAGAGGGCATCTTTGCAGATCCAAGTTTTCCAGTGTCCTCGGCTATCCTGGCAGGTGGCTCCTTTCCACCCATCTAGTTTTAAACTTTGAAATGACCTCTTTAATGGTAACAACAACAACAAAAGACCCCCAACTAGATGGACTATCCTTTCCCTCTAGACCCAGTTCAGGTATAAAAATAGAGTCAAGGACTATGCTTAAGCTCTCTACGCCAGCTGTGAGACAGAAAAAGGGTAGAAGAGGGAAGGCTCTTGCTTGGAGAAGCCTCATAGTTCCCCTAGAAATGGTAGATATTAAGCCTCCCCACAATATGTCAGCAGAACCCAGGCTCTTTATCTAGGCTCACAATATAGTAACAGTTCAAGGATTCCTTCTGCCTCCAGGCAACTGGATGCCCCAGGAAAATGATCAACACTGTAAAGCTACAAATACATGCAATTCTTCCAAAGCCATGCAGTGTTATTAGGGAGGGGTAAGTTATGCTCTACGCAATGGAAATGGGACCCAGATGTTACATGTTACATATAAAAAATAAACATTTAAATAAATAAGAGGGGAAAAGGTGAGGGAGAGGGAGAGAGACCTTGAGGTTCTTAAAGAGTAGTACCCTCTCTAACTGGTTCAGGGCTTTGGTCTGCTCCCCACTACTTAGCTCCAGTTTGTTGAGGAGACATGGAGAAATCTGTGAAAGACAGGCAAACGAACGATTTAAACAAGAGTGAAATAAACTCAGACACACGCCAACCGGGCACAGGGCAGGAATGGGGATGGATGGCAGGGGAGAGGGGAAGGTCAGGTGCATGCACCAAACAGCCAAGGGTCATCTTCCTGGGCAGAACCTCTCAGGGCTGCATGTAGAATCTTCATGAGAGGCCTGAGAAGTCCAGGGCTTCCATTTGAGAGAGCAAGAGGCCATTCTTCTGACCACCATTCTTCTAACAGTTTGAGAACCTTCTGATCCGGAGTCTCATCAGGCTTGATTTGTCTCATTGACGGAGACTAGCCAAAGCACGAGCCCAGTCTAAGCCAGCATTAGGGTGGGCTCTGGGGCACAGACTCTCTAGGCCCCTACCTGCTGACAAGGCTGGGCCTGGAGGGGACAGCAGCAGGTCTTTTCCCTCTATCAACATATACTTTTAGCCTAGCCTGGTGAGCTTCATCCAGTTTTTTAGGACAGACGGGCTCACCAGCTTATGTAGTAGGCCAACAAAGTAGGCTGGAAAGAAAAGGTTGGAGGAGGAGAAGTATCTGGGAAAGAAACACTGCTCGCTCAAGCTGTGGTAGCTGTTTCTGGATTCCAAGCAGCTCTGTCTAGGCGGAAGCATGTCTTTGCTAAGCAGGGGTGTTCAGGAAAGTCCCCACAGCACAGACATTGGGAGATGGAGGTTTGGCTGAAGGACAGGAGGTCCTACCTTTTTCATGTTGGTCCCCACATAGCTCTTGGGTTCTTCTTTAAACTGAGGTAACCTATAGTACAGAGAATCCCATGTACTGTCATTAGGAATAACAAATCTCCCCTTCCATGCCAGCCATAGTCCAAAGATGCTCTGGGCCAGGGCATGCCTGTCTCTTAGAAATAGCCAGAAAAAAAGCAGGCTAATTTCATCCTTTATAAAGTTTCATCAAAGAGCCACAGAAATTGGGAAATGTATGACAAAGACATTTTCTTTTTAAAAAAGAAGGCAGTCATCAGGGCAAAGTAGCTAAGTGCCCTTGGAGTCTGGAGGCTCTTTTCATCCTTAAACTGACTCATTCATGCTTCACTCGGTAAGTACTGCTGAAAGCCACTAGATGGGAGAGGGCAGCCAATCAAAACCCCAGGAGATGGCATAGGATGAGAAGTAAAAGGCAGGTTGAAGTTTTGAAACCAGGAAATTTGAGCCAGAGTAGTAAGAAACTCTTTTTGCAGCAGGGTCCAGGGGCAGATCTAGTCTGTAAATAATAAGGATTATTATTTATAGATCTGAGAGCAAAAATAAATCCCAGGAAGAAGCTTTTAAAAAATACAGCCTATTTTTTTAGACTATTTATTAACTTTAGGTTTGCAGGAAAATCAAGTGGAAGTTACACTGATTTCCAGTATAACCACTGTCTCTACACATGTATAACCTTGCCCATTATCAATCTCCCTTGAGGGTGAGAGGCTTAAAAAAAAGTCTACTGAAAGGAGGTACACGAAACAAAGTTAGGCATAACATAAAAAGGCCTCGCAGGCCCTAAGTTGAGGGCCTTGACTACGATAACCAACAGTCTCTGTTTGCCTGAGAGTGAGGAATTTGTGGAGGATGTGGTACTTTCAGTGCTTAAGTCAGGATAATTTGGGCAAACCAGGATCGCCGATTACCCTAGCTTTGGTATTTCCTCACAGAAATGGGGGCTGAGCTCTTGGAGCTCGGCAACCTGTTCTAGGCCCTCTTGAGTTTGGCTTCTTCTCTGGGTTCCCTTTCTCAGATGCTACCTCTACAGAAACAAACATAAGTTTGGGAAGCAGAACAAGGTCTGCCAGCTTAGATCAAATAACCCTCTGCCTCCTCCTGAGGCCAAGCCGGTTCCCTCCTCCTTCTCCCTTGATTGGTAACCCTGCGCCCAGAGAAGTACCCCCATCTATAATCCCATTGGCTTCTGATGTGCTGTTGGGTTGGCCAGGTCCCTGAAGTGGCTATGTGAAAGCAGGCAGGCTCAAGAGGCCTGGGCAGCAGGGCTGAAGCAAACAGCAGCAGGTTTACCTTGTGAAGAGCAGCTGCACCATGTCTACGAGAGTGTGCTCTGCGGATTTTCTCAATAACTCTGCACAGGCAAAAACAAATAACACAGGTGTCATTACTTGCTGTGCTATTATCAGGAGGCTTCTCAGAGCAGACTCCCCTCCAAACCTTGTTTACCAAGGATTATGCCAAACTTATTAAAACCAGCTCCATCCAACTCAGCCTGGCAGCCATAACTTCACTGGACCACAAGGTGGCACTACTGAGTTAGAAAAAGGGAGACCGTGTTCTAGGGGTTGTAGATTGGTGTCAACCCCAGAAACCCCAAGGGAGGGGGATTTGGTGCCTGGGCTGAATTAGTCGGGGATCTGTACTAATTCTTGTCCTGGCACAATTAGCTAAGTCTCTATTCTAGCTGCACAACAGTCAAGTACAGAGATCCTTCTAGACCTCTATAGCTCCACAAGGTAGGTGATGAAGATACCGTGAGTTTTCCATCTCTCTGGGTACAGGCACATCATCCTGTATTCATACTCACAATGGCCCCAGGAATGGTGAAGAGCCCAATAGTCAAGCACCTACCACTGAGCCTCATTTCAAAGCAAATCCGGAAGCAAGACTGCATAATCTCACATACAGATTCATTGGTTAGGTGGACACCCACTGGGGTCAGCAAGAGAGTCCGCAGCACCTACCAGAAAGGAAATACTGTGATAAATGAGGCAGGCAATGTGAAGAGGGGTATACCTGAGGAGGGAGAAGCTGCCTCCTGTTCTCTAGTCTCCTACAAAAGCACTCAGGTTAAAAGGGAGGTCAGCAAGAATGCTGACCTTACTTCAGTTGGGGAGGAATGTCTCCCAGAAGCTTGTGTTGGGAACTACGTCTTTACTCAGCATGATCTTGACATAGTTCAGCATTCTTTCGAGCCCTTGCCTGCAAGCCCAACAGATGGATATAGCACAGATACAGGCTGCCAGAGGTACGAGTATATTAAGGGCTTCCAGTATTTGATATCAATTCATTTAAAGCTTTTAATTATTTTCTTTAGAGAAAGCTTTTACTTTAGGTACTTTGTTTGGAAACAAAGTAGGTCCCCTGCCCCTGTGGAATCAAAACATAGCTTCATGCTGCTGGCAGGCTGGCAGCCTGGGGTAAGTAGAGCCAGCAGCATCAGCTCCTGGCCATTAGCCTAACTGCTCTTTCTCCTCCATTTACCTGAAGGATTTTCATCAGGACAACCTCATCGCTGGCAGGATCCGTGCCCACAAAACGGGCATGAGTGACAGCATCTGCCATGTTCTCCATGCCCTCTGCTGTGCCCTCATGAGTGGGATCTGCTCCAATGAAAAAGGAAAAATTAGCTAACCAGGCGGTGGCGCAGTGAATAGAGCGTTGGACTGGGATGCGGAAGACCCAGGTTCGAGACCCCGAGCTCGCCAGCTTGAGTGCGGACCCAACTGCCTTGAGCAAAAGCTCGTCAGCTTGGACCCAAGGTTGCTGGCTCCAGCAAGGGGTTGCTCGGTCTGCTGAAGGCCCGCGGTCAAGGCACATGTGAGAAAGCAATCAATGAACAACTGTGGTGTCGCAATGGCAACGAAAAACTAATGACTGATGCTTCTCACCTCTCTCCGTTCCTGTCTGTCTGTCCCTATCTATCCCTCTCTCTGTCCCTGTAAAAAAAAAAAAAAAGAAATTTACTTGTTCTTTATTTTAAATATTGTATTTGTTCCCGTTTTGTTTTTTTACTTTAAAATAAGATATGTGCAGTGTGCATAGGGATTTGTTCATAGTTTTATTTTTATAGTCCGGCCCTCCAACGGTCTGAGGGACAGTGAACTGGCCCCCTGTGTAAAAAGTTTGGGGACCCCTGGTCCACAAGGAGTAGCCAAAGAAGTGGCCTCCCGAAGGCCTACAAAGGTCCTGAGAACTACCAGGATTGTCCTTGAAAGGAGAACATAAGTAGGAAAAGGGGTAGGGACATGACAGAGCTTTGCTGACAGAAAGTTGCCCTAGAGGTAGCATGGTGTAATGCAGGAGCACCTTCTAGTTTAAAGTGGTGGGAATGATAAGAAATTCTCACCATTTCCTCTTTCCTGTTATCTGAAATTAACAGAGTTCTTCAGCCTAAAGCTCAGAAGATGGCTGAGAAGCCAAAACATTTGTCTTGCAAAAATAAATCAGAAGACTTTCATTAATTGTGGGTGTTTTTCGTCTTTCTTTTCTGTCCTGGTTAGTCTCTGACACGTGGACTGTTTTTGTCCTACTTACAACATGCCTTTACTCAGCATCAAGAGTGGCTACTTTAAAGATCAAGCAGAAGGAAGCCAATTTTATGATGATATATACTACACAGGGTGAACCAGGTCCTTCTACCACCTCAATTCTCCTTGTTTCTTCCATTCAACACACACAACCCTACACAGGCACGCTCTGCCTTATTGTGTTTCATTTTATTGTACTTCATACATGTTGCGCTTTGTAGAAATTGAAGGCAAGCCCTCCCAAGAGCAAACTAACCCTCAATATCTCTGAGGTATTCCTATACTCTCAAAACCCTTGCCTGAATCCTCTCTCTCAGCTCTGCTCAAAAAAAGACAGCCAGCCCTGTCCTTTCGCAGGCCTCCAGGGACCTTTCCTTGCATAGTAAACCCAGGTCCTTCTCAGTGTTGTATGGTGTTTCAGCTCACTGAATGGCAGCCATGTTCCCACCTCACAAGATTCCTGGGGGCTCATTCCTCCCCCTCTTCAGTAATCTCCCATATTGAAGTAGTTGAAGATCTACCAATCTTTTTTGTAGCTCTTATCCTCTGAGCTTCAATGAAGTAGCAAAGTCAATTTTCTAAATAGGCAGGTAAGAGTGACAGGTCTTTACAACCATAGGCATGGCCCACTAGTAAGCCAGGCAATCAATGGCACAAATCCTGGTCTGGCAGCAGTGTGGGGCTGGATAAATGAGTGGTCCTTGGAGTAAGATCTAAAATAATCATAGAAGTCCTGGATTGCAGCATTGAGGGGTGGAGGTAATTTCTTCTAGAAGGGCAGCCTAAACAAAAAATGTTTGGCTTGGGCTCACTTAGTAGACCCTGTGTTCCCCAGATCCTTTCCTTTGACTGTCCTTCTTTCTTGGCCACTCTGGAGCAGACTGCAGGGAAATCTGCCAGTCTCATCTCCTTTGCCTTCTAGCTTTCATATACTCCTTCCTGCTCCTTTTCTCATGCCCACTGCAATCACCACCTCCAGCATTTTCTTTTCCCACCACAGGAAACTCAGTGACCAGCTGGCTTGAGGTCTCCAATGACCAGTTTGTCTGCCAAGTCCAGGAAGGGGAGAGAGTTCCATAGACAGGAGAGCAGAGGGAAAAGACACAGAGGGCAGCTGCTGGAGGCTGTGAGGAGAGATGACCTGCAGGTGGTGCTCAGGACAAGGCTGGAAGTAGCTGGGCCTGGTTTTTGCTTAGGAAAAGTATGAAGCTAGGAGTAGGATGCTTGGAGGGGCTGGTGTACCCATTCAGAAACTAGCTGGCACCCGAGATTCCTGCTCAGAATCTTGGAATACTTCAGTTAAGCAAATCCAACTTTCTAGAAAAGATGAATGGTTTTCTTACTCTAAACTGCGGCCATTTTTCTTTCTGGCTAGCTTCAGTCTGAGCTGCCTCTTTTCTCATCTCTCTACT
Source organism: Rhynchonycteris naso (assembly GCA_037038555.1). Taxonomy (NCBI): domain Eukaryota; kingdom Metazoa; phylum Chordata; class Mammalia; order Chiroptera; family Emballonuridae; genus Rhynchonycteris; species Rhynchonycteris naso. The sequence goes on along the minus strand of CM072999.1, from coordinate 239,641,989 downwards.
TAGAAACAAAGACAGCTGCCTGTTTTCCATGTTCCTTACCCTTGCACATGGACTGTCAATAGGGGAAAAAGGAATTCAGGATCCTGAGTGACAAGACCAACTAAAAAGGGATCCAAAGGAGACACCATAAACAAATTCAGAGATAAACAATAGACTGGATAAAATATTTGGGCTACATTGGGAGAAAATATTTGTAATACTGTGATAGACAATAGGTTAGTATTCCTACTATACAAAAACTTCCACAGATTGATAAAAAAAACCCAAAACAACTCAATAAAATAATAGGCAACAGAGAAAAAAGTAAAATATTCAACCTCAAGGAAATGAAAACAACAAAATACCACTTTTCATCCACCAAATTAGCACAAATGGAGACTACTGAAGCCCTGGCTGGGTAACTCAGTTGGTTAGAGCATCGCCCATATGCAAAGGTTATAGGTTCAATCCCTGATCAGAGCACATACAAGAATCAACCAGTGAATTCATAAATGAGTGGAATAAAATTGATATTTCTCTCTTTCTCTCTCTAAAATCAATAAATAAAGAAGTTTAAAAAAAAGAATACTGCTGCCTGACCAGGCGATGGCGCAGTGGATAGAGCGTCGAACTGGGATGCGGAAGACCCAGGTTCAAGACCCCGAGCTTGCCAGCTTGAATGCGGGCCCATCTGGCTTGAACAAAAGCTCGCCAGCTTGGATCCAAGGTCACTGGCTCCAGCAAGGGGTTGCTCGGTCTGCTGAAGGCCCGCGGTCAAGGCACATGTGAGAAAGCAATCAATGAACAACTATGGTGTTGCAATGGCAATGAAAAACTAATGATTGATGCTTCTCATCTCTCTCCGTTCCTGTCTGTCTGTCCCTATCTATCCCTGTCTCTGTTCCTGTAAAAAAAAAAGAATACTGCTTATATTCAGTGCTGGTGACAGAGTGGGTAAGTGGAAACTCTCAAACATTACTTTTGGAAGTACAAATGCTATAACCTTTAGGAAAGCAACCTATGAAAATGCAATAAGCACATAGCCTTTTAATCCGGAAATTTCAAGTATAGGAATCTGCCATACAAAAGGAAAATTAATAAATAGGATGTATGAATAAGGATGCTGATTTCAGCATTTATAATGGTTCAAAATAGGAAACAGCCTAGATAGTAAACGTTAATCAATATAATAACTGGATTGTGTTATATCTATACTATAGACATTATATGGCTACTAAAAAGAAAAAAAAAACTTTACCAGGGGCCAGGGAGAAAATGGTGTATTAGTGCTTACTAGTTAAGAGTTTCTTTTTGGTGTGATGAAAAAGTTTAGGGCCTGACCAGGCGGTGGCACAGTGTATAGAGAGTTGGACTGGGACGCGGAAGACCCAGGTTCGAGACCCCGAGGTCGCCAGCTTGAGCACGGGCTCATCTGGCTTGAGCAAAAAGCTCCCCAGCTTGGACCCAAGGTCACTGGCTCCAGCAAGGGGTTACTCGGTCTGCTGAAGGCCCGCGGTCAAGGCACATATGAGAAAGCAATTAATGAACAACTAAAGTGTCACAACAAAAAACTGATGATTGATGCTTCTCATCTCTCTCTGTTCCTGACTGTCTGTCCCTATCTATCCCTCTCTCTGTCCCTGTAAAAAAAAAGAAAAGTTTAGGAAATAGATGGTGCTGATGGTTACATAACATTGTGAATGTAATTAATTCCACTTTATATTTAAATTTATTTAAATGAATAATTTTACGTCTGACCAGGTGGTGGCGCAGTGGATAGAGCGTTGGACTGGGATATGGAGGACACAGGTTTGAGACCCTGAGGTTGCCAGCCTGAGCACAGGCTCATCTGGTTTGAGCAAGGCTCACCAGCTTGAGCCCAAGGTCACTGGCTTGAGCGAGGGGTCACTTGGTCTGCTGTAACCCCCATCCCTGGGTCAAGGCACATATGAGAAATCAATTAATGAACAACTAAGGTGCCACAACGAAGAACTGATGTTTCTCATCTCTCTCCCTTCCTGTTTGTCTGTCCCTATCTGTCTCTCTCTCTGACTCTCTGTCTCTGCCACACACACACCAGACAATAAAAAATATGAATATACAAACTTTCAATTACAAAGTAGGTTCGGGGGTGTAATGTACAGCATGGTTACTATAGTTAACAATACAGTATTGTGTATTTGAAAGTAGCTAAGACAGATCTTACCAGTTTTCATCACAAGAAAAATAATTGTAACCATATGTTAACTAAAGTTATTGTTGCAGTCATTTCACAACATATACATATAGCAAATCATTGTGTTGTATACTTTAATACAATGTTATATGTCAATTGTATCAATAAAACTGAGGTGGGGGAATCTGATAGATTTTTTGGTTAATACTAAATCAGATAATTAAAGTAAAAAAGAGGATATGTAGCACATATCCTATTTTATTTTTATTTTAAAAAAAGACAGTACTCTCTATATAGTTATATACATGTAGAGAAAGGTATAGAAAGACTCAAACCAGTCTGTTAACATTATTTGCCTATGGAAAGAGTAGCATTAAGATAAAGGAAAGTGCATTAACTTTTCTTTTAGACAGCTCTTTCTTGTTTATCTTATTAAAATTAGGTTGCATTACATTTAAAAAATAATTGCCTGACCGGTGGTGGCATAGTAGATCAAGTGTTGACCTGGGACGCTGAGGACCCTGGTTCAAAACTCCAAAGTCACCAGCTTAAGTATGGGCTCATCCAGCTTGAGCACAGGCTCACCAGCTTGAGTTCAGGGTTGCCAGCTTGAGCATGGGATCATCAACAAGATGCCATAGTTGCTGGCCTGAAGCCTAAGGTCACTGGCTTGAGCAAGGGGTCACTGGCTCCGCTTGAGCCCCCCAACCCCGGGTCAAGGCACATTTGAGGAGCAATCAATGAACAACTAAAGTGCCACAACTATGAGTTGATGCTTCTCATTTCTCTCACTAAAGAATGAACAAACAAACAAATACCACAAAAAACTTTAAAAATAAACCAAACCACCTGGCCTGTGGTGCCACAGTGGCTAGGGTGTCAGCCTTGAATGCTGAGGTTGCTAGTTTGAAACCCTGAGCTTGCTTAGTCAAGGTACATATGACAATCAATCAATGAACAACTAAAGTGAGCAACTATGAGTTGATACTTTTCATTCCCCTCCCCTTGTAAAATCAATAAATAAAATATTTTTTCTCTCACATTAAGTGAGAGCCAGGGAGGCAGAGACAGACTCTGTATGTGCTCTGACCGGGATCCACCTGGCAAGCCCCCTACCAGGACATGCTCTGCCTGTTTGGGCTGCTGCTCTATCACTAAGCAACCGAGCTATTTTTAGTGTGTGAGGCTAGCCATAGAGTCATCCTCAGCACCCAGGGCCAACTTCGCTCAAATCATTCAAGCTATGGCTGTGGGAGGAGAAAAGGGGGGAAGGAGTGAAGAAGCAAATGGTCGCTTCTCTTGTGTGGCCTGACCAGCAATTGAACCCAGGACTTCCACACAGCAGGCTGACACTCTATCACTGAGCTAACTGGCCAGGGCCAATAAATAAATCTTAAAAAAATAAATAAATAAAAGATAAACCACACCAAACCTCCAAAGGTACCCACCATACCTTTAACTCCCTCCAAAGCACAAAGAAATCAGGGTTCCAAGAAACCTCTCCTTCCTCCCCACTCTGCAAAACTCAAGTCAATTAGCAAGATGAGTAGTCAATAATCCTATTTCTCTTCTACAAGGAAACAGATGGCTGGGAAAAACTTTCCAGTATTACCAGCTCATTGCCTAAAGCCTGTCCAGCCCAGGAAAGGCAGAAAGTGAAGTGCGAGGGTCATCCAAAAAGCCTGAGCTCTTACCTATGAGTGCATAGGACAAGAACTTATTAACAGAGGTGAGTGCCAGTCCAGTGATAGGGCCAGTGGTATCTTCAGAGCGAATCACTTCCAGAAAGGGACGAAGAAACACATTGGGTTCAATTTCTGAGAGTTCTGCAAGAAAATAAACAGAAATGAACAGGTGCCATCTAACAAAATGCTAAACCCTAGAGAAAGGTCCTTCTTATCTGTGTCATGAAGTTGAAGTCTTTTTTTTTCTTTTCTTTCCCCCAGGGACAGAGAGAGAGTCAGAGAGAGAGAAAGATAGGGACAGACAGGAACAAAGAGAGGTGAGAAGCATCAATCATTAGTTTTTCGTTGCCATTGCAACACCATAGTTGTTCATTGATTGCTTTCTCACATGTGCCTTGACAGCCCCTGCTGGAGCCAGCAACCTTGGGTCCCAGCTGGTGAGCTTTTGCTCAAGCCAGATGGGCCAGCGCTCAAGCTGATGGCCTCAGGGTCTTGAACCTGGGTCTCTGCATCCCAGTCTGACGCTCTATCCACTGCACCACCGCCTGGTCAGGCTGAAGTCTTTTCTTATTTTTTGTGAAAGAGACAGAGAGAGGGACAAATAGGGATAGACAGGAAAAGAGAGATGAGAAGCGTCAATTCTTTGTTGTGGCATTTTAGTTGTTCACTGGTTGCTTTCTCACATGTACCTTGACGGGGGGGGGAGGGGCTACAGAAGACCGAGTGACCCCTTGCTCAAGCCAGTGACCTTGGGCTTCAAGCCAGTGACCTTTGGGCCCAAGCCAGCAACCATGGGGTCATGTCTATGATCCCATGCTCAAGCCAGCGACCCTGTGCTAAAGCTGGTGAGCCTACACTCAAGCCAGATGAGCCCATGCTCAAGCCGGCAACCTTGGGATTTCGAAATCAGTCTTCTGGATCCCAGTCCAACTCCCTATCTACTGTGCCCCCACCTGGTCAGGCAAGGTTCAAGATCTTAGTTGCTGGATCAATCTTCCTCCCTCTGTTTTACCTTAAATCAAATCCCAGACATGATATCATTTAATCCGTAAAATTTTTAGAATATAGATGTTAAAGATTAAAAAGCTTAATAAACCACAGTATCATTACCATGGTTTAAAAATGAACATTAAGGCACTGGCCAGGTGGCTCAGTGGATAGTGTCCTACCTGTGTACCAAGGGCATGGGTTTTATCCCCAGTCAGGCACATCTGAGAAACAGTAAATATACAACTAAATGGAAATAAGTAGAAGACCGAGTTGATGCTTCTCTCTCTCCCTTCTCCTCTTTCTCCTTTCTTCTCTCTCAATCAACGAGAAAAAAATTTAAAAATTAACAATAAGCCCTGGCCAGGTAGCTCAGTTGGTTAGAGCATCATCTCCATACACCAAGGTTGTGGGTTCCATCCCTGGTCAGGGCACATACAAGAATCAACCAATAAATGCATAAAAAAGGGGAACAACAAATCAATGTTTCTTTCCCTCTCTTCCTTTCTTTCTCTAAAATCAACAACAATAAATAATAAAGCCTTGGCTGGTTGGCTCAGCAGTAGAGCGTCGGCCCAGTGTATGGAAGTCCTGGGTTCGATCCCCAGCCAGGGAACACAGAAGTGCCTATCTGTTTCTCCACCCTTCCCCCTCTCCCTCCTCTCTGTCTCTTCCTCTCCCACAGCTGAGGCTCCATTAGAACAAAGTTGGCCAGGGCGCTGAGGATGCTTGCTCCGTGGCCTCTGCCTCAGGCACTAGAATGGCTCCGGTTGCAACAGAGCATCGTCCCCTAGTGGGTTTTCCAGGTGGATCCCAGTCAGGCGCATGCGGGAGTCTGTCTCTCTGCCTCCCCACTTCTCACTTCAGAAAAATATTTTAAAAAAAATGTTCGAAAACAAATAATAAAAATTAACGATAAAATGGTTAAGATAGATTTGATGTTATATATATTTTACCACAATTTAAAAAATAACAATAATTCTTTAAGATCATCAGATATTGCTGGGTCAATTTTCCATGTCCACCCTCCTAGTGATACACAGGTAAAACCAGTGCTGGGATTCAGCTGGTTCGCAATGGTTTGGCAGAACCGATACCTAATCTTTTGTTGAGTTCGATGAACCAGTTGTTAAAATGGCATCTGTAATCAGGGTTCTCTCTAAGGTAGGGGCCTGGGTAGCTGCCCAATGTGGAAATCACATGTTTACATTCCTTACTCTTTTTTTAATAATCATCTGTGCAACAGTGTATTCTAAGCAGTGTAGTGATGATATTCATTCTGTCCATAGGTGAAAAAAAATTGATTGGAACTACACTTATAATATTCACTTATTCATTTCATAAAACTTATTATACCTTTGATTAAATACTACATTTTAATATCCTCGTGTTTTTTTTTCCCCAGGAACAGAGAGAGAGTCAGAAAGAGGGATAGATAGGAACAGACAGACAGGAACGGAGAGAGGTGAGAAGCATCAATCATCAGTTTTTCATTGCTTTGCGACACCATAGTTGTTCATTGATTGCTTTCTCACATGTGCCTTGACCGCGGGCCTTCAGCAGACCGAGCAACCCCTTGCTGGAGCCAGTGACCTTGGATCCAAGCTGATGAGTTTTTTGCTCAAGCCAGATGGGCCCACGCTCAAGCGGCGAGCTCGGGGTCTCGAACCTGGATCTTCTGCATCCCAGTCCGACGCTCTATCCACTGCACCACCGCCTGGTCAGGCTTCCTCGTGTTTTTTAGGTCAACAAATATATAACGTAAAGAGAAAAAGTTCCTAACAACCAGGGGGTGACAAGCTGTCATTGGAAATACCTTAAATAACAGTTTTATTGGTTTTTATTCAGGTATTATTTAATATTTTTTCATTAGTATTTTAAAACTCTTTCTGGCCCTGGACGGTTGGCTCATCAGTAGAGCGTGTGGAAGTCCTGGGTTCAATTTCCAGGTTCAATTCCTGGTCAGGGCACACAGGAGAAGTGACCATCTGCTTCTCTATTCCTCCCCTTCCTCTTTCTCCCTTTCTCTTTCTCTTTAACTCTTGCAACCAAGGCCATCTGTTCGAGCTAGTTGGCCCCGGGGAACTGAGGGTGGCTCCATGGCCTTGCCTCAGGTGCTAAAATGGCTTGGTTGCCGAGCACCGGCCTCAGATGGGCAGATTATTGCCCAGGGGCTTGCCAGGTAGTTCCTGGTCAGGGTGCCTGCAGGATCTCTCTGCCTCCCTGCCTCTCACCCTCTCACATAATACATACATACATACATACATACAAAACTTCTTTCTTATAACATAATCTAGTTTTATCTACCTTAACTTTTATTGTTCTTAATTAAGTACAGGGTGTCCGTAAAGTCATGGTGCACTTTTGACCATGTGACCGGTCAAAAGTGCACCATGACTTTACGGACACACTGTATTAAATGCATGAAATAATAAAATACCTTTTGATGTATCTTTTTTTATACTTAAAATGGTCATTAGGGCAGAGAACTGGTTGTTAAATGAATTCCACCATAGGGTAAACTTCATCTTGGGTATAGCCAATGTGGTCAAAGAGATCCCAGGGTGAGCTGCTGCTGTCTTTGTCTTTTGCTGTTATGATCAAGGTCACTTCCGTCAGAGAGAAAGAAAGTAGCACATCCCAGGAAGGTGAGGGGAAACCTTGAGGTTTGGAGAACCTTGCTAATAAAATAAACCCATGAAGGCAGTTTATAATTTTGGAAGGTCCTTACCACTCTATAGCCTCCTTTCTGCCTACAGCAAGTAGAGGGCTAACTGCCCTAAAATGAAGGGGCGATTAATGATCTTATTTTACAGACAAGAAAAACAAGACTCAGATAAAATACATGAGTGGCCCTAAATTACACAGCTAATAAGTAGAGCTGGGTTTTGAACCTAGTCCATAAAGTATATGGTTCCAAAACTTGTAAAACCATTGTGTCTACTCTACCTAATTACCAGAACATACTGAATTTAGAAGGTCTAAGAAATTATACTACGCTGGGCTTGCCCCCCACCATACTTTGCCAGGGTTTAATTCGTTTTTCAAGAGTACGCTGTGTTTTCATCATTCAGATATCAGCTCCCTGAAAGGTTTCCTTAATAGGCCAGAAAGATTTAGGGACAAAAACAAGGTTGCTCATCTTAGAGACAAAAGGAAGCTAGGTTTCCTAAGCACCTTCATTTTCATGCAAATGCAGGGAGTTTCCTACTCAATTCCTACTGCCACCCTCTGGGTAAACATTCCCTGGACCCGGCTGCTCCACAGATTAATGCTTTAATTAATTGGCAGATTGAGTAGCATTTTCCAAGCTTGTCTGTACAGTGATCACATCAGCTGTATAAAACCTGCTTCTCATTCCCCACTACCCCCACCTAGAGCTGTACAACTTGCAGAAAAAAATCCTAGAGAAAAACCTTTGTGTGTGTGAGGTGGTAGAGGGTTGAGTTGTAAGGAACAGAAATATCTGGAAAAACTGAAAAATGCAAAATACCCTTTTTCTTATCTTAATCGTCAACATTTTTTTTTTTTTTTTTTACAGGGACAGAGAGAGAGAGAGAGAGAGAGAGAGAGAGAGAGAGAGAGAGAGTCAGAGATAGGGACAGACAGGAATGGAGAGAGGTGAGAAGCATCAATCATTAGTTTTTCATTGCCGTTGCAACATCTTAGTTGTTCATTGATTGCTTTCTCACATGTGCCTTGACTGCGGGCCTTCAGCAGACCGAGCAACCCTTTGCTGGAGCCAGTGACCTTGAGTCCAAGCTGGCGAGATCTGTGCTCAAGCCAGATGGGCTCGCGCTCAAGCTGGCGAACTTGGGGTCTCGAACCTGGGTCTTCCGCACCCCAGTCCGACGCTCTATCCACTGCGCCACCGCCTGGTCAGGTAATAGTAAACATTTTAAATACTTTTAAAAAGCACATTAAACATTTAAAGTAATCTAATCTCACTGCTTTAGGAACACAACTGTATTATATACGATTTGGTCTGTCATTTTAAAATGGTCATATTTGGTATATTTGAGAAAAATAAAAGTCTAAATGAAAAATAATCTTTGAGAGGTGGGACAGGGTAGAGATATTCTGAGCTTTCATACAATTGTTATTACTATACTTGCTTCATGTCTTCTTTCATGGTTAAAGACTAGGGAAATTTTATAGTCATGGTTTGATAGTTTCAAGAAAATGTACATCCTGCTTCTTTAAAAAATAAAAAATTTAGGCCTTGGCTGGGTGTTTCAGTAGACAGAGCATTGTCCAGAGTGCTGAGGTTGTAGGTTCAATCACAGTTCAGGGTACATATAAGAAGTAATCAATGAGTGCAAAACTAAGTGGAACAAGTTGATGCTTCTCTTTCTCTCTCCCTCAAGAAAAATTGTTTAAAAACATTAAAAATTTTTTAATTTAGTAAAACTGCCTCTTTTGCTATTGAGCTTTCAATAAGTTATAACATACCTAGATCCCTGTAACCAATTGTTATAGAGCTTTTAATAAATTATAACATACATAGCCTGACCAGGCAGTGGCGCAGTGGATAGAGCGTCGGACTGGAATGCGGAAGACCCATGTTCGAGACCCCGAGGTCACCAGCTTGAGTGTGGGCCCATCTGGCTTGAGCAAAGGCTCACCAGTTTGGACCCAAGGTCGCTGGCTCCAGCAAGGGGTTGCTCGGTCTGCTGAAGGCCCGTGGTCAAGGCACATGTGAGAAAGCAATCAATGAACAACTATGGTGTCGCAACGGCAACGAGAAGCTAATGATTGATGCTTCTTACCTCTCTCCATTCCTGTCTGTCTGTCCCTATCCCTCTCTCTGACTCTCTCTCTGTCACTGGAAAAGAAAAATTATAACATACATACATAGATCCCTGTAACCACAGTGGCAATCAGGATACAGAACAGTTTCATCACCCCAGAAAACACCTTCTGTTATCCCTCTGTGGTCAGTCACAACCTTCCCCCTCCTCCAACCCCTAACCTGTCAACCACTGACCTTTTCTCCATCACTATACATAGTTTTATCAAGAAGGTCATATAAAATAAAAAAATTAAATAAAAAAGAAGAACCTGTGGTGGCGCAGTGGATAAAGCGTCGACCTGGGAACACTGAGGTTGCCAGTTCAAAACCCTGCACTGGTCTGGTCAAGGCACATATGGGAGTTGATGCTTCCAGCTCCTCCCCCCTTTTTCTCTCTCTCTCTCTCTCTCTCACTCTGTGTCTCCTCTCTAAAATGAATAAAATAAAAAAATTTAAAAAAATAAGGTCATATAAATGTAATTATACAGTATGCAACCTTTTAAAATTGGTTTCTCTCATTCAGTATAATGCCTTTGAGATTCATCTAAACTTATATAGATCAACAGTTTGTCTCCCCCACCCCCTTTTTTTGTGACAGAGACAGAGAGAGGGAAAGATAGGGACAGACAGGGAGAGAAATGAGAAGTATCAATTCTTTGTTGCAGCACCTTAGTTGTTCAATGATTGCTTTCTCATTTGTGCCTTGACGGCCGGGGGTGGGTGCTACAGCAGAGTGAGTGACCCCTTGCTCAAGCCAGTGATCTTGGGCTCAAGCTAGCGACCATGGGGTCATGTCTATGATCCCATGCTCAAGCCAGCAACCTGAGCTCAAGCCAGCAAGCCAGCAAGCCTGCACTCAAACCGATTGAGCCCGTGCTCATGCCGGCAACCTCGAGGTTTTGAAGCTGGGTCCTCTGCGTCCCAGTCTGACACTATTCATTGTGCCACGGCCAGTTCAGGCAGTTTGTTCCCTTTTTATTGCTAGATAAGGTAGTATTCCTTTGCATGTATGTACCACAGTTTGTTTATCCATTCACAAATAGAAGAACATTTGGATTCCCTGGTTTGGGGCAAGTTTGAGTAGAGCTGCTATAAATATTTGTGTACAGGTCTTTTTGTGAAGAACATTGGTGTCTCTATGTAGTTTAAATGTGCATTTCTCTAATGGCTGGTGACATCAAACATCTCTTTTGTGTGCTTATTTGGCATACATGTATCTTTTTCGGTGATATTTCTGTTCAAGTCTTTGGCCCATTTTGTAATTGAATTGTTTGTTTCCTTACTGTTGAGAGACTTCTTTACCTATTCTGGAATCAAGTCCTTTATTGGCAATACAATCATTTACAAATATTCCTCCCAGTCTGTAGCTTGTCTTTTCAACCTTTCTCTCTCTCTCTCTTTTCTTATTTTGAGAGAAGCAGGAAGAGAAAGACAGGAACATCAAGTTGTTCCTCTATGTGCCCTGACCAGAGAATCGAACCGGCAACTTCCATGCTCCAGGATGAAGCTCCAATCAACCAGCTATCTGGCCAGGGCTTAATTAATTAATTTTATTTATTTTTTATGGCAGAGACTGAAAGAGGGACAGATAAGGACACAGATAGGAAGGGAGAGAGATGAGAAACATCAATTCTTCATTACGGTTCCTTAGTTGTTCATTGATTGATTTCTCATATGTGCCTCGGGGGGTGGGGGGGAGAACAGCAGACTGAGTGACCCCTTGCTCAAGCCAGCGACCTTGGGCCCAAGCTGGTGAGCCTTGCTCAAACCAGATGAGCCTGCACTCAAGCTGGTGACCTCAGGGTCTGCAACCTGGGTCCTCCACATCCCAGTCCAACACTCTACCCATTGCGCCACCACCTGGTCAGACTAATTAATTATTTTAAGAGACAGACAAAGGGAGAGAGAGGGAAGGGGAAAGGGAAGTATTCATTTGTTATTCCACTCAGTCATGCATTCATTGGGTGCTTCCGTGTGTACCCTGGCCAGGGATTAAACCTGCAATGACTGAGCTAACTGGCTAGGGCTCAATCTCTTAATAGTCAGTATCTCTTATGGAGCAGACATTTTTGCTTTTGATGAAGTCCAGTGTATCAATTTCTTCCTTTTGTGCACCGTGCATTTCGTATCTAAGTGTCTGCTGCCCAATCTCAGGTCACAGGACATTTTCTGTCTTCTTCTAAAAGGTACACAAATCTATGCTTTTCATTTACATCTATGATCCACTTTAAGTTAATTTTTATATAATGTGTGAGGCTTAGATCTAGGGTTGTTTGTTTTTTGTACATATAGATGTCCAATTATTCAATACCATTTATTGAAAAAAAAAAATGGTCCTCTCTCAATTCAGATGTCTTTACACCTTCATGAAAAATCAGTTGGCTGTGTTTGTATGAGTCTATTCTGGGTTCTCTATTCTGTTCCATTGATCTTCTTGTCTAACTCTTTGACACTATCACACTGGCTTGATTACTACAGCTATATTCTAGTTCTTAAAATCAGATGGCATGGCCCAGGCTGGATAGTTCGGTTTGTTAGAGCATCATCCGGAAGCACTGGGGTTGCCAGTTTGATCCCTGGTCAGGGCACAGAGAGGAACAGATTGATGTTTCTGTCTCTCCCAGTCTCTAAAATCAATAAAATAAACATTTAAAAAAATCAGGTAGCATGATTCCTCCAACTTTATTCCTCTTTTTCAATACCATTTTCAGTATTCTAGTTCCTTTGCATTTCCATTTCAATTTTAAGATAAACTTGTCTATATTTACAAAAAATATTGTTGGGTGTTTTATAGGAATTACACTGAATCTATGAACAGTTTTGGGAAAGATGACACCTTTACTATGTTGTGTCTACCAATCCATGCATTGTTATGTTTCCATTTATTTAGATTTTTTTTCTTTGTATTTTATTCATTTTAGAGAGGAGACACAGAGTGTGTGTGTGTGTGTGTGTGTGTGTGAGAGAGAGAGAGAGAGAGAGAGAGAGAGAAAGAGAGAAAGGGGGGAGGAGCTGGAAGCATCAACTCCCATATGTGCCTTGACCAGACCAGTGCAGGGTTTTGAACTGGCGACCTCAGTGTTCCCAGGTCGTCGCTTTATCCACTGCGCCACCACAGGTCAGGCCTATTTAGATTTTGATTTATTTGATTAGTGTATTATAGTTTTCAGCATAAAGGTTCTCTATATGTTTTATTAGATTTATAGCTAAGTGTTTAATTTTATTTGGCATGTTTAGAAAAGGTATGTTTTAATTTCATTTTCCATATGTTCATTGTTAGTATACAAAAATGTGACTGATTTTTCTGTGCTAACCTTGTATCCTGTGACCTTACTAAACTCACTAGTTCTAGGATTTTTTTTATTTTGTAGATTCATTGTGGTTTTCTATATTGACAGTTATGTTACCTGCAAATAGTGACAGTTTTATTTCTTCCTCTCCAATTTACACACCTATTACTTAATTTTCTTGTCTTATTGTACTGGCTAGGACTTCTAGGGCTATATAAAGTGGACGCTTTCCTTATTTCCAACTTTAGGGTAAATGTATTCAGTGTTTCATTGCAAAATATGATATTAGCCATACATTTTTTGTCAATGTTCATTATCATTAATGAGTGTTATATTTGGTTATGTGTCTTTTCTTCAACTGATAAGATCATGTGGTTTTCCTTCTTTGGAACTGTTAATGTGGTAGATTGATTTTCAGACAGTAAATCAGCCTTGCATTCCCAGGATAAGCCTCTCTTGGTTTTGGTATATTATTCTTTCTATATATTGCTAGGTTTGATTTGCTAATCTGCTTTTTTTTTTTTTTTTTACAGGGACAGAGAGAGAGTCATAGAGAGGGATAGATAGGGACAGACAGACAGGAACGAAGAGAGATGAGAGACATCAATCATTAGTTTTCCATTGCCGTTGCGACACCTTAGTTGTTCATTGATTGTTTTCTCACATGTGCCTTGACCGCGGGCCTTCAGCAGACGGAGCAACCCCTTGCTGGAGCCAGAGACCTTGGGTCCAAGCTGGTGAGCTTTTGCTCAAGCCAGATGGGCCCGCGCTCCAGCTGGCGAGCTTGGGGTCTTGAACCTGGGTCTCCAGCATCCCAGTCCGACGCTCTATCCACTGCGCCACCACCTGGTCAGGTACTAATCTGCTTCTTAAGATGAAAGAGCTCAATATGGCATTGAGAAGATTGATGGGAGGAGTGATACCATTCAGAGGCTTGCAGAAAGTCCCATGGAGAACGCTCTGGAGGTTCTGGAGGTGACCCTTACACAGTTTACAGTCCAGTCTATGGACAAGGGATCATTAATCTCACTCCTATCAATAGCCAGGCCTATGATACCCAAGCTCATCTGTCAAGTTAGGTCAGGAGTCCCCAAACTTTTTATACAGAGGGCAAGTTCACTGTCCCTCAGACCGTTGGAGGGCCGGACTATAAAAAAAAACTATGAACAAATTCCTATGCACACTGTACATATCTTATTTTAAAGTAAAAAAAATAAAATGGGAACAAATACAATATTTAAAATAAAGAACAAGTAAATTTAAATCAACAAACTGCCCAGTATTTCAATGGGAACTATAGGTGCAGATGCATCCTGTGCTCCTCTCACTGACCACCAAAGAAAGAGGTGCCCATTCCGGAAGTGCGGCGGGGGCGGATAAATGGCTTCAGGGGGCCACAGTTTGGGGACCCCTGAGTTAGGTAGTTGAAATTTGAAACTGCTAAAATACATTAATTCTAACACTTCCATCCTATGAGTCAATGATTTATGGAAACTTAGTGATAGAAAACTAGAAGGACTGTATTTTTAATGAGCCCATCAGGAACCTCTTTCATTATCACCCTCACTTCCCACCCTCCAAAAAAAGAGAATCATGGTATATAAAATTAACTTTACCAAGAGACTTTGCTCTAGGCAGAACTGGAGTTTTGCTCTCTAGGTTGAATTGCTGATTGCCAAGAACATTAAGGGAAGTTCTAACAAAAGCAACTCTTGCAGCTTTTGGTGGTGGTGGAGACGTGGTAGGGGAGGTTGTGCTCCTAGCCATACACCACTAGTGAGGGCATTTCTAATTTAAAGGGGTACCTCTTTGTAAACACATAATTTAAAAAAAACACTAAAATTTCTATTCATAATCTGGTAAGATGTTCAGATTGCCCTCTAGAATACTGCTTTCCAAACTATCTGTAGTGAAGGGCCACTACACTAAATGAATTTCTTTATGCCATCCATTGCAGACCTATAGTTTTATAAACTACAATGAAACAAATTACTAGAAAATAAAATTTAAAAAACAAAGACATTGCTTGAGTGGTGGTGGCTCAGTGGACAGTGTCCCAAGTTCGAGACCCAAGGTCTCTCTGGCTTGAGCACAGGCTCATCCAGCGTGAGTGCAAGGTCGCTGGCCTGAGGATGGGATCATAGATATGATCCCATGGTCACTGGCTTGAGCAAGGAAGGGGTCATTGGCTTAGCTGGAGCCCCCAGGTCAGAGCACAGGTGAGGAGCAATCAGTGAACAACTAAAGTGATGCAACTATGAATTGATACTACTCATCTCTCTCCCTTTCTCTTTCTCTCTTGCTTGCTAAAAAATTAAATAAATAAAAAACAAAGACATAATACAAACTCTACATTTTTATTATTAGAATCAATGTATATAAAGACATTACAAAAATTTCTAAATGCTTTCTTTCAATTTCTGTATATATCCCACTGTGTACCAAGCAACAGCAGTTTTTGAACCTGAAATGGTTTACAAATTCTACTTTGAGAAATATTGCTCAATAAAAATAAGCCCTAATTTTCATGTAGCCATTCCAGACAACCCTCACCCTCCAAATTCTAGGATATTATAGCTAAAATAGGCCTTAAAAATAATTTATGAAGAAGGTAATTAAGATATAGAGAAGTTAAAATTGTACAAATCCACAAAACCAGTTAGTGTTGAAACCAGGACTAGAAGATGAGGACACTAGATAAAAATATGGACTTTAAGTAGGGTTCAAATCCCAGTTCTACAACATAATGGCTATGTGATAGATACTTAACTTTCCTAAGCCTATATTTTATCACCTGTAAAATGAGTGATAGAAAATTAAAATAAATTACATTTCAAAATAAATAACAATAGCTAACTAACATTTATTGACCATATACTATGTGCCAGGCAGGCATTGTGCTCAGCAATTATATACATATCTCATTAGATGCATGTAAAACATGGCACAATACATAGAATAGATTAAATGTGGAATAAATATAACTAAGATATTATTAGCCTAGTTGTTTTTTGTTTTATTTTGTTTTGTTTTTGTATTTTTCCAAAGTTAGAAGCAGGGAGGCAGTCAGACAGACTTCCGCATGTGCAGGACCCACCCAGCATGCCCACTGGGGGGCGTTGCTGCCGGAGCCATTCTAGTGCCTGAGGCAGAGGTCATAGAGCCCTCCTCAGCACCCAGGCCAACTTTGCTCCAATAGAGCCTTGGCTGCAGGAGGGGAAGAGAGGGATAGAGAGGAGAGAGAGGGGCAAGGGTGGAGAAGCAGATGGGTGCTTCTCCTGTGTGCCCTGACCGGGAATCGAACCTGGGACTTCCACACGCCGGGCTGACGCTCTACCACTGAACCAACCAGCCAGGGCCAATTAGCCTAGTTTTGTGGCTCTAAAATCCCGGCCCAATGTTTTTTGTACTGTACACTACTGTAAAGTTCAGTTTATTTCTTAAGATTTAAGTAAACCAAAAACTTAAAAGGTAAGCCTTCTACTCTTGATTACTAAATCTTAAAAGGGATATAAGTTAAGGATGTTATCTATAGCTGGCACAATTTGAAATAACTCTTTTAATTTTTGAGGGTTTCAGCTTTATCCAAGGTATATGTGCAGATTGTCAGAGAAAAGAAAAGGTTTCCTTTTTAAAATGAGTGACTGAAATATTCATCCTCATTTTAGAAAAGATAGAGATAATAATAGCAGCTACCATTTATTACCTTGTGCCATGTGCTAAGCACTTTATATACCTTCTCTTTTCGTAATTATCCCCATTTTGAAGATGAAAATTAGACTTAGAAAGGATAGGTAGAATCTAGCCAATTGGCTCAGTGTATAGAGTATTGGCCTGGTGTGTGGACTTCCCCGGGTTTGATCCCTGGTCAAGGCATGAAAAGCAATCATCTGCTTCTTTTCTCCTCTCTCTCCCCCTTTACTCTCTCTTCCCCTCTTGCAGCCAGTGGCTCAGGTGATTTGAGGGGCACATGTAGGAGTCTATCTTCCTTCCTCTAAGAAAAAAAAACAAGAAAAAGAAAGGATAAGTAGATCTATACACTAAGATCATATAACTAGCAAGTGATAAAAATGGGAATCAAATCCAGATTCATCTGACTCCAAAATATGTCTCCTAGCCAATCAACTCTATTGCTTCCTGAGAAGCCAGAACCAAAGTTTCTGGTTTCTACCTCCAGGCTCGGCCTGTCTGTGGCTGAGATTTAATTGTCTCAATCCTTAGAAGAAGGAGAAGATCTGCCTGAGTTCTTTTGGAGAAAGATGCCATGATGCTGCTCATAGTAAGGAAGCTGAGTAATTTCACAACCAAGGAGACATCTGACACCCCTGCCAAGCAGCCAAAACTCCCACCCTGGAAGGCTGTCAACCTCAAGGCACAAACAGTCCAGTACACAGAGAGTGCAGATCAGAAGGTGACTGGTTCATATTCTAACATGGGAAGAAAAAAATGGAATGTGTACAAGAAGGTTAAATTAACTCTGCATTGGAGAAAGAACATTTGGGATCCTTTTAGCACTAGGCCACCTGCTTCTAAAATCAAATCCAGGTCCAACTTCTGGCTAGTCCATGCCAAATAAGAACAATTACAACAAGAGTTATTAAACCACTGCTGGAGAAGCTCAAAGGTCACTTCAACACAAAGCAAAGTGAAAGCCCATTAGAGATGTCTTGCTGGTATTCGACTCAATACCAGTGAGCATGGAGCGCAACTCCTTATATTATCAAAACTCCCTATATTATTACTACATTAAAAAAGATAAGTCTCAGTTTGGCCCAATGTCAGTCTGAGAATCTACGGATGTCCCTTAAGTCTCCTGTCTTCTCAGATGATAAGGTGACCTGTCCAGAAGGGGGAGGAATCCTGACACTGTTTTCTTTTTTCACATCAGAGATGTCTGTCACCCTCTCCAGCAATCTGTCAAAAGCCTCACCATGTGGCATCAGGCACTACCCATAGACAAAAGGGAACACTCTCTTCTTAGCCTACAGAGGGCCAGTCACCATTCTCCCAGGAAGCTTGTGTTCTCCAGTCTTTTCTCATCTGACCAGCATTGGGCTGGCACATTCCTGAGCCAAAATGCACACATAAGCTGCTTTCCCTGGTAGCGAGGCTCTTTACTCCTGAGTGACTCTTATCAAGGGCAGTTGGGCATTCTCAATTGGATTACGCTGACAAGGAAAAAGGCCTGTGGTATATTATTTCAACACCATTTGGCTCCAGAAATGCCTGTCTCGACCCTTTTGCCCTCAGAGCCTACTTCTCCATTCTTGCTTTCTAGAGGGTCATCAGCCTACTCCCATCTTAGCTCTTCACCTTGCAAATATTGGCTCATGTTCCTGGAGGCAGAATATCGTCATTCACAAGGTGTCATGTATAACAGACTAATAAATCAGAGCACAATAAAAACAGAAGCCTAGTTCCTTTACTTTTCTTGACATTTCTGTATCCAGAGACACAGGACAAAATTATTGAGCACAAAAAGCTTTTTGGTTTTTGGCTTCTATCTATGCCTGCATATGCCATCTTAGGAGAAAGCATTAGGTTCTCACGTTCTAATTTTCTGACTCAGGAATATTTATTATAGAAGTAATAGTAAAATTGAAAACTATCTGCCAGTAGAATTTCTGAGTTACTGAAAGTTTAGTAGGAAGGAGCTGTGCATTTTTTGATCAGTAGGGGACATCAAGAGTAGTGGTCCAAAGGTGAGCAAAACTAAACTCTGGTGAGGCCAAAGCCTCTAGAATATCTGCCACACTTTCCACACCTTTATTTCCAGACTTTGAATGGTCAGGTGGGGATTTAGAACTGGTTTCAGGACATAATTTACGAGAACACTGCCATAGCTTTCAGATAAATGTTCTTGCCTTGTGGAGGCTAAAGGATCAATCAAACCCAGACAAGCCTTTGCAACCCTGCCTTATATAAGAAATAAAATAAAGAAATGTACTAGGCCCAGTCTTAGCCTGTCACTATGAAGCCCTAGGCAAGACACTTCACTTCTTTGGGCCAGTTTCCTCATTCATAGGGATTTCCTGGGGAAGACGGTAATGGTGGTAATTTAAATAAATTCTCTAGGGCTCCTTTAGATCCCTAAAACTCATTCTAAATGTTTATTCTAAAAGTACAGTTTGGGAGTAAATGCACACGAGTACAGATAGTCTGTTAAAAGGTAGCCTGAGGAGAAAGCAACCCAGTTTGTTTGTCTAAGCTCTTGACAGTGGATCCTCTTTTTTCAGCAATTACCCAACAATTTCCCAGATCTGTTTTCTTTTCTCAAACACATGCTTAGTTTCTAAAGGTGCCTTTAGAGAAGGGAGGGCGGAGATTAAATTTGATATTATGAACCTTTAAGAGACAAAGTATGGCAATGGCTTAAACACTACCATTTCCAGGCACAAGGTAGGTCCATGGGTCCACTTAGGGCCAGCAGTAGAAGATAATGGTACCAGCCACCTTACACTAAAAAAGACAAATTATTTCTAACACTTGACCCTTTAAAAACTCTTTAAAGTTAAGTATTCGTTTTTAGACTGATCTATTCTTCCAAAAACTAACCCAGCCTGCTTTTTATGAATTAAAAGATAATTTAACTTCGATTAAACATGAGCAATTCCTGTACTTATACAACTTGGGGTTTAAATGAAAATCTGAATACCCCAGTGATCTGAAATCACAATTTCATCTTTTCCCCTGAATCATTTTTGATAAGCACTTTGTAGAAAGGTTATGTTCATGAGGTCCCAACCTAAGCCAGAAATGACAGAAGAGCTCTTCCCTCCCTAGATATCTGGCCCAAAAATGTTCAAGATGGCCAAGAAAGAAAAGGGTATTGGCATTTTTGTTTGTTTTTCTGTGGTTTTTTTTTTTTTTTTTTTTTACAGGGACAGAGAGAGTCAGAGAGAGGGACAGATAGGGACAGACAGGAGTGGAGGGAGGTGAGAAGCATCAATCATTAGTTTTTCATTGCCGTCGCAACACCTTAGTTGTTCATTGATTGCTTTCTCACATGTGCCTTGACCGCAACCCAGCAGACCGAGCAACCCCTTGCTGGAGCCAGCGACCTTGGGTCCATGCTGACGAGCTTTTGCTCAAGCCAGATGGGCCCGCGCTCAAGCTGGTGAGCTCGGGGTCTTGAACCTCGGTCTTCCGCATCCCAGTCGGATGCTCTATCCACTGCGCCACCACTTGGTCAGGTGGGTATTGGCATTTACATATGCTTTCTGTCTCAAATACTTTGTCAGGACCTTGGCCACATCTCTGTGCCTATGGCAGGTCCACCTCGCCTTAGGGAGAGGATAGGAAGATTTTTTTTTTCTTCTCAGAATTGAAATCCCTGATAGCATATAAAGTCAACAGCAGGCTGCTTTCAGTAAATCTCTGCTCCTAAACCTTCACTTTTGCCATTCCCTTCTTGTTGAGTAGGGTCACCCTGGTCTGTCTGAAGTTTTAAGATTTACCCTTCACTTTCAGAATAGAAGACAAGCACTTAAAGGCAGCCTAAACGTGGGAAAATTTATTTGCTGCATGACTTTCTCCAACATCATGCACGAATCCTGACTGGAAGAGAAACGAACTTCCCACCTTTGGCATTCCTGCTAAACAGCCAGTTTAACTTGCTGCTAGGAGCTGTTATCCACCACCCTTACAAGAAGAATCTCATTCTATTGCCCAGAACAAAATCCTTACGCTGCCTCAGATATCAGTAAAAGCTACATAGATTATACATTTTTCATCTTCAAAGAACATAGTATAGTATAAAAAAGTATTCTCTTGCCTGACCGGTGGTGGTGCAGTGGACAGAGCATCTACCTGGGTTGCTGAGGTCCCAGGTTTGAAACCCCAAGGTCGCCAGCTTGAGTATGGGCTCATCTGGCTTGAGCACAGGCTCACCAGCTTGAGCGCGGGGTCACCAGCTTGAATGTGGGATCATGTCTATGGTTACTGGCCAAGGTTGCTGATTTAAGTTCAAAGTCATTGGCTTGAGCAAGGGTCACTGGCTCGGTTTGAGAACCCTGGCCAAGGAACATATGAGAAGCAATCAATGAACAACTAAAGTGATGCAACAATGAGTTGATGCTTCTCATCTCTCTCCCTTCCTGTCTCTCTTTCTTGCTAAAAAAAAAGTATTCTCTTTGTGTTTTTGTTTGTTTTCTTTTCCTCTTCATCTTGCTATAGAGTTCCTTTACATAATTATTATACATAGATTATTTACTTTATCCTTCCAATAACCCTGAGAAATAGCACCACTGTTTTTATTTTACAGATAAGGAAACCAAAGCTCTAAAAGGGTGGGGCCTGACCTGTGGTGGCGCAGTGGATAAAGTGTCGACCTGGGAACACTGAGGTCGCCAGTTCAAAACCCTGCACTGGTCCAGTCAAGGCACATATGGGAGTTGATGCTTCCAGCTCCTCCCCCCTTTCTCTCTTTCTCTCTCTCTCTCTCACTCTGTGTCTCCTCTCTAAAATAAATAAATAAAAAGAAAAAATATAAAAGGGTGGGTGACGTGCCCAAGATTATACAATAAGTGGAAGAGGTAGAATTTAATCCTAGTTCTGTTCTGGAGTCCATGCTCCTAAGCACTGCATTATGTTCTTAAATATTATACTATGCTATTGCTACAGGTTAACTACTAGAAATATTAACTGCATGACCTAAATGGCAAATAAAAATTTAAAACTCAACTATCCTAGAATTGAAGTTTCTTCTGCACCTTTCCTCTTCCAAACTAATGACTAAATACTGCTTTTGATTTTAGTACTGCCATACAAATTAAACATAAGGTTTGCCCAGGTTTCCTCCTAATCCAAGAGGAAGAGTGAGACCCCTTTAACAAGGCCAGCAAGGCTAAACAAGGCCCAAAGGGACTGGCCTCAAATATATCGCAGAGGCTCAAGGACAGACTGATCCATGTGTCTTACTGAGAGCCCAAGTTTGATGCGTATCAATTCTAAACACTAGTTCTCTTCCTTCTAGAGGCAATTGGTACATATTGAAAAAAAAAGCAATTAGGCTCTAATATACAAGCAAACCAGAGAGCCTGTGGTTCTTTACTCTGTCTTGCCGTTTTCTGCATGCATTGTATAAGACCAAGCCCAAATTTAAGTAGGCAATTTGAAAGCCCAGGAGAAATAAAAAACTTCTGTTGTTATACTTTAAAATAGCACAATTGACTCCAGCTTTATGCATTCATTATACTTGGAGCAACTTTTTCAATCCAAATTCCTCTCTTGAAGTCTAGTAAAAAAATTTCATTGTTCAACAAAAGCCAGAAGAGAAGATAATTATAGGTTTATTATCAATTACCACTCTGTCAGGTGTCCTTTAGGAGCCCTGAAAGAAAGTAAGAGGAAATAAAAAAGAAATAAATTCTGAACTGACATTAGCAAAGTCTACAGATGATGGAAAAGACTGAAGGGTCAATAGCCACAGCTTTTTTAGAACAATCAGAGAATCCACAAAGAGTATCAATTATGGAACTGGTAAGCAATCTCTCCCTGTTCCTTAACGGTACAGAATACTACATATTCACCTTTCTCCAACAGCTGCAAGTTCTTTCTATAGCAGTATATCATAAATTCTTAGTAATACTAAGACTGAGGAATCTTATTTTGCCTCAGCTAACCCTTATACTAATGGGCTCGAGAACTTTGTGATAATGGACATTTCCCATTTTAATGATGGGAGAACAAAGGCATCAAAAATGTAACCCAGCCTGACCAGGCGGTGGCGCAGTGGATAGAGCGTCGAACTGGGATGCGGAAGACCAAGGTTCGAGACCTGAGGTCGCCAGCTTGAGCGCAGGCCCATCTGGCTTGAACAAAAAGCTCACCAGCTTAGACCCAAGGTCGCTGGCTCCAGCAAGGGGTGGCTCGGTCTGCTGAAGGCCCATGGTCAAGGCACATGTGAGAAATCAATCAATGAACAACTATGGTGTCGCAGCGGCAACGAGAAACTAATGATTGATGCTTCTCATCTCTCTCTGTTCCTGTTTGTCTGTCCCTATCTATCCCTCTCTCTGACTCTCTCCCTGTAAAAAAAAAAAAAAAAAAAAAGTAACCCAGCCTGATCAGGCAGTGGTGCAGTGGATAGAGCGTCGGACTGGGATGCAGAGGACCCAAGTTTGAAACACCAAGGTAGCCAGCTTGAACGTGGGCTCATCTGGTTTGAGCAAGGCTCACCAGCTCAAGGTTGCTGGCTTGAGCAAGGGATCACTCAGTTTGCTGTAGCCCCCCGGTAAAGGAACATACGAGAAAGCAATCAATGAACAACTATGGTGCCGCAACGAAGAATTAATGCTTCTCATCTCTATCCCTTCCTGTCCCTCTCTGTCCCTGTCTCTCTCTCTCTCTCTCTCTCTCTCTCTCTCTCACACACACACACACACACACACACACACACACGTAACCCATATGGTACAAGTGGACAAGTACTCCCACTTGCCTCTAAAGCAGTGGTTCTTAACCTGGGTTCTACTGAACCCTAGGGGTCCGATGAGTCGGTCTCAGGGGTTCGGAGAAGCCTCTGCCGCGGAGGCCAGAATAAAGTAATACGGTAATTTGTTGTGAGTTCATGCACTTTGTTGGTTTTGTTCTTTGAGCAAGGTGATGTTCATGCACAGCTCATTTTGTGCACCAGTAAAGAAAAACATATACCTATGTCTTGAATTTGGAAAAAAACCTCATATTTTATTTATCAGTAAAGAAGGGTTTGGTGAATGCGCATATGAAACTGGTGGGTTCAGTACCTCAAAAAAGGTTAAGAACCACTGCTCTAAAGACATGCCTGTGAGCTAAAGAATGAACAAATAAAGTTTATGGGAGCAGCAGTACTCTGAGAAGTCACACATTATTTGCTCTGAAAGATGCCCAGAGAACCTTCAAGACAGCTGAATATGGAGGAGCAATCCTAAAAGGGTTGAGAAACAACTTCAGAAAACATGGGACAGAACTCAGGTTCAGCCAACACCTGTTACCCCAACAATATCTGTCTCTCTCTGTCTCTCATTTTATCCCAACTGCACACAATACAAAAGCTTTACTATTCTGGTAAAGTTTAATTCCAGCTCAGGATGTACAGTTAGGGTTTTTTACAGCCCAGATGAGCCCACGTTCAAGCTGGCAACCTTGGTGTTTCAAACTTGGGTCCTCTGCATCCCAGTCCGACGCTTTATCCACTGCACCACTGCCTGATCAGGCTGGGTTACTTTTTTTTTTTTTTTAACAGGGAGAGAGTCAGAGAGAGGGATAGATAGGGACAGACAAACAGGAACGGAGAGAGATGAGAAGCATCAATCATTAGTTTCTCGTTGCCGCTGCGACACCATAGTTGTTCATTGATTGATTTCTCACATGTATGTGCCTTGACCACGGGCCTTCAGCAGACCGAGCCACCCCTTGCTGGAGCCAGGTGGGCTGTTTTTTACACACGTAACCCATATGGTACAAGTACTTGTCCACTTGTACCATATGGGTTACGTGTGTGTGTGTGTGTGTGTGTGAGAGAGAGAGAGAGAGAGAGAGAGACAGGGACAGAGAGGGACAGGAAGGGATAGAGAGAGAGAGAGAGACAGGGACAGAGAGGGACAGGAAGGGAGAGAGAGAGAGAGAGAGAGAGAGAGAGACAGGGACAGAGAGGGACAGGAAGGGAGAGAGAGAGAGAGAGAGAGAGAGAGAGAGAGAGAGACAGGGACAGAGAGGGACAGGAAGGGATAGAGATGAGAAGCATTAATCTCCTTGTGAGATTGTTGGTTTATAATGAAATACTTTGTACTCAATTAACTTACAAATAAGGATTGCTCCATTACATGACATTAAAAACAAACCCAGGCCCTGGCTGTGTAGCTCTGTTGGTTAGAGCATCATCCCGATACACCAAGGTTATGGGTTCGATCCCCGGTCAGGACACATAAAATAATCAACCAATGAATGCATAAATAGGTGGAACAACAAATTGATGTTTCTCGCTCTCTTCCTTCTTCTCTCTCTAAAAATCAATAAATAAAAATTTAAAAATAATAATTAATTACAAAATATAAACAATCCCAAATTCAGAAAGACCCAGAAAGAAACAAGAAACAGGAGCAAGTGTGATTCTTAGAAAGAAAGAAGAAACCAAAGGAGAATCCTCTGTAACTCTTGTTCCTAAAGATGGTACAGTTGTAAGGATAATTTGGTATCGAAAAGGCATGATTTCAATAAACGGTGTTGGAACAATTGCACATCTATATGCAAAACAAAAAAAGAATCTTGACCTAAGCCTCACACATTATACAAAAATTAACTTAAAGTAGATCATAGATATAAATGAAAAGCATAGATTTGTGTACCTTTTAGAAGACAGGAAATGTCATGTGACCTGGGATTGGGCAAAGAACACTTAGATACAAAATGCACAGTGCACAAAAGAAAGAAATTGATACACTGGACTTCATCAAAAGCAAAAATGTCTGCTCCATAAGAGATACTGACTATTAAGAGATTGAGCCCTGGCCAGTTAGCTCAGTCATTGCAGGTTCAATCCCCGGTCAGGGTACACATGGAAGCACCCAATGAATGCATGACTGAGTGGAATAACAAATGAATGCTTCCATTTCCCCTTCTTTCTCTCTCCCTTCGTCTCTATGTCTCTTAAAAAAAAAAAAAAGCCCTGGCCAGAGAGCTTGGTTGATTGGAGCTTCGTCCTAGAGCATGGAAGTTGCCGGTTCGATTCTCTGGTCAGGGCACATAGAGGAACAACTTGATGTTCCTGTCTTTCTCTCCCTGCCTCTCTCAAAACAAGAAAAAAGAGTGAGAGAGAAAGGTTGAAAAGACAAGCTACAGACTGGGAGGAATATTTGTAAATGATTGTATTGCCAATAAAGGACTTGATTCCAGAATAGGTAAAGAAGTCTCTCAACAGTAAGGAAACAAACAATTCAATTACAAAATGGGCCAAAGACTTGAACAGAAATATCACCGAAAAAGATACATGTATGCCAAATAAGCACACAAAAGAGATGTTTGATGTCACCAGCCATTAGAGAAATGCACATTTAAACTACATAGAGACACCAATGTTCTTCACAAAAAGACCTGTACACAAATATTTATAGCAGCTCTACTCAAACTTGCCCCAAACCAGGGAATCCAAATGTTCTTCTATTTGTGAATGGATAAACTGTGGTACATACATGTAAAGAAATATTACCAAGCAATAAAAAGGGAACAAACTGTTGATCTATGTAAGTTTAGATGAATCTCAGAGGCATCATGCTGAATGAAAGAAACCAATTTCCAAACACTGCATACTGTATGATTCCATTTATATGACCTTGATAAAGCTATATATGGTGATGGAGAAAAGGTCAGTGGTTGACAGGTTAGGGGTTGGAGCGGAAAGGTTATGACTGACTACAAAAGGATAACAGAAGGTGTTTTCTGGGGTGATGAAACTGTTCTGTATCTTGATTGCCAGTGGTTACAGGGATCTATGTATGTGTTAAAATGTATAGAACTATATATTTTACTATATGATAATTAAAAGAAAAAGAGTAGAAAGAGTCCTTTTTTTTCCTGTTTTTCCAAAGTTAGAAGCGGGGGCTGGGGTGAGTGGGGGAGGCAGACAGACAGACTCTCGCATGTGCCCGACCAGGATCCACCCGGCATGCCCAACAGGGGCGATGCTCAGCCCCTCTGGGATGTTGCTCCACTGCAATCTGAGCCATTCTAGCACCTGAGGCGGAGGACATGGAGCCATTATCAGCGCCTGGGCCAACTTTGCTCCAATGGAGCCTTGGCTGTGGGAAGGGAAGAGAAAGATAGAGTGGAAGGAGAGGGGGAAGGGTGGAGCAGATGGGAGCTTCTCCTGTGTGCACTGGCTGGGAATTGAACCCAGGACTTCCACATGCCGGGTCGACGCTCTACCGCTGAGCCAGCTGGCTAGGGCTATTGAAAGAATCTTAATCACCAAATCTCAGCCTACTCATACCAAGAATGGCATCCACATAATACAGTCCAATACTAGGCTCTGTCTTTCAAAACTAAGTAAGGTCTGAAAATATCCAGATTAGGTTTAAGTGAATGGCCACCTATAAGGTAGACTTGAGTTCAGAAACGCACTATCCCCTCAAAGGAGGGTTTATGGAAAGGCTAGACTGGCATAGGAAGCCTTTTCTTCTTTCCCTGGGTTCTTCTATCCAATATTAGAAAAGATTTGGAATTGGAACCTAGTCTTTTGAAATCCAGTTGAAGCAGCCTTGTAAAGAGAGATCACATTTCTGTCAATTTCAACACCCAGTAAGCCCTGGTTAGAGAAACCATGCTTTGGTACATTAAGTGATTTGGCTTTGGAAGTCCACACCCTAATTTTACTTTCTTGCTTTAACTTCTAGCCCATCAGAACTAGTTCCCCAAGGCCTAAGTAAAACAGAAGCATTAATGATATAGAGAAAGAATATACCAGGGAGTAATTTATCTTCCATAATATTTGACACATAGGACACCAGATCCTATCTGGCGATAAAAGTCCTTGGCAATATTAACATCACTAAGGGAAGTGCTGACCTCCATTGCATAGAGCTTCAAGGAGAAAAGGGAATAAGAAGCAAAAGTGGTGAGGGACTTTCATCTGGCACACAAACTAACTGCCCAATGCTAAAGAAGCCTTTAGGCCACCAATGGCCCCTCTCCTAGATGATGAAGCTCATTTACTTTCCTCAAATGTCCCAAGTCACAGTATATACCCTATTATGTACCCATATCCTGCAAAAGTCCCTAATCCAGCATCCATTAGATTAGGTCTGAATTCTGCTGGCTAGGTCCCAGCCTCTCAGGGGGCTGGCATCAAATAGGGAGGCTGGAGTAGGGTTTCAAACACCTGTTTCAGCTTTTTAAGTGTCCGATTCAGGCCACTGTGCTCTGGCAGCAAGGACCCTGATGATGTGGGTTCTCTTCCTCTGCCAAATCCTCAACTTAAAGAGCCTAGCCTCTAAGGGGAAGAAAAGATAGACTGTGAGGTACAGCCACTTGAAAAGCTGTTTCTTTTAAAGTAAAACACATCCACCCTATGACCAGCAATTTCACTCAAGTATTTATCCAAGAGCAACTAAAACATATGTTCACAAAAAGAGTTGTATAGAAATGTTTAGAGCAGCCTATTCATAACAAAAACTGGAAACAATCTAAATGTCCTTCAATAACAAAATGAGTAAATTCTCTCCGGTTTATCCATACAATTGAATAGTGCCCTAACACAAAACAAAATAAAAAGAAATAGTGATATATGCAGCAATGCAGATAAATTCCAAAAACATCCTAAATGAAAAAAAGCCATATTTGAAAGAATACATCCTCTATGATTCCACTTATATGAAAACCAAAAACAAAACTAATCTATCATAATAGAACACAGAAGTAGTTTTGTGTATGTGTGTGCGTGTTAACTAAAAGGGGGCATGAGGAAACTTTCTGAGGTGATAAAAATATTCAGTATCTTTTTTTTTTACAGTGCTTACATGGATTTTACAGTTCTCAAATTTTATCAACTGAACACCTAAAGTCTGTGAATTTTATTGTTTGTTGATTAAACCTCAATTTAGAAAAAGAGAGCTTGGGACTTGGGATGAGTCTCCCCCACTTAGCATTATTTGGAGAATGCAGTTACAGGAAAGAAGAAACAAATTTGCTTCCTAACTCACTATTTGGAGCAGGGACTCTATAGCCAGCTGAGCTGCCACCTAAGTGCCCCCTGGCCAAACTTTGAGGAAAGAAGAGATTTGTAGGTAGTAACTGATATACCCTCAATGGAGCCCTGTTGCTCCCTAAAGGAGTGTCACTGAAATGTCTTCAACAATGTTTACTTCCCCATTACTAAATGTATCAGCAGGGTTCCAATTTAGAAGAAGAAAGTTCACATATAACAAAAGCTCTCAGGACTTATAACCCAGTCTTCCAAAAAACTAAATTACAACTATAGTAATAGCCAAGTGAGTGAGTCAGAGCTCCAGTTCCAAACCTGCTACTACTCTGTCATGAGACCTTGCATAAGACACGACCTCTAAAAGTCAGAGCTCTTTCTCTATAAAATGGGCAAGATGACCTCTATGTTTCATTTTAGCTCAATCATGGTATGATTTTATAACTCTTATAGGTTCATATGACCTCCAGGATCAAGTTAGGAAGACAAGCCTTGTAATCCTTCTTAGCATTGTTACAGAGACTCATGCTTTAGCTTAATGAGGGCCCCCAGAGAGACTCTGCATATCATGTGGAATGACTTCTTTCCTCTGACACACAGAGTTAAATTCAGGGAGAGAAGCTATAAATCAAAGATGTGAGAAGCTGCTTACATCGCAAATCCAAGGTGGCACAAGATAAAAGAAGAGTAGATATCCTCAAAATCCAGTGGGTGAAGGGATTAGGCAAAGAAAAATATCTTATAGACAAAGACAACAGTGTGGAGATGATAGGAGGGAAAGGAGATAAAAGGAGGTAGAGTAGGGTATGGGGGGAATAAGATGGTGATGGAGGGAGACTTGACTTGGAATGGTGAACACACAATGCAATATACAGATGATATACTATGCACCTGACACCTGTAAAATTTTATTAACCAATGTTACCCCAGCAAATTCAATAAAAAAGTTTTTTAAATACAGTGGGAAGACTGGAGAAAACAAATGTACATCAAATGCCTACAATGTGCAAGGTATGCATTGTATTAGGCATCCTGAACACATTATCTCATTTAATCTTCACAAATACCCTGTAAGACAAGTTTTTAATTCCATTCACAGACAAAAACTGGAGTTTCAAATAGGCCAAGCAACTGCCCAAGATCACCCAATGGTAGAGACGGGATTTGAACCCAGGTTCATTCAAGTACAAAGTTATGCTCGCTCTACAAGCATTTGGCAGGAAATAAGTTGGAGATCCTAAATCTCAAAGGGGTTCTGTAAAATCCTAACATTTTCTTCTTGCAAGTAACTAATTTCATATATCTTGATAGTCTTTGGCACAACACGGAAAAAAAGGGTTAAATCTACAGTTAGGAAGAGGAAAGTCCCTGGAAAATTGAAACACATGCTGTGGCTCTGACTAAATTTCACACCAGTTCTGTTGAGCAACATCCATAGTGTGTGAGAAAAGATTCCTTCCCCTCCAGCACCCCCATCCTTTATGCATTCCATCACCTGCTGCCTTCCTTCAGACTAAGTAAACTGAGGGGGAGGAGGGCAAGAACACTATACATCTTTGCTTGGGGCATATTTAAGCCAGAGGTTAATAAATACAGGGTGTAGGAAGTACTATGTGAAAAAAGAAAAGAAATAACATTTTCTCATTTCTACTTGGACCAACAAAGGAGGGAATAGTTTAACAGGGCTCAGTGAGGGAAGGGGTTGGACTTCTCCTTGGGAGGAAAGGGGGAGGCTGTCCTTCCTGGAGAGTAGGCACAATTCAGGAGAACAAGGCCAATTTACAACTAACTGCTCCCAGTCTGGTATTTCACGCTCAAGCGAACTCTGTATTTCTGTCTAGGAGAGCAAATAGGAAGGTGGAAATTTAATTTTTTTTTTTTTACTTCTACTAGCTGCCCCTCCAACTTCAACCAGATTTCTGCTTATAACAAAACAATGATTCGGTACCTCGATTGGATAAAAGATACTGTGGGAACCTAAGAGTCTAGGGTAGCTACTTGGTATGAAAGAAGGGAGAAAAGGAAAAAGGCAAAGACAAATGAACAAATGCCATTATGGTCATTAGTCTCCAAAGATAGTCACATACAATGCCACCCCTGACATGCTCCTGCTCCAATGAAGAGGCAGAGCTTATGTCTGTTCCCCTTGAATCTGGTCTGTGACTGCTTTGACAGATACAATATAGAGGAAGTGACAATCTGGGACTTCCAGGCCCAGGCACTTAAAAAGGCTTTGAAGCTTCTATTTCTTCCATTTTCAACATCTGAACTGCCATTTACAAAGTCTTAGCTACCTGTGGAGGAAAGAGGTCAGGAAGAAAAGCCCTGTAGCCCAGGCATCACCTCAAAAGAAGCCACACGGTGCCAGACATAGCTAACTGCAACCACAGGAGAGACCCCAAGTAAGACCATTGGAAGAACTGCTCAGCTGAGCCCTAGTTAGCCTGGAATTGCAATATATAATAAAATGTAGTTTTTTAAAGTCACAGGGTTTTGGAGTGGGTTGTTATGTAGCAATAGGTAACTGAAACAGCCAACTTTTGTTAAAAAATAAGCTAGTAATTCTCTTGTCCTGAACATGGAACATACACTGACTATACTATAAGAACACAGAAGAATCAACCTAGTTTTAGTTAAAATAAAAGAAATGTATGCCTTGGCCAGATAGCCAGTTGGTTAGAGCATCATCCAGAAGCACAGAGGTTTCCAGTTTGATACCTGGTCAGGGTACATACAGGAACAGATTGATTTTCCTGTCTTTGTCTCTCTCCCTTCCTCTCTTCTAAAATCAATAAAATAAATATTTAAAAAAATTATAATGGGGAGAAATCCCATTCCATTAGCAACTGAAAATTTAAAAATGCCTAAAAATAAACAAGACATTTCTGACATATAAGTGGAAGGAATAAAAAACAACAAATTTTACTAGAGTTACAAAAGAAGTCCTGAATAATTGAAATAGCCATAACATGTTATGGATAGGGAGGCCAAATACATTATAGAAAGATGTCAATTCTCAACATATTAACTAATGTTTTTGAGTCAAAATCCTAATGGGAATGAAAAAAAAAAAAAAGGATGAAGAAAAACTGAGTGAGTCTGTACTTCATGTGAAAGAATAACCAAATAAGGATAGCAGAATTTTTTTTTTTTAAGTGAGAGGAGGGGAGATAGTGAGACAGACTCCTGCATTAGCCCCAACCAGGATCCACCTGGCAACCCCTGTCTGGGACTGATGCTCAAATCAACAGAGTTATTTTCAGCATCAGAGGCTGATGTATTTGGACCAACTGAGCTATCCTTAGTGCCCAGGGCCAATGCTCCAACCAATTGAGCCACTCACTGGCTGTGGAAGGGGAAGAGAGAGAGGAAGGGGAAGAAGGAGAGGGAGGGGAAGAGAAGCAGATGGTCGCTTTCCTTGTATGCTCTGACCAGGAATTGAACCTAGGATATCTATACGTCGGACTGATCCTCTATCCACTAAGCCAACTGGCCAGGGCCCAGAATATACAGTATTTTAAAACAACTAATGACAAAGTGTTTGCAGTACCATTTAAAAATGTATTATAGCCTAACCAGGCGGTGGTACAGTGGATAGAGCACTGGACTGGGATGCAGAGGACCCAGGTTTGAAACACTGAGGTTGCTGGCTTGAGCACCGGGCCACTGGATTGAGTGTGGGAGCAGAGACATGACCCCATGGTCACTGGCTTGAGCCCAAAGCTGTTGGTTTGAAGCCCAAGGTTGCTCGCTTGAAGCCCAAGGTTGCTGGCTTGAGCCCAAGGTCACTAGCTTGAGCAAAGGGTCACTCACTCTGCTGGAACCCCCAGTCAAGGCAGATATGAGAAAGCAATCAGTGAACAACTAAGGAGCCACAACAAAGAACTGATGCTTCTCATCTCTCTCTCTTCCTGTCTGTCCCTCTCTCTGTTTGTCACACACACAAAAATGTATTATAATGTGGGGGGAGGTGGAGAAAGGTATGGGGGGATAAATGGTAATGGATGGAGACTTGACTTAAGGGGGTGAACACACAATAAAGTGTATAGAAATGTGTTGTAGAACAGAGCACCAGAAACCTGTATAATTATGTTAACCAGTGTCACCCTAATAAATTCAATTAAAAATGTATTAAAAATCCATAGTGAACAAGTATACTACTAGCAAAAGAATAGCTAGGATAAAAGGGAGTAGATAATATATAATAAAAGAATATTCAATAAATGGTCCTATAACATGATAAATTATGAGGGATAAATTCCTATCACAGTCCATTTGACAAAATAAATTCTATTTGGTTAAAGAAAGATACTAATTCATTCACTAAACAAATATTTATGAGCACCAACTTTGTACCAGTCACTGGGCTACATTAAATAGAAATATAATGGTAAACAATGCACTGCAATCCTTTTCCTCATGGAGTTTCCTGTATAGTGAAAGAGAATAAATGACATTAGGCAAGGGCTCACACAAGTACTATGAGTGAGTGGAAGGTGATAAGAATATTAAGAGTTAAATGTGAAAATTGAAACATAATAGGTAGAATAAAGAGACTTTAGGTAAAAAGAGTATAGGGAATGAGATTCATCAACATATTCTTAGCAGAAGAAAAGGAGATGGAAGCAGAGCTGAAAAGGCTGGATACCAAGTGCCTTTAGAGGGAAGCACCAGTGAGAAACAAGGTGGGAAATGGTGGCACCAGTTGGGTGAGAAAATAGGAAGATCAGATGTGAGAAAAAGAATATAAGAAGAAAAAATCATTGAGCCTGACCAGACGGTGTCGCAGTGGATAGAGCGTCAGACTGGGATGCAGAAGACCCACATTCGAGACCCCAAGCTCGCCAGCTTGAGAGCGGGCTCATCTGGCTTGAGCAAAAGCTCATCAGCTTGGACCCAAGGTCGCTAGCTCCAGCAAGGGGTTGCTCAGTCTGCTGAAGGCCCGTGGTCAAAGCACATGTGAGAAAGCAATCAATGAACAACTATGGTATCGCAATGGCAATGAAAAACTAATGATTGATGCTTCTCACCTCTCTCCGTTCCTGTCTGTCTGTCCCTATCTATCCCTCTCTTTGACTCTCTCTCTGTGCCTGTAAAAAAAAAAAGAAAAAAATCATTGAAAAACGAATATACAACCATCTCTCAAAATCAAATGATATAATTTTCTAGATCAAAAGAACCTACAATAATGAATAAAAGAAGACCCACAACAAGTGTTTTAGAACACTAGGAACAAAGAGAGTGTAAAACAATTCTAGTTCAAATACAAAGGACTGAGAATCTAGATGGTACCCGACTATTCAAGATCCAACACCAAAATGAAAAGAGAAAGAAACAAAGCCACCACATTTCAAATGAAAATAATTTCCAAACTAGAATTCTATATCCTCTCAAATCTTTTTTTTTCCATCCTGTCAAATATTCAATCAAAAAGTCAGTATAGAATAAAAATAGTTTCAGATATGCAGGAGCTAAAAAATTTTTATCACAGTGTCTTTTCCTAGGACCCTTTGGAGGATTTTAATTTTAAGTCCAACTGAGAGAGTAAACCAAGAAAGAAATGGGCATATTGTCCAGGAAAAAGAAGTCCAGAGAAAAGTGAAGTTCAGGAATGACAGTTGCATCAGACACCTAGAGAGCAACCAATGCAGAATGAAAGAAGAGGACAGAAGTCTCTGAAAAAGATGTCTCTAAGAAGAGATAAACATGGTATAGATCTATGTGTCTGAACATGTGAAAAAACAGTACTCTGAGAGTTCTAAAAACTTACCTGACCAGGCAGTGCTGCGGAGGATAGAGCATCAATCTGGGATGCTGAGGACCCAGGTTGGAAACCCCAAGGTTGCCAGCTTGAGCGTGGGCTCTTCCGGCTTGAGCGCAGGGTCACCAGCTTGAGCTGGGATCATAGACATGACCCCATGGTCACTGGCTTAAGCCCAAAGATCGCTGGCTTGAAGCCCAAGGTTGCTGGTTTGAGCAAGGGGTCATTGGCTCAGCTACAGCCCCCCTCCCCAATCAAGGCAAGTGTGAGAAAACAATCAATGAACAACTAAAGAGCTGCAACTACGAGCTGATGCTTCTCATCTCTCTGCCGTCCTGTCTGTCTCTGTCTCTCTCTTTCAATCGCTTAAAAAAAGAAAACAAAAAATATATGTGGTGCCATGGACAGAATATCGATCTGGAATGCTGACATCGCCAGTTCAAAACCCTGGACTTGTCCAGTCAAGGCACACACAACAAACAACAGGCAAGCAATTGACAACTAAAGTGAAGCAACTATGAGCTGATACTTCGTGTTCCCCTCTCTGTAAAATAGAAAAAACAAAACAAAACACTCTATGTGGAGTGTAAGAAGAAATACTGATAGTGTTGGGACGAGGTGCTTGCTAACTGAGCTATACTGCTAGGGCCTAACAGACATTGCTTTGGACATATAGATTTTATTTTTTAAAAAGGTGGTGCCAGTATATTATTTAGAAATATAGAAATAAAGCCTTGGCTAGGTAGTTCAGTTGGTAGGAGCATTGTCCCAATACATCAAGGTTACAGGTTCGATCCTGGTCAGGGCACATGCAAGAATCAACCAGTGAATGCATGATGGGCGGAACAACAAATTGATGTTTCTCTCTCCCTCTAAAATCAGTAATAATAAAAAAAGAAATATAAAGGTAAATAACAAATAGCTAAAATAGTTTAGAAAGGAGGCTTTAAAAGGTGGGGTGGTTATATGTCTTACAACACTATTTGACTTTTTTATTTTTTGGTGACAGAGAGAGAGACACAGAGAGGGACACACAGGGAAAGACAGGAAGAGAGAGAGATGAGAAGCATTAATTCTTCTTTACGGCACCTTAGTTGTTCATTGATTGCTTTCTCATATGTGCCTTGACCGGGAGACTACAGCAGACCGAGTGACCCCTTACTCAAGCCAGTGACCTTGGGTTCAAGTTGGTGAGCTGTGTTCAAACCAGATGAGCCTGCGCTCAAGTTAGCAACCTTGGGGTTTCGAACCTGGGTCCTCTGCGTCCCAGTCCGATGCTCTATCCACTGCGCTACTGCCTGGTCAGGTCTATTTGACTTTTTAAATAAATTTTTTTCCATTGATTTGTTAGAGAGAAGATGGGTAAGAGAAGGAGGTAGAGGGGGAGAGACAGAGAGAGAGAGAGAGAAACATCAACTTGTTGTTTCACTTAGTGTGCACTCGGTTGCTTCTCCTACATGCCCTGACCAGGAATCACACCTGTGACCTGGCACACTGGGACGATGCTCTATCCACTGAGCCATCTGGCCTATGCCAGCACTATTTGACTTTTTAAAACTATGTATTACCTAAACAGAAATTTTAAAAATCTACCATGAAGAAATAGGAGTGATAAAAATTTGTGCAAAAATATTTATACAACATTGCTTATAGTATTGAAACTCTAGAAATAATATAAATAACCAATGACAGGAACCTAAATAAATATTGAAACATTCATACATTGAGTATCATTAAATATTGTTTTCTAAGAATATGTAATGATGTGGGAAAATATCCATAATACATGATAAAAGAAAAAAGCAAGAGGCAAAAATTTATAGAATATGGTTGTTGTATGTGTATGTGGACAAGAAGAAATATTTCTAGATGACTGAACCATAGATGGTTTTTATTTCCATCTCTTTATACTTCTCTGTATTTTCCAAGTTTTTCTATATGTAACATTATTTAAAACTACAGAAAATTATTTTAAATATTTTATAAAAAGCTAGTTGGAAAAAAGAATGAAGCAGTCTAAATCAGAGAATCTGATGGAATATTATCACTAAGTTTTAGTAAAACTGTCACCC
The DNA here is from genome assembly GCA_037038555.1 of Rhynchonycteris naso. Taxonomy (NCBI): domain Eukaryota; kingdom Metazoa; phylum Chordata; class Mammalia; order Chiroptera; family Emballonuridae; genus Rhynchonycteris; species Rhynchonycteris naso. Next base: position 239,605,574 of record CM072999.1, on the reverse strand, counting down.
AAAACTTATTATGACTACTGATTTTGTTGTTTATGAATAGCTAAGATTGATTTTACTAGAATAATCTCTCCATTAAAAATTTTTTACTTATTGATTTTAGAGATAGAGGGAGAAAGATAAAGAAATATTTATTGTTCTACTTATTTATGCATTCATTGGTTGATTCTTGTATGTGCCCTGACTGGGGATTGAATCCCCTGGCATATCAGGATGAGGCTCTAACCAACTGAGCTATCCCTCCAGAGTCTCCATTTTTAGAAAATTACAACTAAACTATATATAGAACAACCATCATCCAGAACCACCTGAAATCTAGCTAAACAGAATTTCTGTAAGTAAGGACATAAAGAAGCCACAGCGAGACTAGTAGGAGAGGCAGACACTTGAAACTGGGTGGTCCCACATCCACATGTGGTAGATAAAAATCAGGACAAATATGGCCCTAAGTCAGCCCAGCATGCAGATGTCAGGTTCAATTCCCAGTCAGGGTATATAGGAGAAAGGACCATCTGCTTCTCTTCCCCTCTCTATCCCTTCTCTCCCTCTTCCCCTCTTATAGCCAGTGGCTGAATTGTTGAGTGAGGGCTGGGATATTGAGGATAGCTCCATTGGAGTGCATAAGCCTCAGGCATTAAAGATAGCTTGGTACTCAAGCATTGGCCCCACATGGGGTTGCTGGGTGGATGAAGTCAGGGTGCATGCGGGAGGTCTGCTTCACTATCTCCCCTCCTCTTACCTAAAAAGGAATGAAGGAAGGGGAGGGAAGGGGAGGGGAGGGGAGGGAAGGGAAGGGAGAGAGGAAGGAAGGGAAAGAATAAATAAATAAATAAATAATCGGGACAGATATCTTGGCAGCAGAAGTTACCCCCCTAAGGATTAAGGAGTCTCAGTCCCATACCACGCCCCCCAACCCAGGGTTCCAGTGCAGCAAGAGAAGTCCTCATAACTGCTGGCTGTGAAAACCAGCAAGGATTATTGCTGAGTGAGATGGGGGACTGCTAGAGTCCCAGACATTCCCCTTAAAGGGCCCACATACGGACTTACTTGAACTCACTCACTCTGAGTTCTAGCACTGGGGCAGCAGCTTGAAAGGCACCAGGGACATATAGGGAGACATGGAATCATGTGGCTTTGAGGCAAGAGTTGGAGGGGCAGCTTTCTCGCAGAGGCCATTGTTCCTCTGCTGAACCTCCAGAGCTGGCAGGTGAGTGCTATATCTGAGTCTCCATCAAGCCAGCCCTGGTGATTTCCTGAGACACTGTCCTACTCAACTTTCAGGCCCACCCAAGCCATTTCCAATGGCTTTTCCATATAAATGGCCTGCCTTGGCCCATGCTTTGGACTTAGCTAAAATCTCTCAAAAGTTCACAAACCCTAAACAAGCATTATCTGGCCTTAGCTTGCCCCATATTTCTTGCTAAGTGGCCCAAGAGCCAGTGCACCCTGTGGTCAGCTTCAGACCACACGAAAGCACCACCCATCCACCTCCACAAGCGACACACTCAAGGGTGAACTCATCCGGCATCAGAGCCCTAAAGTGAGTCCTGCTCTACAGGATTGCCCCTGCATAGCAGCTCCTCAGCTGTAGTTGCAGCCAGTCCTGTAGCCCATCCACCTGAAGGTAAATCCCTCCAACTGAAATGCCAACAGCAATCAAGGCTCAACTACAACAGGAAGGTGTACAAAGGCCACACTGGAGGCACATGTGAACTGCCCAGTTGGGGTGACCAGGGAAGCTCTGGCATTGGGCCCTACAGAACACCTACTACATAAGGCCACTCTACCAAGACTGGGAGATGTAGCAGCTCCACCCAATACGTAGAAACAAACACAGGGAGGCAAACAAAATGAGGACACCAAGAAACATGTCCCAATTGAAAGAACAGAACAACACTCTAGAAAAAGAATTAAGTAAAATGGAGATAAGCAATGTACCATATGCAGAGTTCAAAACACTAGTTATAAAAAAAAAAAAAAACCCACAAAAAAATTCCACTAGTTATAAGGATGCTCAATGAACGTAGGGGAAGAGTAGATGAACTACATCAGAACTTCAACAAAGAGACAAGAAACATAAAAATGGAGATAAAAAACATTAAAACGGTGCCAGTCAGAAATAAAGAATATATTACAGGAAATCAACAGTAGAGATCAGTAGAAGCAGAAGATCAATGCAGCAATTTGGAAGAGAAGAAAGCAGAAAACACTTAACCAGAAGAGCAAAAAGAAAAAAGAATCCAAAAAATGAGAATAGCATAAGAAACCTGTGGGACAACTTCAAGCATACTAACATTCGCATCTTGGGGGTGCTAAATGGAAGAGAGGGCAAGGAACTGAAAACCTATTTAAAAAGAATGACAGAAAACTTTCTAACTTGGTGAAGGAAATAGATATACAAGTCCAAGAAGTGCAGAGAGTCCCAAACAAAATGAAGCCAAAAAGGCCCAGACCAAGACATATCATAAAATGCCAAAGATTAAAGACAAAGAAAAAAATAATTTTTTTAAGTGAGAGTTGGAAAGATACAGAGACAGACTCCTGCACGCGCCCACATCATTATCTACCCGGCAACCCCCATCTGGGGCCAATGCTCTGCCTATTTGGAGCCATTCTCAACAGAGCTATTTTTTGCACCAGAGGTGGAGGCTCCACAGAGCCATCCTCAGCACCCAGGGCCAATGCATTTGAACCAATCGAGCCATGGTTGTGGGAGGGGGACAGGGAGAGAGATAGAGAGAGAGAGAAGCAGGGGAAGCAGATGGTTGCCTCAAAGAGAGAATCTTAAAAGCAGAAAGAGAAAAGCCATTAATTACTTTCAAGGGAGCTCCCATAAGACTGTCAGCCGATTCTTTTTTTTTTTTTTTTAAGTGAGATAGATAGAGAAAAAGAGGGACAGACAGACAGGAAGGAAGAGAGATGAGAAGCATCAACTCACAGTTGTGGCACCTTAGTTGTTCATTGATTACTTTCGTATATGTGACTTGACCAGGGGGCTACAGCAGAGGAAGTGACCCCTTGCTCAAGCCAGCAACCTTGGGCTCAAGCCAGTGACCTTGGGCTCAAGCCAGTGACCTTAGGCTTCAAGTTAGCAACCTTTGGCTTCAAGCCAGCACCCATGGGGTCATGGCTATGATCCCATGCTCAAGCCAGTGACCTCAGGGTTTCAAACCTGGGTCCTCGGCATCCCAGGCCTATGCTCCACTGCACCGCCACCTGGTCAGGCTGTCAGTTGATTCCTTTTTTTTTTCTTTTACAGGGACAGAGAGACAGAGAGAGGGATAGATAGGGACAGACAGACAGGAACAGAGAGAGATGAGAAGCATCAATCATTAGTTTTTCGTTGCCATTGCGACACCTTAGTTGTTCATTGATTGCTCTCTCACATGTGCCCTGACTGTGGGCCTTCAGCAGACCAAGCAACCACTTGCTGGAGCCAGCGACCTTGGGTCCAAGCTGGTGAGCTTTTTGCTCAAGCAAGAGGGGCCTGCGCTCAAGCCAGCGACCTTGGGGTCTTGAACCTGGGTCTTCCACATCCCAGTTCGACGTTCTATCCACTGTGCCACCACCTGGTCAGGCTGTCAGCTGATTCTTAACAAAAACTTTGCAAGCCAGAAGGGAGTGACAAGAAATATTCAAAGTGATGATAAACAAGAACCTACAACCAAGACTACTCTATCCAGCAAAGTTATCCTTTAGAATCAAAGTATAGATAAAGAGCTTCCCAGACAAGAAAAAGGTAAAGAAGTTCATCACCACCAAGCTAGTATTATAAGAAATGTTAAAGGATCTTCTTTAAGAAGAAGAAAAAGGGGAAAAAAGATAAAAGAAAATACAAATAAGAAAATGGCAATAAATATACAAGATTAATAATTACTTTAAATGAAAATGTGTTAAATGTTCCAATCAAAAGACATACAGTGGCTGAATGGACAGCAAAACAAGACCCTTACACATGCAATCTATAAGAGACTCACTTCAGATCAAAAGACATACAAAGACTGAAATTAAAGGGATGGAAAATGGTATTTCATAAAAATGGAAACAAGCAAACCTAAAAAACTGGGGTAGCAATAGTTATACCAGACAAAATAGACTTTAAAACAAAGGCTATAAAGGACCCAGTAATTCCACTTCTGGGTATATTTATCCAAAAAACTCAAAACACTAAATCAAAAGAATATATGCATCCACATGTTCATTGCAGCACTATTTACAATAGCCAAGACACAGAAGCAACCTAAGTGTCCATCAATAGATGAATGGATAAAGAAGTGGTGCATATATACAATGAAATATAACTTAGCCATAAAATTGAAAGAATGAAATCTTGTCATCTACAACAACAGGAATGGACTTAGAGGGTATTGTGCTGAGTGAAATAAGTTAAAGACAAACACCATATAATTTCACTTAATATGTAGAATCCAAAATAAACTAACAAAGAGACCAGAAACAATCACAGATACAGAAAACATTTTGACAGTTGTCAGATGGAAGGGGATATAAGTGGGGATGGGTGAAAAAGTGAAAGGAATTAAGAATACAAATTGGTAGTTACAGAATAGTCATGGGGATGTAAAGTACAGCCTAGGGAATACAGTCAGTAATACTGTAATAACTATGTATGGTGTCTGATAGGTACTAGGTGGATTGGGGTGATGACTTTATAAATTACATATATGTCTAATCACTGGGTTGCACATGTGAAACTAATACAATATTATACCTCAACTGTAATTGAAATATAAACATTATTACAAAAAATATAAAAATTTGACTCTTTTAAGATCACTGAAACAATACTAGCCTTTATGGATTCAAATTCCTCCTGCAGGACTGGCCCTATGCTCGACATTAAGAATAATCCAGCCTGACCAGGCGGTGGCGCAGTGGATAGAGCATCGGACTGGGATGCAGAAAATCCAGGTTTGAGACCCCGAGGTCGCCAGCTTGAGGGCAGGCCCATCTGGCTTGAGTAAAAGCTCGCCAGCTTGGACCCAAGGTCGCTGGCTCCAGCAAGGGGTTGCTCAGTCTGCTGAAGGCCCGCGGTCAAGGCACATGTGAGAAAGCAATCAATGAACATCTAAGGTGTTGCAAAGGCAACGAAAACTAATAATTGATGCTTCTCACCTCTCTCTGCTCCTGTCTGTCTGTCCCTATCTATCCCTCTCTCTGACTCTCTCTCTCTGTACCTGTAAAAAAAAAAAAAAAAAAGAAGAATCCATAGTCCAATAATACATAGTCCTTGCTTAAAGACTACAGATTACACTAGTTTGTATGACCATGGCCAAATTTCAGATTTTCTGGGTCTTATTAGTTTTTCTGTCTGTCTGTCCATCTATCTATCTACGTAAAACAATGACAGACCTCTTTTTCCTTAGATTGTCAAATAAAAACATAAGAGTCAACACAATAATAGCTATCTGGTATGACTGAATCAAAATTATACCTTTTTTTTTTTCTTTTTAAGCTAGAGAGAGAGAGAGGAACAGCCAGAGAGAGACAGATAGGAAGGGAGAAAGATGAGAAGCATCAATTTATAGTTGCAGCACCTTAGTTGTTCATTATTACTTTCTCATACTTTCCTTGACTGGAGGTTGGGGGGCACCAGCCAAGTCCTTGCTCAAGCTAGTGACCATGGGATCATGTCTATGATCCCACGCTCAAGCTGCAGACCCTGCACTCAAGCTGGTGAGCCCACACTAAAGCGGGTGATCTTAGGGTTTCAAACTTGGGTCCTTAGCACCCCAGGCTGACGCTCTATCCACTGCACCACTGCCTGGTCAGGTGATATATACCTATTTTGGGGGGGTCAGATCAGCAAAAACCATATACAATGGTTTCAACCGCTAGTCCGCAGACCAGTGCTGGTCCACCAGAAATTTCATGTGTATCCACAAAAGAGTTATTTTAACCACCTGGTCTGACCTGTGGTAGTGTAGTGGATAAAGCATTGGCCTAGAATGCTGAGGTCGCCAGTTTGAAACACCCTGTCAAGGCACATATGTGAGTTGATGCTTCCTGCTCCTCCCTCCCTTCCATCTCTCTCTTGCTCTCTCTCTCTCTCTTCTAAAATAAAAAATAAAGTCTTAAAAAATGAGTTAACCATCTGTAATGCCAGTCCTCGAAAGAGTAAACCACATATAACATAATGAAGGCGGTTAATTCTTTTGTGGACCAGGATGAAATTTCTGATGGACCAGCACTAGTCTATTAACTGGCAGTTGAAAACCACTGAAATATATTTTTTGGTGTGTCACAGAATTTTAGTAATTAGTTTATATGTGCGATGAGATGAAAAAGGTTGAAAATCATTGATCTAAAATGATAGAAACAAAAAATAAAACAAAATAATAGAAACTGGAAATGACTATACAGCTCTGAAATTAACAACTATGATTTTTAGTTCGTAGGCATGTCAAGCATTCCTACTTATTAACTGGAATACAGTTTTAAATCTGTATATCATATAGGACCTAATTGGTGGTTCTGTCCCTAATGCTTATTGTTGCCTTTTTATTTTTGTCTTCTTGTTTTTTAATTTTTTTTAAAATTGATTTTAGAGAGAAGAAGGTGGAGAGAGGGAGATAGTAACATCAATCTGTTTCTGTATTTATGTGCCCTGACCAAGGATCGAACCAGCCACCTCCAATTGCAGGACGATGCTCCAATCAACTGAGCTATCCATCCAGGGCCCTATCGCTTACTGAATAGTGGCTAATACTAGGTAGGATGAGCTAGAGTATGAAGAAAGGGAAAGGGGAAGGGGACAACTGAAGTTACCAAGAAATATAAGTAGGCCATGTGCTCACCTAAATTACACTCAGTTAAAAACTAGAGGTAGAGCCTGACCTGTGGTGGTGCAGTGGATAAAGCATCGACCTGGGAACACTGAGGTCGCCAGTTCAAAACCCTGCACTGGTCCGGTCAAGGCACATATGGGAGTTGATGCTTCCAGCTCCTCCCCTCTTTCTCTCTCTCTCTCTCTCTCACTCTGTGTCTCCTCTCTAAAATGAATAAAATAAAAATAAAATAAATTAAAAAAAAACAAACAAACTAGAGGAAGAGCCCCTCAAGTGTATGATCTAAACATAATGTACCTGACAAGAGATTGTTGTTCTCATTTGGATCTGAATTGGTATGCCACTTTGAAATAAAGTGGAAAAAAGAATGACAAAACTGAGGAATACAAGCAATGAAGAGGATTACTACTGCCCACCTTGCTGAAAAGTAGGAAGCACTATTGCTACAATGACATATCAATATCCCTATTCCCGGTTAGTTCTTCTCCATTGGTTCAGGGTACACAAGGCCTCTGTTATTAAGGCAATACCAAAACGAAGATCTTCCCAAGAATCTAGGCTTAGCTTTCTCACTACTGGCTTTCTTGATTTCAGCAAAGATAATTATCCTTGATTTCTTTTTACTAGAATATATTCCTTCTTGGTATTTCTAGAGTGCTGTTGCTTTAGTACAGTATATTCTAGTTTGTGTAATAGCTAATTATAGTCTGTCAGCTCCTGCAAGGGAGAGAGGGACAAAGCTTCTTTGCTTTTATATTAACTACAGTGTCTAGCTGAGGATCATGAACATAGTATCGCTCAACTAATGCTTTGGAAACAGTTGAAAAAGATCACAGGGAAATACTAAAGAAATCCATACCCCAAGTTTCCTATCAAAGATTTCTTGTCATTTCTAGAAATAATTGGTGAAAAGTAATGTTTACAAGGAATAGGGCAGCACCTGAACAGAAGGTCCTCCCATATGTGACCAATGGCTGTTGGCCAAGAGTGAAAATTTACAGAAGTACCATCTCTGAGAACATCTTGCCAGTGGTGATGGAAAGCAGCCTAAACTTTGAAGTGGCTGTATTGGGAGGGAGGTAGAGGAGAGGCCATTTTGTGCTCTTTTGGGAAAATGTTAATGAGAGGTTTCACAAATGTCAGACTTTCTTGATTAAATGAAGCCAGCTAGGTAGATGTTTTTTCATATTAATGCCATCTCTGCTAAAAGAGCAAAGAGGGAGAAGAAAAAAGTTTGAGAAAGGAAAATTATAAACCTCAATTATTTACAAAAGAAATCATGCTTCTGCTAGCCTGATATAGAGCAAGGATATCAAAGAAGAGAACTGTTGTCCGGCAGGCTTGGCTGCTCTACTTCCTTGCCCCTTTCAAAAAGGAAAATTTAGGTCTTGGCCAGTTGGCTCAGTGGTAGAGCATCAACCCGGCATGTGGATGTCCTGGGTTCAATTCCTGATCAGGGCACACAAGAGAAGTGACCATCTGCTTCTCCCCACTTTTCCCCCTCTTCCCTTCCCACAGCTATGGCTCGATTGGTTTGAGCACATTGGCCCTGGGCACTGAGGATGGCTCAGTGGTGCCTCTGCCTCAGGTGCTAAAAATAGTTCGGTTGCAAGCATGACTCTAGATAGGCAGAGTATCAGCGCCAGAGGGGTTGCTGGGTAGATCCCAGTGGAGGGAGTATATGGAAGTCTGTCTCTCTGTCTCCCCTCCGCTCACTTGGAAAAGAAGAAAAAGAAAAATGTAAGCCCTGAAGCCAGGAGAAGAGATAGACTAATGTGCCCAGTTATATCACAGAGATAGTTCTATTTCAATAGTTATTATTTAAATCTAATGGAACAAAAAGTGTGGGGGGACCGCCAAAATATTGACATGTTTAAGGATTTCTTCCTTTTTAGTTTGAGCCTATGTCTTTAGAGTTGTCATAGTTTCTGCCACTTAAAGGCTAGGAAAGGGCAAATGCTGTTGATTAAAGAAGGTCTCTGCCTTCTTTTGCCTTTGTTTCTCCCCAGCCCAGTCTGCAATTGTGTCCCAATCAGCCAGCATTAATACAGATACACAGCGGTATTTATTTGCTGCTGATTCTGCCTGGCTGTATTCAGACTCGATCTCCATGTGTATTTAATAAATCACACTAGTTAGGTGGACAGGATTAGTTCCAAGTCACCTAATGACTATATCATGAACTGCAGCATTAAAGGGATTAATAATAATCTGAGCCGTTGCAGTTCAGTGGGAAAGGCCAGTCCATTCTCCAATAGCAGCTCCAGCCTGCAAGAAATCCTCAACAAGACCAGGAAGATTAATGAGGGCTTCTACATTCGGCCTGCAAATCTTCACCTATCAGGGTTTAGAGTAGTGAATCCCAGCCCAGACGAGCTCATAAATAACCCACAATATCACAAGTATTTGGGGCAGCTGAGCCCCAGCAAGGGAGGGCCAGCTAGCTCTCTCCATCTTTTCCTTCTGTAACCCACACCACCGAGATGGCACAAGAATTTTACAGGCCCACACAGCAGCCGGTTTTGTTTTCTTTCATGTAAGGGCCCACACCTCATAAATCACTTTCTTATTTCAGGAAGAGTACTAACTGCAGTTTGGACTTGTGTGTACTCAGAACATTAAGCTTCTTGGTGTAGTGTCAATTCCATAAAACTGGGAAAATAATCTGGTCTCTACAATACAAGGAGCCTGCTTTCAAGTCATGAAATCTTTCCTTTGCCCAGCAGCACAATTCCTCTTCATTAGCATCCACAGCATACTACTCTTGTGCAGACCTCTGGAGTGCACATTCAGAACTACTTTCTTGGTCCTGACAAAGTGAGCACTGACTAGAAAGAACTATATCCACAAAACACAATAGAAATGAGCATTTCCTTGAGCCTTGGCCAGTGTGATAAGTAGACAGAGAAAGCAACAGGCTACTATTAAACTCAATTCACTTGAATCCTATTTCTTCCTCAATGACTCTATAGGCACTTGAGGGAAACACCATGAGCATAGTTGTTACTGCTGGAGAAACCAAACTGAAACAGCTGTTTCTATCTTGTAGCATCACAGCTTCATAGTCCAGGAATACCTAAAGAATGGTTTTACTCCAACCCTTTAAACTGCATAGACAACAGTGGATTGGACACCTAGATTCTCTCGCAATGGATGAGATGGCCAACTAGAATAGTTAGGTCCCTATAAACTAAAAGCTAAACTTCAATAGCATTAAACATAAGTGAACCAAGGGCTTGGTGCCAGGCTATCCAGTTTATAAATGCTTGCTAAGCAACCTAAGCATAGAGTTGCCATGGCTACAGCTGAAAAGGAAAGAGACCCACGTATTATGCCCCCAGCAGAGTAGGGGCAGAGAGAGATTTAACATTTTCTAAGTTTATAAACAATCCACCATCACAAGGAACCATGTCTAAAAGTGGGGCCCACTCAAGCTTTTTATTCAGTAAAGGAGGAGCTGAGGGAATCATTAAGGTTGGATCTCTGTTTTCCAATTAAGATGCAAGGGGGAGAGACCCTGGTTAGCTGGCTCAGTAGTAGAGCATCAGCCCAGTGTGGTGGAAGTCCCAGGTTCGATCCTCGGTCAGGGCACACAGGAGAAGCACCCATTTGCTTCTCCACTCTTCCCCTTCCTTCCTCTCTACCTTCCTCTCTATCTCCCCCTCAGCCAATGCTCCATTAGAGTAAAAGTTGACCTGGGCACTGAGGATGGCTCTGTGGCCTCTGCCTCAGGTGCTAGAATGGCTTCGGTTGCAATGGAGCAACGCCTCAGATGGGCAGAGCATCGCGCCCTGGTGGGCATGCCGGGTGGATCCCAGTAGGGCACATGCGGGAGTCTGTCTGTCTGCCTCCCCACTTCTCACTTCAAAAAATACGAAAGATGCAAGGGGAGAAAACTCTCATTTGCTGGGAAAATGCCCTGATAAACAAGGGAATCTATAAACTCTCAGTTCCAAAGGAGTAGTTCAACCTGGAGAAATTCACAGGGCACAGGAACTGTTAGTTCTACAGCCAACAAAGACAGTCACTTTAATGGGAACAGAAGAAACTTAGATCCACAGCCACAATTCATGTTTTCCTGATAGCCAGGCTGGATAGCATGAAGTTCCCAAGGGACTGATGGGGTTAAGTGACAGGGGCTTTCTTATTTCTTATTTCTAAAGCTCATAAGCTCCCATCAGACATCCATGTTTCAATCTCCACAGACAGATACATTAAAATAGCAGCATGAGACCATCCTGGAGAAAAAGATGTGTACACGCAGTAACTTCTCTTGATAGTTACAAAAGGTTCAATTCTTTCTACCTACATTCCTTGTCCCATTTCTTCACCTTCCCATCCCCTCCAGTCTCTATCCTTGTTCCAAGAAAATTAACCACCCACAATAGAGTCCAAAGTCCTCTTTTCAGCCAAGTAGTCCAATTTAAGGGTCAAGCCAGTGGCCTCACAACGGCTAAGGACATTAATCAGAAGTGTTACCATGTTAAGATTATGTGTATACACTACAGCAATCTGCTCAGAGCTTCAGTTCCAATACAGAATGACTAGGAGTATTTATAGTACTTAAGAGCTCCTCTGTTTCTTGCCAGACATTCCTGTCCTTCTAACAATTAAGTCCTCAAACCGTTAGAGGAAAGATGCTCCCCAGACATAAGGAACCTGTGTTGCACAAATATATGGGAAGGGGGCTTCTGTAAGCAGCAACAAATTTTCTTTCCTCAAAACACTCTGAAAAAGAGCACCCGGTATACTGCTGAGTCCCCAGGCCATCATGTACACAGGAACAGGGCCATCCAGCAGGATGCATCAGGCTCCAGGAATGCTGAAGTCTACATATTTGCCATTCAACACCGAAATGGCTTTTCAAGTTCAATCAGCTATAAATGTTGCTTTGTTTTAATTTTCCACTGAACTTCCTGGGACCTATTATCCAACTGTCAGGGATGTATATTTAGCAAGAGCAACATGGCCTCTTTGCCACTGCCCCACTGCTCATGTCACCTCTAATAAATAGAAAACCAACCCCTTCCTCAACCCCTACAGCTTGGGGCTGATAAAGAACAGTCTTGGTATAGAGGTCACAAAATGACCAAGCCATCTCCCCACCCCACAGTTACTGGTAAACCCCAATCTCTCCTGGGTTAATGCTACTGCAAGGTTTTCTAACAGTCCCAGGAAGAACACTAGTGCTTATACTCACCAGAATACAAGCATATATGCCTGCTTCTATTTTAGAGGGGGCCAATAGTAGAAATGACCTAACAGAGACCAGAAATGTAACACAAATTAATAGCAATCTCAACCAATAAAAGCACAGCTGACTTTGAAATAGTCAATGCTAATATAATATTTAATAGGGAAGATTTGGAAAACTAAAATCAGGACTAAGTGGAATAAGCAGGGCAGATGTATGACTTCAATTTCATCTCAGGAAGCTAGTTTGAAAATATAACCTCCTCTTGGTCAACAGAACACCTGGCACAACTTTTTCTACTCTCTCAGGATGCTTTTGCCTTTTAGAGCTACCGACACATTTTATTTTGACATCTAACAGTAATGATAGACTAGACTTGAATGAGAAACACATGTACCCTATCACTTTTCCAATTCACCACTTATTTATTTATTTATTTATTTATTTTACAGAGACAGAGAGAGAGTCAGAGAGAGTGATAGACAGGGACAGACAGACAGGAACAAAGAGAGGTGAGAAGCATCAATCATGTTTTTCGTTTTGACACCTTAGTTGTTCATTGATTGCTTTCTCATATGTGCCTTGACTGCGGGCCTTCAGCAGACGGAGTAACTCCTTGCTCAAACCAGATGAGCCCGCGCTCAAGCTGGCAACCTCAGGGTCTCAAATCTGGGTCTTCCGCATCCCAGTCCGACGCTCTATCCACTGCACCACCACTTGGTCAGGCCAATTCACCACTTTTATTAACTACAAATTCACCTAAATCCCATAACAATCCACATGGCCTCTTTCCAGGTTCACAATATCCAACACAGCTCTTTAAGCCCAACATAAAAGATAAGGCCTATATATATTGAAAATATAGGTGATCATATTTTCCTAAATTATGCAAATGTAAAATAAGAATCATAAAATAAGATTTTTTTCTAACACAGAATTAAATTAGAATTGAAGGCAATTTCTAAGCCTAACTTAGCATCAAAAAATTAGCCTTTTTTTTTTCATTTTAATTTTTTAGGTGAGAGAAGAGATAATGAGGCAGACTGCTGCATGCACCCAGACCAGGATCCACCCAGCAACCCAGTCTTGGGCTGATGCTTGAGTACTGAACTATTTTTAGTGCCTGAGGCCGACACTCGGACCATTCAGCACCTCGGGCCATGCTTGAACCAGTCAAGCCACTGGCTGTGGGAGGGAAATAGGGAGAAAAGGGGGAGAAGGAGAAGAAAAGAAGCGGGAAAAGAAGGGGGGAAGAAGGGGAGAGAAGCAAACGGTTGCTTCCCTTGTGTGCCCTGACTGGGAATCAAACCGGGGACATCCAGACGCCGGGCCAATGCTTTATCCATGGAGCCACTGGCCAGGGCCAAATTAGCTTCTCATTAAAGCTTTATGACTACCAATCTAGACTAGGGAGAAAATTCAGGAGAACAAAATATATCTTACCTTTCATTCCACAACTAATAATGAATCAAGTTCCAGATCCACAAACAAGGACATATAAAAATCATAACTAGAAAGATCAAAAAGTTTCAAAAGAAAAAAGGCAGCCTAATCTGAATAAATATAGTGCACCAAGATCAGCTTATCAGCCATGGGAGGTGGGCAAGCAATATCTTACATATGGGGATAGTGAGGCAAAGCTAAGAAAAGTCACAAACTGAGCTGCCTGCAGAGAAAGAGCAAGCTCCACATTTACAAGCTCTGAAGCCTGCCTCTGATAGGGGGAAATCAGTATTATCGGGAAATAGTAGACCTCCTCTTGCCATTTCATTTTAGTGACATTACACTCATTTCCCCACAGGTCATCTTACCAGTATTGATGGCCAAAATAATATATATCTTGCATCCAAAGATTTAACACTTACTATTTCAACTCTGTATTTAAGAGTGACTCTAGAGATCCAAAACAAATTGTAATTAGTATCTTTTCTTTTTTTTTTTTTTTGACAGAGAAAGAGTCAGAAAGAGGGACAGATAGGGACAGACAGGAACAGAGAGAGATGAGAAGCATCAATTTTTCATTGTAGCACTTTAGTTGTTCATTGATTGTTTTTTCTCATATGTGCCTTGACTGGGGCTACAGCAGACAGAGTAACTCCTTGCTCAAGCCAGCGACCTTGGGTCCAAGCTGGTGAGCTTTGCTCAAACCAGATGGGCCCGCGCTCAAGCTGGCAACCTCAGGGTCTCAAACCTGGGTCCTCCGCATCCCAGTCCGATGCTCTATCCACTGCACCACAGCCTGGTCAGGCGCAATTAGTAACTTTTCTGAGACAAAGGTTTGAATACTGCTCTAAGGCTAATCTGCAGCAGTAAATTATTCAGCTGTGAGTGAGACTGGATAATTGCTCAGCATGTGCAAAATCAAATCCATCTTCCACATTTTAGGAAACTAGGTTAACATATACAATATCATTAAACATACAGCTTGATGAATTTTTACAAATATAACCACCCACATAACCAGTACCCAGAACGCTATCAGTCCTTATCATGATTTCTTCCCGTCACAATCCCTCATAACGTAACCATTATCTTGACTTTCAATACCACTGATTTGCTTTGTATAATCAATGAAAAGCATTTACTATATAAATGGTATCATGTAGTATGGACGCCTGTGTGTTTGACTCTCTCTGCTTAATATTACATTGAAAAATTCTTTTGTGTTGTAATATGTTGTAGTTCACTAAATTCTCCTTGCTATGTAGTATTCCATGTGATTACATACCACATTTTACTTCTGATGAACATTTGGTTAGTTTCCCCTTTTCTGATTTCTATGAACAGCACTGCTATAAATATTCCTATACAAACCTTTTGGTGAACATATGTATAAATTCTATTGGGCATATCCCTAGATATGGAATTGCTGGCTTATAGGGTATGGACATATTTGCTCATTTTAGTCATTTTGCTTTACATATAGTAGTATTACATTGTGGCTTTGAATTTCTCTAATGATTAACAAAGTTGATTGCCTTTTCTTATGTTTACTGACTATTCAGATATCCTTTTTTATGAGGTATCTGTTAGTTTTTTACCCATTTTTTCTGTTGGAAATACCTGCTTTTTTCTTATTGATTTACACAATTTTTTAAAAACATTTTCATTTATTCATTTGAGAGGAGGAAAGAGAGAGAGAGAATGAGGGAGGAGCAGGAAGCATCGACTCCTATATGTGCCTTGACCAGGCAAGCCCAGGGTTTTGAACCAGCGACCTCATGGTCCTGGTAGACTCTTTATCCACTGCACCACCACAGGTCAGGCTATACAAATTCTTATAGAGATTATTTTGTTTGCCAAGTTTGGAATATCACTAGAAATATTCCTCTCAAAAATCAGGAGTGTACTGTATTTCATACATGTATCTATCATTCTCTGGATAAAACTCAAATCCAACTAAGCTCATATTCTGATCAAATATGTGTGTGTGTGTGTGTATTTGTGTGTCAGAGGCAGAGAGAGGGACAGATAGAAACAAACAGACAGGAAGGGAGAGAGATGAGTAGCATCAATTCTTTGTTGTGGCATCTTAGTTATTCATTGATTGCTTTCTCATATGTGCCTTGACCAGGGGGCTACAGCATAGCAAGTGGCCCGTTGCTCATGCCAGTGACCTTGGGTTCAAGCCAGGGACCTTGGGCTTCAAGCCAGCAACCTTTGGGCTCAAGCCAGCAGCCATGGGGTCATGTCTATGATCCCATGCTCAAGCCAGCGACCCCACACTCAAGCTGGTGAGTCTACACTCAAGGCAGATGAGCCCAAGCTCAAGCCGGCGACCTTGGGGTTTCAAACCTGGGTCCTCTGCATCCCAATCCAACGCTCTATCCACTGCACCACCACCTGGTCAGGCACTCATATCCTGAGTCTCAATAAGAGCAAAATCATCTTCCCAATATAACAGGCACAAAGTGTGGGGAAAGAAGAAGAGAGAAAGCAATACTTTTCCTAGGATAAAAGTCCTTACAGCACACAAGCCTGATTAGTAAATGGAAATTCTAGATAGCCTCTGAATAGAATCCTTTTCCACCTTTCAAATAATTTGCAGCTTAATGTCAGCTAAACTTAGTAACTTCTCCCATTTGTCCATGGCAAGGAGATTCTTGGCTGGCTTTCCATGGTCATTACAGGCCTTCTCTTAGATCCCTGAAATATGATGTTGCCATCAAAATGTCAGCACTTACCTGCTCTCCACACTCTAGACATATGGTCTAGCTCTCAGGTCAGTGACTGATAATATGAGGAAATAAGACTAGCTTAAGATCTGATGCAGGAACAAACACCTGGTAATTCCCATGTTCTTTTTTTTTTTTACAGGGACAGAGAGAGAGAGTCAAAGAAAGGGATAGATAGAGACAGACAGGAGCGGAAAGAGGTGAGAAGCATCAATCATTAGTTTTTCGTTGCCGTTGCAACACCTTAGTTGTTCATTGATTGCTTTCTCACATGTGCCTTGACTGCGGGCCTTCAGCAGACCGAGCAACCCCTTGCTGGAGCCAGCAACCTTGGGTCCAAGCTGACGAGCATTTTGCTCAAGCCAGATGGGCCCGCGCTCAAACTGGCGACTTCGGGGTCTCAAACCTGGGTCTTCCGCATCCCAGTCCTACGCTCTATCCACTGCGCCACCGCCTAGTCAGGCCCCATGTTCTTGATAATGTAAACTAATAATGATAATGATAGTCAACTCCTTGACCACATCAAAAACTATCTAAAGTCACAGTACCTCCAGAGCAATCACATAATGGTGGAAGCAGTAGCAGCATTAATCGAGGAGAATCCAAGCAGCAAAACAGCAGTAATTCTGCTGATGAAAATTACCATGTTCAGAAACCTTCAATGATTTCGCACTTCTCATTGAATTAAAGAGAACAGAATTTTAGAGAAGGACCATGAGTCTGCACTGTAATTTTTAGAAATTTTTAAGAATGTACGGTGTGACCTGTGGTGGTGCAGTGGATAAAGCGTCGACCTGAAATGCTGAGGTTGCTGGTTCAAAACTCCATATTTGCCTGGATAAGGCACATATGAGAGTTGATACTTCCTGCTTCTCCACCTTTCTTTCTCTCTCTCTCTAAAAATGAATAAATAAAATCTAAAAAAAAAATTTGTGAGCATATATATTGAAACTCAAGTCAAGATGTTAAGTCACTTACCCAAGATCACACACATAATTATGTCAAAGGGCAGTCTATATCTCAAGTCTTCTCTTTTCTTTATATCTAGTGGCCATCATAAAATGAATCCAACCTATCACCCTTCTCTTCCATTGGATTCCTTGCTCTTGCCAACACCCTGGACTGTCCTATCTTTACCTTTCTGGCAGGAATACTCACCTTTTACTCTTTATCTGACCAGAACAGTACCTGACACTCATTAAATATGATTATCGTTGTATTCCATGAAGCACTCAAAAGTGTCTGGCATATAGAAGACATTCAATAAAAATTTACTGAAATGACCTTTAGAAGCAAAATGTAGTTGAAAGGACTTAAACTTCCACTGCTAGGAAAGAGATATTGTCCATAATTAGAAGTGCAGTGCAGCTTAATACTATTTCACTGAGGTGACCAAGATTAAAGCTAACATTTACTCAGGCACATGAAACCAAGAATGACATTTCAAAGAGAAAAGGAAGTCTCAATACCAGGACTGGAAAGAAACTAGGGATCACAGGATAACTACATCATTTTACAAGTGAAAGAAAATGAAGCAGAGAAAGGTGAAGTTACTTGCCCAAGTTCACAGAGATTTAGAATGTAATAAGTCCCTCCGAGTTGCTGATGAGACATGAATCTTCTCCCCAGAAAAATTATGTGTGTATATATACACAATTTCACACATAATTTCAGGGAATCTATTAATCCCATTCCTAGACCACAGATCAGAATATCTGATCTCAATTCTTCTTAAACCAATCCCTTTATAAAATTTTATAAATATATTTACAACTGCACAAGAAAGAACTTTTTCTTATACCTTATACCTAATTCCAATTTTAAGATTATGCTCCAGAATTCTAATATTCCAAGATTTGGAAGTTCCTTCTTCATTTTATTTTACCCTTCTCTGAGTATATTTTGGATATACCCCAACCTCTCTCAAATGCTACAACCAAAACCACATTTGGTATTTAAGATGTTGGCATACTATAATTTTGTTTACAAAATCCTGTAGGATGAGGCCCAACATCATAAGTATCTCTTTAACAATAGAGCAAATAAGAAGCCAATGTATGTAGAGAACAGTCTACATTCACTTTCTGGATCAGAATATAGACCACAAAAAAGTTCAATGAATCTTAAATATAGTTTAGATTTTCCTCCTAAGCACATATTGGCTTAAACTTAAATCTCATGTACCATTTTTCTGTTTGCATATATTTTTGTAGTAATTTTATTCCCACTAGAAGAACTCAATTTTATGTGAAGATGGAGACCTCATTATATGCTCTCTAAAGAGAGTAGCTTTGGAGTAAAAAGACCTAGATTGAAATTCCAGTTCTGGTGCAACTATGACAAATGAACTTCTCTAAGCCTCAGTTTCCACATCTGTAAAATGGATATTTTGCCTAGCCTGTGGTGGTGCAATGGCTAAAACGTTAACCTGGAATGTTGAGGTCGATAGTCTGAAACTCTGGGCTTGCTGGGTCAAGGCACATATGATAAACAACCAATGAACAACTAAAGTAAAACAGCTATGTATTGATACTTCTTGCTCCCCCTACCTCCTCTCCTTGTAAAATCATAAATAAAATCTTTTTTAAAAAATTTTATTTTTATTTTATTCATTTTAGAGAGGAGTCACAGAGAGAGAGAGAGAAAGAGAGAGAGAGAGAGAGAGAGAGAGAGAGAGAGAGAGAGAGAAAGAGGGGAGAAGCTGGAAGCATCAACTCCCATATGTGCCTTGACCAGACCAGTGCAGGGTTTTTTTGAACTGGCGACCTCAGTGTTCCCAGGTCGACACTTTATCCACTGCGCCACCACAGGTCAGGCTATAAATAAAATCTTTAAGAAAAATATTTTAATAACCCTAACTCATAGGCATGCTTTAGAATAAAATAATATATATAAAGCATCCAGATAAGAATAGTTAAGAAAACTTTTGTAAAAGCTAGACTAAGAAGGTACTTTACCTTGTATATTAAAACGTATCATATACAATAGTAATGTTAGACAAAATTCAGAATACTTGGTAGATAACACCGGGGAACAATTATTTTTTTCATTTTCTGTTGCATGAGGTTTTAGAACTGTTTCTATATATTTCTGCATCGCTGATTGCAAATCTGAAATCCATTTTTGGGTGCATGCTCTAGTTTTTATGCAATTTTAATTTCTTTTTGTTACAGTTAATGGCATGTACTGGTTTTTAAACTGGAGTTAAAGGGCAACGACTCTTGGATTAAACATAACCACAAGGCAATTAATGTTTTACAAACCTCACTTTTACATAATTGTAGTTGTTTTTAAATGTAAAAAATTATTATCTGATAAAAACACCCTCTTATTTTGTTTTAAGATTGAATCATGGCTTCTTCGAGTAGGTATAAATGTAAGAATAGTCCTGACATCTTCTGTTATATATGTGGCTGTCACACACTTCAACATCAAAGGCGTAATATTTCATCATTTGTGACACGTGCATATATTGCCTATTTTCAAGTTCCCCTTGGCGATCAAGACAAGAATTGGGCTCCTCATATTGTGTGTCATAATTGTGAGAAAATGCTTTGTGACTGAACAAAAGGAAAATGCAAAAAAATGCCTTTTGGTATTCCCATGGTTTGGCGTGAACCTAAGGACCACAGCAGTGACTGTTATTCCTGTCTGATCCATACAAAGGGCATCAGCAAGAAAAAATGACATATGATTGCATATCCTAATATTCCTTCAGCAGTACGATCTATCTCACACTCTGAGACACTCCCAGTTCCAGTTTTCAATGGTTTTATTTCTTCTAAGGATGAAAAAGTGAACATGGTGATCAAGTGTATTTTGATAAGATGCATAAGGAAATGGTTGTAGAATCTGAAGAGTCTTCTTCTGATGCCAAGCAGTCATTAACCCCTCAGCAGTTTAGCCAACTCAAATTGAATGACTTAGTAAGAGATTTGGGCCTATCAAAGAAAGCAGCCTCCAGGCTTCAAGAAAAGAATGTACTTCACTGGTCAGCTAAAGTATCCCATTTCAGGAAGCGTGAACAAATTTTTGTGGACTTTTTTCCCAAAGACAAACACTTTGTTTACTGTCCTGATATCAGTAGTCTTCTCAGTCAGCTAGGTGTTACCACTTGCAGTCCAACAGAATGGCGGCTATTTCTTGACAGCTCTAAACAGAGTCTGAAATGTGTTCTCCTAAACAACGGTAATGTTTATGCAGCAGTTCCAATTGGTTATTCAACTCATCTGCGAGAAGATTATAATGACATAAAAATTGTTCTCGACTTTCTGAGGTATGAGGAGCATAACTGGATCATTTGTGTGGATCTTAAAATGGTAAATTTACTGCTAGGACAACAGAGAGGTTTCACGAAGTATCCTTGCTCTCTGTGTTTGTGGGACAGCCGAGCTCAGGAGAAACACTGGACACAGAAGAAGTGGCCAAAACGTGAAGCTCTGGAAGTAGGGATGCAAAATATTACGAATGAACCTGTAGTTAATCGAAACAGGATCATTTTCCCCCCACTTCACATCAAACTTGGCTTAATGAAGCACTTTGTTCAGGCTTTGAATAGAGAAAGTGAACGCTTTCAACATATTATTTCTGCTTTTCCTGCCTTGTCTTTCGAGAAGATAAAAGCAGGTGTATTTGATGGACCTCAAATTCGAACCCTCATACGTGACGAAGAATTTGCCAGGAAGATGAATAAGGAGGAGAAAGTAGCATGGCAGTCTTTTGTGGCAGTTACAAAGAACTTCCTTGGCAACAAAAAAGCAGAAAACTATGAACTTCTGGTTCAAAGGATGCTGCTGTTGGCTTTCCGCAACATTGGATGGAACATGAGCGTTAAGATTCACTTCCTCAACAGTCACCTTGATAAGTTTCCTGAGAATCTTGGAGCTGTTAGTGATGAGCATACTACTGCTAGAGCATCAAGCAAGATTGTCCTCAACAAGTACACAAACACAAGAGCTACAAACGCAAATTTTTGCCTGAATAGAATTTAAATAAGTTTTCCATAAATTTTATGATTAAAATAAGTGTTTTAATATGTTCTATTTCGAAACTGTAGACAAATTCTGATGCAATCATATATTTTAGTATATTAGTGTATTGACTGCATTATATAAATTATTATATTTTCACAAAGACATTCCCAAGAAGACATACCCAAGAAGACATTCTACTTTATTATGTTAAACTAAATGTTGAAAATTTTACAAGATGAAAACCTAATATCTTGAATTGCAAAATAAAACTGTAATTTACAGAGGAAAACTAATGTCAGATTTGAGATCAGCACACTCAAATTAGGTAAGAACAAGTGTTTTTGTGGATGCAACAAAAATTTTGTTCCCTAGTGTAATTTGTTCAAATGATCAGTAGAGCCCTTCATAATTTTAATGGACAGTTTAGCCTAAAATCCCAGAGGCTGAGCTGCCTGAATACATAACAGGAGAAGGCTTAGAGACGCCCTAACCTCTAACCTGTTCTCACTGAGGTGTAGGTGTAGTAGCATTCATATGAAAACACCCTGTTACTCTTCAGATAGCTGAAACAATACAGAGACATCAAGATTATCTATGACTTCTGGGAGGGCTTTGTAAGGCTTTTCTAGAAAATAATCTGATAGATATCAAAGACATTTTATACCAGAACCATTTATGGTCAGTTGATTTTAACAAAAGTGCCAAGACCATTCAATGTTTACAGAATAGTCTTCTTAACAAATAATGTTGGGGCAACTACTATAGATATCCACGTACAAAAGAATGAAGTTGGACCCCTACCTCACATCATATACGAATATCAACTCAAACTGGATCAAAGACCTAAAATAAATGTAAGAGCTAAAACTATAAAACTCTTGGAAAAAAACATAGGTGTAAATTCTACACAAGGGTTTCTCAGCTTCGGTACTAATAATAGTTTGAGCCAGATAACTCTGTTGTAGAAGAATATTCTGTTCATTGTAGGATGTTTAGCGGCATCCCTCCTGAGCTCTACCCACTATATACTAGTAGTACACCTCTCTCCCCAGTGTTGACAACCAAAAATGTCTCAAGATATGGCCAGATTTCCCTTCAGAAGCAAAATCGCCCAGTTGAGAATCACTCTTTTAGACTACATAATGCTCCTTATCTTCCTCCCTTGCAAAATTACTAAGTCTATGCCATGATTACCTACCTGATTGCCTATTTCCTTAGTAGATAAACTCAAAGAACTGTTCAGTAAAGTCATTTAAGCCTACCAGGTGGTGGTGCAGTGGATAAAGCATCACCCTGGGAAGCAGAGGACCCAGGTTCAAAACCCCGAGGTTGCAAGCTTGAGCATGGGGTCACCAGCTTGAGTGTGAGGTTGCTGGCTTGAGTGTGTGATTACAGACTTGACCCCATCCATGGTCACTGGCTTGAGCCCAGAAGTCGCTGGCTTGAAGCTCAAGGTTGCTGGCTTGAGCCCAAGGTCACTGACTTGAGCAAGGGGCTTGGCTGCAGCCCCCTGGTCAAGTTACATACGAGAAAGCAATCAATGAACAACTAAGGTGCCACAACAAAGAACTGATGCTTCTCATTTCTCTCCCTTCCTGTCTGTCTGTCCCTATCTGTCACTCTCTTTCTCGCTTAAAAAAAAAAAGTCATTTAATACTTCATAATCCATCATTTGAGATGATCAGACAAGGGTTGCCAGGTGGATCCTAGTCAGGGCGCATGTGGGAGTCTATTTCCCCTCCTCTCACTTAAAAAAAAAAGAAGCTTGACCTGTCGTGGTGCAGTGGGTAAAGTGTTGACCTGGAACGTTAAGGTCATCTGTTCAAAACCCTGGGTGGGCTAGTTGAGGCTTCCTGCTTCTTCCCCACCACCTTTCTCTTTCTCCTCTCTAAGTAAAAATCATTAAATAAAATCTAAATATAAAAAAGGTCACAGATCAGTTTAATGATTTTTTTGGAGGGTATGGCATTTTTTGGTAATGGCTTTATTGAAATATAATTTACATACCATATAATTCACCCCTTTAAAGTATATAATTCAACTTTTTAAAAGATATTGTCACCGGTTTGAAACCCTGGGCTTCCCCAGTCAAGCAAGGCACATATGAGAAGTAACTACTACAAGTTGATGGTTTCTGCTCCTCTGCCTCTTCTCTCTCTCTCTTACTCTCTCTCCTCTCCCTAAAATCAATCAATTAAAAAAAAATCTTATAAAGGATATTCAGAGTTGTGTAACTAAGTATTATGATTTTTGAAATTATTGGTCCTCTTATATTTTATTTTTTAAATAAATTTTATTATTTATTTGAGAGAGACAGAGAGGGAGAGGGGGAAAGGGAGAGAGAGAGAAGCATTCACTTGTTCTACTAGATTGTACATTCAATGTTTTTTTTCCCATATGAGTCCTGACCAAGGATCGAACCTGCAACCTTGGCATTTAGGGACAACACTCTAATTGACCAACCTATCCAGCCAAGGCTGATCCTTTTATATTCTAAAACACTGTCCTAAGCAACCACTCAGCGTAACTCCTACAGAACTAAAAATAAAAACCAAAACCAAAGTAAATCAACAGGCTAGTTGCCTTGGCATAGTCTCCTCACAACCTATAAAAGAGTTGTTCCTTATTGCAATCGATGACTTAGTCACATATATACAAAAAGACAGGCTCTGAAAGAAAGAAATAATAAAGCTTTGCTTGAAATTTAGTGTCAATGCTATAAAGAAATTAGGAAAAAATAAGTCACTTCTAAACCAAAGTCCTAGACCAAGAACCCTAAACATTTGTTTGTTTCCTGAATTCCAGTGTCATTAGCTAAAACGGATATAATTCACGGAGCAGTAAGTGATACTAAGACTAATAAATAGCTAGTACAGCTAGTATAGCAGGTATGTAAGGTCAGAAACCTTTTTCCTATCAATCCAACTTGATCTGATTCAGGTTCTGAGCTCATGTATAAGACAATCAACTCACATGATGGAAAGGTCAAGATTTCACTTTAGAGCTTCTTTGTCGCTGCTAGTACAACTACAATCAATGCCACTTTGACCTTAACTTTTTAGCTCTTGAATAATGCTTGCCCTGCTACTATCACTGTCTAATTAAGAGACTGCCTGGCAGGAGGAAATGGCTCTGGAGGCCACAGCTGTTTTACAGAATATTTACCATCTTTCAAGTATGAAAACTACTTCAAGCTCCTTCTTTGATCAGTTTGCTCAATCAAAACTTCAGATCTAAACTGAAGCCAGTGAAAGGGGCTGTGGCTTCCAAGACCAAAGCTATTTTGTTGGAGAATAATATCAAGGGAAGTTTATACACAGCCAGAAAAGAAACCAGCTGTGAGATACTTCAGAAATACTAGACCTAATCCTCCCCTACCTTTCAGAAGACCTCAAGTCCCTTGCTGAGTCATGTGAAAATATATACTCCATCTGACTCACAGTTACTCACTTTTCTGTTTACTAACTATACCCATGCAGATGGTGTGACAGTTTATTCCATCATCCTTTCAATGAATGTCACTAAGTTTAATATCATACTCTTAATGATAAAAATAACAATAAAACTACCCTTTAGTCATTGTCTACTACATACCAGGTACTGTGATAAACACTGTAGTTACATTATCTTATTTTTAATTTTCACAATGATCTTATGAGAAAGGCTTTATTACTATCTCCATTTTCTATTTTTAATTTATTTTCTAAAATGAACATTCAGTAAATCGATTTTCTTTCCCCTCCCCCGTATGTGTACTTTTCTATTAGTTTGAACAGATTCATGTAACCACCACAATGAGTATACAGAACAGTTCCATCACCTCAAACATTCCCTCTACTGCCTTTATTTGTAATGATGCCCTGTCCCCACCTCTAACCCCTGGCAATCATAATTTGTTCCTTGTCTTTATAGTTTGGCCTTTTCCAGAATGCCATACCACTGAAATCATTAATTCAGGATACTGGTTTTCAGATTCATCCAAGCTCTTGTGTAGTTTAATCCTTCTTATTGCTAGCTGTATTCCATACCATCCTCATTTCACAGATAAGGCACCTGAAGTTCAGAAAGGTTAAGTAACCTACTGAAGGTCACCAAGGCAGGGCCAATATTCAAACCCAGATCTCTGTGGCTCTAGAACCCATATTCTTTCCTTTTAGCTAGAGAGAGAAAAAAAGAGTGTGAGAGAGAGACAGGGAGAGAGAGAGATGAGCCTGACCAGGCGGTGGCGCAGTGGATAAAGCATCGAACTGGGATGCGGAAAACCCAGGTTCGAGACCCTGAGCTCGCCAGCTTGAGCGCAGGTCCATCTGGCTTGAGCAAAAGCTCGCCAGCTTGGATCCAAGGTCGCTGGCTCCAGCAAGGGGTTGCTCGGTCTGCTGAAGGTTCGCGGTCAAGGCATATCGTGAGAATGCAATCAATGAACAACTAAGGTGTCGCAACGGCAACGAAAAACTAATGATTGATGCTTGTCACCTCTCTCCGTTCCTGTCTGTCTGTTCCTATCTACCTCTCTCTGACTCTGTCTCTGTCCCTGTAAAAAAAAAAAAAAAAAGAGAGAAAAGAAAAAGAGAAATAAAAAAAAGAGAGAGATGAGAAGCATCAACCCATTTAGTTGTTTATTGATTGCTTCTCATAAGTGCCTTGACCAGAGGGCTCCAGCCTAGCCAGTGACCCCTTGCTTAAGTGAACGACTTTGGGCTTCAAGTCAGAGGCCTTTGGGCTCAAGCCAGTGACCATGGGGTCATGTCTATGATCCCACGCTAAAGCTAGCAAACTTGTGCTTAAGCTGGTGACGGAGCTCAAACTAGCGATCTTGGGGTTTTGAATCTGGGTCCTCAGCATCCCAGGTTGACACTCTGTCCACTGTGCCTCCACATGGTCAGGTTAGAACCCATACTCTTAATCACTATGCTATACTGCCCCCTATTAGCCTAGGCTCTCTGAAGATCAGTCCATAATCCTGATTTAAACATGAAGGACTCTTTTGGAGTAACAGAATAAATGAGTTTCATGTTTACCAAAAAGGAGGCTGAGAATAGTTTATTAAGACTTCTAACACCTGACCAGGTGGTGGCGCAGTGGATAGTGTCAGACTGGGATGCGGAGGACCCAGGTTTGAGACCCTGAGGTTGCCAGCTTGAGTGCGGGCTCATCTGGTTTGAGCAAGGCTCACCAGCTTGAGTCCAAGGTCGCTAGCTCGAGCAAGGGGTCACTCAGTCTGCTGTAGCCCCAGTCAAGGCACATATGAAAAAGCAATCAATGAACAACTAAGGTGCCGCAACAAAGAATTGATGCTTCTCATCTCTCTCCCTTCCTGTTTGTCCCTACCTGTCCCTTTCTCTGACTCTGTCTCAAAAAAAAAAAAAAAAAGACTTCTAGCAATGATTCCAAAGCTCTTGTCAGCATGATATGGAGATAAGAGCAGAAGCTGTCATCAGTGAAATAAGGCCTAGGTTTAGAATCCCAGTTCTTCCACTTACTAAATATGTGACCTTACACAAGTTATTAACTTTTTAAAACCTCAGTTTCCTCTTCTATAAAATAAGGATCATATTATTTTGAAATATTTTTGGAAGAATTAAATGAGATGATATATGTAATGTTCCTGACACACAATATTATTGTGTCCTATATTGAATAAAGTCAATAAAGTCATGTCAAACAAAATACCCAATAAATACACAAGTCAGTATTTACTAAGTTGTAAAGGATGTAAAAGGCATGGTCCCTATATACAAGGAGCATATATTCTAGCTCAAAAGACAAATACTTTCCTAAAAATAGAGTCAATGCCATTATATAATATGTTAAATTTTGTGGCTAGATATATACATAAAATATAGAGATAAATGTAATTTAACTTGAGCCAACAACTTTAATTATTTATTTATTTATTTTCTTTTAGGTAAGAGGAGGGGAGATAATTGGGCAGACTCCTGCATGCACCCCAACAGGGATCTACCCCACAACCCTATCTGAGGCCAATGCTCAAATACTGAGCCATTTTTAGCACCTTAGGCTAATGAGTTCCAACAGAGCTATCATCAGCACCTGGGGCCACGCTCGAACCAACTGAGCCACTGGCTGTGTGAGGGGAAGAGAAAGGAGAGGGGAGGGAAGCAGATGGTCACTTCTCCTGTGTGCTCTGACGAGGAATCAAACTCAGGACATCCATATATCAGGCCAACACTCTTTCCACTGAGCCACCAGCCAGGGCTATTTAATTTAAAAAAAAAAAAAAGAATGGGCTCTAGCCAGTTAGCCCACTCAATTAAGAGTCATCCTGAAACAAGGTTGCAGGATCCCGAAACAAGGTACAAAAAATAAAATAAATAAAATAAAATAAAAAATAATACTGAAGACTCAAGTTTGGAATCTACCTGTTTCTAGTCTAGAACAATCCCTTGGCATAGGTAAGGGCAATATCTTCACTAGGCAATATCTACAATGTATTCTAAAAACTACCTGTTCCACCTCTTTCATTCCAGCTATTTGCATCAATTTCAAAATGGTATTTGTCTAATAATCTTTGACACCAGAAAAGAAGAAAAATACATGAAATCTGAGTTCTGTGGCTTAATAAGTGATTGGTTCTTTAGGAAAACAAGGTATCTTCAAAAGCATTATTGAACTAAAGTCTAAACACAAATTCTCTGCCAGGCCCTGGCTAGTTGGCTCAGTGATAGAGCATTGGCCTGGCATGTGGAAGTCCTGGGTTCAATTCCCAGCCAGGGCACACAGGAGAAGTGCCCATCTGCTTCTCTATCCTTTCCCCTCTCCTTTCTCTCTATCTCTCTCTTCCCCTCCTGCAACCAAGGTTCCACTGGAGCAAAGATGGCCTGTCACTGAGGATGGCTCCATGGCCTCTTCCTCAGGCGCTAGAATGGCTCCAGTTGCAATGGAGCAATGCCCCAGATGGGCAGAGCATTGCCCCCTAGTGGGCATGCTGGGTGTATTCCAGTCAGGCACATGTGGGAGTCTATCTCTCTGCCTCCCTGTTTCTCACTTCAGAAAAATAAAAAAATAAAAAATTCTCTGCCAAAAGGAATCCTGTAAGATCATTTTCTTCTCTCCTGCCTCTGTTTATCTTAGTGGGAAAATATATAAACAAACATGGTAGGTAAGTAAAAGAATAGGAGAATAAGCTGGAATGGGGGAAAGACTATTAAAATCTATCTACAAGAGTTATTCTACTTTCTACTGTGCTTTCTATAAGCCTTCTTCCATCAGTTGATGTTTACTATGTGCATCTTTGCCAGTACAGCAATAACTCTTGGAAAATCAGCTCAGGTTTATTAGGCTTTAAAATTAAGCATGTAAATAAAACATATGTAGCATGTAGATTAAATAAGTCTGTCTAAATCCTTTTTTTTCCAACTTGACCTGGTAGCAAAATGTACTCAGAGCTCTATAGAAAAGCATTTTATCAAGGATTTGTCATAGCTACTTAGCAACATATTCCCCACGATTGGCAAGTCTGTACATCTCCGCTACCGGATTAGTGCTTTGGACTTGGGGAAAAAAGCTTTAAATTTTTTTGAAGTTGAAGTCCACACACAGAAATAGTTTTTAGTGGGAATAAAATCTCACTTGTGGATCAAACAGAACCAAGGGGTTCATTTTTTCAGTCCTGCCTCAGCTAAAGTTTTATGCTTATAACTTGCCTAAGCTCCACAATTCTTTATCATTCTAAGAAATATAACCATCCCTAGGCCCGGATTTCCACCAGACTTTAAGGCTGAATCTCTTATCCCTATCACCTTACAAAAAGAGAGAAGCCAAATCTCTAGCCAGTGTCTAAAAACAAAGAGCTAAGGTTAAGAAACGGAAGAAAACTGCCAGATAAAACCATACACTTTTTTCTTATTTAAGTCAGTTGGGCAATTTTCTCATAAGAAGCAAAAGATATGGCATCAGGAGACCTGAGTTCTAGCTTTCCCCACTAATAAGCTGCGTGACCTTGGTTAAACCATAACCACTCTGTGCTTTAGTTTATTATTCTCTAAAATGATAAGGCAGCAGCAGACTTAGGAATCACAAACTGAAGGCAAGGCAAATATCTGGGCTGGTCCACAGATGTGTTTTGTTTGATGTCTGCTATAAGTTTTGCTTTTTTTATAGCAATAAATGAATTTATTGAGAATAAATAAAATACTGAAATTACATTTTGGAATGACATATCATTATCAACTACTGAAGAATACAAATAAATATTTAATAGAATACACCAGACAAATGAATATTTATAATAATAAATAAACAGTTATTTCACTGAATATACTATTAAGGGTCTTGTGACAACCTTTAAACTGTATAGGTAATAGAACTGCCTTGGTTCTAGCCTATTCTGGATTCATTTCTGCCTGATTCTAATACTCCTCTGCTAGGGTGACCAGGTTCTGAACTATATAATTGTTTAACATGTTACAAAGAATTTCAAAATTATATAAAAGCAAAGAGACTAGTATAATGAACTTTCATATAACCCAAACCCATTATGAATAATTAGCAACTCAAGGCTACTCTTGTTTTTTTGTTGTTGTTTTTTTTTAAGGCTACTCTTGTTTTTTATTATCTCCTTCTACTCCCATATTATTTTGTAGCTAATCCTGTACATCATATCATATTATCCATTTTGAACACAACCATACTCTTATTATCACATCTAAAAGAGTAATATTGCTTTAGCATCAAAGCTTTTTAGTCAGTGCTCAATTTGCAACTATTCAATTTCTATAACTGTCATAAATTTTTATTTTGTTTGCATAAATCAGGATCCAAATAAGGTCCATATAATGCAACTGTTCGATACATCTAGCTAAAACCAGAATTGAATGACTTAAGTGGGGATAGCCTTCCAGTTTGCTACTGTCTATGCTACTCCCTATTGTACTCATTTAAGTTATCGACTAGGCCCCTGACATCTTTTGAGTTTGGGTCTCTGCAGGATATGAAGTCTCTTCCAGTTCTAAGATACTTTGGTTCTGGTAAACATTAACAGAGATATAAAACAAATGAGTGAAACATCATGCTTAAAACTAAAAAACCAAAAAGTAGCAATATAAGCCTATTACTTAGAATTGTAGAGGTAAATTCCAAAGGTCTAAGTTAAAAGAGATAAAAAAGGGCCTGACCAGGAGGCGGCGCAGTAGATAAAGCGTTAGCCTGGGACACTGAGGACCCAGGTTCAAAATCCTGAGGTCTCTCTCCAGCTTGAATGCAGGGTTGCTGGCTTGAGTGTGGCACATATTCTCGACTCCATTGTTGCTGGCTTGAGCTCAAAGGTCACTAGCTCATGGTTTAAGGCACATAAGAGAAAGCAACCAATGAACAACTAAGGTTCCACAACAAAGAATTAATGCTTCTCATCTCTTTCCTTTCCTGTCCCTGTCTCTCTCACTAAAAGAAAAGAGAGAGAGAAAGACAGATGAAAACAGGTTGCCTCTTAGGAGTAGCATAGAATGGAAAGAGTTGGCACTGAGGACTGCTATTCTACATCTTCATGACTACTTTACAGGATTGTTGTGAAGTGTAACTAAGATATATTTATAGGCCCTGGCCATTTGGCTCAGTGGTAGAGCGTGGGCCCAGCATGTGGAATTCCCGGGTTCGATTCCCGGTCAGGGGACACAGGAAAAGTGGCCATCTGCTTCTCCACCCTTTCCCCTCTCCTTCTTTCTCTCTCTCTCACTTCCCCTTCCACAGCCAAGGTTCATTGGAGCAAAGTTTGCCTGGGCACTAAGGATGGTTCCATGGCCTCTGCCTCAGGCACTACAATGGCTCTGGTTGCAACAAATCAACAACCCAGATGGGCAGAGCATCGCCCCCTAGTGGGCATGCTGGGTGGGTCTTGGTCGGGCACATGCAGGAGTCTGTCTCTCTGCCTCCCCGCTTCTCACTTCAGAAAAATACAACCTAATCTGTGGTGGCGCAGTGAGATAAAGCATCAACCTGGAACATTGAGGTTGCTGGTTTGAAACCCTGGGTTTGCCTGGTCAAGGCATATATGGGAGTTGATGCTTCCTGCTCCTCCCCCTTTTCTCTCTCTCTCCCCCTCTTTTCCTCTCTCTCCTCTCTGAAAAAATAATTGAACAAATAAAGTCTTTTAAAAAATAAAATGTTTAAAAAGAAAAATACAAAAAAATTAGTTAAGAAAAGGATATATTTATATGTCTTCATATATATTAACATATAAAATGTGAGGTAGTTTAATCAGTAAATATTTTTAAATTAAAATAGAACAATACATTCCCTTGACACTCGGCCAATATTAACCCATTTTCAAGAATTATTCAAAAATTTAAAAGACATAAAGATCTTAAAATTACTCACTTGGAACTAAATTCTCATTTTAAAATTACATAACAAATTTGAAGCCCAGTTTATCTGAAATGTGACCTAATTGGATAATAGCAACAAGATAAAGAAAAACTGAAAAGTTAGACTACCTTAAAATGCATAGAAGTATAGAGTGTGTATATTTTTGCCCTGGCTGGATAGCTCGGTTGGTTAGAGCATTGTCCCGAACTGCAGAGGCTGCCAGTTCAATTCCTGGTCAGGGCACATACATGAACAGATGTTCCTGTCTCTCTCTCTCCCCCTCCCTTCTTCTCTCTCTAAAATCAATTAAGTTTAATAAAATTGTGTATTTTTTCTTTAATTTACATTTTGTAATATTCCAACATCAAAATTTTCATTACAAATAAAGTGCAATGACATTCACATAAAATAGAATCCCTCTCAAGTATTTCCAAGCTGTGAGACAACAACGGACCCAAAGAATCTTAGGACTTAAGGGATATTAGAGATCATTTGGTGTACTTTTCTCATTTTACAGAAGAAAACTGACAGCCCAGAGAGAATACTAGAAACTAGGATCTTAGAAAAAGTTCCAAGAGTCTGGGCCTCTAACTCTCTACAGAGACCAATGAGAATGATTAGGCATGGCAGTCTATAATAGAGATAAAAAAAGTCTTTGCACAGTGGTGAGGAAAATGACAGGTTGAGTTAACAGCTCCACCTTGCACATGGTCAATCTGTCCTAGGCATGGTGTCATGGCAAAGGGATACAGAGCATTTCACTATTTAGAATTCCACCTTCTTACTTGGGAGGCTGGATACCATTATCTAGTTAAACAAATTCCCAAACTCCGACTTTTCATTCAGTCATCTCACTCTAAGAGAAATGAGAAAACAAGAGGCAGAACTGACCCATATCAGCACTTTTCACTATCTGAGAGTTGAAAATTTAACATTTTCACCAAAAATTCTAATGCCTCCTCTTTGTGGACAAACAGTAAATAACTTGTGAAAGACAATAAAAGTGAGCTAATTCCTATTTCAAAGTACAAAGCTAAACCTTAGGTTATTTATAGATCTGGTGTCAGCCTTGTCCTCAGCTCCCCTCCTTACACCTTGGGTTGCCTACTCTCCACACAGGGAGGCTCCCATGCACACTCTGAGTCAAAGGTTCTCACAGAATCTCTCATTTGTACACTTCAAATGCAAATGAACTAGCTGATGCCCAAGAACTTCTCTGTAAAGACCAAAATAACCTCTACCTACCTAGGTTTCAAATAGCCCACAATAACAGGGGGAAAAAGACATTGGCAATAAATATGAAAAAATAAAAAAAGCATTATCCAGTTATGAAAATTGCTAATAAAAATCTGAAAGGACACTATCCAATTTCTGTCAGATAACTGGCCGTGAATTAAGAACAGATCGTTGCCTGACCTGTGGTGGCGCAGTGGATAAAGCATCGACCTGGGAACACTGAGGTCAGCAGTTCAAAACCCTGCACTGGTCTGGTCAAGGCACATATGGGAGTTGATGCTTCCAGCTCCTCCCCCCTTTCTCTCTTTCTCTCTCTCTCACTCTCTCTCTAACTCTGTGTCTCCTCTCTAAAATGAATAAAATAAAAATTAAAAAAAAAAAAAAAAGAACAGATCGTTCACACCTGGCCTGTGGTGGCACAGTAGATATAGAACATCAACCTAGAATGCTGAGGTCATCAGTTCAAAACCCTGGCCTTGTCCAGTCAAGGCATATATGACAAACTAAAGTGAAGCAACTACGAGTTTATATTTCTCATTCCCCCAACCCCATCTCCTCTCTCTGTAAAATCAATAAATAAAATTTAAGAAAACAAAACAAAAACAAATCATTCACACAGGAAAATATCAAAGAGTAAAACACTTGAGAAAATGCTAATAATTAAGGAAATGTAAAACAAAGTATAAAGGTATCATCTTGTCACATAATTAGCAAAAAAATGTCAGATATAACACCACTATAAAACTCAGTCATTCTCGCCTGACCAGGCGGTGGCACAGTGGATAGAGCATTGGACTGGGATGCGGAAGACCCAGGTTCGAGACCCCAAGCTCGCCAGCTTGAGTGCGGGCCCATCTGGCTTGAGCAAAAGCCCGTCAGCTTGGACCCAAGGTCGCTGGCTCCAGCAAGGGGTTGCTCAGTCTGCTGAAGGCCCGCGGTCCAGGCACATGTGAGAAAGCAATCAATGAACAACTATGGGGTCGCAATGGCAACGGGAAACTAATGATTGATGCTTCTCATCTCTCTCCGTTCCTGTCTGTCTGTCCCTGTCTATCCCTCTCTCTGACTCTCTCTCTGTCCCTGGGAAAAAACAAAAACAAAAAAACTCAGTCATTCTCATCCATTTGGTCATCATCTTATCATATTTTGTTGTAACTTCCAGTCAGAAAGGCATCCACTGTTTTGTGATTAGAATGATTGTTTGTATTTTGTATTTACTTCTAGATGTTTAACTTTTTGAATAGAGAATTGCTTTTTATTCTTTGTGAAAAATGTTCCCTAAGATGCTAATGGATTAAAATGTAAATATGGTGACTTCTTTGTATAATTACAACCAGGACAGAGATGACTAGTAGTGAGATGGCTGTTTTTATAATATGTAGTCCTATGAAACAATTAACCTTCACTGACTCATCATAACTTTGTGTATAATGATGCCCATTGATTCAGCTACTAAGGAAGGAAGGGGAAACTAAGAAACAATTCTGCTACCTACTTCAGCTTGCCCTACTCAGCAGATGTTGAAATTGTCAGATTCTAAGATATGTGAGAATTTCTAGACCTATGTCATTTATCTTTGTTACTATTCTTTATGAAGCTGTACAATTACATGAATAAATATTTGTTTCCAGAAAAGTAAAAAAAAAAACATTTAGGCATTCTACTAGTGGAACTATTATTTCATGAAAATATGTAGAAAGAGAAATAATGTTATCAGAACAAAGATAATTAAACTTCACTATATATAATAAATTGAAAAACTTTAAAGAATAGTTATCCTATGCAGTGGTCTATACTCTCCATACAACATCAGGGTAGTTAACTCTCTCACAGATAGGCACAAAATTTCTGGCAGACTGGCAGTTGAAAATCACTGTCCTATGACATTCTAATTTAATGTGTTTTTATAGTGCTGTTAAAGATGATAAATATATAGGTAAATGGATGGAAAATTCTGTATTAAATTATGCTAAATGAATAAATGGAACAAAAACTATGACTAAATTACTTAAATTATGCATATATAACGATAAAGATTAGAGAAGGTCAGAGAGTTAGGTAAATAGTGATTTTATGGAGAAAAGTTTTTTTCTTCTTGTTTGCTACTTTGTAACTTTTTTTTGGTCTGTTTTTACTTTTGTTTATAGTCCTATGCAGACTTAAACACAATTCCGGACCCTTTATGGTTCTATGACGCCTACGATGAAAAAGGCATTCAATGAATTTTCCCAGGTATGAATTTGCTACTAGGTCAGTCAAAGGCAATAGGAATATGAGACCAGAGTTCATTCATAGTTTTAGGCTGTTTCCTAGGAGGTCAAAGATTATTTGGAATTTTTTTTTTTTTTTTTTTGTAACAGAGACAGAGAGAGAGACAGATAGGGACAGACAAACAGGAAGGGAGAGCGATGAGAAGCATCAATTCTTTTTTTTTTTTTTTTGCCTGAGAGCCATGGGCCCTCTTTTTTTATTTTATTTTATTTCATTCATTTTAGAGAGAAGACACAGAGTGAGAGAGAAAGAGAGAGAGGGGGGAGGAGCTGGAAGCATCAACTCCCATATGTGCCTTGACTAGACCAGTGCAGGGTTTTGAACTGGCGACCTCAGTGTTCCCAAGTCGATGCTTTATCCACTGCGCCACCACAGGTCAGGCGAGAAGCATCAATTCTTCATTGCGGCACCTTAGTCGTTCATTGGTTGCTTTCTCGAATGTGCCTTGACCAGGGAGCTACAGCAGACCGAGTTAAACCTTGTTCAAGCCAGCGACCTTGGGCTCAAGCTGGTGAGCCTTGCTCAAACCAGATGAGCCCGTGCTCTAGCTGCCAACCTTGGGGTTTCGAACCTGGGTTCTCCGCGTCCCAGTCCTATGCTCTATCCCAGTGGTTCTTAACCTGGGTTCTATCGAACCCTAGGGGTTCGATGAGTCGGTCTCAGGGGTTCGGAGAAGCCTCTGCCGCGGAGGTAAAGACACACTTGTGTAAAGTTGTGATGACACACCCTGCTTGGCCACCACTTGCTGCAGAGGCTCACGTTACATTGCTTGGCCAACCAGTGCTGGGGGAATTTAGTGCGCGCAGTAGTCAACGGCTGTCGTAGTTGTACGTCGTGTGGTTTCTTTCTTAATATTTTAATCCATACTAAATATGTCAAGCAAAAACAGAAAGTGGTCGGACGAATATGTACAACATGGATTCACATGTATCACGGAACGGGATGGGAGTCAGCGTCCTATCTGCATGATATGCAATGCCAAGTTGAGCAACTCTAGTCTCACACCGGCAAAACTAAATTTGGAAAAAAAATTAATTTTATTTATCACTAAAGAAGGGATCGGTGAATGCGCATATGAAACTGGTGGGTTCGGTACCTCAAAAAAGGTTAAGAACCACTGCTCTATCCATTGTGCCACCAACTGGTCAGGCTCTGGAATTTCTGAAAAAGGAAACTAAATTTTTTATTTTAATACCACAAAAGCTGAACAAGTTCAATTTCACAACAGAGATTTCTGTTATCAGGTATAGAGTTTGGTATATATACTAAGATGAGGCAAAGATGTCATTGTAAAAGCACAGCTTGCATCATCAGCAAACTGGCAGGATAGTATCCCTG
This sequence comes from Rhynchonycteris naso, assembly GCA_037038555.1. Lineage (NCBI taxonomy): Eukaryota > Metazoa > Chordata > Mammalia > Chiroptera > Emballonuridae > Rhynchonycteris > Rhynchonycteris naso. The sequence continues at coordinate 239,569,264 of CM072999.1, read as the reverse complement.
GGTTAGCTTCAGGATCAACCTCTGCATTTTTCCATCACTGGAACTATAGACCTACTCGCCCTAGAAAAGTGAATAGCAAATAACTCTTCAGGCTCTTTCCTGACTTGTATAAAAATGACCAGATCAAACCATCAAGTAACAGACAAATATGGTGAACACATAGTACAACGTACAGATGATGTATTATAAAAATGTATACCTGAAACCTATATATTGTTTTCTTTTACAGAGAGAGAGAGAGAGAGTCAGAGAGAGGGATAGTCAGGGACAGACAGACAGGAATAGAGAGAGATGAGAAGCATTAATCATCAGTTTTTCGTTGTGGCACTTTAGTTATTCATTGATTGTTTTTTCTCTTATGTGCCTTGACCGGGGTTACAGCAAACCGAGTAACCTTTTGCTCAAGTCAGCGACCTTGGGTCCAAGCTGGTGAGCTTTTTGCTCAAACCAGATGAGCCCGCGCTCAAGCTGGCGACCTCGGGGTCTCAAACCTGGTTCCTCCACATCCCAGTCCTACGCTCTATCCACTGCGCCACCGCCTGGTCAGGCTGAAACCTATATAGTTTTATTAATCAATGTTAACCCTATAAATCCAATTTGAAAAAAAGTAACAACTAAGTTTTACAAGATCTTCCATGTACAAGGCCTTTATCTCCATTTCAAAGCTCCTGTATAGAATCCAAGAGGTCATGTTATATATCTCAGTCTAGAACAGTGGTTCTTAACATTTTTTGAGGTTCCAAACCCACCAGTTTCATATGCGCATTTACCAAACCCTCCTAAACTTTTTTTGAGGTACCGAACCCACCAGTTTCATATGCGCATTCACCGAACCCTTCTTTAGTGATAAATAAAATATGATATTTTTTTTTCCAAATTCAAGACATAGGTATATGTTTTTTTACTGGTGCACAAAATGAACATCACCTTGCTCAAAGAACAAAACCAACAAAGTGCATGAATTCACAATAAATTACGGTATTACTTTATTCTGGCCTCCGCAGCAGAGGCTTCTCCAAACCCCTAAAATCGACTCATCGAATCCCTAGGGTTCGATAGAAGATCAATGGTGCCTCCACAATTCTGGTCACTCTAGTCTATTTGCACCAAATTTTAGAGGATCAATGGTAAATGGGTAGGGGAAACAAAAGATTACTCAAATCCAAATGAGGGGTTCTCATGAAGAGATGGCTCATTTGACCAGCTGCTAGAGATGCCTCATCTAAAGAAAGAGAAAGAAAGAAGGGATAGAGGAAGGGAGAAAGCTTATTGGCTTGCTTTATAAAAAGAGGTTTTTACTAGGGTTTAAGGCTGAGACGACAATGAAAGAGAAAAGGATTCACACATTGAAGCAATACTCACACATATATCTGCCATATATACCCTGGATAATTTCAGAGACATAGAGTTTGAGAAAAGGGAGAAAGAGTAGGCTGAGTGCAAAGAACACAATTTTTTGGGGGGGCGGGGGATCAATCTTTAAGACCAAGTAAACCTGATCAGATGTTGGCACAGTGTATAGAATGTCAGCCTGGGATGCTGAGGACATGGGTTCGAAACCCCAAAGTCGCTGGCTTGAGCAAGGGGTCACTCTGTCTGCTATAGCCCCCGGTCACGGCACATATGAGGAAGCAATCAATGAACAACTAAAGTGCTACAACTATGAGTTGCTGCTTCTCATCTCTCTCCCTTCCTGTCTGTCTGTCCCTGTCTGTTCCTCTCTCTCTCTCTCTCAAAAAAAAAAAAAAAAGACTAACTGAATATCTGAAGGTTTCCAATTAACTTTCTCCAAGATGACTGCCAATAATAATTAGCTTTGTGCAATCCTCTCCCACACTCTATCAGGACTGGTCTGGGTGACCAATATATGGCAGAAGTGATGGTATGTTATTTCTGAGACTAGGTCAGAAAAGACAGTGTGGCTTCTGTGCTCTCTCTTGGATCATTCACCTAGGGGGAAGACAATTGCTATGCCGTAAGCGGTCCTATGGAGAGGCCCACATTGCCTGGCCTGTGGTGGCACAATGGATAAAGCATCAACATGGAACACTGAGGTCACCAGTTCAAAACCCTGGGCTTGCCCAGTCAAGGAATGTACAATAAGCAACTGATGAACAACTGAATTGAAGCAACTATGAGTTGATACTTCTCACTCCCCCGCCTTCTCTCTGTAAAATCAATAAATAAAAAATCTTAAAAAATAAAAATAGAGGCCCACATTGTGAACAAGTGAGGCCTCTGGACAACAGCCTATGAGAAACTGAGTCTTCCCAATAGCCACATGATTGAGCTTTGGAATTTTGTTATATAGCAATAGATAACATGGTAACAACTGCAAACTAAAGTTTGATGGGAAACTACAGTATATGGCAATATGATTTCACCTGGGTGAAGAAAAAAGAATCATCTTCAAATGAAAAGTGATCTGCTGCCTAAGATACCACTAAATGCTACGTAAGGCTAAAGCAGGTCTACTGGAGGAAATGGATTGTCATTTTCCTCCAACACTAATCTAAGGCTTGTTACCGAGAAAGAAGCCCCATCAGAAGAATTCAATATAACTCTCTCCCATTAATTATATCATCTATCCTACAGTTATAGACATGAGATTAGTATAGGGTAGGCTTCACATGCTTGCTACTGTGAGGGTGTTGTCCCCTATCAAAGCAGTCAAGGGTTAAAGTTGAGGTAGCAAACTTATCCCCAGAGATATATGCCTGGCACTAAGCTAAGATTCACAAGACTCTCCCTGAGTTTTCCTTACCTCTAAATGCTGGGATAACTGATGCTCACTGAATGCTGATATTTGTATGAATAAAAATGAAGGGATTTAGCAAATCTTTTTCCTGCACACAGTTGTCAAAAAAAATCTGACCTTTACAACAGGAAAAAGAGGGGGGATTTAAAGATTTAAAGAAGAGGCAGTGACTGTCTGATGTATAACAAACCTTTGAAAAATTATGAAGCAGTGAAAATCCCCTACAGGTCCCAACAAAATATGTCCAATTTGCATTCCAGCAAAGCTTTCCATATATACCATTTGGCTCCTGTGTGTACTTCCAGGCAAATAAATCCCAAGGAATAATCCTACTGGGACCTAAGTCTGATCTCTGATATATTACTGTTCCAAAGCTCCAGACCAGGCTCCACAAAATGCCTTTTTGGTTCCAAATAACTAAATCAAAGTCATCCTGATAAGCTTTGAAAACAGGCATTGTGAAGAGTGGTTTAATGAATGTTACAACTCAACCTATTATAGACCACAGTACATTATTGGAGAAAAGAGAAAAAACCTCATACTTGTACATCCCCAAATCTCTCAAGACAAAATCCAGACATACCTGTCATTCAACAACATCTGACTATACTATAAAGCCTCATGAATAAGCCTGACTTCGATCAAATGGTTAGGATGAATTTGCAAACCTAAACACCAGTGTGTGTTCAGGGGTGAAGGGAAGATACAGTGGAGACTATAATTTTCTGTTTATTTTGAAAACTGGTCCAAACTCATTTAAAAAAATCAACCAATGGACACAATAAACACCAAAACATTTTCTGACTTAACATATTACAAGAGAAAAACACAGTAAACAGTACAGTAGCAAAAATATTTTTTTCTGAAAGTCAGAAATATCGAGCACCTAATACATTAACTAGAGAAGGCAGTGTTAAGAAAAAAAGAAAAACTAGGTTTATAGAGAAAACTAAAAGAAATAGAAGTTCAAGCATCCTATATCCCAGCATCAATTTTCTCCTTCAATAAGAATAATTTTCACAAAAGAAAAGTAAATTTAGATAAGACATACTAAAACATTAACCAGAGTGACTATTATTAGACAAATCACAATATGTAGACACAAGAAGTAGAAATTGAAAAAAAGAAAATAGAAATTGATGGCCTATAAAAAGAAAATAAGAAAAAGGCATTTAGGAACTTAATAATTTGATGCAGAAGACATCAAAATAAGAAGCTACCCTGCCAGATAGCAAAGAAAAGGGAACATCAGAGTTTTAATATCTGTACGTAATCTCAGGTAAGTAGTAATGGAATAACTACTGAAACCAGCTCATATAGCACCTTTAAAAGAACCAGCCACTCAGGAATTTCGAGTTAATTCTTTCTCCAGAAGGTTTTTCAGCAAGCAGAAAAATAAGCTGGCCAGCTGCAAACAAACTGAGCTTCCTATAGAATCAGCAAGACCCAGACCATTTGCCTAGTCCAGGAAGGAGTCTGACAGCAGACGAAACCTGAAATACAGCCATCTACTCAAGACTCAAAGTGTAACCAACACTCTTTTTATCTTTTTTTGGCAAATCAGATTTTAGCCCTGTTTAGGCAACCTATATCAGCTGCGATCACTATGTTTGCTGTAGATTTTAGAAGAAAGTCATTCTTCAGCACAAAGCTAGAACCACAATGCTTTATTTGGTCTAGAAGAGCTATCTAGCTACTTCATGAGAAGCACGCTAGGAGATCCATAAAGACTGGAAGAAATTTTATCATCACAGCCCTATCCTTTAAAATACTTTGAAGCTATTAAAAAAAAAAGAAAGAAAAAAGACAAGTATCGGTGAGTATGTGGAGAAATTGGAACCCTCACACGTTGCTGCTAGGACTGTAAAATGGGTCAGCCACTGCAGAAAACAGTTTGACAGCTCCTCAAAGAGCTAAATATAGAGTAACCATATGATCCAGGAATCCCAATCCTAGGTATATAACACAAAAATATTGAAAACAAGTATTTCTAGTAGCACCATTAACAATAGCCAAAAAGTAGAAATAGTCCAAATGTCCATCAGCAGGTGAATGGAAAAGCAAACTGTGGTATATACACACAATAGAATATTATTCACCCATAAAAAGGCATACAGTATTGATTCATGCTATAAAGTGGATGAACCTCAAAAACACTATGCTAAGTCAAAGAAGCACTTTTATAAGTTGCCCTTTAGGCCTAACCAGGCGGTGGTGTAGTGGATAGAGCATCAGACTGGGATGCAGAAGACCCAGGTTCGAGACCTCAAGGTCGCCAGCTTGAGCGCGGGCCCATCTGGCTTGAGCAAAAACTCACCAGCATGGACCCAAGGTCCCTGGCTCCAGCAAGGGGTGGTTCGGTCTGCTGAAGGCCCGCGGTCAAGGCACATGTGAGAAAGCAATCAATGAACAACAATGGTGTCACAATGGCAATGAAAAACTAATGATTGACGCTTCTCATCTCTCTCCGTTCCTGACTCTCTGTCCCTGTAAAATCAATCAATAAAATATTTTTTTAAAAAAGTTGCCCTTTAGGATTACAAATTCAATCCTACGACTACTTCTATAGGTAAGAGGTGCAATTCTCTACCTTAAGATCTGATTGTTTATACCCCCATAGCTTTTATCACCCTTAGATGACCTTTTAAAAGTATCTAGGTCCTAGATCATGAGTAACATATTACACTTTACTTCCTGTCAACCCTCCCCCTCACTCATCTCCCTGGCTAGAGTACTCAGAGCCCATAATTGCCATGTCTTGTTAGATTTTTTATTTTTCTCAGCACTACAGTTTTTAAATCTCCTAACACCACCCCAGAACTACAGCCTGCCCAACTAAACACAGGAACTAAAAAACCATATACTTTTGTCCCAGTTACGTTCACACATGCCAAACACAGGCTGATTGTGTTAGTGTGTACGTCATGCTTTCAGTGGACCTTCCGACTGAACTTGGGTGTCTAACGAAAAGGACATTGAAGCAGCTTGAAGTCTGCTGCTAAAGAACAAGGTAACTGGGTGGGCAGCCCAGGGTTCTCTGGGATCAGCTCCTTTAGTAGACAATGCAGAGTCACAAAGAAAAAGGGTATCCCCATGGAATTATGATAAAAATAATAATCTTAATTTGTGTCCAGGTAAGATAGAATCGTCCAGAAACAAGTAAACTATGTTCACCTCCATCTCTTGTTCCTCTTCTGCAAATAGCCCACCAGAAATTCTGTCCTCATCCACATAAAAATCAAATAAAGAGCTTCTTCATTGCCTTTTCCCCATATCATAATCACATTTTAATAGAAGCTTTTTACTAACTGTGTAACCGTAAACATATCATTTAACCTTTCTAGAGCCTCAGTTTTATCTGTGAAAGGGGGATACTAACAAAAGCCCAGTCTATTTTGTATGTTGATATAAAATATAAATGAAAAAAATATATATAAACCGTCACAGCCAAGAGAAGCCTAAGGAGGCATGACAATTAAATGTAATGTGGTGTCCTGATCTAATCCTGAAACAGAAAAAAGTCATTATGTTAAAAAACCCAAGAAAATATGAATAAACTATGAACTTTATAATACATCAATATTGGTTTGTTAATTTTGACAAATGTACCATATTAATATAAAATGTTAATAATAGGGGATGTTAATAATAGGGGGAATTCAGTATTGGGGATATGGTAACTTCTTTATAACTTCTCTGTAAATCTAAATATTCTAAAATAAAAAAGGCTATTTTAAAAAGTAAAAAAATATGCAAAATCACTTTATAAATTGTATAAAGTTCTAGTCAATTGTAAAATACCAGATAATTTAGTAGATTTAATCTTTCATGTAGATTGCTGGTAAGTAGGCAGCCATTTTAAGTAGCTCAGATAACAGAGATAGCTTGAAGAGTTAAGTTTTGGTGTGGAAGAATCTAGCCCCCAGAAACATCCCAGCTGTTTCCTGCCAGCTGGTGTCTCATGTCTGACTTTCAATAGAGTTGATTTTCTTTATATAATTATTTTTGCCCCTCAACCTGTTTATAATACTAAAAGAATGGTTACTTTTTAAAAAGAGGCTCTATGCAGGTATGTGCTTTAATTTAACACTGTAAAAAGTAAACTGTAAAGCATGGGTACGACTATTTTATTGGGTCCATTTCTTAAATGGCTGAAATAGGTCTGGGACTAGATCTACTCCCAACTTCAAATGTCTGAGACAGACACCCAGAGATAGAATAGGGCAAGTGTACCCAACCCCTGCCAACTCCTGTTATGTCCTGAAAAGAAAAAAAAAAAAAGAAAAAAGAAAAAGAAAGCAAGAGGCCCAGAAGTGCAGGAAATTGTTTCTCAGACGAAAGACAACACTTCCTTTCCCAGAACAATCCATCTCCCACACTGACATCCTGCTCCTGCTATATTTACCCAACCCAAATCTGCCGATGATATACTTCCAGCTGCACTTCTGCCACATGGTCCTGTCACTCAGCCATAGCACTCAGAGGGGAATCTGTCCAGAGGACAGAGCCTAGAAATCACTACACACTAATCCATGCTTCCTCTATCGGTAGCCTTCAGAGTAAAGTGAGACAAAATATGGATGGTAATACTCCCTGTTTATTTTGGAAGTGACTGGGGAGACAAGGAGTACTTCATTTTATATAGTTGCTAATTTTGACTGCTCTCACGGTAGCCAATGGAGGAGACTGAACAATGAAGGGATTAAAATGAAAGGTTAAAAATAACTCTGTTAATGCTAGCTACCCAAAAAGAATCAAGGCCTTAATAGTCTCTTCTACCCCAACCTACTAGGATCAGGCTATGAGGTCACCTAATTAATGACAGGGTAAATTCTTCATTTCTGGGTGGATGAATCCAAGGAGTCAAGAATGGGACCATTTCAATCACCCCACCTCATACTACTGTAGCACACCCTACTGAAAGGGGGAAAGCCCAAACACTGGATTGGGAAAGGTAAACGTTAGTGCTGACTTCCATTTTCCTATTTTAGCAGCTCTGTATTCTTGGTCCTTCCCATCTATTTCTGTATCCCCAGTTCCAAGTCCTTTACTTCTGCTACTTTCTGTTCATTCCTCCATACTTCCTGCCTCTCTGGTTGTTTTTCTTTCCTCCTTTCCCTACTTCTCTTTCTTATATTTATCATAGGCAAGGTTTCCTCAACAAAACATAATGATAGCTAACAAGACTTCATTAGTAATATCACATCACTAGCCTACTCTCCACAGTAGTAATAGCAAAGAACCTGAGACACAAAAGCAATGCCTTCTTCTCTTGCCTTTTCTTTTCTTAAGGAGGCACAGTCATGCATATTAATCAGATCCTTCAAAAGAATGAAAGGAAAGTAGAGACAAAAGGAAAAAGGTAGAGAAAAAAAGGGAAGGAGAAAAAAGAGTGATAATAAATAAGAATGGGGAAATGCTTTTTCATTTTATTTTTATTTTATTCATTTTAGAGAGGAGACACAAAGTGAGAGAGAGAGAGAGAAAGAGAGAAAGAGAGAAAGGGGGGAGGAGCTGGAAGCATCAACTCCCATATGTGCCTTGACCGGACCAGTGCAGGGTTTTGAACTGGCGACCTCAGTGTTCCCAGGTTGACGCTTTATCCACTGCGCCACCACAGGTCAGGCGGGAAATGCTTTTTTAACCATTTCTCTCTTAAAGTTCCTGGACAATATTTTAAAAAAGATTTTATTTATTGATTTTAGAGACAGGAGAAAGAGAAAGGAAGGGGAGGGAAGAGCAGGAAGCATCAACTTATAGTTACTTCCTGTATGTGCCTTGACTAGGCAAGCCCAGGGTTTTGAACCAGCAACCTCAGCATTCCAGGTTGATGCTTTATCCACTGTGCCACCACAGGTCAGGCACTCCTGGACAATTTGAAAAGAAATATTTCAAAAAGCTAAAGAAGAAGTTCTTAATGAGCCAAATCAGGCTTTTAGAATATATTTGAGAATAAAAGTTGAAATATGATGATGAATTCTATTGCTATCCCATTTCTTAATAGGAAGGAGACAAAAGAGAGAAGGGAATCACCTTTACATAGCTGTTCCCAGTGTGGCTTAGAGAAGAAAGAATTTATGCTGTTGGTTGAGTGGAAAATAAATTTCAGTTGGGTGATATTGACATATTCTAGAAAATTACCATACCCCCAGTCAAGCCCTATTAAGACAAACCTTTTTCCAATTTTCAAAACTCTTTTCAGTTACTATTTTTCTTCCTTGAGAGAGAGAAGCAGGAAAGAAGAGAGATGAGAAGAATCAACTTGTAGTTGAGTCACTTTTTAGTTGTTCATTGATTGCTTCTCATGTGCCTTGACTGGGTGGCTCCAGCCGAGACAGTGACCTTAGGCTAAAACCAGTGACCTTTGGGCTCATGCTGGCCAGCCCACAATCATGTTGATGATCTTGTGCTCAAGCCTGCGGCCCTGCACTCAAGCTAGAGAGCCCACATTCAAGGTGGATGACCCTGAGCTCAAGCTAGCAACCTCAAGGTTTCGAACCTGGGTACTCAGCATCCCAGGTCAACACTCTATCCACTGTACCATCACAGGTCAGGCATAGTTACTATTTTTTTTTTAAGTTTTTTTTTAAAATTCTTTTTATTTATTCATTTTAGAGAGGAGACACAGAGTGAGAGAGAGAGAGAGAAAGAAAGAGAGAAAGGGGGGAGGAGCTGGAAGCATCAACTCCCATATGTGCCTTGACCAGACCAGTGCAGGGTTTTGAACTGGCGACCTCAGTGTTCCCAGGTCGATGCTTTATCCACTGCGCCACCACAGGTCAGGCCAGTTACTATTTTTAAAAACAGAATTACCAAAGCCATAAAGAGACATAGACCTATAGGGCATGCAGTGGTGTTTCTTAAAAAGAAAAAGAAATGCTACATAAGAATACAGTTCATGTCCACACCTAAGAACAAGTCCTTTAAGAAACAGTATGGAGATTCCTCAAAAAATTAAAAATGAAACTGCCCTTTGACCCAGCTACTCCACTTTTAGGAATATATCCTATGAATACCAAATCACTGATTCAAAATAAGAAATGCACCCCCATGTTTACTGCAGCATTGTTTACAATAGCCAAGATCTGGAAACAACCCAAGTGTCTGTCAGTGGACGAGTGGATTATAAAGCTGTGGTACATATACACAATGGAATACTATGCGGCCATGAGGAAGAAGGAAATCTTACCTTTCGCAACAATATGGATGGACCTGGAAACTATTATGCTAAGTCAAATAAGCCAGGCAGAGAAAGAAAAATACCATATGACCTCACTCATTTGAGGAATCCAATGAACAACGTGAACTGAGCAACGGAACAGATACAGAGGTGGGATTAAAGAAATCAGAGGGAAAGCGGTCAGACGAAAAGTAGATGAGAAGATGGGATCAGAGAAGGAAAAGAGATTAATGAAATTATATATACATAACAGCATTATAGCCTGACTAGGTGGTGGCGCAATGGATAGAGTGTGGGACTGGGATGCAGAAGACCCAGGTTCGAGACCCCGAGCTCGCCAGGTTAAGCGCGGGACCATTTGGCTTGAGCAAAAGCTTGTCAGCTTGGACCCAAGGTCACTGGCTCCAGCAAGGGGTTGCTCGGTCTGCTGAAGGCCCGCGGTCAAGGCACATGTGAGAAAGCAATCAATGAACAACTATGGGGTCACAATGGCAACGAGAAACTAATGATGGATGCTTCTCATCTCTCTCCGTTCCTGTCTGTCTGTCCCTATCTATCCCTCTCTGACTCTCTCTCTGTCCCTGTTTAAAAAAAAAACAAAAAAACAAAAAAAAAAACCCAGCATTATAGAGAACAGGACAGCAAATCCTGGAGGGAGAGGGGGAAGACATTGGAAGAAGAGGGCATGGAGGGGGGCTAAGGGAAAATAAGAGGGTGGGGGAGAAATATTTGGTGGGACACTTGAATCTATGTAAACACAAATTAAAATCATAAATAAAAATAAATAAAATATTACAAATGTTAAAAAATAATTTTTTTAAATATCCATGTGAATCAAACAATGATGAAATCTAATAAAAAGACTTTAGTAAACTGGTTTAGACCAGTGTTTCTCAACCTTTGTCATACTTTAAAATCACCTGGAAAGCTTTTATAAACTACAAGTGACTAGCTCCAGAAATTCCAATGTAATTGTTCTTGAGTGGAGGTCCAACTCTGTGTATGTTTAAAAAGCTATAGATGACTGTAATGTGCATCTAAGCTTGAGTACCACTGATAAAAACACAAGGATACACAATCCAATAGATTTTCCTTTATGTCATCAAGAACCAATTACAGAATATAATGCAAAGGAAATCTTACTAATAATATACAAAATATTCATAATAATATAAAATTGCCATATGACCCAGCAAACTAAGAACAGGTCTGAAAAGATATTTGTACACCCATGACCATTGCGGCGTTATTCAGAGTATGAAAAAGTAAAAAAAACAAACAGGTAACTTAAGCAATCATTCAAAATTCACTATCACTGCAACCTGGAAATAGTTCAGGCAAGAATCATCAATGTATGGTAAACTGTGGGGGGGGAGTTTAATGAAGAGCAAAGTGTTGTCTTTTTAATTTTTTTTTTTTATGACAGTGACAGAGAGAGTCAGAGAGAGGGACAGATAGGGACAGACAGGAAGGCAGGGATATGAGAAGCATCCATTCTCCATGGTAGGACCTTAGTTGTTCATTGATTGCTTTCTCACATATGCCTTGACTGGGGGCTCCAGCAGACCGAGTGACCCCTTGCTCGAGCCAGTGACCTTGGGCTCAAGCTGGCAACCTTGGGATCTCGAACCTGGGTCCTCTGTGTCCCAGTCCGACACTCTATCCACTGTGCCACTGCCTGGTCAGGCAGTGATGTGTTATCTTAAAGTGTCTCTCCACATATTATTTATGAGTTCAAAAGAAAATATAGTATCTATCCAGTGAACAAATAAAGTAACACCTTGATCAATATATCACCAATGAGGGTTATCTCCACATGTATCTTGAAAACACTATTACCAGTAGTGGAATACAGATTCATGCAAAACGTGTACAACTTGAATCTAATCATCAGGAAACATCAGTCAAACCCCAAAGGAGGAAAATTCTCTAAAAGAAAAAAGAAAAAAAACAGAGAAAGAAGGAGGCCCTGGCTAGCTGGCTCAGCGGTAGAGTGTCAGCCCTGCATATGGATGTCCAGGTTTGATTCCCAGTCAAGGCACACAGGATAAGCAACAGTCTGCTTCTCCATTCCTCACTTTCTCGCCTCTCTCTCTATCTCTCTCTTCTCCTCCCACAGCCATGGTTCCATTGGAGCAAGCTGGCCCTGGGTGCTGAGGATGGCTCCATGGCCTCACCTCAGGTGCTAAAATAGCTCGGTTGCCAAGCAATGGAGCAACGACCCCAGATGGGCAGAGCATCACCCCATAGGGGACTTTGCCAGGTAGATCCTGGTCAGAGCGCATGTGGGAATCTCTCTGCCTCCCAGCTTCTCACTAAAGAAAAAGAAAGGAAAGAGGAAGGAAGGAAGGGGAGGGGAATGGAGGAGAGGGGGGAGAAGAAGGGAGGAAGGAAGGAGAGAGAAACTTGCCTGTGTTCATAAAAATATCAATGTCACGTCTCACCAGGCGGTGGCACAGTGGATAGAGCATAGAGCATAGAGCATAGGACTGGGATGTGGAGGACCCAGGTTTGAAACCCCGAGGTCGCCGGCTTGAGTGCAGGCTCATCTGGTTTGAGCAAGGCTCACCAGCTTGAGCCCAAGGTGGCTGGCTTGAGCAAGGGGTCACTCACTCTGTTGTAGCCCCCGGTCAAGGCACATATGAGAAAGCACTCAATGAACAACTAAGGTGCTGCAACAAAGAACTGATGCTTCTCATTTCTCTCCTTTCCTGTCTGTCTTTCCTTATCTGTTCCTCTCTCTGTCTCTGTCACACACACAAACACATACACATACACACACACACACACACATACACAAAATCAGTGTCATGAAGGATAAGGAAAGGCTGAAGCCCCTAGATGGATAGTTCAGTCAGTTAGAACATTATCCCAATACTCCAAGGTTGCGGGTTTGATCCCTAGTCAGGGCACATATAAGAATCAACAGCAAATTGAAGCTTCCCTCTCTCTTTCTCTATCCTTTCCTCTCTCAAGTCAACAGAAAATTTTTAAAAATGAATAAATACATAAATAAGTGGAATAACAAATTGATGTCTGTCTCTCTCACATCAATAAATAAAAATTTAAATTAAAATATAAAAGGTTCAGCCTGTCCAGGAAGTGGCGCAGTTGATAGAGCATCAGATTGGGACACAGAGGACTCAGGTTTGAAATGCCGAGGTTGCCAGCTTGAGCGCAGGCTCACCTGGCTTGAGTGCGGCTCACCAGCTTGAGCGCAGGGTCACTGGCTTGAGTGTGGGATCACAGACATGACCCCATGGTCGCTGCCTTGAATAAAGGATCATTCACTCTGCTGGAGCACTCTACCCTCATCAAGGAACATATGAGAAAGCAATCAATGAACAACTACGGTACTACAATGAAGAGCTGATGCTTCTCATCACTCTTCCTTCCTGTCTGTCTGTCCCTATCTCTGTCTGTCTCTCTCTCCAAAAAAAAAAAAAAAAAGCTTAGCAACAATTCCAGATGAAAGAAGACTAAAGAAACATAAAACAATTGCGCTGGCTATGTGGCTCAGTGATGAATAAAGTGTCATCCCAATGAACCAAGGTCATGGGTTCGATCCCCAGTCAGGGCACAAATGGCAAGTACAAGAAGCAATCAATGAGCGTACAAATAAATGGAACAACTAAGTAAAACAGCAAGTTGCTGCTTCTCTCTCTCTCCCCCTCCTTTCTTCTCTCTCTACCTCAAATCAATGGGAAAAAGAATTTTAAGGGGTTGCCAAATTAAAAAAAACAAAAACTCAACAACTAAATGCTGTATGTGATCCTTGACTGAAAGGGGGAAAAATTTTTTTTAAGTTTATTATTGGGACATTTGACAAAATTGAAATATGAATAGTAAAGTATTACAACAATATTAAATTTCTTGAATTTAATAACTGTACTTAATATAGATTATGTAAGAGGATATCCTTATTCTTGGGAACTATACACTGAAGTATTAAGGAAAAAAAGGTCATGATATATATAACCTACTCTCAAATGGTTTAGAAAAAAATTTATATGCGTGTGTGTAGAAAGAAAAAGAATAAAAACAATTCACAAAAAGATAAATGAGAGACCTCTGTATTGTTCTCACAATGTTTCTGTAAGTTTGAAATTACTTAAAAATAAAAATTCAAAAATTCACCATCAGCTGACCTAATTAAATGTCCTGACATCAATTAGGTAAAGAGGATATAGGGATGAACTCACATAACGCTAAAACAATCTGGTAGGAAAGCAAGTCAACTTTTTCCTTTTCTGGGAGCTTTTAGAGAAAGACAATTACCAACATAAATACAGTATTTCCCACTCTTTGCCTTCTATTACTGCATGCACACAACCCAGTTTTGTTGACTCTTTAGCCTGAAGCCAATCTAGAAATCCTTTAGGACCCTGGCAATGTCTCCCATCCTCTAAATCAGGGGTGCTCAATACTTCAATTGCGATCTACTGGTCTATCGCCAAGGGGGTAGATCGCATGACATTAAAAAGATATTTGTCTTGCCTGACCAGGCGGTGGTGCAGTGGATAGAGCGTTGGACTGGGATGATGCAGACGACCCAGGTTCAAGACCCTGAACTCGCCAGCTTGAGCGACAGCCCATCTGGCTTGAGCAAAAAGCTTGCCAGCTTGGACCCAAGGTCGTTGGCTCCAGCAAGGGGTTGCTCGGTTTGCTGAAGGCCCGCGGTCAAGGCACATGTGAGAAAGCAATCAATGAACAACTAAGGTGTCGCAATGGCAACAACAACAACAGCAAAAAAATAGACATTTGTCTTTTGATTGGCATACAGGGTAGCCAATCTGACGTCTGAACTTATGACACCCTACGCATGTGCGTTAAACCGCGCTAACTTGTTCAGTTCGATTGCTGTGTAGTTAGCCTTCAATTTATTTAAACTAAATACAACAAAGGGTAAAATGAGTGCTGTAGCTGGTCCAAGTAAGAAGCCTAAAACCTAACACTTTCATACGAATAGTAGGGTACTGTTTTAGAATTTTTCCAATACAAATGACTCCCTCCTCAACCCACCAAAAGGACTCAAAAGGATGGCCAGGCCATGTCTATCATGACATGCTTTCCTTCTTTCCCTGAACAATCAGCTTAACATGACATAAAAGGGATAAGATACAAAATACAAAGTGACTTGTCAGTTATAATTACATCATCAATCCTTATTTCCTTAAGGAAGGATAACATTCTCCAGTATTATTATGACTCAAGTCATCTCAAACTAATCTCGGCCTTGAAAAAGCTGATTCATCCAGTGAGAAACAACCATGTAAATAAAACTGTTTCCACCATAAAGAAGAAGGAATTCCTGCCATTTGCAACATGGATGGACCTTGAAAACATTATACTGAGTGAAATAAGTCAGACAGAGAAAGAGAAATAATGTATGATTTCCCTTATATGTAGACTCTTTTTTAAAAAGCCAACTTCATAGAAACTGAGAATAGAATGGTAGTTGTGAAGGAACTGGGTTGTAGGGGAAATAGGGAGATGTTGATCAAAGGGTACATACTTCCAGTTCTAAGACAAATAGCACATATGAGAAGAAATCAATGAACAACTAAAGAAAAGTGATGCAACTATGAGTTGAAGCTTCTCATCTTTCTCCCCCACCCTTCTCAAAAAGAATTAAATTAAAAAAATAAGTTCTGGGAATCTAATATATAGCATGGTGACTATAGTTAACAATACAGTGTGTCTGTAAAGTCACGGTGCTCTTTTGACCGGTCACAGGAAAGCAACAAAAGATGATAGAAATGTGAAATCTGCACCAAATAAAAGAAAAACTCTCCCAGTTTCATACCTATTCAGTGCAGTTCGATGTAGGCTCCATTTGTTGCCCTACACACATCCAAACGATAGTGAAGTTCTTGCCACACACGGGTAAGGATGTCTGGTGTAACAGAGTGAATAACGTCTGTGATTCTCTGTTTTAAGTGATTAATTCCAACACGTCAAGATAGGTGTTTGCCATCACAGACTGCTCCACGAAAAAAAATGGGCCTATCACCTTATCATGCATCAGGCCACACCACACGTTCACTTTAGGGGTGTTACATTCATACTCAACGTAGGCATGAGGATGTTCAGCAGCCCATATTCGGATGTTATGGCAATGAACATGTCCACAGATATGGAAGGTCGCCTCATCGCTAAGCACAATCTTCTGCAAAAATCTTACATCATGTCGATCTCATGAAGCATATGTGTAGCAAACGCGCATCGTGTGGGTCTATCTGCCGGTTTGATAGCGTGCAACAGCCGCAATTTGTACCCCGTAAAACAGAGATGTTTCTTTAAAACCTTATGAACTGTAGTCTTTGCTTAGGTGTAATTGTCAAGCACACACACGCACAGATTTTTTAGGGCTCCTTAGGTAGCTATCCCGTATAGCGTCTATAGACTCATCACTGACTGATGGCCTACCAGAACGGGGCTTCTCCACCAAACTGCCGGTTTCCTTCAACTGCTTATCCCACTGAGTAATGTTATTCCTATGCGGTGGCACTTTGTAATAAACGTGCCAATATTCACGTTGTACTTTGGTCACGGATTCGTATTTAGCGAGCCACAGAACACACTGAACTTTCCTCTGTACCGTCCACATCTCGACTGGCCTGGCCATGGGCTGCTCCGCTGCATACACGGTATTACGTCATCATCTGCGCATGCGCACATGCTGCCACATCATCCTACAGAAACTGGGAGGGTTTTCCTTTTATTTGGTGCAGATTTCACATTTCTATTGTCTTTTGTTGCTTTCCTGTGACCAGTCAAAAGTGCACCATGACTTTACGGACACACTGTACTTGAAAGTTGTTAAAAGAGATCTTAAGCCTCGCCTAGAGTGGCTCTGTGGATAAAGCATAGACCTAGAAAGCTGAAGTCACCAGTTTGAAATCCTAGGCTTGCCTGGACAAGGCACATACGACAAGCAAGTAGTGAACAACTAAAGTGAAGCAATTATAAGTTGATACTTCTCACTCTTCCCCCCTTCTATCTGTAAAAGTAAATTAAAAAAAAATATTTTTTAAAGAAAGGAGTAGATCTTAAATGTTCTCACCCCCCCTTACACACACACACACACACACACAAATTGTAATTGTTAGGTGATGATTAACCTTATAGTGGTATTCGTTTCTCATTATATACATGTATCAATCATCATGTTGTACACCTCAAACTAACACAACATTGTATTTCAATTATATCATAATGAACTGGGGGGATGAAATAATATATAGTTGTTAAATCTCTAAATCAGTGGTTCTTAACCTTTTTTGAGGTACCGAACCCACCAGTTTCATATGCGCATTCACCGAACCTTTCTTTAGTGATAAATAAAATATGATTATTTTTTCCAAATTCAAGACATAGGTATATGTTTTTTTACTGGTGCACAAAATGAGCCTTGCATGAACATCATCTTGCTCAAAGAACAAAACCAACAAAGTGCATGAACTCACAACAAATTACGGTATTACTTTATTCTGGCCTCCGCGGCAGAGGTTTCTCCGAACCCGAGACCGACTCATCGAACCCATAGGGTTCGATAGAACCCAGGTTAAGAACCACTGCCTAAATAAACAAATGATTAGATAGATAGAACTGCTTTATTGTAATCAAAGTTGATAGAAATGAAACCCAGATGTAAGTTTACTGATTCCCAAAGGTCAAGGGGGCTAAGGTACCTTCACAGAGTCCTTAGTAGCAGAATGCCAAGAATATGGTGGAAGAAGCACCCTGACTCAATATCCTCTTTGACTCTTTGCCCAAGGAATAACATTGCAGAGAAACAAATTCAAACCAGTGCTAAAACAAAAGTAAATCACAAGCTCTCTCTACCAAGACTTCTAAACATTTTTGACCATGACTTAGAGAAAGAAATACAATTTACACTGCAACCTAGAACATACATGTTTCTAACTGAAACAGATTTCCAAAACAATACTTATCCTTATTATGTGTATTACACTGATACTTTCTATCTGATTTTTTTCCACTCACTTAATGTTTATAGCTTGTACTAGAAAGCAAGGAAGTGTTTCTAGAGTCCTGTCAAAGTAAAAAAGGAACTAATTTAAAGGGGCTCTCACTGGCCAAACTTGAAAAATTGAGTTCCAAATTTAATCATAAATGTAATTAATTAATTATAAAACACTGTATAAAATAAAAATCTACAAGCCCCTCAAAAGGGGGGAACCCCTCATTTACCAACATCAGGGGTCATTAACAGTAACTCCTTACCGTGAAAATTGGCAATAAACGGGAAAGAATTAAGCATTTTCCCTGACTTTTTTAGGAGAAACTATGGTTCATCCTCGAGTGTATGAAGAAAAGAATTCTTTACAAAGAACGCCAGTTAATAAACAAAGAAAGAATGTCAATTAAAAAATCATCATTCTGAGTCCTGGCTGGTTGGCTCACAGGTAGAGCATCAGCCCC
Organism: Rhynchonycteris naso; assembly: GCA_037038555.1. Classification (NCBI taxonomy): domain Eukaryota; kingdom Metazoa; phylum Chordata; class Mammalia; order Chiroptera; family Emballonuridae; genus Rhynchonycteris; species Rhynchonycteris naso. Next base: position 239,550,878 of record CM072999.1, on the reverse strand, counting down.
ACGTGTGGAAGTCCCAGGTTCGATTTCTGGTCAGGGCACACAGGAGAAGCAACCATCTGCTTCACCCTTCACACCTCTCTCTCTCTCTCTATCTCTCTCTCTCTCTCTCTCTCTCTCTCTCCCTCCCTCTCACAGCCATGGCTTGAAAGGTTCATGCAAGTTGGCCCCAGGCGTGGAGGATGACTCCATAGCCTTACCTCAGGCCCTAAAATAACTTGGTTGCCAAGCAATGGAGCAGTGGCCCCAGACAGGCAGAGCATCACTCTGTAGGGGGCTTGCCAGTCTTCCCTCCTGCCTCTCAATTAAAAAAAAATTATCATTCTGTAATCTCTACTGAAATATATCATTCTGGAAAAATTCATCAGTGGATGATCTTTAGGTAAAAGAATATCAGAGAACAGGATACTCAGAAAGTACCAAATTATCGTCACAGGTTACTTACTAATCACTAAGAGAAAAATAAAGTTATTTTACAATGAGGAGATACAGCAGTCACCACCAGAAGTAGTCAAATTTAACACCACCAATAATGGAGACAACCTGACAGTATATGCCTCCTGTGGTGATAAAATATGAAACACATAGTATCACCTAATAAAGTATTCTTGCCAAAAAAATTTTTTAAATATTTATTGATTTTACAGAGGGGGGAGAAGAAGTGAGAAATATCAACTCATAGTTGATTCACTTTAGTTGTTCATTGATTGCTTATCATATATACCCAGACTGGGCAAGCCCAGGGTTTCGAACAGGTGATCTCAGCGTTCCAGGTCAACGCTCTATCCACTGTACTACCACAGGCCAGGCTTGCCAAAAATGTTTAAACTGAATCAAATTAAGCCTCTAATCCTAAATTCTAGGATACATGAAATATACAGATCACAAAAATTAGGGGATATTTTATCACTTCATATTTTGAAATATTCCCTAATTTCTATGAGCAGTATATATGGGACAGAGAAACAAGTAAAATGACACTAGAATGACTAATACAAACTCAGAATGTAGAACATACTAAAGATAAATGCCCTGATCTCTTCAAAAGGTCAATGCCAAGCCCTGGCTGGCTGGCTCAACCATAGAGCGTTGGCCCGCATGTGGAGGTCCCAGGTTCGATTCCCAGTCATGGCACACAGGAAAAGCGCCCATCTGCTTCTCCACCCTTCCCCCTCTCCTTTCTCTCTATGTCTCTCTTCCCCTCCCACAGCCAAGCCTCCATCGGAGCAAAGTTGGCCGGGTGCTGAGGACGGCTCCATAGCCATCCTCAGGTGCTAGAATGGCTCCGGCCACAATGGAGCAATGCCCTAGATGGGCAGAGCATCACCCCCTGGTGGACATGCCGGATGGATCCCGGTCGGGCGCATGCGGGAGTCTGACTGCCTCCCTGCTTCTAACTTCGGAAAAATACAAAAGAAAAATAAAAAAGTCAATGCCAAGAAAAACATGGTGAAGAAAACTGTGTTAGATTTTATTTTATTTTAAAACTGTGTTAGATTTTAAAAGTCTAAAGAGCTATAACTATTAACAAAATGAGAATTTTGCTTAGATATTGGTTTATAAAACCAAGTACAACTACAAAGGGAAATTTGGGAACAAATGAGAAATTTTTAATATGGACTGCATGTTAGCTAATATGGTAAATTATTGTTAAGTTTCTAAGGCATGATAATTATGTAGGACAATGTCCTTCCTTATTTTATGATGCATGCTGAAGTTTTCAAGGGTGAAACGTCATCATGTCTGCAACTTATTTTCAAATGGCTTATGAAAAATCACACATATATGGATAAAGCAAATATGGCTAATGTTAAAAATTATATCTCTAATGTAGGATGTGGGTGGTCACTGTGATATATTTTAATTTTTTGAAGGTATCTTTGAAATTTGTCATAATAAAAATTTGAGGAAAAATGCTGTGCAACCCTTTAAAATGGTATTGCAATCCAGTAATGGAATGCAACATACAGTCTGAAAGATTCCACTTGTAGGGTAGGGCAGTCATAATATCTTAGCTCTCACATTATTAATTTGGAGCCAGTTTTCTTAAACCTGTTTGCCCAAACAGAAAAACAAACCTTTGTGAAAATGCTCATGTGGAATAAGGCTTTCTTTTTCTGCAACCCCTCATCAAGAGTCTCCCATGTTTTATTTTTTTCCTTTCTGCCAATTAGTAACTCACTTTATTTGAAAAGTAAGAATAATCAGTAAAAGAATTCCTACCAATGTCAGGGGAATTTTATTTGTCCCTCTACTTTTAGAGAATTTTCCCCAATTCAGGGCATATAACACTGAAGTTTTTTTTATCCTTTTCCTCCACAATTAATGTCCCCAACTACCCTTACTCTCCAGTTCCCAAGCTGCTTTCCAGTACACCTGGAGGCAAGCTGCATGGCTGACTGCAGAAAAGGCCTTGCTCCCACACTCCACACCACATCTGGCCTTGCCTTTCCACCAAATCAAATGCCAATTTATTATCCTCTGATGTACAGTCTATCAGGGCACTTCCTGGATGCCCACACTTCACACTGGGCCAAAAATCCAAGGCAATAAAGCAAGTTCCACAAATGGGCAAGTAATCGCTCAATAAGCATGGAACAAGGAAAGGTCAGTTGTGATGTGTGCACATGTGGCAGCCCTTCACAATTCAACCTACAGTAGTATCAGTGGTAACAGAAGGCTGGTGTTACAGAAGAGGCATGCATAAGAAGTCAGCCAACAGGCAGCCAGGAGCGCTTGTCCATCTCAGTCCTTCAGGATCTCTCAAGATCAAAGTAAAGAAACAAAGGCCTCAAACTGGTAAGCAACATCTACTTATCACCTAGTTGCCAGAAGCAAAATGGAGAGCTTAAGGTAGTCATTGTTCTTTCATTTACGACCCATTTTTAATGAGGTGATCTGAGCTGAAATGATATACTCTCCATGTTGCTGTATACCCAGCTCTATAAGAGGTGTCAGGAGAGAAAAGACAAACGCACTCACCCTTTCCATAAACAAATTCAATATCGCTTTAGAAACTGAGGTGCCCAATTCAGCATATAGGAGCATAAAAAGTTGGTTAAAGGGGGGAAGGCTAAGACAAAGAACTCTTGACTATCTCTCCTAATCAAAAGTGCACATTGAATTTCAAACACTTGGCCTCTTCTGAAACCCTCTTGGCACTTGCCCGGAGCTTGAGTGGGTGGAAAAGAAGAAAGGGACTCTGCTTGCCTCCTTGTTAAAAACAAAGTAGCAGCTGGCTTTTCCTCTTTTTACTCATCTGACTGCTGTCATAGAAAGTTGGGTTCATACCAAGAGAATAATTTCAGGCCTCTGAAGAGGTGGCTGTGCTAAAAAAGAACAATGGCAATGAGAGCAATACTAGCAACTTTGACACCCACCACAGACCACACTATTACACTGTCCCTAACCTCTATCAGAAATTAGATGACTTTGCCTTTGAGAGCTACACTATTAAGAATGTCTCCTTTTTTACAACCCATTTTCATATACATATAGTGGAAAAGGTGCCAGCAGACTATTTCTGATGGCTCTCAATGTTTGAGTATTAGAAAAAGGGAGAGGTGGAGCCATAAAAAGCCACAATATGCCGAGCTACTTCATTGCAAGAAAGTCTTTATTTTCACCTGACCAGGTGGAGGCGCACTGGATAGAGTGATGACCTGGGATGCTGAGGACCCAGGTATGAAATCCTGAGGTCACCGGCTTGAGCATGCATGACCCTGAGGTCGATGGCTTCAGCGTGCATGACCCCATGGTCGCTGGCTTGAGCAAGGGGTCACTGGCTCAGCTGAAGCCCCCCAGTCAAGGCACATATGAGAAAGCAATCAATGAACAACTAAAGTGCTACAACTATGATTTAATGCTTCTCATCTCTCTCCCTTCCTGTTTGGCTGTCTCTCTCTCTTGTGTGCATGTGCCCACTCACTAAAAGAAAAAATAAGAGAAAGTCTTCATTTTCTAACCTCAAGGACCAATAAATATTTGGAAGAATCTTGGTTTAGAATTGTCAAGTGAAAAGGGTACATATCAGTTTGGGAAGGCCTCAATAAAAGGAAATGACAAAGTAAACTCATCAAAATATAGGCCTCTTGGAGCTACCTTATTTATATGAATGGTTCCTGAGGAAAAAAGAATCACAGTATTTTTAATTTCTCTAACTGTGCTGAATTGCCCACAAGTCTGAAGGACAATCAAGCTACAAAGATTCTAAGGTTCCAAAGTCAGACTCAAACTCAAGTCACATCCTAATGTGTTGCTCAATAATATAGTCTTATACTTTATTATAGAACAAGAAGTCAAAAAGGGCATTGGAAATAGATAATTATATAAGAATGGCCAACACTCACCCCATTACATGAATCTGTCTGCCAATTTTATTTTTTCCCCAGGGACAGAGAGAGAGTCAGAGAGAGGGATAGATAGGGATAGACAGACAGGAACGAAGAGAGGTGAGAAACATCAATCATTAGTTTTTCGTTGCTGTTGTGACACCATAGTTGTTCATTGATTGCTTTCTCACATGTGCCTTGACCGCAGGCCTTCAGCAGACCGAGCAACCCCCTGCTGGAGCCAGCAACCTTGGGTCCAAGCTGACTAGCTTTTGCTCAAGCCAGATGGGCCCACGCTCAAGCTGGCGACCTCAGGGTCTCGAACCCGGGTCTTCCGCATCCCAGTCCGACACTCTATCCACTGCGCAACCGCCTGGTCAGCCTGTCTGCCAAATTTTATTACACTTGGTTCTTTTAGCCTCCACTTAGTCAGGCCTTGAATAATTCACAAGCTCAATATCAAGTGGGACAAAGCTGAAGACTCATTCAACTTTCTTCTCATGCTGATTACTAGTGATATATTGTTTACTACTCCCCAAACCATAAGCCCCTACAGAAAAATGAAAGTATGCATTCAATCAGTATGGGAGATGATAACTCTAGTAAATGTTCACTTTTTTTCAAATTATGTACCCTTACTCAATCTTTTTCCTGACAGTAACTACTAAAATTTCTTTTCCCTATACCTCCCCATCTTCCAACTGACACATTAAAAACTGAGGTATGTGGTATCCTTGGACAGTTTCACTTCTACTTAGAAGGTTATTTCTAAGAGGCCTAGGCCTAACAAATGTTAAGTATTAGTTCCTCCCAGCTTGGCTTCCGGACTCTGTTTAAATGTTCTCTGCAAACCTCTAGAGGTTACATGTATTCAAACCTCCTAGCTCAGAATCTTAATTCACAAAGCTTGAGGCAGACAGTATCCTACAGGTGTGTTTGTCCAGAATAAACTATATTTAAATAAATTCGTAATTTATCCACTTTCTCCAGACACCTGCTTCTTCCTCTTAAACTGAAGTACACCATACCTTGCTGTTCAAGTAAGCTCAGTAAAGAAATTGCCTATCCCGTCTGACCAGGCGGTGGCGCAGTGGATAGAGCGTAGGACTGGGATGCGGAAGACCCAGGTTCAAGACCCCGAGGTCACCATCTTGACCGCGGGCCCATCTGGCTTGAGCTAAAAGCTCGCCAGCTTGGACCCAAGGTCGCTGGCTCCAGCAAAGGGTTGCTCGGTCTGCTGAAGGCCTGCGGTCAAGGCACATGTGAGAAAGCAATCAATGAACAACTATGGTGTCACAACAGCAACGAAAAACTAATGATTGATGCTTTTCATCTCTCTCCGTTCCTGTCTGTCTGTCCCTGTCTATCTCTCCCTCTGTCCCTGTAAAAAAATAAAAATAAATTAATTAAATTAATTTTAAAAAATAAAAGAAATAGCCTATCCCTCAGTTACTCTATGATATCTACCAATGTCTTTGAGAATATCTAAACTCTAGCAAGAATGGCTTTACATGAGAAAGTCAAATTAGCAAATGTATAAGCTATAATTGTTGTTCATTTCTTTGTTTTGTTTTGTTAGCAAAGGTAAGATGGAAATAAGAAAGAATGGCAATAGACAGCTCTCTTTCACTATCATCCATTCCATGCCTGATAGGGAACCATATAGCTTAGAGTAAGAGGACACAAAGGTCAGCCTTGGAATGGTAAATTAGAACCACTAAGCCTGACCAGGCGGTGGCGCAGTGGATAGAGCATCGGACTGGGATGAGGAAGACGCAGGTTCGAGACCCCAAGCTCGCCAGCTTGAGCGTGGGCTCATCTGGCTTGAGCGAAAGCTCGCCAGTTTGGACCCAGGGTCACTGGCTCCAGCAAGGGGTTGTTCCGTCTGCTGAAGGCCCGCGGTCAAGGCACATGTGAGAAAGCAATCAATGAACAACTATGGTGTCGCAATGGCAATAAAAAACTAATGATTGATGCTTCTCACCTCTCTTCGTTCCTGTCTGTCTGTCCCTATCTATCCCTCTCTCTGACTCTCTCTCTGTCCCTGTAAAAAAAAAAAAAAAAATTAGAACCACTAAGTCTTGCCTGACCAGGCAGTGGCACAGTGGATAGAGCGTCGAACTGGGACGCGGAGGACCCAGGTTCGAGACCCCTAGGTCTCCAGCTTGAGAGCAGGCTCATCAGGTTTGAGCAAGGCTCACCAGCTTGAGCCCAAGGTTGCTGGCTTGAGCAAGGGATCACTCAGTCTGCTGTAGCCCCCCGGTCAAGGCACGTATGAGAAAGCAATCAATGAACAACTAAGGTGCCTCAATGAAGATTTGATGCTTCTCATCTCTCTTCCTTCCTGTCTGTCTGTCGCTATCTGTCTCTCTCTCTCTCTCTCTCTCTCTGTGTCACACAAAAAAAATAGAACCACTACATCTTGTAAATCAGTGGCTATGAGGGCAGAAAGAAAGTTTGCCAGTTTGTCTACCATGACAAACCCAATGCTTAAGTGCTTAAGCAAAATGCCTAGCATATAACAGATAGCCAATAAATACTGGTTAGAAGCAATTCAGTAAGTCAGATCCAGAAGGAATACTAATCTTGGTGAATCCCAGAAAGAAAAGGTCCAAGAAGCTAAAACAATTCTATAGTTACTACATGTGTTTATACTGGACCTCCCTAGTCTTATGCTGAATACCCTTCCAGGAAACTAAAACAGTTCCTTAGTTACTACATGTGCTTATACTGGACCACTTTAGTCTTACACTAAATGCCCTCATTCCTCAGAGATCCTCAAATATAAAATGGCGTGGGGTTAAATCTCCAAAGACAAGCTCACTAACCGCACTACCACCACTCCTGACATACATACCACTAAGAAATTTTCCTCAAACCCTGGCCCTTCAGCTTTCAAGTTATTAAGAGGTGATTCCTTAAAAGAAGATTCTGGTTGTGAGTTTTAAACTGTTTAAACTTTTTAGACTGTTCCTCTTTCTCTCTCTGCTTTAAACTAAAAACTTCCTAAGGAAAGACTCTCTTTGGTCTTACCAGGCAGTGGTGCAGTGCCTGGGACACAAGAGCGTCTTGCCTGGGACACAGAGGTCCCAGGTTCAAAACCCAGAGGTCACAGGCTTGAGAGCGGGCTCATCCAATTTGAGCACAGGGTCTCTGGCTTGAGTGTGGGATCATAGACATGACCCCATGGCCACTGGCTTGAGTCCAAAGGTTGCTAGCTTGAAGCCCAAGGTCATTGCCTTGAGCAAGGGGTCACTCGGTCTGCTGTAGCCCCCCAGTCAAGGCACATACAAGAAAGCAATCAATTAACAACTAAGTTACTGCCTGACCAGGCAGTGGCGCAGTGGATAGAGCGTCGGACTGAAATGCAGAGGACACAGGTTTGAGACCCTGAGGTCACCAGGTTGAGCGTGGGCTCATCTGGTTTGAGCAAAGCTCACCAGCTTGGACCCAAGGTCACTGGCTTGAGCAAGGGGTTACTTGGTCAAGGTACATATGAGAAAGCAATCAATGAACAACTAAGGTGTCAACAAATAACTGATAATTGATGATGCTTCTCATCTCTCTCCATCCCTGTTTGTCTGTCCCTATCTATCCCTCTCTCTGACTCTCTCTTTCTGTCTCTGTAAAAAAAAAACAAACAAAAAAGAACTAAGGTACCACCACAAAGAATTGATGCTTCTCATCTCTCTCCCTTCCTGTCTGTCTGTCCCTATCTGTCCCTCCCCGACTCTCTCTTGTCTTTCTCGAAAAAAATCTCTTTTTAATGATCTAAGTTTAAAGACGAAGGACAAAGGCAGCTGAAATCTAGAGGCAAATGACTATAGCCAAACACCACAAATCACAACAGACTAGAGCCTTTTCACTGGATGAAGGGTACTAAGACTCGTAAACACTTGTCAAGTCTGAGAACAGAGATCAAAAACCACAGACCACGTGAGCTAGAATTCTTTTAAACTATTCTCTTCAGCCTAACAGGCAGTGGCACAGTGGATAGAGCATTGGACTGGGATGCGGAGGACCCAGGTTCGAAACCCCAAGGTCGCCAATTTGAGCGCGGACTCATCTGGTTTGAGCAAAGCTCACCAGCTTGGACCCAAGGTTGCTGGCTAGAGCAAGGTTTACTGGGTCTGCTGAAGGCCCACGGTCAAGGCACATGAGAAAGTAATCAATGAACAACTAAGGTGTCGCAATGAAAAACTGATGATTGAAGCTTCTCATCTTTCTCCATTCTTGTCTGTCTGTCTGTCTATGCCTACCTATCCCCCTCTCTGACTCTCTCTCTGTCTCTGTAAAAATAAATTAATAAACTATTCTCTTCAGACCTAAAACCAAGAGCAATATCAAGTATCCTGATATTTCACTTTCCCTTCCATCCCCTTATTCCATGCCAAAGATCTTACCACAGTCTAGCTATGAGACTGAAGATATCCCTAATATTCAAGAGCCCCCACAAGATCTCTAGAAAGAAAAAGAAATATGTCTTTGGAATCTAAGCCCATGGCAGGGCTTAGGCAGATGTAAGGGAGAAGCAGTGTTCCTTTTGCCCCTAAAGCCAGTACACCCCAGTCCTGCAGGCAGCACAGAGTTAACTACCCATCCGCTTTGAGAAGCACAAAGGTACATCACTGCAACATGCCTAACATTTACATTGCCTCTCTCTGCTCATTAAACAGGTTTTGGTTAAATAATGAACAAACTGTATTACAGACTCCGATGAGAATTCCAAAATTATAAATCAACTGGGAAAGCCCAAAGGGGCAGACAGACAGGGAGGGGGGAGAAAGATAATATTGACTAATATAAAGGGCGCAGCTTGACAGTGGATATTCCTGCCACACCTGATCAAACACACTCTGTGGGGGGAGGGGAAAGAGAGCAAGACAGGGAAGATGGGACAAGACAGACTGAAATTTGCATCCGGAAAAGATTAAAACAGAATCTTTGGGGATACAGAAAATACATAATATATATTACTATAAATGCAAAACTGTACTAAAAGCTAACTCAAATGTCAAAGATTATAGCTTGAATAAATTTAAATATAAAAGCCATGTGCTTCTAGAGTTAATGAGAGAGACATAAAAGGACAAACTGGGCCAGGAAACTGAACAGAGCCTTATGCTGCCTTTGCTGGACAATGGGTTCAAAGCACAGCAGTAAATACTGTCAGAGGCCTCCCTCCATAGCGCTAAGCCCTGCAAAAGTACTAGCACACCCCATCACTTTTCTAACTTATATTTGCTGTTTTTAAAAATTAAGATATAATTCACATTCCATAAAATTCATCCTTTTAAAGTATACAATTCAGCACTCCTATGATCACTACAGCATTATTTACAATAGTCTAAATTTAGAAGTAGCTCAAGTGCCCATCAGTAGATGAATGGGTAAAAAAGCTGTGATACATTTACACAGTGGAATACTACTCAGCCATAAAAAGGAGGATATCTTTCCCTTTGCAACAGCATGGATGGGCATGAAAGGCATTATGCTAAGTGGAATAAGGCAGTCAGAGAAAGACAAATACCATATGATTTCATTCATATGTGGAATCTAATGAACCAAATGAACATGCAAAATAGAGACAGACTCATAGAGAGCATGCTGACAGCTGAGGGGAGGGGGGAAGAAAGGCTGGAGTGGTTGGAGGGATTGAGCAAAAAAAGAAAAAAAAGAGAAAAAAGAACTCATGGACATGGATAAAGTGTGGTGATTGCCAGCGGGAGAGGGGTGGGATAAAGAGGTGGAGGGTATTGAGGAATACCAAAAAAGAAAAAATAAAGTATACAATTCAATAGTTGTTAGTATATTCACAGAGTGGTACAACCATCACCACTGGTGGTGAGCTAAGGTTTTAACCAAAGTAACAATATGTAAACTTTGTTCTTAGGCAACCTGTAGCTTCCAAGTACAGCCCTCTTCTTAGATTTGGTATTAGCATATTCTGTTACTCTATCTGCTACACAACATGAAGTGGTCATACAATCTGGGAAAATATTGACTGTATATGTGGTCCAGAGATACGTACGTGTGAGAATAACAAGTATAGACTTAGCCAACCTTACTAGAGACAAGGACTTATTTCCTTCACAATGCTCAGATAATATTCCTGGAGGAGCAGATAGTGCTTATGCACTTAAATGATTCTCTGACCATTTACAAAAAAATAAAAGAAATCATTTTGATTTACTAACAATGTCCACTGAACCACTCATTTCCAACAGTGATATTTTCAACCAACTAAGCCAGCAGAAAGCCTAGAAAAATGCAAATAGAAAGCCTTTGCAAAAAGAGACCAAGCTCAAGTCACTTTCATGAGCTAAACTGAGTGGAAGTCCTAGAATTCCTACCTTACATCCTCCAATCGAAGTGGTATACCATTTCCAGTCACATAGCAAGGGCAAGTCTCTTTAGTTTCTCTCTCCAAGTTCAAAGCCCTTTCCCAGCCTCCTACCATTAACAGGCTTCCAAGACAGCAGTCCTCCTGACACTGCCAATCAGAAAAATCTGTTTGTTTCAGTAAAAGAAACAAGAAATTGGTCATGGATTGCAGAGTCCAGGACCACAAAGGCAGTTGACCCATAAACCTGCTCCTAGAAGCCAGCATTTGTGTAGGGGGTCAGACAATCAGAAGACAATGAAATGCTCTATTTCAGGTCCATTCTGTCATTTTCTCAGACAGGTAATATACTAAAACCCAAGAACAATAGGGCAAACTTGGCAGCACCATTTCAACATTTGCCACAATAGCTGGCCCCTAGAAAATACTAGCACCTTCTTCCTACCTCAAAAGCAGTGGTTCTTAACCTGGGCTCTATCGAACCCTAGAGGTTCGATGAGTCGGTCTAGGGGTTCGGAGAAGCCTCTGCCGCGGAGGCCAGAATAAAGTAACACCGTAATTTGTTGTGAGTTCATGCACTTTGTTGGTTTTGTTCTTTGAGCAAGGTGGTGCTCATGCACGGCTCATTTTGTGCACCAGTAAAAAAACATATACCTATGTCTTGAATTTGGAAAAAAATATCATATTTTATTTATCACTAAAGAAGGGTTCGGTGAATGCGCATATGAAACTGGTGGGTTCGGTACCTCAAAAAAGGTTAAGAACCACTGCTCCAAAGGAAAGCTTGGTAACACCCAGTACCACTGATGGAACCAGCTACTCAGCATATTCTGGTTTTATTAGTTTCAAGCAGCAGATAATCTGGATTCCCAATCCAAGGATGTAAGAAAATTAGGCAACAGATTCTACTTTGGTAGCTCTTAACATGGTCTAGAGAACCCACACCCTGGATTGTACCACTCACCACAAATATGGTCTCTGAACTGAAGACTCAGGATATGTCAGGACAGAGAAAATAAGTACGAGATATGGACTGAATGGCAGCATGACCTCAGCTCCTCAAAGTCCACAGAGTGTCCACAAGGTCTACCAGGCTACTGCAATCTGATCACAGCCATTTTAGGGTGTTCCCAACCAATACAATAATCCCATGCTGTGTACAAAATGTTTCCAAATATTCACTTGCTTAATCCTCGTAACATCTCTTAGAAAGACAGTACTCTGAACTCTGACCCACGAAAAAGAGTATTAATGTCTACTCACTATATATTCTTATTGGTGTATGTAAGATTTATTTGTAGAGTTAAAAAAATCTGTGCAAGCAGCCAACTCTTTCTAAAGCATCGATGTCACTCACAGTACAGGCCATAAAATAAGAACCTGTCACCTAGTTTGCACATTCACCCTGCTAACTAGCTAACAACAACCTCTTCTATACTTGACCTTTCCTGGCTAACATTTCCAGTGCTTTTCAATAAAGTGGAATTTGCTCCTTTAAAGAAAACATGTAGGGAATCCTTGGATAACTTCAGCCCATGTTTAAAAAAGTAATACAGGAATTTTTCTCCAGATATTCTCCTATATTCTTCATAAAAGGAGAAAATGTATTTGATTGTTTACTGTTTAGTCTATATAAGCCTAAAAATAATTTCAATTGTGGTCTTAGCTATGTTACTAGCTAAAACCATTCCAGGAATATACATTGCAAAAAAGTACTTTACAGTCAACAGAGCAACATGATCTGAGGCTTTTCCTTTCAGTCTATATCACCCCCCTTAAAAAACCCACGGTGTTGAGACTGCCTTCTCCCCCACCCCCAACACACACACATGTATATATACACATATAAGGCATCTCCTGTGTACATTCTCCTCTAATTCTATGAACACAGCAATACAGAACAGGGCAATAAACCAGGCATCAAGGGCCAGAATCCTAATTTTGACTCTGCCTCAGTATGACTTTAGCTCAATTATTTAAAATGTCTCTGGGCTTCACTTTCATCCATAAAAGGGACAATATATGTCATCGGTCCTTTAAAGAGTTGTGTAAAGGTTCAAATAAGGTAATAAACATAAAAGTGGATTTTAAAATTCTAAATATATAAATATTACACAAACTTGTTATGATTAGGGAAACATGGTGGAAAAAAAGGGAAAAAGGATTCTAAGAACAAATAAAGATTGAAAGATCTACATTACAGAGAGCTAAGGTCAATGTGACAATGACTTTCTATATGAGAAAGGTTTTGTTGCAGATACTAAAATCTTTATTTGTGCCACCAATTTCCTACCTCATGGTATGCATGAGGTAAACAAAGGAAGCAGTTAAAACAAAACTAAATCATGCCTGACCTGTGGTGGCGCACTGGATAAAATGTTGACCTGGAATGCTAAGGTCGCTGGTTCAAAACCACAGGCTTGCCTGGCCAACACACATATGAGAAGCAACTATATACTATGAGTCGGTGCTTCTGCTCCTTCCTGCAGCACCACTCCCTTTTTTCCCTCCTTTTTCTCCTCTATCTAAAATGATCAATAAATAAAACCTTTAAAAAATATCAAAATAACGTATTACTCAAACAATGAAAAAAGCTTATAATTGTATGAATGCTGATTCCCCACTAAAGTGGGATGCCCTTCCAGGAACTCTAGGAAAAGGATCAGCGATACAGTAAACCAGGGGCAATCTACACCCACGGGTCAAACCTGGCTTGCAACCTGGTTTTTTTTGTTTTTGTTTTTTTGGTATATGTTTCATACATATATGAACATACAACAAATTTGGGATCACCGTATTTTTTAAATTAATTTCTACCATTGTTCTATGAAGTAATTAATATGACTGAGATTGCAGTGTACACTTGATCTTAATAGAGAGATCAAGAACGATAGCCTATATTTATATTACAGTTTGTATTCTACTCCTCTTCTTATGTCTATTTTTTATTAATTTTAATGGGGTGACACCAATAAATCAGGGTACATATGTACAATGAAACCATCTCCAGGTTATCTTATCATTCAATTATGTTGCATACCCATCACCCAAAGTCAAATTGTCCTCTATCACCTTCTATCTGGTTTTCCCTGTGCCCCTCCCCGCCTCCCTATTCCACCCTCTCTTCCCTCCCTCCACCCCATAACCACCACTCTCTTGTCCATGTCTCATAGTCTCACTTTTATGTCCCACCTATGTATGAAATCATGTTCTCAGGGTTTTTTTTCTGATTTACTTATTTCACTCCGTATAATGTTATCAAGGTACATCCATTTTGTTGTAAATGATCCGATGTCATCATTTCTTATGGCTGAGTAGTATTCCATAGTATATATGTACCAAAGCTTTTTAATCCACTCGTCCTCTGACAGACACTTGGGCTGTTTCCAGATCTTTGCTATTGTGAACAATGCTGCCACGAACATAGGGGCGCATTTCTTCTTTTCGAACAGTGCTATGGTGTTCTTAGGGTATATTCCTATAAGTGGGATAGCTGGGTCTAAAGGCAGTTTGACTTTTAATTTTTTGAGGAATCTCCAAACTGTTTTCCACAGTGGCTGCACCAGTCTGCATTCCCACCAGCAGTGCAGAAGGGTTCCCTTTTCTCCACATCCTAGCCAGCACTTATTCTGTGTTGTTTTGCTGATGAGTGCCATTCTGAATGGTGTGAGGTGATATCTCATTGTGGTTTTAATTTGCATTTCTCTAACGATTAGTGATGTTGAGCATTTTTTCATATGCCTATTGGCCATCTGTATGTCCTCTTTGGAGAAATTTCTATTCATTTCTTTTGCCCATTTTTTGATTGGGTTGTTTGTCTTCCTGGTGTTGAGTTTTATAAGTTCTTTATAAATTTTGGTTATTAACCCCTTATCAGACGTGCTGTCGAATATGTTCTCCCATTGTGTGGTTTGTCTTTTTATTCTGTTCTTATTGTCTTTAGCTGTGCAAAAATTTTTTAGTTTGATATAGTCCCATTTGTTTATCTTGCCCTTTATTTCATTTGCCCGTGGAGATAAATTGGCAAATATATTGCTGCTACAGATGTTGGAGAGCTTGCTGCCTATGTTTTCTTCTAAGATGCTTATGGTTTCACGGCTTACGTTTAAGTCTTTTATCCATTTTGAGTTTGTTTTTGTGAATGGTGTAAGTTGATGGTCTAGTTTCATTTTTTTGTAGATAGATGTCCAATTTTCCCAACACCATTTGTTAAAGAGGCTCTCTTTACTCCATTGTATGTTCTTTCCTCCTTTGTCAAATATCAGTTGTCCATAAAGGTGTGGGTTTATTTCTGGGTTCTCTGTTCTGTGCAACCTGGTTTTTTGTTTGTTTGTTTTTTGGCAGAGATAGAGAGAGACACAGAGAGGTACAGATAGGGACAGACAGGCAGGAAGGGAGAGAGATGAGAAACATCAATTCTTCGTTGCCGTTCCTTAGTTGTTCATTGATTGATTTCTCATATGTGCCTTGACTGGGGGGTTCCAGCAGAGCGAGTGACCCTTTGCTCGAGCCAGCGACTTTGGGCTCAAGCTGGTGAGCCTTGCTCAAACCCAATGAGCCCGCACTCAAGCTGGTGACCTCGGGTCTCAAACCTGGGTCCTCCACATCCCAGTCCAAAACTCTATCCACTGCGCCACCTCCTGGTCAGGCTGAAACCTATATTTTTAAAGAAAATTTGTTTTGGCTCTGGACAAGTGGCTCAGTGGATAGACCATTGTCCCAGCATACCATGGTTGTGTGTTTGATCCCCAGTCAGGATACATATAAGAAGCAACCAGTGAGATCACAACTAAATGAAACAACTAAGAGGAGCAACGAGTTGATGTTTTTTTCTCTCTCTCTCCCCCACTCCAATCTCTCCCCCCTCTCAAATTAATGGAAAAAAAATTTTTTTTAAGAATATTTGCCTAGCCTGACCAGACGGTGGTGCAGTGGATAGAGCATCTGACTGGAATGCGGAAGACCCAGGTTTGAGACCCCAAGCTCGCCAGCTTGAGTATGGGCCCATCTGGCTTGAGCAAAGAGCTCGCCAGCTTGGACCCAAGGTCGCTGGCTCCAGCAAGGGGTTGCTCGGTCTGCTGAAGGCCCACAGTCAAGGCACATGTGAGAAAGCAATCAATGAACAACTATGGTGTCACAAGGGCAACGAGAAACTAATGATTGATGCTTCTCACCTCTCTTTGTTCCTGTCTGTCTGTCCCTATCTATCCCTCTCTCTGACTCTATCTCTGTCCCCGTAAAAAAAAAAAAAAAAGAATATTTGCCTTATCATTCATTTATTTAAGTATTATCTATGCCTGTTTTTGCACACAACGGCAGAGTTGAGTAGTTACACAGTTATGACCCGCAAACCCTAAAATATTTACAGAAAGTTTGTCCATTCCTGTAATAAACAAGTTTTGTGTTGTTTTGTTTTTCAAACACAATAAGTAATCCTACATAGATGTGAGGCCTTACCTGTTATATTGTTTAAAACCTCCTTTAGATGACTGAAACTATGCAGCAGAGGATCCCGTTCTTCATCCTGTAAAACATAGGGTTTTGTTTTCTTAAAAAAATCATTATTGAATAAAGAGGAAAAAAGAAATAAAGAACAGATCAAGGGCTCTTTCCCTGAATCCAACCAGAAAAATCCAGTAAGTTTTTCTTCTTATGAACAGAAAGTTAGCTATACATTTTTCCAGTTCCGTAATCTTTTAATTCATACAGGTCTTCTGGGCTAACTTAAAATAGTAAACCCTGAAGTATTAATCTACACAATGACCATAGCACTCAAGCTACCATAGATTGCCAGGTCCTTTACATTTGCTATGGTCAGTGCTAGTGTTCCCTAAAAACTTTTCTTTTTAATTTTATTAAGACTTTATTCATTTAGAGAGAGAGAAAGGGAAGGGGGAGGAGCAGGAAGCATCAACTCACATATGTGCCTTGACCAGGCAAGCCCAGGGTTTCGAACCAGCGACCTCAGAGTTCCAAGTCGCTCACTGCTTTATCCACTGCGCAACCACAGGTCAGGCTCCCCTCAAAACTTATGTGTTGAAATACTAATGCCCAGTGTAATTGTATCAGGAGATAGGGTCCTTAAAAGGTGGATGATGGCCCTCATGAATGGACTTAATGCCCTATAAAAGAAGCCCAAGAGAGCTCCCTTGCCCCTTCCATGTGAAGACACATGAGAAGTATGACACCCAGAAGAGGACCCCCACCTGACCATGCTGGCATCCTGATCTCAGACTTCCAGGCTCCAGAACTGTGAAAAATAAATTTCTGTTCTTTATAAGCTACCTTGTTCATGGTATTTTGTTACAGCATCCCAAATAGACTAAGATATGTGTATTACTCTATCTCTTCTCCTTCTTTATACTCATTAAATAATACCACATATTAATTTTAAAAACATTCCTAAATCCACTCTATTAAAATAATCTATTTTTATAAATGAACATAAGAAATTTCCAAACATCAAGTTGGAAATGTCTAAACTTATTTTGACAATTGTGCCAAAAATTGTTCTGTATAATTGTACAAAAAATGTCCTTGACATTTTTATGCAACAAAGAAAGTCAGCTTTACAACAGGTAAATCTCTTATTCATCTAATTGGCATATGGCCTGTTCTATATAGAGAAGCTTGCTAAACTCCCAAGGAGTACCATCACCATGCTATAGTCCATGTATAAATATTAAACTAAATGAATTTGATAGCCCTAGGAATTAGGAGATAAGAAATCTTTCTGACATTTTTAGGCATTTTAAAAGAGGTCTCAAGTACTAGCTTAAGTTGTTTACTAAAATAGAAGAATGATGTCACCTTTCGGGTCTCAGAAAAAGAAATGTCAGCTTATAAATTTGACGCTAGCTGGAATAAAACAAAAGGGTCCCCAATATCAAGAACAACTCTGGGCCCTGGCCGGTTGGCTCATCAGTACAGTGTTGGCTCAGCATGTAGAA
This sequence comes from Rhynchonycteris naso, assembly GCA_037038555.1. Lineage (NCBI taxonomy): Eukaryota > Metazoa > Chordata > Mammalia > Chiroptera > Emballonuridae > Rhynchonycteris > Rhynchonycteris naso. The sequence continues at coordinate 239,533,257 of CM072999.1, read as the reverse complement.
GTTCCGGGTTCAATTGCAAATCAGGACACACAGGAGAGATGACCATTTGCTTCTACACCCCTCCCCCTTCTCTCTCTCTCTTTCTCTTCCCCTTCTACAGCCATGGCTCAAATGGTTCAAGCAAGCTGACCTGGGCGCTGAGGATGGCTCCATAGCCTTGCCTCAGGTTCTAAAATAGCTTGACTGTTGAGCAATGGAGCAGTGGCCCCAGATGGGCAGAGTACCAATAGGGGGTTTGCCAGGTGGATCCCAGTCAGGGTACATGTAGGAGTCTGCCTCTCTGCTTCCCCGTCTCTCACTTAATTTTTTTTAAAAAAAGAAAGAACAACTCTGAATTCTTACTACTCTCATTATTACTAGAAAAATGATTACTGTTTTAACTATACACAGATCCTCAACAACAAATCGGTGACTAAACTTTCTGTGCATTCCCCACTTACCAGTGGAGTATGGGTGCTCCATCGAGCATTTCGTTTGATGGCCCCAACCACAATGTTAATCTCCCCTTGAATGATGTAAATACTCTTATCCACCATCCTGGCAAACCTATCAAAACAGTTAAGAAAAAAAAGTCTAGTTAATATCTGCTTACCTAGAGCATACCCATACTTAAATCAGTACCTGGTAAAAGTATGATTTAACTTTCAGTACCAAGATTTCTGGAAGTTCAAGATACAACTCAGTCTAACCAGGCGTGGCACAGTGGAAAGACCATCCACCTGGAACGCTGAGGTCACTGGTTTGAAACCCCAGGTTACCTGCTTGAGCAAGGGGTCACTGGCTTGGCTTAAGTCTGAGGTCACTGGTCTGATTCCCAGTCAAGGCATGTATGAAAGCAATCAAGGCACAACTAAGTGGAGCAACAAGAAGATGCTTTGCTCTCTCTTTCTCCACCTCTCTCTCTCCCTTCCTGTCTCTCTCTCCTTCCTCCCTTAAAAAAAAGAATTCAATAAGCACCAATCCAGAAAATTTCTCAAAGGCACCTCAACAATCTCTAGCAAGCATGTCAAATTCTTCAAAGTTAATAGTCCCCAAAAATCTCTCCTATGAGGCCTTTAGGTATATAAATACATTTGCATTGCAAGTTTGTTAAATTATATTTTATATCTTCCCTTTGTTCCTTTTTTTTTTCTTTTTAGCTAAAGAGAGACAGAGAGACAGGAAGAGAGAGAGATGAGAGGCATCAATTCTTTGTTGGGGTACCTTAGTTATTCACTAATTGCTTTCTCATATGTGCCTTGACCAGGGGGCTGCAACTGAGCCAGTGACCCCTTGCTTAAGTCAGCAACCTTTGGGCTCAAGCCAGTGACCATGGGATCATGTCTATAATCCCATACTCAAACTGGAGACCCCACTCAAGTCAGATAAGCCCACACTCAATCTGGCAACCTCAAGGTTTCGAACCTGGGTCCTCAACATCCCAGGCCTACGCTCCATCCACTGCGCCACTGCCTAGTCAGGCCCCTTTGTGCTTTTTATTCTACTCAATAAAGTAATAATGAAGGTACAAGTTAAAAGAAAAGAATAAAGACTGTTAGAAAAATAGCCTTGACATCAATTCTGCCAAGTCAGCTCCATAAAACTGGACAGTAGCAATGATATAACCTTTGAAAAGTTCTGCACTTGACCTTAGCCAAATGGCTGAGAAGCAATCCTTTGAAAAGTTCTGAAAAGTCAAGTTCACCTGCTCACAGCAGGAAATCTCTAATAAGCACACTGAAAGATAGTCTTTTTATTTTTTTTTAAATTTATTGATTTAAAGGGAGAAAAAGAGAGAGGGGGCAGGAAGAGAGAGAGAAACACTGATTTGTTTCACTTTTTATGCATTCACTGGTTGTTTCTTATATGTGCCCTGACCAAAGATCAAACACACAACCTTGGCGTATGGGGAGAACACTCCAACCAACTGAAAGGTAGGAAGACTCTTTTTAAAGCAGCTTCCACATGAATCTCTAAAGTGAAGCTGATATACTACTTTAGTATATTAAGTACTCCCAACTTAACTACCATTTTCTTTGATGCTTAGAACAGAACGTAGAAAAGATATTTAATTCTCTCCTCCAGGTGAAAATATTTTTTTTAAAAACCCCGAGGTCGCCAGCCTGACCAAGTGGTGGCACAGTGGATAGAGTATCAACCTGGGATGCTGAGGTCCCAGGCTTGAAATCCTGAGGTTGCTAAATTGAGTGCAGGCTCATCTGGCTTGAGCTCAGGCTCACCAGCTTGAACACTGGGTCACTAGTGTGAGCGTGGAACCATGAACATAATCCCATGGTCACTTGCTTGGCTGGGAGCCCTCTATCGAGGCACATATGAGAAGCAATCAATAAACAACTAAAGCACCACAACTACAAGTTGATGTTTCTCATCTCTCCTCCTTCCTGTCTGCCTGTCTGTCAGTCTCTCTCTCTCAAAAAAACAAAATAACAAACAGAATTTTTTTTTTTGGCATAGAAAAAAAAACTAGGAGCATGTAAAACCAACTTACCCTTTTCCATTATTTAAAAACCCTCATCAGAAAGACAAAAATTTTAAGAGGAAAGGAAAAGAAAGGGGATGGTAGTGGTGGTAGTGTATCCAGTTAGATAAATAGTTAGATCAGGCTAAATGAAAGTTAAACAGTATAGCTATTAGGGTAAGGAAAGAAAGAATTCTAAAAATATTTACTTATTAAGCACTTACTATGCATAAGTCATCTTCCAGAGTACTGTTACCACTTATGTAAAAACCAACCTGCCTTACACAAAATACTAGATTTTTGTTTTTAAAAATTTGCAATATTAACACATAGTACGATATAAAGAGTAATATAATCGCCAGTCTCCAGATTAAGAATAGTACAACTAGCCTGACCTGTGGTGGCACAGTTGATAAGATCATCAAACTGGAAAGCTGAGCTCACTGGTTCAAAAGCCCAGTCAAGGCACATATGACAAAAGTGAAGCAACTATGGCCTGACCAGGTGATGGCACAGTAGATAAGAGCATCAACCTGGCATGCTGAGGACCCAGGTTCAGAAACCCGAGGTTACCAGCTTTAGCGCGGAGCACCAGCTTGAGTGTGAGATCATAAACACAATCCCATGGTCGCTGGCTTGAGCAAAGGGTTAATGGTTCAGCTGCCCACCACCCCTCCCTGTGAAGGCACATATGAGAAGCAATCAATGAACAACTAAAGTGGCACAACTACAAGTTGATGTTTCTCATCTCTCTACCTCCCTGTCTCTCTCTCACTTACAAAAAAAAAGTGAAGCAACTATGAGTCGATGCTTCTCTCTCCCTGCCTCCCTCTGTAAAATCAATAAATAAAATCTTAAAAAATAATACAACTATAATCTCTATGTGTCCTTCTTAATCATTTCCTCCTCTCTTTCATCCATAGGTCCCACTATTCTAAATCTGATGCTTTTTCATGTTGGTATATATCTTTGACCTATATATGGTAGCCCTACCAGGCGGTGGGCACAGTGGATAAAGCATCAACCTGGAGTGCTGAGTAACCAGGTTTGAAACCCCAAGGTCACCGGCTTGAGCTCATCCAGCTTGAGCACAGGGTTGATGGCTTGAGCATGAGATCACAGACATGACCTTATGGTTGCTGGCTTGAGCCCAAGGTCACTGGCTAGAGCTATGGGTCACTGGCTCAGCTGGAGCCTCACCCCCACCCTCGTCAAGGCACGTATTTGAAGGCAATCAATAAACAACTAAAGTGCTGCAACAAGTTGATGCTTCTCATTCTCTCTCCTTTCCTGTCTGTGTCCCTGTCTGTCTCTCTCTCACTAAAAATATATATGGTATTATTCTCCATATTTTTATACTTTATATAATTAATATATTGTCTATATTCTGCAATTTGCCCTTTCCCCTTGAAACATGATGTTTGTGAGTCTTCCATGTTGTTAAGTATATATTTTAACAGATGTATATAGATATATAAAAGTAGAATAAAAGGTCTGAGCCAATATACCCCACACTCAAAAAACCTAGTTATCTCCAGAAAAGGTACTGCAGCCTGACAAGGTGGTGGCGCAGGGATAGAGCATCAGACTGGGATGTGGAGGACTCAGGTCCGAAACCCCAAGGTCGCTGGCTTGAGTGCAGGCTCACATGGTTTGAGCAAGGCTCACCAGCTTGAGTCCAAGGTCGCTAGCTTGAGCAAGTGGTTACTCACTCTGCTGTAGGCCCCCCCTCCGGGTCAAGGCACATATGAGAAAGCAAACAATGAACAACTAAAGTGCCACAACAAAGAACTGATGCTTCTCATTTCTTTCCCTTCCTGTCTGTCTGTCCCTCTCTGTTTCTGTCACAAAATAAATAAATAAATAAATAAATAAATAAATAAATAAATAAATAAATAAATAAAATAAAAATAAATAAGAAAAGGTACTACAAAATCTGGGTATAATAGACTATTTTGGGCGACTAGGCGATGGTGGAGTGGATAGAGCGTCGGACTGGGATGCGGAGGACCTAGGTTCGAGACCCCGAGGTTGTCAGCTTGAGTGCAGCCTCATCTGCCTTGAGCATAAAGCTCACCAGCTTGGACCCAAGGTCGCTGGCTCGAGCAAGGGGTTACTCAGTCTGCTGAAGGCCCCCAGTCAAGGCACATATGAGAAAGCAATCAATGAACTAAGGTATCGCAACGAAAAACTGATGATTAATGCTTTTTATCTCTCTCCGTTCCTGTCTTGTCTGTCCCTATCTACCCCTCTCTCTGACTCTCTCTCTGTCTCTGTAAAAAAAAAAAGAGAGACTATTTTAGCGTTATTCATAATTTTTTAAAAATTGATTTTAGCAAGAAAGTAAGAGAGAGAAAGAAAGGAACATCAATTTGTTCCTGTATGTGCCCTGACTGTGGATAAAAAACCTGCAACCTCTGCACTTCCAGATAACGCTCCAACCAACCAAGCTATACAGACAAGGCCTTATCTATAATTTTTTAGTATTTTTTAAAAATTTATTTATTTATTTTCAGAGAGGAGAGAGAGAGAAAGTGGGGGGAGAAGCAGGAAGCAGCAACTCATAGTAGTTGTTTCCTGTATGTGCCTTGACCAGGCAAGGCCAGGGTTTCGAAGCAGTAACCTCAGCATTCCAGTTGACACTCTACCCACTGCGCCACCACAGGTCAGGCTATAATGTATTAATTTTTCCATTGACTGGGGAGAGAGAAACGGAAGAAATGGGAGGGAGAGGGGAAGGGAGGAAGGGAAGAAGGGAGAAAGTGAGGGAGAGAGAATTAGAGAGAGGGAGAGAGTAGGAGAAGCATCAACTCAGGGGTCCCCAAACATTTTACACAGGAGGCCAGTTCACTGTCCCTCAGACCGTTGGAGGGCTGGACTATAAAAAAAACTATGAACAAATCCCTATACACACTGCACATATCTTATTTTAAAGTAAAAAAACAAAATGGGAACAAATACAATATTTAAAGAACAAGTAAATTTAAATCAACAAACTGACCAGTATTTCAATGGGAACTATGGGTGCAGATGCATCCTGTGCTCCTCTCACTGACCACCAATGAAAGAGGTGCCCCTTCCGGAAGTACAGCGGGGGGCCGGATAAATGGCCTCAGGGGCCCGCATGCAGCCCCCGGGCCGTAGTTTGGGGACCCCTGTATCAACTTGTTGTTCCACTTAATTGTTTGTTCCATTTAGTTGTGTACTCATTGACTGCTTCTCAATGTCCTGAATGAGATCGAACCAGTGACTGCGGCGCACCAGGGAGACACTTTATCCATTGAGCCATCTGGCCAATGCCTTTAAATTTTTACAAGAAGAATGTATTACTGTACATTTCTGACCATAGGGCATTTATAGAATTTAGTGGGATCTAAAAGAAAACTGAACGAGAAATATAGAGAAAAAATCAATCCTGCAAGTAGCTCCACTTGTGTATTGTGCACAAGATAGGACCTCCAGATAATGAGAAACACTGTAATAAAGGAAAAAAGAACTGGTACAAATTTTGTCCAAGCTTATAACACCTCCCCAATCCATAAAAGAATCCAACAGAAGACAAAATATATTTTAATGACAATTTAAATAAATAACTAGCTTAGTCTCTGAAGACTATCTACTTTCCAAATGGTCTAGGCCCCTGGTTGGCAAACTGCGGTTCGCGAGTCACATGTGGCTCTTTGGCCCCTTGAGTGTGGCTCTTTCACAAAATACCACGTGTGGGCCTGACCAGGCGGTGGCGCAGTGGATAGAGTGTCGGACTGGGATGTGGAAGACCCAGGTTCAAGACCCCGAGCTCGCCAGCTTGAGCACGGGCCTATCTGGCTTGAGCAAAAGCTTGTCAGCTTGGACCCAAGGTCACTGGCTCCAGCAAGGGGTGGCTCAGTCTGCTGAAGGCCCGCGGTCAAGGCACATATGAGAAAGCAATCAATGAACAACTAAGGTGTTGCGACGGCAACAAAAAACTAATGATTGATGCTTCTCACCTCTCTCCATTCCTGTCTGTCTGTCCCTATCTATCTATCTATCCCTCTCTCTGACTCTCTCTGTCCCTGTAAAAAAAAAAAACAAAAACAAAAACACGTGTGGGCGCTACCTCGATAAGGAATGTACCTACCTATATAGTTTAAATTTAAAAAATTTGGCCTGACCTGTGGTGGCGCAGTGGATAAAGCGTCGACCTGGGAACACTGAAGTCGCCAGTTCAAACCCCTGCACTGGTCTGGTCAAGGCACATATGGGAGTTGATGCTTCCAGCTCCTCCCCCCTTTCTCTCTTTCTCTCTCTCTCTCTCTCTCACTCTGTGTCTCCTCTCTAAAATGAATAAAATAAAAAGAAAATTAATAAATTTAAAAAATTTGGCTCTCAAAAGAAATTTCAATCATTGTACTGTTGATATTTGGCTCTGTTGACTAATGAGTTTGCCAACCACTGGTCTAGGCACACAACAATATTCTCTCCCTAAGGAGCTTCGAAGATGAGAACTTACAACGTTTTCTTCTGAGGAGGAGGGGAACCAAGAAGAACAAGTTGGAAAATAATACAAAGGATCAGTAAAGATAAAATCTCTAGTATCCCTCCTTCCTTAAATTATTTAGGCAAGATGAATATGCACTAAATCTCTGGAAAGATTTTTAAGAAACTTAAAAAAAAATGAAATTATCTGCTAACAGAGGTTACTTCCAGAGAAAAGAACTGGGGAACCACGGAACAGAGGTGATAGCAAGATTTACTTTTCTCTGTATATTATTTTGTATCACATATATATATTACCAATTACCTATTTTAAAATTTTAATTAACTAATTCTTTTTAATGAGTAGGCTCTTTAGAAAAGTAGTTGAATTACTCCATCTGTAAATCATTAAGAGCAATAATCAAATTCAATTAACAAACATTTACTTTAATCTGACATTCCTTAGCACATGCTAAACAAAACGCTAGGCACAGTCATACAAAATTGTCCCTGTATTGTGACCAACCCACAAGGAATTTATAATCTAATAGATTAGATAAAATTCATAAACATATACACAAAAATCTAGCCTAACCAGGGAGTGGTGCAGTGGATAGACAGTCGGACTGGGATGTGGAGTACCCAGGTTCAAAACCCCAGGTTGTTGGCTTAAGCGCGAGCTCATCCTGCAGGAGCATGGGCTCACCAGCTTGAGCACAGGGTGGCTGGCTTGAGTGTGGGAATCACAGATGTGACCCCGTGGTCACTGGCTTGAGCCCAAAGGTCACTGATTTGAGCAAGAGATCACTCGCTCTGCTGGAGCTCCCCAGTCAAGGCACATATGAGAAAGCAATCAATGAACAACTAAGGAGCCGCAACAAAGAATTGACACTTCTCATCTCTCTCCCTTCATGCCTGTCTGTCCCTCTCTGACTTTCTGTCAAAAAAAAAAAAAAAAAATCTAGCCTGACCTGTGGTGGCGCAGTGGATAAAGCATCGACCTGGGAACACTGAGGTCGCCAGTTCAAAACCCTGCACTGGTCTGGTCAAGGCACATATGGGAGTTGATGCTTCCAGCTCCTCCCCCCTTTCTCTCTCTCTCTCTCTCTCTCTCTCTCTCTCTCTCTCTCACTCACTCTGTGTCTCCTCTCTAAAAATGAATAAAATAAAAAGAAATTAAAGATTTAAAAAAAAAACCAGATTGAAGGTGACAGAGGACAATTTGACTTTTGGTGATGGGTATGCAACACAATTGAATGATAAGATAACCTGGAGATGTTTTCATTGTACATATGTACCCTGATTTATTGGTGTCACCCCATTAGAATTAATAATAATAAAATATATATTAAAAAAAAAAAGATTTAAAAAAAAAATTTAAAAAAAAATCTATATAATACCTTCAATACATGAGTGACACACAATGTTACAGTAGTGAAGCAAAGAATATTATTTCTGGCAGAAGCTAGAAAGGCAACTGAAAGACAAGGTTCAAATAGCCAAAAATATTAGAAGAGAATGGCATGAAAAAGGTTTATAGGTAGGAAAATCTAGTATGTATTTAGAGTATCATGATTATTCCAGACTAGCTGGAACATTATTCCTAAGGAAGTAATTGGAGTTAAAGCTAGAAAAGCAAGTGGGGGCATATTATGGACCTTCAATACAAGGTTATTATTCAATATATATATTGAATAGCTATCGCTGTAAAAATATTTTGGGGAGCCTAGAAAGGGAACTATAAAACAAGAATACTGAATTTTTTGAGAATGAGAAAAAAACAATCATACTGAAAACAACAGCAATAAGTAAACAACACCACTCTATTACAAATTGCAAATAAAAGTGCCAGTAGGAGTAATTGATAATAGAATTTATACCCTATGTGGTCTCCCATCTAAGTACTAACCAGGTCTGACCCCGCTTAGCTTCTGAAATCAGACGAGATAGGGCGCATTCAGGGTGATATGACCACAGATGCTGCAGGCTATTTGGGAAGCTTCCTGGAGGAGATAAATTTTCATCTGTGATTCCAACTGAAGTAATCAACCTAGTATCTGATCAAAATTAATTAGGCACCAAAAGCAAACAACTTTCTAGGCTTGCAGAGATCTAAGCAAAAAATCATTGTCTTTCACTTCTTTTCTTAGTAAAAAAAGAAACATCAAGAGAATAACAAGGAATAATTTTCAAAGACTATGCAGAGTTGCCTAATCTCCCTCCAGATCTTTGAGCTTTTGTTTCCTCATGTAGGAAATCGTCCAAAGGAGTCTATCCTTCAGTTTCAAATGGGAAGCTCTAATAAACCACCTGCTGTCTGGTACCCAAACGTTTACAACTCCCTGTCACAAGATCACAAAGGCCTGTGGAGACCAAATATAAGTATAAGTAGAGTATAAAAGAACTTAAAGTTTATTCTGTATCAGAAATAACATGAAAAGGGCCCTGGCTGAATAGCTTGCTCGACTGATTAGAGCATTGTCCCAAAACACAGAGGTTGCTGGTTCAATCCCTGGTCAAGGAACATAGAGGAACAATGTTCCTGTCTCTCTCTCTCTCTCTGATATCAATTTTTTTTTTTTCAGGGACAGAGAGAGAGTCAGAGAGAGGGATAGATAGGGACAGACAGAAACGAAGAGAGATGAGAAGCATCAATCATCAGTTTTTCATTGCGACACCTTAGTTAGTTGTTCATTGATTGCTTTCTCACATGTGCCTTGACCGCGGGCCTTCAGCAGACCAAGTAACCCCTTGCTCAAGCCAGAGACCTTGGGTCCAACCTGGTGAGCTTTATGCTCAAGCCAGATGAGCCCACACTCAAGCTGGAGTCCTCGGGGTCTCGAACCTGGGTCCTCTGCATCCCAGTTCGATGCTCTATCCACTGCGCCACTGCCTGGTCAGGCTCAATTTTTTTAATTAAAAAAAAAGGAAAAGAAATAATAGGAGAAGGAACAGCCAAAAAATGAACACCAACTAACATCCCAACCCAGATAAGCCACTGGCTCAGACACTGAGCAACATATATCCTTTCAAAGCCCTGTCTGTGTAGGTGGGTCTATAGCATTGAGAATGATACCTTGCGGCATCCCAAGAGGATCCAAAGAGGAGTCACTGCATCAACTGGTAACTGCCTCTAGATCTAAACAGAAGCAGGAAAAGCAGAAACAATGAAATGGATTCTTCATGGAATACCAAATATTCTATTTCAAATGAATTAAAAATATTTTTCCCCCCCAGGGACAGAGAGACAGTAGGGACAGACAGACAGGAACGGAAAGAGGTGAGAAGCATCAATCATTAGTTTTTCGTTGCCATTGTGACACCATAGTTGTTCATTGATTGCTTTCTCACATGTGCCTTGACCACAGGCCTTCAGCAGACTGAGTAACCCCTTGCAGGAACCAGCGACCTTGGGTCCAAGCTGGCGAGCTTTTGCTCAAGCCAGATGGGTCTGTGCTCAAGTTGGCAGCCTCAGGGACTCGAACCTGGGTCTTCTGCATCCCAGTCCGATGCTCTATCCACTGCGCCACCGCCTGGTCAGGCTCAAATGAATTAAAAATTTAAATGTAACAAAAGCAAAACTTGAAATCATTTTTTTTTTTTTTTAGGGAGAAAGAGTCAGAGATAGGGACAGACAGACATGAAGGAAGAGAGATGAGAAGCATCAATTCTTCATTGTGGCACCTTAGTTGTTCAATGATTGCTTTCTCATATGTGCCTTGATGGGAGGGGTGGGGGGCACGAAGCAAGTGACCCCTTGCTCAAGTCAACACCCTTGAGCTTCAAGCCAGAGATCTTTGGGCTCAAGCCAGCAACCATGGGGTCATCATGTCTATGATCCCATGCTCAAACCAGCAACCCCGCACTCAAGCTGGTGAGCCTGCACTCAAACAGGATAAGCCCTGCACTCAAGGCGGCGACCTCTGGGTTTCAAACCTGGGTCCTCCACATCCCAGTCCAACACTCTATTCCAAGGGTCCCCAAACCACAGCCCATGGCTGCATGTGGCCCCCTGAGGCCATTTATCCGGCCCCCGCCACACTTCCGGAAGGGGCACCTCTTTCATTGGTGGTCAATTAGAGGAGCACAGGATGCATCCACACCCATAGTTCCCATTGAAATACTGGTCAGTTTGTTGATTCATATTTACTTGTTCTTTATTTTAAATATTGTATTTGTTCCAGTTTTGTTTTTATTTTATTTTAAAATAAGAAATGTGCAGTGTGCATAGGGATTTGTTCATAGTTTTTTTTTTATAGTCCAGCCTCCAACGGTCTGAGTGACAGTGAACTTGCCCCGTATGTAAAAAGTTTGGGGACTCCTGCTCTATTCACTGCACCACTGCCTGGTCAGGCAAAAACTTGAAATCTTTTTTTTAAACATTTTTTTAAAATTCTTTTTATTTTATTCATTTTAGAGAGGAGACACAGAGTGAGAGAGAGAAAGAGAGAGAGAGAGAAAGAGGGGAGGAGCTGGAAGCATCAACTCCCATATGTGCCTTGACCAGACCAGTGCAGGGTTTTGAACTGGCGACCTCAGTGTTCCCAGGTCGACGCTTTATCCACTGCGCCACCACAGGTCAGGCAAAACTTGAAATCTTTTAAAAGACAATATATAAGAATATTTTTACAACCTCAGCATAGGGGAGAAGCACCTAAACTAAGGTGACCAGATATCCCGCTTTTGGCGGGACAGTCACAATTTTTAAAAATTTGTCCCGCGTCCCGCGGTGTTTTAAAAATGTCCTGATTTTTGGAAAGAATGCATGAAAAGTTAGGGAACGGCGGGAGAACGAGAAGGGAATATACGGTTTTTGGCAGGGTCCTGGAAGCGCCCACACTGCCACAAGAGCTGGCTGCCCAGTGAGGGGCCCTGAAACAAAGAACTTCAGGCGGGACGTACCTGCTGCGGCAGGGACTGTCAAGTCCCCTAACTACCCATAGGCCTGCGTCCTGGACGCGGGTGGGTGGCTCCAGGCTCCATGAGGCGCAAGCTGCTAGGTCTCTAGCGGGCAGCGGGGCTGGACTCGGGGAGCTCAGCCGCCACAAGGACAAGTCCAGGTGAGGAGTGGGCACCACTGCTCGTGTGCCAGTGCGCCTGTGGCAGGCTGCCCTGCCTGCTCCCACCCGCTCGTGCAGCTCCAGCATCAGTTTCGGGACTGTGTAACCCAATCCCTCTGACTCACTCAAAATTTCCCATATACTAATATTTCTGAAAATGATCTTTTTAATGAGGTATCATTATTAAAAAAATATATTGATAAGGAAAAGGTTAAATCTTGGGCATCAGCAAAAATCACAATAGAAAACAAATGCTTAGAAATATTTCATCATTTTGAAACAAACCATGTTCCATACAATAATGTACTAAAAATTGTGGAATACGCTCTGTCTTTACCAGGAACTAATGCGACCGGACGCGTTTTTTCTACGGTAAATAAAGTGTGGACATCAGAAAAATCACAATTAAGTGTTGAGACTTTGAAAGTCATTTTATGTGTGAAATACAATTTAACAAATTCTTGTCAAAAATCTCATGACGCCTGACCAGGCGGTGGCACAGTGGATGGAGCATCAGACTGTGATGCGGAAGACCCAGGTTCAAGACCCCGAGCTCGCCAGCTTGAGCGCGGGCCCATCTGGCTTGAGCAAAAGCTCGTCAGCTTGGACCCAAGGTCGCTGGCTCCAGAAAGGGGTTGCTCAGTCTGCTGAAGGCCCACGGTCAAGGCACATGTGAGAAGGCAATCAATGAACAACTAAGGTGTTGCAATGGCAACAAGAAACTAATGATTGATGCTTCTCACTTCTCTCCGTTCCTGTCTGTCTGTCCCCATCTATCTCTCTGACTCTCTCTCTGTCCCTGTAAAAAAAAAAAAAATTTCATGACCTTTTAATTTCTTTTCATTTTATTTATTTTAGAGAGGAGACACAGAGTGAGAGAGAGATAGAGAAAGAGAGAAAGGGGGAGGAGCTGGAAGCATCAACTCCCATATGTGCCTTGACCAGACCAGTGCAGGGTTTTGAACTGGCGACCTCAGTGTTCCCAGGTCAACGTTTTATCCACTCTGCCACCACAGGTCAGGCTACTTATGTTGAAATTTAAAAAAACTATATTACAATACTATTTTTGCATTCTATGAAAATTTATTTTGCTCCATATAGACCAAATTTTTAATCAAAAACCCCACCCCCATCCCACCCCCGGTCAATGGTGTTCCGCTTTACCAATTTTAAAATCTGGTCACCTTAGCCTGACCTGGCAGTGGCGCAGTGGATAGAGCATCGGACTGGGATGCAGAAGACCCAGGTTCGAGACTCAGAGCTCGCCAGATTGAGCGCGGGCCCATCTGGCTTGAGCAAAAGCTCGCCAGCTTGGACCCAAGGTCACTGGCTCCAGCAAGGGGTTGCCTGGTCTGCTGAAGGCCCCCGGTCAAGGCACATGTGAGAAAGCAATCAATGAACAACTATGGTGTCGCAACAGCAACGAAAAACTAATGATTGATGCTTCTCACCTCTTTCCGTTCCTGTCTGTCTGTCCCTATCTATCCCTCTCTCTGACTCTCTGTGTCTCTGAAATAAAATTAAATTAAATTAAAAAAAAAATTTAAATCTGGTCACCTTAACCTAAACAGAAAACAAAAAACAGCTCCTAAAAAAATTGGTATAATCAGTCATATTAAAATTAAAGACATTTATTCAAAAGGCATCATTAAAGAGGGAAAAGATAAATTACAAACGGGGAGAAAATATTTGCAACACATTCCACTAATAGAGAATCAATATTCATAATAAAACTTCTACAAACCCATAAGAATAGACATATAAACCCTCACCAAAACTGGCAAGATATATGAATGGGCATTTCACAGAATAAGGAAATACAAACAGCAACTAAATATATAAAAATATAATTAGCCTGACCTGTGATGGTTCAGTGGATAAAGCATTGACCTGGAAAGCTGAGGTCTCTGGTTTGAAACCCTGGGCTTGCCTGGTCAAGGCACATACAAATTGATTCTTCCCACTCCTCCCCCACTCCCTTTCTCTCTCTCCTCTCTCTAATAAATCAATAAACAAAAAATTAAATTAAAATTAAAAGATAGTTATTCAACATTAATAATAAAGAAAATTACAAAATTAGATTATAATGAGATACCATTTTACACCCCCGAAACAGGAGAAATATTTTAATCTGATAGTACTAAGAATTGGTAAAAAATGCAAAGCAAGTGGCTGGGAAGTATGTAAATTTTGATACAACTCATTTGGATAACAATTTGACATTATGTTGCAAAGTTGAAGAACTCCATATCCTGTATTTCAGCAATTACACTGCTAAGACTATACTCTCATAGAAACTGTGGCCTCAGTTTTGGTGAAGTCCTGTTTTTTAAGCTGGGCGGAGGACAATGATTTCCATATATGCTATATATTTATATATATTCTTTGTATATATAAAATAGATTATCAAAAGTTCCTTCTTTTTAAAGTTACGGTCTTTGCTGTCTCTCTGCATTTGCACATGCTATTCCCTCTTTCCATTTTGAATATTTTTTCCCACTCTTGTCCACTTGGTAAAGCCTTACTCATTTCATCCAAAATTCAATGAGTCAGAATACCACAGCAGTAATAAGAGGAAGCTTTAGAGTCAACATAGATCTGTGCTCCAGTCCTAGCAGTTACTATCTATATAATCATAGCCATGTTTCATAGCCTCTCTGAGCCCCAGTTTACAGTTCTCCATTGCAAAATGGAGATAGTCTGTACCTCCTTATTCATTTGTTATAAGGCCTAAATAAGAAGCCTATAGCCTGACCAGGTAGTGGCGCAGTGGATAGAGCATCGGACTGGGATGCAGAGGACCCAGGTTCATGACCCCGATGTCGCCAGCTTGAGCGCAGGCTCATCTGTCTCGAGCACAAAAATAAAAATAAAAAGCTCACTAGCTTGGACCTAAGGTTGCTGGCTCAAGCAAGGGGTTGCTCGGTCTGCTAAAGGCTGCGGTCAAGGCACATGTGAGAAAGCAATCAATGACAACTAAGGTGTTGCAACAAAAAACTGATGATTGATGCTTCTCATCTCTCTCTGTTCCTGTCTGTCTGCCCCTGTTTATCCCTCTCTTTGACTCTCTCTCTGTCCCTGTAAAAAAAAAAAGAAGCCTGTAAAGCACCTAGTGTGGTACCAGGGATATTAAAACCCCAAAAATGTTAACTATTTTTATGATAATACCTGCTGCATGAAGTCTTCCCTAGCTAACCCACTCCCCCAGAGAATATTAGTACTCCTTTTTTTGTCACCCCATAACATTGTACATAGCTCTATTTAAACATATTTTATACCAGGGGTCCCCAAACTATGGCCACAGGCCACATGTGGCCCCCTGAGTCCATTTATCCGGCCCCCCGCTGCACTTCCGGAAGGGGCACCTCTTTCATTGGTGGTCAGTGAGAGGAGCACAGGGTGCATCCGCACCCATAGTTCCCATTGAAATACTTACTGGTCAGTTTGTTGATTTAAATTTACTTGTTCTTTATTTTAAATATTGTATTTGTTCCCGTTTTGTTTTTTAACTTTAAAGTAAGGTATGTGCAGTGTGCATAGGGATTTGTTCATAGTTTTTTTATAGTCCAGCCCTCCAACAGTCTGAGGGACAGTGAACTTGCCCCTTGTGTAAAAAGTTTGGGGACCCCTGTTTTATACTGATTTACAATTATTTTGTCTGTCTCTCCCATGAATCTATTAGCATCTCAGGAAGAAACCATGATTTATTTATCTTTTTATTCCTATGTCTGACACATAGTAAGGAAAATGATAAATACTGAATGAACAAATGAATAAATAAATGAACTAACACCAAGACTATCTCTTTAATATGGTGCAGCCTGGCCTGTGGTAGCACATTGGTTAGAGTGCAAACCTGGAACACTGAGGTTGGCCAGTTTAAAACCCTGGGCTTGCCAGGTCAAGGCACATACAAGAAACCAATGAACACCTAGAGTGAAGCAAAACCTTCTTGCCCTCCCCTCTACCCCATAAAATCAATAAATAAAATCTTTATTTCTCCTTAAGCAAGAAGCAAGGAGGCAGAGAAACAGACTCCCATATGCACCCTGACTGGAATGCACCCAGTAATCCCCGTGAGGCGATGCTCTGCCCATCTGGGGCTGTTGCTCTGTTGCTCGGTAACAGAGCTATTTTTAGCACCTGAGGCAGGCCATGGAGCCATCCTCAGTGCCTGGGGCCAACTTGCTCCAACTGAGCCATGGCTGCGGGAGGGAAATAGAGAGATAGAGAGATAGGTGAAGGGGGCGGTGGAGAAGCAGATGGTCACTTTTCCTGTGTGTCCTGACCAGGAATCGAACCCAAGACATACACATGCTGGGCCAACGCTCTACCACTAAGCCAACCAGCCAGGGACAAATAAAACCTTAAAAAAAATTGCCTGACCAGGCAGTGGTGCAGTAGATAGAGCCTCAGCCTGGGATGCTAAAGACCCAATTTCGAAACCCCAGGTTCAAAACCCCAAGGTCAACAGCTTCAGTGTGGGCTCATCGGGCTTAAGCATAAGCTCACCTGCTTGAGCACAGGGTCACCAGCTTGAGTGTGGGATCATAGAAATGACCCCATGATTGCTGGCTTGAGCCCAAAGGTCGCTGGCTTGAGTCCAAGGTCACTGGTTTGAGCAAGGAGTCACTGGCTGGAGCCCCTACCCCACCCCACCCCCTTGGTCAAGGCACATATGAGAATCAATTATTGAACAACTAAGGTGCAGCAACTACGAGTTGATGCTTCTCATCTCTCTCCTTTCCTGTCCGTCTGTCTCTCTCTTGCTAAAAAAAATAATAATGGTGCAGCTACATTCACCTCTTGTGAAAACAATTACTTCATAAAAGACAAGGACTCAGCAAAGCAAACAAACCTTCTTTCTGGATCCCCTGTTTCTTTACCAGAAGTTACAAACCTTTCATACAGGCCACCTTATAGACAAAAAGAATTCACTTTACCCACCAGCCAAATCATAATACTTCTCTTCTCACATATATCTTCCTGAAGTCTCCTCATGTGCTATTTGCATGTTCACATTTCTTAGGCGAAATATATAATTCTTTATGTAATTGTCAATTCTTCATATATGTGTATATATTATTTTCTTTGGTTCTAGCTCAAATTAATACACCATTATTTAAGCTATTTTTTCTTAACTTTTTTTTTTTTTTTTACAGACACAGAGGGAGAGTCAGAGAGAGGGATAGATAGGAACAGAGAGACAGGAACAGAGAGAGGTGAGAAGCATCAATCATTAGTTTTTCATTGCCGTTGTGACACCATAGTTGTTCATTGATTGCTTTCTCACATGTGCCTTGACCGCGGGCCTTCAGCAGACCAATCAACCCCTTTCTGGAGCCAGCGACCTTGGGTCCAAGCTGGTGAGCTTTTGCTCAAGCTGGTGAGCTCGAGGTCTCGAACTTGGGTCTTCCGCATCCCAGTCCGATGCTCTATCCACTGCGCCACTGCCTGGTCAGGCTCTTAACTACTTTTAAAAGTTATCCTTAACAAATTAGAAATTAAATTCTCTAAAAGCAAAGACTCAGTTTTTCTTTTCATGGTGATTTGGTGCCTAGTGCTGAGCTCTACAAATCAAGAGAATATTGATGAGTTTTCTGAGAGGGCACTTCTACCAGGGAGCCGAACAACCCTCAGATGGCCCTTCCAAGGTTGATCTTCACTCAATTTCTCAAACATTTCAGAGGAGCACTAAAGACGCAGAGCTTACAAGGGTTCCAGAGCTGACCGAGGAACACACCATAGTTCTGTACTTTATTGAAAGTGACCAAGAATTACTGTACCAGAATTACTAGTAGGCCCTGGCTGGTTGGCTCAGTGGTAGAGCATCAGCACAGCATGTGTATGTCCCAGGTTCAATTCTTGTTCAGGACACAAAAGAGAAGCACCCATCTGCTTCTCCACTCCCCCCTCTTGCCTCTCACTTCTCTCTCTCTCTCTCTCTTCCCCTCCAGCAGCCATAGCTCGATTGGAGCGATTTGACCCTTGGCGCTGAGGATGGCTCTGTGGCCTCTGCCTAATGTGCTAAGAAGAGCTTGGTTGCTGAGCAACAGAGCAATGCCCCAGATGGGCAGAGCATTGGCCCCCCTAGTGGGCTTGCTGGGTGGATCCTAGTAAGGGTGCATGTGGAGGATCTGTCTGTACCTCCCCTCCTCTCATTAAATAAAAATAAAAAACAAAAGAATTACTAGCAAGCAATTTAACTGAGCTCAAGAAATTTACTCAAAGGGTGGAGGTAGACAGAAAGTCAAACTAGGAAAAGAGCTGGTGCCCTGACAGGACACGGATGGAAAATCTTCCCAAACCTGATAATCAGGTGACCAGTGTACTTCAGCTCTGTCACGGCTGCTCCTCCCTCTGGAGATTCTGAGTTTATCCCAAGAACTATAAATATGCAAGGTGAGCCACTGAGATACCGGTATGTCCAAAGCTGTTCAAAGACATATCCCTTCTGCCAGGTAGGAGATGAAAAATAAAACAAGGCTTCTCCCACTCATCTTTTACCCACTCAGGGCACCCAAGGTATAAGCGTTACAGTTGGCAGAGTAGGACAAAGATAAAACATTAGTTTGTGTGATTATATAAAGAGAACTGCAGTCTCAAAAGGCCTGCCCATCTTGTCTATCAGGGGTCATCATTCACTGTCATGGGGCAGAATACAGTCCACAGACATGTTTTTTTCCAACTGCAAAGATTTTTAAAAAATTAACTACTTGCCAACAGTTTCAAACTCAAAAATCTGAATTTCCAGTTTCTCCTGAAAAACAAGAAAACTGAGCATACTGCACCCACATTCCAGGATACTACAGTCCCCACTATATCCTAACACATTCCCCCCTGGCTCATTTCACTCATTTACATTTACCTACCTGATACTCAGGCATTTGAGTCTGTAATCCCTGGTTTATGTTAAGGCAACAAAACATTACTTCCATGATCACTTTCACTACTATTGGGACTCTAAATCACCAGACTGCTCTATTATATTTTCATTTAATTAAACAATTACTGTTGAACACACTGACAGAAAAGAGGAGCAATAACAGCCAAATAGCTGCCAATTACATTTACATAGCTCTTCCAGCCTGAGGGTAAAATGAACCTTCCCTTCTCCTTCAACTCAGTTCCACATTACCCCAACAGAATCATTCTAATTTGCCCCGCTGAACAACAGGGACAGACTGTGATCAATCAACAGAAGTGGCCTACAAAGGCTAGGATAATCCTTCTAGCGAATACTGTATAAATAGTGTATAGTGGGTCTCCTCAAAAGCAGGAGAAGCAGGAGCTGTGTCCTTTTTCCACTCTAGCTACCCACAGTAACCAGTCTAAGTACTCAATCAATTAAATTATCTAAAAGCGGCAGTCATTCTGCCTTCTAAAACACAGGGAAATGAAGTAGTAGTATAACTCTGAGAACTACAAGTTCAACTGGGATTGGTGCCCAGCTGTGCATGAGAAGTGTCTACAACTTGAGCTCCCCCTGTTCCAATGAACATCACTGTAAAGACAGGAATGTATAGTCTACAGCCACCTTTAAAAAGAAGCCCAGACTGACCAAGCAGTGAGTGGCACAGTGAGTAGAGTGTAGACCTGGGAAGCTGAGGACCCAGATTGGAAACTGCGAGGTCACTGGCTTAAATGCAGGCTCATCCAGATTGAGTGTGGGGTTGCCGGCCTGAGCATGGGATCACAGACATGACCCTATGGTCACTGGCTTGAGCCCAAAGATAGCTGGCTTCACATCCAAGGTCGCTGGCTTGAGCCCAAGGTTACTGGCTTGAGCAAGGGGTCACTGGCTCAGCTTGAGCCCCCCCTCATCAAGGCACATATGAGAAAGCAATCAATGAACAACTAAGATGCCGCAACTATAAATTGATGCTTCTCATCTCTGTCCTTCCTTCCTGTTTGTCTGTGTCTTTCTCTCTCTCTTGCTAGAAAAAAATAAAGGGGAGAAGTTCAGCACAGCATGAGTAGCTCAATTGGTTATAGCAGCATCCTGATTTGCCAAGGTTGCAAGTTAGATCCCTGGTCAGGTCACACACAAGAATCAACCAATGAATGCATAAGTAATTGATGTTTCTCTTTTTCTTTCTAAAAATTAATAAATAAAAAAATTAAATATATATATATATATATATATATATATATATATATATATATATTTTTTTTTTTTTTTTTTAAAGAAAAGAAAAAAAAGCTCACACACAAGTCTTGAAAGAAAAACAAATTTTCTGATTTGGAGTGGAGGTCTGTGGGTGAATAATTATTCTTATCTAGAAAATGACTTTTTAAGTAAGGAAAGGGAAAATCTTTGATGCCTGAGTCACCTCCATGCCCAACTGAAAAGATGCTGGATTGGTCACACTATCTACTCAAAGACTAGATTGACTATTACACAAAGCATATCAATACAACAGGGCTCAACAGAGGCTTATCAACCCAGATGAGCAAGGCAGGCCCATCAACCCTAGATAATTCCTGGGCTATGTCATTTGATTGGTCACTTTCAACTACTTTTTTGAAAATTCTACAACTTAGGTGATCAAGTTAAAATGCAAATCGTTGCCTGCACCATTTACATCCCACTTATTTTAAATCACTAAACACAAAAAATAAATGTTATCCCAACACACACAATTTCAAGAGGGTAAAGGGTATTAGGTAGAAAGAAACAGTTAAGTCACTCTAGATTCTAGATAGTTTTCCTTCTAACACAATGAGGTTTTGACTTTCCTTGTTACTACCTTACCATGCAAAAGTCCTGACTGCCAGGACCCACAACCATGCCACAACTTAGGATCACAAACTAAAACTAATACTAAGTACAGATAACATTTATTGAGCGTCCATTACATGCTGAAAGGCATTAGGTTGATACTGCTTTATCCTATTATATGCTCTAATTCGTCCACCACAGACATGCTAATTAATACTTTTATGAAGTACATAAACTGAGCACAGCAATCCCAAAACAGACCTTTTCATTTCATCCTCCACAGGACCCAAAGGAGTACCTTGTATACCTGAATTAAAGGCATACAAATTACTATGTTGTATTTTTAAAAACACTACCTACATTATTTCTCATTTCTAAAGGCACTCTTTATCCTTGGGAGGCTTTAAGGTTTACAATACAACAATTTACCAAATGTCATCAAATAAACTATATTCTTCGGGGTTATCTTCCAACATTCACTCTGCTGCCCTGATCATACACTTTTAAATTTGCTGAACATCTCTCATAATTCCTTCAACCACTGAAAATAATAGGCCAACAGTACTAAACTTCACCAGTCTTCAAATACCTCTGTTTCCCACCAAACACATCATAAAAGAGTGTCTTCCTTGTGATTGAACCTCATCACCTTAGACCTAGTGATGAGAAGACCTGGGGAGAAAATGCCAACCAAAAACATAAAAGAGGAGAATATCAGTAAAACAGATTATGTTAAGGAAGAAACCAGCTCATAAGATATATCCAGTTTACATACAGACCCAGACTGGCAGATGAGCTGCCTTATAAAAGGACAAGCCTCTAATAGCAGGTCCCCACACTGCTGCCCTCAATCCCTCACACCCCTTCTCACTACTTGAGTCTAGGTTGCACTAA
Source organism: Rhynchonycteris naso (assembly GCA_037038555.1). NCBI lineage: Eukaryota > Metazoa > Chordata > Mammalia > Chiroptera > Emballonuridae > Rhynchonycteris > Rhynchonycteris naso. The sequence continues at coordinate 239,511,668 of CM072999.1, read as the reverse complement.
TTCATCACCCAGTATTAATGAAGCAGTTTGGCTGCGTTAATGGGGCAGTCACCCAGAAGTGGACGCTGTACACAGTCTGAAGAGACTTTCACACTAAAGTCTAAAAATCAACCCTGAAAAGTAAATACAATGCTCCTTAGGTTTGCTTTCAGCTTTTGAGGATGCAGAAAGCTCCGAAAGAGAGGAGCTAAAGGATAGATTAAGTTGGGAACACAGGAAGAAGGATTCGGACACCTGCAAGGGGTCAGAAGTCAGAGCTGAAGTCGCCCCTCCTGCGGTAGGGGCCTGACCTTTGCCCCCTACATTTCTCCCAGTTGCTTTCCACAACAATCTCTCCGTCGTCTTATTTGTGGCGGTGCGCGCTTAATCCACTCCCGCTCGTCCAAGTTAAGGCTTCTACTCCACTTATTCCCTATCGTGATGTCAGGGCGGCCTTCACGACCGTAGTACTCTAAGTAAGAAGAGACTTCGCTGACCTGTCAGCGGATCCAAAATGGCGGGGCCTAGTCGCAGGACCGGCAGCCGCCGCTCATGTCCAACCCGGGCCCCGAACGCGTCTCCGAGAGGCTTTCCCAGCTCTGGTGACAGATGGGAGAAGAGAAGTAGCCTTTTTTCCGAAAGTTGAGGCCGTAGTCAGGGACCGCACAGCGACCGGTTAGAGTCGGCCAGACCAGGCGGTGGAGCCGGCTATCTTCCCTGTCAGCTCACTGACGTGGTAACTAGCCTCAGTCTAGCCCGCTGCCTGGTAACTGCGCGAGTCCTGACGCGCACAGCCAATCGTAACTTTGCACTGTGAAAGTGGCATTCCAGCTCTCCAATTGAAGAAAGGGAATTGACTTCGAGGGGTGGGTTGTGTCTTAAGAGACGAGATTACAAGGGAAAGAAAAGGGTAGGTAGGGGACAACCAACGAGTACAAAGGCTTTCTGATTGACAGTAGTAAAAGCCAATAAAAAAAGAGAAATTGTGCTGGGCGGTTGGAGAGGTGGAGTTAGCAAGGTTCGGTTGCAGTGCGGTTTGGAAGTGTCTACTGGGTATTATGGGGAGGAAAGCTATGATTTGCGGGGAAGGGGGCGGGGTTCATTTTGAGAACCAGAGCGGGCGACTCTACTACCTCCTCCCTGCTCCACCCCTGCTACTCCCTGTCAAAGTCAGCTGGACCAAAATCGTGCCCCTTAAGGGAAAACTTCCATACGAGGCAATTTCTGGGCTCGCTCCATCCTGGGACCAGTCCCACAATTCATTACAACCTTCTCCCACCACACTCCCTCTGCCTGCCCTTTCTGGTTTCTCATAAATGTGTTTGTCCATCCCAACTCTGTTTCTGTCTTTTGTGCCCCATTCCTATCATGCAGAAATAGGAAAAAGGAGAGGTGCCAGAAACGTTGGATATCTAATTCAGGTCTCTTAATTTTACAGAGCAGGAAACTGAGTCCTAGACTGAAAAGATGGCCTCCACATTCTCATAACTGCTTATTAGCAGAGCAGAGAGACAAACCCAAGTGGACACTCCCAGTTCAGTTTTCTTTTTCACTGACCTTCACTACCTCTTATGCCCTAGTCTATCAGACTGTGACTCCCAGCTCTACCTCTCATCTAAGCCATTGAAACTCTTTACCTGGAACAAAGCTAATCACACTGGTTTGACAGAAAACTGAAGCCTTTCCTCTTTGCCTTAGAAATCCTAAGAAACCCAAGGGTTAGATGCCCACACCAATCTTCACTCTCCTGTCCCTAGGAGCCTCTCTTCTTACAAGAGATGATAGAGGTTGCTAAGATATTTAGAATTACCTGGAAGTGAGAATGTGCAAGAGGAGGACAGGAGAATGGGTTTTCTCTTTGCAGATTGACTGGTGGAATTTCCAACCTTTCTGGAATAGAGCCCAGGAAGCCCTGCAGACCTGAAGAAACTGCTGGAAACGAGTGAAAAAAATATATCAACTCTCTCCTCGTTTCCTCCCATTTATGGATGACCCAAGTCCAGGGAAGCTCCATACCTAACCCCATGGAAATGTGGTCTCAAGTCTGACCTGTGGTGGTTCAGTGAAAGGCACATACAAGAAGCAACTATGGCCTGACCAGGCGGTGGCACAGTGGATAGAGCATCAGACTGGGATGCAGAAAACCCAGTTTCAAGACTCTGAGGTCGCCAGCTTGAGCGTGGGCCCATCTGGCTTGAGCAAAAGCTCGCCAGCTTGGATATGCAGAAGACCCAGGTTCAAGACCCCAATGTCGCTGGCTCCAGCAAAGGGCTGCTCGGTCTGCTGAAGGCCTGCAGTCAAGAAACATGTGAGAAATCAATCAATGAACAACTAAGGTGTCACAATGGAAACGAAAAACTAGTGATTAATGCTTCTCATCTCTCTCCATTCCTGTCTGTCTGTCCCTATCTGACTCTCTCTCTCTCTGTCCCTGTAAAAAAAAAAAAAAGCAACTATGAGTTGATGCTTCCTGCTTCTCCCCCATGCCTTTCTCTCTCTCTCTCTAAAAATCAATAAAGAAAATATATTTTTTAAATGTGGTCTCAAAACCAGACATCCAAAAACCATTCAGGATTCTCTGATTTGAAGAACCTATCAGACCTAAGAATTCCTCAACAGTTCCCTGCACCTGCACATTGGGATTCTGGTCTCTGGGTCCAGCTGAGGGTCTTGTCTCTTTCACTCAAAGAGAGAAGAAGAGGATACAACCACCATAGCACCTCTTTGCACAGTATCCCTGAGCCACTTTCCACCTTCATTTGAAAACTGGGATTTGGTCTCTTGGGTCTATCTCAGATTGAGAGGTCCTAGATGGCCAAAAATTGGAGAATTCTCCAAGTGGGCCACAACTCCCTACTGCCCCATCTCCACTCCCACATACTTCCAAAAAGTAACCAACCTAAAATCATGAATGGGATTGTGGTTAGAGATGAGGAGGAGAGAAATGACAATGCCCTAGCCCCTTCTAACCTCCACCACCTTACCAGGCAGATTTCAGTACTAAGTTCCTACATTACGCCTAGAAATAAAAACATGAGGGAACCTAACCTGTGGTGACATAGTGGATAAACTTTGACCTGGAGGGCTGAGGTTGCTGGTTCAAAATCCTGGGCTTGCTGGGTCAGTGCACATATAAGAAGCAATTACTATGAGTTTGTGCTTCCTGCTCCCCCCTTCTCTCTTTCTCTCTCTCTTCTCTCTAAAATAAATAAAATCTTAAAAAGAAAAAACATGAGGGAGAGATGGTACTTGCCCTCCTAAATCTTAGCATCACACGGCACAACATATTAGTTGATCTCTTTGATGTAGTGGGTGCAGTAATAGAGGGCATACATAGGAAGGTTGGGTGATCAAGAAGCTAGACATCTGGCTAACTTGGGAGTTCAGGAACAGCTTTCCAGAGAAAATGAGGCCTGAGCGGAGCTTAGGAAGATGAGTAGGAATTTACAATATAGAGACTGGCTGGAAAGATGTTACTATCAGAAGAAAGGTCAGAGAGGTGTGCAGGAAACCACAAGGAGATTAGAGATTAAAACAGGGTCAGATCCTGAAAGTCTTGTATGTCAGACAAGGGAGCTTTGCCTTTATCCTGAAGCTAATCAGAAATTGTTGAAGGGTTTTAAGCAGAGACATGACTTTAAGCATAGTTTAAGCAGAGTCAGATTTATCTTAGGAGCACATTGTATGATAGGGCTTAGGCCCTTCAGGGGTACCCAAGCAACACAACCTGACTCTACATGTTCCTTGGGACATTTGTCCTATCTCCTACAACTCCCTAACTAGCAAGCATCAAAGCCACACTTTGTCCACAGAACTGAACCTGGTATTATCACCAAGGAGAAGTTAAGGCTACTAAGGCTGGGAGAGCATAGCCCAGGCAAGCCAAAAGTGTAGACTGACATGTGAACTGCTGAGGCCTCAAAGGGGTGCCCAGTCTAAGTCCTGAGATTCAGTGAGATCCTCCTTTAACTTTTTTGGGTGGGTCGGGGTCAGAGGGTAACAGTTAAGTAACTTGTCCAAGGTCATTCAGTGATGGTGTGGTTGGTGGCAGGGTTAGAATGATGCTTTGGTTTGTCTCATTTCGAACTCTGCTTCCTTCACAAAGCCACCTTCCTTGGAGGGGGGGGGGCGCGGAAGATAGCCAAGAAGGAGAGAAAAATGTGAGGAAAAAGAGGAGTAAGGAAAAAGAGAAATTAGTCTTTCAAAGTGGCAGAGGAAGAAGGAGAGGGACAAACAGCAGGAGCAAAGCAGTAGACGAGTAAAAAGAGGAAAGAAAGGCGAGACGTGAGAGGATTGGAGCAGACACAAAAGGGCAGAGAGACAGACAGCGACAAGTGGAGAAAATCGCCGAAACTTGAGCAGCAACGGAGTCTGAGCTCTGAAAACCCGCGGCCTCTCCCGGCCCGTGCGCCCTTCCACCTGGCATCCCGGCAACCCTATCCTCGGCACCGCTCCACCACTCTCGGGGTGGTGGCCTAGCCCCACCGCGCCGCTGGCGGGCCGGGGATCTGAGGAGCTACACAGCCCACTCTACGCTTGCCCGTTTAGCTCTACTAAAGCATTCTTGCTGGAGCGCGGTTTCAGCCACGTGGGAAGGGCGTGTCCCAGTTGCTGAGGAGCGCCTCCGATTGGTTAGGAGGCGGGGTTCTTGGCGGGGCGCCGGTCGAACCCCACCCCCGAAGGCGGGATCTAAAGCTTCGCAGCTGGAAAGGGTGGAGCTCGGGAAGCGCAGCTGGAAGGGGGCGGGGCCCTACGAGCAAGGCTGGTCACTGCGGGCTGGGGGCGCCCTGTGCTGCCATAAAGTGAATGGGCGCCGGCGAGGGGTGGCAGTTCGCGGCAAGGCTCACTCTCTCCCTCGGCTAGTCCGGCAGCGCCAAAGCGGAGCGGCGGCCCCGGCGCAGGGGGACAGCCCCCACCGCGGCCGGGTGCCCGGCCCCTGGCCCCTGCCTGCCCTCCAGACTGTTGCCGCCGCCGCCGCCTCCGGGAGTCTGCTTGCTGCGGGACTCACTGTAAGTGCTTGACCATGCGCGGGACAGGGGCTCAAGGGGCCAAAAGGCCGTAGCTGGACTTTGGGATCTCTAACACGGGACGTGGGTCAGCTGAATTGGGGAACGGTACCTGAGGGACCGGTCGAGACTGAGAAAGCGGGCTGCAGACCCAGGGCCAAGACTTAGGAAAAGGGAAATTCACCGTCAGAACTCGGAGGACAGAAAAGGGGAGACTCAGGGGACGCAGAGGGAAATCGGAGACAGGAAGCCGGGACAGGAGCACGGCGAAGTGGGGAGCAGAGAGTCGGGAAACCTTTACCAGAAAGCGCCCTGGAACCTGAGGGCACGAGGCAGGCAGCCAGGGAGCGAAAGGGGTTGCGTAGGCCCTGACCAGTGGGGGGAGCTGGCGGCAGCTGCCCAGTATGGGGGACAGTTGGCGGCGCCCGATGCCACTGGGCTGGGGTTCAGACTCCAGGGTCTGGGAGAAGGGGTGCGTCTAGTCGCACACGCTTCTCTCCTCAGCTGCTTCGCATTTGCGACAGGAGCCTAGTAGTGAAAGGTTGGCAGCGTCGAGGTCAGATGGCCGCTGTGCGGACGGCAGGACAGTGACTGGGCAGCCCGAGGCACAAGACGAGGGATCTGGCGTGTCCGGCTTGGGTTGTCAGGGCCCGCATGGGTCCCAGCCTGGGGCCACCCCGAATCGGACGGAATGTCCGCAGCGCGCTGGTCTGGGAGCGGACAGAATGTCCGAAGCGGCGAGGTGGGTCTCTCTGGAGCAGGCGCTGTGTTGGGCAGCGGTGGACAGAATGTCCCTGGCCGAGTGGCATGTCCACTTACCCGGCAGCGCCTGCCCAGCTGTTGTGTGTGCAGTGGGGTTGCTGTGGTGGGTCGCCTCAAATCCCACTTTGCAAACTTGTGTCTGCTCCTAGGGGCAGTGGGGCTCAGGAGCAGGGAGTTAGAGTAAAGGCTGCAGCCTGGCCTTGGGGTGAAGTGGTGGTGGAAGAGCTTCCCTCTCCAGCCCAAACCAGATCCAAGCATCACCTGGACTTCCAGAATCCAAAACTGAGAAGAGAAAGCCAACAGTGGGACTGCTAGTTGGAATTAAGACCAAAAAAAGAAGGAATAAACCACAAAAGGCAACGGTAGGGCAAGGAGGAGCCCAACACAAGCCCCTCACAAATTTGGAGGCAATCCTTAACTCCAATATAGCTCATTAAACACCCCCAGACTTCATGCCTGAGTGTCAGCTGGCTGATGTGTCTTCTCTGCAGGCAACAGGAGACCAGGCCTGAAAAGAAAACTGTAGCCCTTTAGCAAAGCGAACCCCATGGTCTTATTTCCCTTTTTGCTCCTTTAGCCCCAACCAATGCAAAAATCTCCCTGGTGGCTGAGGAGGTAGGAAGGAGACACATGGATTCCGGACTCTTGGGTCCAACATAAAACATATTTGGCCCCCCAACTCTGGTTGGGAAGGAGGTCTCAGCCCTACCCACCTTCCCTGTGTGCATTACCTGTAGCTGGGGGAGAGCCCTGATTCCTTTGGACTCCTACAATAACCACTAGCCCTGACCCCAACTCTTTAACTAGACAGATCCCACTTAGGCTAAGAGAACAGAGTAGAGCAGGGGTCCCCAAACGTTTTACACAGGGGGCCAGTTCACTGTTCCTCAGACCGTAGCAGGGCCGGACTATAAAAAAAAACTATGAACAAATCCGTATGCAAACTGCACATATTTTATTTTAAAGTAAAAAAACAAAACGGGAACAAATACAATATTTAAAATAAAGAACAAGTAAATTTAAATCAACAAACTGACCAGTATTTCAATGGGAACTATGGGTGCGGATGCATCCTGTGCTCCTCTCACTGACCACCAATGAAAGAAGTGCCCCTTCCGGAAGTGCGGCGAGGCCGGATAAATGGCCTCAGGGGGCCACATGTGCCCCCCATGTAGTTTGGGAACCCCTGGAGTAGAGAGAACTCTCCCAGTCCACCTTAGTGAGCAAAACAGCCAGGCTGGGGACTGAATTTTCATGGGGACAAGTGCAAAGTTATGTGTTTAGCTGTGAGTAAATAATCTAAACAAGTGAGTCTCAACTTTTCTCAACCTCCACCCATGAGTGACAATCAATACATATTCCCCTCACTCCCACCTCCATTCCTCAATTTTAAAGTTTGTTTACTACCAGCTAGCACGTTGCTTCTCAATCTTTTTTGTTCCTTGTCCCCTTTTGATATAGAGTCAAACCCCAATACCCCACCACATTCTGATATCTTTTCCCCTTTCCAGAGGCTTGTGCTCCCATCATTTTTGGAAATTACTGAAACGATGAGTGAAATGAAAAGCGCTGAGTCAGAAAGGGAATATGGAAGGCATTACAGATGGTTCCCTGAAGACCTTAGTCCAAAATTCTCTTTTTGCCAAAAATGCCAAAAAGCATTGGCATTATAATGAAGATGACTGGGAATAAAAGTCAGAACCTTCTCATCCTTGCATGAAACCATATAGCTGAATACATACCTGAGTCACTGACTCTTGGGGTGAATGTTATGGGCCTAGAAAAGGGTCAGAGAATAGTTCACAGAATTGGGAGCCAGTGGCTGCTGGAGAGAGCAGATTTCAAAGTTTAGGCATCTGGAAAGTAAGACAGGGTGGAAATCCATAAAATAATAAAAGGCATAGATAAGCAGAAGACTTATTTGCTCCCCAAATCCTGAAACTGGATGTGAGGGGACTTCTTAGAACTGGAGTTCTGCAAGCACAGGATGAACAGGAAAGTGTTCCTTGACATACAGCGGGCAGCCAACTTCTAGAGCTTGTTCCAGAGACATGGTAGAGGCAGGAAGTAGGAATGGAAGCCTTTAGGTTTGGGAGGATCTGTGCATGTCAGAGCCACAGATGGCCACTGGGGTGGAGCGGGCAAGGAGTGAAAAGAGCTCAGTCCCTGGTCAATATCTTCAATCTGTGTAACGTTGGACAAACTCATCTTCTTAGACATGAGATGGGAATGGCCATTTCTGCCACCCATAGTGGTTATAAGAGTTAAATGAAATCATATATATGAAAGCCCTTTGTAAATGGAAAAGCACCACAGAAACAAGAATTACTGCCATTCTTATGCCCAAACTGTGGAATCTTTGCTTGGAAGGGTGGTGTCGCAAGTCTTAGATCAGTCATATATCATCCCTGATCCAGTCACAGGAAGATTCTCAATGACGGATAGAACACTCTATCTCAGGCTTCAGATGCCAGGCATTACCCTTGCCACTCTCTGAGAAGAGTTCAAGGAAGCTCCCCAAATGCTTAACCCCTCTACTCTACCAGGCCAAATATCCTGATCTGGTCCCTGCCTGCCTGCTGCTGCTCAAGTATATGAATATAGACCCAAGAACCAGGTCCAGGAAGGGAGGGCAGCGGAGGCAGACTGAAGCTGAGCTAAGGTGGGCATGAGAGAAGGAAGAAGCCACCCAAATATTTTCTTCTTCATTCACTCTAAATAATGCTTCCTAAAGTGTGGGGGAGGGATATGGCAGCTGACCTGAAGAATCCTTTCAGTCATTGGGAGTTCAGGAACAGCTTTGGGACTATCTAGAGTATCTAGCCCATGGTAACAGATACGGACCCACGGGAAGAGTGATGGGCAGAGAAAGGAAAAGATAGGTGGTAGGATGTGCTGCTTTATTATTTAATAGATTGATTTTAGAGAAACAGGAAGAGAGAGAGAGAGAAACATTCCTTTTTCTGTGTGTTCATTCGTTGCTTCCCCTATGTGCCCTGACAGGGGATCAAACCTGCAACCTTGGTGTTTCAGGAGAACGCTCTAACTGGCCAGAGTGGGAAAGAGCTGCTTTATCTCTTTTCTATCGCTCTCCTGACCAATCTATTCTGCTCACCAATGCCAAATAAAGGTTTCAAAGATGCTGCTTTTATGTCCCTCTCCTGTCTGTAAACCTTCCGTGACTCCCACTGCTTAGAGCAGTGCTTCTCTTTAGGGGGCTGGGTGGGAGAGGGATGGGAGGAGCATGACGCTACAGGCTAAACATGGCCCATCTATCTTCCTGGTGGGATGATGTCCTTGAAGATGTCTCTATGGAAATTTGGAGAGAAAACTTTATATTAAAATAAACATAATAGCCTGACCAGGTGGTGGCGCAGTGGATAGAGTGTCTGACTGGGATGTGGAAGACCCAGGTTTGAGACCCCGAGGTCGCCAGCTTGAGCAAGGGCCCATCTGGCTTGAGCAAAAGCTCGTCAGCTTGGACCCAAGGTCGCTGGCTCCAGCAAGGGGTGGCTCGGTCTGCTGAAGGCCCGCGGTCAAGGCACATGTGAGAAAGCAATCAATGAATAACTAAGGTGTCGCAACGGCAACAAAAAACTAATGATTGATGCTTCTCATCTCTCTCCGTTCCTGTCTGTCTATCCCTATCTATCCCTCTCTCTGACTCTCTCTCACTGTCCCTGTAAAAAATAATAATAATAATAAAATAAACATAATAATTTAAGTATGGAACAGAATGCAAAATATGCTTCAATTTTTTACATAAGGCTGGAGATCTCAAAGAAATTTCATACTGGTAGCAGCTGTTTTAGGTTGTGCCCCTAGTTTCCCAGGGTGATACTCTCTTTTACTAATTTTAATGGGGAGTTTTAATGGAAAAGCTGGAGATGCCCTAGCCTAGACTGCATCAAGTTTGAACCACCACCCTTTGCCCCTCATTGGAGACCCCCACAGCCTGACCCATTTTTCTCTGATGATCTCTCATCACCCACACTGAGACTCTGACCAAGCTAGGTTCCCTGTTGCCCTCTGAACCCACCAGCTCATTCCCAACCTGCCATGTGCTATAATCTCTGAACCCCAAAACATACCACCTTACATGGGCTCCCATTTCTCTATCTCCTATAATCTGAGAATCAGGCCCATGCAGCCCATCGTTTTATCCTGTGCTTTGTTTGCCTCCCCAGACTGCAGGCTCCTAGAAGTTAGGGTCTGTGCCTTGCCAGTCTTGGGGATTTATCATACTACTTAACACTTGCTGAAAGAAAGAAGGAAGGAAAGAAGAAAGGAAGGAAGGAAGAAAGGAAGGGAGGGAGAGAGGGAGGGAGGGAGGGAGGGAGGAAGGAAGGAAGGAAGGAAGGAAAGAAGGAAGGAAGAAAGTTTCTCTGATTCCTGATTTACCCCTTAATAAATTAAGTGCATCAAATTATTGCTGCCTCCCCCTAAGTCTTAGGGTTTCCTCGGCAGTCTGTGAGCCTTGTCTACTGCTGTCTTCATTTGCTCCCATTCGCCATTGCAGTTCAGCAGACCAGGCATTAGAGTGATCAGCATCACTAACAAACATAAGGCTGTGTGCGCTGAAGGGTCTTGGGTTTATTAGGATGGTTTTGGGGCCTAGTTTACACCTGTCTGCCAACTTGCTGCTTGCTGAGTCTCAGCATCACAGCTCCATCCCCTCTTATCAGCCTCTTTATTTTGTCCCTGCAAGAGAAAGTTTCTTTACTATTTAAGTTACAGGGTGTGCTTCCTGCCTTAGGCATTATTCCTGCAACCTCTTAGGGGCTTTCTGGCTGTGGCCCTGATTTACTCCTTTGGCTTCAGGACATGAGTGGGTACACATGGCAGTTGCTCTCTTGCCATGAACTTGTACCCCTTGGAGAAAACCATGGCCTCCCCACAATCTGAGAATCAGGCCCATGCAGCCCATCGTTTTATCCTGTGCTTTGTTTGCCTCCCCGGATTGCAGGCTCCTAGAAGTTATGGTCTGTACCTTGCCTGTGGTAGTCTCTGCTCTCCACCTTATTATATCTTAGATATTTTATTTTGATGCAGTTTATGACAGCTTCCTGCAATCCCAACCTGTACTTTGGAATCAGAGCATACCTCTAGGCCTCCCTTTTCCTTATGGCTAGGATTGCCACCTTGACATGAGTGGGACCTGGGCCATCCATCCCCTGTGAGGGGTGTTAGAAAGGATGGAGGTGGGACAGGCAGCTCCTCCCAAAGCTGGACAGAGCACCAGTTATCTCTTGGCTCTCTTTGGCCTTGCCTGGAATTTTCTACCAGCATTAATCAAACCTGTGGCTCCCAGACCTATTGCTTGTCCCTGTCCACTGAGTGAGGCGAAGTCCCTGGCCTCAGTCCCAACTTCCCAACTTCCTGACCTCCAACAGTTTTGGGGAGCTTAATCCTCAGCCAGTCTGTCTCCAGCTCAGACAACCGCTTGGCGCCCCCAGCCTCTGTCCGACCAGCCCACCAGGGCACAAGTCTGCCAGAGGCCTATGCCTCCGCCCTCCAGCTTCCTATTGCCTGCCTGGCTTTAGTGTTCTTTGCAGTTTCACAATCAGGGCCCTTCTCAGCCTCATTCCTTCTATCTGCTATTAACAAAGTCAGGAGTCTGAGGCTTCATTCTTTTTTTTTTTTACCAGTCCCTGGTCCCCAAAGTAGCTTTCAGTTTGGTTTATTTTACCCCTTTTGCTGTTAGCTTATTGACTGGGTCCTCCTTTATGTTCATAGCAGAGAGCTTACAACACATATTGGCATCTCTCTCTAAAATACAGCATACTCACCTCTTTAATCAGCAGAGATATTCTTCACTGAGAGATACAGAGTCTAGGGAGGCGAACCCCTCAAGTAAGAGCAGAAATGAGGATGAGATCTTATTTACCACTCTATCCTTCGTGTCTTACTCAATGCCCAGCTCATAGAAGGTGCCAAGTAAACATGTCTTCAATGAATTAGAAAAATATATACAGTACTGGAATATAGTTGTGCCCCATTTTTACATGTTCTGTTTTATTTTAACCTACCAGTACTGAAGGTAAGTAGGGAAGGGATTATGATCTCCCTTTTAGAAACTGAAAAAAATATGGTCAGAGAAGTAATTTGCCAAGAACACATAGCTAGTAAGTTGGGGAGCTGGGACACGAATCAAGATCTTTTGACTCCAAACCTAATTTCTTAGGGCTATACCAGATTACTTTCCTAAAGGGGCCCGCGCACTTTATGCCCCCCCCCACTCTCACCTCATCCTCTTCCTCCAGCATTCTCCTGCTGGCTCCCCACTCAGCCAAGCAGGCTCTCCCCAGAAGCCAGAGTGTAGACCACTGCCCTGGCCCATTGGTCTCCTCCTCCCCCACACAGTCCTTAGTTCCTGGGACTGAAAGCTGAGGTTCAGAGGGGCCAAGAAAGGGAGGGGGGAGGGTAATGGCTAGATCCAAAACAGCCAAGGCAGCTGTCCCTGTCACAGAGAGAGGAGACTGTGTGACAGTGTGTGTCTGTCTGCTTGAATGTGGGAGCGCATGTGTGGGATAGTGTGTGTTTGTATGCCTCTAGCTCCAAGTCCAAGTGCTTATTTTGTCTGAGTGGGGACCCGTGTGTGTCTGCATGTGTGTCTGTCTGTCTCTGGGAACACACAGCCTGAACTCTGCTTTCTCGGCTTCATCTTTTACTCTGGCCCTTATCTCTCCTCACCCTGCCTCCCTCTGCTGAAATAAAGGGTGAAACCAAGACACAGGTATGGAATGCTGGGGGAGGGGGAGTTTGGAAAATTAGAAGTCTGGAGCCATCACAGACTGGACGGCAATAGTGGGACTTAGCTTCTCTATAGGCAAACCCAACTGTCTCTCTTTGCCCAATTCTCTGTTGCTCCTGTGGCCTCTGGAGAAGTCAGGGGCATTGTTTGCATTTTGAGGACATCTTTTTATTTTATTTATTTATTTATTTATTTTTTTTTTAAATTTATTCATTTTAGAGAGGAGACACAGAGTGAGAGAGAGAGAGAAAGAGAGAAAGAGAGAAAGGGGGGAGGAGCTGGAAGCATCAACTCCCATATGTGCCTTGACCAGACCAGTGCAGGGTTTTGAACTGGCGACCTCAGTGTTCCCAGGTCGACGCCTTATCCACTGAGCCACCACAGGCCAGGCTTGAGGACATCTTTTTAAAAATATTTTTTATTTTTTAAGTTTATTGGGGTAATACTGGTTAATAACATAAATTTCAGGTGTGCAACTTTATACTATGACATCTGTATACTCTATTGTGTGCTCACCACCCGAAGTCGAGTCTCCTCTGTCACCATATATTCGACCCCCTCTACCTTCTTCGTCCTCTTTAGGTATGAAGTGAGAGGAGACTTCAGAGCACCTTTTTTTCCAGCTCTCAGTTCTAAGCTTTCTCAGCTATTTGGGAAGAGCTGCCACAGGTCTCTCTCAAGGGCATCTCCCTTCTACCAGAGCATTGAGCCACCCCCAAGCCTCTGACTCCTGACCCCAGACCTAAAAGGGGAGAGGTAAGCTGAGCACCCCCACCTCTGGCCTGACCTCTCTCCTTCCTTTCCAGGTTCCCTTTAGCCCTGCCTCTTTAGCCTTAGGAAAAGGTCCAAGGTCTCGTCCCCTCTACCTGTGGAAAGAACAAGGTTTGTTTCTCAACTCCTGCCTTGACCTCTGTCTGTCCCACCCCAGTCTTACTAGAGAGGTGGGAGCAGGGGGTGGCTCATCTCTGAGCTGGTTGAAGGGGCATTACCATGTGCAAATACAAGCCACTGCCCATCTGTGCCTCCCTGAGAAAGGCTCCTAATAAATTCAGAGCACCCAAGTGACACACATCTCAATTTAGGCTAATCCACCACATTAATGCTACCTTGCACAGCCTGTGTTAAGTCCCTGTTAATAGGGAGGCAGATGTGCCCCTCCCACCCAGCTCTTCATCCCTGTTCCTCTGTCCCTAGCCTTCTTTGGTTCCTCTCTGACCTAGAGGCATCCAGAGTTCTTGAGCCCCGCTAATGTCCCTTTCCCTTCCTCCTACCAGAAGGGGCCTTAGAGCAGGAATGAGAAACCCGCAGGGGACTTGAAACGGTACCCAGGCAGCCTTCTGGGCAATGACAGGCAAGGTCTAGGACAGAGAGCAAGAGCAGCAAGGTGGTTTTTAGAAACTCGCATCTACCGCCTGGGGTGGGTCTGGCAGAGGCCATGCATGAAAGTGGAACAATCACTGGTAGGGGCCATACACAATGTGGAGTGTGTATGGGCAGGCACAGAAGCAGACAGAGCTGGAATGCTTCGTGATTTTCAAACTTGTTTTTGATTCTGGAACCCTTTCTTCAAATGAAATCTCTCCAGAACGCATAAACAAAACAGACAAAGCCAGAGCTGCCCTAGTTGAAGCAGATCAAAGCAAGGCCAGGCTAGGTTTCCATCCCTGACTTCCAGTCCCTGAGGAGGTTCCTGGGAGGGCTGCAAAGAACACAATTTAAAAAAGCAAACAGAGAAAAAGGATTGGTTTAGAAGCCTCCCAGACCTGGGTCAGATCCCTGTTCCACTATTTACAAGTGCTATGACCCACTAATTGTTACTTTGAGTTTGTTTCCTCACCTGAAAAAGGTGATCATACCTAATATTAATGCATGCTTATGAGGGGAGAGATAATGAGATAAAGGCACACAGTAAGGATTCATGATTGATAGCAGTGATTTTCCTTATGGGAGAAATATCAAGCCTGGTTCAAAACCAAATCTGTCCCACTGGAGAGTAATAGAGGTTCCAGCTGTGTCTCAGGTGTGATTGGCTGAGGGACATATATAAGTGTATGAGGATACTGAGCATTCGTGTGAGAGGGAACTGAAGTTTTTGAGAATGCAGTATATGGCATGCGGCATGCAGTGGTGTGGTTTTCATTAATTCAGTAGTTACTGAACACCAACTGTGAACCAGGCACAGTTATAGGTGTCCAGCAGAGAGCAAAACAAAATCTAATGTGTATATCTGTGCGTAAAACCTTTGAGTATACACCTTTTATCCCTTAGGCTGCTGTTTCCCCATTCTATCTGAGGACACCCCACACAGAGGTAGCTTCATGTTGATGACTGAGGAAGGAGACTGTGAAGCTGTAGGGAACCACTTCTGGGAACCGGATAACCAGGAGATTTTATCCCCACTGACCTGGTCTGTGTCTTCTCTTCCCCCTAGAGTCTTCCCTCCATGGAGTTCGGCCTGCTCAGCGAGACGGAGGCCAGAAGCCCGGCCCTGTCGCTGTCAGATGCGGGCACTCCCCACCCCCCACTCCCAGAACATGCCTGCAAAGGCCAAGAACACAGCGGTGAGCGTGCCCCCTTCTGGGCATAGGGGAGATAACAGCTCAATCCTTAGTGCGGGAGGGGCCCATGTGGGAGTGAGGGGTCAGAGGAGGAGGTAGCCCTGCGGGGAATCCCTGTGACCTGCCCCCACCCGGCCCCAGACTCGGAGAAGGTCTCCGCTTCGCTGCCGGTCGGCTCCCCTGAAGATGGCTCGCTGAAGAAGAAGCAGAGGCGGCAGCGCACGCACTTCACCAGCCAGCAGCTGCAGGAGCTGGAGGCTACCTTCCAGAGAAACCGCTACCCCGACATGAGTACGCGCGAAGAGATCGCGGTGTGGACCAACCTCACCGAGGCCCGCGTGCGGGTACGGCTCTCCTTGATCCGCAACCCTCACCCCACCCCGGCTTTCCTCTCTCGGACCGCTTAGCGAGTCACTTAGAAACCTGCAACTTGTGGTTCTGCCTTGCCTGCCCCGTCCTCGGATCTGACACCCGACGTCCCAAGGTTCTGGTCCGCTGCCCTACATGGCCTTGTTTCCACCAACCTCCAATCTTACAACACCCTATCACTCCAGGCTGCACACTTCCCCCCCCGAGACTAGCGCTTGTTCTCCTCGTCACCCCTCCTTGAAGGCATCCTGCAGCCCCTACCCACCCCACGTCGCCCTTGACTCTTCCGCCACCTGCTTCTGTTCTCAACTCCCTGATTCGGTGGCTTCTCCACGACCCCCATTCCTGTCTCCGGCCACCTCATCTTGTTCATCCTCTGAACGGCTCTGGCCCAGACTTAAACCCCCACCTAGATGACCCACGCACCGGCCGCCCTGACGCGGTTCGGGACCCCGGGGGCTCCCAGCCCTGACAGCCTTTGCTCTCACACCCGCAGGTGTGGTTCAAGAACCGGCGCGCTAAGTGGCGGAAGCGGGAGCGCAGCCAGCAGGCGGAGCTGTGCAAGGGCGGCTTCCCGGCGCCGCTCGGGGGGCTGGTGCCGCCCTACGAAGAGGTGTACCCCGGCTACTCTTACGGCAACTGGCCACCCAAGGCGCTCGGCCCGCCCCTCGCCGCTAAGACCTTCCCGTTCGCCTTCAACTCGGTCAACGTAGGGCCTCTGGCTTCTCAGCCCGTCTTCTCTCCACCCAGCTCCATTGCCGCTTCCATGGTGCCCTCGGCTGCGGCCGCCCCCGGCACTGTGCCAGGGCCCGGGGCCCTGCAGGGCCTGGGCGGGGGGCCCCCCGGGCTGTCTCCGGCCGCAGTGTCCTCCGGGGCAGTTTCCTGCCCATACGCCTCGGCCGCAGCAGCTGCTGCTGCAGCCGCTTCCTCCCCCTACGTATATCGGGACCCATGTAACTCGAGTCTGGCCAGCTTGAGGCTCAAGGCCAAACAGCACACCTCTTTCAGCTACCCCACGGTACCCGGGCCGCCCCCGGCAGCCAACCTCAGTCCGTGTCAGTACGCCGTGGAACGGCCCGTATGAATGGCCCGGCCCGTCGATCATCCCCGAGGGCGGGGTCGATAATTCACAGCCTACCCTGACTGGGGTCGTTTTGACTGGCTTGATACCGCCCCGGGGTAAGAGAAGGATGCTGGGGCAGCTGGGGGTTGGGAGGCTGCCAGCTCGGGAAAGAGCCTTCCTACGCCCAGCCCTGAGGGGCGGACTGGGCCCTACACGCAGTCCACGCCCCTGGTACTAAGGCCAGGAACAGGGACCAGTTCCCCGGGGGCCAACGCACCCTTGGCCCACACTACCTTCTCCAGGCTCCTCCTCTCCCATTTATCGTTTTCAAAGATAAATGAAATAAATGTGCGCGGACTGTCAAAAGCCTGATGATTCAGAATTGCGGTTGACCCCTCTCCCCCTCATCCTCCCCATATCTAAAGGAGAGCTGGGTATACAGGAAAGCGGTGAGAGTGCAAGCTTCTAGGGGTTCAGTCCCCCTCAGCCGCTAACACCAGGATGGGGAAGCCGGGGGATTTCTTGGAGACCGGCGTACACGTGCTTTCCTGTTTGTATGGAAGGCTTGGGGAACTAGCTACTGTAGTTGGCGGACGTTGGCCAAAGCTGGTGCTGCAGCGCCCCCTTGTGGTTTCATGGAGGATAACTGGAAGATCAGGTCTGGAACACTTGCAGGTGTCGCTTCTGCAATTGAGGAAGCCTATGTATGACCTTAGATGTTACTCCGTATTTCTGCATCTGTTTCTCACTGTTCTAATGAGGGGCTTGGGCCTCTAACAGCAATAAAATTCTGATCTATAACAGACATTTATTAAGCGCCTACCAGGCCTAGGATTCTTACTGAGTGTCTGCGTGTGCGCCTCTCGTTCTACATATCCTCATACTTCTAGCCTACTGATCATCCCTCTGCCAACAGCCATCTCACATTACAGCAGACCCATTCTTCTTCCAATTCCCCAAACTCCAAAATCTTGTTGAAATATTTAATTTAAAAATAGAGCAAAAAGAGAAAGGTTTCTATATAGAAATATAAATAACACGGCTGTGGGGACCCTCCTCAGTCCCAGCCCCATCCCAGGGCCTGCTTGGCCTTCACATTAAAAACAGAAACATCAAAGTACTAGATCACGCTCCCCCTTCCCAGGGTTGATGTTTCTTGTCTGTCATATTTCCTGCCCACTTGGGGCACAGATCCTGTGGGGAAGCCTTTTTAATCATTCTCCCAAACCTAAACCAAGCTCCACAGTGCCCTGGGAAGGAGAGTGCCTGGAGCTCCCTCTTTTTCTCCAACCCTTTACTCGCTCTTGCTCTTGGCTTTAACCTTGGGCATTATGTAGGTTTGGTAGAAGAAGTGGGCAAAGAGGATTAAGTAGGTTATATACATGATGAAGGACCAGAAGAGTTGTTCCGTTGTGGTGTGGCATCCCTGTTCCTTTCTCCAGATGTAAGCCAGGATGACGACAGTGGCTCCCATAAACATCTGCAGGATCTGCAGGCTGGTGATGAGCCTGGGAAACCACGTAGGGGGGTTCACTTTGGCAGCCTTCAGAGTGTAGTAAGTGTACATGATGGCATGCACACCATAGTTCATGGTCATGAACCAGCCGCCTGCAGCCAACCTGTTCTTGAATCCAAAGCTTGTAAACACTAGCACTGTGCTGTGGTGGTACCAGTGCACAAAGATGAGTGGCCGCTTACGCAGGATGATGAAGGCTGTGTCTCCTGGGAGATGGGGAGTCATAGCTGGCATACCACCCAGTGTTGGGACCACCCTCCACAATGAATGTTGGGGCACAGGTGAAATTTTCAGGGTGGGGAGAGGGATCATTGTGGCAGAGAGTCTAAAGAGGGGCTTGGATGAGAGGTGTTGTTAGGACCCAGGGGTGGGGAAGGGACTCTCCATGTGATGGATAAGGAGAGCCCTGAGGAAAGGTGCAGTCTACTGGGTGCCAGAGAGACAAAGCCTTGCCACTCACCAAGTTCAATGATCTTGCTGAGAACAAAGAGGCAGGACCAGAATTTGACTACAAGATTGTCGAGAAAGATGGTGTAGCACACAGTTTGCTTTAGGCTATCCCTAAGTACCACGTTCCTCATAAATTCCCATGTCCTCACTGCCCCCAGGACACTGAAATGGGACAGAGGAAAAGGGTGTAAGTTTAATCCCAGACACCAATCCACTCTTCCCCCCTCAGCCTGTTCAGGTCACTGTCCCAAGCTCCACCACCTTCCCACCCTTCCAGGGTTCACAGCTTCTGAGATCCTGGGGCCAATCTGGAAAATCCAACCAGTAATCTAGAAGAGATGAGGGCTGGGAAAGGACCAGGGAATGCTGGATGATGGACTGAAAGTTGGGTTAAGGAACAGAATTCTTGGAATGGGTAGGAGCCTATGAGGAGATGAATGGCAAATAGGGGAAATCAGTGGGGAGGAAATATGGGAAGGAGGGGCTAGGGAAGTTACCAGAGAGTCTTGAGAGAGATTATTAGAGTCTGGAGAAATTTGTTGTAAGTACACAGACTTCATGAGCACAAGAGGACTTGTAAGAAAATAGAATCTGCCAGTCTGGAGCTTGAGGAAGAAGGCAAGGGGAAGCTGGGGAAGGGAACTGGAGCTGAGAGAATGGGATAGGGAGAGCTGGGGGGGTAGTTTGGGGAATTGATACAATTGAGATTTCTAGGAAGGTTTTAGGAATAGAGTGAGGGTCTGGGTGTACAGGATAAGCGAGTGTGTCTTACCTGAAGATTGCAAGGCAGAAGGACCAAAGTGTGAGAGGCCCCTGCAAGTTGAAGCCCTTCCGTGCCTTCATGTAGTTCTGCCCCACAAAGATGAGCAGCAGGTAGATCAGAGCTATGGGAAATGAGGTTGCCCTGGCAGGCAGAAGGCAGAGGGGATGGGCTCATGGATAGGTGCTGGTTAGAAAAATGCCCATTCAGCTCTCCAAGTGAGTGCTCCGGTTTGGAGTTCCAGCTCTGCCACCTACTAGCTATGTGACGTTGGAAAAACTACTTAGTTCTCTGAGCCTCAGTTTCCTTATTTGTAAAGGAGGAATAATACTTCTCTCCTGACAGTGTTAATATATAAAGTACCTAGCACATTGCAGGGGCTGTGTCCAAGGTTTTTGTAAGAATTGCTCTCTCAATGAGGTTGGACATGGATGATAAGTCCTGGCCCATTCTTAGAACCAACACGAAGATGTGGTGTAAGAAGATTGTGGCTTTGGGTGATGGGTATGCAATATAATCAAATGTCAAAATAACCTGGAAATATTTTCTCTGAACATATGTACCCTGATTTATTAATGTCACCCCATTAAAATTAATTTTAAAAATCAGTGAAAAAAAAAAAAGAAAAGAGAAGATTGTGGCAATAGCTTCCACCTAGTTGGGTCATGGCAAATTGGCTGCAGCACAAAGTCAGCGCAAACACCTCTGAGGAGCCTTAGGGCAAAGCCAGAGAGCCTGGGGAAATCTTGAAGAGCTGCCTGACTTTGCCTCCTTCTTCACAGCAGGGAAGATGGAACACTGGAGAACAACGTGAAAATTGTGAAGGGCAGGCTGTCACTGGGCACCAGCACTGTGTATGCGGGCTCACACAGCTACACAAGACCACAAAGAACAAAGAAGAGTCATCTAGAGGCTGATGGAACTAGGAGTTCAAATCCCCTCATTCCTCAGAGACCAGTTCTCACTACACTTTCCCTTCGGTTTCTGTTTCCTCTCACACTCCTTGCCCCGTCCTCTTATTTCTGCCCCTCTCTTTTTCTCTTTTCTCCCTGCCCCCGGCCCTTCTCTCTTCCAGATCTCTTTGAAGTAACTACATTACCTGCACCTTCAGCAACGGGGATGTGGAGACAGTACAGGAGAGCCCGATACCTTTGCGGGCAGTGTCTATCCCGCCCCCCAAATTGCAGTCATCAGGATCGGGCCCCTAGCACGGTCCTTCCCCTTCCCCAGGTCTCACCAGTACTCCTCCAAAAAGGGACTTAAGTCCTGAAACAGCTCGAAGTTGTAGGGCTGGAGTAGCTGCTGTATTTTGTCTGAGACATTCATGACTGTGCCCATTTCGTTCTGCAGACGTCAGGGTCGGGAGCTTGGGGAGCTGGGCGAGAGGGCGGGGGACCGAGGATGTAGCGAACCTTGGGATGGGACAGAACGGACCCAGGTCCCAAGGAACTCCGTGGCAAGCGGTCTCAGGAACGTGTGCTACAGTCCAACCCCATTCCACCGCAGCCACCACTGCGGTATATAACGCGGCATTGCAAAGCAGAGGGCCCAGGTGATGAGAGACCACCTCCCTGCGCCGGCCCTTATCCAATCTCGATCAAGATATGCCTCTGTCCCGCCCCTGAGCCTTATCGCGCTCTCTGGTTGGTCATTTTTCCACACACACACCCTAATCCGAAATGCCCGTTTTAGACTCTCGCCACGCCCTTTCCCATATTTTTCTCCCCCGGCATCTCCACTCTCACTTGTTTGGCTTAGTCCCCGGGGCCTTCCTAGGTACCTGGACGTGCCCGTCTTCCCCAGGAACGGCCAACTTCACCCTTTACCTCAGTTTATTTTAATCCTGGCCTATTTGGCAGTGAGGCGAGAGTGGAGGTGTCCTCAGCGTCTGGTGCCCCGACCCAGAAATAGGGATGTCAGTTTCCCCGCTTCCCTGAGATCCTGGAAAACCCAGGATGGGGAAGCAGCAGCAAACAGCCTCTCCCATAATCCCATCTGCCTCCTTAAGGTCTGTGGTTGTGAGTGGGAGGAAGATGAATTTTAATAAATTTTATTGTTGAGGTTGTTGATGTTGATGTTGATGTTTGGGAAGATGGCTGTTGAGGCTGTTGTGGTTTCTTTACAATTTCCTGAATTCCTGTACTGCTCCAGCCTGACGCCCAGTAATAACCCTGGAGAAGAAATGGGATCACCCTCTGGGCTTCTGGGATTATTGTTTTAAGATCTCCTGGAGGCCTCCTAGGATTTATAAAAGGGGAGATATAGTGCATCTCCCCAGTGTCCTGTTCTCTCCCCAGTCTGTGCTTGTCTAATCAAATCTACTTTTTCCTTGCCTGTGTACTCAGCCCCAAAGAAATAAATATTTTAAAACTTTTAAGGCCTTACTTATCTGTCCCTTATTTTTCTCCTAGGTTTTATGAAAGTGAGGAAGAAATACAAGGCTCAACAACAGTTTTTGATAAGATGGAGATTTGCAAAACAAGTGCTAAGATACCTAAATAGACAATATTTATAATCAAGATGTGACTATAAACAGCTAAATGCAGTAAAACCCACAGACTCTGGAACCAGAGACCCAGCTCCACTTCCTCGACCTCAGCCACTGCCCAAGGAAGGGTCAAGTGGGAAGTCCTGTCCATGCTCTCTAGACGACTCCCAAGTGCATTCCTTTATCTCTGTACTTTATCACCTCTCACCTGGTTACTACAGCCACTACCTTAGTCCTGTTAACTGGTTGCACCACCTTCTTCTCTAATACAGTGTTTCTATCTCTTTATTGCATTAGAACCAGGAAAAAATTCCCAAACCTGGCTGATGGTAATATTACTGAGCCCCAACCCCAGAGATTCTGACCCAGTAGTTGGTGCCAGACCATACTTTGAAAACTGTCACTTTCTGTCCTCTCATCCAGAAGAGGGTCCTAAAACCTAAACTAGATTGTGCCATTTCCCTGCTTAAAACCCTTCAGGAGCTCCTGATTGCTTCAAACATACCTTGACATTTAGAAGATGATCAACATATGTTTGATGGATATATGAATAAATGAAAGAATGAATATTACAAGAATAATACCATCTAGGTGTTACAAGACCTGGATTCAAATCCCAGCTCCACCATTAACTAGTCGTGTAATTTTAGGCAAGTTACCTAATCTCTCTGACACTCTCATTCTTTTTTTTTTTTTTTTTTAATTTTTTCTTTATTCATTTTAGAGAGGAGATACAGAGTGAGTGAGAGAGAGAGAGAGAGAGAGAAAGGGGGGAGGAGCTAGAAGCATCAACTCCCATACGTGCCTTGACCAGACCAGTGCAGGGTTTTGAACTGGCGACCTCAGTGTTCCCAGGTCGACGCTTTATCCACTGCACCACCACAGGTCAGGCGACACTCTCATTCTTTACCAGTAAAATGTAGATAGTCATACTTGCCTGCCTACCTCACAAGTTTGGGGTCAGTATACAAGTCAGATAATGTCAGTGAAAGGATATTGTGGGCTAGACACAGAAATGTCAGGGTAAATCATTTTGGAAAGTTTACAAATGCATATAGAATATGTATACTCAATGCTGGGCTTCTCTCAAATGAAGATACTTCACATTGTCATTCCTTGTGAAGTTTAATGGTGAGGTTTGGGGGCAGAGTGTGTAGAAGAGAAGAAGAAAAATCTCCAGAAATTATTTTCCAGGGGAAAAGTTCCCTGATCATTGGACTTGCTCTAGTACCTCTAACAGAAGTCCCCAAACTACGGCCCGTGGGCCAAATTGCGGCCCCCTGAGGCCATTTATCTGCCCCCCCCATTTCGCTTCCGGTAGGGGCACCTCTGTCATTGGTGGTCAGTGTATGGAGTACTGTATGTCGCGGCCCTCCAAAGGTCTGAGGGACAGTGAACTGGCTCTCTGTGTAAAAAATTTGGGGACCACTGCATAGAAATTGTTTGAATAACATGGTATTTTTTTCTCCAATGAGAGTTTATAATTACTTCATTATTTTTTTATTATTATTTCTTTTTATTTATTTATTTTAGAGAGGAGACACAGAGTGAGAGAGAGCGAGAGAAAGAGAGAGAGAGAGAGAGAGAGAGAAAAAGATAGGGGGGAGGAGCTAGAAGCATCAACTCCCATATGTGCCTTGACCAGACCAGTGCAGGGTTTTGAACTGGCGACCTCAGTGTTCCCAGGTCGACACTTTATCCACTGCGCCACCACAGGTCAGGCTTACTTCATTATTTTTATGATTTCTTGATTAGTGCTTGTTTCTCCCCCCTCCTCAGTCCTTGAGTTCCATAAATTCAAGCAATATATCTATTTGCTCAACATCATTCTCCTAACACCGGGCATATAGTAGGTATTCAAGTAATATTTGTTGCCTAAATGAATGAATGGATGAAATCCTCAGCCTAGCCTGACCAGGCGGTGGTGCAGTGGATAGAGCGTCGGACTGGGATGCGGAGGACCCAGGTTCCAGACCCCGAGCTCGCCAGCTTGAGTTCGGGCTCATCTGGTTTGAGCAAAGCTCACCAGCTTGGACCCAAGATCACTGGCTTGAGCAAGGGGTTACTCGGTCTGCTGAAGGCCTGCGGTCAAGGCACATATGAGAAAGCAATCAACGGACAACTAAGGTGTCGCAATGGAAAACTGATGATTGATGCTTCTCATCTCTCTCCATTCCTGTTTGTCTGTCCCTGTCTATCTGACTCTCTATCTCTGTCAAAAAAAAAAAAAAATCCTCAGCCTATAAATCTGGGTGATGCTCTTTGTTTCTCCAAGATAAACATGCTAGGCTTATCCGGTCTTTTTATCTCTTGGCTTCAGCTTTCTCAACTGTAAAATGAGGATGATATCCGCCTCAGAAACATGTTCGTGAAGATCAAAGAAGATCATATATGTTAAAATACATTATGCAACATAAAGGGTTAAGCAAACAATAGTAATTATTACCAAAAAGTTAATTCGTATCAATTTACCTTCTTTTTTAATTTTTACAGAGACAGAGTCAGAAAGAGAAACAGATAGACAGGAAAGGAAAGAGATGAGAAGCATCAATTCTTTGTTGTGGTACCTTAGTTGTTCATTGATTGCTTTCTCATATGTGCCTTGACCAGGGGCTAGCTAAAGCACAGCAAGTGACCCCTTGCTCAAGCTTGCTCAAGCTGATAAGGCCGTGTTCAAGCCAGTGACCCCGGGGTTTCAAACCTGGGTCCTCTGTGTCCCAGTCCAACATTCTATCCACTGTGCCACTGCCTGATCAGACTAAATATACCTTCTTTTTATTTATTTTTATTCATTTATTTATTTTTGTGGCAGAGACAGAGAGAGAAACAGATAGGCACAGACAGACAGGAAGGGAGAGAGATGAGAAACATCAATTCTTCGTTGTGGCTCCTTAGTTGTTCATTGATTGATTTCTTATATGTGCCTTGATGGGGGGCTACAGCAGACCGAGTGACCCCTTGCTCGAGCCAGCGAATTTGGGCTCAAGCTAGTGAGCCTCGCTCAAACCAGATGAGCCCGCATTCAAGCTAGTGACCTAGGGGTCTCGAACCTGGGTCTTCTGCATCCCAGTCCAACGCTCTATCCACTGCGCCACCGCCTAGTCAGGTTACCTTCTTTTTAAAAAAATTATAATTCTTTCCCTGTGCTTGCCTGGTCAAGGCATATGTGAGAGTTGATGCTTCTTTCTCCTCCTCCCCTTCTCTCTCTCTTTGTCTATCTCCTTCCTTTCTAAAAATGAATAAATGAAATCTTTTTAAAAATTATAATTCCTTTTTTTTTTTTTTTTACAGGAACAGAGAGAGAGTCAGAGAGTGGGATAGATAGGGACAGACAGACAGGAATGGAGAAAGGTGAGAAGCATCAATCATTAGTTTTTTGTTGCCATTGCGACACCTTAGTTATTCATTGATTGCTTTCTCACATGTGCCTTGACTGCGGGCCTTCAGCAGACTGAGCAACCCCTTGCTGGAGCCAGCAACCTTGGGTCCAAGCTGGTGAGCTTTTGCTCAAGTCAGATGGGCCCGCGCTCAAGCTGGCAAGCTCGGGGTCTCGAACCTGGGTCTTCTGCATCCCAGTCCGACGCTCTATCCACTGCACCACCGCCTGGTCAGACTAAAAAATTATAATTCTTTAAATTTATTGATTGATTTTAGAGAGAGAGGAAGGGAGAGAAAGCAACAGAGAGAAACATTGATCTGTTTCTGTATGTGCCCTGACTGGGGATTGAACCCACAAACTTTTTGTATCTGGATGATGCTCCCTCCTACCAACTGAGCCATCTGGCCAATGCTAACTATATCTTTATTTTAAAATAAAGCTCAACTAAATTAACTACAGAGGAAAGTCATGATCTGATTATTGGTTGCATAACAATGAATTTACTTAATACTAATAAATTGTACATTTAAAAATGTACACTTAACGCTTAAAATGGTTAAGATAGCAAATGTTATGTATATTTTACCACAATTTAAACTTTTTTGAAAGGAAAGCCATCAAATAGAAATATAGTTTTAAATAGGACATATAAAGAGCTCATGTGCATGCTACATAAAAAGCTCATCCTTAGTCCTATCTTTCGGTCTTTTGGTAAGTGGCTAAGAACATAGGCTCATCTTATAGATTCCAGTGTTCCCTAATGTACCTCTCATTAGCTGCCAGAAAGGTCTTTCTAAAACACACATTAGCTCATATCATTCCTCTTCAGAAACAAAAGAACAACAACAACAAAAACTTTAGGACAAAGGTCAGGTTCCTAAAGTTAGCCTTGACCCATTATCCATTATCCCTTAGTCCCAGTATTTCACATTTGACCCATAATGAAACAGTCACAACTCCGTAACACAAGTACTATATCTGTAGGTTTTTCAACCCCTTTACCTGTCTCCAAATTATTCGCTCCTTCAGACCTTTTCTTCTCACCTGGACAAATCTCACCCGTTGTTCAGCCTTAACTCTGCTACACTCACTTGCTCGGCAAGAACCTAATCTGTTTCAGATAGGATCAACTGCTCCCTACTTTGTCTTCTACCCTCAGGACTTTGCCCAAACTGCCTGCCAATATTGTACTTCTACTGATTGAGTACAGTCATTTATTTTCTATACTATCCTGGCTCCCAACCCTATCCCAAATGGTCATTTTTTGTTAGGGCATCTTTAAGGGAAGCATATAGCACTTGGCACATAGAGGGCATTCAAAATATGTCTGTTGCTTTGAATTGACTAGGCACCTATGCGGAAATACAAACAATAAACATATACTCAAACTCCTTAGTAATTAGGGGAATGCAAATGCAAATTAAAGACTGTATGTATAGGATGGTACTAATTAACATCTATTAAACTGTGTAAAAATTAAATATCCAACGCTGGTCAAAGCTTTGGGAAACAGATACCTTCACACCTGGCTAGTGGCCAGATAAACTGATATAATCCTTCAAGAAGCACTCTTAAGTAACACTTAGCAAGAACCAACTGGTATTATTTGACCCAGTCACTCTACTATGAATTTAAAACCCAATGAAATAGGCCAAAAAAAAAAAAAAAAGAAAATCTGTATATACTAAAATACTTAAGTCAGTGAGACTTAAAATAATAGAAACCCACCAATAAGTAATTAAATTATTAAATAGCAATATTACAAAACAGCTTGCACATACCATATCCTAAAGAAACGTGAAACCATATTTGTAATGTATTGTGAAAGAAAAACAATATTGCAAAAGGTACCTATCCCATTACCTCAGTTATCTAAAAGTGATGATGTCCCTAAAGTTTCAGGTCGAAAGAAACACTAAAGTGTGAAATTTGATGGGGTGGGTGAGATTATAGGAAATAATTTAACGTATTTTAAATTTTCTTTCAAGATATTTTTAAATTGATCTCATAACATTCTGGAATGTTATTCGTCCAGGGGATGTTTTTAATGGCACAGGAAATGCTTAAGATACAAAAGTTAAGGCCCTTGTGGGTTGGCTTAGCGGTATAGCGTCAGCCTGGTGAGTAGAAGCCCCAGGTCTATTCCCAGTCAGGACACACAGGAGAAGTGACCATCTGCTTCTCTACTCCCCCCCCCTCCTCTTTCCCTCCTGCAGCCATGGCTTGAATGGTTCCAGCAAGTTGGCCCCCGGCACTCAGGATGGCTTCATGGCCTTGCCTCAGGCACTAAAATAGCTCAGTTGACCAGCAACTGAACAGTGGCTCCAGATGGGCAGAGTATTGTCCAGTAGGGGGATTGCTGGGTGGATCCCTGATCAGGGTTCATTCAGGAGTCTCTCTGCCTCCTCGCCTCTCAATAATTAAAAAAAAAAAAGATATACAGTTAAGTTTTAAAAGGTAGGATATGAGAATGTATGTATAGCATGGTCTCCAATTAGGGCAATAAAAAAGAAGAAATGTAGGTGGAAAGAATATTTGTAAATTTTTTGCAGAGAAAAAATATGGGAGAAAACTATGTTGAGAACAAATACTGGAAGGAATTTCACTAAAAGGTTAATAGTTTGTCTGACTGGTGGAATAGTGGAAGACTTAAAAATATTTTTATAATCAGTAAATGTTTAAAATGAATAATAAACGTATTGAAATGTCATGAATTTAAGTCTCTTTTTCATGTATTCTGTCACTAATTGGCTTTTACCTTCTTTTCTTTTTACAGGGTCAGAGAGAGAGTCAGAGAGAGGGATAGATAGGGACAGACAGACAGGAACGAAGAGAAGTGAGAAGCATCAATCATTAGTTTTTTGTTGTCATTGAGACACCATAGTTGTTCATTGATTGCTTTCTCACATGTGCCTTGACCGGGGGCCTTCAGCAGACCGAGCCACCCCTTGCTGGAGCCAGCGACCTTGGGTCCAAGCTGACGAGCTTTTGCTCAAGCCAGATGGGCCTGCGCTCAAGCTGGCGAGCTCGGGGGGTCTCGAACCTGGGTCTTCCGCATCCCAGTCCGACACTCTATACACTGTGCCACCGCCTGGTCGGGCGCTTTTACCTTCTTGACCATAAGATTTTTCATTCATCTCCTTTCCCCAGTATTTTTACTATCTTGGTTTTGCTTCTGTGTTTTTGCCTCTGCCTTTGCTGATTCTTCTTCCCATATTTTCCACCTCTTTAATGCTGGTGTTTCTTTTTCTTATTTTTTATTTTCCTTCCTGTCTCCCCTATCCCCCAGATGTTGTTCCACTTCTTTATGGATTCATTGGTTGATTCTTATATCTGTCCTCACCTGGGACCAACCAGCAACCTCAGCATCTGGAGACAACGCTCTAACCAACTTAACTACCCGGCCAGAATGATACTACTGTTTCTTAAAGTCCTCTCCCTAGTTCTTACTCTTTCTCACTCTTTGCTCTCTTACCTGGCTATCTAATTCTCTTTCATGACTTTACCTGTTTATTCTATTTGGATAACTCCAAATTAATTATCGTCTATCTTTACCTCACTTCTCTATTCTCTTTAAGTCCATAAGGCCTTTAGTAAAATTCAACAGCTTTTATTGTTTTGCTAAAAATATGAAACACTTCGTGGATTTGCATGTCATACTTGCACAGGGGCCATGCTAATGTTCTCCATATTGTTCCAATGTTAGTATGTGTGCTGCTGAAATGAGCTCTCACTTCTCTATTCTTGCTCACATTTCCAATTGACCATTGAGTTACAGACAGCTCATACTCAGGTGTTGAAACCCAGCTCACCTTCTTTCCAAATCTGTTCTTTTTCCTGACTTTCCTATTTCTATTAAAGTCACCACCAGGCACCTGACCAGTGGTGGTGCAGTGGATAAAGTATCGACCTCAAATGCTGAGGTCACCTGTTCGAAAACCGGGCTTGTCTGGTCAAAGCACACACAAGAAGCAATTACTACTATGTGTTGAGTTTCTTGCTCCTCCCCCTTTCTCTCTCTCTTTTTTTTCTCCCCTTCTCTCTAAAATCAATAAATAAAATCTTTTAAAAAAACAAAAAACACATCACCACCAGGATCTTAGCCTCTTAAGCAGGTCTGGATACATAATTGGCAGGGCCCTGAGCAAAATAAAAATGGGAAGTTCCCTTGTCCAAGAATTCCAGGATGGTGGTAGCAGAACACCAAACTAAGAGCAGAGCACTTCTGCGTATGGAGCCCTGTGTGGCTGCATAGGTTGCAGGCTCGTGAACTTGGCCCTACTCAGAGATGATCTGGGGATCATCTTTGACTCCTCTCTCCCCTTTATTCTGGCTTGGTTGCTGGGGTGAAAAGTGCATCCACTCACAAAGATGGGAAATAATGGAAGAGGAATATATTTGCAGAATGGGGTGGATAAGGAGATGAGTTCAGTTTGAGCCCTATAAATGCAAAGTGCCAGTGAAATAATCAGTTGTCTAGGACTCATGTTGTCAGTCTGGCTTCAACTCTCGGGGGTAGAAAGTATCACTGAACTCCTAATTGTAGAGGAAATTGGCCAGCGAGAGAGGGTCAAGCAGGGCTTTTCAAAGTGGGGCTCATGGACCATTTGCACTGTAATCTCCAGCTTAAACATGAAGTCTCCTGGGCCCACCCCAGCCATCTGAATCTGAGTATATCTAGAGATAGGTAAATGTTGGGAATTAAAGTGGAATTTTTTGTTTTGTTTTATTTTGTGTTTTAAATGAGAGGAGAGGAGATAAAGAGACAGACTTCTGCATGTGCCCCAACCAGGATCCACCTGGTAACCACTGTCTTGGGCTGATGCTTGAATCATCTGAGCTATCCTCAGTGCTTGAACCAATTGCCCCACTGGCTGCAAGAGGGGAAGAGAGAGAAGGGAGAAAGGGAAGGAAGAGAAGCAGATGATCACTTCTCATGTGTACCCTGACTGGGGATCAAACCTGGAATGTCCACACACTGGGCCGATGCTCTATCCACTGAACCAACTGGCCAGGTCTGGGAATTAAAGTTTTTATAAGCTTCTCAGGAAATCATATGCCCATTAGAGTTTGAGAACTATTGAGGTGAGTGAGAAGATTGTGGAGCCAACAACCCCAGAGGAAATATTAATGAATGAGGTAGTGACTTTCACACTTTTTTTTTTTAATTTATTCATTTTAGAGAGGAGACACAGAGTGTGAGAGAGAGAGAAAGAGAGAAAGGGGGGAGGAGCTGGAAGCATCAACTCCCATATGTGCCTTGACCAGGCCAGTGCAGGGTTTTGAACTGGCGACCTCAGTGTTCCCAGGTTGACGCTTTATCCACTGCGCCACCACAGGTCAGGCGACTTTCACACTTTTCTGACTGAGACACACAGGAGAAATATGTGTTACAGTGTCACTCCATATATACACATGTATTTGAAACAAAAAATTTCAAACATACATATTCTTACTATGTTGTGTCTGATATTTTTATTCTATGGTATATCATTATTATATTTTTTATTTTTTTATTTGTTTTACAGGAACAGAGAAAGAGTTAGAGAAAGGGATAGATAGGAACAGACAGACAGGAACGGAGAGAGGTGAAAAGCATCAATCATTAGTTTTTCATTGCCATTGCGACACCATAGCTGCTCATTGATTGCTTTCTCACATGTGCCTTGACTGCGGGCTTTCAGCAGACCAAGCCACCCCTTGCTGGAGCCAGCGACCTTGGGTCCAAGCTGGCGAGCTTTTGCTCAAGCCAGATGGGCCCACGCTCAAGCTGGCGAGCTCAGGGTCTCGAACCTGGGCCCTCCGCATCCTAGTCCGACGCTCCATCCACTGCGCCACCACCTGGTCAGGCTATCATTATTTTAAAATGCTCATTATTATCCTCTAATAGGCTGCATCCTATAATTTGAAAAACACTGGTTTCGTAGTCATCAGAGGGAGAGAATATTACTAGGGGATAGGGAAAAATAAACCTAAACTTTCCACAGGTTCTTCAAAGCCTAAACGGCATTTTAAAACTTTTAAGAGCAGCCTGACTAGGTGGTAGCACAGTGGATAGAGCGTCAGACTGGGACATGGAGGACCCAGGTTCGAGACCCAAGTTCGCCAGCTTGAGCGCGGGCCCATCTGGTTTGAGCAAAATCTCACCAGCTTGGACCCAAGGTTGCTGGCTCCAGCAAGAGGTTATTTGGTCTGCTGTAGTCTTCCGGTCAAGGCACATGTGAGAAAGCAATCAATGAACAACTAAGGTGTCGCAATGAAAAACTGATGATTGATGCTTCTCATCTCTCTCCGTTCCTGTCTGTCTGTCCCTATCTATCCCTCTCTCTCTGTCCCTGTAAAGAAAAAAAAAAAACAATAAAAAACTTTTAAGAGCAAACACACTAAGCCTCGGTATTGTTAGAAGTTGGCCTAGTGCTTATAGGGAATCACCCATTTAACCTTGAACCCTCTATGCTTTGGATTGGGTAACCTTAGTTAAGAGCCCTGAGTGACTGTCTCTTGGATGCAAACACCAAGAAAGTGTGAGTGAGTGACCTTTGTGCAGACACAAAGGAATGCATGTGAACAGGCTTTAGAAACTTATCGTAAAGGTTCTAGATTGCCCCTTCCTTTGTGCTTGTTAATTAGCAAAAGAAAAATAATGTACTGAACCAAATTAGCCCTTTCTCCAAAATGGCCATTAATCATTCTTTCCCCTTTATCAACTGGCCTCCCTCCCTTGTAATCCTGTTACCTCTGTTCTGCTTCTGATCAATAAAAGCTAAGGGAGAAGGAAATTCAGGAGGTCTTCTTTGTCTCCCTTGGCAGGCCTCCCCCTCTCCCTATGACATAAGTTTGTATCTTGAGTAGGTCTCTTCACATGACACTGGTAGTTCCCAGCAAGCTGGAGTCCTACAAGTGCTCACAGTTGAGCCATATTATTCTGCTAGACATAAACAATCTCACAGACTAAGAACACTGGACAAAGTCACTCTGAAGCCACAATAGAGTGAGACAAAAACAATGCTACTACATATTTTGCCCAAGCACTAAGACAAGGTCACTGTGCAACCTACAAAATACTAAACACCACCCTCTCCCAGTTTGCATTTTAACCAATTACAGTTTTATTCTCACTCTAGTCCCTACAGATAAGATTTATTGAGATACCTGCTCTGGCCAGGTGGCTCAGTGGAAAAAGCATCATGCAGGCGCACTGAGGTCGGGGTTCCATCCCAGATCAGGGCACGTACAAGAAGCAATCAATGAATATACAACTAAATGAAACAACTACAAGGAAAAGCTAGTTGATGCTTCTGTCCCTTTCCCTAACTCTCACCTCTCCCTTCCTCTCTCAAATAAGTGGGGGGAAATTTTATTTTTAATTTATTGAGCTACCCAATCATAGGATAGTCCTTGTTTTCTGTCAGCACCCAATCTACAGTGAACCTGTTTTCTTTCCAACCCTGCCAATTATCCAAAAAAGCCCAATTCTTTCCTTTAAAATTTGTATATATTGATTTTAGAGAGAGGAGAAAGGAGAGAAAGAGAGAAACATTGACTTGTTGTTCCACTTATTTATACACCTGCTGGTTGATTCTTGTATGTGCCCTGACTGAGGATCAAACCTGCAACCTTGGCATATTAAGATGACACTCCAACTAACTGAAAGAACTACCTGGCCAAAGCAAGCCCAATTCTTTTCTTTTTTTTTTTTTTTTACAGGGACACAGAGAGAGTCACAGACAGGAACAGAGAGAGATGAGAAGCATCAATCATTAGTTTTTCATTGTCGTCGCAACACCATAGTAGTTCATTGATAGCTTTCTCACATGTGCCTTGACCGCAGGCCTTCATCAGACCTAGGAACCCCTTGCTGGAGCCAGTGACCTTGGGTCCAAGCTGACGAGCTTTTGCTCAAGTCAGATGGGCCCGTGCTCAAGCTGGTGAGCTCGAGGTCTTGAACCTGGGTCTTCCGCATCACAGTCCGACACTCTATCCACTGTGCCACTGCCTGGTCAGGCTCCATATTGCTTCTTCTTTTATTTTTTTAATTTTTTATTTATTCATTTTAGAGAAGGGAGAGATAGAGAGAAAGAGAGAAGAGGGGAGGAGCAGGAACCATCAACTCCCATATGTGCCTTGGCCAGGCGGCCCAGGGTTTCGAACTGGCGACCTCAGCATTTCCAGGTCGACGCTTGATCCACGGCGCCACCACAGGTCAGGCTCCATATTGCTTCTTTAAAATATTTTATTTATTGATTTTACAGAGACAGGAGAGCAAGGGGAACATGGAATGAGAAGTATCAACTCATAGTTGCTTCATGTTAGTTGTTCTTTGCTTGCTTGTTGTATGTGCCTTGACCAGGGCAGCCCAGGGTTTTGAACCAGCAACCTTGGCATTCCAAGCTGAAGGTTTATCCACTGCACCACCACAGGCCAGGCATCCATATTGGTTCTTGATTGGCGCCCTCACTTGCAATTTTTTTTCCACCTATTGATGGAATAAATGTTACAATGGGTGCTTAGAACACGCTGTTGTACAGATGAACGTTAAAAAAGAATAAGGAGCCTGACCAGGCAGGGGCGCAGTGGATAGAGCGTCGGACTGGGATGCGGAAGACCCAGGTTCGAGACCCTGAGATCGCCAGCTTAAGCATGGGCCCATCTGGCTTGAGCAAAAGCTCGGCAGCTTGGACCCAAGGTCGCTGGCTCCAGCAAGGGGTTGCTCGGTCTGCTGAAGGCCCGCGGTCAAGGCACATGTGAAAAAGCAATCAATGAACAACTAAGGTGTCTCAACGGCAACGAAAAACTAATGATTGGCCTGACCTGTGGTGGCGCAGTGGATAAAGCGTCGACCTGGGAACACTGAGGTCGCCAGTTCAAAAGCCTGCACTGGTCTGGTCAAGGCATATATGGGAGTTGATGCTTCCAGCTCCTCCCCCCTTCTCTATTTCTCTCTCTCTCTCTCTCTATCTCTCTCTCTGTCTCACTCTGTGTCTCCTCTCTAAAATGAATAAAATAAAAAGAAATAAAAAAAACCATAACAAACAAAAAAAAAACCCCTAATGATTGATGCTTCTCACCTCTCTCCGTTCCTGTCTGTCTGTCCTTATCTATCCCTCTCTCTGTCCCTGTTAAAAAAAAAAAAAAAAAGAAAGAAAAAAATTTGGATCCAAAAATTAAGGTGTGTCTTATACATGGGGAAATACAGTATATTATCAAGTATTTGTTTCTAGATTTCTATGTAATTATTTTAAAATAAATCTTTTTAGGGTAAACCACTTCTCCTAAAACTGAAAAGACAGGCAAATAATCCAAAGGTTACTGGCTTGAGCCCAAGGTCGCTGGCTTGAGCAAAGAGTCACTGGCTCAGCTGGAGCTCCCCCCGCCCCCAGTCCCGTCGAGGCAGTATGTAAAAGCTATCAATGAACAACTAAAGTGCCACAACTACGAGCTGATGCTCCTCATCTCTCTCCCTTCCTGTCTGTCTTTGTCTCTCTGTCACTAAAAAAAGAAAAAGAAAAGGGAATAAAAAGTACAAATTGGCCTGACCAGGCGGTGGCGCAGTAGATAGAGCGTTGGACTGGGATGTGGACGACCCAGGTTTGAGACCCTTAGATCGCCAGCTTGAGTGTGGGGCCCATCTGGCTTGAGCAAAAGCTCGCCAGCTTGGACCCAAGGTTGCTGGCTCCAGCAAGGGGTGGCTCAGTCTGCTGAGGGCCTGCGGTCAAGGCACATGTGAGGAAGCAATCAATGAACAACTAAGGTGTGTGTTGCAATGAAAAACTGATGATTGATGCTTCTCACCTCTCTCTGTTCCTATCTGTCTGTCCCTATCTATCCCTCTCTCTGACTCTCTCTCTCTGTACCTGTAAAAAAAAAAAAAATGTACAAATTGGTAGTCAGAAAACTGTCACGGGAATGTAAAGTACAGAGTAAGGAATATAATCAATTATATTGTAATAACTATATATGGTTTCAGGTGGGTACTAATCTTATCCGGGGATCATTTTATAAATTACATATATAACTGTCTAAGCATGATAATGTACACTTGAAACTAATATAAAATAATATTGAATGTCAACTGTAATTTACAAATAAAAGATAAAATAAAAATTTTAAAAAGCCTAACTCCTAGCTAGAGAAACAGAAAAATACCTCACAGTGAAAGCCTACTTATTTCAGTTCCTATTACCTGACACACCATGTTTGGCTTTCAACAAAAAATTACAAGACATGCATAGAGACAATAAAAACGCCATCTGAAAACACAAAGAAAGCATCAGAAGCAAACCCAGATATGGCAGATTTTGGAATTATTAGATTAGGAGTTTAGAAGAACATTGATTAATATGCTGTGTGCTAATGGAAAAAGTAGATGACATGCAAGAAAAGTACAATAGGTAGTGTAGGGTGAGAGAGAGATGGAAATATTAAGAAATAATCTCACACAACACAATCAACAGTTCAAATGCTATAGAAATGTTTACCTGAAACCTGTGTGCTTTGACCGGGAGACAGGGGGAGCCACCAGGCAAGCCAGTGACCCCTTGCTCAAGCCAGCAACCTTTAGGCTCAATCCAGCAACCATGGGGTCATGTCTATGGTCCCATGCTCAAGCCAGCAACCCTACACTCAAGCTGGTGACTCCATGCACAAGCTGGTGAGCCCATGCTCAGGCCAGCAACCTCAGGGTTTTGAACCTGGGTCTTCTGTATCTCTGGCTAATGCTCTATCCACTGTACCACCACCTAGTCAGGCTTGAAAATAATTTTTATAGTCAAGTCCCATCTGAACATATTAACTTATTCTATTTTTAAATGCCATTTTATTGTAAACAAAAATATGCATAGACATAAGAAACATTTTCTAGATTCCCTGTATGATTTATCTGAAATGGGTTTGTTTGTTTAAATTACTATAACTTTGGCCCTGGCCGGTTGGCCCAACAGTAGAGAGTCGGCCAAGCATGTGGAAGTCCCAGGTTTGATTCCCAGCCAGGGCACATAGGAGAAATGCCCATCTGCTTCTCCACCCTTCCCGCTCTTCTCTTTCTCTCTCTCTCTCTCTCTCTCTCTTTCTTCCCCTCCTGCAGCCAAGGCTCCATTGGAGCAAAGTTGGCCCAGGCGCTGAGGATGGCTCCATGACCTCAGCCTCAGGCGCTAGAATGGCTCCGGTTGAAAGAGAGCAATGGCCCAGATGGGCAGAGCATCGCCCCCTGTTGGGCAGGCCAGGTGGATCCCGGTTTGGCTCATGCAGGAGTTTGTCTCTCTGCCTCCACTCTTTTCACTTCAGAAAAATACCAAAAAAAATAAAATTACTATAGCTTTATTTATTGATCTTTCTTTAGTGACAGAAAGGGATAATGAGAGAGAGAAACATCAATCTGTTCTTATATGTGCCCTGACTGGGTATCAAACCTACAACCTTCGTGTCTCAGGAAGGCTAGATCAACCGAGCTATCCAGCCAGGAGGATTATTAATTTATTAAGCGAGAGAGAGAGAGAGACAGACAGGAAGGGAGTGAGATGAGAAGCATCAATTCTTTGTTGTGGCATCTTTGTACATTGATTGCTTTTTCATATGTGCCTTGATGGGGAGGTTCCAGCTGAGCCAGTGACCCCTTGCTCAAGTCAGTTACCTTGGGCTCAAGCCAGTGACCTTGGGTTTCAAGCCAGCAACCTTGGGGTAATGTCTATGATTCCATGCTCAAGCTGGTGAACCTGTGCTCAAGCCAACCTCGATATTTCAAACCTAGATCCTCAGCATGCCAGGATCCACTGCACTACTGCCTGGTCAGGCCAGCCAGGGACTTTAGAAGTAGTTTTGAGCCTAACCTGTGGTGGTAGTAGATAAAGCATCAACCTAGAACACTGAGGTCTCTGGTTTGAAACCCTGAGCTTGCCTTGTCAAGGCACAGATAGGAATTGATGCTTTCTGCTCCTCTCCCCTTCTCTCTGTCTCTCCTCTCTAAAATGAATAAAATAAAATATAACTTGTTTTGATATCTAGTAAAATCCATTTCCCTTCATCATTCTCAAATTTTCTTGGCTCAAATTTTATTTTCATTTTCTGTTGTGTGACGTTTTAGAACTTTTTCAATATATTTCTGCATCACTGATTCCAAATCTAAAATATGATTTTTTAGGCATGCTCTAGTTTGTTTGTTTGTTTGTTTGTTTGTTTTTACAGGGACAGAGAGAGAGCCAGAGAGAGGGATATATGGGGAAAGACAGACAGGAACGAAGAGAGGTGAGAAGCACCAATCATTAGTTTTTCATTACCGTCGCAACACCTTAGCTTGATTGCTTTCTCACATGTGCCTTGACCACGGGCCTTCAGCAGACCAAGAGCAACCCCTTGCTGGAGCCGACCTTGGGTCCAAACTGGCAAGCTTTTGCTCAAACCAGATGAGCCCACACTCAAGCAGGCGAGCTCAGGGTCTCGAACTTGGGTCCTCTGCATCCCAGCCTGATGCTCTATCCACTGTGCCACCGCCTAGTCAGGCGGTGCATGCTCTAGTTTTTATGCATTTTAATTTCTTTTTGTTACAGTTAATAGCATGCATAGGCTTTTAAATTGGAGTTAAAGGGCAACGACTCTTGGATTGAACATAACCACAAGGCAATTAAAGTTTTACAAACATCACTTTTACATAATTGTAGTTGTTTTTAAATGTAAAAAATTATTATCTGATAAAAACATCCTCTTATTTTGTTTTAAGATTGAATCATGGCCTGACCTGTGGTGGCGAAGGGGATGAAGTGTTGACTTGGAATTCTGAGGTTGCAGGTTCAAAGCCCCAGGCTTACCTGGTCAAGGCACATATGGGAGTTGATGCTTTCTGCTCCTCCCCACCTTCTCTCTCTCTCTCTCTCTCTCTATCCCTTTCTCTAAAACGAATAAATAAAATTAAAAAAAAAAGATTGAATCATGGTTTCTTCGAGTAGGCGTAAATGTAAGAATAGTCCTGACACCTTCTGTTATATATGTGGCTGTTACACACTTCAATGTCAAAGGTGCAATATTTCATCATTTGTGACACGTGCATATATTGTCTATTTTCAAGTTCCCCTTGGCGATCAAGACAAGAATTGGGCTCCTCATATTGTGTGTCATAATTGTGAGAAAATGCTTTGTGACTGGACAAAAGGAAAACACAGAGGAATGCCTTTTGGTATTCCCATGGTTTGGCGTGAACCTAAGGACCACAACAGTGACTGTTATTTCTGTCTGATCCACACAAAGGGCATCGGCAAGAAAAAATGGCATATGATCGCATATCCTAATATGCCTTCAGCAATATGATCTATCCCACACTCTAAGATTCTCCCAGTTCCAGTTTTCAATTGTTTTATTTCTTCTAAGGACGAAGAAAGTGAACATGGTGATCAAGTGTATTTTGATAAGATGCATGAGAAAATGGTTGTAGAATCTGAAGAGTCTTCTTCTGATGCCAAGCAGTCATTAACCCCTCAGCAGTTTAGCAAATCCGAATTGAATGATTTAGTAAGAAATTTGAGCCTATCAAACAAAGCAGCTGAGTTATTAGCCTCCAGGCTTCAAGAAAAGAATGTACTTCACTGGTCAGCTAAAGTATCCCATTTCAGGAAGCGTGAACAAATTTTTGTGGACTTTTTTCCAAAGGCAAACACTTTGTTTACTGTCCTGATATCAGTAGCCTTCTCAGTCAGCTAGGTGTTACCACTTATAGTCAAACAGAATGGCGGCTATTTTTGACAGCTCTAGACAGAGTCTGAAATGTGTTCTCCTACACAACAGTAATGTTTATGCAGCAGTTCTGATTGGTTATTCAACTCATCTGCGAGAAGATTAGAATGACATAAAAATTGTCCTCGACTTTTTAAAGTATCCTTGCTTTCTGTGTTTGTGGGACAGCCGAGCTTGGGAGAAACACTGGACACAGAAGAAGTGGCCAAAACGTGAAGCTCTGAAAGTAGGGATGCAAAATATTATGAATAAACCTGTAGTTAATCGAGACAGGATCATTTCCCCCCCACTTCACATCAAACTTGGCTTAATGAAGCACTTTGTTCAGGCTTTGAATAGAGAAAGTAAATGCTTTCAACATATTATTTCTGCTTTTCCTGCCTTGTCTTTCGAGAAGATAAAAGCAGGTGTAGTCGATAGACCTCAAATTCGAACCCTTATACATGATGAAGAATTTGCCAGGAAGATGAATAGGAGGAGAAAGCAGCATGGCAGGCAGTTACAAAGAACTTCCTTGGCAACAAAAAAGCAGAAAACTATGAACTTCTGGTTCAAAGGATGCTGTTGGCTTTCCGTGACATTGGATGGAACATGGGCGTTAAGATTCACTTCCTGAACAGTCACCTTGATAAGTTTCCCGAAAATCTTGGAGCTGTTAGTGATGAGCAGACTACTGCTGGAGCATCAAACGAGATTGTCCTCAACAAGTATACAAACACAAAAGCTACAAACGCAAATTTTTGTCTGAATAGAATTTAAATAAGTTTTGTGCAAATTTTATGATTAAAATAAGTGTTTTAATATGTTCTATTTTGAAATTGTAGATAAATTCTGATGCAATCATATCTTTTAGTGTATTAGTGTATTTACTGCATTATATAAATTATTATATTTTCACAAAGATGATGCCCAAGAAGACATTCTACTTCATTATGTTAAAGTAAATGTTGAAAATTTTACAATAAGATGAAAACCTAAAATCTTGAATTGCAAAATAATTGTAGATTACAGAGAAAAACTAATGTCATATTTGAGATCAGCACACTCGAATTAGGTAAGAACAGGTATTTTTGTGGATGCAACAAAAATCTTGTTCCCCGGTGTAACCTTTAGAATCAGTTCAATTCCATATAATATGCAGTTTAGTTTTTCTCCCAGCTTTTTATTTTGAATTTTATTTTTTTAGTGAGAGGAGGGGAAGCAGAGAGAGTCTCCCGTATGTGCCCCAACAGAAATCCATCTGGCAAGCCCACCAGGGGGCAATGCTCTGACCATCTGGGGCATAGTTCCATTGCTTTATTGCAACTGGAGCCATTTTTTAGTGATTGAGGTGGAGGCCATAGAGCTATCTTCAGTTCCAGCGTCAAC
The DNA here is from genome assembly GCA_037038555.1 of Rhynchonycteris naso. Lineage (NCBI taxonomy): Eukaryota > Metazoa > Chordata > Mammalia > Chiroptera > Emballonuridae > Rhynchonycteris > Rhynchonycteris naso. The sequence continues at coordinate 239,471,497 of CM072999.1, read as the reverse complement.
TTGCTTCAATCGAGCCATGGCTACAGAAGGGAAGAAGAGAGAGAGAGAGAGAGAGAGAGAAAGAAGTGAGAGGGGAGGGATGGAAATCAGATGGGCATTTCTCCTATGTGCCCTGGCTGGGAATCAAACCTGGGACATCCACATGCTGGGCCAACTCTACCACTGAGCCAACCGGCTAGGGCTTATTTTGAAATATTTTAAATTTAAAGATAAAAGGAAAAAATAGTAAAATGAACACCTATATACTCTTTTCCAGATTCACCAATCTTTAAAATGTTACTTTTGCTTTATTGCTCTTTTCATCCAGCAATTACACTCCAGCTGCCTGACCAGGCGGTGGTGCAGTGGATAGAGCATCGGACTAGGATGCGGAAGACCCAGGTTCAAGACCCGAGGTCACCAGCTCGAGCATGGGTTCATCTTGTTTGAGCAAAAGCTCGCCAGCTTGGACCCAAAGTCGCTAGCTCAAGCAAGGGGTTACTCGGTCTGCTGAAGGCCCACGGTCAAGGTACATATGAGAAAGCAATCAATGAACAACTAAGGTGTCGCAATGAAAAACTAATGATTGATGCTTCTCATCTCTCTCTGTTCCTGTCTCTCTGTCCCTCTCTCTGACTCTCTCTCTGTCTCTGTAAAAAAAAAAAAATTACACTCCAGCTGTTAAAAAGAAAAAGGCAAAGGCCCTGGCCAGTGGCTCAGTGGATAGAGCGTTGGCCTGGTGTGTGGATGTCCCAAGTTCCATTCCCAGTTAGGGAAGACAGAAGAAATGACCTTCTGTTTCTCTCCCTCCCCACTTCTCTCATTCTTTCCCTCCTGCAGCCAGTGGCTTGACTGGTTTGAGCATGGCCCTGGGCCCTGAGGATAGGTCGGTTGGTCCGAGTGATAGCCTCAGGCGCTAAGGTACTTGAGCATCTGTCCTAGACAGGATCGTTGGTGGATCCTGGCAGGGGCGCATGTGGGAGTCTGCCTCACTATCTCTCCTCCTCTCATTTAAAAAAGAAAGAAAGGAAGGAAGGAAGGAAGGAAGGAAGGAAGGAAGGAAAGAGAGAGGGGGGAGGGAGGGAAGGAAGGAAAGGAGGGAGGGAGGAAGGAAGGAAAGAAGGAAGGAAGGAAGGAAGGAAGGAAGGAAGGAAGGAAGGAAGGAAGGAAAGAGAGAGGGGGGAGGGAGGGAAGGAAGGAAAAGAGGGAGGGAGGAAGGAAGGAAGGAAGGAAGGAAGGAAGGAAGGAAGGAAGGAAGGAAAGAGAGAGGGGGGAGGGAGGGAAGGAAGGAAAGGAGGGAGGGAGGAAGGAAGGAAGGAAGGAAGGAAAGAGAGAGGGGGGAGGGAGGGAAGGAAGGGAGGGAGGAAGGAAGGGAGGGAGGGAGGGAGAGAGGGAGGAAGAAAGGAAGGAAGGAAGGAAGGAAGGAAGGAAGGAAGGAAGGAAGGTCCTGACCAGGTGGTGGTGCAGTGGATAGAGCATAGAATTGGGATGCAGAGGACCCAGGTTCAAAACCCCAAGATTGCCGACTTGAGCGTGGGCCCACCAGCTTGAGCACGAGACGGCTGGCTTGAGCGGGGGATCATAGATGTGACCACATGGTCACTGGTTTGAGTCCAAAGGTCGCTGGCTTGAACAAGGGGTCACTCGCTCTGCTGTAGCCCCCCCCCATCAAGGCACATATGAGAAAGCAATCAATGAAAAATTAAGGTGCTGCAATGAAGAATTGATGCTTCTCATTTCTATCTCTTCCTGTCTGTCCCTATCTGTCCCTCTCTCTGACTCTCTGTCTATCAAAAAAAGAAAGAGAGAGAGAGAGAAGAAAGAGAGAGAAACAAAAAGGCAAACTAGAACTCCAATACATTGTAAGTCAGATTGCAAAATGGTATGGACACTTGGGAAACAGTGACAGTGCCTTATAATGTAAAACACACACTTGCCTTATTACCCAGTAATCCCACTCTTAGGTGTTTATGCAAGAACAAATGTGAATGTATGCCCACACCAAGACTGATATGCAAATAAGCACAAAGTGGAACAAACTAGCTACCAACTGGAACTGATTTCAAAATGTCCTTATTATGCAACACTACTTTGTACTAAAAAGAAATGAAATATTAATATGTGCAACAACAAGGATGAATCTCAAAAACATTATGCTAAGTGAAAGAAGTCAAACACAAAAGACTACATATTGTATGATGCCATTTTTATGAAATTATAGAAAAAGCAAAACTATAGTGGCAGAAAGCAGATCAGGGTTGTATAAAGCTAGGTGATAAGAGAGGGGAATGATTGCAGTGGAGAAAGAGGGAACTTTTTTTTTTGACAGAGACAGAGAGAGGGACAGATAGAGACAGAGAGACAGGAAGGGAGAGAGATGGGAAGAATCAATTCTTTGTTGCAGCTCCTCAGTTGTTCATTGATTGCTTTCTCATATGTACCTTGTGGGAGGGGCATTACAGCAGAGTGAGTGACCTCTTACTCAAGCCAGCGACCATGGGGTCCTGTCTATGATCCAATGCTCAACCCAGTGACGCCACGCTCAAGCCGGTGAGCCTGTGCTCAAGCCAGTGTGCTTGGGGTTTCGAACCTAGTTCCTCTGCATCCCAGTCTGACACTCTATCTACTGCGCCACCGCCTGGTCAGGCAAAAGAAGGAATTTTTAGGGTAATAAAAATATTTTAAGCATCAATCTTCAGTTTTTCGTTGCCGTTGCAACACCTTAGTTGTTCATTGATTGCTCTCTCACATGTGCCTTGACCGCGGGCCTTCAGCAGACCGAGCAACCCCGTGCTGGAGCCAGCGACCTTGGGTCCAAGCTGGCGAGCTTTTGCTAAAGCCAGATGGGCCCTGCACTCAAGCTGGAACCTCGGGGTCTTGAACCTGGGTCCTCTGCATCCCAGTCTGACGCTCTATCCACTGCGCCATCGCCTGGCCAGGCAACATTTTATATCTTAATTGTGGTGACGATTAATCAGTATATAAAATTGCCAAAATTTATGAAACTGTACAGTTAAAATGGATGAAAATAAAAGAATCGTATTTTATTAAAATTATACCAAATTTTAAAATAAATTTGGAGGAATCTTTAAAAAAAGAATTAGGCAACTCAGTAAGAATTGATCTGCAAAGCTCTCCAAGATATATTGTTAAGGCTAGTATTTGTACAAAGGAAAGCAGTCTGAGTCTATGTCTCTAATTCCATAGAATATCTCTTTTTTTAAATTTAATTTTATTTTATTTCAGAGACAGAGAGAGAGTCAGAGAGAGGGATAGATAGGGACAGACAGACAGAAACGGAGAGAGGTGAGAAGCATCAATCATTAGTTTTTCGTTGCCATTGAGACACCATAGTTGTTCATTGATTGCTTTCTCACATGTGCCTTGACCACGGACCTTCAGCAGACCAAGCAACCGCTTGCTGGAGCCAGCGACCTTGGGTCCAAGCTGGCGAGCTTTTTGCTCAAGCCAGATGGGCCCGCGCTCAAGCTGGTGACCTCGGGGTCTCGAACCTGGGTCTTCTGCATCCCAGTTCGATGCTCTATCCACTGTGCCACCGCCTGGTCAGGCAGAATATCTCTTGAAGTCTAAGAAAGAAATTGGTAAGAGGGCTGAATATGGGGAGTCAAACTGGGTGATTAGGAGAAGTGGTGGGCCTTTTTACTTTTTAAATTTTTTTTTGGATGCACATAATACCCCGTTAAAAATAACTACACCCTGGCCAGGGGCTGAGTGGATAGAGCGTTGAGCCAGCATAGGAACATCTCAGGGTCAATTCCCAGCCAGGGACACAGGAGAAGTGACCATCAGCTTCCCCTCCCTTCCTCTCCCCCTTTTCTCCCTCTTCCCCTCCTGCTGCAAGTGGCTTGATTGGTTCAAGCATGGTTCAGGCACTGAGGATAGCTTGATTGGTCTGAGCGCTTCAGCCTAAGGTGCTAAAAATAGCTCAGTTGATTGGAGCATTGACCCAAGACAGGGGTTGCCAGGTGGATCCTGGTCAGGGAGCATGTGAGAGTCTGTCTCACTATCTTCCCTCCTCTCAGTTAAAAAGACAAAACAGGCCCTGGCTGGTTGGCTCAGTGGTAGAGCATTGACTGGGTGTGTGGAAGTCTCGGGTTCAATTCCCAGCCAGGGCTCACAGGAGAAATGCCCATCTGCTTCTCCACCCTTCCCCCTCTCCTTTCTCTCTATCTCTATTTTCCCCTTCCGTAGCAAGGCTCCATTGGAGCAAAGTTGTCCCGGGCACTGAGGACAGTTCTATTGCCTCCGCCTCAGGTGCTGGAATGGCTCTGGTTGCAACAGAGCAATGCCCCAGATGGGCCAAGCATTGCCACCTAGTGGGCTTGCTGGGTCAATTCCATTTGGGCACATGCAAAAGTCTGTCTCTCTGTCTCCCTGCTTCTCACTTCAGAAAAATACTAAAACCAAAACAAAACAAACAAAAAAACCCACTATCCTGAGCAGTGGTGGTGCAGTGGATATAGCATTGACTGGAATGCTGAAGTCCGTAGTTTGAAACCCTGAGGTCGCTGGCTTTAATGCGGGCTCATCTGACTTGAGTGTGAGCTTGCCAGCTTGAGTGCAGGGTCACTGGCTTTAGGGCAGGATCATTGACATGATTCCAAGGTCGCTGGCTTGAGACCAAAGTTTGATGGCTTGAAGCCCAAGTTCTCTGGCATAAGCCCAAAGGTTGCTGGCTTGAGCAAGGGGTCACTGGCTCTGCTTGAACCTCCAGTCAAGGCACATACGATAAACAATCAATGAACAACTAAAGTGAAGCAACTATGAGTTGATGCTTCTCACTCTCCTCCTACTCCCTCTAAAATAAATAAATAAATAGCCCTGGCTGGATAGCTCAGTTGGTTAGAACATTGTCCTGAACATTGCTGGTTCAATCCCCGGTCAGGACACAAACAAGAACAGATTGATGTTCCTGTCTCTCTCTTCCTAAAATCAATAAAATAATCATTTAAATTTTTTTGTAAATAAATTAAATTAACTGAATTTTATCAACATTTTAAAAAGAGAGAAATATGATTTTTTTTTAGACTCAAATTTGATGAAGAGGGTCATACCAGTTACATGAACGTATTTTTTGTGTGTTTGTGTGTGTTTTGAAATAGGCAGGGAGAGAGACACAGGAATATCAAGCTGCTCCTTTACGTGACCTGACTGGGGTATTGAACCGGCAACCTCCGTGCTCTAGTACAACGCTCCAAACAACCGAGCTATCCAGCCAGGGCTTAACTTTTTTATTTATTGAAAGAGAGAGAGAGAGGAAGGGGGGGGAGTAGAAGAAAGGGAAACATTTATTCATTGTTTCACTCAGTCGTGCATTCATTAGTTGCTTCCCGTGTGGGCCCTGACTAGGAATTGAACTCGCAACTTGTCGTTTAGGGATGACGCTCTTAACCTGTTGAGCTAACTGGCCAGGGCCATATTGGTATTTTTTAAATATAACAACAACTAACATTTGCTGAGTTTGGCAATGTGCAGGCATTAGCTAAGAGCTTAACAATAACAACTTGGGGCATAGAGAAGTTCAGTAATGGGTCTGAGATCATACAGCTGGCTGGAAGCTGTGAATGTCTAAAGACTGTCTGGATCCTTACAACATGGAAGGGAATATTAAGTGGATGAGTGGTTCTTGTGGGAGTAAAGTGAGAATAACAAGAAGGAAAGAGACTGACTAGACCCGTGATGGCGAACCTATGACCCGCATGTCATTTTCAATGACATGCAGCTGCATGCGGCCGCATACCAGAGAAATATGGGGCCGCATGTCGAGAAGGACGCTTCATCCTCGGCTCCTGCACCTGGCCGTGCAGGAGCCGAGGATAAAACATTTGCTGTAGTGTATACACTCTGTGCCGGAGGTCTGTAGGCCAAAACAACAGAACTCCGGCACAGAGCGTCTAGTTCTGGAACTTCCGGTTAGACCGTTTTTCTCAAAGTGACACACCACCCGAGTTATGCTCAGTTTTTTGGCGAATTTTGACACACCAAGCTCAAAAGATTGCCCATCACTGGACTAGGTGGTGGTAGTGGACATAGAGTGTTAGACTGTGATGCAGAGGACCCAAGTTTGAAACCCCCAGGTCGCCAACTTGAGTACGAGCTCATCTGGTTTGAGCAAGACTCATCAGCTTGAGCCCAAAGTTGCTGACTTGAGCAAGGGGTCACTCCGTCTTCTGTAGCCCCCTGGTCAAGACACATGACAAAGCAATCAATGAACAACTAAGGTGCTGCAACAAAGAATTGATGCTTCTCATCTTTCCTTCCTGTCTGTCTGTCCCTCTGTCTCTCTCTGACAAAAAAAAAAAAAAAGGAGGAGGCCCTGGCCGATTGGCTTAGTGGTGGTACGATCTGGCATACGGAAGTCATGGAAGTCCCAGGTTCGATTCTCGGGCAAGGCACACAGGAGAAGCGCCCATCTGCTTCTCCACCCTTCCCCCTCTCCTTTCTCTCTGTCTCTCTCTTCCCCTCCCGCAGCCAAGGCTCCACTGGAGCCAAGTTGGCTCCGGTGCTGAGGATGGCTCCATGGCCTCCACCTCAGGCTCTAGAATGGCTCCGATTGCCGCAGAGCAATGACCCAGAGGGGCTGAGCATCGACCCCTGGTGGGCATGCCGGGGAGGATCATGGTCAGGCGCATGCAGGAGTCTGTCTGTCTGTCTCCCAGCCCACCACCACTCTCCACTTCTCACTTCGAAAAAAATTTTTAAAAAGGATGAAAAGAGAGTTCATGGTACTGGCATATTCATTCAAGGGACCTTGGTTTGAAAGGCTAGACTGAACTAGCTAGCAGGCCCCAGAGAACTGGTCCAGGGGCCCAAAAGGATTATGCTGTGGGAGTTAAACCTCAATTAGAGTTCTCCACATTGGATCAAAAGCAAACAAAGCAGGCAGGACATTAAAGATTTCCTGTCTGACCCAGGACAACCTGAAGTGTGTGGGTAACACCTCAATCTCAGATGCTCTGCCACCTAGCAAGGATACAGATTTTTATATGTGCCTTTCGGTGGCTGGGAGAGAAAGGTATTCAGGGAAGAGAAGAAAAGTGGGAAAATAGTTGGTGGGTAAAAGTTGGAGGGTCTGGCCTGACCTGTGGTGGCGCAGTGGATAAAGCGTCGACCTGGGAACACTGAGGTCACCGGTTCAAAACCCTGTACTGGTCTGGTCAAGGCACATATGGGAGTTGATGCTTCTAGCTCCTCCCCCCTTTCTCTCTCTCTCTCTCTCTCTCTCTCTCTCTCTTTCTCTCTCTCTCCTCTCTAAAATGAATAAATAAAAAGAAAAAAAAAGTTGGAGGGTCTGGCCTGACTGGGCTGTGGCACAGTGGATAGAGCGTCTGACTGGGATGCAGAAGACCCAGGTTCGAGACCCCAAGGTTGCCAGCTTGAGCGCAGATTCATCCGGTTTGAGCAAGGCTCACCAGCTTGAGCCCAAGGTCGCTGGCTCGAGCAAGGGGTCACTCAAGTCTCCTGTAGCCCCCACCCACCCCTACCCCCCGGTCAAGGCACATATGAGAAAGCAATCAATGAACAACTAAGGTGCCCCAAGGAAGAATTGATGTTTCTCATCTCTCTCCCTTTCTCTCTGTCCCTCTCTCTGACTCTCCCTGTCACAAAATAAATAAATTAAAAAAATTAAAATGCTTTTTTTATTGCCTGACCTGTGGTGGCGCAGTGGATAAAGCGTCAACCTGGAACGCAGAGGTTGCTGGTTCAAAACCCTGGGTTTACCTGGTCAAGGCACATATGGGAGTTGATGCTTCCTGCTCCTCCCCCTTCTCTCTCTCTTTCTCTCTCTCCTCTCTAAAATGAATAAATAAAAATCTAAAAAAAAAAAGATTAAAATGCTTTTTTTATTATTTTATTTTTTATGTTTTTATTTTTACAGGGACAGAGAGAGAGTCAGAAGAGGGATAGATAGGGACAGACAGACAGGAACGGAGAGAGGTGAGAAGCATCAATCATCAGTTTTTCGTTGCCGTCAACACCTTAGTTGTTCATCGATTGCTTTCTCACATGTGCCTTGACCGTGGGCCTTCAGCAGACCCAGCAACCCCTTGCTGGAGCCAGGGACCTTGGGTCTAAGCTGGCAAGCTTTTTTTGCTCAAACCAGATGGCGCTCAAGCTGGGGAGCTTGGGGTCTCGAACCTGGGTCTTCCGCACCCCAGTCCGGTGCTCTATCCACTGCACCACCGCCTGGTCAGGCAAATTAAAATGCTTTTAATAAAGAAAAGGTGGCTGGCCTATGGTGGCGCAGTGGATAAAGCCTTGACCTGATATGCTGAGGTTACCATTTTGAAACCCTGGGCTTGCCAGGTCAAGCCACATAGGACAAGCAAACAATGAACACCAAAGGGCAGCAACTATGTGTTGATACTTCTTGCTCTGCCCCTCCTCTGTAAAATCAATAAATAAAATCTTAAAAAAAAATAAGAAAAGGTGGAGTGTCTGTGGTGGAGAAATCTTCCTCATTTTGTCCTGTGTATGATTTCAGGAATGGAATAAACACAACAGTATAGCTGCTGGACATAACAGGATGTTACTTCATTGACCCTGAGGCCTGAACTGCTGTGCCCATTTATCTCCAGCTCACCTGGTTGGAAGACTGAGCTCTTGACACTTCATCTCAATTATTAGACACCTTTTCCAGTACCATTTCCAAGAACTTTATTTTCACTTCTTCCTGGGCACACCCCACTTCTCTGATGATCCCTCTGTGGAAAACATCCAACCCCCTCCAGTTTCTCTCCTGCATATCTGAGAACTTGGAGAAGAGTAAATTCTGTCCCCAAAGGAGGGCAATAGATAGATTACTACATTGAGTAGCTTGTTCCAACCCCTTTGGTACCTGATACTATAGCTAGACTGTAATTAGTTGGTATGAGTATGAATCTTGTGGGGTTTTTTCTAGACTGTGTGTCCTGTCTTACCCAATTTAGGAGAACCTTTCTTATAGCCAAGGGCCATGTCCGTCACACCATCCAACCTATTCAAACCTCAAGGCTCAGTGTTCGCAGCTGTCACAGCACTGGTTGCTCTCTCGAATGCCAGCATCGCCTCTAGCTCGCTGAGCACCAGCCAAAGGAGAAAGGTTGTAAGGTAAAGAGGTCTGTATACCATCCTTGCACAAAGCAGATTGCCCGCATATCAACCCGTGGTAAAGCAAGGAGGAAGGACTGGCTACAAAAGCTGTTCACAAAAGTGTGCCCTTTATTGGAGGGGTGAAGAAACCTCATTATTACAGCCCTGATGCTGTGGCATTTGTGAAATTAGATGTTATCAGAAGTCCACTGAACTTCCGATTCGCAAACTTCCTTTCCAGCGTCTAGTGTAAGAAATTGCTCAGGAGTTCAAAACAAATCTGCACTTCCAGAGTGCAGCTATCGGTGCTTTACAGGCGACAAACAAGGTCTGTCTTGTTGGCCTTTCTGAAGACACCAACTTATGTAACTGTCACAGGAGAGCAAAAACCTTGGAAGATTGACACTCAGATAACTATTTAAGAGGAAAAAGAGAATTTATTAATAAAAGCCTGCAAGCCTGACCTGTGGTGGCGCAGTGGATAAAGCATTGACCTGGGAACACTGAGGTCGCCAGTTCAAAACCCTGCACTGGTCTGGTCAAGGCACATATGGGAGTTGAGCTTCCAGCTCCTCCCCCCTTTCTCTCTTTCTCTCTCTCTCTGTCTCCTCTTTAAAATGAATAAATAAAAAGAAATTTTTAAAAATTAAAAAAAAAAAAGAAAGCAAAATTGGGAGGGGGGATAAATAAATAAATAAAAGCCTGCGAAGCACGCAGAATTATAGCTCCAAAAACACGTGCTCCCCAAAATTAGATTTCTTACATCTTATATACTCTTTACAGAACACAAGTTCACATTTATGGGTCTCGTGATTCCTTTGTCTTGAGGTATATTTGTCAATCACACGATTTCAGGATGGGAGGGGGCTTACAGGATGCCAGAGGATAATCATTTGTAAATCACCCATTAAGGCGAGGAAAGGGCTACTCGAATCTTCCTTTCACCTGACCTGTGGTGGAGCAATGGATAAAGCCTCGACCTGGAAACACTGAGATCGCCGGTTCAAAACCCTGGGCTTGCTTGGGCTTGCACATATGGGAGTTGATGCTTCCTGCTCTCCCTCCTTCTCTCTCTAAAATGAATAAATAAAATAAAACGTAAAGTGTTTGCTTGACCTGCGCTGGCTCAGTGGGTAAAGCATTCACCTGTAATGCTGAGGTTGCTGGTTCAAAACCCCAGGCTTGTCTGGTCAAGGCACATATGGGAGTTGATGCTTCCTGCTCCTCCCCCTCTTTTCTCTCTCTGTCTCTGTCTCCCTGTCTCTCTCTCTCTCTGTGTCTCCTCTCTCTAAAATGAATAAATTAAAAAATATATATCCCTTCCCCCTCCTACATTCCTGGCTGTTTTACCTTCTTTCACCCAGGTGTGGAGAAGGGAGGGGGTTCAAGTCTCCTTTCTGCTTCTATTCAAAGACTTCTAAGTATGAAAACCTCTTCATTTACAATATAACAGTCCTTCCTAAGCAGGAATATGGTCGGCCATGTTAAGCCATTGTAAATTACACACAAGTAAAAAAGTCATATTTACAAACTCTCTCTGAACTGTTGGCCTAAATTATAAAATATCCTTGAAGCCTCTTATCTCAAGGGGGGTTTCCTTCCTCATAACAATTATGCCAAAAATATCCAGCTACCATGCCACATACATGGAGAACATGCTTAGGAATCCACTATGATGGGAAGCATTTCATTTTTGTTGTTGTTGTTTAGAGAGAGAGAAACAGGGAGGAGAGAGGAGAAGCATCAACCTGTAGTTGCAGCACTTTAGCTGTTCATTGATTGCTTCTTACATGTGCCTTGACCCCAGTAGCCAGGGGTTGGTAGTGGTGGTGCTGAAGCCACCGACCTTGGGCTCAAGCCAGCAATCTCGGGGTATCAAACGCAGGACCTCAGCATCCCAGGTTGACTCTATCCACTGTGCCACCACCAGTCAGGTGGGAAACAGTTAATTCTTTTTTTTTCTTTTTAAGATTTTATTTATTGATTTTACAGAGAGAGGAGTGGGGAGCTAGAAGTATCAACTCAGAAAGTTACCTCACTTTACTTGTTCATTGGTTGCTTACTGCTTGTAGATGCCTTGACCGGGCAAGCCCAGGGTTTCAAACCAGTGACCTCAGCATTCCAGGTCAATGCTCTATCCACTGCACCACTGCCAGGTGAGGTGGGAAATATTTCATTCTTAATAATTGCTTTTTCTCTTCTTCCTGTTATTGGTAGTTGTGAATGTTAGATTTTTTTTTCCCATGGGGTCAAAAGGTACCTAAGTATACGATTGCAAGTAGAAAATAAGGGACACTGACCTGTGGTGGCGCAGTGGATAAAGTGTCGACCTGGGAACACTGAGGTTGCCAGTTCAAAACCCTGCACTGGTCTGGTCAAGGCACATATGGGAGTTGATGCTTCTAGCTCCTCCCCCTTTCTCTCCTTCTCTCTCTCTGTCTCCTCTCTAAAATGAATAAATAAAAATTAAAAAAAAAAAAAAAAAAAAGAAAATAAGGGACAGAAACCAGGTAGGTATTGGCAGTTTTTCCACTTTCATTTGTGTGTGAATTTCTAAAATATAAATCTGGGTACACAAAGAATTAATGCAAGTAAAAAAAAAGTATTAATGCAAGTCAGAACGTTTCATTGAACAAGTTTCAGCAGTTCAATTTTATAATACTATAAGTAAACATGTTAAACTTTTCTAAACAATGTCAGTATTTGTATTTGTTTTTTAAGATTTTATTTATTCATTTTAGAGAGGGGAGAGTGAAAGAGAGAGAGAGAGAGAGAGAGAAGGGAGGAGGAGCAGGAAGCATCAACTCCCATACGTGCCTTGACCAAGCAAACCCGAGGCCCCAAACTGGCGACCTGAGCATTCCAGGTCAACCTCCATCCACTGCGCCACCACAGGTTAGGCAGTATTTGGATTTTTTTTTTTACAGGGACAGAAAGAGAGTCAGAGAGAGGGATAGATAGAGACAGACAGACAGACAGGAACGGAGAGAGGTGAGAAGCATCAATCATTAGTTTTTCATTGCCGTTGCGACACTATAGTTGTTCATTGATTGCTTTCTCACATGTGCCTTGATCCCGGGCCTTCAGTAGACCTAGCCCCCCCTTGCTGGAGCCAGCGATCTTGGGTCCAAGCTGACAAACTTTTGTTCAAGCCAGATGGGCCCGCGCTCAAGCTGGCGAGCTCGGGGTCTTGAACCTGGGTCTTCCACATCCCAGTCTGATGCTCTATCCACTGCGCCACCGCCTGGTCAGGCTACTAAGATCTTCTTAACACTAAGCTTTTCCCCACATACTTGACTGTTGCATGATGTGGGGTGGTGCACTTTTATAAGGAATCCCATTTATCCCTCAGATAAGTGGCTTTGTATCAGAGACTTCCTTATTTGTATACTGGCTTAAAGGCTTTAATTTCTACACTCTAAAATAAGGATACTGTTAGGCAGATAAAATATATTATGCTCACTTTGTTAAAGATGGCGCTGCCCACGTGCAAGTTTTAAGAGTAAGCTTTCCCCCACACCCTTGACTGATTGGATGATGTGGAGTGGTGCACTCTCATGAGGAATCTTCCCATTATGCCTCAGATAAATGGCTTTGTATCAGAGACTTTCTTGTTTGTAGATAGGATTAAAGGTTTGGATTTCTACACTATAAAGTGGGGCGGATTGGGAGCTTGCTCTCTCGGTTCCTGAGGTTAGCATTAGAGAGGAGAACAGATAAAGGCCACGTGGAGGAGAAAAGAAGCAGCCAAGATGGCGGAGTGCTGAAGAAGAAGCCAGTTTGTGCAGAGTTTGTGCAGAGAGAAGGAGACAGGAAACAGAGGTGAATAAGTCTGGTGAGCTACAAGCCTTTGACTCTAGGAAACTCGGATAAGTCAGTAGCTTTGTGAGCACTGAGTGAGTGGATTTTAGAGCCCAGTGTGTTTTTGCTTGCCCGCCGGGTGCAAGCTAGAATTAAAGCTGATGGCTCACCAGTTCTTGGCTCTGTTGTTTCATTACCGACTGTCCGAATCAGATGAGAACCTGCACTGGCCAGGTGGCTGTGATAATGCCCTTGGCCACTGGCTTTACAGATACCAGGGGATCTCTCTCTGGGTTCCTGAAATTAGCATTACAGAGGAGAAGCCAATTTGTGCAGAGAGAAGGAGATGGGGAACAGAGGTGAATAAGGGTGGTGGGGCCTTTGATTCTAGAAATACTCGGATAAGTCAGTGGCTTTGGGAGCCCTGAATGGAAAGGAAAGTGTTTTCCTACTGTGTGTATTTCTTGCCCATTGGGTGCGAGCTAGGATTAAAGGTAATGATCCACCAGTTCTTGGCTCCATTGTTTCATTACCGTCTGTCCAAATCAAATGCGAACCTGCATGGGCCAGGCGGCTGTGATGGTGGCTGTGGCTACTGGCCTTACACTTTTCTAACTGAGTTGTCCTACATGGAAGTACATTTTTTCAAAAAATTTTTTCATTGACTTGAGAGAAAGAGAGAGAGAGAGAGAGAGATGGAGAAAGACAGAGAGAGGGTAAGAGAGAGAGTGAAAGAGAGAGAGCCATCAAGTCTGTTGTTCCACTTAGTTGTTCCATTTAGCTGTGCATTCACTGATTGTTTCTCATGTGTGTCCTGACTGGGATCAAATCCATGATCCCAGTGCACCAGGTCAATGCTTTATTCACTAAGCCACCCAGCCAAGAAAGACCACAAGTACATGTTTTTAATGTCTTCTGTCTCCTGTGCTGTTCTTGTAAGTTTGCTATTAAAATATATTAAAATTAAACTGCAGCCTGACCTGTGGTGGCACAGTGGATAAAGCATGACCCTGGAATGCTGAGGTTGCCAGTTCAAAACCCCGGGTTCGCCTGACCTGTGGTGGCGCAGTGGATAAAGCGTCATCCTGGGAACACTGAGGTCTCCAGTTCAAAACCCTGCACTGGTCTGGTCAAGGCACATATGGGAGTTGATGCTCCCAGCTCCTCCCCCCTTTCTCTCTTTCTCTCTCTCTCTCTGTGTCTCCTCTCTAAAGTAAAAATAAAAAAAAAAAAACCCGGGTTTGCCTGGTCAAGGCACATATGGGAGTTGATGCTTCAGCTCCTACCTCCCTTCTCTATTTCTCTCTCTCCCCTTTCTAAAATGAATAAATAAAATCTTAAAAAGAGCCTGACCAGACGGTGGTGCGGTGGATAGAGTATTGGAGTGGGATGTGGCAGACCCAGGTTAAAGACCCCGAGCTCGCCAGCTTGAGCATGGGCCCATCTGGTTTAAGCAAGAGCTCACCAGGTTGGATCCAAGGTCACTGGCTCCAACAAGGGGTTGCTCGGTCTGCTGAAGGCCCACGGTCAAAGCACATGTGAGAAAGTAATCAATGAACAACTATGGTGGTGCAACGGCAACGAAAAACTAATGATTGATGCTTCTCACCTCTCTCCATTTCTGTCTGTCCCTATCTATCCCTCTCTCTGACCCTGTCTCTGTCCCTGTAAAAAAAAATGTTTTTAATCTAAAAAATAATAAAAGAAAACATATTAAACTGTAAAAAAAGAAAGAAAAAGCATCAGAGTTCTACCTCCAAATATATCTCTTGCTCTCTCTACTATACCCATCCCCCTCTAGGGCAGGAAACTTATAGCACATTCAAATTGAGTAATTCTACAAAAGTTTAATTAAGGAACTATTAAAGGAATAAACAGGTATAGGGAAATACAAATGCACTATGTAAAGCCAGTACTCACAGCCACCAACAGGGTCGCCTGGCCCGTGCAGGTTCGCATTAGATTCGGATAGTCGGTAATAAAACAACGGAGCCAAGAACTGGTGAGCCATCAGCTTTAATTCTAGCTTGCACCCGGCGGGCAAGCAAAAAGACACTGGGCTCCAAAACCCACTCATTCAGTGCTCACAAAGCTACTGACTTATCCGAGTTTCCTAGAATCAAAGGTTTCTAGCTCACCAGACTTATTCACCTCTGTTCCCCATCTTCTTCTATAGCACAAACTACACAAACTGGCTTCTCCCTCAGCACTCCGCCATCTTGGCTGCTTCTCCTCTCCTCCACATGGCCTTAATCTGCTCTCCTCTCTAATGCTAACCTCAGGAACCAAGAGAGCAAGCTCCCAGTCTGCCCCACTTTATAGTGTAGAAATCCAAACCCTTAATCTAATCTACAAACAAAAAGTCTCTGATACAAAGTCACTCATCTGAGGCAAAATGGGATTCCTCATGAGAGTGCACCACCCCACATCAAAAAGGGTGGGGAAAGGCTTAATCTTAAAACTAAGCCTTGGGCTATAACAACCGGCCTGCTTACAGCCTGACCCCCAACACACATTAATATCAATAGACTTCCACGTGGGCAGTGCCATCCTCAACAAAGTGAGCATAATATATTTTATCTTCCCAACACATTAGTGGCGACCAAAATATTCCTAGAAAGAATAAGGAGAGAAAACTATATATTTTTAGAACCCTGGCTGGTTGACTCACTGGTAGAGTGCTTGTTGACTCGGCATGCGGATGTCCCAATTCAACTCCCTCCCAGTCAGGGCACACTGGAGAAGCGACCATTTGCTTCTCCACCCCTCCCCCTTCCACTCTCTTTCTCTCCCACAGCCATAGCTTGATCAGTTTGAGCAAGTTGGCCCCAGGCAGGTTCTGAGGATGACTCTGGTAGCCTGAGCCTCAGGCGATGACCCCAGATGAACAGAACATCGACCCCTAGTGAGCTTGCAGGGTGAATCCCGGTCAGGGTGCATGCGGGAGTCTGTCTCTCTGCCTCCCCTCCTTTCACTAAAATAAAAAATTAAAATTAAAAATTAGAATACAGAGGGGGCCTGAGCTGTAGTGGCACAGTGGATAAAGTGTCAACCTGGAACGCTGAGGTCACCAGTTCAAACAGTTAGAAACCCTGTGCTTACCGGTCAAGGCACATATGAGAGTTGATACTTCCTGCTCCTCCTCCCTTCTTGCTCTCTCTCTCCCTCTTTCTTTTCTCTAAAATGAATAAATAAATTTTTTTTTTAAGAATTTTTTTTTTACAGGGACAGAGAGAGAGTCAGACAGAGGGATAGATAGGGACAGACAGACAGGAATGGAGAGAGGTGAGAAGCATCAATCATTAGTTTCTCTTTGCCATTGTGACACCATAGTTGCTCATTGATTGCTTTTTCACATGTGCCTTGACCGCGGGCCTTCAGCAGACCAAGCAACCCCTTGCTGGAGTCAGCGACCTTGGGTCCAAGCTGACGAGCTTTTGCTCAAGCCAGATGGGCCTGCGCTCAAGCTGGTGAGCTCAGGATCTCGAACCTGGGTCTTCCACATCCCAGTCCGATGCTCTATCCACTGCGCCACTGCCTGGTCAGGCAGTATAAAATCTTAAAAAAAAAGAATACAGAGACAGAGAGAGATTTGTGGAGAGGGATGTATCATAGGAGCTGTAACCTTTGATCAAGAGATATAGGTGCCCACAGCAACCTTGTACATTGGAAGCCAGGGGAATAACCTGGTCTCAGTTTCCTCATCCCCTTTGATTTCTTGCCAGGCTCTACATCGGCCAGTGATACATATTGGCAAAGTTCAATCAGAAGAAAACAGAAGGTTCCCTGAACACAGGTCAGCTTCCTGGAGCACAGAGCAGGATGGAGAAAGATAGAGTAGACCTGGAGGGTTTAAACTGAACATCATCTTTAACCTGGATTACTGCAGTCACCTTAACCTACAGTCTGATTTCTTCACAGCTGCCAAGCCGTCTTATTTTTTTTAATTGTGATGAAATATAATAACATCAAATTTGCCATTTTAACCATTTTAAGTGTACAGTTCAGTGGTATTAATTACATTTACAATATTCTGCAACCAATTACCACTATGTATTTCTAAACTTTTTTCATAACCCCAAACATACTTTGTATCCATGAAGCAATAATATCTTATTCTTCCCACCCCAAGCCCCTGATAATCTCTAATCTACCTTTCATCTCTGTGAGTTTGTCTATCTTAAATATTGCATATAAGTGAAATCAAATCATGCAATATTTATCTGTTTGTATCTGGCTTCTTTCACATAGCATAATTTTTACAAGGTTCATCCATGTTGTAGCATGTATTAGAACTTCATTTCTTTCTATGATTGACTAATATTCCATTGTATTCATATATTAAATTTGTTTATCCATTCATCTGCTGATAAACACTGGTTATTTCTTTCTTTTGGCTAGAATAATGCTGCAGTGAGTATTAGGATAAAAGTATTTGTTTGAGTCCCTATTTTCAATTATTTGGGGTATATACATAAGACTGAGATTTCTGTATTATATAGTAATGTTTAACTTTCCGAGAAACACCAATGTAACCTTTTTCTTTTCTTTTTTTTAGCAAGAGAGAATGACAGTGGCCCTGGCCAGTTTGCTTAGTGGATAGAGCATCAGCCCGGCATATGGACATCCTGTGTTTGATTCCTGGTCAGGGCACATAAGAAAAGCAACCATCTGCTTCTCTCCCACTTTCTTTCCCTCTTCTCTCTTTTTTCCTCTCCCGTAGCTCAATTGGTTCAAGTGTCAGCCCTGGGCACTTAGGTTGGTCTGAGTGTGTCAGTCTCAGGTGCTAAAAATAGTTCAGCTGTACAGAACATCAGCTTCAGATGGGGGTTGTTGGGTGGATTTCGGTGAGGGAGCATGTGGGAGTCTGTGTCACTATCTCCCCGCCTCTCACTTAAAAAAAAAAAAGAGAGAGAGAATGTAAAGCCAGTATTCACAGCCATTATCACAGCTGACTGGCCAGTGCAAGTTCGCATTAGATTCAAACAGACAGTAATGAAACAACGGAGACAAGAGCTGGTGAGCCATCAGCTTTAATTCTAGCTTGCACCCGGTGGGCAAGCAAAAACACACACTGGGCTCAAAACCCACTCTGTCAGTGCTCACAAAGCTACTGACTTATCTGAGTTTCCTAATATCAAAGGCTTTTAGCTCACCAGACTTATTCACCTCTGTTCCCCATCTCCTTCTCTCTGCACAAACTCTGCACAAACTGGCTTCTTCCTCAGCACTCCGCCATCTTGGCTATTTCTCTTCTCCTCCACGTGGCCTTAATCTGCTCTCCTTTCTAAAGCTAACCTCAGGAACTGAGAGAGAGCAAGCTCCTGGTCTGCCCCACTTTATAGTGTAGAAATCTGTCTGGGCAGGCGGTGGCGCAGTGGATAGAGCGTTGGACTGGGATGCGGAGGACCCAGGTTCGAGACTCCAAGCTCGCCAGCTTGAGCGTGAACCCATCAGGCTTGAGCCAAGTTCGCTGTCTCCAGCAAGTGGTGGCTCGGTCTGCTCAAGGCCCGCGGTCAAGGCACGTGTGAGAAAGCAAACAATGAGCAACTATGGTGTCGCAATGGCAATGAAAAACTAATGATTGATGCTTCTCATTTCTCTCTGTTCCAGTCTGTCTGTCCCTATCTATCCCTCTCTCTGTCCCTGTAAAAGAATAAATTAAATAAAATAAAATAACATTATAGTGTAGAAATCCAAACCTTTTCTTTTAAAGAAGGCTAATCAACTTTAATTTTTCTTTTTATTTTATTCACTTTAGAGAGTAGACAGAGAGAGAGAGAGAGAGAGAGAGAGAGAGAGAAAGGGGGAAGGAGTTGGAAGCATCAACTCCCATATGTGCCTTGACCAGACCAGTGCAGGTTTTGAACTGGTGACCTCAGTGTTCCCAGGTTGACACTTTATCCACTGCGCCACCACAGGTCAGGCTTGAAATCCAAACCTTTAATCCAATCTACAGATAAGGAAGTCTCTGATACAAAGTCAAGTATCTGAGGCATAATGGGAGGATTCCTCATGAGAGTGCACCACCCCACATCATCCAATTAGTCAAGGGTATGGGGAAAAGCTTACTCTTAAAACTTGCACATGGGCCTGATCAGGCCGTGGCGCAGTGGATAGAGCTGTGGACTGGGGTGTGGAAGACCCAGGTTCAAGACCCCGAGCTCACCAGCTTGAGCACGGGCCCATCTGGCTTGAGCAAAAAGCTTGTCAGCTTGGACCAAAGGTCGCTGGCTCCAGCAAGGGGTTGCTCGGTCTGCTGAAGGCCCGCGGCCGAGGCACATGTGAGAAAGCAATCAATGAACAACTAAGGTGTTGTGACGGCAACAAAAAACTAATGCTTGATGCTTCTCATCTCTCTTCGTTCCTGTAAAAAAAAAACAAACAAAAAACTTGCACGTGGGCAGCACCATCTTTAACAAAGTGAGCATAATATATTTTATGTCCAACAGAGAGATAAAGATACAGAGAGAGGAAGGTAGAGAAATGAGAAGCATCACCTTATAGTTGAATCACTTTAGTTGTTCATTGTTTGCTTCTCATATGTGCCTTGACTGGTGAGCTCAAACCGAGCCAGTGATCCCTTGCTCAAGCCAGCGACTTTGGGCTTCTCAATGTAAGAAACTTCCAAACTTGTAAGAATTTTTTGTGAGTTTATTTGTGCCAAACGGTCAACAATTGCTGGGAAGCAAAGTCTCAACCGATTGAGAAAATACTCCTGAAAATGGAGGTTTTACCACTTATTTTATACATCAGAATCAAAGGGAAACGTATACGGGGCTACATGAAATTGACTGGATTGGTGCTGATTTAGGGAGGTGATAGAAAGCAAAGTGAGAAAATCTCTGGGACTGGATAAAAAGTAAAACTGTATATAATGAAACTCCTTTTACACTGGCAGGAATAAAATAGTTTACAGTTAACAATTAACAGGATAACAATAACAATGAGAGGATTCCTTGGTTCCTGCTCTGGTGGGATGTCTGCCCTGAGGGGGCAGGAAAAGAAGATTATCCATACCTTTCAAAGGCATATTCTCAAGTACATTAGTGTAGATGTAGTACAGGGTAGATTAAGTAAGCACTGGCCTTTGTTTAGAGAAAAATACCTCCCTAGGACAGGACTACCCATCATGAATTGTTTTTAGTTAGAAAGTTTTAACTTCAGATCATTCTGTGTGATTACTTTAGGTCTCTTAAGTTTTCAAGGCCACCATGAAGGTTTTCCCTGAGCTTGTCAGGTTCATCAGCATGTGGCCCCTTTTTGTTCACACTTCCTTTTAGTCATAAGTCAATCCAAAGTATGCACTGACCATCAACCTTTTGATTGGAATAATGTGGTCTCACGGCACTAGGAAGGGTTATTCCTAGGACAGTGGTTCTTAACCTTTTTTGAGGTACCGAACCTACCAGTTTCATATGCGCATTCACCGAACCCTTCTTTAGTGATAAATAAAATATGATTTTTTTTTCCAAATTCAAGACATAGGTATATGTTTTTTTACTGGTGCACAAAATGAGCCGTGCATGAACATCACCTTGCTCAAAGAACAAAACCAACAAAGTGCATGAACTCACAACAAATTACGGTATTTATTCTGGCCTCCGCAGCAGAGGCTTCTCCGAACCCCTGAGACCGACTCATCGAACCCCTAGGGTTCGATAGAACCCAGGTTAAGAACCACTGTCTTAGGAAGTCAACATTTGTCTGGCTGGACAGAATAGACCACTGGGGATAGGATAAGACCATAACCTCAGATGGCATTCAAAGCCAAATTATTATTTCTTTCTCTTTTTTAAAAAAGATTTTATTTATTAATAAAAAAAGATTTTATTTATTTTAGAAAGGAAAGAGAGGGAAGTGGGAGGAGGAGCAGGAAGTATCAACTCACCTATATGCCTTGACCAGGCAAGCCTGGGGCTTCAAACCAGGGACTTTAGCGTTCCAGGTTGACTCTTTATCCCAGGGGTCCCCAAACTACAGCCCGCGGCCCCCTGAGGCCATTGGTCCCCGCCCCGCACCCCCCCCCCCCCCCCCCCGCTGCACCGGAGGAAGGGGCACCTCTTTTATTGGTAGTCAGTGAGAGGAGCACAGGATGCATCCGCACCCATAGTTCCCATTGAAATACTGGTCAGTTTGTTGATTTAAATTTACTTGTTCTTTATTTTTAAATATTGTATTTGTTCCCGTTTTGTTATTTTACTTTAAAATAAGATGTGCAGTGTGCATAGGGATTTGTTCATAGTTTTTTTATAGTCCGGCCCTCCAACGGTTTGAGGGACAGTGAACTGGCCCCTGTGTAAAAAGTTTGGGGACCCCTGCTTTATCCACTGCATCAACACAGGCCAAAGTGGGGTTTTTTCTTTCCTTTTCATTCTTTCCTCCCTTCCTTCCTTCCTTCCTTCCTTCCTTCCTTCCTTCCTTCCTTCCTTCCTTCCTTCCTTCCTAGATAGAAGAGTGCTGAGGAAGAAGGCAGTTTGAGCAGAATTTGTGCAGGAGGAGATGGGGAATAGAGGTGAATAAGACTGGTGAGCTAGAAACCTTTGATTCTAGGAAACTCGGATAAGTCAGTAGCTTTGTGAGCACTGAATGAGTGGGTTTTGGAGCCCAGTGTGTTTTTGCTTGCCCGCCGGGTGCAAGCTAGAATTAAAGCTGATTGCTCACCAGTTTTTTTTTGTTTTGTTTTGTTTTTTTTGTTTCTTTTTATTTATTTTTTTTTTTTATCATTAATTTTAATGGGGTGACATTGGTCAATCAGAGTACAAAGGTTCAGAGAAAACATCTCCAGGTTATTTTGACATTTGATTATGTTGCATACCCATCACCCAAAGTCAAATTGTCTTCCGTCACCTTCTATCTGGTTTTCTTTGTGCCCCTGCCCTTCCTCCACCCCCTACCACTCCTCCCCCTTTTATGTTTTTTTGAATTATGAACATAACTACTTAAATTTTTATAAAAAGTAAGATAGCATGTTTGCTTTTTAAAAGAGATTTAAAATATAACTGAATAATACCAGTAGAATTGCTTACTGCCTATCTTAATGCCAAATGCATTCTAAAGTTCTTTTTTGTTTAATTATAATCGAAGTAACTGCTCTTGTGTAATTCTCTTTGAAAACTGTTTTTTTGAAAATATTCATTGGCACATGTAATACGATAATATCAAAAAAAGGGGGAAAGGCTCATTATGTGTGTGTAACAAAACAAACATAAATGTGCAAGCATATACACTTAGATGTTAGAAATTGATATTACTGGGTAGAAATATTATAGGTGCTGATCATCTTTCTTGTTGTCAATATTTTCATATTTTTATGTAACAGACATATGTACACTGTTTTTGTTAAACTAAAGTTCACTTTATAAAAGTTAATTACGAAGTTCTCCTTTGAAAAAAGTGAGAAAACTTTTCAACATTATTCTGCATGTGTAATCACCTCTGTAATTCTGGAACCGTTTCTACATTGTGTGCATATACATCTAATCCTGACAGAGCGACTTTTTCTATTGCTTTCAGGTCTCCTCGGAAATCAGGGGTGAGACATTCCACCAAAATATTTGGGTTCCTTTCTTTTATGTGTGAGACAGTCTTTGCAAAGTGCTCAGCTCCCCCATCAGGCATATCATCTCGATCCACAGACGTCAGGACAACATAATCCAGACCCCACTCTGCAATCGCTTTTGCAGTATTGTAGGGCTCATTGGTATCCAGTGGAGGTGGCTTTCTTGCAGTCTTAACAGAACAAAATCTGCAACCTCTTGTACATGTGTCACCCATCAACATGATCGTGGCTGTGGCAGTGCTATGTTCTCCACCTCCCCAACACTCTCCAATATTGGGACATTGAGCTTCCTCACACACTGTATGAAGATTTAAATTCCGCAAAGTATTTTTCAGTGTGTTGTATTTTTTCCCCATGGGAATCTCTGTCTTTAGCCATGGAGGTAGTCTTAACCTTTCTCCTTTCTGGCGTTTTAAGTTTTCTTTATATTCATCCCAGGTGCCCTTGTCTGCAAGATCACCAGACACAAAATCTTGAAGGTCTGGTCCATTTTGTAAAAATTCCTTTTTTTTATCTGGCAAAGAACTTTCTGCTCTGACTGGACTGCATAAATATTTTCCAAATACCCGGGGCCTCACGGTGCGGACGACGACCCCGCAGAGTAGGGACATCGCTCTCTTTTTTGTTTTCTAGCAGGGTCAGGGGATATAATTCCAAGGCAAAGACAGATCCACAAACCCTGCTCACCAGTTTTTGGTTCCTGTGTTTCATTACCGTCTGTTTGAATCTAATGTTAACCTGCACGGGTCAGGCGGCTGTGATCCTGACCTCAGCTACTGGCTTTACCCTTCCTTCCTTCCTTCCTTCCTTCCTTCCTTCCTTCCTTCCTTCCTTCCTTCCTTCCTTCCTCCCTCCCTCCCTCCCTCCCTCAATCCTTTCCTTCCTTTTTTCCTTCTCTTTCCTTTCTTATTTTTCAAAAGTGAAAAGCAGGGGTGGGGGTGGTGATAGACTCCCGCATGCACCCAACCAGGATCCACCGGGCATGCCCATCAGAAGGGCGATGTCGGCCTCTCTGGGGTGTTGCTCTGCTGTAATCGGAGCCATTCTAGTGCCTGAGGCAGAGGCCACGGAGCCATCCTCAACTTTGCTCCTATGGAGCCTTGGCTGAAGGAAGGGAAGAGAGAGCAGAGAGAAAACAGAGGGGGAAGGGTAAAGAAGCAGATGGGTGCTTCTTCCTGTGTGCTTTGGCCTAGAATCGAACCCAGGACTTCCACAACTTCCACATGCCGGGCTGATGTTCTACCACTGAGCCAACCGGCCAAGGCTCAAAGTGTTTTTCTTAATGAAGGCCCATGGGACCTGCTGCCTCTCATGTACCTGCCTTTCTTTTCTTTAAAGAAATCATAATTTGGCTGACCTGTGGTGGTGCAGTGGATAAAGCGTCGACCTGGGAACACTGAGGTCGCCAGTTCAAAACCCTGCACTGGTCTGGTCAAGGCATATATGGGAGTTGATGCTTCTAGCTCCTCCCCCCTTTCTCTCTCTCTCTATCTCTCTCTTTCTCTCACTCTGTGTCTTCTCTCTAAAATAAATAAATAAAAAGAAAAAAAAAAGAAATCATAAATTGGGCCTGACCTGTGGTGTCGCAGTGGATAAAGTGTCTACCTAGAATGCTGAGGTCACTGGTTCAAACCCTTGGGCTTGCCTGGTCAAGACACATATGTGAGTTGATGCTTCCTTTCCCTCTTCTCCCTTCTCTCTCTCTCTCTATCCTCCCTAAAATGAATAAATAAAATCTTTAAAAAAAAGAAAAGAAAAACACTTTGGATCATTATTTACTCTATAAGCTCTTATGAACCAAGTGTTCTGCTGTCTGTTTTACTTCTCTGTATTTTGCATATAGTAAAATATTTACTTATAGTTTGAGGGCACATTATATACCTCTTTAGTTTTAATATTTTAACCATGAGATGAGTTTCTATTTACTATGGTCTATTTATTTTCTATTGGAAGTACTTGTGCTGTTAATTTGATTTCCACTTGTTGTGCAATTAGAAGTTGTAACTTGAAGGTTTAATTAGAAACAAGGACTTAAGAGCACAATGCTGTCAATTACAATTACTATCTAAAATTCCAGAGGCCAGGAAGACAGTAAGTTTTTTTTTAATGCTTTATTTATTTTTTACAGGGCCAGAGAGAGAGTCAGAGAGAGGGATAGATAGGGACAGACAGACAGGAATAGAGAGAAATGAGAAGCATCAATTATTAGTTTTTCGTTGCCGTTGAGACACCATAGTTGTTCATTGATTGCTTTCTCACACGTGCCTTGACTGCGGGCCTTCAGCAGACCGAGCCACCACTTGCTGGAGCCAGCTACCTTGGGTCCAAGCTGGCAAGCTTTTGCTCAAGCCAGATGGGCCCCGTGCTCAAGCTCGCGGGCTCGGGGTCTCGAACCTGGGTCTTCTGCATCCCAGTCCGGTGCTCTATCCACTGTGCCACTGCCTGGTCAGGCAAGACAGTAAGTTTTGTAAGTAAATCTCCTGTGCCTTAGCAGTAGTTATAGAGGGCCATATTTTTATAGCCACTTCTTTTTCAATATTTCGTAAAACACATATCCCTTTCATTTTTCTTCTTCTTCTCTTTGCAATAGCATTTCTTTCAAAGAAGAAACCATATTAGAGTATTATTGACAATACAAAAGTTACCTTATAGACCTTTAGCAATTATAACAGTTGGATTATATACACAAAGCTTGGAATAAAGCTTAAAGAACAAGAACAAGTAGAACTATTATTATGATTAATATTACCAGATGGCTAAAGACAATCAAACTAATAAAGTCCACATTAAGTTGTAGGTAGCAGTGGATAAAGTGTTGACCTGGAATGCTGAAGTTGCTGGTTTGAACCCTGAGCACATGTGGGAGTTGATACTTTCTGCTCCTTCCCCATTCTCTTTCTCTCTCTCCTCTCTAAAAAAATGAATAAATAAAATCTTTTTAAAAAAGTTTTAGGTATCCAGGCCTTGCCAGTGTTGTGGGAAAACTATCTATCTCTGATATCAGCTGCTTCTCATCCTCTGCTGGAGATGGACACAAATGTTAAGAGACAAGAGCAGATGTACATTCGTGGTTAGGCACCTGATAAGGTCCCTTCTAACAATGCTGGAGAGAGTCTTTAATGTCTTTCTTTTTTTTTTTTTCTACAGGAACAGAGAGAGATGAGAAGCATCAATCATCAGTTTTTCGTTGTGATACCTTAGTTGTTCATTCATTGACTGCTTTCTCATATGTGCCTTGACCACGGGCCTTCAGCAGACTGAGCAACCCCTTGCTGGAGCCAGCGACCTTGGGTCCAAGCTGGTGAGCTTTTGCTCAAGCCAGATGAGCCCGCGCTCAAACTGGCGACCTCAGGGTCTCGAACCTGGGTCTTCCATATCCCAGTCCGACGCTCTATCCACTGCGCCACCACAGGTCAGGCTCTTTAATGTCTTTTACAGTGGATAAAATTCTCCTGATGGTAAGTTGTGGTCTTTGAAGTTTTTGTCTCCTAGAAGCACATGTTAAATAAATTGTTATTAATTTATTAATTTCTTTAAGGTGCTTAATAAGCCTTTGAGAGTAATTTAGAATGTCTCCTTTTAGCAAAGTTGGTTCATATGTTCCTTCATCCAAATACAGAGGGCAGCCAGTGACTATTTTATAAGGAGAAGGTTTGCATTTATCAAAAGGAATAGCTCTCAGGTTGAAGAGCACTGTAGGGAAAGCTTTTGGCCAAGGGAGATTAAAAGCTTACTGTAGAACAGGCCAAATATTATAAATGGATTGCATATTTGCTCAGTAAAATGAGTCCCCCAGCATTAACTTAGAGGGAATTCCCCAATTGAAAATTAATTATATTTCCCCCAATAATTTACCTACCACTAAGGCTATAGCTCTCCTGTAAGGGAATGCCTCAACCCAGTGGGAGAAAAAACATTAAATCATAACATATATTTTAAACTTTTTATTTTATTCATTTTAGAGAGGAGACAGAGAGAGAGAGAGAGAGAGAAAGGGGGGAGGAGCTAGAAGCATCAACTCCCATATGTGCCTTGACCAGACCAGTGCAGGGTTTTGAACTGGCGACCTCAGTGTTCCCAAGTTGATGCTTTATCCACTGCGCCACCACAGGTCAGGCTAACATATATTTTAACCTCTGAAATTGTGGCATTTGGATAAAATCCAATGGCCATATCTCAGCTGGACCCATGGAATGATTTTCCAAGGTTCTATTTTGGACAGAATATTTGCTATATATTTTGAGTTAAAGTAACAGTAATCTTGTTTATTTTATAAAATCTTTTTAGGACCCTAATGTGTTAGCTCATGTACATGTTAAAGCACAGGTAATTAAACCCTTATAGATAAGATTGGTTTGGCCCTGGCCGGTTGGCTCAGCGGTAGAGCGTCGGCTCAGCATGTGGAGGTCCCAGGTTCGAATCCTGACCAGGGCACACAGGAGAAGCACCCATTTGCTTCTCCTCCCTTCCCCCTCTTCTATTTCTCTCTTCCCCTCCTGCAGCCAGGGCTCCATTACAGTAAAGTTGGCCTGGTGCTGAGGATGGCTCCACAGCCTCTGCCTAGGCACTAGAATGACTCCAGTTGCAACGGAACAATGCCCCAGATTGGCAGAGCATCACCCCCTAGTGGGCATGCCGGGCGGATCCCGGTCAGGCACATGCGGGAGTCTGTCTGTCTGCCTCCCCACTTCTCACTTCAGAAAAATACAAAAAAAAAAAAAAAAGATTGGTTTGATTGGGTCCAAGCCATCTTTTGCCTGGGACAAAGGTTTCCCCTTTTTGTTGTCATATTGTTTCTCTGCAACTGTCCACAGGGACTGTAAAAGAGATTCTTTTACTGATTTAAAAGCAAGAAACATTTTCATGTCTGGATAGCTTGACTACTTAATTTCCTTTTGTTCTATAGTGGTAGCTTTAGAATATCTTAAAATTTTGATAATTGCTGTTTTAATTACTATATGGCACTTAAAAAATTCTGCAACCAGTTTTATAATTTTATTTTTATGGGTTGCCTTGAGGAAGTAATAAGCTTTGTTGCTTCCATAACTTTCCAAAGTCATGAGCTACACCAAATGCATAGTAACTATTAGTATAAATATTGGCTACTGATTTTTTTGGCCAATTGACAAGCTTGACTTAGAACAAGAAATTTCACTTGTGTCCACCATGGAAGGTATTGCAAAACCAGCTCATAATGTCCCTGATTATTTTTCAGATAAGAATCATCTGTAAATCAAATTAAGTCAGCATTATTAGTAGGAGTTTCCTGTAAATCACTCCTAGGAATAAGAAAGTGAGCAATAAGCAAGATACAATTGTGGGTGTCTTCACCCTATAAAGAGGGTTAAGAATGTTGCAGGGTTAAGATGATTACATAGAGTTAATCCAACTGACTGACAGAAGTGTTGAGGGCGATGAAATCCTTTTTTTATAAATGTACCTGTATAAAAGTTATTTGTAAGTAAGGTGTCCTACAGTGAGAACTTTAGAAAATTCTTAGGTGTTTTTTTTTTTTCTTTTTGTTGTTGTTGTTGAGAAAGAGAGAGACAGGAGCATCAAGTTGTACCTGTATGTGCCCTGACTGGGGAATCAAACCAGCAACCTCTGTGCTCTGGAACAACGCTCCAACCAACCAAGCTATCCAGCCAGGGCTTTTTATTTATTTATTTATTTTTAGAAACAGAGAGAGGGGAGGGAGAAGTGAAACATCCCTTGCTCCACTCAGTTGTGCATTCTTCGGTTGCTTCCCATGTGTTGTTCCCTGACTGGGGATCAAACCCAAACCTTGTCATTTCAGGATGACTCTCTTAACCAACTGAGCTAACCGACCAGGGCCTTACAGATTTTATAGCTTGTTTCCCATCTGGTTTTCATTGAATTGTGTCAGGTAAATTTGATTTTAATAAGATATTGGGCCATTAATAAAAATTTGGAATCTCCTGACCAGGTGGTGGTGCAGTGGAAAGAGAGTCAGACTGAGATACAGAGAACCTGGGTTTGAAACCCCAAGGTCGACAACTTGAGAAAGGGCTTGTCCACTTTGAGCACGGGGTCGCTGGCTTGAGTGCAGGATCATAGACATGATCCCACGGTCACTGGCTTGAACCCCAAGGTTGCTGGTTTGAAGCCTAAGGTTACTGGCTTGAGCCCAAGGTCGCTGACTTGAGTAAGGGGGTAATTGGCTAACTTTATCATCTTGAAAAATATTGGCAATTCACAGGAATAGTGGATAATAGATTATGTTGATTTGGAACTATAGGATGTCTGGGAATATAACTATCTTATTTATAGCTTTAATATGTGGAAAAAATTCTATTGTTTTCCATTTGTTTCCTTTATTGGAAAGCTGGAATTACAGGGGCTTGTATATGGAATTATAAGTTCCCTTTTCAAGTAATCTTATATAATGGGTTTAATTAAGTTCAGCTAGTGCATGAGGTCTTAAAAGATACTGACAAATCTTCCCAGTGTCAGTACTAAAAAAGGCCCAAAGTTGCACTGAAATGTTCTGCAACAAGCCTTTAGATTCAAGATTATTTTCCCTTCACAAAAGTTCCTCTCCGCTCCCCCTGCCCCTTTTTTGGTGAAAGAGACAGAGAGAGAGACAGTCAGGGACAGACAGACAGGAAAGGAGAGAGACGAGAAGCATCAACCCTTCATTGCGGCCTCTCAGTTGTTTATTGATTGCTTCCTCACACGCGCCCTGACCGGGGGGCTACAGCAGACTGAGTGACCCCTTGCTTAAGCCAGCGACCTTGGGCTCAAGCTGGTGAGCCTTGCTCAAACCAGATAAGCCTGTGCTTAAGCCAGCACCCCAGGGTTTCGAACCTGGGTCCTCCACATCCCAGTCCAACACTCCATCCATTGCACCACTGCCTGGTCAGGCCAAAGTTTCCTTTAATTTTTTTAAATTTTATTTATTTATTTATTTACTTATTTATTTATTTACAGGAACAGAGAGAGTCAGAGAGAGGGATAGATAGGGACAGACAGACAGGAACAGAGAGAGATGAGAAGCATCAATAATTAGTTTTTCGTTGGTACACCTTAGTTGTTCATTGATTGCTTTCTCACATGTGCCTTGACCGTGGGCCTTCAGCAGACCGAGCAACCCCTTGCTCGAGCCAGCAACCTTGGGTCCAAGATGGCGAGCTTTTGCTCAAGCCAGATGGGCCGGTGCTCAAGCTGGAGATCTCAGGGTCTCGAACCTGGGTCTTCCGCATCCCAGTCCGGCGCTCTATCTACTGTGCCACCGCCTGGTCAGACCAAAAGTTTCTTTAAAATAATTATTTTTCCAGTTGATGCAGTATTTGATTTACTTATTTCAAAATACATTTTATTGTTCTGGAAAATATATGTGGATTGTTTGGGGGTTTTGGGGTTTTTTTTTTTACAGGGATAGAGACAGACAGACAGACAGACAGACAGGAACGGAGAGAGGTGAGAAGCATCAATCATTAGTTTTTTTGTTTTGTTTTTTTTTTTAATTTTTTTAAATTTCTCTTTATTTTATTCATTTTAGAGAGGAGACACAGAGTGAGAGAGAGAGAGAGAGAGAGAGAGAAAGTGAGAAAGGGGGGAGGAGCTGGAAGCATCAACTCCCATATGTGCCTTGACCAGACCAGTGCAGGGTTTTGAACTGGCGACCTCAGTGTGCCCAGGTCGACGCTTTATCCACTGCGCCACTACAGGTCAGGCTCAATCATTAGTTTTTCATTGCCGTTGCGACACCATAGTTGTTCATTGATTACTTTCTCACATGTGCCTTGACCGCGGGCCTTCAGCAGACCGAGTCACCCCTTGCTGGAGCCAAGGACCTTGGGTCCAAGCTGGCGAGCTTTTTGCTCAAGCCAGATGGGCCTGCGCTCAAGCTGGCGAGCTCGGGGTCTCGAATCTGGGTCTTCCGCATCCCAGTCCAACGCTCTATCCACTGCGCCACCACCAGGTCAGGCAGCATTGTTGGTTTTAAGAAAATTTTATCTCCCTGGCCGATGGCTCAGTGGATAGAGCATTGGCCCAACACATGAACGTCCTGGGTTTGATTTCCAGTCAGGGCACACAGGAGAAGTGACCGACTGCTTCTCCCCCCTCCCCCGCCTTCTCTCCCTCTTACATTCTTGCAGCCAGTGGCTCAATTGGTTCAAGTATGGCCCTGGTACTTAGGATAGCTTCATCGTTCCCGAGCATCAGCCTCAGGCACTAAAAATAGTTCGGTACTCGAGCATTGGACCCAGATGGGGGCGTCAGGTGGATCTCAGTTGGGGAACATGTAGTAGTCCGCCTCACTATCTCCCCTCTTCTCACCTAAAAAAAAGAAAAAGAAAAATAATTATTCTATTAAGTTAACTGGGGCAGATTTGATTAGCAAGATATATATTGCTCCTTAATATTCCCTCACTGGAAAGAAACAGGTTTTGATTTAACAGTCAGTCATTGGTTGGTTACATATTCCTACCATTTGCACAGAAGCTTTGCTCTGAGGTAGAAGGCAACTTAGTTGGGTAGGGTTAAGTACAGATAGAGTAGCTCCCAGTATTTATAAGGGCCTTAGTAATTTCTTCCTTTTTAATGGTAATTTCAATTTCTCCCAAACTGATAAATAAGGAGAATGCTCTTTCATAATCTTGGGGAAACTATGTTTACTTTTGTTTTTATTATTATTGTGTGTGTGTGTGTGAAAGAGACAGAGAGAGACAGAGAGAGGGACAGATAGGGACAGACAGACAGGAAGGGAGATGAGAAGCATCAACTCCTCGTTGCAGCACCCTAGTTGTTCATTGATTGCTTTCTCATATGTGCCTTGACCCAGGGGGGCTACAGCAGAGCGAGTGACCCCTTGTTCAAGCCAGCAACCTTGGGCTCAAGCCAGCGACTCAGCACTCAAGCTGGGGAGCCAATGCTCAGGCTGGCATCCTTGGAGCTTTGAACCTGGGTCCCCTGCATCCCAATCCAATGCTCTATCCACTATGCCACCACCTGATGAGACGAAACCAGTAAATATATCATCAATTGAAATAGTTCAGAATAGGCAGGATAACATGTTATGAGTTAAATTAAATTCCTTTGAGAACCCATTAGGGTCTTAGACAACAATCAGGGAAATCTTTCATATATGTTCATTAATTCTGTTCTAGTCCAAGGAAAATACACAATTGCTGGTTCTCCTCTACCAGAGACTAGCTTTTCTCCAAGGGAGATGCTAGGATTCCTGGATTATTCTTTTTTTTTTTTTAATTTATTTTACAGGGACAGAGAGAGGGATAGATAGGGACAGACAGACAGGAATGGAGAGAGGTGAGAAGCATCAGTCATTAGTATTTCATTGCCGTTGCGACACCTTAGTTGTTCATTGATTGCTTTCTCACATGTGCCTTGACTGTGGGCCTTCAGCAGACCGAGCAACCACTTGCTGGAGCCAGCGACCTTGGGTCCAAGCTGGCGAGCTTTTGCTCAAGCCAGATGGGTCCATGCTCAAGCTGGCGACCCTAGAGTCTCGAACCTGGGTCCTCTGCATCCCAGCCCGACGCTCTATCCACTGCGCCACTGCCTGGTCAGGCTGGATTATTCTTGTCTGAATCTCTATTCTTATTTTCCCCGAGGTCAGTAGGGAGTGGTAGTGGAGGAGACAGAGATAGAAGATGAAGGAAGAAGGGTGGGGAGGGCAAGTCCCAATGAGGAAACTCAGATAGCAAATATAGTGGAGTTGTAGAAGGGGAGAAATGGGGTGTTAGCATTCATTAACTTAAGAGGCCTTCTTTAGTTCAGACAGTCTCTAAAAATTTTATTATTTTATTTTTTTAGTGAGAGAAACAGAGACAGACAGGAATGGAGAGATGAGAAGCATTAACTCATAGTTGTGGCATTTAGTTGTTCATTGATTGCTTTCTCATATGTGCCTCTGAGCTGGAGCTCAGAGGCTCCAGCTGAGCCAGTGACCCCTTGCTCAAGTCAGAAGCCTTGGGCACAAGCCAGTGACCTTTAGGCTCAAGCCAGTGACCATGGGATCATATCTATGATCCCACGCTGAAGCCAGTGACCCTGTGCTTAAGCTGGTAAACCTGCGCTCAAGCCAGATTAGCATGTGCTCAACCCAGCAACCTCAGGGTTTCAAACCTGGGACCTCAGAATCCCAGGTGATGCTCTATCCACTGTGCCACCACCTGGTCAGGCTAAATATTATATTTTAAAAGAATTTATCTGTACTCCTAAAAGCTTCTATTTCTTTTCTCTTTCTTTTATTTTAAATTTTAAGCAAGAGGAGGGGAAATATACTCCTTCATGTACCCCAACTGGGATCAACCGGCAACCCCCATCTGGGGCCAATGCTCTGCCCATCTGGGGCTTATGCTCACAATCAAGCTATTTTTAGCACCTGAGGAAAAGGCTCCATGGAGCCATCCTCAGCACCTGGGGCTGATGTGCTCTAACCAATCAAGCCATGGCTGCGAGAGGAGAAGAGAGAGAGAGAGAAGGGAAAAGGGGGAGGGGTGGAGAAGCAGATTGTCACTTCTCCTGTGGGCCCTGACCAGGAATTGAACACAGGACATCCACACACTGGGCCTATGCTCTACCACTGAGCCAACCAGCCAGGGCCTATCAGGTACTTTATTGTAGATGCAAAAGAGAACAGACAGGCTTAAGGTAAGCATTAATCTCCGTTTAGAGAAAAATACCTCTCTAGGACATAACTACCCACCATGACTGCTCTTGGTTAGAAAGTTTTAATTTCAGACCATCCTGTGTGGTTGCTTTAGATCTCTGAGTTTGCAAAGCCACCATGCAGTCTTTCTCTGAGCTTGTCCGATTCAGCATGTGGCCTCTTTTTCGCCCACAGGCTCAAGCCAGCAGCACCATGGGATTGACATGATCCCACGCTCAAGCCAGTTACCCTGCACTAGCAAGCCATTGACCTCGGAGTTTCGAACCTGAGACCTCAGCGTCCCAGGTTGATGTTCTATCCACTGTGCCACCACAGATCAGGCATTTATAGATATAATTTTTATCTTGTTTTTTGTGTTTTTTTTTACAAGGACAGTTAGAGAGTCAGAGAGAGGGACAGATAGGGACAGACGGACACAAACGGAGAGAGGTGAGAAGCATCAATCATTAGTTTTTCATTGCCGTCGCAACACCTTAGTTGTTCATTGATTGCCTTCTCACATGTGCCTTGACCATGGGCCTTCAGCAGACTGAGCCACCCCTTGCTGGAGCCAGTGACCTTGGGTCCAAGCTGGCGAGCTTTTGCTCAAGCCAGATGGGCCCACGCTCAAGCTGGCGAGCTTGGGGTATTGAACCTGGGTCTTCCGCATCCCAGTCCTATGCTCTATCCACTGTGCTACCGCCTGGTCAGGCTATATTGTTTTTAATTTAAAAACAATCCAGTGCAAAGGGAGTAGAGAAAGGTATGTGTTGGTATATCAGAAATGAAACAAGCTAGACCCTAGATTAATAAAAGTTTGATAAGAGGATGGGGTTTATTATAATATTTGTTTTCTCTACTTTGTTATATAGTTGAAATTTTCCCTATTAAAAAATTTTCAGCCTGACCTGTGGTGGCGCAGTGGATAAAGCGACGACCTGGGAACACTGAGGTTGCCAGTTCAAAACTCTGCACTGGTCTGGTCAAGGCACATATGGGAGTTGATGCTTCCAGCTCCTCCCCCCTTTCTCTCTTTCTCTCTCTCTCTCTCTCACTCTGTGTCTCCTCTCTAAAATGAATAAAAAAATAAAAATTAAAAATTAAATTTTCAGACACATACATATATACTCAGTTATGGAGTCAATATTTGTGTCTACCAAAATGTTATGGTATGAGAAGCTGGGGTCTTTAGGAGGTAATTAGGTTTAGGTGAGGTCATGGAGCTAAAGCCCCAATGATATTAGTGCCCTTATAAAAGGGGAGCAGAGAGCCTTCTCTCTCTCTCCCTGCCATGTGAGGACACAGCAAGAAGCTACCCACAAGCTAGCCGAGAGCTCCCATCAAAAACCAAATAGGCCTGCATCTTGATCTTGGCCTTCCCAGGCTCCAGAACTGTGAGAAATAAATTTCTGATGCTTAAGGCACCCAGTCTATCCTCTTTTGTATAGCAGCCCCAGCTAACATACTCAGACAGTCTTCAATAGCTTCCACTGCCTTCAGAATAAATACCAAAATCTAAAACAGGCTTCACAAAGGCTCTGCATGTTCTGTTTCCTGTCTACCTCTCTGGTCTCATCTGTGTGTGTGTGTGTGTGTGAGTGAGTGATAGAGACAGAGAGGAACAGACAGGAAGGGAGAGAGATGAGTAGCATCAATTCTTCATTGCAGCACCTTAGTTGTTCATAGATAGCTTTCTCAATCAGTGCCTTAACCGGGGGGTGGGGGGATTACAGAAGACCAAGTGACCCCTTGCTCGAGCCAGCAATCTTGGGCTCAAGCTGGTGAGCCTTGCTCAAAGCAGATGAGCCCATGCTCAAGCCAGCAACCTTGGAGTTTTGAACCTGGGTTCTCCGCGTCCCAGTCCGAAGCTCTATTCCCTGTGCCACCACCTGGTCAGGCTCTCTGGCCTCATCTGACATTGCTCTGCCTTTCAGCTTCACAGACGTTTTTTCAGTTTGGAATCTTCATCAAGCTCCCTCTCACCAAAAAGCTTTTGTACACACCATTTCAACCAGTTGCAAAAAATACACAGCCCTGCTCATCCTCACCACCTTCCCTTAAGTAACTCTCACCTTCGCCTGACCAGGAGGTGGCGCAGTAGATAAAGCGTCTGACTGGGATGCGGAAGACCAAGGATCGAGACCCCGAGGTCGCCAGCTTGAGCACGGGCCCATCTGGCTTGAGCAAAAGCTCGCCAGCTTGCACCCAAGGTCGCTGGCTCCAACAAGGGGTTGCTCGGTCTGCTGAAGGCCCATGGTGAAGGCACATGTGAGAAAGCAATCAATGAACAACTAAGGTGTCGCAATGAAAAACTGATGATTGATGCTTCTCACCTCTCTCCTTTCCTGTCTGTCTGTCCTATCTATCCCTCCCTCTGACTCTCTCTCTGTCCCTGTAAAAAGAAAGGAAAATTAAATAAATAAATAAATAAATAAATAAATAAATAAATAAATAAATAAAAGCTTTAAGTAACTCTCACCTTCACATCTTGGCTAAAACATCACTAAGTAAAGATTTTCGTTACTACAGTGACCATGTCCTGACTTGCCTAGGGTTGTCTCAGTTTACCCGTTTGTCTCAGCCTAATTACTAACAGTTGTTTCCCTCTCAAAATCACCCTAGTTTAGATGAGTGATTACATGGCCACCCTATCCACGAGGAAGTCCTACCCTGGAATGGGTCAGTTGCCCTGTTGTATGTTCTCATAGTTCTTTGCACCCTGCCTTCATTGCACTGAAGTTTACATGTACACATTTATTTGTGAGGATTAATATCTGTGCCCTTCATTAGAGTAAGTGAAATTTGGTTGCTGGGACTGTTTTTTTGTTCATTCATGATTGTCTTCAACACCTCCCACAAAATCATATATTATGTGCTTGGTACATGTAAGCACTCATGTTTGCTGAATGTATGAATTTCTGTGTCTTGAGGCTAATTTTTTGAAATACTGTTGGGCAGATAAAATATATTATGCTCACTTTGTTAAGGATGGCACTGCCCACATTCAAGTCCGTTGATATTGTGTTTTGGGGGACAGGCTGTGGGCAGGCCTGGTCGTTATAGCCTACGCCTTGGTTTTAAGAGTAAGCTTTTCCCCACACCCTTGACTGATTGGATGATGTGGGGTGGTGCACTCTCATGAGGAATCCCATTGTGCCTCAGATGAGTGACTTTGTATCAGAGACTTCCTTGTTTGTAGATTGGATTAAAGGTTTTGAATCTACGCTATAAAGTGGGGCAGGCTGGGAGCTTGCTCTCTCTGTGTTCCTGAGATTAGTATTAGAAAGGAGAGCAGATGAAGGCCACGTGGAGGCCAGGTGAAGCAGCCAAAATGGCGGAATGCTGAGGAAGAAGACAGTTTGTGCAGAGTTTGTGTAGAGAGAAGGAGATGGGAAACAGAGGTCAATAAGTCTGGTGAGCTAGAAACCTTTGATTCTAGGAAACTCGGATAAGTCAGTAGCTTTGTGAGCACTGAATGAGTGGGTATTGGAGCCCAGTGTGTATTTTTGCTTGCTCGCCGGGTGCAAACTAGAATTAAAGCTGATGGCTCACCAGTTCTTGGCTCTGTTGTTTCAGGATTAAGGGTTTGGATATCTACAGTATAAAGTGGGGCAGGCCGGGAGCTTACTCTCTCTTGGTTTCTGAGGTTAGTATTAGAAAGGAGAGCAGATTAAGGCCACGTGGAGGAGAGGAGGCAGCCAAGATGGCAGTGCTAAGGAAGAAGCCAGTTTTGAGTAGAGTTTGTGCTAGAGAAGGAGATGGGGAACAGAAGTGAATAAGTCTGGTGAGCTAGAAACCTTTGATTCTAGGAAACTCGGATAAGTCAGTAGCTTTGTAAGCACTGCAAGAGTGGGTTTTGGAGCCCAGTGTGTGTTTTTACTTGCCTGCCAGGTGCAAGCTAGAATTAAAGCTGATGGCTCACCAGTTCTTGGCTCCGTTGTTTCATTACCAACTGTCCGAATCTAATGGGAACCTGCACGGGTCAGGTGGCTGAGATTGAGGCCGCAACTACTGGCTTTACAAATATTCTGTGTATTAGCCCCACCCTCCAACCCACTTCCAAGATAGAAGCCTGGTGTTCTCAATCCTGAGCTCCGTAAGGGGATATGCTGGGAGAGGAGGAAAGAGGGGAGGAGTGGAGAAAAGACCAGCAGGTACCCAGGCCCATGAGGATCCAGATCTAGAAAGGACACAGGTCTGCAGTTTACATCAGCATTGGGGATCTGGGGCTAGTCCCCCTTGCAGGAACTCCAGTGCCCTGTAGAACCTGAGGGGAAAGGTGAAGAAGGTTCCATGGTGAACATCCTCTACAAGCCATACTGTCTGCCATGGGCTGTCAGGCAATAGGTGACTTCTCACAGATAACCAGGACTAGAAACCAGAAGAGCCTCCTCACTCCACACTCCAGAACAAGGGTCCTCAAATGAGGACCTGTCTTATTCATCTCATGGCTTGTATCCATAAGCTCATGACAGGTTTTCTTGAGTATGGTGAATGTAACTGGAATAATGACAATGTTAGGCTTCAGCTAGTCTAGAGGTGGGTGAGGCAAAAGCACCACCTACTGCCCTCTTCAGTAACTGCAGACAGCTTAAGCAGGCTCTTCAGGGAGCAGATGAGAACTTGGTCAGTAGAAACTTTGCTTTCCTGGCAGCTGTATTAGCAGCACCAGGAACATTGCATTGGATTCACTGGGGAACAAAATTTTTGTTGCATCCACAAAAACACCTGTTTGTACCTAATTCGAGTGTGTTGATCTCAAATATGACATTAGTTTTTCTCTGTAATCTACAGTGTTTTTGCAATTCAAGATTTTAGGTTTTCATCTTATTGTAAAATTTTCAACATTTACTTTAACATAATGAAGTAGAATGTCTTCTTGGGCATCATCTTTGTGAAAATATAATAATTTATATAATGCAGTAAATACACTAATATACTAAAAGATATGATTGCATCAGAATTTATCTACAATTTCAAAATAGAACATATTAAAACACTTATTTTAATCATAAAATTTGCACAAAACTTATTTAAATTCTATTCAGGCAAAAATTTGCATTTGTAGCTCTTGTGTTTGTGTACTTGTTAAGGACTATCTCGTTTGATGATCCAGAAGTAGTCTGCTCATCACTAACAGCTCCAAGATTTTCAGGAAACTTATCAAGGTGACTGTTCAGGAAGTGAATCTTAACGCTCATGTTCCATCCAATGTCGCAGAAAGCTAACAGCATCCTTTGAACCAGAAGTTCATAGTTTTCTGCTTTTTGTTGCCAAGAAAGTTTTTCGTAATTGCCACAGAAGACTGCCATGCTGCTTTCTCCTCCTTATTCAACTTCCTGGCAAATTCTTTGTCACATATGAGGGTTCGAATTTGAGGTCCATCGACTACACCTGCTTTTATCTTCTCGAAAGACAAGGCAGGAAAAGCAGAAATAATATGTTGAAAGCATTCACTTTCTCTATTCAAAGCCTGAACAAAGTGCTTCATTCAGCCAAGTTTGATGTGAAGTGGGGGGAAATGATTCTGTCTCGATTAACTACAGGTTAATTCACAATATTTTGCATCCTTACTTCCAGAGCTTCACGTTTCGGCCACTCCTTCTGTGTCCAGTCTTTCTCCTGAGCTCGGCTGTCCCATAAACACAGAAAGCAAGGATACTTCGTGAACCTCCCTGTTGTCCTAGCAGGAAATTTACCATTTTAAGATCCACACAAATGATCTAGTTATGCTCTTCATACTTCAGAAAGTCAAGGACAATTTTTATGTCATTGTAATGTTCTCACAGGTGAGTTGAATAACCAATTGGAACCACTGCATAAACATTACTGTTGTGTAGGAGAACACATTTCAGACTCTGTTTAGAGCTGTCAAGAAATAGCCGCCATTCTGTTGGACCAGGGGTGCCCACACTTTTACAGCTTGCGAGCTACTTATAAGATGACCAAGTCAAAATGATCTATCTACAATAAAAATGCAAAGCATAAATTTACTTCTTCTATATTATCATTATTTAAGTTACTATTATTACTATTTAATACTGTGTATTCTTCTTTCACCTCTCTCCTTCTCAGCTCTCTTTTCAGAGGAAAGTCAATGTCATAGTTTTTATGAATAGTCCGAAAAAGCCGCTCCACATTTCCCTTCTTTGGAATAGCAATGGCACACTGACAGATGAGGCAAATGCACTTAGAATATGACATAGTGAAAAAACTCCCCTCTCATTCTGTATGAAAGTGGTAGGTTTTAGGCTTCTTACTCGGACCAGCTACGGCACTCATTTTTATACCCTTTGTTGTATTTAGTTTAAGTAAATTGAAGGCTAACTACGCAGCAATGTAACTGAAGTTAGTGCAGTTTAACGCGCATGTGTAGGGTGTCAAAAGTTCAGACGTCAGATTGGCTACCCTGTATGCCAATCAAAAGACAAATGTCTTTTTAATGTCATGCGATCTACCCACACTTCCTTCGCGATCGACCAGTAGATCGCGATGGGTGTATTGAGCACCCCTGTGTTGGACTGTAAGTGGTAACACCTAGCTGACTGAGAAGACTACTGATATCATGACAGTAAACAAAGTGCTTGTCTTCGGAAAAAAAGTCCACAAAAATTTGCTCACGCTTCCTAAATGGGATACTTTAGCTGACCAGTGAAGTACATTCTTTTCTTGAAGCCTGGAGGCCAGTGGTTCTTAACCTTTTCTGAGGTACTGAACCCACCAGTTTCATATGCGCATTCACCAAACCCTTCTTTAGTGATAAATAAAATATTCTTTTTTTTTTTCCAAATTCAACACATAGGTATGTTTTCTAACTGGTGCACAAAATGGGCCGTGCATGAACATCACCTTACTCAAAGAACAAAACCAACAAAGTGCACGAACTCACAACAAATTACGGTATTACTTTATTCTGGCCTCCGTGGCAGAGGCTTCTCCGAACCCCTGAGACCAACTCATCGAACCCTTAGGGTTCAATAGAACCCAGGTTAAGAACCACTGCTGGAGGCTAATAACTCAGCTGCTTTCTTTGATAGGCCCAAATCTCTTACTAAGTCATTCAATTCAGGTTGGCTAAACTGCTGAGGGATTAATGACTGCTTGGCATCAGAAGAAAACCCTTCAGATTCTACAACCATTTTCTCATGCATCTTATCAAAATACACTTGATCACCATGTTCACTTTCTTCGTCCTTAGAAGAAATAAAACCGTTGAAAACTGGAACCGGGAGTATCTCAGAGTATGGGATCGATCGTATTGCTGAAGGAATATTAGGATATGCGATTATATGCCGTTTTTTCTTGCCGATGCCCTTTGTGTGGATCAGACAGAAATAACAGTCACTGCTGTGGTCCTTAGGTTCATGCCAAACCATGGGAATACCAAAAGGCATTCCTTTGCGTTTCCCTTTTTTCCAGTCACGAAGCATTTTCTCACAATTATGACACACAATATGAGGAGCCCAATTCTTGTCTTGATCGCCAAGGGGAACTTGAAAATAGGCAATATATGCACGTGTCACAAATGATGAAATATTGTGCCTTTGACGTTGAAGTGTGTAACAGCCACATATATAACAGGTGTCAGGACTATTCTTACATTTACACCTACTTGAAGAAGCCATGATTCAATCTTTTTTTTTTTTTTTTTTTTACAGAGACAGAGAGAGAGAGTCAGAGAGAGGGACAGATAGGGACAGACAGACAGGAACGAAGAGACAGGAACGGAGAGAGGTGAGAAGCATCAATCATCAGTTCTTCATTGCCACTGCAACACCTTAGTTGTTCATTGATTGCCTTCTCACATGTGCCCTGACCGCAGCCCTTCAGCAGACCGAGCAACCCCTTGCTGGAGCCAGCGACCTTGGGTCCAAGCTGGCGAGCTTTTGCTCAAGCCAGATGGGCCCACGCTCAAGCTGGCGACCTCGGGGTCTCGAACCTGGGTCCTCCGCATTCCAGTTCGACACTCTATCCACTGCGCCACCGCCTGGTCATGCAATCTGTTTTTTTTTTTTAAGATTTTATTTATTGATTTCAGAGAGAGGAGAGAGAAAGGATGGGGGTGGGATGGAGGAGGTACGGGAGCAGGAACTATCAATTTGTAGTAGTTGATTCTCGTATGTGCCTTTTGTGTGTGTGTGTGGCAGAGACAGAGTCAGAGACAGGGACAGATAGGGACAGACAAGACAGTAAGAGAGAGATGAGAAACATCAATTCTTTGTTGCGGTTCCTTAGTTGTCCATTGATTGATTTCTCATATGTGCCTTGACCGGGGGGGGGGGGGTGCGGGGGGGGGGTTACAGCAGACTGAGTGATCCCTTGCTCGAGCCAGCAACCTTGGGCTCAAGCTAGTTAGCCTTGCTCAAACCCGATGAGCCCATTCAAGCTGGTGACCTTGGGGTCTTGAACCCGGGTCCTCTGCGTCCCAGTCTGACACTCTATCCACTGTGCCACCGCCGGGTCAGGCATTGATTCAATCTTAAAACAAAATAAGAGGGTGTTTTTCTCAGATAATAATTTTTTACATTTAAAACAACTGCAATTATGTAAAAGTGATGTTTGTAAA
The DNA here is from genome assembly GCA_037038555.1 of Rhynchonycteris naso. Classification (NCBI taxonomy): domain Eukaryota; kingdom Metazoa; phylum Chordata; class Mammalia; order Chiroptera; family Emballonuridae; genus Rhynchonycteris; species Rhynchonycteris naso. Next base: position 239,429,857 of record CM072999.1, on the reverse strand, counting down.
ACATTAATTGCCTTGTGGTTATGTTCAATCCAAGAGTCGTTGCCCTTTAAGTCCAATTTAAAAACCAATGCATGCCGCCTGACCAGGCAGTGGCGCAGTGGATAGAGCGTCGGACTGAGATGCAGAGGACCCCGGTTCGAGACCCCGAGCTCGGCAGCTTGAGCGCGGGCCCATCTGGCTTGAGCGAAGGCACGCCAGCTTGGACCCAAGGTCGCTGGCTGCAGCAAGGGTTTGTTTTGGTCCACTGAAGGCCCGCAGTCAAGGCACATGTGAGAAAGCAATCAATGAACAACTAGGTGTCGCAACGGCAACAGAAAACTAATGATTGATGCTTCTCACCTCTCTCCATTCCTGTCTGTCTGTCCCTACCTGTCCCTCTCCCTGTCCCTGTTAAAAAAAAAAATACAAATAAATAAATAAAAACCAATGCATGCCATTAACTGTAACAAAAAGAAATTAAAATTGATTAAGAACTAGAGCACACACCAAAAACAAATTTCAAATTTGGAATCAGCGATTCAGAAATATATAAAAAGTTCTAAAACCTCATGCAACAGAAAATGGAGGGAAAAAATGTTCCCCAGAATACCCAGGGGGACACAATACTCACCCCTGTCTTGGGTACCAAAGGCCATTGTCATTGAACCTTCAATCAGACTTAGCATTATCTTGCCCTTATGTCCCCCCACACATTTTGGATCCATTCTTTTCTTATTCTATTCATTTTAGAGAGGAGACACAGAGTGAGAGAGAGAGAGAGAGAGAGAGAGAGAGAGAAAGGGGGGAGGAGCTGGAAGCATCAACTCCCATATGTGCCTTGACCAGACCAGTGCAGGGTTTTGAACTGGCGACCTCGGTGTTCCCAGGTCGACGCTTTATCCACTGCACCACCACAGGTCAGGCCTCTGGCTCCATTCTTAAGGACCTCTTCCTTGCGTGGTATGTGTGCCTTCCTCACACCTGGTAAGCTGTGATTCTCCTCAGAATCCTGGGCCAAGCTCAGCCAACTTTTTTTCCCCAGCTCTTTTGCTTGTCCCCTTTTAAGTGCCAGTCTAGTCCTTGGTGACAGGTCTCTGCACACTGTGTATAACTGTTACCATGTCCAACTTCCCCCTTAGACACTGAACTGTCTTGTAGTTCTATGGCTGGTATACAGCAGGCAATGTTGATTTCCAGACATAGAGACCTGGGTTCTTGTCTCGATGTGCCACCAAGCTGCAGTGTAATCAACCCTAAGCAAATCATTTGATACTCAGCTTTCCCCAGTAGTTCTCAACTAGGGGCATTTTTGCCACTAGGGGATATTTGGCAATATTTTCAGCACTTTGGGTTGTCTAAATTGGGAGATACTACTGGTATCCAATAAAGAGGCCATAAGTCCCAAATGACAATGATGCCAAGGTTGAGAAACACTGATTTAGCTAAAACCTTATAAGAGTTGGATAGCAGTGAGGATATAACCCGAGAAGTACAAACCTATATAAAAGAGCTTAGGAAAGTATCCTGCCTTGCGTGTCACTTTTTAAAAAAGATTTATCGATTTTACAGGGAGAGAAAGGGTGGGGGCAAGAAGTATCAACTCAGCTGTTTCACTTTAGTTGCTCATTGGTTGCTTGTTATGTGTCCTGACCGGGGAAGCCCAGGGTTTTTAACTGAAGAGCGCTGCATTCCACAGGTTGATGCTTTACCCACTGCACCCCCATGGGCAGGCACCTTGTCTGTCATTCTGAGGTACAATGCAGAGGGGCATGAGCCATCATCACTTGTGTGATTTGCTGGATTTGTGATTTCAGTAACAGTCCCAGAACCCATCAGCAATAGGGGGATTCAGCATCCTCACCAAACTAAAGTTCCCAGGAAAGAGGTTCCATTCTGCACATCAATCTTGGCATCACGAATGAAGACTCTAAATAAACAACAAAACACCACTGCCACGGACTGATACAATTCGAGTCTTTGTTGAAATGGCATGTTGCACATCACAAGAACACCAAGGAAAGTCACTTCCAAAATCCTCCTTTACTGTGCAAGAGGCAGTCGTGGAGTGCTTATAATGTGCCAGGGACTGTGCCCTTGAGATATTTACCTCAGTCCTTACAACACCCCTCCGCAGTAGTCAGATATTCAGACTAGATGAGAAAATCACATCTTTAATTGTGAGAAAATACACTCAGAGACATTAGGTAATTCCCTAGCAAATGCTGTTAGACAATGTGCTAAACTGCCTCATTACTGCAGCACATTAGCTGCATATATGTAGCAGATTCTGATTTGCAAGTCCTAAGGGTAAAGGAGGTCTGGTAGGTTAAAAAAGCAAAAAAGACTGGGTAGGGCCATGTTTATAAAATACAAAGGAAAAACAAAAATAAGCCACAGCTTAAAACAATAAGTAGTAAACTTATAAACTATTCATCAAAGGAGAAAAGTTAATGGATGTATGTTATATTCCATTTTATGATAAAAATACCTGAAAAACAAATATTTACTATCATGTGAACAAAATACTAAAACAACCTAAACATGACCAATAAGATACTAGTTTAAATAATTTCCACTATAGAGCACCATGCAGCCATTAAAAATGAGCTGCTGTTAACACTCCAAAGTTATGAAACATCACATATACCAAGCTACCCAATTCTTACTCGTTTTTTTTGAGACATCGATTTATTGTTCCACTTATCTATGCATTCATTGGTTGACTCCTACATATACCCTGACTAGGGATTGAACCTGCAACCTTGGTGTATTAGGGCAATACACCAACCAACTGAATCCCTGGCCAGAGCCAAGCTACCCCATTTGTGTAAGGAATAAGGTGATAGGGTGCATAGACTACATACCAAGAAACTCTCTTTAGAAGGAGACAAAAGACTCAACATCCAGGAAACAAGGCTAAGAGGAGATGGAAATTTAATTTTCACTTTATGCATTCATATCAGTAGTTCTTAACCTGGGTTCTATCGAACCCTGGGGGTTTGATGAGTCGGTCTCAGGGGTTCGGAGAAGCCTCTGCTGCGGAGGCCAGAATAAAGTAATACTGTAATTTGTTGTGAGTTCATGCACTTTGTTGGTTTTGTTCTTTGAGCAAGGTGATGTTCATGCACGGCTCATTTTGTGCACCAGTAAAAAAACATATACCTATGTCTTGAATTTGGAAAAAATAAAAATTTTATTTATCACTAAAGAAGGGTTCGGTGAATGCGCATATGAAACTGGTGGGTTGTTCGGTACCTCAAAAAAGGTTAAGAACCACTGATTTAGATCTAATAAGTACATTAGAAAATGGAATGAAAAAAGAATATTGCCTACCCCCAATTTAGACTACATACCAGGTGTTTCCTGACAAGGTACGGCCAAAAGAAGCCGGCAAGCTGCTGCCAAGAAGGCTCTGCGATGAACTCACAGGTCTGGACCCCAGCCCTCCAGCTGGCAACCGAGTTGTTCTGGTTTGAATAGGATGTGGGAGGGCTGTGGACTCACAATAAAACCCCCAAGACACATTATAAACCAACCAGTTTATTATTTTGTAGTAAGATGTGTAACTTTTACCATGCAGACTGAAAAACCTGTCAGCATGAACAGTACATTTCCTTCCTAGAGTCCGTTATGGAAAACCAGGTTACTTGGTGAGTAAGGAATCCAAATAAAATTAACCCACAGCATGTCCGTGAACGTAGGGCACACCTTCCCACCACAGGAACAGCCCAGCCTCCCGTTTGTTGTCTCTTTCTTCCCTATCTTGCTCTGGCTGAGCACTGCCAATGTGTCCTACAGCTTTACGATCTCCCAGCTTCTTTTAGGGGTCATAGCTCTGCTCACTGGTTTTCATTGTTACCTCCACTGTTACTGACAGGTAACCTATAAGCTCACCTGACTAATGTAACCTAATTCCTATTGAGAAATCAAGGTTAACAGTTTTTCTTTCCCTTTAAAATTTTTTTTTACTTATTGACTTTTTTAGAGAGATAGGTGGGGACAGAGAGAGAAACTCCGATTTGTTGTTTCAATTATGCATTTGCTGGTTGCTTCCTGTGTGTGCCCTGACTGGGGATGAAACCTCCAGCCCTGACTTACTGGGATGGTGCTCTAACCAACTGAGCTGCTCGGCCAGGGCCTTCTTTCACTTTCTTGATAAGTGACCCCCAATCATGGAGGAGTTAATGACACTAATTTTGTGTCACAACTGCTACCAAGACATACCAAGTGATAATTACTTTCTAGGTTAAATTAAATTATTTTGTTCTCTAAAATGTAAAAAAAAAAAAATGGTCAGATGATGCAGTCTTTAATTTAGTCCTCAACCCTATTAAGGGTCAAGTCACTAAGACAAGTCTTTGGACAATATAAAAGTTTATGTTTTCAAATTAAAAATCATGTATTGCAAATATCATTATGTAATAATGATAAGATTACAGAAAACAAAACATTTAGATTGACCCCATGGCATTCACACACCATAATTTTGCCTGTAACAAAACAGTGAATTTTATCCTCCATAGTAGCTAAGTCCATGCTGGCTAAAAACTTCAGTCTTAGACCCCATGAATGAGGATGAACTCCACAGTGCATGCTTAACAGACATATACATGAACCACTCTTCACTGCGCCTCACCAGTGCTGAGGGGTAGCAGGGATAAAATGTGGACACTTGCACTCACAAAGGCAGAATTCTCCAATTATGAAAAGTCATACATGTGACCTTTACTACGTCTTGGACAAAAGCTTTTATCTGTGGAAACACACTTCTGAAAATCACAACAAAAATCAATAGGAAATGATTCAATATAAAACATACAAATTTCTCAGTATGAGGACTTCCACAGAACAGGGAGAAGGCGTCAACAACTAAAACAAAATTTTCTTTAAAAAGAACAATCCCCTTACCTTGTCCTTGCTACTCAACATTCAAAAACAAATCTGTACAAAACTTCGAACACAGAAAAGGACCAGAAAGGATGTTCCACTGCAAAGTCTTTGGACCTGTTCTAGACTGCTGTCCTCACTAATACCCCACCCCCCCAATAGAGCTGAGAGCTCCCAGGTCCACTGGGGAGAGTGCGTAACCTCGGATCATCACCCCTGCTTTGCTAGGATGGCCCAAGTCACTCGCTGTCAAACTTAATCGAATTAACCTGGACGGAGATGGAGCCTCCCCTGTAGCTGCCCCGCTTCTTCTTGGTCTTCTCATGCCGGAAGGATTTGCCTTTGGTGAACTTCAGGACCTGATTGGCTCGCTCCCCCCAGTCTCCAGCTGCACCTCGCTGGTGAGTAGAGAGTTGGTTAACACACAAAAGGACACCAGGGCCTGTCACATTCTCCTCCCTGCTCGAAGCAACATGCACCCAGAGAGCTCCCCACAAATCGAAAGCAACACTGTCCTTCCTCTCTTCCGTCCCACCCTACTCAAGAATGGTGAACACCCTCTGTTCTCACCTTGGCATCAAAGGAGTTGTCTGCCACTCGGGCATCCACTTTGATCTCCTCCTCCCTGATCCTTCGGAATGGGGATGACGACCGTTTTTCTGCCTGGAGAAGAATAAAGTTTGAAATTAAACAGGTAACAGAAAAGCTGTTCCCTCCACTTCTCCTTTGTCCAAATATGTCTTATATACTCAATGTTCCCTTTTAGTCTTCAAAATTTTCGTGCATATGTGAACTCTCTGTGCACATATATATAAAAATTTGATTTCCTCCTGTTAAAAAATAAAAACAGCTCAGTCTGGATAGCTCAGCTGGTTAGAGCATCTTACGAAGCACAGAGATTGCCAGTTCAATCTGGTCAGGGCACAAACAGGAACAGACTGATGTTCCTGTGTGTGTGTCTCTCCCTTCCTCTCTTGTTAAAATCAGTAAAAGTTAAATAAACAAAAAGAAAGGCTAGCGACCTGACCTGTGGTGGCACAGTGGATAAAGCATCGACCTGGGAACACTGAGGTCGCCAGTTCAAAACCCTGCACTGGTCTGGTCAAGGCACATATGGGAGTTGATGCTTCTAGCTCCTCCCCCCTTTTTCTCTCTCTCTCTCTCTCTCTCTCTCTCTCTCTCACTCTGTGTCTCCTCTCTAAAATGAATAAAAAAAAAAAAAAAAAAAAAAAATCTTAAAAAGAAAGGCTAGCACCTGAGAGGAAAATAAAACCACGTACTTTCTTCCTTTTTGGAAATGTGTTGGGGGTCTGAGCCTTGATCTTCTTGGCTGGAGGGGTCTCTGCCTCCGGAGCAGCCTCATTCTGTTTTCGCTTCTTTCCTGACCCTGCAACAAAAAGACACTTGGGAGACCATTTCCGGTTCCACTTCCCAGACCGCTGCACCAAGGACCTGCGCCTGGAACCTACTTGTTTTGCCCACTCTCCCAAAGCCAACCCCCAAAGAGTATACATTCCATCCTGGTTTGTTTGTTTTTGGGGGGGAGGACCCAGGGACCAGCTTCTCTGGATACAGACCTGGCTTAGAAACTGCCAGTGCTGCCTTTGTCTTCTCTTCCTTCTCCTCGTTGCTGTCCCTATCTGCTTTTCCATTCTGGGCAGAGGTGCCATTGGTTTTGGGGGCTTGTGGTTTAGAAGTACCCTTGCCCTTGGGCTTCTCTTCCTCCTCTTCACTGGAGTCATCAGAAGAACTGCTGCTGCTTTCAGCCTGTACTGTCTTTGTGGAGGCTGGCTTGGAAGGGGCTACAACTCCTGCCGTCTTCTGGGGCTTCTTTTTAACTGAGAGTTTAGACGTTTTCTCTTCCTCCTCTTCCTCACTGCTGGAGCTGTCTGAATCAGAACTGCTGTCCACACCACCCTGAGAGGCCTGTTTGGCAGGCAAAGACAAAGCTGCTTTTGTCATCACCTTGGACTTAGGGGTGGCCACAGTCTTCTTTGCCTTCTCCTCCTCCTCCTCACTAGAACTGCTCTCCTCCTCGCTGGAGCTGCTATCAGCCTTTCTGGCCAGAGGCTTCTGGCCACTGCCTGTAGGCTGCTTGAGAGTTGTGACTGGTTTAGTAGCAGGCTGCTTGGGAGCAGCACCTGGTTTACTTGAGAGATTCTTAGTGGTACTGGCTGGCTTGGCAGGAGTTTCATCCTCAGAACTGTCAGAGTCTAGACAAGGAGAGGAGAGAATGAATAGCTCCCAAATTAGAGGAGAGCCCCTGGAGCTCCTGCTGCTCCACATCCACAGGCCTTACCTGAGCTATCAGAAGAGCTCTCTGCTGCTTTCTTTGCTGGAACTGTTTTAGTGGCTGCTTTAGAGACAATGGTCTTAGCTGGTGGTTTCTTTTCTTCTTCAGAGCTTGAATCTGGAGAGAACCTATGGCATTAGTCTGGGCCCAGACTCCACACCCAACCAGGGGCAATAAAGAGGATGCACAGCCTGACCAGGGAGTGGTGCAGTGGGAAGAGCGTTGGCCTGGGATGCTGAGAACCAAGATTTGAAAGCCTGAGGCTGCCAGCTTGAGCAAGGGGTCGCTGGCTCGGCTACAGATCCCTGCTCCGTTAAGGCACATAAGAGAAAGCAAACAAAAAACAACTAACATGCCGCAACTCTGAGTTGACGCTTCTCATCTCTCTCTTCCTGTCTGTCCCTATCTCTCACTTGCTTAAAAAATAAAATAAAAAAAATGCATGGACCATAGAGCTTTAGCCCTGTCTTTCCTCAGTGAGAAGAGTGACAGAGCATTTCTTTGTCCAGATTCCTCAAACAGTCCCCAGACCCACTTACCACTGGTGACGACTCACCAGACTCATCACTGCTGTCGTCACTTGTCTCCTCAGGCTGCTTCTTCTCTGCAGCTTTCTTGGGAGCCTGGGTTCCCAGGGACTTCTTGGGTGGGGGAGCAGAAGGTGGGGGGACTGAACTATAGGGACCTATTTGAAAGGGAGAGTGTGGTGGTTTTAAAATATGTACACAGCCCTGGCCAGATAGCTCCTTGGTTGGTTGGAGCATTGGCCCAAAGTGCAGAGGTTGCCAGTTCGATCCCCAGTCAGGGCACATACAGGAACAGATCTCTCTCCCTTCCTTTCTGACTAAAATCAATTAATAAAAAATATATTAGAAAAATAATGATAATAAATAAATATGTACACAAATTCTTTGATACTTTTCCCTTCTAAAAATGAAGTTTTGCCTGACCAGGCGGTAGCACAGTGGATAGAGCGTCAGACTGGGATGCGGAAGACCCAGGTTCGAGACCACGAGCTCGCCAGCTTGGACCCAAGGTCGCTGGCTCCAGCAAGGGGTTGCTCGGTCTGCTGAAGGCCCGCGGTCAAGGAACATGTGAGAAAGCAATCAATGAACAACTAAGGTGTCGCTACGGCAACGAAAAACTAATGATTGATGCTTCTCATTTCTCTTCGTTCCTGTCTGTCTGTACCTATCTATCCCTCTCTCTGACTCTCTCTCTGTCTTTTAAAAAATAATAATAAAAGAAATTAAAAAAATAAAATAAAAATGGAGTTTACACCCTTCCCTTGACTTGGTTAGAATTAGTGACTTATTTTAACAAAATAAATATGGTAGGGCCCTGGCATATTGGCTCAGTGGTAGAGCACTGGCGCCCAGCATGTGGATGTCCCCAGTTTGATTCCAAATCAGGGCAGAGAGGATAAGCGCCCATCTGCTTCTCCACCCACTCCCTTCTTACTTCTCTCTCTCTCCTCCTACCCTCCTGCAGCCATGGCTCAATGATTCAACTGAAGGGAATTGGCCCTGGGCACTGAGGAAGGCTCTATGTCACCTGCCTCAGGCACTAAAAGATGGCTCCAGTTGCAGCAAAGCAAAGGCTCCAGATGGCCCCTAGTGGGCTTGCCGGATGGATCCCAGTCAGGGGCACACACGGGAGTCTGTCTGTGCCTCCCCTCCTCTTAAAAAAAAGGTAGAAGGACAGGTATACTGACATATCATTTTCAAGTCTACGTTATAAAAGACAATGTGTTATTTTTGTTAGTTTTTTACAGGGACAGAGAGAGAGTCAGAAATAGGAACAGACCAACAGGAACGGAGAGAGGAGAGAAGCATCAATCATTAGTTTTTCGTTGCCGTTGCAAAACCATAGTTGTTCATTGATTGCTTTCTCACATGTGCCTTGACCGCAGGCCTTCAGCAGACCGAGCCACGCCTTGCTGGAGCCAGCGACCTTGGGTCCAAGCTGGTGAGCTTTTGCTCAAACCAGATGAGCCCGCGCTCAAGCTGGCGAGCTCGGGGTCTCGAACCTGGGTCCTCCGCATCCCAGTCCGACACTCTATCCACTGTGCCACCACCTGGTCAGGCAAGACAATGTGTTTTTGCCCTGACCGTTGGCTCAGTGGTAGAACGTCAGCCTGGCATGTGGAAATCCTGGGTATGATTCCCAGCCAGGGCACACGGGAGAAGCGTCCATCTGCTTCTCAACCCTTCCCCCTCTCCTTTGTCTCTATCTCTCTCTTCCCCTCCCGCAGCCAAGGCTCCACTGGAGCAAAGTTGGTGGGCTTGCGGGGTGGGGGGATGGGTCTGTACCCTGTCAGGCACATACAGAAGTCTGTCTGTCTGCCTCCCTGCTTCTTACTTCAGAAAAATACAAAAAAAAAAAATAAAATGACAATGCACTTTCTCCTTCCTCTGGGAGAAAGCAGCTGTCAAATCAAGCAGTTCTATGGAGAGGTATAAAGGTAGCTACAGAGATCCTTCAGCACATGGGCCCCAGTAATACTTATGCAGCTTGACTCCCACATCTAGTCACCTGGCTTTTTCTTCACAGGTTTCTTCTGCTCTTCCTTCTCCTCCTCCTCACTGGAAGAGTCCTCACTGCTGGAACTCTTTTGGGTAGGGGTGGCAGCAGCTTTCACTGGGGACTTGGCCACTACTTGCTTTTTAGGTACAGCCTGCATCATACAAAAAAATCAGTTACCACAGGAAAATGCTACTGACCCAACCAATCCTGCCAGGAAATGGAGCCTGCCCCCACGACCCCCCGCCCTGTCCCCTTCTCCCTGGGAGACCTTCTTGGAGATTGCTGCTGCCTTCTCTTCCTCTGAGTCATCACTGCTGCTGGTGCTGGTGCTGGTGCTGCTGCTGCTGCTGCTAGCTGCTTTACCATTAGCTACTTTAGGTGCTGCTCGAGCAAGTGTGCCTAACAAAAAGGAAATAATTTAAGAAGGACCAAGAAATAAAGACAACCTGACTTGTGACAGCACAATGGATGGAGTGTTGAGCTGGAATGCTGAGCAGTTAGAAACCCCAGGTTCGCCTAGTTAAGACACATATGAGCCTGACCAGGCGGTGGTGCAGTGGATAGAGCGTTGGACTGGGATGTGGAAGACCCAGGTTCGAGACCCCGAGCTTGCCAGCTTGAGCGCGGGCCCATCTGACTTGAGCAAATGTTCGTTAGCTTGGACCCAAGGTCGCTGGCTCCAGCAAGGGGTGGCTGGGTCTGCTGAAGGCCCATGGTCAGGGCACATGTGAGAAAGCAATCAATGAACAACTAAGGTGTCACAATGGCAATGAAAAACTGATGATTGATGCTTCTCACCTCTGTCCGTTCCTGTCTGTCTGTCCCTATCTATCCCTCTCTCTGACTCTCTCTGTAAAAAAAACCAAAAAAACACATGAGAAGCAATCAATGAACAATGAAAGTGAAGCAACTACAAGTTGATGCTTCTCTCTCCTCCTTTCTAGTGATTAATGAATAAAAGCCTTAAAAAAAATAAACTCAATAAATAAATAAATAAACAAACTCTCCTTAGTAGCTCAGAACTTAGCAGTCTATCAATTCTCTTGCCTTTGAGAGCGTCATGGAGACTGCTGTGATTTACTATATCAAAGGAGATCTTTGCTGCCCAATTTTAGGAATAAAACTATTCTATCTTTAAAAATATGATGCAGGCCTGACCAGGCGGTGTTGCGCAGTGGATAGAGCGTCAGACTGGAATGTGGAGGACCCAGGTTTGAGACCCCGAGCTTGCTGGCTTGAGTGCAAGCTCATCTGGTTTAAGCAAAGCTCACAAGCTTGAGCCCAAGGTCGCTAGCTCAAGCAAGAGGTCACTCGCTCTGCTGTAGCCCCCAGACAGGGCACATATGAGAAATCAATCAATGAACAACTAAGGAGCTGCAACAAAGAATTGATGTTTCTCATCTCTGTTCCTTCCTCTGACTCTGTCTCTGCCAATAAATAAATAAATAAACAAACAAACAAAAATATGATGCAAATCATTTAAATATGCCCCTGAAGTCTTTCACTCCAACTTCTAGAGAAGTTCCTATAAATCATAACTTAAACATCACAGAAAAATTATAGAAAAAAAATAGTACTTCTGTCTGCCCTGTGGTGGTGCAGGAGATAGTGGTGACCGGAAATACTGAGGTTGCCGGTTAGAAACTCCGAGCTTGTCCAGTCAAGGTACATATAAGTAGCTACTACGAGTTGATGCTTCCTGCTTTCCCTGGCCCTTTCTCTCTCTCTCTCTCCTCTCTAAAATATCAATAAATAGCCTGACCTGTGGTGGTGCAGTGGATAAAACGTCGACCTGGGAACACTGAGGTCGCCAGTTCAAAACCCTGCACCGGTCTGGTCAAGGCACATATGGGAGTTGATGCTTCCAGCTCCTCCCCCCTTTCTCTCTCTCTCTCTCTGTGTCTCCTCTCTAAAATGAATTTAAAAAAATAAATAAATAAAATAAAATATCAATAAATAGCCTGACTAGCTGGTGGTGCAGTGGACAGAGCATTGACCTGGGACGCTGAGGACCCAGGCTCAAGGCCCCAAGGTTGCCGGCTCATCTGGCTTGAGCCGAAGGTGTCATCAGCTCTGCTGGAGCTCTCCCCCGGCCAAAGAACATATGAAAAGCAACCAATGAACAACTAAAGTGTCACAACTATAAGTTGAATCTTTTCATCTCTCTGTTCCTGTCTCTCTCCTCTCTCTCGCTCTGAAAAAGAAAAAAGAAAAGAAAAATATATATAAAAGAAAAGGAAAAGAAAATAGTATTCCTCACTTGTTCCACGGAATAAACGTATAGAAAGAAAACAGTAGTTAAAAACAAAACATAGGTGTAAGTAGTCACAACAAAATGGGGTTTGCCAGATCATAAAATGTCTAAGATAAGCAACTGAAGAATGACAATCTGGCCCTGGCTGGTTTGCTCAGTGGATAGAGCATCGGCCATGTGTGGGGATGTCCTGGGTTCCATCCCTGGTCTCGGCACACAGGAGAAGTAACCATTTGCTTCTCTTCCCCTCCCTCTCCCTCTTCTACAGCCAGTGGCTTGATTGGTTCAAGCACTGCCCCCAGCATGGAGGATAGCTCACTGGTCTGAGCCTTAGCTTCAGGCACTGACGGTAGCTCTGTTGATTCGAGCGTCACCCTCCGACAAAGGTTGCTTGGTGGATCCCTCCCTAGTACGCGCGAGAGTCTATCTCCCCTCCTTTCACAAAAAGAATTATTTTAGAGAGAGGAATAAAAACATTGAATTTGTCATTCCACTTATTTATGCATTCACTGGCTGCTTTTTTTAAAAAAATTTTAACTTATTAATTTTAGAAACAGAGAGAAAAAAACTGATGATTGATGCTTCTCGTCTCTCTCCATTCCTGTCTGTCTGTCCCTATCTATCCCTCTCTCTGACTCTCTCTCTGTCCCTGTGGAGGAAAAAGAGAGAGAGAGAGAGAGAAACACTGACTTGTTGCTTCACCTATCATTGGTTGATTTGGATATGTGTCCTGACTGACCATGAATTGAACCCACAACCTTAGTGAATTGGGACAATACTCTAACCTACAGAGCTACCTGGACAGGGCTGACACCATTTTCTTTTTATTTATTCATTTTAGAGAAGAGAGAGACACAGAGAGAGAGAGAGAGAGAGAGAGAGAGAGAGAGAGAGAGAGAGAGAAAGGGGGAAGGAGCAGAAAGCATCAACTCCCACATGTGCCTTGACCAGACAAGTGCAGGGTTTTGAACCAGCAACCTCAGTGTTCCCAGGTCGACGCTTTATCCACTGCGCCACCACAGGTCAGGCATCTGACACCATTTTCTAAAACACATTTTTCCAGCCTGGCCTGTGGTGGCACAGAGGATTAAGCATCCACCTGGAATGCTGAGGTCGCCAGTTTGAATCCCTAGGCTTAGCCAGTCAGGGCACATAGAAGAAGCAACTGCTACCAAATGATGCTTCCTGCTCCTGCCACACCCCGTTTCTCTCTTTCTCTCTCTAAAATCAATAAATAAAATATATAAAACATATTTTTGGCCCTGTCCCAGGTTCGATTCTCGGTCAGGGCACACAGGAGAAGCAACCATCTGCTTCTCCACCTCCACCCCCGCCCCCACCCCCACTTTCTCTCTCTCTCTTCCCCTCCAAAGCGGAAGATAGGCTTGAAAGGTTTGTTTTTATATTTTTTTAAAAGGTAGAGTTTTCAATAATATAATCAACACTTCAAGTATTTTTTTTTTTTTTTTTACAGGGACAGAGAGATAGAGAGAGGAATAGATAGGGACAGACAGACAGGAATAAAGAGAGATGAGAAGCATCAATCATTAGTTTTTCATTGCCGTTTAGACACCTTAGTTGTTCATTGATTGCTTTCTCACATGTGCCTTGACCGCGGGCCTTCAGCAGACTGAGCCACCCCTTGCTGGAGCCAGCGACCCTGGGTCCAAGCTGGTGAGCTTTTTGCTCATGCCAGATGGGCCCGTGCTCAAACTGGCGAGCTTGGGGTCTCGAAACTGGGTCTTCCACATCCCAGTCCGACACTCTATGCACTGAGCCACCGCCTGGTCAGGCCGCTTGAAAGGTTTATGTTGGAGTAAGTTGGCCTCTCGCCCTGAGGATGGCTTAGTGGCCTCTGCTTCAGGCACTAGAAAAATGGATTGCTAACAGCCCCTGATAGGCAGAGTATCGCACCCTACTGCGCTTGCTGGGTGGATCCCAGTCAATATGCATGTGGTATTCTGTCTCTCTACCACCTCTCCTCTCACTAAAAATTTTCCTTGCCACAAACTGTTTCCTTAGTTACTAGCCTCTAATTATGAAATCTCTTATTCATTGATAGTTTCACTTTAAAAATATAACACCAATCAATAACTTTAGTTCAACAGCCTGACCAGGCAGTGGCACAGTGGATAGAGCACTGGACTGAGATGCGGAAGACCTAGATTTGAGACCCTGAGGTCGCCAGCTTGAGCGCGGGCCCATCTGGCTTGAGCAAAAGCTCACCAGCTTGGACCCAAAGTCACTGGCTCCAGCAAGGGGTTGCTCGGTCTGCTGAAGGCCCGTGGTCAAGGCACACGTGAGAAAGCAATCAATGAACAACTAAGGTGTCCCAACGAAAAACTGATGATTGATGCTTCTCATCTCTCTCCATTCCTGTCTGTCTGTCCCTATCTATCCCTCTCTCTGACTCTCTCTCTGTCCCTGTAAAAATAAACAAATATAGAAATAACTTTAGTTCAACAACCAATACCATTTCACCTCCTGAATGCACAGTTTAAATACCCGTCCCCAGAGCAAACTGGTTTCTGGCCTGGCCTATTAGAAATAGAAACAGTACCTGGTTTGGCTGGGGCTTTAGCCTGAACTTTAACCGCCACAGGTGTTGCCTTTGGCTTCTGGTTCTTTGGTGCTTCATCCTCTGAGCTTGAATCAGAATCAGAATCAGAATCAGAGCTCTCGGTCTTCTTAGGAGGAGCTTTGACTGCCTTGGCTTGTGGCTTAACTCCCTTCTGTGAGAAAACACAATGAGTAAGAGCTCCTGGGTACCCAGGGGCATGTTAAGGTAAAAAGCTTCCTAGATTCCTTTAATTTTTTTAGGGGCTAACAAAGCAGTAGAGGGAAGGAAAAGTTAAGCCAGGAAAGCGTAAGAAAAGAACAACAGACTCTTAATAAGAAACAAGAAGTTCAGCCACAGTATCTATCGGCTCTGTCTCTGCCTGTCTGGAGCTCCCAACAGCTGTCTACAAAACCACTCTCTTACTCTTATAGTCCTAGGCAGTGTCCCAGAGAAACCCAATATCTCTAGGGAAGCAGAATGGGTTGATTTCCTCTAGATTCAGAATCAAACTTCACCCTCATGTATCCTTTTCAGACCTCATACTTCTCTCACCTCTCTGAGAGTCCCCAGATTTTTTACCACACAATCACCTTCCCACTACCTCTTGGTCTCAAGCTAGAAGCCAAGATTTTAGGTTTCTTCTTTCCGATCCTTTAAGGAGCCCTTTTTCTTCCCAAGTTGCAAACCTGGACGGGTTTTTTCTTTTTGTCCTCCTCCTCCTCATCATCATCACTGGATTCTTCACTGCTGCTGCTCTCTGATGCTTTGACTGCAGCCTTTCCAGGATGCTGAGGCAGACTAGCACGCTTGGCAGGTATAGCTAAACAAAAGCATAGTTACTACTAAGAATCAACTATGCAGTATAAGCAGGTTATAAATTCTTTTCTTGGAACAGCTAACCCCAACTCTCCGCCCGGCCTTACCAGCTTTTTTAGCTGGAGGCCCTTGGGCTTTTTCCTCCTCACTGCTATCTTCAGTGCTTTCACTGGATGAATTCTTCTTCTTAGCCTTCTTAGTCACTGGCCCATTTGCTTGTAACTTCCTTTTTGGAGCCTTGGTGGACCTGCTTAAAGTAGATCAGACTAACTTCTGGTGATCCGGACCTTCCCAAACCAAGAAACACAGCCCAGCCCACTTGGGGGAAGAAAACAGCCACAGTGGTACAGGGAAGGCTTACTTGAGCCAGAAGCTATAGATGTCCAAGAGGGAAGAGGCATTGGCATCCTGCTGGGTCTGTAAGAGAAAAGATAAAGAGCTGGATAAAGGAAATTTTATCCTAGTTATTATAGGGGAAATCAGATTTTGTGTTATTGTCTTGTTCAAAGTTTAAAGTAACCTGTTTTATAGCGACTATAGTTCATATAAACATTACAGCTCCATATAGATTCTCTTACTTGCATAAATCAGAAGAAAAATATTCTAGTTATGTATTTCCCCATGTTTGGTCACAAATATTTTCTTTTTTTCCTTTTCTTTTCTTTTTTTTACAGGAACAGAGAGAGAGTCAGAGAGAAGGATAGACAGACAGGAACGGAGAGAGGTGAGAAGCATCAATCATTAGTTTTTCGCTGCCGTTGCAACACCTTAGTTGTTCATTGATTGCTTTCTCACATGTGCCTTGACTGCGGGCCTTCAGCAGACCGAGCAACCCCTTGCTGGAGCCAGCGACCTTGGGTCCAAGCTGACGAACATTTGCTCAAGCCAGATGGGCCTGCGCTCAAGCTGGCGAGCTCTGGGGTCTCGATCCTAAGTCTTCCGCATCCCAGTCCGTCGCTCTATCCACTGCGCCACCGCCTGGTCAGGAACAAATATTTTCTGATACTATCTTCCTCCCACCTGCCAATCCTATTTATCAAAGCCTTTTAAAATGTGTATTCCTTTTATTCTACCAATGTATAACCTAGGAATTTGTCCTTCCCCACGAAACAAGGGCACAAACATTTATATAAGTGAGTGCTGCAATGTGGTTTATAATACAAAATTATTAGAAACCACCTCCAAGAGAAGACTGATAAAAACCTATGTCATGAACACAGTACAGAATTGCATCCAACTAATTACACTGATATATATTACAACTTATGTCAATTACAATTTAATTGGTGCAAAAAAAATGGCAAGGTATTACTGTACACACAAACAAGCTCAGAATTAGATGAGTATAGATGTGAAATTCACCGCTGCCAGTTATTACTGGGTGACCATGAGCAAATTACTTAATTTTTCTGGGATTGTTTTCTTCTCTGTAAGACGGAAATTAAGCTGTTGAGAGGGTAAGACATAGGTATAGAAAGGGTTTAACATCTGGAAAAAAAAAGCATCTGGCCCTTAAAAGCCCTCCACAAAGATTAGTTTGTCACATAAAAAAAAAGTCCTAATTCTGAAAGGCCTAATTTCATCCAGCCTATTGTGGAAACATTCTTTTTTGTAGTCTCCTTAATAGTCAATTCCAAACAGTTCCAATATATTTGATGACATGGCGGGCTGCCCAGGCCTAAGGAAGTCGTTCCTGAGGCTGATCAGATTGTCTATTGTGCAGCCTGATTTTGCCACTAAAAGCAAGTCTATCCTCCTAGTCAAAGAACAAGGCTGCCAGAGACCCTCTACCGTCTCTCGAGGTGTTTGCCCATGCATGTCTGCTTTTCCTCCAAACCTTAGACATTACTAGTTTCCTGCCTCCCGTTTTTTATTTCCCTGCCTCCCTTTTACATGTTTCGGCAACATCCTAAATAACCAACACTATGACATCAAGCTTTCACTCATCAAGCAAGACTCATGGATGTCTTCTGTCACCGGGGACTGAGAATGCCACCCGTATATATTTTGTTCCTGAAACTCACACAAGTTTTATAAAGTGAATGATGACATCCCATAGAAATACAAACAGACTGTTTAAGCAAGCTGCCCCAGTCATACATCTTCAAATAAATGGCAGAGCCTAGTCCCAAACCTATATTTACATTTGATTCCGTAAGTCTCAAAAATCCAAGCTCACTGTTGGGCCTGAATAGTAGAACTGTGATGCTCTAACTAAAAGCAGAACCCTGCCTCTACTCTCGTTTATTTTCTTCTTTACTACTGAGAATCCCACCCTTCTAAAACAATTTTATCTTTGAGTTCCCAGTAAATTCGATTCAGAGTTAAGGTCAAGTCACGCTTTACACCAGGCAACGTAAAGCCAAAGAAAAGAACCAGGTGCTTCCCTTGCTTTCGCTGGGGCTGGGTTCTCCCTTGTCGCCGCACTCCGCCGGCCACGTGATCAGGACCACGCGGGTCCCACGCTGCTGCCACTGCACCGCTCAACAGAAAAAAAGCACCAAGACTTACCACGACCTAGTCAGACATTGTGGACTCTAAGCCTTCTCCAATCACCGCCGAGAATTCGGCACAAAAACCCCGCAAACACTGGGCTGACGGACCCCATTGACCTCTCTACCTGGAAACCTAAGCTTGCCTGGGCCTGGAGCCCTGCGGTCATCCCTCCCAGACCCCTCGCCCAGGTCCGGGACTCACAGCGCCTGTTGCCTTGGCGAACTTATTAGCCACTTCTGAGAGCTGGTTATCACGAAGAAAGCCGAGCACGAGGGGATACAAGTCGCTGGGAACCACGCGGAGCAAGCCGGCGTCCGCCATCCTCTGGGCAACACACGTCACTACCGTTGCCGACGCACACGACTCAGGAACTCAAGAACCAGGAGAGGTGAGGGTTGGGCCGTTTGACGCCATCGAGCCGCGCTAGCGCACAGCGGAAGGGGAGGGCTCACTCCGCAAGACGGTCCCGTCTCTACATCCGAGGCGGGGTCTAGACGAAATCTGTACTCTTTCCGTTCCCACGAGCGTAGCCATCTTGGTAAGGGCGGAGCTCGCCGCCCGCCACTTTGTGAAGGTGGAGCCTGACGTCAGAGGTCCTCAGCGGTGGCGGGAAAACTCCGGACTTCCCGCGTTCTGCCTATTGCGGGATGACCTTTTCTCCTAGCCGCAGTTTTCCATGCCCCAGCTGGGATTTGCATTTCAGAGGGATAAGTAGCTCCGAGCTGTGCTTGGACTCTCTAAACTTGGTCAGACCTCCTGACCGTCCCTATCCGCGCTCCCAGTGGATTCCCACCCTTTATCTTCACGTCCTCCTACATTTACAGCGACCCTTTTTGAAATAACACCCCAGCCTCCGGACTCCCACCTTCACTGCAGAGGATCTTTACAGATCATCCGTGGTAGAAGAGGGGCAATGATCCCCAAAGCTGCCCTTCCTCAGTCAGGTCTTGCCCATGAAACCCATTCGCCCACTTAACTTTATAGTCTTATGTCAGTTACACGAAGGTAAAAGGGCTTGTGCACGAAACCTGAGTGACACCGCAGCAAAATCTTCAACCTATAGTTCTGAAAATAACCCTTCTACCGTTCATATAATGAACTCCCCTCCCGCTGTGGGAGACTAAAAAACAGCCCAACTGCCTCATGAATACTCAAATATTCAAATCACTGGGCCTGTCAAATCAATTCCAATCATATTTCAGTTCACATTAGCAGTAAACAATGCCTTCAATTCTACACACTACCCCTTGACTACTTCCCAATTAATTAGGGTGACCAGATTTTTTTTAAATTTCTTTTTATTTTATTCATTTTAGAGAGGAGACACACAGAGAGAGAGAGAGAGAGAAAGAGAGGAAGAGCTGGAAGCATCAACTCCCATATGTGCCTTGACCAGACCAGTGCAGGGTTTTGAACTGGCGACCTCAGTGTTCCCAGGTCGTCGCTTTATCCACTGCGCCACCACAGGTCAGGCAGGGTGACCAGATTTTAAAATTGGTAAAGCGGGACACCATTGACGGCGGGGGGTGGGATTCTTAATTAAAAATTTGGTCTATATGGAGCAAAAAAAACTTTCATAGAATGCAAAATATAGTATTGTAATATATTTTTTAAAATTTCAACGTAAGTACAACTTACAGATATAATACATTAAAAATTATGTATAGTATTTTATTCTTGGCATATTTCTCATTCGAGTAAATTTTTTTTAGATTGCTGTCGTTTAAAAGGTCATGAAATTTTTCACAAGAATTTGTTAAATTATATTTCACACATAAAATGGCTTTCAAAGTCTCAACACTTAATTGTGATTTTTCTGATGTCCACACTTTATTTACTATTGAAAAAACGCGTTCAGTCGCAGCATTAGTTCCTGGTAAAGACAGAGCGTATTCCACAATTTTTGGTGCATTATTGTATGGAACATGGTTTGTTTCAAAATGATGAAATATTTCTAACCATTTGTTCTCTATTGTGATTTTTGCTGATGCCCAAGATTTAACCTTTTCTCCTTATCAATATATATATTTTAAAAATGATACCTCATTAAAAAGATCATTTTTGGAAATATTACTATATGGGAAATTTTGAGTGAGTCAGAGGGATCGGGTTACACAGTCCTGAAACCCATGGGGGAGCTGCAGAGTGGGCGGGAGCAGGCAGGGCAGCGCCCCTGGAGCGCTGGCGCACGAGCTGTGGTGCACACTCCCTACCTGGACTCGTCTTTGCAGCGGCCGTGCTCCCTGCATCCAGCCCCAACGCCCACTTGAGACCGAGTGGCTTGCGCCTTGTGGAGCCCAGAGCTGGTGACGGCCACCGCCCCAGCAGGTACGTCCCACCCGAAGTTGTTTCCGGGCCCTGCATGGGCAGCCAGCTCTTGCAGCAGTGCGGGAGCTTCCAGGTCGAGGCGGGGTCTCCCTGCTGAAAACTGTATATTCCCTTCCCATTCTCCTGCAGTTCCCTAGCTTTTCGTGCATTCTTTCCAAAAATCGGGACTTTTTTAAAACACTGCAGGACGCGGGACAAATTGTTAAAAATCGGGGCTGTCCCAACAAAAGTAGGACGTCTGGTCACCTTACAATTAATGCCCCTCAAGAAAGGTAAGAATGCACTTTTTCAGGGGACACACTTCTTTACCTTTCTCAAAATAGGCATTTTCTCCTCGATAAAATTCCTCCATCTCCCTCTTCCCCATGGTCTATTCACATGCATCTATTCTTTAAACATCTGAGCAACTGCTGTGTGCCAAGCATTAGGTACATGTACATCCAAGTCTGTTTAAAAAACTTTTGCCTGAGCAGGCGGTGGTACACTGGATAGAGCGTCAAACTGGGATATGGAGGACCCAGGTTCCAGACCCCGAGCTCGCCAGTTTGAGAGCAGGCTCATCTGGTTTGAGCAAAGCTCACCAGCTTGAGCCCAAGGTCACTAGCCCGAGCAAGAGGTCACTTGGTCTGCTATAGCCCCCTGGTCAGGGCACATGAGAAATGAACTAAGGAACCGCAACGAAGAATTGATGTTTCTCATCTCTCTTCCTTCCTGTCTGTCTCTCCCTATCTCTGACTCTGTCTCTGCCACAAAAAAAAAAAAAAAAATTTTATTTGCCTGGCCTGTTGTGGTGGTGCAGTGGATAGAGGATTAACCTGGAACATGGGAGGTCATCGGTTCGAGGCCCTGGGCTTGCCTGGTCAAGGCACATAGAACAGGTAATGAACTACAGTGAAGCAACTATGAGTTGACATTTCTTGGTACCCCCCCCCTTCTCTCTCTGTAAAATCAATACATAAAATCGTGTGTGTTTGTGTGTGTATACTGCTCAGAAAAATTAGGGGATATTTCAAAATATGAAGGTATAGAAATATACCTTTTATTTGGGACAAGTGAGCTTCCTCTAGGTCCTTGATATTAAAATCCCTTTCAAAATCAGTAGCATCAGTATCCCCTTATTTGAAATCTAGAATCTCAGGCCACATCCCAGAAGTAAAAATCTGCTTTCTAAAACATCTCCCGATGATTTGTCAAATGCCTTTATAAAATTTGTGAAGAACCTGACCTGTGGTGGCACAGTGGATAAAGCATTGACCTGGGAGTGCTGGGGTCCCTGGTTTGAAACCCTATGCTTATATGGTCAAGGCACATATGAGGAGCACCTGTGAGTTGATGTTTCCAGTTCCTCCCCCTACCTTTCTCTTATCCTTTTTCTAAATTTCAATAAATAATTTTTTTTTTTTTTAACAGGGACAGAGAGAGAGTCAGAGAGAGGGATAGATAGGGACAGACAGGCAGGAACGGAGAGAGGTAAGAAGCATCAGTCATTAGTTTTTCGTTGCCATTGCAACACCTTAGTTGTTCATTGATTGCTTTCTCACATGTGCCTTGACCGCGGGCCTTCAGCAGACCGAGCCACCCCTTGCTGGAGCCAGTGACCTTGGGTCCAAGCTGGTGAGTTTTTGCTCGAGCCAGATGGGCCCGCGCTCAACCTGGCAAGCTTGGGGCCTCGAACCTGGGTCTTCCACATCCCAGTCCGATGCTCTATCCACTGCACCACCTCCTGGTCAGGCTAAATAAAAATTTTTTAAAAATTGAGAAGCACTGCCCTACATGACTGATTTCACTGAGAACACACTTGAGAAGAAGCCAGTTTCAAGTCCAATAGGATTTTGCACCTGACTAAGGAGGGGTCCTAGGAAATCAATGGAGGTAAACATGATGCTGATTGCGCTAAAGAGAAAAAGTAAGTATATCTGGCACTAACACCATAGAAATAAAGCAGCACAACAACACTTGGGAGTTTTTCTAGGTTCATGTTTATTAGTCTGTATAATGACTTAGGTCATCCAAACTGTGGGGGGGCGAACCCCTCAACCTCATCCATCTCACATAGGAATGCAAATTAACTTGCTTCAATGCATTATAAAAAACAAATAACCTTTTTAAAAATCTGATTTAACACATTTTTTATTTCACTTTTTCCATTTCTTTATAAAACAGTCATCTCACTAGCAGCTCTCTCCCCTAGATGGGGGAGGGGATGGAGATGGTTGAACACCTCCAAAGAAATGGGGGAGGGGGAGAAGGGCCCAGGGTTACCTCCTGAGGTTCTTCTGGGCCTGTTTCAACAATGTGTCAAAGTCAAGAGAATCAAATTTGCTCTTTACATGAGCAGGGTCAAAGTCTTCCCAGTTGGAGTCTACAAAGGTAGAAAGAAATAAACATCAAGGTCTCTGACCGTACTTCCCAACCACAGGGTTTTCAGATGACCAGCCACCTCCCATCCCAATAAGGATTTTAAGTCATCCCACCCCTTAGGTCCTTCGTGTGTTAGATGAAGACAAGTGTGCCTAGGCCCTGGCCAGTTGGCTCAGTGGTAGAGCATTGGCCTGGCGTGTATAAGTCCCAGGTTTGATTCTTAGCCAGGGCACAAAGGAGAAGCATCCATCTGCTTCTCCACCCTTCCCCCTCTCCTTTCTCTTTATCTCTCTCTTCCCCTCCCATAGCCAAGACTCCACTGGAGCAAAGTTGGCCCCAGTGCTAAGGATGGCTCCATGGCCTCCACTTCAGGCACTAGAATGGACCAGTTGCTTGCCCCAGATGGGCAGAGCATCACCCTCTAGTGGGCATGCCGGGTGGATCCCAGTTGGGCACATGTGAGAGTCTGTCTCTCCGCCTCCTCGCTTCTCACTTCAGAAAAACGTTAAAAAAAAAAAAAGACAAGTCTGCCTAGCCCACCCTCAAAAAGCTGAGAACCCTTCTATGGAAATCAAGTACACCAAAGCCTCAGGCCTCCCTCCACTCACCAAGATCAGAATAGCTTCTCTTGCAGAACTGCCTGCGGCCCCCAAAGCAGAGATCAAAAGGCTGCTCATCTGCCTGCCTCAGCTTGTGGCCACTCTCAATGGCTGCAAATGCCTCCTCAGCATAGCGGTAAGTGACGAAGCCATAGTTGTCCCTGGTGGGAGGGTTAAGGCAAAGGTTAGCTGTTTGGGCACGTGTCATGAAGAAACAGCCCCTTAGGGTATAGAGAGAGACTGGGGTGAGTCTTCTCATTCCCCAAATAACCAACCCTCAGTAAAAAAATATAAAATTGTCTGACACTGACCAGCACACCAGAGCAAAGGGTAAAGACAGAAAAGCATCAGGGTACATGAATGGGACAGAAAGGACATCGTGACCTTAGGGCCCAAGCTCACCCTTGGACACGGAAGTGGATGGTGCACTCCTCAATATCTCCGAAAACGGAGAACCTCTGTTTTAGCTCTGACCGAGTCATGCGGCCAGGTATCTTCCCAATGAAGACCACTCTTCTCTCTTCCTATGTTGGGTCAAGGAAAGTTCACATACCATGAGACAGGACCAGAGCTGCAGATGGCTCTATGAGCTCATGGCTCAGGGGCAAGCTCCCTCCTCCCATGACCTGCTCTTCTAACTCACTATTGCACGCTTCTTCTGCAGCATTCTCTGCCTTTGGTAATGGTCATGTGAACGGTAAGAGCTGTACCTGACAAAAGAATAGGTGCCATCAGCCCCCAGACATTACACAGCTCAAGTCTCAGAGCTCTCAGGCAATTGCACCCGATACAGTGACATCCTGAACACATGCTCACCGCCGCCTCCTGTCACTTCTCTGATGGGGAGATGGGGACCGGGACCGGCTTCGAGAACTAGATGATGAAGAGGAGGAAGATGAGGAGGAAGAGGAGGAAGAGGAAGAGCATCTTCGGGAACGCCCAGAGGAACTGCAACTGGACCTGGAGAATAAAAGGACATACAGGAATACTGGGAACGGTTCAGGTATATTCCACTTCACCTTGGCCGTAGCTTGCCTGTCAGGAAGTTCAGAACCAAAAGCAAAGAAGCGCTAAAGAGGTCTGGAAAAACTTCACAAATCACCAAACTGAAGCCCTCACCAAACTCTAGATGTATCTGGAATGTTTAAGAGTATTCTGGCATAGGTCATATTTCTTTTTAATTATGTAACTAAAGATTGAAAAATATTGAAGAAATCAAAAATAAAAATAAACGAAGACTCAAAGAAATAAGGGCCTCCTTATCTAAATGGAAAATTTTGGTCTGTTACTGGAAAAAAGTGAAAGGAACTACCCAGACTCTTTTCTCAAGAGAAGATTAAAAGGCCTGTTTGCTATTAACAACCCACTATCCCACCTTCCCCCGTATCAGGAAAACACAGAAACGAGGACTTACACAGTATTCAAAGAAATCAACATGATCAAAATCAAGTCCTAACGGTCTCCCCAAAAGCAGGTCTCAAGGAAGGATACACCAAACTCCCACAGAGGACAGAAGCTATTTTCTCATAGCTTGCCTCCTCCAAGAATCCAGGGAAGAGGCAGAAGGCAAAAGCCAGACAGAAATAAAAGCCTTAGTGCCTGGAAGTATCAAGCTCAATGTGCTCAAAAGCTTTCAAAATAAACCAGAGGGAAAATACATGAACTTCATAAATGGAGAAGACCTAACAGACCATCAAAGCTCACCTTCGCCACCTCTTGTGTGGGGGGGAGAGGGACCGGGATCGAGATCGGGATGAAGACGACGATGAGGATGAGGATGCTTCACTGGTCCGGTTGGACCCAGAGCTGACAGAACTGCTGCGGCCACGGTGGCTCTGCCAGCCGCGGCTTGGGGGGCTGGCTGACCTACAGGTTTTTCGGTAACAGCGCGCTGACCGCTGTTTGGATGAGGGCTCAGGGGGAGTCCTAGTGTTCGTATCATTCCGGCAAGGCGAGGCCTCAGGGGACAGCAAGGCAGATGGGGCAAGACAAGGGGTTGGAGGATCTGCCTGCTCACTGCTAGTCCTATGATCAAGTAGCTCCTGAGAGGCAGCTGTGCCTGGGGGTAGAGGGACAGCCGGGGCCAGGGCCAAGACAGGTTTGATTGTGATATCCTGATGGCGTTTGACGTTCCATCGGGAGCCTGCCTCTGGAAATACTAAGGCAGGCATCTTTTTTTGGGGGGTCCTGCTCCGGACACAATAGTCATGGTCCCCAGAGCCCACATGGACTGGATTAGGGCCATGGACCCTTTCTTGGAGGCGGGCTGCAGCTGGATGTTTGGCCTCTGTAACTCCTTCAGGCTTCAGGGTTCCTTCCTGGGCGGTAGACTTAGGAGATTTGACTTTGGCCAGCAGGGAAACAGCAGCCAAGGGCTTCCATAACTGGTGGGGAGGGGTAGCTGGAGGGGTGAGCCCTGTGAGGGGAGGGAGGATGGAGATAGCAGGATGAGATCCGATTCTACACTTCCAAACACTGTCCAGAGACTCCCACATCTTCTCACAAAGTATACCAACGATGGTCCATAGGCCATCAACTTCTCCCACTGTTGCAAATATTCCTTCCCCCAAGCTCCCCATCTTGGGGACCACCAAAAGAAACCCAGACAGCAGGATCTTCCTGAACCCCTCAACAGGTTCACTGCCAAATGGAACTGGTAACTAGGTCCTGCCTGGTCCACCTCTCCATTCCTTGACCCCTCCACCCTACTCCAGCACTGCCTGACTTCGGGCTGCATCTTGCCTGGACTTAAGTAGTCATCTTCCGAAGATCCTCTACCTTGGGCTTCACACCTGTCCAGCTTTCCTGACGGAGGGAGCACCCAAAAACCAATTTTGTAAAGCTTTTTCAATTACTTCTTCCATGCAGAGCATGAAGTCCAAATAGCTAACCTTTACATTCAAAGTTCCCATAATCTGACCTCCTACTTACCACTCCAGCTTTATCTTCTGCTTTAGCTCTGTCCATCACCCTGATCTGCCACTACAACTACAATCACACTGAACCGCCGGCACTTCCCCAAAACATACCAGGCTGACTTCAGTCTTTCAGTTCACTCAAGATGCTCCAACTACCTAGAAGTTTCCATTCCCTAAAACTATCTGATTGGTATCAGTAATTTTCTCAGGCCTCTGCTTTGGGGATTACCCTCCATACAACCCTTCCCTAACTGTCCCTCTTCAGAACCCTATAAGCTTAACATACAACCTCTGATACTCAACATACTCATTTTATACACATGCCTCTGGACTGAGAGGATCAGATCTCCAACACCTATACACACTTGGTAAAACAAGCCCTACAAACATTTTCTGCATAAACTAATCAAAAGCAGATTTCCCCACCCTGAACCCACCTGCCACGTTCGCCAGTTCTGGGGCTTGTAACCGGTCTAGGGGCCTCTTCTCCTGGGGAGGGTCAACTCTGCTGGTGGGGGAAAAGGGAAAGCCTGATTCATTGCCTCCTCAACATCTTACACACCTGCTTTCCTCACAAAGCCACGGGAGAGGGGTGTGTGCAGAGAGGAACGGGAGGCACAGCCGCCCCTTAGCATTCCCCAGCACAAGAGCAGTCTTCGTGACTGAGTAGCAGGCCGGGTCTCAGCTCAGATCTGCCCAATGCCATGAAGCAGGCGAGCTACACCGCCCCCACACCTACTTCAAACCAGAAGCCTTACGTGCCCATCTCAAACCAACCCAAAAATCAATGTGGAGGATATGCTTGGCAGAACAGCCTTGGGTACCATGAACAAGAAAAATGAAAAAAGGCCTCTTGGTGCCAGAAGAACAAGGGGGTCTAGGGTGCCTATGTCTTTCAAGGAGTCAGGAAAGCCCTAGCCATGATCATTCTGCCCCACTTATTTTAAACTATCACCGGTATTGAGCAAGTTTAAAATTTGTTAAATGAAAGAAAATCCCCAAAAGGTACCACTTGCCAGAAGACAAAAAGCACCTCCAGAATATTTGGAACCCCAAAGTGGAATCAGCCAAAGGCTGGTACACATCCTCCTACCTTGCCACCTAAAACAGTGCCCAGTAGTAATGGGCTGAGCATTGGTATGGGGAAACAGGGAAAGACTCGAGAGCTCACTAAACATCCCTGTAACGGTGGCATCCACTGTATGGTCCTGGAGCGCCGGCGGCTGCTGACCAACAGCTGTAGGGTAACTCGCTCACATGTCTCCGTACTTACCCCGAGTTTCCTACAGCCACGCTGTCAGCAGGAGCCGGGGGAGGGCACTCCTTTTTGGCTGCAAAGAAACCAGACTAGTTAAAAGCCCAACCAGATGTTCCAAATTGAGGAGGTATAGAAGGGTTGGCTTCCCTTTGGAAGAAAACCTACTTTGCCAACATATTCCTCTGGCCCGTGATGGCAAACCTAAGACACGCGTCTCAGCACTGACACGCATAACCATTTTCTATGACACGCCAGAGAAGTATGGGGCCACATGCCAAGAAGGACGTTTCATCCTCGACTCTTGCACGGCCAGGTGCAGTAGCCGAGGATAAAACATTTGCTGTAGTGTAGACACTCTGTGCCGGAGGTCTACACTCTGTGCAGGCCAAAACAACAGAACTGCGGCACAGAGCGTCTAGTTCTGGGACTTCCGGTTAGGCTGTTTTTCTCGGAGTGACGCACCACCCGAGTTATGCTCAGTTTTTGGGCTAATTTTGACACACCAAGCTCAAAAGATTGCCCATCACTGTTCTGGGCTATCCACAGAAAGATCCATTCTCTTCCAGGGGGTGCCCTGGTACTTACTTTCTTTCCTTCTTTCTATCTATCTAATCTATCTATCTACCTAATCTATCTATCTATCCATCCATCTATCTATCGGTTTTAGAGAGAGAGGAAAGGGATACGCACATGGGGCTAATGCTCTAACCAACAACTATCCAGTCAAACACTATTTTCTTTTATGATTATTTTTAAAGCAAGACAGGCAGACAGGAAGGGAGAGAGATGAAAAGCATAAACTTGTAATTGTGGCACTTTAGTTGTTCATTGACTGCTTCTCATGTGTGCTTTCACAGGGGCTCCAGCTGAGTCAGTGGCCCCTTGCTCAAGACAGCAACCTTGCACTTCAAGCCAGCGACCATGGAGTCACACTATGATCCCATGCTCAAGCCAGCAACCCCCCAGCTCAAGCTGGTGAGTCCACGCTCAAGCCGGTGAAATTGTTCCTTCCCCCGGTTTAAATAACTATAAACTTGGCTCTAAGGAAATATCAACAAAAACGAGAACCTGGGTCCTCAGTATCCCAGGCCAATGTTCTCTCCACTGTATCACCATTTGTATCCCAGGCCAATGTTCTCTCCACTGTATCACCATTTGGTCAGGCTTAAGATTTTACTGACTTTTTTAGAGAGAGAGACAGAAAGAGAAATGGGGGGCATGAAAAGCGTCAACTTGTAATAGTTGCTTCTCATACGTGCCTTGACCTGGCAAGCCCAGGGTTTTGAACCAGCGACCTCAGCATTCCAAGTCGATGCTTATCCACTGTGCCACCACAGGTCAGACCCAAGTACTATTTTTAGTCTCTTCTGTTTAGGAATGTCCACACTTCCCTTGACTCTGAGAGAAGAGTCCAAACTTCTAAGTCTAATATTCTACTTGATCTGCTTAACTTCCTAGTCTTATAGCCTACTCTTGTTCTACACTTCCATTTTATATTTTACCTTGAACTACAAATAACCCATTACCAATTCAGTAGTCATTTCTGCATATTTTTCTCCTCAATTAGACCATAAGCTCCTTGAGAACCATGCCTTGCAATGAAAATGCTGAGCTATGTATTGCCTTCTAAATACACCACCCTCAATCACTCCTACACCTCTGCCTTTATTCACCATATACGTTCTATTAAGCCCTGTCTTTTCAAGGACTAGCTTGAGAGCTACTTCCCTCTAGAAAAAAAAGTCCCCAAACAACAACCCAACCCATGTGGATCTCCCCACAGGTCTACTCTTTGTCATACTTGCCATGCTGTGCCCTCTCCCTGGCTTTGTGTCCCAGGTAGATCTTTGTCTCCTCTATCCAACTAGGGGGCTGCCCTAGAGACTGCCCCTTCCCCAGTAACTATAAACTGGGCCCTAAGGAAACACCAACAAAAAGGAGTTGGAGCAAAGATACCCAGGTTCCCTCACCTTCTGATTTCTCAAACTGCTCCAACAGACTGGACAGGTCCGATGCCTCAATTCCTGTGGAAGCAAAAAACACAGGATTGGAAACCAGCTCCATCGACTGAGTACACAGATCCCAGGAAGTCCAAAATCACCTCACTGCTCCCTTTGTGCTCCCCCTGCTCCATGTACTAAGGAAACCAAGACAACACAAAGCAAGAAAGTATCAAACAAACCCAGAGCACCACCTATACCCTCCTCTTATGACTTGGGAGTAAAACAAGGCTTCACCCTCAACACTGCACTTTTTACAGCCCCCAAATCCCCCAGACCCATATACGTGCTTTATCCTGACCCATGGAAGACATTGCCCACCCCCACGCCCTTCTTCACACCAAATGAATTGTGTGGCACTCACCAATCTCACTGATGAAAGCCTGTACCACATCCTCAGGTCCCTGGGTACGTGGAGTAGGCAGGAAGGACAGTTTCCTTAGTCGGGCTGGATGGACAGCAGGCAACTTGGTGACAGTGCTCAGTCTTTGTGTGGGTGTGGGAACAGCCTTGGCAACAGGAGGGGGGGTCTTCTCCCTGGACTTGGTCTCTTGGGTCTCAAGCCTTGGCTTCTCTGATGCAGGCTCCTCAACAGCCACACTCTCAGCAGACACATGTGATGAAACCTTATTCTGTGGGCTTTGCACTGGGGAGGACACCTTGTGTTTCAGATGGGGAGAAGCAGGCACTGGCTTGTCATCCACCATGGTGGAATCTATCTGTGGAGCTCCCTGGCCAGCTGACCCAAGACTGACAGGAGGAGCCATCAGCACAGGAAGTACACTTTTAGGAGGGCCGGGTGGGATGCTGCTGGGCTCCACCTTGGGTGGGGGAACAGCTCTCCCAACAGAGGTTAGAGGCAAAGGTGGTGGGGGCACAGTAGGCCAGAATGGTGGGTGTTGCAGCCCTGTGCTCCATCCCAAGGGCCCATAAGTACAGCTAGAGCTGTAAGGTGTAACTGGAGCAGGAGGGGGTACCCAAGGCACATTGCAAGTGGGGGGAACAGCACAGGCACCAGGAGTACCAGAAACGGGGGGCACTGCTGGTGGGGGGGGCAGACAAGGATAGCCAGGGGGATAACAAGGCCAGGGTGGCATGGGGGCATAGTGAGTATAGGGATCAGGTGGCACTGGCCCCACAGACATGGGAAGACTAGGAGGCTGCAAGGGTGGTGGGGGAAGACTGGGTACCCCTTGCCCACTTGCGGGAAGGGGCAGTATGGGGGTCATGCCATGCCCACCCAGTGGAAAAGGCAGAGCAGTAGGTACTATTGAAGACGTGGATTGCAAAGCAGGAGGAGGTCTCGCCGGCAGTGGCATGTCTTGGGGTGGCACCTGCTTGGTTGAAGTTGAAGCCATAGATTTGCTTGCAGGTGGCTCAGAACAAGGAGAAGTAGGGCTGGGACCCACAGACACAAAGGAAGCCTCAGGGCTTCTCTGCAGAGCTATCTTCTTGGCTGGGGCTGGTGGGATGACAAGACAAGGGATGTCTGCCAGTCCTGTGGGGGTCTCTGGGAGGCTGGGCCACTTTCCAGATGGAGGCTGGGAACTCCTTTTCTCTGCCTCTGCTTGACGCTGCTGCCTGCGTCGTCGGTACTCAGATAGGCTAAGAGGCCGAGGTCTGGTTTCCTGGATTGTGGCATTTGTACCACCTGCCACCTTCAGAGGACCCACGACCTCTTTGACTTCAGGGATGATGGCCTTTAAGGGATCCAAGGACTCTGACTCCAGAAGGGCTGATGACACTGCACCACGTCTGGGATCAGTTGGCCTAGACTTACTTAGCACAGGGTTAACTGGAGGCATGTCATCAGGAACAGAGTCAACTGGTGGCAAGTCCCCTGAGATAGGAACAACCACTGCAGAGTCAGTTGTTGCCGAGTCAGCCAGGACTGGCTTAGTCAACACTGGGTCAGCTGAGAGAGGGTCAACTGGCTCTGAGCTGGTTGAAGGAACACCAACCAGTGCAGGGTCAACAGGTGTAGGGTCAGCTGCAATGGCATCAGCTTCAACAGAATCAAGTGGCATGGGATCGGCACGATCAGAGTCAACCATTGAAAGATGGGCTGTAACAGGGTTGGCTTCAACAGTATCACCCAAGTTGGGACAGAGGTCTGCAGGACCTTCTCTAGCAGGACTAGCTTGTCTAGCACTACTCTCCAAGTTCCCAAAGCTAGGCTTTTCCATGGCAGCTGCCCAGGCTCGAGCCCAAGCCCGGGGCTTCCCTCTGCCATGGGAAGGCCCCAAATCTCTTTGAAGCTCCTCTTGAGGCAAATTGCCTGCCTGAGAGATTATCTCTGTAGCCACAGCAGGCTGCCCACAAGAGGATGACCTGAGCCTCCTAGCACAGCCTTCTGTATAAGCTGCTGGCTGTTCCTTGTTCTTCTTCCTCCTGCCCTTCCGAGTTCTCTGGGAACTCAGCAATGTGTTGGCTGGGGGGGTCTGAGGCCCCTTGGGCTCCACGACCTCCCTGGGCTCCAAAGAGGATGACTCCAGCTTCTCCTCTGCGCCCAGTGATAATCCCTCTTTCTCAGAGCAGGGGGTTTCTTTGGACACAGCAGCCTCTGAATCTAGTGTAGGCAGGAGCAGCTGCTGCAAGTTTGGATTGGCCTCTAGCGAGTCATCCAAGAGCACAGGGCGATGTCCAGTAGAGATCTGTCGCATCATGACTGGGATATCCAGGTCATTGCCAGCTGTGGCCGCCTGGCCCACAATCTCCAGCACCATACAGTCCTCAGGCAGTGTCAAAACATCTGGCTGCTCCTGAAGTTCATTCTCAAGTGACGACAGATGGGTGAAGTTGGGCAGGCAGTATGGATGCATGGCTCGCACCAGCTCACTCAGGGAAGAGATGCTTTCGTCGCCAGCTGCCTGCACTGCCGTCTCTGCTGCTGCTGTTTCTTCCTCCTCCTTGGGGCAGGCTAGGTGCATGGGAAAGTCTTGGATGCTGTTCAGAGAGTTATCATGCTCCTCAGCAAGCACCTGGCCGCTAAAGCTGGCCACCTCCTCCTCTTCTTCCCCATCACTACGCTGCTGGGGGGAAGGGGACTGGCTCCTGCGGGGTCTGGATCTTGGGGGTCTCCAGCTAGGAAGTTTGGGGGAGGAGGTCTCCAAGAAGGAGGGTGTGGAGAAGTCCCAAGGGCAATCTGCGAGAGACATCTCTACCTATGGGAGAGAATCCACAGAAGGAGTTGTCTCCAGGAATATATTTTCCCACACCTGTCCCCACACACTCTTCCCCCCAAGGATTCCCTGAGACACCCTACGTCAGGCTTACCCCACTCATTCTACTACTGCCTGTGCTGGGCCCCAGCGAGTCAACTGGGGTGATGAGGTCCCGTTCCGAGGGTGTTCGTGAAAGGCTGAGCAGCTTGTGCAGCTAAGAGGGAGAAAAGGACTTGAGATGAGTTTGTGCTTCAGAACTATGTGAGTAGGGTAGGACCCATAGATGTGGTTCTAACCTTTACACCAACCATACAACCCCCTCCCCTGGTCCCGCACTCACAGAGGAGCCTTCCCGAGGTGACACAAGCAACTCGGAATCAGGAATGCTGTCGAACGGAGACAAGTTCTCGGAATCTGCATTGTCCAAGATCTCCGTCAGAGCTGTGAGCAGTGACACTTCATTCTGGTCCTCCAGAGATAACCTGCCCTGCTCCAGAAAGAAATGGGAAGATCCCACACCAACATCATAAATGACCCACTGAGCCACTAAGAACCGGATGCCAAGAAAATCAGCTGCCCAGCCTCTCAGTTCAGCTCAATCTGCCAGGGACAAATTTTGAGTACCAGGAGGAATAAGTTCCGATTTCATTTACTACCATTCACCACCTTCCTAGTATCAACAGAGACCTGTCAAAATTTAATATAACACTTAGGTTTCAAACACTCCCTCCACCCTCAAGTTAAGAAGTGGGATGCTCAGCCTGACCAGGTGGTGGCACAGTGTATAGAACGTCAGACTGGGATATGGAGGACCTGGGTTCGAGACCCTGAGGTCGCCAGCTTGTGCGCGGGCTCATTAGGTTTGAGCAAGGCTCACCAGCTTAATCCCAAGGTCGCTGGCTCGAGCAAGGGGTCACTCAGTCTGCTGTAGCCCCGGTCAAGGCACATATGAGCAATCAATCAATGAACAACTAAGGAGCTGCAATGAAGAATTGATGTTTTTCATCTCTCTCCCTTTGCCACAAAAAGAAAAAAAAAAGGGGATGCTCAGCAGATAACCCTTAGCTAG
This sequence comes from Rhynchonycteris naso, assembly GCA_037038555.1. Taxonomy (NCBI): domain Eukaryota; kingdom Metazoa; phylum Chordata; class Mammalia; order Chiroptera; family Emballonuridae; genus Rhynchonycteris; species Rhynchonycteris naso. The sequence continues at coordinate 239,396,349 of CM072999.1, read as the reverse complement.
GCTGGAATTGGGCTCAAAACAGGGATCGGAACCCTCTAGACATGTAAATCAGAAGCCCAGGCAGGAGAAAAAGCCTTGAACTATAGTCCAAGCCTGCTAGGTCATCCTTAAATGGGACATATCTGGCAGCCTGCAGCCCAACTCTTACTTAGAAACAAAAAATACACTTCCAGCCTGACCAGTGGCACAGTGGACAGAGCGTCGGACTGGGATGCAGAAGACCCAGGTTCGAGACCCCAAGCTCGCCAGCTTGAGCACGGGCCCATCTGGCTTGAGCAAAAAGCTTGCCAGCTTGGACCCAAGGTCGCTGGCTCCAGCAAGGGGGTGCTTGGTCTACTGAAGGCCCGCGGTCAAGGCACATGTGAGAAAGCAATCAATGAACAACTAAGGTGTTGCAATGGCAACGAAAAACTAATGATTGATGCTTCTCACCTCTCTCCGTTCCTGTCTGTCTGTCCCTATCTATCCCTCTCTGACTCTTTCTCTGTCCCTGTAAAAAACAAAACAATACCAAAAAAACCCAAAAACACTTCTAGGACTCAGGCTGGTATCTAGGAGCAAAGGTTCTGGGAGAACAGAGCTACTGAGCCATAACCTCCCATGCAAAGTTCCTATCTGAAGCCCTCCAAGCCCAGCTCTAGCTCACCTCTCCAAGGCTCCCAAAATCCTCGATGAGGGAGATGAGGGAGGCATCCATGTAGTTCTGCATGGTCCCCAGCAGTGTCTCATCCTGCAGCATCAGCTCCTCCATCTCCAGGTCCTTGTCTTTCAGACAGGGGCCCAGCCGAGACAGACTAACAAAGCTAGAATCATCCACCTCTTCATGCAGCAGCATCTGGGGCAAAAGGAGAGAAAGGTCAGAAGAGCATGGTGAAGGCTGCAGAACATTTGCTCTCGGGGTAGCTAATTAATATGCACTGTAAACCAGGTGCCGAGCCCTCTACCATCGGCCCCAGACTCAGCAGGAGGCCCACTACAGACAAACCTCCAGATTTAATGGGCAGAGAGAAATACAGTTCATGAATGGGCCAAAGCCCCAACCAAAACGGCGGTGTTCAAGGACCTTCTGGGCAGAACACAGTTTGGACTCCATCCAGAAACAGTTGGAGCCACAAGAGATTATTAAATCAAGGTCAAAACACCAAGATTGTTCAGAAAAGACGGCTGCTGGCTATGTGAAGGCAGACAGTCTGAAGGACACACTATCAGCAAGTAGGCAATTGCAACTACTACCACCACCACCTTACCTACCTCAATACCTTAAGCCTCTCTTCCCTACTTAGTTCACACCTCACCTTCTTTAAGAAGATATGTCAGGATGCCCCAACCCAACATAATCGCTTCCCTGAATTCACACATTTTTGTACCACTCACTTTCCTGGAAATCACATCCTATCTCCTCCCCAACCCATGACATTCCTTTAATCATAACTAAAACTAGATTCCAAATTCTTTTAGGGCATATAACCCTTCATATCCTAGTAGCTTTTATATTCTTCTTGGCTCTTACAAGTGTTTAAACTGTACACATACTTCCTGGTCATCCATGATGTCTAGTGTGCTTATACACAGTTGATAAGCACACTTATTTTACAATTCTATTTTGAAAGCCCTAGAAAGTGCCACCCAGCCTCTCAATGATAGTCCCAAGGGAAAAAAGTCTCTTTCCTACCCCTAGCAGGTGAGGGCAAAAGATGACAAAGCTTGATTCTGTAGATGGAAAAGCCCCATCCCACCATTTCTCTGAGAACTAGCAATGTCTTTACCCTTGTTAGGCAGGGAGTCACCCGTCCAGGCCTGTCAAGATTGAGGGTGTGGGCAGAAGTGGCTGGAATGGGGTTGGCAAGGCCAGAGCCCAGAGCCACAGGTATCTTGACTGTAGGAAAGATCATACAAAGGCCAAAGGAATAGGAAGATGGACAATCCAGTCCCTCCTCTGCATCAAAGGGAAACCCTGTACCTCTCCCAAGAGAAAAATAAACAGGTGTAACTACACCCCATATCCATCTTCCTACCAAACTGAGGATCCCTAGGAAAGGAAAAACTAGATAGAAAAACTTTAGCAGGCCAGGCCCAGAGATGAAGTGAAAGGTGGCAGGTTTTAGGCACTAACTCCTCCCAGGTCTTCACAATCCTGTAATTACAACCACAGCTAAATAGCACCTGGCTCAGCAAACACTCCTGGGTGAGCAAGGAAGCTGCATCTCAACTTGCCCTGCTACCTACTGGCCCAGCCAATGGGCAAGAAGCTCAAGGCAATGACCGTCTACAAACTACTCATCAACCCCTCCAAACCCTCTTCACCTGACCTCACCCATTACTCAATCCCAATAGGCAGCTCCCAGAGGACCAACATCATTTAGGGCCTAAGCCTAGGCTAAAAGTGAATCCTCATCCAGTGTTGTCCCTGCATGGTTCAAAACCAGGCAAACTTTAAAAATTGATTTTAGAGAGAGGAAGAGGGGATGACTTTAATCTGTTCCTGTATGTGCCCTGACAGGTGATCAAGCCAGCAACCTCTGCGCTTCTGGATGATGCTCTAACCAACCAAGCTATCTGGCCAGGACACAACTTTTTTATTTTTAATTTTTAAAATTTATTTATTTATTACAGGGACAGAGAAAGTCAGAGAGAGGAATAGATAGGGACAAACAGGAACGGAGAGCGATGAGAAGCATCAATCATTAGTTTTTTGTTGCCGTTGCAACACCATAGTTGTTCATCGATTGCTTTCTCACATGTGCCTTGACCGTGGGCCTTCAGCAGACCGAGCCACCCCTTGCTGAAGCCAGCGTGACCTTGGGTCCAAGCTGGCGAGCTTTTGTTCAAGCCAGATGGGCCTGCACTCAAGCTGGCAAGCTCGCGGTCTCGAACCTGGGTCTTCCACATCCCAGTCCGACACTCTATCCACTGCGCCACCGCCTGGTCAGGCCAGGACACAAACTTTTAAAAATAAATCGATCACTTCCTAAATCTCAATGGCCTCTTACTGCTCAAATTACAAACTTTAAAAAATATGACCTAGCCTGACCAGGTGGTGGTGCAGTGGACAGAGGGTCGGACTGGGATGCGGAAGACTGAGGTTTGAGACCCCAAGCTCGCCAGCTCGAGCGCGGGCCCATCTGGCTTGAGCAAAAGCTCGCCAGCTTGGACCCAAGGTCGCTGGCTCCAGCAAGGGGGTGCTTGGTCTACTGAAGGCCTGCGGTCAAGGCACGTGTGAGAAAGCAATCAATGAACAACTAAGGTGTTGCGACGGCAACGAAAAACTAATGATTGATGCTTCTCACCTCTCTCCTCTCCTGTCTGTCTGTCCCTATCTATCCCTCTCTCTGACTCTCTCTGTCCCTGTAAAAAAAAACACAACCTAATCACTTTCCAAGACCCTCCCTAAATCCCACCAGTGGTTTTGGCACTGTTAGATTTAAACTCCTTAATATGGCTTACAGGGGTCCTGGTCTTCATCAAACCTGTCTTCTGCTCCAGTGTGTCTTCTCTCACCACCCTGCCAGTCTCTCTACACACTAGCCATATGGGTCTCTCAGTGTCTCCAATAAGCCATGTTCTATCCTACTTCAAGGATTTCACATACTGTTCCCTCCAATGAAAGTATCCCCCACCTACATACCCTGCCTTCAAATCTCAGCTTGAAATGTCCTTTCCCAGACCCTGCAAAGTTGATTCCTATTGTATATTTGTGATTATATAATCCCAAATACGCACTCTTTAATGTCTGTCTAGCCTGACAAAAACATAACATCTGACAGGACAGCCTGACCTGGGGTTGCACAGTGGATAAAGCGTTGACCTGGGAACACTGAGGTCGCCAGTTCAAAACCCTGCACTGGTTCGGTCAAGGCACATATGGGAGTTGATGCTTCCAGCTCCTCCCCCCTTTTTCTTTTTCTCTCTCCTTCTCTCTCTCACTCTGTGTCTCCTCTCTAAAATGAATAAAATAAAAATTAAAAAAAAAAACCCATCTGATAGGACAGGGGCCATGAGTGGTTTACCACAGTATTCTGTGTCTGAATATAATGCTACCTCAATAAGTAGCTGGTTGACAAGCTTCCATATACCCTTCTTGGGGATGGGGGGGAAACAGGACAATCTCTCCATGAGAACCTCTCCAACCCCAAATGACCACCCAACTTGGATTACAGCTATATCATGAATCCTTTCTCCCTCTCCCCAAAAGGGGGTGAGCAGCTCCACTCCCACAAGATGTGACCTCTGAGAAAATGAGGGAAGAAGGGGTGGGAGCTCCCAAGTTAGGGACCCTGAAGTCATTCTCTCCTGGGCAAGAGCCTGAACTGGTCTGTAGAAATAGACATTACCTGGCAGCCTGCAGCCTAAGTCCTACCTTGAAAACAACATAAAACCTTTCAAGAACTCAGCTTAATTGCTTAAGAGAGATAACAGTTCAAACTAAGTCCTGCCAACCTCCACTCTGGGTGGGAACTTTTAAGAAACCCTCTGCTGAGAAAGAAGATAACACTTTTAAGTATGGAGAACTGAAGGCCAAAAAGAAAAAAAAAAGATTCTGACAGAATCCACCCCACCCCATCCAATAAATGTCCAACTAGTGTTGTTCTCAAATTGTCTCCAACTTTTCCTATCCCCAGCAAAAATGCCAGACAGCCTTAAATACAGACCACCCCAATTGTGTAAGTTTATGGGAGCAGGTATGAGCTGGCTGCCTCAAGAGAGATACTGGAGAAAAAAGTGAGAGGTGAGGGGATTCTCCTTCGCTTCCTTAAGCCTACCCCAGGTACATGTTGATTGACACTCTCCATTCCCCTTGAATCAAGAATTAGACAGGACTGCAGGCAGCCAAAATACCAGTGCCCTGACTCACAACCCACCTCAAGCCGGTCAGACAGAAGCATCCACAAGCTCACTCCACAACCCTTCAACTTCAGCCCTCTACGGTGCCTAGCACACTCCGCCATCCGCAGGGTTCAAACTTCCCCTACCAGCACAACTGCAAAGTCCTTTGCCATTCGCTGTCTAGAGGCGCGGCAAACCAAAGAAAGATGAAAAAAACTTCCAAGGCCCTGAGCAAAGTTGATTCTAAACATCCTCTACCTTCCTTCCCGACTAGGGGCCTCCAGCCGGGTAGGAGATGGCGGGACCCGCTGAGACACACCCAGTTCCCGACAGGGCGACTCCAGCGCGGATTCGAGATGCCCGGCAGCCTGAGGCGGGAGCCACGTGGACATCCCTCCCCGCCCCCACAGGGACCCGCGCCCCCCCCCCCCCCCGCAATCCTGAGCCCAATCCACGTGGGTGCCCGGACCGTCTAGAGGAGGAGGGGGAAGCAGACAACTTCTCTGGGAAAAATCGCTCTCCCCATCCAACGAGGCTCCGAAAAAGCACTGCGGCACAGGAACAGGGGCACCCCCCAACGCGACCTTCTTTGAGGGAGGTCTTAGCCCACGACTCCCAGTCCGAATCCCCACCCCCAATCACGGGCCATGTTTCCAACACCAGGCTGTGCCTCTTCAGGAGAAATGGCCTTAGGGACCCCGCCTCTGCCCGCGTCCCACCAGCAAACGGCCCAAGTCCAGTCGGCCCAAGCTGTCTCCTATAGCCACCCCGCATCGATACCGAAGCGCTTCCTCCCTTTCCTGTGGCGTCCACGTGTCACCGCCCGGCACACGCCGCTTTGCTGCCAGCTGCGGGCCTCCCTCCAGCCTCTCACCTGCTCCCCGCCGCTAACAGAGCCCACAGTCCCATACGGCGCTTGGCTCCGACTCCCACTACTGCCGCCGCGGACTCCACCGCCAGGGTCGGGGCCAGGGCCCCCACTTGGAGGCGGCGCGACTCGGTCTCTCCGTCCCCGGCGCGCCGCCATTTTGGCCCCTGAACACCCAGCGCAGCTCTGATAGCCGGCGCCGCCTATGAGTCGTCTGCCTCGCCCAGCCGATTGTGGAAAGGGAACTACAACTCCCGGGAGACACTGCAAAACTACGAATCCCAGGAGACCACGCGGCGAGACACCTTCTTACCCACAGCGCGCGCACGCACTCGCCCCGGAAAAGAGGGCCCTGGCCTCGTGAGGAAGTCTGGGAACAGTAGTTGCTTTAATCAGACCCGAATGGTACATGCTGTAGGCAAACTGTAATGCTTAGTTTTTTTGTTATGTGGAGACCCAGCTGGGGAGCTAGAATTAATAAGGGGAGAGTTAACATTTGGGCATCTTTTTATTTTCCTAATTTGTCCACTGTCGGAACACCTTTGTCCGATGTCTTACCTGCTATATCGTATATTCCTTAAGTGAGTCTGTTTTGAAACTGCACCCCCTAGTGGCACGCGCCCTCCAGGCTCTAACTCGCACTTAATCTCATGCTGTGGCAGGCAATACTGCGAGTTTAATCTCTCTTTTTTTCTTCCTTTTGTATTTTTCCTAAATAGAAGCGGGTAGGCATTTAGACAGACTCCCGCATGCGCCTGACCGGGATTCACCCGGCATGCCCATCAGGGAGCGATGCTCTGCCCATCTGGGGCGTTCTCCCATTCTAGCACCTGAGGTGGAGGCCATGGAGCCCTCCTCAGCACCCAGGCCAATTTTGCCCCAATGGAGCCTTGGCTGCAGGAGGGCAAGAGAGAGACAGAGAGGAAGGAGAGGGGGAAGGGTGGAGAAGCAGATGGGCACTTCTCCTGTGTGCCCTGATCAGGAATTGAATACAGGACTTACACACGCCGGGCCGACGCTGTACTGCTGAGCCAACTGGCCGGGGCTGCAAGTTTAATCTTAAAACAGTACATTCTCAGTATCTATCTGGGATGCTCAGAAACCCACTTTGTCGTCTCATTACCAAATGCCCTACTGATGCAGACAGGTCATCTTGCTGTCCTCCAAAGACAATAGGTGTCCTTCCTTGGTTTTTCTGTCTGTAATACTTGAACCTCAAAACATCTTTTATGGGTTTTTTTTTTTTGACAGAGACAAAGAGAGGGACAGACAGACAGGAAGGGAGAGAGATGAGAAGCATCAGTTCTTCGTGTGGCATCTTAGTTGTTTATTGATTTCTTTCTCATATGTACCTTGACCAGGGGGCTCCAGCAGAGCGAGTGACCCCTTGCTCAAGCTTGGTGAGCCCGCACTCAAGCAAGCGACCTCAGGGTTTCAAACCTGGGTCTTCTGCATCCCAGTCCGATTCTCTAACCACTGCAGCACCGCCTGATCAGGCTCAAAACATTTTTCATACCCTATTTTATCCAGGAAAGCCTTTTTGATCATCCCAGCCAACCATGATGCTTCTCTGTATTTCAACAGTTCATCACAATCTCTGGTATTCAGTCACTTTAATATGAAGTAAAAGCTATTTCTAAAACTGAAAAAAAATTTAGCTTATAATTTTAGAGAGAGGAGAAGTGGGGGAGAGAGAGAAACATTAATTCGGTGTTCTACATACTTATGCATTCATTGATTGCTCCTTGTATGTGTCCTGACTGGGGATCAAACATGCAAACTTGGCATGTCAGGATGACTCTAACCAACTGAGCTACTCGGGCTTAAAAAGTTTATTATGAAAGTATAAAAATCATTTCAAAGAGTACAAAATTATATAAAGTAAAAAACATACTTGGCCTTCAAACTCCAGTTCTCCACAGATTTAGCCCTTGTCACTTTCACTGTATTCATTCATACTTTTTCTATGAATATAAAAATCTATAGGGTTGCCTCACCAGGCGGTGGCGCAGTGGACAGAGCGTTGGACTGGGATGCAGAAGACCCAGGTTTGAGACCCTGAGCTCGCCAGCTTGAGCACGGGGTCCAGGGGTTGCTTGGTCTGCTGAAGGCCCACGGTCAAGGCACATGTGAGAAAGCAATCAATGAACAACTATGGTGTAGCAACGGCTACAAAAGGCTGATGATTGATGCTTCTCACCTCTCTCTGTTCCTGTCTGTCTGTCCCTATCTATCCCTTTCTCTGACTCTTTCTCTCTGTCCCTGTAAGAAATAAAATAATAAATGGCCTGACCTGTGGTGGCGCAGTGGATAAAGCGTCGACCTGGGAACACTGAGGTCGCCAGTTCAAAACCCTGCACTGGTCTGGTCAAGGCACATATGAGAGTTGATGCTTCCAGCTCCTCCCCCCTTTCTCTCTCTCTCTCTCTGTGTCTCCTCTCTAAAAAAAAAATGAATAAAATAAAAAAATTTAAGAAATAAAATAATAAATTTTAAAAAATCTATAGGGTTGGACATTGCTCTTTTTTGAATTGTTCAGAAATAGGACCATTATGTATGTATGGTTCTACAATTTGCTTTTTTTATGCAACTCTAAGTTATATAGTTAATTCATTAACCAAAATTTTTTTTTTTTTTAGAGTCAGAGAGAGAGGGATAGATAGGGACAACAGACAGGAACGGAGAGATGTGAGAAGCATCAATCATTAGTTTTTCGTTGCCGTCGCAACACCTTAGTTGTTCATTGATTGCTTTCTCACATGTGCCTTGACCGTGGGCCTTCAGCAGACCGAGCCACCCTTTGCTGGAGCCAGCGACCTTGGGTCCAAGCTGGTGAGCTTTTTGCTCAAGCCAGATGGGCCCAAGCTCTAGCTGGCGAGCTCGGGGTCTTGAACCTGGGTCTTCCGCATCCCAGTCCGACGCTCTATCCACTACGCCACCACCTGGTCAGGCTATTCATTAACCAAATATTTAGAGATCTTAGTACTAGTTCTATTATATGGATATATCATTATTTAAATTATACTTATTTCCAAGGCCTGGCTGGGTAGGTTACTTGCTTAGAGGGTTGTCCCTATACAGCAAGGTTGTGTGTTTAATCCCTCGTCAGGACACATACACAATCAACCAATGAATGTATAAATAAGTGGAACAACAAATCAATGTTTCTTTCTCTCTAATTTTTCACTATTACTAAATTAATTTACAGTGAACATTCTTGTACATGTGTTTTCATACTCTTTTGAAATAGTTTCCTTGAAATGAATTGCTTTTTTTTTTTTTACAGGGACAGAGAGAGTCAGAGAGAGAGATAGATAGGGACAGACAGACAGGAATGGAGAGAGGTGAGAAGTATCAATCATTAGTTTTTTGTTGCCGTCGCAACACCTTAGTTGTTCATTGATTGCTTTCTCACATGTGCCTTGACCGCGGGCCTTCAGCAGACCGAGCCACCCCTTGCTGGAGTCAGCGACCTTGGGTCCAAGCTGGCGAGCTTTTTGCTCAAGCCAGATGGGCCCGCGCTCAAGCTGGCGAGTTCAGGGTCTCGAACCTGGGTCTTCCGCATCCCAGTCTGACACTCTATCCACTGCGCCACCGCCTGGTCAGCCGAAATGAATTGCTTTTTCTTTTTTTTTTATTTAGTGAGAGTGGGAACGTAGTCTCCTGCATGCACCGTGACTAGGATCTACCGGGCAAGCCCCCTGGCGCAGCTGCTCTGTTGCTCAGCAACTGAGCTATTTAGCACCGGAGGCAAGGCCATGGAGCCTCAGCCCCTGAGGTCAACTTGCTTGAACCCTTTGAGCCATGGTTGCAGAAGGCAAAGAGACAGAGAGAGAGAGAGAGAGAGAAAGAGAGAAGATGGAGGGGGAGGGGTGGAGAAGCAAATGGTTGCTTCTCCCATATGCCTCGACCAGGAATCAAGTCCCGGACTTCCATACGCCAGGCTGATGCTCTACCACGGAGCCAACCATTCAGGGCCCATTTTTAAATAAAAAAAAAAAAAAAAGATTTTATTTATTGACTTTAGAGAGAGGAGATAGAAAGGCCAGGGGGAGCAGGGAGGAGTGGGAAGCATCAGCTTACTTCTTTATTTTTTTTTTTAATTTGCCATCTTAACCATTTTTATTTATTTATTTATTTATTTATTTACAGGCACAGAGAGAGAGTCAGAGAGAGGGATAGATAGGGGCAGACAGACAGGAACGGAGAGAGATGAGAAGCATCAATCATTAGTTCTTCGTTGCCATTGCAACACCTTAGTTGTTCATTGATTGCTTTCTCACATGTGCCTTGACCGCGGGCCTTCAGCCGACCGAGCAACCCCTTGCTGGAGCCAGCAACCTTGGGTCCAAGCTGGCGAGCTTTTGCTCAAGCCAGATGGCCACACGCTCAAGCTGGTGAGCTCGGGGTCTCAAACCTGGGTCTTCTGCATCCCAGTCTGACACTCTATCCACTGCGCCACCGCCTGGTCAGGCTAGTTGCTTCTTATGTACCTTGACCAGGCAAGCCCAGGACTTCAAACAGGCAACCTCAGCATTCCAGGTTGATGCCTTCTCTCCTGTGCCACCACAGGTCAGTCTAGTTTCCTTGAAATGAGATTGCTAAATTAAAGATGTATGCATTCATACACACACACACACACTACACACACACACACACATAGGTATACATTCCCACAAAAAGTTTATTATAAGGAGAGGACTTCTGTTATGGGCTGAATTGTGCCCCCCTACACACCAGGCAAAATTCATCTGTTGAATGGCCTACCCCCAATATGACTGTATTTAGCAATAGAGCATTAAATGACATCATAAAAGTGAGAGCCTAACCCAAAAGGGCTGGAGTCAGAAGAGGAAGATACAGCTACAAGACTGGGAAAGAGGTCTCACCAGAAACCAGCCCTGCCAGCATGCTGATCTTGGATTTCCAATCTCCAGAGTTGTGAGAAAATAAATTTCTATTGTTTAAGCCATTTAATCTGTGTTATTCTGTTACGGCAGCCAGGGAAGACTAATACAACTCTCTTTTAGTTAGTTTCCTAATCTTTCAAATGAATTAGGTATTTTTTTGTTTGTTTTTTCTTAGCGAGACAGAGAGAGCGAGCGAAAAACGGATAAACAGGAATGGAGAGAGATAAGAAGCATCAACTCTTAGTTGCAGCACCTTCGTTGTTCATTGATTGCTTCTCATATGTGCCTTGACGAGATGGGAGGGGGGCCTACAGCAGAGAGAGTGACCACTTGCTCAAGCCAATGAACCAATGTTCATTGACCTTTGGTTCAAGTCAGTGACCTTGGACTTCAAGCCAGCGACCTTTGGTCTCAAGCCAGTGACCACGGTGTCATGTCTATGATTCCACACTCAAGCCAGTGACGCCATGCTCAAGGCAGATGAGCCCATGCTCAAGCCAGTGACCTCAGGGTTTCGAACCTGGGTTCTCAGCATCCCAGGCCAATGCTCTATTTACTGTGCCACTGCCTGGTCAGGCTAGTGTTTGTTTTGTTTTCTTCTCAAATAAGCTTAAAGGCCACAATTTCAGAAACAACTGAATCTGTTCACAATTTTCTCTATAAATAGTCCTGTGATTGCTTCTCAGTATTTTTACTAAGAACAAGCATAAAATAATCCTATGAGGGCAATAATAAAGTTTATTTTCAATAAACTTGGAAATAATTTGCCTAGGTCCTGGCTGGCTAGCTCAGAGGGTTAGAGTATCATCCAGAAACACCAAGGTTGTAGGTTCGATCCCCAGTCACGGTACATACGTGAAGCAACCAATGAACACACAACTAAGTGGAACAACAAATGAAAAATAAATGCTTCTCTCTCTCTCCCTTTCTCTGTCTCTCTAAAATCAGTTAGCCTGACCTGTGGTGGCGCAGTGGATAAAGCGTCGACCTGGGAACACTGAGGTCACCAGTTCAAAACCCTGCACTGGTCTGGTCAAGGCACATATGGGAGTTGATGCTTCTAGCTCCTCCCCCCTTTCTTTCTCTTTCTCTCTCTCTCTCTCACTCCGTGTCTCCTCTCTAAAAAATGAATAAAATAAAAAGAAATAAAATCAGTCAGTTAAAACATCAGTAAGAACCAATACAAGCCTGACCAGGCGGTGGCGCAGTGGAGAGAGCATCAGAGTGGGGTGCGGAAGACCCAGGTTCAAGACCCCGAGCTCGCCAGCTTGAGCGCGGGCCCATCTGGCTTGAGCAAAAGCTCACCAGCTTGGACCCAAGGTAGCTGGCTCCAGCAAGGGGTGGCTTGGTCTGCTGAAGGCCCGCAGTCTGCTGAAGGCACATGTGAGAAAGCAATCAATGAACAACGAAGGTGTCACAACGGCAATGAAAAACTAATAAGTGATGCTTCTCAGGGTCTTCAGCAGACCAAGCCACCCCTTGCTGGAGCCAGCGACCTTGGGTCCAAGCTGGTGAGCTTTTGCTCAAGCCAGATGGGCCCGCACTCAAGCTGGCGAGCTCGGGGTCTTGAACCTGGGTCTTCCGCATCCCAGTCCATCGCTCTATCCACTGCGCCACCGCCTGGTCAGGCCAGATGTGGCTCTTTTGATGGCTGCATCTGGTTCGCAGACAAATCTTTAATAAAAAAAGTAATAACGTTAAAAATATAAAACATTCTGCCTGACCAGGCAGTGGTGCAGTGGATACAGCGTTGGACTGGGATGCGAAAGGACCCAGGTTCGAGATCTGGGGCTCGCCAGCTTGAGTGTGGGGCCATCTGGCTTGAGCAAAATCTCACCAGCTTGGACCCAAGGTCACTGGCTCCAGCAAGGGGTGGCTCGGTCTGCTGAAGGCCCGTGGTCAAGGGGTTGATTTTTGCATGTGCCCTGACAGGTGATGGAGCCTGAAACCTTTGCATATTAGAACAACGCTCCAACCAACTGAGCTACCTAGCCAGGGCAAGATAGTAACAGGGGCCACTAGATTAGCTGGGTGGGATTGGGAGGGGTATCTTCCCAGAGGATATAAGGCTGGAACTGAAGTTTAAGTGAGGCATTAACTAGTTAGTAGGCAAAGAGGAATAAGAATGTTTTACAAGTTATATATATACTTAAATGTATTGATTTTAGAGAGAGAGAGAGGGAGAGATAGAGAAACATCAGTTTGTTATTCCGCTTTTTGTGTGTGTGACAGAGACAGAGAGAGGGACAGACTGATAGGAAGGCAGAGAGGTGAGAAGCATCAATTCTTTGTTGCAACACCTTCTTAGTAGTTCATTGCTATTTCATATGTGCCTTGACCTGGGGGCTACAGCAGAGCGAGTGATCCCTTGCCCAAGCAAGCGACCTTGGGCTCAAGCCAGGGACCTATGGGCTCAAGCCAGGGGCCATGGGGTCATGTCTATTATCACACACTCAAGCCAGTGACCCTGCACTCAAGTTGGTGAGCCCCTGCTCAAGCTGGTGACCTTGAAATTTTGAACCTGGGTCCTCCCGGTCCCAGTCCAATGCTCTATCCACTGCGCCACTGCCTGGGCAGGCTTATTCCACTTCTGTATGCATTCATTGGTTGAGTCTTGCATATGTCCTGGTCAGGGATCAAACCCACAACCTTGACGAATAAGGAGAAGGCTCTAACCTATTGAGCCTCCCAGCCAGCGTCAAGTCATATTTATTAACCTTTCTATACCTTAGTTTTTGTGCTTACCCAATGGAAGTAATAGCATGTTTTGCCAAAGGTCATCATAAACAGTAAATAAGATCTCTGGTGTAAAACATCTAGCACAGTGCTTGGTAGTGAATGCTAAACAAATGCTATTTTTTTCTTTTTTGTCTTCCATCTTCCACATGCGTGAAAGGAACTTCAGATTCACAGGCGACAAGGGGTAAAGTCCCCTACAGGGTGGGTTCTAAATCCCTTTGTCCACACAGGTAATTGATGATTACTATGGAATCTGGCCAAGCTAGTTGTTTGGAATAAGCAGCCTTAGGGGCAAAGTGGTCGCAAAATTGGGGGAAAGCAAATTCATGAAACAGTCCAAAAGTAGTCAAGGCAGGTAGCCCCTCTCCTCCACTCTATCTCTAATCTTCTAGCCAATCCAGCCCACTCCTGACACTCTTGAAATGACAGGTAACTTCAAAGAAAGCAGAAAGGTACTAATGTACATTGAGTACTGGCTACACAGGTGGCCCTGGGTTGGGAGACTGAGCATATATTGCCTATTTGAGCCTCACCAATTACAGAGGATAAAGCTACAGGGTAAAGCTCAGAGTGCAACAGTCAGTTGTCTCAGGTCATTTAACCCTAGGTATCCTAAATTCTAGGTCAGGGTTCTTTTGCTTTAGGTTCCATTTACTTCCTCCAGTGCTGACCTCTTCCTGGGGCAATGTGGGGAGGTAGACATAGGCAGAGTATACTGTCAAGGATAATGGCACAAGTGTGAACGACTGCAGTCCCTGCCCCTCCGGTCTAGTGAAGGTGGGGACAGGGAGAGCTGGGGATGGGGGAATCCACAACATGGATAGGAATGGTGGAGTGTGTGGCTGTGCTCACAGCTCCCCCTACCCACTCTAAGCACATGGAAGGGGGTCCCCATCCCTAGGAAGGCCCTCCTCTTAACCGCCCTCTCCCATTTCCTCATCCTTCCATTATTTCTCGCTCCCTCAGCAAAAGCTAAGGTGGAGAGGAGGGGTCTCATACACCTTTAAGCCTCCACATCACATCTGTAATCCTTCCCCAGGCAGTCAAGCCAGCAGTGCCGACTCTGGGCAGGAGGGAACCTTCACAATCAATTCCCCTGACAAGTAAGAAAGGGGGAGAAGGCCCTAGCCAGTCTGAGCCAGATGCCCTAGGGAGGGGGACACCAGCCCTGGTCCCCAGCTTCTACTCCTGGAGCCCATCCTGAAGCTTAAGGAAGAGAAGCTAGCAGCTAGGGACCCCTGAGAAGAGAGGGGTCCAACTCTGTTTTCTGGACATTCCCCTCCCCCCTCCAATAGATATTTCCTGTTTATGAGGGAGCTAAGGATAGGCCTTTAGGAAGGGATGGAGATGGAGGAGATGGAGCCTGTCCCCTCCTAAGGTTGCTGGGTTGGGGAGTCCTTGAGTAGTGCTTGGAGGTTGGGAGGCTCCTCCCTGGGGAAAGTGTTCCTTATATTGACCGTCCAGATCGTCCTCCCTCCCACCTCACTTTAATCCACCAAGGCTAAACCCCTTTCGGGTAGGGGACTCTGGAAGAGTCTGCTTCCTGTTCTCTCGTCTCCAGGCCCTCAAAGGACAGCAGTTTCTAGGCGAGGGGCGGGGTGTGGGGGTAAGAATGGGTGAGGTGAGGGAGGCCGAGACTAGAGATGGAGAAAGGGGGAAGGGAGAAGAGTGTCTTGACTGATGACTCAGATCCTGCAAGAGGGAAGGACAGCCTGCTGATTCCCACCTCCTAAGTCCAACCAAGCCGTCATTCTGCTGTACTCCTCCCCGCAAACGAAACGCCGATCCTAGGCCCTAAGGCGGGGGAGGGCGGGGACCCCACTTAACCCTTTTAGCTCTAGTCCCAACTGGTTTAACAGGCAAGGGAGGGGTGGCTAATTTAGGGAAGAGGTGAGTTGAAGGGTTGCTACAAGAATTAGGATAATGCCTTCTTTCCCCACCCAGGTTTAGATGGGGGACGCGTAACAAGGAGCCTCCACAGCAAGACTGGTGTCTCAACAGAGAGCATGGGTGGGTGGCTGGGGGCGGTCAGAAGTCCCTCTTCCCTCCCAGCCTGCGGTCCGGGCGGAGAAAGAGCTACACCTCACAGCCCATACTGGCTCCGCCTTCTCCAGTTCCGACTCCCGCTCCCTCTTCCACGGCCCCCAACTCAGCGGCGCCGGGAGGATCGACACAGAGTACAAGGCTTCGCCTCCCATCCCCCCCCCCATCCTCCCTCTCTGGGGGTCTCTGCCTCCGTCTCCTTTTTTAAAAGCTGCGTCACATGCTGGCCGTTCCCAGAACGCTCCCAGCCCCTCGCTGCCCGCCCGCCGCGCGGCGCACGCACGTCGCCGCTCGCAGCGCGCCCGCCCGGGTCACTTTGACACGGCTCTCCCCTCCCACTAGCAGGCAATTAGCATATTAATAAAGCCCGGCCCAGCCCGGCTGGGGCCGGAGAGCGGGCGCCTACGATAGCGGGAGGGAGAAGAGGAGGGCGAGCGGCGGCGGCGTTGGCGGAGGGAGGGCGGCGTGAGCGCACAGACACGCACACGCGCACACACGGACACACACTCGGGGGACGCACACCCGCGCGCACACACGCAGAGGCAGCTCGCCTTCCTGCCTGATTTCCTTCCTGTCTGCTCCGCGCCTGACAGGCTCCTCGTAGCAGCCAGGGCCCGCCCGCACCGGGCCGAGGCCGGGCCTGGCCGGGCCGGCGGCGAGGGCAGCGGGGGCCGCGGGCGGCGGCGGCGGCTCATGCCCGGCCTGTCCCCGCGCGGGGCGGGCACCGTGACTCGGCTGGGCCCCCAGCGGCGGGCGATGTGAAGATGTCAGTGGGCTGTGCCTGTCCTGGTGAGTGGGGCGAACGGCTGCCCTGCCCCTCCCTCCCTCCCCCTCTCCGCGGATCCCTCACCCCTTGTTTGGCGAGAACTTGTGTGGGGGGCGTCGATGGCATGGTGGAGGTAGGGGGTTGTGAGGGGTATGCGAGGCCTCAGTCGGGGGGAAGGGTTTTCCTCCACTCTGTAAATGCGTAGCAGCCTGGAGGCGCGGGGAGAGGGTGTTGGGGGTAGCTAGTGTGTTGGGTTTTTTTTTGAGGTGGGGGGAGGCTATTGGGGAGGGGCTTGGGGGGTTTGAATTCCCAGAATTCCAGGGTGTTAGCCAATCAGAAGTGCGTCTGGACTTTTGACCCCCCCCTCAGGTCATCATAGAGCTGCGATTGGTTGGCTTAGGTTGCCCCCCCTCCCTGTTGCTTATTCCCTCTCACATATCCTGTGACACCCCCCCTCCAGGCTGTTTCTGAGGACCATGTTTGGGGGGAGGGATTAATTGGGGCCCATCTTGGCCCTCTTTAAATTTTCCTGCCCGTTGCCAGGGAAGGTTGGCTCTCCAGAGGGACAGGAGGTACTCCTGGGATGGGCCAGATAATTGGGCCCTGGGGTCTGGCATCCCCGCCCTCGTGGGAGAGGGAATGTGGCAGCCCCAGGCAAGCTAGGAACTTGAGTGATTTATGAGAGTTGAGTTGAGGGGAGCAGTGCTGGACCTCAAAGTGAGAACTTGCGAGAGAACTTAGGTTCAGATCCCTGCCTCTCCAAAACACAGCTCTTGCCAGTGACAGTCTGAATATGAGTTTTCTGGGGAGGGGGAGGCTCTTCCTCAATGCTAGGAGGAAAGTGAGGTATTGGGACTAGAGAAATAGTCTTCAGAGGGCCTTAGAACACTGTCTGTCCACATCCCCAGGACTCCCCAGGACTCTGGCTTCTTGACTTATTTGCAGGACCCTCTTCTGTCCCAGGCTGGAGTTAAGGTTTCTTCTGGAAGTCAGGTGTCCCTGAATCTAACCTGGTTTGGGTCCTTTGCTTTTCTGGATGTCCTGTTTTCTGGAAAGCTCATACCCCACAAGTGCCCCCCGCCCCTATCCCCAAGGGAAGCTGCCAGTGAGGAAGCTTCCTTGAAAATCATGTGACCCAGGCCAAGCTGGGCTGGGCACACACTTAAAGTACCTGCTGAGACTGACGTTTAAGGGGCCCAGTGCCCAGAGGAAAGGCCAGTAGAGCCTGAGAATCATGGAATATCCAGGTGTGGGAACCCCTGGCTCCTGTTGCAGAAGGTGGGGAAGAAGAGAGGAAAGAGCTTACTAAGCTGGAATCCTGCCTGGCTCCATCATTCCTTTTACCAGCTTGGTGTGCATATTTTTGTGTGTATTTTCTTTATAATTGCCACATGCTGGGTACCTTGTTTGGATCCATCCATGCTCTGAGTCCACCCTATTGCCTTGATCTTCTACTGCCTCACATGAGCATAGCAGAAACTAAGGCTCAGGACAAGCTAGAGGGTTGAGTCTTATATTTTAATTCTTAGTTCCTACAAATAGTGGGTAGAAGGTGGGTATTGAGAGGTTGTCAGGCTGGAGGTGATGAGAGGTTGGCCCTGAAGTTGGGGTTATGTGCCTGGCTCCAGTAGAGAAAGGAGAAAGTTTCCCTCTCAGCCTTTCTGGGAGCAGCATGGAAACAGGAAGAGGACTCAAACAAGGGGTGTATGTCTGTGGGAGGGATGGATATCTTCAGTCACTGCCCCCAAAAGCATGTTTGTTTTGTGTGTCTGGTGGCCACGTTGGGGGGAGAAGGGGCCAAAGATGGCTAAGTGGGGAATGCTTTTACAGTATGTTAAGAAGTCTTATGGATTGATGCCATAGAGGATGGATAGAGGTTAGACTTAAAGGAGAACCACATGCAGAAGGGCTTGAGAGTGGCCTGGGGGTGTAGAATGGTAGGAGTTGAGGTAAGAGAGGGGACCAGGCTTGTATGGGTGGGTGGGAGCACATGGTTGAACATAAGGGTGTCTTAGCAGCATATATAGCCCAGGTCCAAAGACCCCTGCCCACACACACCCAACCTGAGCAGCCCTAGGGTGGGGGCTGAGGCGCCCTGGCAGGCTGCCCGCCTGCTGCCTGCCTGCCTGCCTGCCTGCATGCCTGCCTGCCTGTCTGAGTCTCTCCTTTGTGCTCTGCTGTCTCCCAGCTCCTCCTCCTCCCCCAGCCCAGCAGAGACAGCACATGCCCCACACATGTGACTGAGGGAAGCCAGAGCACACACAGACCCACACACATGCACACGCAGGAGGAAACACCACAAGATACACACATAAACACACCCAGTTCCTTAGTGCTCCGGTGGAGAGTAGCTCCTGGGGCTTTGGTCAGGAGCAGTTAGAACCTCTGCTAAGGGGCATCCCCCTGGGCAGGGCGGGTTGCTGAGGGGACCAGGGCCTGTCTGGGGCAGCATGTGGCTCAGAAGGGTTAAGGCAGGGAGGAGTAGGGGGAGGGGAGGAGGCAGCAATGGTGGCGGCTGGGAGCCAGGAGAGGAGGATGGCAGAGCGCCAGGCCAACGGGAGGCCGGGCACAGACAAAGGAAGGGGGGCAGGCACACTGGAGGCCTAGGTCAGGGAGCCCCAGGGGCCCAGGCAGGGGGCTGTGCTGGTACTTATCCTGTGGGCTGGGGCAGGCTGCTGCCCTACAGAGTCCTCACCTCCAGGAGAGGTGGTCTCCTTCTACTATTTGCTCATCATCTTTGTCATTCTTTGCTGTTCCCTACTCATCCCCACCCAAAATTTCAGGGTTTTCTAATTTAAACTTGCTCCCTTTAGCTGGACTTCTTTGCCCCTGTGCAAGTGTGGCGATTAGGTCAGAACATAGGAGCAGACTTGTTGGAGAAGGAACTGGGGGGGGGCCCATTCTGAACAATATGTCAGAGTCTTGGTGCATCTTGGTAGTTAGGGCCCTTCTCCCTGAAATTTGAGGAGACATACTGCGTGGGAATTCTGAGCTCTGAACTGGGGGCAGAAGCCAGAGCATACACCCTATACGCCTTCCCATGTAGACAGTCATTTGGGACCTGGAGTGGCCATTCCTTGGAGGGCGAAGAGAGTAGAAAAGGCTCTAATGCCCCAGAGCTGGACTTGGATGAGTAAGAAATCCAGGATTCCAGCCTCAGGCTCTTCTGTGTCATTATCATCTGTTCTATTTAGGGTAATATTTGGCCTTGTCTGCTGTAAAGATCTCCTGAGGTACTGCCTATGAATGCACTTTGGAAAGTTTAAAGGCATCCAACAACTGACAGGAATTGTCAGTGGGGGACGAGTGTGATTATCCTTAAGGTGTACTACAAATGTGGGAATCAGTGGGAACTTCTCAAGTCCTGGTGTATAGGCAGTATGGTGTAGGGGCTGGCTGAAAGTCATAGTTTTCTATATGTTTGTGAGAGCCAGGGAGTATCATGGCAGGGGCCGTGATGGAGAATGGTATACTGGTTTCAGGAAGGGTGGTTTATGGGGTTAGTCCCTGGATAACAAAGGCAGGTAGTCAGGATGTGTATGTAATAATCTGTCACAGGTTCCGGA
The DNA here is from genome assembly GCA_037038555.1 of Rhynchonycteris naso. Lineage (NCBI taxonomy): Eukaryota > Metazoa > Chordata > Mammalia > Chiroptera > Emballonuridae > Rhynchonycteris > Rhynchonycteris naso. Next base: position 239,376,633 of record CM072999.1, on the reverse strand, counting down.
GGTATGTAATACTTTTTTTTTTTTTAATTTTATTTACTACTTATTCATTTTAGAGAGGAGAAAGAGAGTGAGAGAGAAAGGGGGGAGGAGCAGGAAGCATCAACTCCCATATGCACCTTGACCAGACAAGTCCTGGGTCTTGAACTGGCGACCTCAGTGTTCCCAGGTCGACGCTTTATCCACTGCGCCACCACTGGTCAGGCTGTAATACATTTTTGGTGTGTATATTGGGTTTGGGGGCATGAGGATCACTAGTCCCAGTGTGTGTGTGTGTGTGTGTAAGTCAGGGTTAGACCTAGACTGTGTGTGTGCATCTTGGGTTTGGGTTTATTTAGGGTTTGAGGTATATCACTGGTTGAAGTGCTTCAGAAAATGGTTTATGTGAAAGTGAGATGTGTTATGTGTGGCGGATGTTCACAGAGCCAGGTGCAATATGATTACTGCATAGTCAACTGGTGTGAATGTTGTGAGAAATCCTGTCATTTGGCTGTGTATGAATATAGTTGGGTGAGGGTAGAGAATAGGGAACAGCGACTCAATCTGCAATGAAGTAGGAGGTCATATGCCATTCCTTCCAGCATATGTGTGTGTGTGTTTCTTTTTTCCTGTCTGAGCAAGGAGTAGGGTCTGGACCACTACCCAACTTTTAGAAACACCCTCTTTTCTTGGGATTACCCCTTTGCATTGGAGAACAAGCCCCACCCCAGTAACCACATACCTTTCTTCCTGGGGTAGTGGGAAGGATTCAGCAGCAGACTAGGCCCCTTCTGGGGATTCTTGGTTGGGCAGGTTTGCCTTCCCTTGCTCTGACAGGGCCCCTTTCCCCTGTACCCACGTGTCTCCGGTAGTGGTGGGGGTGGGGGGAAGGGGCTTCCTGCTAAGGCATATCTAAGTCAGGGCTTGGAACTTAGCTGGCTTAGTGGCCTAGGAGCCTGGAGTGGCCCCTCTCCAGTCAGCGTTTATAGGCTGAAGTCAGAGTATATCTCTGTCAAAAATAAGCCCCTGGGGTCTTCCGCTAGCTAGCTACTTGGGGTTTCACCAGGAGCTGAAGCCCAGGCAAGGTGGCAGCCCAGACTAGCCTTCAACCCAAGAGATTACAGAGGAGAGGAAGAGAGATTTGGGGCATCGTTTGGGAGGTTTGAAGATACTAGGAGGCTTCAGAGAGAGCACCCTTCTCTACCCCTGCCTGTGGCTTTGGCTCCCGTGCTCAGTCCTGAGCACAATGCCTGGGGTTGAGGTGGGGGAGCATTTCGGTTCAGACCTCTCTCCAGACCTCCCTCCATCCAGGACTCTCCAGGCCCAGTCTGTTTTGTTTCCATCTCTCCATCCCAGTCTCTCCCAGTCTCTGTCTCTCTTTTGTTTTTCTCAGCAGTCCTGCCTGCCTGCCTGCCTGCCTCCCTGCCTGCCTCCCTCTCTCCCTCCCTCCCTTTCTCCTTCTTCCTCTTCCCTGGCTGGGAGGGGGCGGGGCCGGTGGGGGCAGCTCCACCCTCTGCCCGCCCTGGGGCCTCATTCTGAGAGAGGCTCAGAGAGCGAGCAGGGAGGGAGGGAAAGAAAGGGAGAAAAGGCTGGGAGCTTGTGGGCTGTGCGTGTGGCTGTGCGTGTGTGATTGTGAGTGAGTGTGAGTGCCGGGCCCTGCTTTGCCTGATACCCTGGCAGAGGAGCCTGGTAGCCTGGGGAGGGCGGGCGGGCTGCTTGGAGGCAGAGGCAGCGAGGAGCGGCGGCGGGTAGAGCCGAGGAGGAGGAGGAGGAGGAGGAGAGAGGAAAGAGCAGAGCAGCCATTGTTGAGGGAAACCTTGCAAACAAAGAAGGCTCCGGACTCCCCGAGGTCCCCCGCCCCTCAGGCCAGTCCCCTGGCCCCCAGTCCCCGGCCCACTGGCCATTGTAACTTTCCCCCGGGGCTGTGGCCGCCGCGGGGTAAGCCCAGGCTGTGCGTGCGAGTCTTTGTGCAGCCCACGGAGTCGAGTTCCCCAACCAGGCCTACCTGTCCCACTCCGGACATGAGCGGCTGAAGTTGACTCCCCCTCAGTCCTCACCCCTGCCAGGGCCCTGGTGGGCTTCCAGTTGCTCCCAGCACCTCTCCCGGCCCCCTCAGTTCTCCCAGGTAAGTCTGGGCACCCTGCAAGACTGTAGAGGTTGGGTAAGGTCCTGGGTTTGGCCCTGGCCTGGTATGCTGGCTGGGGAAGAGGTGCCTCAGCTCAGAGGTCAGGGCTCCCAGGCCTGCTGACCTCTGGTCAGCCCTGAAAGGGAGGGAGCCTGCCCTCAGGTCAGGCTGGTTACCATGGAGATGCTCAGCTGGAGGTACTCCCCTTTAGCCCTAGATGCAGTTTCCATCCTGAGAAAACTTTTCAAGTTTGGGCTCTTCCTCTCTTCTCCTTCCTAGGGATTCCCAGATTGCTAGAGGTGGGAAGGGGGCTGTGTTTGGCTCCAAGGCTGGATGACACATCCTCTTCACCCCCACCTCCACTTTGCTACCTCTACCCCTGCTGTGGGGACAGGCCGCAACAGGGACAGATGGTCTGGGTAATATTCCCTCCCCTCTCCTTCTCTTCTCACTCCCAAGCCCTTGTGCTGGGGCTGCTGAGAGTTGCTTTGCCTCTGGAGAGATGCTGAGTTTTTGGTGTCCATTCATTGGAGGTGTAAGTAGAAGCCACAGAGCTTTGGATTTTCGCTCCTCAGAACTATTACACAGCCCTAGATGATGCTTGTCAGTTCGCCAGTGAGGGAAATTGAAGCTTTGAAACTTTTTTCAGAATTAGAGAGTCTTTTTTAGGGTCTTGAGCTGACACATTTCTTCAGGTGGCCCTGAAACTGAGGGGCAAGGACAGTGATGCTTTTGGGAGAGGGATGGCCTAGTTAGGGCCAGGTCTGATCGTCTGGACTCTGGGATTCATTGCCCAGGCCAGGCCTGTGGTGAGCTGTGTGAGCTTTGGCCTCCTATATGGCTTTGGTCTATCAGTCTGGAGTAGGGAGACTTGGGGTTGGGTGAGGCTCTCTCTTTCCTGAGAACGCAGGTTCCTCGTTCAGTCCAGACAGGCATGTGAAGGCTGTGTGTGCTGTGCTGGGAGCATATGGACGTGACCTGCCAGAGCTCATGCATGGGGCAAGGGCCTGTTTGGGGCACACTGATCCTGCCTGGAGCTGCTGGGTTCCAGCCCTTGGTAGGCATGTTGGGGCGAGCCGAGGATAGAAGCCTGCTAGGCAGGTGCAGGTACACACAGGCTCTGACTCTTGGCACCTTCAGGGACTGTGTGGTGTAGATCCCTCTGGGACCCTTCTTTTGCCCATATTGTGAGGAACATTCTCTGAGGAGAGAAATGAATGATACATACTGGCACGGGGTCTTCCTTTGTCTCTTCTCCCCAAGGAACAAAGTAGATTTTGTGTCTAAATTGGGGAGAAGGCTAAGACACAACAAATACAGCTACCCTTCCAAATGCAGTCAAGTTTGGGAATGTGAGGAAGCAACTCTAACTGGGGTCAGGACCCTTGGAATGGTGCCTCAGTTTCCCCTTACCTTGTAGGGAGAGGGAAAATAACATTGCAGGGGGACCTGGCTCATACCCAACTCTGACTAGAGCACTTCTTCCAGTCAGGTAACAGAGTACACCAGCAACTGCATGTTGCTGGCGGAGGTGGAGAGGGAACACGCATATGCACAGATGCAAGTAGAGATCCCTGTCTAGTTACCACGTGTGTCCTAGACTGAGCCTTTGGAACCTAGGCTCTTTCCCAGGTCTCCTCTTTTCCTTTTGTAAGTAGAGTGAGGTCCAGTGGAGGCCCCTCTACCTTTCTCCTTCACTGTTAAGTCTCAGAAGATGAAATGGGCCCAGGCACTGGGTTTCTGGTTTGGAGACAATACTAGACTAGTGGTGGGTGTGTGGGGAGGGGCTGGGCTGATAAGGGCGTGACCGTTGGTTGGGGGTGGTCAGAAAGCCCAACTGGTTATCTGGTGGGCTGCACCCAGCAGACACCTCTCCCCCCTTTATCTTTCTATCCCCTGCCCTCCTGAGACCCTGGGTATGGAGGAGGGGCAGGGAATTTGGCAAATCCCCCTTCTTTCTCTCACAACTTGATCTCCAGAGGGCAACAGAACGGTAGAAATATTATAGGATATGAGAATCAGAAGACCTGAGCTCAAGTGCTAGCTCTGTGATTTTGGCAATGTCCCTTGAACTTTCAGTTGACTATCTGTAAACATTTCTTATCTGTAAAATGGGAATGTTACAATTGACTCTGCCACCTCACATGGTGGTTGTGATGATTGAATAATGTAGTTAAAAAGGGGGTTTATCAAAATTAGAATCTAGCCTGACCTGTGGTGGTGCAGTGGATAAAGCGTCGACCTGGGAACACTGAGGTCACCAGTTCAAAACCCTGCACTGGTCTGGTCAAGCTCCTCCCCCCTTTCTCTCTCTTTCTCTTTCTCTCTCTCTCTCTCTCTATCTCTCTCTCTCTTTATCACTCTGTGTCTCCTCTCTAAAATGAATAAAATAAAAAGAAAAAAAAATTAGAATCTGTATTTTGGGATTTTATTCTATGGTATTGACATTTCTTCCCAGCTTCAATCCTATCATCTGGACCTCAGCCACAGAAAAAAGTAAGGTCTTGGGTACTGGGGCTGTGTACTTCTAGCTTCTTAGTGAAACAAGAGTGGAGCCAGATTTAAAAGCAGGGAGGTTGCTTCCTAGGGTTGTCTCCTTCCCAGTTCACCTTGGTGGCTCCAGAAGACCAGTCCCTGTCCACATAGTCTGACAACTTCAGAAGAGCTCCCAAGAGAGACTTAGGGTACCCCTTCTTCCTTTCCCTTCTAGGTTGTTCCTCAAAGTCATTCAAGCTGTACTCGCCGAAGGAGCCCCCAAACGGCAACGCCTTCCCCCCTTTCCATCCCGGCACCATGCTAGATCGGGATGTAGGGTGAGTCTTGTTCACTTCTCATCCTTTTTCCAGATGGGATCCTGCCTGAAAAGGGGAGGGAGTGACATTCCCCAATAATTCCTGTCTTCCACCCCTATTCTCATAGCCTCTTCTCTTATACAGCCCAACTCCCATGTACCCGCCTACATACCTGGAGCCTGGGATTGGGTAGGTAGAGTCCAGTGGGGTGGGTAAAGGCAGAGGTTGGGGGGCGGGGAGGCTCTGCTCCTGCTAACCTCTCCTTCACTTACCCCAGGAGGCACACACCATATGGCAACCAAACTGACTATAGAATATTCGAGCTTAACAAACGGCTTCAAAACTGGACCGAGGTATAGAGGGGAAAGGGGGGGGAGGGCCACCTGGGCACCCGTGTGGGATGTCTTCTGATACTAAAAGGTTTCTCCTTGTGCTTTTAGGAGTGTGACAATCTCTGGTGGGATGCTTTCACAACTGAGTTCTTTGAGGATGATGCCATGTTAACCATCACTTTCTGCCTGGAAGATGGACCAAAGAGATATAGTGAGTGGCCCGTGGGGGCTCTGCCAGTTCTGCTGTGGGAGTAGGTACCTCCTGCGCCTTTCTAAGGTCTGGGAGCGGGTATTTGTTCCATGGTGCATGTTTTGGTAGCAGTGGCATTTGCCTGACCCCTGTGGCGGTCCTTATGTTGTAAAGAGTTTATCCCATCTCTACAGCCATTGGCCGGACCCTGATTCCACGCTACTTCCGCAGCATCTTTGAGGGGGGTGCTACGGAGCTGTACTATGTTCTTAAGCACCCGAAGGAGGCATTCCACAGCAACTTTGTGTCCCTCGACTGTGACCAGGGCAGCATGGTGACCCAGCACGGCAAACCCATGTTCACCCAGGTCAGCAATCCGGCTGGATGTGGAATGCTGTAACACCTAAGTTTGAGTCTCTTCGTCTTTCCCAAACTGTACTCAGCTGTTCCCAGGGAGGCATAATGGAAAGTGGCCAGAGAAGGAGGGAGGCAGGCATGTTGCAGCATTCAGCAGGTGTTTACTGAGCTTGTTCATGGTCGTATTCTGGGCCACAGGGGTATGTACAACAGTGAGCAAGAGCCTGCCCTCTTAAAAAACTTAAAGCAGATGAGTGGATTACTAACTACATGAGAGGACAGGATTAGTTAGGCATTTCTACTGTGTGTGTGTGTGTGTGTGTGTGTGTGTGTGTGTGTGTGCGCGCGCGCGCGTGTGTGTAAGGGTCAAGGGTATGACATGTAATTGAGGGGTGGTCTGTGTCAGTTATACACCTAGATTTAGGTGCAGGTGGAAGTATATGCGGTGGGGGAGTTGTGAGCAAATGGGAGAAAAGGTGTACTTTCAGGTCTGGGGAGGGGACAGAACTCTAACAGCCTTGTCTCCAGGTGTGTGTGGAGGGGCGTTTGTACCTGGAGTTCATGTTTGACGACATGATGCGGATAAAGACATGGCACTTCAGCATCCGGCAGCACCGGGAGCTCATCCCCCGCAGCATTCTTGCCATGCATGTGAGTGGGGGCAGAACCCAGGACACAAGGGGGTGGGCAGACAACAAGAGGGGCTGAATAAGATCTGCCATTTCCTTACAGTGACCTTAGTTTCTCTACTTGAAAAATGGGTTTAATAATAGCCCCTTTTCTCTTTCAGGAGTGTCATGGGCTCAGATGATAGGGCAGGTGAGAAATGCATCCAAGTGCTAGTATTCTTATCTTTCTTCCCCTCTAGGCCCAGGACCCCCAGATGTTGGATCAGCTCTCCAAAAATATCACACGGTGTGGGCTGTCCAATTCCACTCTCAACTACCTCCGAGTGAGTTTCATCACCTAGTCTCTGCCCCCTCCCATTGGGTCTCAGCTCTGTGTCTGTCCCCTGACAAACCCCCTCCTGGTATCCCCACAGCTCTGTGTGATACTCGAGCCCATGCAGGAGCTCATGTCCCGCCACAAGACCTACAGCCTCAGCCCTCGTGACTGCCTCAAGACCTGCCTTTTCCAGAAGTGGCAGCGCATGGTAGCGCCCCCCGGTGAGTGCCTTGCTCCTGCACCTTCTCTTACCAGGATCTGATGCCATCCCCAAAGCTATATCTCAATCTCCTCATGAAGTCCCTTCCTTATTCCTGGGCCTGTAAGATTAGGATCAGGGTAGGCTCAGGCTCTTTAGGAGCCAGAATGGGGAGCCAAGGGCCTGCGACCCTGCCCTACCTGAATCTCCTTTCCCTTGCTCAGCGGAGCCCGCCCGGCAGCAGCCCAGCAAACGGCGGAAACGGAAGATGTCAGGGGGCAGCACTATGAGCTCGGGGGGTGGCAACACCAACAACAGCAACAGCAAGAAGAAAAGCCCAGCCAGCACCTTCGCCCTCTCCAGCCAGGTACCTGTAAGCATCTCGGCTTTCTTCTCTCTTCTGGGCTGCCCCACTACTGACCCCTGACCCTTGACCTTGTCCCAGTGTGAGCTCACTAGCAGGCATAGAGCAGAAAAACAGTTTTTCCCAGTGTACTCTGCCAGTATGGGTTGACTTGTTTCACTGGTGAGAGTCGTTTTGTTAGTCACATGTGTGGTTATGATCACAAAGACTCAGATAAAGCAATATAGGCATAAAGGGACAGAGTCAGCCTTGAGAACTTATGGACATTCAGGACAGACAGCTTAAGAGCACACAGACCATCAGAGACATACACAGTCACACTGATAGAGAAACATGCAGCCTTAATGTGTGTGAATCTAGAATACTAGGATGTGTACATACACACACTTTCCCAAGTGGTGTTTTTTGTCTGCTCCCTCTCTCACATGTAGATAAAAGTTTAAGAGCCCCTACAGTTTGGGGGAGATGGACTAGGGAGCTAAGGGAGTAGATGGACTTTTCCCAGAATCTAGTGGATGTGAGATAAAGGGTGTGATGTTCCACAGTCCTCCGGTGGAAAGGATTCCAGGAGCTGAGGCTGTTAGAGGAGTTGATGTTTTAAAATGGGGTATGAGAAGAGGGTGGGGGTGTTGAGTTTCCTGGGTGGGTATTGGGGTTCTGGGGGTTTCTGCTGCCCTGGGCCGGGCGAGCCCCTGCCCCGATTATGTTTGGGGACCTCCGCCACTCTCAGGATGTGATGGTGGTGGGGGAGCCCACCCTGATGGGCGGGGAGTTCGGGGACGAGGACGAGAGGCTCATCACCCGGCTGGAGAATACCCAGTTTGACGCGGCCAACGGCATTGACGACGAGGACAGCTTTAACAACTCCCCTGCCCTGGGCGCCAACAGCCCCTGGAACAGCAAGCCTCCATCCAGCCAAGAAAGCAAATCGGAGAACCCCACATCACAAGCCTCCCAGTAAGGGCCTCACTAGAGCCAGCTAGTGCTCTGCCTGCCTGCCCCACCCCTCGAAGCCCTAGGGAGCAGAAGACAGAATGAAGAAACTGAGCATCTAAAATGGGCAGCCTCCATCCACCCACTTCAGGGAGGAACTGGACTCACTGGGGGCAGGTGACAAGATTTGCCTGTCAGTGGCCCTGGGCTGGGCCTCGCCTCTACAGAGCCTTTTGGGGGAAGGGGGTACTCATGTGGATGCCTGTGTGGACCCTGGGCCTCTTGAGAAATGTCCTGACCACCCCCCAGAGCATTTGCCTCCATCCTCACCCCAGGTTCTGGCCTCCCATCCTCCTGACTCTACCCACTTCAAGCCTGGGGTTGTTTATACCCACAGCCCTTAGGGACTTAAAGTTATGGGCTTGGTTGCCTGCCCCTTCCTGAACCCTCCCCCTAGGTGGCTGGTAGTGGAGGGGTAAAGCTCTGGGCTCCTCCCTTCCACCACCTATCCCAGCTCCAAGTTTTTAAAAAAATAATATTATTAAAAATGTAAGTTTAAAAAAAAGTCCGCTCATGTGACCCCTCTTCCCCTTATTAAAAGTCCAGCTACCTCCCTATGCCTGGCAGATGGGGGGCTTAGGGCCCAGGTGGAGGTGAGCGTGTGGGTAGGGTAGGAGGGTTATACGTTACCATTTTATATATAGTTTGAGAGCTTCAGACCAAGGAGACACTTTGCCATCACTCTTCCCTTTTCCTCTGGGGTGACTGGAGTTGGGGAAGGCATGCCATGAGGTAGAGGACCGTTGATGGCATCACTTTTGTAACAGCTCCCAGCTGCTGTCTCTGACTCTTCATCCTCCAGGACTCTTGCCTGCCCTCTTAGTGCTTGTGACTCCCTCAGTGCCAGCCCCCTTCTCCCCCCCATGATGTGTATATTCTTTACAAGTCCTCCACTAGAGCAGCTGTCTTGGATGGGGAGAGGGGGAGGCTCCCTCCCTTAGGGAGGATGGATAGAAGGGAGCAGCCTTGTTTGTCCCTGTGTTTTTTTGTTTTGTCTCAGTTGGGCAGGCATGGGATTGGGGAAGGGTTCATCTACTCTTTCTAGTACAGCTCTTCAAATTGCAGATCTAGTCCTCTGCTCTCCAAAGAGGAGAAGGTGCCACTGAGGATGTCACAGCTCTAAGCTGACCAGCGAGCAGTAGGCCTCTGTCCCCCAGCTGAAGTAGAGGGTCTTCATATCCCAATATCCTCTCATGTCCCTGTTCTCATAGAAGAAATGGAAGTCAGCCAGGATCGGCAGCTCTCTTATAGTTGGATGAGTGGAGGCTCTGGGTCCAGGGTGAGGCCAAGAGCAGGGTCCCCTGAGTCTGGGCCCAGCTCTCGCTTCACTGCCTTTTCATGTGGCCACTTCCAGTTCCAGAAGTGTTAGTACCACCTCTCTTCCCACTGTTCCTTTTGGATTCTGGGGCCTACTGTGCCCTGTTTCCTTCACTCTCGCTGCCAGTGTTGGAAGGCTATTGTGTCAGGAGCAGAGGGAAGGGGTGAGGAAGATGGATGTCCCACCCCAACTGTAATGCCTTTTTTTTTTTTTTTTTTTTTTTTTGGGCCATTTGAGTCATGTATGGTACCGATCAATAAAGAGACTTTTCGGTTTGAGTGTGTCTTGGTTGGTCATTGATGCCCAATAATGACTCAGCCCAGACAGTTTTTCCCTCCGTGCAATCCTAAGACCAGTCATTGAGGAGGAGATACGAATTGGACTTGAGTATTCCCCTTCACTCCCGCCTCACATTTCCCCTCATTCTTCTGGTGTTGCTACTTGTGTGTCCCAGCCTGGCCCCTTCTTTCTCAAAAGTCACTTCCCATCCCCACTGTTCCTCACTCCTGTTAGGGGGTTGCCAGCCAGGTGGCCCTCCTGAGGGCAGGGTTCCTGGGATAGCCTGCCAGATCAGCTGTTGGGGGCTGGGTGGGGGAACTGGAGTGCTGATGGAAGGAGCTTTGGGTGGTGCCAGTGCCTGGAAGGCCCAGTCAGGGAGAGTCCTGCCCCTGCTGGGAAGTCCAACCAGCGCAGCTGCCTGGAGAGAAAGTGGGAGAGGATTGTTTATCTCCTGTTCACTGTGGATGCAGGGTGAGGAGATGATGCCCAAGCACTGTTGCTTGGGGGCAGTCTAAAGCTCAATGGAAAGATAGAGGAATAGGAAGCTTTTTAGACTTCTTTCTAGGTAGTCACTCACCCCCTCCACAGCCCTCTCTTCCCCCACCATTAAAGAAGATTGGCAAGACAGAGACACCCTACTGTGGATTGGGGATGTGGTCTTAGCACCACCTACAAAAGCCCCTGCCCAGTCTCCCTCATTTTCATCCCAGGCAGGAGAACCTGAGGCCTCAGACTATTCCCCTACTAAGGTCTCTCTGGATCTGAAGTAAGGCCTCATGGACCTGCACCTCTACCCTCACCTTCCAGCTGGCAGAAGAAACCATAGGACAGTATACTTCACGGCCCACCCTGCCCCCTTCTCCAGTTCAGCAGTGACTTTGGCCCTGCCCTGCTGCCAGCCCAGCTCCTTCTCATTGCCCCAGTGCCTCAGGTCCCCAAGGCCTGCATTTGCACCCACACAAACATACCACTCCTCCTCTGCAGGCCTGACCCGACTGAAGGACATTTGCCAGTCAGCTGCTACCACCAACTCACCCTGAGAGTGCTAGGTAACACCTACTTGCAATGTGTCTGTCTGGTACTAGGTGTATATCGCCTTTTTGCTTGAGTGTGTGCCAATGTGTGTGTGTATGTGATTGTTAAGGTGGGAGAAGACTTAGAAATGTGTATATGATAGAACATATACAGGGGTGAAGATGTGGGACAGTTTACGCGTTCTGTTTCTGGTATGTTTCTTGGTGGATTAATTCATTTAGCTAATACTCATTGAGCTCTCTCCAGGTGCCAGGCTCAACTCCATGTGCTAGGGATAGGGTTCTGAACAAGGCAGAGAAGGCATGACTACTGGGTGTGAGTAGGATGCTACAAATACAGAAATGAGGATGTGTTGTTGAATGCATGGCTTAGCAGTATGCTAGTGTTGGGTTTGAGGGCTGCTGGGAAAGCAGTTGTGTAATTGAAATGGATATTTGAAGATTCACAGCGCAGTGTGTATATGTGTATTTTGCAGGAGGCAGGGATCAAAGAAAGGTGAATTGCCAGACTTGGACTCTGCCCTGCTTGCGGGAAGGGAGTGTGTCAGAGAGATGGGGGACCCACTTTTTGAACTCAGGAAACAGTGGCCAGTGACTTCCTCTGGAGCCTCAGATCTGGCTCCTCCCTATTTGCCCCAGCAAACTCCCTGGGGAAAGCCTTTGCTCAGAAGAAACTGTTGGTATATGGCAGTGGTTCTCAAACTTTTTGAAGTCGGGGTGCATTTAAAATCCTACAAATAGCCTGATCAGGCGGTGGCGCAGTGGATAGAGCGTTGGACTGGGATGTGGAAGACCCAGGTTAGAGACCCTGAGGTCGCCAGCTTGAGTGCGGGTCCATCTGACTTGAGCAAAAGCTTGCCAGCTTGAGCCCAAGATTGCTGGGTCAAGCAAGGGGTGGCTCGGTCTGCTGAAGGCCTGCGGTCAAGGCACATGTGAGAAAGCAATCATGAACAACTAAGGTGTTGCGACGGCAACAAAAAACTAATAATTGATGCTTCTCACCTCTCTCCGTTCCTGTCTGTCTGTCCCTATCTATCCCTCTCTCTGACTCTCACTCTCTGTAAAATAAAATAAATAAATAAAAAAATATAAAATAAAATAAAAATCCTACAAATAATTGTAGGTCCACTATATACAAATTTCTGAAGAATATGTTATAATGATTAAGTCAAATATTAAAGAAAAAATATAAAGTTTAAGCATGCTTTTATGGTAATTAAATGAAATAAATATAATTAAATTTATTCTGACATTAAAAAACATTTTTTTACAGGGACAGAGAGAGAGTCAGAGAGAGGGATAGATAGGGACAGACAGACAGGAACAGAGAGAGGTGAGAAGCATCAATCATTAGTGTTTGTTGCCGTTGGGACATCATAGTTGTTCATTGATTGCTCTCTCACACGTGCCTTGACTGCGGGCCTTCAGCAGACCAAGCCACCCCTTGCTGGAGCCAGCAACCTTGGGTCCAAGCTAGTGAGCTCCTGCTATAGCCAGATGGGCCCGCACTCAAGCTGGTGAGCTCGGGGTCTCGAACCTGGGTCTTCCGCATCCCAGTCTGACACTCTATCCACTGCGCCATCGCCTGGTCAGGCTAAGAAACATTTTTGATACTTTTTTTTTTTTAACTTTTTTTCCCCCCACAGGAACAGAGAGAGAGTCAGAGAGAGGGATAGATAGGGACAGACAGACAGGAGCGGAGAGAGGTGAGACGCATCAATTATTAGTTTTTCGTTGCTGTTGTGACACCTTATTGTTCACTGATTGCTTTCTCACATGTGCCTTGACCGGGGCCTTCAGCAGACCAAGCAACCCCTTGCTGGAGCCAGCGACCTTGGGTCCAAGCTGACAAGTTTTTGCTCAAGCCAGATGGGCCCGCGCTCAAGCTGGCGACCTCGGGGTCTCGAACCTGGGTCCTCCTCATCCCAGTCCGACGCTCTATCTACTGCGCCACCGCCTGGTCAGGCTTGATACATTTTTTGAGTTATGCTTTTTAGAATTCGTAAAAAACGGGTTAAAAATTAAAAAACGACAAAAAAGTTATCTTTTTATATATATAGATACATTCTTAGTAAGATTTAGTAAAGTCGGCAGGTTCTGGCGTGACTGTGTTAAGTTTTTTCATTCTTGTGTTTATGAGAAACATGAACCTGATGTTTCCTAATGATTTCTTCAATGTTTGGGCATATATTTGAAAGGCAAACTCTCATTTCCTCATCAATACATTGAAGAATTCCTCTCTTTTTATTCTTAATTGTGTTGAGGGTATAAAATCCTAACTCACATAAATAGGATGTTGAAAATTGTAGTAAAATGTTCAAAACTTTTTAAGCTATTACCACATATTCTTCTTTTATAGAAATCCAAAAGGCTTCAAGAGACAATTCCTTATGTTTAATCATCAATCCAAAAACCCCACCATACATATGATCTTAACTTTACACCAAACAAAGGATAGAAGAAACTTGCCTTCAGTCTTTCCAGGGAACATGGGGGGTGTAAACAATCCAGCACCACAGCTTAACAGCCTTTTGCAACCTAATAAGGCAAGTGAGATGGGGGGTTGGGCAGACTTTCAGCTTACAGCCAATTCCCCACACCTCTGTCCCCCAAAAATCTAAACTCCAAAAACCCTGTTGGTTTTTTGGTCCCCAACAGACATATATTTCTCTGGAATACCATAGGGCGTACCTGGAAATCTAGGACGCACCAGTGTGCCATGGCACACACTTTGAGAACCACTGGGGAAGGGCTAGGCCCTTCAAGGCCCTCAGGCCCTGCTTCCCAGAGCAGGTGAGTGCCCTGCCCCAGGTCTCAGCATGACACTGAAAAATTTGTTTTGGCCTGGCCAGGCCCTGAACCCCAGACTCCCAGTTCAGTCTGGGCTCAGCTCCTTTCCCATTTTTCTTATCCTAGCCAAATCCAGCCTGATCCCTAGTCCCTTTTTTAGGGTTGCTAGTCTAGTTCAGCACAATCTCCAGCCCTTCTTAATACCTTTAGCCCACTCCAGGCTGCCCTATAACCCTTTCCTTAAAGGTAACACTCCAGCCCAGCCGAGTTCAATCTGACCTAGAGTCCCATCTGCTAAAGTGAAGAGTCTTAAGTTACCTTCCCAGGGCCTCCTGCATCCCTTTTTTGACAAAGTAAGGCCTTATTTTGAAGATTGGTAGATGTAGAAGTGAAAGTCTAGGATTAGGAGCTACAGCCTGGATGAAGAAGGGAAGGCAGGGGGCTGAGGGCAGGAGGTGCTGAGGATGGTCCAGGCTTGTCTGCGCCAGGCTGAAGGGAAGGGAATGTGTGAAAGGTTTTGATTCGGGAGCCCCCTACTCCCATGCTGAATTTCAAAGATCCTGGGTTCAGCCCCTGCTTGTCTCAGCTCCCAGTAACCAAACTGCTTACAACTGTCTATCATGTGGCCACAGCCTATTCTCTCAGGACCCTGCTCTGAAACTCCTCCCCACCCCAAGCTGAGGTCTTCAATGAAGCCAGCCAGAAAGGGGTGGGGGACTACACACGCTGGGGAGTGGGGAAGCTGAATGGGAGTGGAAACGTGCCCACATCTCCAGGTACCTAGTCCAGCCTTGGGAAGTGGCCATTTTCCCACTAATTCCAGGTTCCTTTTCCTGGATCAGCTCAACCCCGATTACTCCCTTCCCTGCTGCCACACCTCTGTACCACCAGCTTACCTCTCTAGGAGGAGAATTTGCAGACAGTCCCGGGAGAAAAGTCCCAGAGAGAGATGGGGGAGAAAAAATCTTTTCCCCATTGCCTCCAAACAAGTAAGGCTGCCTGGAGGAGGTAGGCATAATTTCTCTTTCCTTTAATGGATGTCAGGTACACAGAATTCGGTTAATCCTGATCTTGGTTCATGACATACTCTTCATTATTCCATGCATAGGACACATTTATTTACCTATAAAACTATCATAAGAACTCGTCAACATGTAAGCTAGGACTTGGGCAGAAACTAAAATCTAACTGTGGTTAATTCCCATTCTATCTTCTTCCAAAGTATTCATCATCCTGTTTTCCTTTTTATATATCTATTTTATATGTATTCCTAAAAACTTATTTTTAAATTTTTAGGTATTTTTTACCTAATAAAAGAATACTGCTATATGTAATTTTTTATTATTTTTACTTAATAATGTATTACTAAGATTCATATTGTTACCTATTACTGCAATTCATTCACTTTGAGGGCTGTATAATATTTCATCATATGACTATACCATAGTTCTCCTGTTACTGGACATTTGGGTTTTTTTTAGGTTTTTGCTATCATAAAGAGCACTTATAGCCTGACCAGGCGGTGGCGCAGTGAATAGAGCGTCAGACTGGGATGCGGAAGACCCAGGCTCGAGACCCCGAGCTCGCCAGCTTGAGCGCGGGCCCATCTGGCTTGAGCAAAAGCTCGTCAGCTTTGACCCAGGGTTGCTGGCTCCAGCAAGGGGTGGCTCAGTCTGCTAAAGGCCTGCGGTCAAGGCACATGTGAGAAAGCAATCAATGAACAACTAAGGTGTTGCGATGGCAATGAAAAACTAATGATTGATGCTTCTCACCTCTCTTCATTCCTTTCTTTCTGTCCCTATCTATCCCTCTCTCTGACTCTCTCTCTCTCTCTGTCCCTGTAAAAAAAAAAAAAAAAAAAAAATAGCACTTATATAAATGTTTTTCTTGGTTATATATTTAGGTGTAATCTCTGCAAACTCAGGTTGCCACCTCTGAAGCCCATTCAGAGGGTCTATCTAGGGTTAACTTGAATTAAAGTTCAAACACTTATTTGAGTACCTGCTTATATGAACTACTCTGTTCATCATTCATTCAGCCAGTCAAATTCAGGCTACATTTAGTGAGCATCTGCAACATGCCAGTAGCTGGAGAAAGAGCAGTAAACAAGACAACATGGCACATATAGTTAAATAGGGAAACAGATAGAATCAATGGTTACATATATATGTAATTACAATAGAAGATATAACGAATAGTGCAGTATAAACATATAATTGGGAGACCTAATTTAATCTCGTGTGTTAAGGAAGGTCTCTTAGAGGAGGCAATATATCTGCTGAAACTTGAAGGATGAGGAAGACTTAGCCAGGTAGAGCATGGAGAAGAGTATTTCAGGTAGAAGAAACAGGTCCTCATGCTGGGAAATGCTTGGTAGGTTGAAAGAATGGAACACCAGTAGGTTTTGAGCCTAGTGAGCAAGGGGAAATGGCAGAACAGAGGCTGAGGTCAGATGAGACAGTGCTGTGATATTGATGATGATGACAATGACTATAGCAGTTAACATTCGTTCTATATCAGGTATTGTAAGAAATCCCTTATACCAATGATCTCACTAAAAGCTGACCACAACTCTGTGATGTCATTATCTCTCATTAACAGTAGGACATTAGCCTGCCCTGCAGTGGTGCAGTGGATAAAGCATCTACCTGGAACACTGAGGTTGCCAGTTTGAAACCCTGGGCTTGTCTGGTCAAGGCACATATGGGAGTTGATGCTTCCTGCTCCTCCCTCATTCTCTTTCCCTTTCTCTCTCTCTCTCTAAAAAAAATGAATAATAAAAAAATCTAACAGTAGAACATTAAAGACCAGAAATGCCAGCAACTTGTCCAAAGTCACTGAGTCAACAAGGAATTTTAATTACATCCAAACATAATGAGCTGTCACTGAAGGGCCTAAGGCAGGTTACGATTAGAACTGGCCTCACCTTCCAGAAACTCCCAGAGCCAGGGAAATCAGATTGTGCTGCAGTTTGGGTAAAAAGCAGGGAATAGTATTAAAATGGGCAAAGTGCTATAAATCTATAAGAAGAGAAATTGGTTTTGAAAGAGATCTGAGGCCATGGCTGGTTGGCTCTGCAGTAGAGCATTAGCCAGGTGTGTGGAAGTCCTGGGTTCAATTCCCGGCCAGGGCACACAGGAGAAGTGCCCATTTGCTTCTCCACCCTTCCCCCTCTCCTTTCTCTCTCTTCCCCTCCCACAGCCAAGGCTCCATTGGAGGAAAGTTGGCCGGGGCACTGAGGACGGCTCCATAGCCTCTGCTTCAGGCACTAGAATGGCTCTGGTTGCAATGGAGCAACGCCCCAGATGGGCAGAGTATCGCCCTCTAGTGGGCATGCTGGGTGGATCCCGGTCAGGCACATGCGGGAGTCTGTCTCTGCCTCCCGGCTTCTCACTTCAGAGAAAAACAAAAACAAAAACAGAGATCTGGGAAGGTTTCTTGCAGAAGATGAAACTGATGCAACAATTTTGGCAAGGCCCAATAGACACTCTAAGTAGAGGGATGGCTTTAGGGAAGGTACTGAAGCAAAAGGGTCCAGGGATAAGACAATTAAGCAAGTGAGGCTGTAGGAACAAGGGGTTCACTGTTGGAGTTTGGGGTGTCAAGGGAAGGAATGGTGGGTACATTCCTGGATAACAGAAGGGAAGTAGTAAAACTGCCTTCCATAGTCTTCCTAAATTGTGAATTTTGAATGACAGGCTGAGAAGTTTAGACTTAATTTTATAGGGAGTGAGAAGCCACCAACAGTTTTTGAACAGAGAAGTAACTTTACTAGATCTTGTTTTTTATTTTTTAATTTTTTAATTTTTTTCCAGGGACAGAGAGAGAGAGTCAGAGAAAAGGATAGATAGGGACAGACAGGAATGGAGAGAGGTGAGAAGCATCAATCATTAGTTTTTCGTTGCCATCACAACACCTTAGTAGTTCATTGATTGTTTTCTCACATGTGCCTTGACCACAGGCCTTCAGTAGACTGAGTAACCCCTTGCTCGAGCCAGCAACCTTGGGTCCAAGCTGGTGAGCTTTTGCTCAAACTAGATGGGCCCACACTCAAACTTACGACCTCGGGGTCTCCAACCTGTGTCCGCCACATCCCAGTCCAACGCTCTATCCATTGCGCCACCGCCTGGTCAGGCAGGCTAGATATATCTTATCAGATATATGATTTGCAAATATTTTTTCACTTGATTTTCTTTTTACTTTTTTGAGGGCGCCTTTTGGAGCACAAAAGTTTTAAACTTTGATGAAGTCCGAATATTTCTTTGGCTTTTCTTTGACACTTGTGTTTTTGGTGTGCTTGGTAAACTTTTGGTTTACCAAAATTCAACAATTGGTGGCATTGTGGACACACTGGTTTGAACCCCTGGGCTTGCCCAGTCAAGGCGCATACAACTACTTTGAGTTGGTGTTTCCTGCTTCTCTCTCTCTCTCTCTCTCTCTCTCTCTCTCTCTCTCTATTTCCCCTTTCTCCTCTCCCTAAAATGTAATAAATAAAATATAAATTTTATTTATTAAATAAAAATTTGTCTTCCTCTTTCTCTCTCTCTCTCTCCCTCCATCCCCCTTTCTCCTCTCCCTAACAATTAATAAATAAAATCTAAAAATAAAAATCAATCAAGTAAAAAGAATAATAATAAGCTCTAGCCAGATAGCTCAGTTGGTTGGAGGTCATCCTGAAATGCAGAGGTTGCTGGTTCAATCCCTGGTCATAGCACATACTGTTCCTGTCTCTCTGTCTCTCTCTCCCTGCCATTTTCTAAAAGAAAGAAAGAGAGAGAGAGAGAGAAAGAGAGAGAAAGAAAAGAAAAAAGAATGTGGCCCTGGCCAGATAGATCATTTGGTTAGAACATTGTCCTAAAGCACAGAAGATACAGGTTCAATCCCTAGTCAGGGGACATACAGGAACAACAGATCAATATTCCTGTCTCTCTCTCTGTTTCTCCTTTCCTCTCTCGCTAAAATCAATAAATAAAACATTTAAAAGAATGTGAAAAAACACATGATAAATGTTAACTGAAAAAGTATGATAAATTATTATATGAAGTTGCAATTATGTAAAGGAGTCTATTCATAGGAAAAAATACATGGGAAGAAAGTACGATGGTGTAATAAGATGACTGGATTCTAGGTGGAGTTTTCTTTGCCATTTTTCAAATTTTTTTTTAATATACTCATACTACCTTTATAACAACAAATACTAAGCATAAAAATGAGACAGAATCCTGGTGGAAAGTAACAAGGACCTGAATCGGGGCCTTTGTGGTGGGTCTGGGGAAAGAAGGAGAATGAATACAATTTGGTAACTTAATGAATCTGGAGAGTGAAGTGAGTGAGTGGAAGGATGGAAAGGAAGGTTGAGATTTAGAGGAACTGTGAACTAAAGTGGGGATCCCTGGAGTAATCATAGCACAATGGTTCAGAGTACGGACTCTTGCTATACATGCACCTGTATTGAATCCTGGCCCAATCTTTCTTTTTTTCAAAAAAAATTTTAATTCATTTTATTATTTTTTTCTTTTTATTTTATTCACTTTAGAGAGTAGACACAGAGTGAGTGAGTGAGAGAGAGAGAGAGAGAAAGGGGGGAGGAGCAGGAAGCATCAACTCCCATTTGTGCCTTGACCAGACGAGTTCAGGGTTTTGAACCGGTGACCTCAGCGTTCCAGGTCGATGCTTTATCCACTGTGCCACCACAGGTCAGAATGGCCCAATCTTTTTATAGGTGGATAACCCTGAACAAGTTATTTAACCTCTTTGAGGTTGTTTTCTCATCTCTAAAATGGGTACAATGACAGCACTTGCCTTTTTAATTTTTTTAGAGAAGAATAGAGAGAGAGAAACATTGATTTATTGTTCCATTTATTTATGCATCCATTGGTTAATTCTTGCCTATGTATGCCCTGGCCGGGGATTGAATCCGCTACCTTGGTGTATTAGGACAATGCTCTAACGGTTAGAGTCTAACCAATTGATCTACCTGGCCAGGGCCAACAACAGCACATGCCTTATAGGTTGTTAGAAGGATGAATTAATAATAGAGAGTTTTTCTTTTTCTTTCTTTTTTTTTTTTTAATTCATTTTAGAGAGGAAACACAGAGTGAGAGAGAGAGAGAGAGAAAGAGAGAAAGTGGGGAGGAGCTGGAAGCATCAACTCCCATATGTACCTTGACCAGACCAGTGCAGGGTTTTGAACTGGCGACCTCAGTGTTCCCAGGTCGACGCTTTATCCACTGCGCCACCACAGGTCAGGCTATTTTGTTGATTTTAGAGAGCGAGGAAGGGAAAGAAGGAGAAAGAGACAGGAATTTTGATCTGTTCCTTTGTGTGCCCTGACCAAGGATCAAATCGGCAACCTCTGCGCTTCGGGATGATGCTCTAACCAACTGAGCTGTCTGGTTAGGGTGATAATAGAGACTTTAGAAAGTCCAGAAATAGCCCCTCCCCCTCCTCTCTTTTAGCCAACTCACTGCCAGGAGTTCATCCCAGGGGATGCTCTGTAGCACAGAGGAATGGGATGGATGGGACCCTGAAGTGGGATGTGTAGGAGGATTAAAGTGGAGCAATGGAAAGTTAGGAATTAGAAAACTGCAAAACAAGCCTGACCTGTTGTGGCTCAGTGAATAAAGCGTCAACCTGGAATGCTGAGGTCACTGATTCAAAACTGTGGCTTCCCTGGTCAAGGTACATATGGGTGTTGATGCTTCCTGCTCCTCCCTTCACTTTCTCTCCTCTCTCAAATGAATAAATAAAATCTTAAAAAAAAAAAAGTAAAAGAAAACTGCAAAACAAGTAGGCTAGTCTAGCAGTAAAGTAGAGAGGCTCTGGAGCACACCATCAGAGCTTTCCTGTCCCATGTCAGAACACCAGGATGCTTTCTGGATGGTGTAAGGAGGGCGCAGGAGAGGCTTTCCCCTTTTGCTCACTAGATGCTGAGTTGGGTCCATTCTATTTTACCGCTCTGCTTCCTGCCTCACCTAGACCTAAACTTGCTGAGAGCATAAAAAACAAAGACAGCCAGTGGGACAGCTGCAAGAAGATAAGGGGGGGTTTTGCTTGCTGGTCTGGAGGCCACCTCTGTCACTGCCCTTCCCCTGTACACATCGGAGGTAGGATGTGTGAGTAGCTAACCGAATGTCTGACTGAAGTCTAAGACCACATTCCCTCCTGCTCCCCTCCCAGGTCTTGAAATATGATGCTTGCTACATAATGGTGCCTAGTGTTTTTGCCTCATCTTTGGTCTAGTGCTCTTCCTATCTGGCCTCAGCCTATACAGTTGCCTGTGTGAGTTCTGCAGACGCTATTAGTTCCACCGGTGAGCCCACTAGGGGGCAATGCTCTGCAATCTAGGCCATTGCTCTGTTGTTCAGCAACCGAGCTCTTCTTAGTGACTGAGCTGGAGGCTATGGAGCCATCCTCAGCACCTGGGACCAAATGGCTCCAATTGAGCCATGGCTGCAGAAGGGGAAGAGAAAGAGAAGTGGGGGGAGGTGGAGAAACAGATGGGTGCTTCTCCTGTGTGCCCTGAATGGGAATCAAATCTGGGACATTCACATACTGGGCTGATGCTCTACCACTGAGCAAACCGGCCAGGGCCACATCTGCAATTTCATAAGCAATAAGCAGCTGTATGAAGCCATTTCTTATAGCAGCTACTCCCTCAGAAATAACAAGTACAGCCTGACTGCTGGTGGTGCAGTGGATGTATTGACCTAAGATCCTAGGTTCAAAACCCCGAGGTCACTGGCTTGAGCTCAGGCTCACCAGATTGATCGTAGGGTCACTGGCTTAAGTGTGAGATCATCAAAATTATCCCATGGTCACGGGTTGAGCCCAATGGTTGCTGGCTTTAAAGCCCAAAGTCGCTGGCTTGAGCAAGGGGTCACTGGCTCTGCTTGAGCCCAATGCCCCCAGTCTAGGCACATATGAGAAGCAATCAATAAACGACTTAAGTGACACAACTATGAATTGATGCCTGTCATCTCTCTTCCTTCTTGTTTCTCTCTTTTGCTAAAAAGAAAAAAAAAAAAATAACAAGTACAACCTTCTCTCCTCCCTTAAGTTCATCTTTCAGGCACAGAGTGGACCTAACTCTCCTACCCTGAGACTTTTTGTCTGGGCCAGACTCGGAACCCATGGCAACTCCAGAATCCCAGCCTCCCAGAGATCCTGGGTCACACCCATAGGAGTGTCAGATTCCAGGCATCACAGTCACAGATGATTGATCCCAGCCCACCCAGTCTAATTTTTCTGTCCCTTCTTCCTGGGGGTAATTTCTGAGCAGAAAACCCCCTTTCCTCAGACTACTTCTTACTTCTGATATCCTGGTCCTGCTCCCTCTACCTCTCAGGACATGGATATAAACACCATCTATGGATGGAAGTCTGTCAGAAAAATCCACTCCAACCTGCTGGGTGAGGTAGAAACAGCCTACAGTGAGAAGGGTGGGGAACTCTGGTGGTTTATTATCATCCTGTCTTCCTCAGACTTCAGGCCCTTGCTGGGGATCAACATGTGGATTGCCCTTTATCTCTGTTCTGTTTTTTTCAACACCACCAAACAATTATCTGACACCAGCAGGGTGTTCTACAATTCAACTCAATTCTCACACTATCTACCTGGAGAATAGCATCAGATCCCACAGGTTAAGTGTTCTATCCTGGGTCCTGGCTAGTTTGTTCAGTGGATAGAGCGTCAGCCCAACGAACAGACATCCTGGGTTTGATCATTGGTCAGAGCACAAATGAGAAGCAACCATTTGCTTCTTTCCTCCTCCCTCTCCCCCTTCTCTCCTTTTATCCCTCCCATAGTCAGTGGCTCAACTGGTTCGATCATTGGCTCCAGGCGCTGAGGATAGCATGGTGGGTCCAAGCCTCAGCCACAGGCACTGAGGATACCTTGGTTGATTTGAGCATCAGCCTCAGATGGGGTTTGCCAGGTGGATCCTAGTCAGGGCACATGCAAGAGTTTGTCTCCCTACCCCCCTCCTCTCACTTAAAATTTTTTTTTTTTAAAAAAAGGATTTCATTCTTCATCCTATGAGACCCCTACTTTGGACACTAATCACAAGTCCAGGTCATTACTTGTGCTTCTGACTGGCTGGCTATAAATCAGACATTCCCCTGACCGCCTTCTTGATTTGATTACTTTGCTAGAACTGCTCACAAAACTCAGGAAACCAGTTTACTTACTAGATTACCAGTCTATTACAAAGGATATTAAAGAATACTGTTAGAAAAAAACAACAGGCCCCAAATGGAGTCATCTGTGCTAAGCCCCAACCTGCAAACTTAATTGCAGTTTTAGCCTCTACCAGAAATGACTCTTTTTTTTTTTTTATAGAGACAGAGAGAGACAGTTGGAGAGAGGGATAGACAGACAGGAATGGAGAGAGATGAGAAGCATCAATCATCAGTTTTTCGTTGCAACACCTTAGTTGTTCATTGATTGCTGTAAAGCCAGTAGTCGCGGTCAGGATCACAGCTGCCTGACCCGCTCAGGTTCATATTAGATTCGAACAGACAGTAATGAAACAATGGAGCCAAGAACTGGTGAGCCATCAGCTTTAATTCTAGCTTGCACCCGGCGGGCAAGCAAAAACACACATTGGGCTCCAAAACCCACTCATTCAGTGCTCACAAAGCTACTGACTTATCCGAGATTCCTAGAATCAAAGGTTTCTAGCTCACCAGACTTATTCACCTCTGTTCCCCATCTCCTCCAGCACAAACTCTTAACAAACTGGCTTCTTCCTCAGCATTCTGCCATCTTGGCTGCTTCTCCTGGCCTCCATGTGGCCTTAATCTGCTCTCCTCTCTGATACTATTCTCAGGAACCCAGGAATCAAGAGAGAGCTCAAGCTACTGGTCTCTCCCACGTTATACCGTAGAATCAAAACCTTTAATCCAATTATACAAACAAGGAAGTCTCTGTATAATGGGATTCCTCAGGAGAGTGCACCACCCTACATCATCCAATCAGTCAAGGGTGTGGAGAAGAATTTACTCTTAAAACCAAGCCTTAGGCCAATAACGACCTGGCCTGCTTACATTACAGCCTTTCCCCCACACCCATCTCAAGCATGAGGGCAAATAATATCACCTGGGTGACGGGCTTCCATGTGGGCTGCACCATCTTTAACAAAGTGAGCATATTATATTTTATCTGCCCAACAATTGCTTTCTCATATGTGCCTTGACAGTGGGGCTACTGCAGACTGATTAACCCCTTGCTCAGGGGTGCTTAATACGTCGATCGCGATCTACTGGTCGATCGCGAAGGAAGTATGGGTAGATCACATGACATTAAAAAGACATTTGTGGCCTGACCTGTGGTGGCGCAGTGGATCAAGCATCGACCTGGAACACTGAGGTTGCCGGTTCAAAACCCTGGGCTTGCTTGGCCAAGGCACATTTGGGAGTTGATGCTTCCTGCTCCTCCCCACTACTCTCTCTCTCTCTCCTCTAAAATGAATAAGTAAATGTAAAGCCAGTAGCCGGGGCCACCATCATAGCCACCTGACCAGGTTCGCATTAGATTCGAACAGTCGGTAATGAAACAATGGAGCCAAAAACTGGTGAGCCATCAGCTTTAATTCTAGCTTGCACCCGGCAGGCAAGCAAAAACACACACTGGGCTCCAAAACCCACACATTCAGTGCTCACAAAGCTACTGACTTATCCGAGTTTCCTAGCATCAAAGCTTTCTAGCTCACCAGACTTATTCACCTCTGTTTCCCATCTCCTCCTGCACAAACTCTTAGCAAACTGGCTTCTTCCTCAGCACTCTGCCATCTTGGCTGCTTCTCCTGGCCTTCACGTGGCCTTACTCTGCTCTCCTCTCTAATACTAACCTCAGGAACCCAGGAACCAAGAGAGAGAGATCTAGCTACTGGTCCGCCCACTTTATAGCATAGATAATCCAAACCTTTAATCCAATTATACATACAAGAAAGTCTCTGATACAAAGTCACCCACCTGAGGCATAATGGGATTCCTCCCTACATCACCACCCTACATCATCCAATCAGTCAAGGGTATGAAAAAGAGCTTACTCTTAAAACAAACCCTTAAGCTATAACAACCCGGCCTGCTTACATTACAGCTTTTCCCCCACAGCCATCTCAAGCATAAGGGCAAATAATATCACCTGGGTGAGGGCTTCCATGTGGGCAGCGCCATCTTTAACAAAGTGAGCATATTATATTTTATCTGCCCAACAGTAAATAAAAATTATTATTTTTTAATTTTTTTAAATTTATTTTATTATTTTATTCATTTTAGAGAGGAGACACAGAGTGAGAGAGAAAAGTAAATAAAAATTTTAAAAAAGACATTTGTCTTTTGATTGGCATACAGGGTAGCCAATCTGACGTCTGAACTTTTGACACCCTACGCATGCGCGTAAAACCACGCTAACTTGTTCAGTTACATTACTGCGTAGTTAGCCTTCAATTTATTTAAACTAAATACAACAAAGGGTATAAAAATGAGTGCCGTAGCTGGTCTGAGTAAGAAGCCTAAAACCTACCACTGTCATACAGAATAGGAGGGGATTTTTTCACTATGTCATATTTGTTGGGCAGATAAAATATATTATGCTCACTTTGTTAAAGATGGCGCTGCCCACATGGAAGTTCGTTGATATTAATGTGTAATGGGGAACAGGCTGTGGGCAGGCCGGGTTGTTATAACCTAAGGCTTAGTTTTAAGAGTAAGCTCTTCCCCACACCCTTGACTGATTGGATGATGTAGGGTGGTGCACTCCTGAGGAGTCCCATTATGCCTCAGATGGGTGACTTTGTACCAGAGACTTTCTTGTTTGTAGATTAGATTAAGGGTTTGGATTTCTATACCATAAAGTGGGACAGACCAGTAGCTTGCTCTCTTGGTTCCTGAGGTATTAGAGAGGAGAGCAGAGTAAGGCCACATGGAGGCCAGGAGAAGCAGCCAAGATGGTGGAGTGCTGAGGGAGAAGCCAGTTTGTGCAGAGTTTGTGCTGGATAAGGAAAGGAGATGGGAAACAGAGGTGAATAAGTTTGGTGAGCTAGAAAGCTTTGATGCTAGGAAACTCGGATAAGTCAGTAGCTTTGTGAGCACTGAATGTGTGGGTTTTGGAGCCCAGTGTGTGTTTTTGCTTGCCTGCTGGGTGCAAGCTAGAATTAAAGCTGATGGCTCACCAGTTCTTGGCTCTGTTGTTTCATTACCGACTGTTCGAATCTAATGCGAACCTACACGGGTCAGGCAGCTGTGATTCTGACCCCGGCTACTGGCTTTACAATATTCTAAGTGCGTTGTTGGGCAGATAAAATATATTATGCTCACTTTGTTGAAGATGGCGCTGCCCACATGGAAGTTCGTTGATATTAATGTGTGTTCTGGGACAGGCTGTGGGCAAGCCGGGTCATTATAGCCTAAGGCTTAGTTTTAAGAGTAAGCTCTTCTCCACACCCTTGACTGATTAGATGATGTGGGGTGGTGCCCTCTCCTGAGGAATTCCATTTTGCCTCAGATGGGTGACTTTGTATCAGAGACTTCCTTGTCTGTAGATTGGATTAAGGGTTTGGATTTCTACAGTATAAAGTGGGACAGACCAGGAGCTTGCTCTCATGGTTCCTGAGGTATTAGAAGAGAAGAGAGCAGATGAAGGCCACATGGAGGCCAGGAGAAGCAGTCAAGATGGTAGAGGGCTGAGAGAGAAGCGAGTTTGTGCAGAGTTTGTGCTGGAGGAGATGGGGAACAGAGGTGAATAAGTCTGGTGAGCTAGAAACCTTTGATTCTAGGAAACTCGGATAAGTCAGTAGCTTTGTGAGCACTGAATGAGTGGGTTTTGGAGCCCAGTGTGTTTTTGCTTGCTGTTAAGCCAGTCGCCAGGGCCACCATCACAGCAGCCTGACTCATGCAGGTTCGCATTGGATTCGGACAGATGGCAATGAAACAACGGAACCAAACACTGGTGAGCCATCAGCTTTAATTCTAGCTTGCACCTGGCGGGCAAGCAAAAACACACACTGGGCTCCAAAACCCACACATTCAGTGCTCACAAAGCTACTGACTTATCCGAGTTTCCTAGAATCAAAGGTTTCTAGCTCACCAGACTTATTCACCTCTGTTTCCCATCTCCTCCTGCACAAACTCTTAACAAACTGGCTTCTTCCTCAGCACTCTGCCATCTCGGCTGCTTCTCCTGGCCTTCACATGGCCTTACTCTGCTCTCCTCTCTAATACTAACCTCAGGAACCCAGGAACCGAGAGAGAGAGATCTAGCTACTGGTCCGCCCACTTTATAGCATAGATAATCCAAACCTTTAATCCAATTATACATTCAAGAAAGTCTCTGATACAAAGCCACCCATCTGAGGCATAATGGGATTCCTCAAGAGAGTGCACCACCCTACATTATCCAATCAGTCAAGGGTGCGGGGAAAAGCTTACTCTTAAAGCCAAGCCTTAGGTCATAACAACCTGGCCTGCTTACATTACAGCCTTTCCCCCACACCCATCCCAAGCAAAAGGGCAAATAATATCACCTGGGTGATGGGCTTCCATGTGGCCAGCGCCATCTTTAACAAAGTGAGCATATTATATTTTATCTGCCCAACACTTGCCCACCAGGTGCAAGCTAGAATTAAAGCTGATGGCTCACCAGTTCTTGGCTCCATTGTTTCATTACCGACTGTTCGAATCTAATGTGAACCTGCATGGGTCAGGCGGCTGTGATGGTGGCCGTGACTACTGGCTTTACATGCGTTTGCCTCATCTGTCTGTGTGCCATTGCTATTCCAAAGAAGGGAAATGTGGAGCGGCTTTTTCGGACTATTCATAAAAACTATGACATTGGCCTGACATGTGGTGGCGCAGTGGATAAAGCGTCAACCTGGAATGCTGAGGTCGCCAGTTCAAAACCCTGCACTTGTCTGGTCAAGGCACATATGGGAGTTGATGCTTCCTGCTCCTCCCACCTTTCTCTCTCTCTCTCTCTCTCTCTCTCTCTCTTCTCCCTCCTTCTCTCTCTCTCCTCTCTAAAATGGATAAATAAAAAGAACAAAAAACAAACAAACAAAAAAAACTATGACATTGACTTTCCTCCGAAAAGAGAGCTGAGGAGGAGAAAGGTGAAAGAATACACAATTTTAAATAGTAATAATAGTAACTTAAATAATGATAATATAGAAGAAATAAATTTATGTTTTGCATTTTTATTGTAGGTAGATCATTTTGACTTGGTCATCTTATAAGTAGCTCGCAAGCTGAAAAAGTGTGGGCACCCCTGCCCTTGCTGGGGCCAAGGACCTTGGGTCCAAGCTGGTAAGCTTTGCTCAAACCAGATGAGCCTGCGCTCAAACTGGCAACCTTGGGACTTGAACCTGGGTTCTCCGTATCCCAGTCTGACACTTTATCCACTGTGCCATCGCCTGGTCAGGTCAGAAATGTGACTTTTAACTAGTTGTAAAGCCAATGCTCAAGACCACTATCAGAGCCGCCTGACCCATGCAGGTTCCCATTAGATTTCCCCCAAAGGAAGGTGACTTTGCCTGAAATAATCCTTTCTGTTATTTATGATTTCCTTGTCCCACCCTTTTCTGTCTTTAAAAACCTTCATTTAAAAAAAAATAACCTTCATTTTGTGTAGCTTCTCAGAGCCCCTTTCTATGCTGGATGGGATGCTGCTCTATTCATGAGTTGTTGAATAAAACCAATTAGATCTTGAAATTTACTCAGTTGAATTTTTTTTTGTGTGTGATAGAGACAGAGTCAGAGAGAGAATGTAAGGCCAGGAGCTGCCATCGTGGCCATTCACATGCAGGTTCCCATTGGATTTGGGCTGACGGTGAAGAAATGGCAGAGTCGGAGGATGGTAGGCCATTCTGTTTATTGGTGTCTCACCAAGACAGGCAAGCCACAAAAGAAGACTAGGGAAAAGCAGAAAACCAGCTTTTCCCATGGAGGGCAAGGGATCAGGGAGGCCCCTGCAATGGTGATAGCAGGAACAGAGAGAGCAAGCTACTGGTCTGTCCCACTTTATAGTGTAGAAATCCAAACCCTTAAATCCAATCTACAAACCAGAAAGTCTATGATACAAAGTCACCCATCTGAGGCATAATGGGATTCCTCAGGAGAGGGCACCACCCCACATCATCCAATCAGTCAAGGGTGTGGAGAAGAGCTTACTCTTAAAACTAAGCCTTAGGCTATAACGATCTGGCCTGCCCACAGCCTGTCCCAGAATACACATTAACATCAACGAACTTCCATGTGGGCAGCGCCATCTTTAACAAAGTGAGCCCAACAGAGAGACAGATAGGAAGGGAAAGAGATGAGAAGCATCAATTCTTCCTTGCGGCACGTTAGTTGTTCAAAGATCGCTTTTTCATATGTGCCTTGAAGGGGGGTGGGGCTACAGCAGACTGAGTGACCTCTTGCTTAAGCCAGCGACCTTGGGCTCACGCTGGTGAGCCTTGCTCGAACCATATGAGCCCACGCTCAAACTGGTGACTTCGGGATTTCAAACCTGGGTTCTCTGCGTCCCAATCCGATGCTCTATCCACTGTGCTACGCCACTACCTGGTCAGGCGAATTTCTTTTTTTTTTTGTATTTTTCCGAAGTGAGAAGCAGGGTGGCGGCAGACAGACTCCCCGCATGCGCCCTACCGGGATCCACTTGGCATGCTGTAAAACCAGTAGTCGAGGCCGCCATCATAGCCGCCTGACCCACGCAGGTTCGCATTGGATTCGAACAGTCGGTAATGAAACACAGGAGCCACGAACTGGTGAGCCATCCACTTTAATTCTAGCTTGCACCCGGCAGGCAAGCAAAAACACACACTGGGCTCCAAAACCCACACATTCAGTGCTCACAAAGCTACTGACTTATCCGAGTTTCCTAGAATCTAAGGTTTCTAGCTCACCAGACTTATTCACCTCTGTTTCCCATCTCCTCCTGCACAAACTCTTAACAAACTGGCTTCTTCCTCAGCACTCTGCCATCTTGGCTGCTTCTCCTCCACATG
Organism: Rhynchonycteris naso; assembly: GCA_037038555.1. Taxonomy (NCBI): domain Eukaryota; kingdom Metazoa; phylum Chordata; class Mammalia; order Chiroptera; family Emballonuridae; genus Rhynchonycteris; species Rhynchonycteris naso. Next base: position 239,346,933 of record CM072999.1, on the reverse strand, counting down.
GCCTTAATCTGCTCTCCTCTCTAATACCAACCTCAGGAACTCAGGAACCAAGAGAGAGAGAGCTCCCGGACTGCCCCAGTTTATAGCACAGAAAATCCAAACCCTTAATCCAATCTACAGACAAGAAAGTCTCTGATACAAAGCCACCCACCTGAGGCATAATGAGATTCCTCCCTACATCACCACCCTACATCATCCAATCAGTCAAGGGTGTGGAGAAGAGCTTACTCTTAAAACCAAGCCTTAGGCCATAATGACCTGGCCTGCTTACATTACAGCCTCTCCCCCACACCCATCCCAAGCATAAGGGCAAATAATATCCCCTGGGTGACGGGCTTCCGTGTGGGCAGCACCATCTTTAACAAAGTGAGCATATTATATTTTATCTGCCGAACAATCCACCCCTATGCTCACTTTACTACCCACAATTTACACCACTGGCATTCCTGTACAAGGAAATTAGGCATATTACACAAATTACAACAGCATGACAAATCATGAAATTTCAACAATTACCAAGGTACACTTCACCAGTCTCTGAGCACTTTTCTAAAAGCGCAAAATGTCCTCGGCCTTCTCTCTTGCCATTTGAAAGGCTTCCCGGGGCAGGGGGAGGGCCTCCAGCAAAGCCACCCCCCACCCCCATCAGGGTATTTCACATTGTCCAAAATCCGTAAGTCCATTCAACAAAGGAGCCTGTGCCCATCCTGTCAGTCCAGGAAATCAGTCCACACACATAGGGCTTTAGCCTCCCCCTTCATTCCTGCCATCATTGCAGGTCTCACACTGTCCCAAGAAAAAGCACATGGCAATGGCAGTCAGCATTTCCATCTCTGCTCTGGGGAGCATGATGGCATCCACCCCTATATCCCAAAATCGCAGACCTACCAGCAGCGTAGCTACTCCTTGCTGCTGGGCTCTCACCTTCTGGAGACTGCGGATTGCAACTCCAGCCAGATTCTCCTCATCCTCCAAAGAGGAACTGAAAACATCAGCTCTTGCTGCTGGGCTTGATCTCTGGGCCACTGCTACCTTCTGCTCAGCAGGCCTTTCAGCTCCAACCCCGGCCTCAACCCTGGCCTCGGCCTCATGCCGCTGCTGGCTCTCCACAACATCCAGGGCAATCTCCAACTCACGAACCTCTGATTCCTTCTCCAGCGTCTGCTCCATTTCCAGGTGAATCTCGCAAACCTGGTCAGCCTCCTCCTCCAGCGCTTCCTTCAGCTCCAGGGTCGGCATCTGTTTCTCCCACGTTTCCTCCAGCTCCTTCCGCTGCTCGGCCTGCAGGTCCTGGGCAGTCTCTTCCATAGAGCTCTCGGTTTCCTCACGCATGGCTGTAAAAGTCAGCCAGCCTACAGTCCCCCAAAAAACAGCTATGGGAAACCAAAACAGCAACCAGTCCTCTACTCCACCACTCAAAGGTGGTGGTGGCTCCATGCCGATCTGTATCAAATCCTGCCACAGACTACGCCAAATGTAAAGCCAGTAGCCGCAGTCAGGATCACAGCAGCCTGACCCACGCAGGTTCGCATTGGATTCGAACAGTCGGTAATGAAACACAGGAGCCACGAACTGGTGAGCCATCCACTTTAATTCTAGCTTGCACCCGGCAGGCAAGCAAAAACACACACTGGGCTCCAAAACCCACACATTCAGTGCTCACAAAGGTACTGACTTATCCGAGTTTCCTAGAATCTAAGGTTTCTAGCTCACCAGACTTATTCACCTCTGTTTCCCATCTCCTCCTGCACAAACTCTTAACAAACTGGCTTCTTCCTCAGCACTCTGCCATCTTGGCTGCTTCTCCTCCACATGGCCTTAATCTGCTCTCCTCTCTAATACCAACCTCAGGAACTCAGGAACCAAGAGAGAGAGAGCTCCCGGACTGCCCCAGTTTATAGCACAGAAAATCCAAACCCTTAATCCAATCTACAGACAAGAAAGTCTCTGATACAAAGCCACCCACCTGAGGCATAATGGGATTCCTCCCTACATCACCACCCTACATCATCCAATCAGTCAAGGGTGTGGAGAAGAGCTTACTCTTAAAACCAAGCCTTAGGCCATAATGACCTGGCCTGCTTACATTACAGCCTCTCCCCGACACCCATCCCAAGCATAAGGGCAAATAATATCACCTGGGTGACGGGCTTCCGTGTGGGCAGCACCATCTTTAACAAAGTGAGCATATTATATTTTATCTGCCGAACACATGCCAATCAGGGGCAATGCTTGGCCCATCTGGGGCATCGCTCCACTGCAACTGGAGCAATTCAAGTGCCTGAGGCGGAGGCCATGGAGCCATCCTCAGCGCCCAGGCCAACTTTGCTCCCATGGAGCCTTGGAGGGGAAGAGAGAGAGAGAGAGAGAAAGAAGGGAGGGGGGAAGGGTGGAGAAGCAGATGGATGCATCTCCTATGTGCCCTGGCTGGGAATCGAACCCAGGACTTCCACACATGGGGCCGATGCTCTACTACTAAGCCAACTGGCCAGGGCCTTTTTTCTTTCTTTCTTTCTTTTTTTTTTTTTTTTTTTTTTTAACAATATGAAAGAACAGCCAGATGAAGAGATACATAGGGGCCTGACTGCTGGTGGTGGCACAGTAGATAGAATGTCAACCTTGTACACTGAGGTCCCAGGTTTGAAACCTCAAGGTTAGAGGCTTGAGTGTGGGATCACAGAAATGACCACATGCTTGCTGACTTGAGCAAGGGGTCACTGACTTGAGCAAGGGGTCAAGGCACATATGAAAAGCAATCAATGAACAACTAAAGTGTCACGACTATGAGCTGATGCTTTTTATCTCTTCTCTTCCTCAAGAAAAATAAAAATTTTAAAAAGGAAGCATGTCAAATAATTGATGATAGTAAAGAACTCCGTGCCAAAGTGTGCTTGAATATAGTAAGTAGACAACAAGAATGTGTAAATAATGAAGGTACATGATTTGACCACTTACAAGATTGTACCTAAGTGCACTATAATATTGTGGCATTCTTTTGAGTTAATAAAGATATTGTAATGATAACCTGCATGTCTTGTTCCATATGAATAACTGTAAACCTACATTTGCCAACCTGTGTATACATTTTTTTTTTTACAGGGACAGAGGGAGAGTCAGAGAGAGGGATAGATAGGGACAGATAGACAGGACGGAGAGAGATGAGAAGCATCAATCATCAGTTTTTCCTTGTGACACCTTAGTTGTTCATTGATTGCTTTCTCACATGTGCCTTAACTGCAGGCCTTCAGCAGACCGAGTAACCCCTTGCTCGAGCCAGCGACCTTGGGTCCAAGCTGGAGAGCTTTTGCTCAAGCCAGATGGGCCTGTGCTCAAGCTGGTGACCTCAGGGTCTCGAACCTGGGTCCTCCGCATCCTAGTCCGAGGCTCTATCCAGTGCGCCACCACCTGGTCAGGCTGTATACATTTTTTAAAAATTGATTTGAGAGAGAGAGGGTAGGAGAGAAAGAGAAAGAGAGACATCTGTTTGTTGTACCACTTATTTATTTATTTATACATTCATTGGTTGACTCTTGTGTGTGCCCTGACTGAGGCTTGAGTCTACAACCTTGGTGTATTAGGACGATGCTCTAACTAACTGAGCTACCCGGCCAGGGCCCCCTGTAAATTTTTCGTATTATAAATCACAATATCACAGCATCAAAAGCGTGGGTTAGAATCCTTGTCTGAGCTGATTGAGCGTGAGAGAGGGATAGGTTTGGGGAGTGGCTGTGGGTGGGTGGCCCAAAGCATGCTCAGGGGAAAGCAGGTATATACACACTGATACCAGTCAGGACTCCCAAACAGGAAGAACAAATTTTTAGGAGGGCAGCATAGCTATTGGTTTAAATCCTGTTATAAACACAAAGGAGCCTGATCAGGAGGTAGTGCAGTGGATAGAGTGTTGGACTGGGATGTGTAAGACCCAGGTTCGAGACCCTGAGGTTGCCAGCTTGAGCATGGGGCCATCTGGCTTGAGCGAAGGCTCGCCAGCTTGGACCCAAGGTCGCTGGCTCCAGCAAGGGGTGGCTCGGTCTGCTGAAGGCCCATGGTAAAGGCACATGTGAGAAAGCAATCAATGAACAACTAAGGTGTCGCAATGGCAATGAAAAACTAATGATTGATGCTTGTCACCTCTCTCCGTTCCTGTCTGTCCCTATCTATCCCTCTCTCTGACTCTCTCTCTGTCTCTGTAAAAAAACAAACAAACAAACAAAAAACCCACAATGGAGTCACATCAATGGCACATTTACACTGCTCACAAAAATTAGGGGATCAGGGATCATGCAGATAGTTCAGTACTTTCAGCCTTTTGTATAGTGCAGTGCAGTTTCACCAATGAAATAAAAGTTGGTTTTGCATCTCATTTGCATAATCAAACAACTTTGACTTGTCATTTGCTTTTCTGATGTTCTTGTTTAATAAAAATTATCAAATGCTTTTTTTTTATCGCTTCATATTCATTTTGAAATATCCCCTAATTTTTGTGAGCAGTATAATTTAGGGCCAGTACTGCTATGTGCCCTTAGCCAAGAGCAATTCTAAACAACTAACTAGCAGGATGAGAAGGGAGAGGGCATCTTAATTACACTAAGTATGAGGGCATCTTAATTATACTAAGTATGAGTTCAATGATTCAAGCATTTTTCATAAACATGGACCCTAACAGCAAACCAACTTCCAATTCTGGTGCTCAGCCTTTGAAAGAGCAATTGGTTCTAAAGTGGCTGAGCTGGACCTATTGAGAGGTCATCTCTACTTTATGGATGATTTAAAGAATTTTCATGTTTTGACTAAATTCAACTTTTGTCCTATGCATTGATTTTAAAACACCCTTTGTATGATATAATTCTGCTATACTTTTCTAAGTCACTTAACCTCTAAGACTTAGATTCTTTCTGTGTATAATAGACTTAAAGAAACAGACCTTAGTAGTTTCTAAAGTGCTTACCTATTAGTACCCTTCAAGTGATATGTATAGAATTTATAATTTAAAAGTAATTTTTTCCATATTCATTCTTCTAATCCTCAAAACTGCCCTATAAGATAGATAGTTACTTTTCCTATTTTATGGCTGAGGCAATTGAGACCCAGAAGGGTTAAGAAAGTTAGTTACCTAGACAATAGGTGGTGAAGGCAGGATTAAATCCTTATCAATTCTTATCCAGAGAGTTTTTAATTAATTTATTTTTATTTATTTATGTATTTATTTAAAATTTCTTTTTTATTTATTCATTTTAGAGAGGAGACACAGAGAGAGAGAGAGAGAGAGAGAGAGAGAGAGAGAGAGGGGGGAGGAGCTAGAAGCATCAACTCCCATATGTGCCTTGACCAGACCAGTGCAGGGTTTTGAACTGGCGACCTCAGTGTTCCCAGGTCGACGCTTTATCCACTGTGCCACCACAGGTCAGGCCACTTCTTCTTTTTTAAAAATTGATTTTCGAGAGACAGAGGAAGGGAGGGGGGAAGAGAGAGAGAGAGAGAGAGAAAGAGAGACATTGATTTGTTGCTCCACTTAGTCATGTCTTCTTTGGTTGATTCCTGTATATGCGCTGACAGGGGATTGAATCTGCTTGGTAACATGGGATGATGCTCTAACCAATGGAGCTACCCGGCCAGCCCTTCAGGTATACTCCTAACAGTTCAGAATGCATGAAAGCATGGAGGAATGCCCCTGGTTGGAGTGGGCAGGCAGGCTCTCTTGAAGGGTTGAGGCTAATTAAAATGGAAGAATCTTGCCTAACCAGGCAGTGGCGCAGTGGATAGAGTCAGCCAGGGATGCTGAGGACCCAGGTTTGAAACCCCGAGGTCACCAGCTTGAGTGCAGGTTTACCAGCTTGATTGCAGGGTTGCTGGCTTGGGCATGGGATCATAGACATGAATCCAAAGATCACTGTCTTGCCTGACCAGGCAGTGTCGCAGTGGATAGAGCGTCGAACTGGGATGCAGAAGACCCAGGTTCGAGACCCCGAGCTTGAGTGCGGGCCCATCTGGCTTGAGCGAAAGCTCACCAGCTTGGACCCAAGGTCGCTGGCTCCAGCAAGGGGTTGCTCGGTCTGCTGAAGGCCCGCGGTCAAGGAACATGTGAGAAAGCAATCAATGAACAACTGTGGTGTAGCAACGGCAACGAAAAACTAAAGATTGATGCTTCTCACCTCTCTCTATCTGTCCCTATCTATCCCTCTCTCTGACTCTCTCTCTGTCCCTGTAAAGTAAATAAATAAATAAAACCAAAGATCACTGTCTTGAATCCCAAGGTCGCTGGCCTGAGCCCAAGGTCACTGGCTTGAGCAAGGGGTCACTGGCTCAGCTGGAGCTCCACGCCCCAGTCAAGGCACATATGAGAAGCAATCAATGAACAACTAAAGTGTTACTACAACAAGTAGATGCTTCTCTTCTCTCTCCCTTCCTATCTGTATGTCCTTCTCTTTAAAAAGGAAGGAAAGAGCCTGAACTGTGGTGGCGCAGTGGATAAAGCGTTGACCTGGGAACTCTGAGGTCGCCAGTTCAAAACCCTGCACTGGTCTGGTCAAGGCACATATGGGAGTTGATGCTTCCAGCTCCTCCCCTCTTTTTCTCTCTCTCCCTCACTCTGTGTCTCCTCTCTAAAATGAATAAATAAAAAGAAATTAAAAAGGAAGGAAAGAGAAAGAAAAGAAATAAATGATCAAGTGGGCCCTGAGCAGTGGATAGAGGGTCCTTCTGGCACCCCGAGATCTTGGGTTCCATTCCAGGTCAGGGCATATAAGAGAAGCAACCAATGAATGCACAACTAAGTGGAACAATGAGTTAATGTCTCTCTCTCTCCCTTCCTTTTTCCCAAATGGAAAAAAAAAATTAATGGTCAAGTATGTGCCGGTTTGAGGGTGTGGGTTGAGCTGGCGGTGACAAGAGGAACCACTAGGGGGAGCCTGTGCCTAGGAAGAAACTAGGTGGGGACTTCGGAAGCCACTTCAAATATATTTCTTCCCTTTTCTCCAGGGCCAGTAAGGGTGCCAGGCATTCCAATCTCCCCTGGCTCCCTATGTAGTTGGTGGGGAGGTTTATATCGGTACCTTTCCTACTCTCTGAAGTGCCCTTTCTCTGACCACATGAACCAAATTTTGGTGCATCTGAACACTTCCTTGGGACAGCTGTATTCAACATGGAGCTCAGTCCTCTGTCCTTTGACCTCAGCCCACAATCCCCACTAACCCCTTCTACTTATCCCTTGCCTAGAACTTCACTAAGCCAGGCTTTACCAGTCCTATTTCTCTCCTGGTTTGTGGATCAGGGCACCCTGGGTCTTACCAGTTATGTCTATTCCTTCCACCTTCACCCCAGCTCCCAAGATGGCACTGGTTTAGTGGCTACCTCATCCCCACCATTGCCCGAGATGTGCTGGTTCTTGCTTCAGATTCAGCTCACCTGCTTCTATCAATTTCAGCTCTGTATCAAACAGTGAGTCTGGTCTAAGGGAAAAAAGCCAGAGAATCCATACAAACCTAGAATCTATTGCTTCTCAGCCTTTTGCCTAAGTTCAAGTGTAAAGCCTAGAGCCTAATCCCTCTCACTGTAGACCACAACAACCAGTCAGTTCCTGCATCTACAATAATAACTGAAGCTACCTAGTAACAGTATTCAGGATCCTACCCTAAGCCCAGAATCAGAGGGGTCACTTGGGTAGAAGTGGGCATAGGGCCAAGATCTTTTATTAAATCCAGATGAACAGGACTCTGTCAGAGATGCTCTTGTTTCTTGGCTTAGGAATTCAACAGGGATGTGGGATCCTCCAAGCAACTCTGTTTCAGTGATTCTAAACACTGAAACAGTTACTAAGTCAGAGCACTCTGTGGTAGCTTTCCTGTTTGTTGCAAATCTTCCCTCAATCAGGGACTGTTCCCAGAAACCTGGAGGTCACAGGTTTGGCCCAAGCCCTACTGCAGTTCCTATGTGGGGACAGAAGAAGTCTTGAGGAATGGGCACAGCTCTGCAGATGCCCCTCCTACAATAGGCTAGAGAAGCTAGCATTGATCCAGGAACAAGAAGTGCATTTAAGCCCAAGCAGAGAGCAGCTACTGGGCTATACAGTGAAGTGGTTCAAATCTTAGAGTTGCTACTTTCTAGTTGACTGACCTTGGTCAAGTCATCTTTCTAAACCTTATTTTCTATTTCTAAACTTATTACCTAACCTACAGTGTGTCTGTAAAGTCATGGTGCACTTTTGACTGGTCACAGGAAAGCAACAAAAGACGATAGAAATGTGAAATCTGCACCAAATAAAAGGAAAACCCTCCCAGTTTCTGTAGAATGATGTGGCAGCATGTGCGCATGCGCAGATGATGACGTAATACCGTGTACACAACAGAGCAGCCCACGGCAATGCCAGTCGAGATGTGGACGGTACAGAAGAAAGTTCAGTGTGTTCTGTGGCCCACTAAATTCGAAATCATGACCAAAGAGCAACGTGAATATCGGCGCATTTATAACGAAGCGCCACCACATAGGAATAACATTACTTGGTGGGATAAGCAGTTGACGGAAACCGGCAGTTTGGTGGAGAAGCCCCGTTCTGGTAGTCCATCAGTCAGTGACGAGTCTGTAGAGGCTATACGGGATAGCTACCTAAGGAGCCCTAATAAAATCTGTGCGTGTGTGGGCTCGACAATTATACCTAAGCTAGACTACAGTTCATAAGGTGTTAAAGAAACGTCTCTGTTTTACGGGGTACAAATAGCGGCTGTTACACACCATCAACTGGAGGATAGACCCACACGATGCACGTTTGCTACAAGATATGCTTCATGAGATCAACTTTTGGGATTATGTGAAGCAACATGTGTACATTAACATATCAACGACATTAATCACTTAAAACAGAGAATCACAGATGTTATTCACTCTGTTACACCAGAGATCCTTACCCATGTGTGGCAAGAACTTCACTATCGTTTGGATGTGTATAGGACAACAAATGGAGCCCACATTGAACTGCACTGAATAGGTATGAAACTGGGAGTGTTTTCATTTTATTTGGTATAGATTTTACATTTCTATCATCTTTTGTTGCTTTCCTGTGACCGGTCAAAAGTGCAACTTGACTTTACGGACACACTGTATTAAATGGGGATATTAGTACTTTTCTAATGGGGTTATTAGAAGCACTAGATGAGGAATTATTAAAGACCAGCAGAATGCCTGGCACACATTAAATGCTCAAAAGTGTTATTTTCAGCATTGGAAATGGCCACTTTAGCCAACAGATTTAGGTTCAACAACTCACTCTGCAACCCATAACTGAGACCCTAATCCCTCTATGTAGTTCAAAACCACATAAACCATGTATATATTTCTGTGGTGTTTTCCAACACTTCCAATTGAAGTGTCCTACAAATCACTTCAATTCTGACACTTAACTACCTGGAGTTAGTTCACACCCCAAGGGTAAGGCCTCAGTCCCACAAGACCACTGCCCCCACTTCAAATGCCAGTCACATAAAATATAAATAAACAAAAAAATTACACACACACACACGCACGTTTTTTAAAAGTGCCAGTTGCAAGTTATTGATACTTCTGACTAACTGGCTATAAATTGGGAATTCTTATGTTATAAATTGGTTTGATAATTTGCTAGAATGACTCAGAACTCTGGGAAATAATTTAAATTAGTTTACAGGTTTATTACAAAGAATGTAACTCAGGAAAAGCTAGATGGAAGAGATGCATAGGGCAATGTACAGGGTGTGTGTGTGGGGGTGGCTGTAGCTTTTATGCCCTCTCTGGGTGTCATCCTCCCAGCACCTTGATGTGTTCACCAAGATGCAAGTTCACTAAATTTCCTTGTTCAGGAGTTTATATTATAGAGCTCAATCTCTAGTACTACTGCTTTCCCAGGCGGTTGGGGATGGAATTGAAAGTTCCAACCCCTTCATCATTTGGTCTTTCTGGTAACCAGACTAATTCAGAAGGTGGGAACCACACCCTAATTAGCATTAAGGCAGGTATGATCTAAGGGGGCTTGTAATGAATAACAAAAGACATTCCTATCACTCAGGAAAGTCCAGGGATTTTAAGAGCGATCTATACCAGAACAAAAACTGGGGTATAGAGACCCAACATATTTATTATTCCACAATATTTAACATACATATATATTTTAACATTGCTCCAGAAGAGAGAAGAGTATTGCACACACAGGTCCCACCCTGGCCTTCTCCAACTCCTAGGCACCCTTCCTTGATCACAGAAACAATTTTCAGCCTGTGTCAGTTACACAGAAGCCCTGTTCAGATGGGGCCCAAGTCTCTGGCCCTGGATACTCTGATGCCTGGAAGGTAGTCATAGGTCCCCTCGGAGGGGTGGGGGGTGGAGTGCCTGAGTCCCAGAGGATGTCCTCATATAGGCTTAGAACTGTGCCCAAGTGCCCTCCTTGAGCCCCAGTCTGCTCCAGCAGAGTTCTGAGCAAGCCCACAGTGAGAGGAGGCTCTCCTCCAGGCTCAGGAAATGGGGTCGGGGGCTCCATCCCATCTGGGAGGTATGTCTGCAGTAGTAGCAGGAGCTCAGCTGGAGCTAGGTCTGGTGGGCACAGGCGGCATAGGAGTGGGAGGTAAGCATCAAGCTGGCGGTGACGGGCAAATTCGGCCAACAGCAGTTTGAAGATCTCGCTTCGAAGCAGGGGGCTGGAGGGGCCCAGGGCCAGGCCAGCCTCTAGAGCCCGCTCCCACTGCTGCTTTTGTACCAGCTGCCCCACAGCTTGGAGCACAGCTTTGGGCCGCCCACTGCCCAAAAGCAGCTCTAGCTCCAGTGCCTCAGGCCTGGTCCCCTCCTCGCCTAGTACTGTTAGGGCCCGACGATACAGGGGGAGCCCAGGACCCCCTGCTCCCCAGCCAGGTCCACCCTGCTGCTGTGCCAGCTCCACAAAGGGTGGTAACCATTGTGGTTCCAGCTGGTAGAGGCACTGGCACAGGAGTTCAAAGAGGGGCAGTACCCCGTTGGGGGATTCCTTTCCAACTCCTGTAGCCCCTAGTATCTTCTTCCACACATCAGGGGGAGCTTGGGACCTCAACCTGCTATTCCCATCTGGTTGGAGCTGCAGGGCCCTCAGAATGGCACCCCAGGCTGCTGTAGGAAGGGCTTGAAAAATGGTGTTGAGCTGGGCCAGCTGGTCTCCCATCAACTCGGTCCTCAGCAGGCGTGCTACTTCCTGTTCTGCCAGCTCAGTCCAGCCAGCTTCTTCATTATCCCCAGCCACCAGCTGGGCTTTGAGCTGCTCTAAACCCCGGTAATCCCGAAGCTCAGCCCTCAATGTGGTCAACAGTGTAGATGGGGACACATGGCCCTGGAGAATGGAGGCCAAGGCCTGAGGTGCCCGGAATATGCTGTTGTGTCTCAGTTCCTCTGGGGTGAGCTGGGCACCCCGCAGGCTCCGCCGTTGGTAGTACTCACAGGCTTCCTCAAACACCAGGTCTTCAGCTGATGGCAGCTCGAGGCCCTGTGGGGTTTCCCATCCTACTTGAAACAGACCGAGGGCTGAAAGCAATTGAAGACCCCCTCGGGTCTCCATCTCTTTCCCAAATTTTGTGCCAGGGGTTAGGGGTTCAAGCAAATGTACTCGGTCTGTACTGAGGACCTTCCTCTCCAGCAGCTGCCCACTGCCCATGTCCAACAGTTCCAATGTGGAGCCCAGCACACAGGCTAGCGTGCCTTGAAATGTTCCCAGTGCTGCAGACCCTTCCAGGCCTACAGGTGCCTCTTGCAGGGTGCCCACAACCCGGGTACCACCGTGAGACTGCACCAAGCTCACAGTGCCCCTGAAGTCAAGCAACAGCAGGCCCTGGGGAGTTGGAGCCCAAGTATGTACAGTCAATGGCTGCCTGGGGGACAGCAGCCCAGGAAGGCCTCGGAGCAGGGTCCGGAAGTCCCATGTGTCCCCTCGTCCAGGATTTAGGCTCTTACTGTGGGAGAGGCTTAGACTTGGGGCAGCCACTATCACCTTACCCTTACCTGGCCTCCAGATGAGCTGAATATGGTCCACGCCAGGCCAGGTGGTGGAGGTGGGCACCAGGAAGAGGTCCTTAGGGGAGGCCAGTAGCCTGAAAGGAGGGCAGTGGTGTAGAAGGATGTGTGTGCGGCCCAGGTTGGTGCCGGTCTCCCCGCTGGGCTCCAGGGTCCTGACGCACACGCAGTGGCTGAAAGCGTCTGAGGGCTGCAGTGGCCGGCCCTCAGCTTGTCGCTTCTCGCACCACACCAGGCGGCCTCGGGGTGCCGCCACCGCAACCACGCGGGATCCGCCGCCCGGACACAGCTCGGTGCTCTGAAGCAGCCTCCAGCCAGGCCCCACGCCCGCGCCCCACACCTCCGCTAGGCCACTTTCCCATACCAAGACCAGCGCGGATCGCACGGGCCACGGCAGGAAGAAGGCGTCTAGAGGTGATGGTTGGCCCTCCGGCCAGGTGCGCTCCAGCTCCTCGCCGGGTCCGCGCACTGCGACGAGCAGCTGAGGGGCCGGCGCCCCCGGGGGTCGCAGCAGCAGCAGGCGGCGGCCATCCGGGCTGCAGCGGACTCGGACGGCTGGGTCCGCAGCCAGAAGCTCCCGGAGCCGCGCCGCGCCGCTGAAGTTGCTCAGGTCCGAGAGCAGGCGGAGAGTCGCCGCACGCTTCATGGTGCCGCCCGCCCGGGAGCACACTCATGCCGGGGCGCCCCGTAGGGCGAGTCCCGGCTCTGGGTCCAGGGATCCCAGGGGAGGTGGAGAGTGGAGCTGAGACTTCCGTCCCTAGTCGATGAGGTGGGCGGAGACGTGGCCTAGGAGCCGCCCCGCCCGGCTAGCTCGGGGCTAGCTCGGGTTTCCGTCCCCGCCCGCGCTGCACCACTTGCCAGGGGAGGAGTCACGGGAACCCAGCGCTAGAGAATCCTCACCGGAGAGCTCTCCCTGCACCTAAGTATTAGCGTTTCTGACCTCACCATCCCTAGTAGAGACGCTCTCTTGAGCAGGAATGTAGGCCCGCTGACCCAGGCCCCAGGAAGCCGCAAAGTGACCAGAGTCCGACTTAGATTCCAGTCCCGCTGAGCCCTGAACTGAAGCGTCCTTCCCCAAGGCTTTCTTCCTCCCCTCAAAGCCTCGCGTTATCACCCCAACTTATTCACTCATTTATTCATGAAATTTTATTGACACCTACTCTGAGTAGCTAGCCTTGAACAAAATAGAAACTTTCGACCTAATGGAGGTGAGTTTAGTGGAAAAATAATTATAATAGCGAACACTTCCATACAACAAGCCCCTTTTATAGATAGGGAAAATAAAGCACAGGGATTAAATTGACCAAGATCACGCAGCTATTAAAGCAATAGAGGTAGAGGTGGGCTCTCAACCACAGGCAATGAATGAGTTTAGAGTCAGCGCATCAAACCAATTTACTTTATCAACAATTCACCGAAACAGCTTGCTAGAACACAAGATTAAAAATACTTTAGCATTACTTGTAGTGGTGTAGTGGATGAAGCGTTGACCTGGAATGCTGAGCTCCACAGTTTGAGGCCCTGAGCTTACCTGGTCATGGCACATAATGACAAGCAACCAATGAACAATTAAAGTGAAGTAACTATGAGTTGATAATTCTTGCTCCCCACCCTCTCTGTAAAATAAAATCAAATCTTAAAAAACAATATTTTAGCGTGACCAGGCGGTGGCGCAGTGGATAGAGTGTGGGACTGGGATGCGGAAGACCCAGGTTCGAGACCCCGAGCTCGCCAGCTTGAGCAAAAGCTCACCAGCTTGGACCCAAGGTCGCTGGCTCCAGCAAGGGGTTGCTTGGTCTGCTGAAGGCCCGCCGTCAAGGCATATGTGAGAAAGCAATCAATGAACAACTAAGGTGTAACAACGGCAACGAAAAACTAATGATTGATGCTTCTCACCTCTCTCCGTTCCTGTCTGTCTGTCCCTATCTATCCCTTTCTCTGACTCTCTCTCTGTCCCTGTAAAAATAAATAAATTTTAAAACCCCAATATTTTAGAAGTATTGAGTCTGTCATTTCTCTAGCAACACACACAAGCTGATATGTAGGGGTCCTTTCCACCCTTGTCTTCTCAGGTTATGTGGTATTATTACTCCTCTCTCTAAGTCTAATCCCTCAAGATGCCTGCTTTTCGTTCTCCTCACCCAAAAATTGCCTGAGAATCTGCAACCATTTCTACTTCATCTTTTGTCCTCTTGCCCTCAGCATAAGAACACTCCATCTGTCCTCTCTTAGAAGTCACTCTCTCATCTTCAACTCCCCACCTCTAGCCCTATTGCTCACTCTCCCTGTCCTTTCAGTCAAGATTCTTGCAAAGATTCTCTAGCATTTGGTGCCCTCGCTTTCTTCTTCCACTCATTCCTCAAACCACTACTTACTTGAAAGTCCCTGCTGTGGTCTCCATGGCATCTTTTCCCTCTTCTAGATAATACTATCTTCAGAATTTTGTTTGCTATTGGTTCATCTTCCTCCACCATCCTTTACATTTAAGTGTTTAAATTCTATCTTAAACCTATTCTTTTTTATTTTTAAGCTTTATTTATTGATTTTACTGAGGGTGGGGGGAATAAGAACTATCAACTCATAGCTGCTTCACTTTAATTGTTCATTGATTACTTGTTTTATGTGCCTTGACTGAGCAAGCCCAGGGTTTCAAACTGAAACCTCAGCATTCCAGGTCGGCGCTCTATCTGTGCTCTAACAGGTCAGGGTTATTCTTTTTTTTTTCTTTAACCTTTTTCCTAGGCCATTCCTTCCCTTCTCAAGGCTTGAATTATTGCCACTGAACCAGTAGTTCCCAATATTTATCTCTGCTGAGTTCTATAAAGTCACTGAAGCCACTAACCAGCATATCATTTTTTAAAAATTGATTTGAGAGTGAAAGAGGAAGGAAGAGGGAGGTTGGGAGGGAGAGAGAAAGAGAGAAGAGAGAGAGAAGCATTTATTTGTTGTTTCCCATAGTTGTGCGTTCATTGGTCGCGTTCCACATGTTGCCCTGACCGATTGAACCTGAAACCTCAGTGTCTTGGGATGATTCTCCAACCAACTGAGCTAACAGGCCAGTGCAGTATATCTAAAAAAATAATAATTAAAAAAAATATATTTTAGAAAGAGAGAAAGGGAGAAACATCGACTTGTTGTTCCACCCACCCACCAGCATATTTTTTTTAATCTTCCATTTTGCATTTGAGAAAACAGACTCAGGTTACTTACTTGCCAGCTAACACAACCTTACAAGGTGCTTTGCACATAGTAGGCACACAATACATATTTGTTAAACGAATAAGTCTGTTTTCGACCTTTCACTTACGAAGTTTCCACAAACAGCTTGCAACACACATCTTTCTAAACTCTGTCAGTGTTTCTAGAAGATACATTTATTCCTAGGAGTGGAATTGCCGGGTTCAGAGTCTTCCATATTTAAGAACATTGCTATTGAAACTTGCATCCAGTAGACCCTCAATAGGCGTTTCTTTTGCTAATTTCTTTTTCGCAGTGCATTTCGGGAGTCGTTCGTTGTCTTTGTGATGCTTGCTGGGAGTCGTGGTCTGAGCCAGCATCAGGGCGTGGAAGAAATATGTACGGCGAGCTTTAGGACCCTGCGGGGCACTGTGGGCCTGAGGTTCGGGGGAGGTCGGGAGCGCGGCGGTGTCGGTGACGTCGGGAGCGAGCGCGCCCAGGAGCGGCGCGGGTGGTGGAGGAGGAGCCTCGGGCTCGGTAAGCGGCGCCGGCCCGGGCCGGTCTCCCAACCTGGCCAAGCTCTGCGGGTCTTGCCGTACTAGGCCTTGGCCCGGGCCCCGAGGAGACTCTGGGGGCGGGGCCTGCACTCATCTATGGGAGGACGGAGGTAGAGGAGGTGGGGGGAGAGGAAGGGAGGATAGCTGCTGAGGACGGCTGAGGCTTCGTGGGGCTGGGAGGCTGGGCCCGGGGCGGCGGAGCGGAGCGAAGCGAAACGAGAAGTGGCTCTCTCCAGCGGCCGCTTCCTCTGAATATCCGGTGTTGGTCACGTCCCTCCTACTTCTGGTCCCTGTTAACCTTTGACCCCAACACTGAGCTGACCCTGACCCCTAAAGCTTCCTCTCTTCCCAAATTGTTCCCGCCCCTGGGTGTCCTTCAACGAAGCCTGTCCCTGTGCTGAGGGCTTGGGATAAGACCTAGGAGAAGGGCTAATAGAAGGTCGGTCTGTCCCAAGTCTTTAGTTATCCCGGAAGGGCCTCATCCTGTCCCTCTTTTTTAGTCTCGTATCAATGGGCTTCAGCCCACCCTTCACAAGGAATCAGTGAAGCAAGCAAACGTGGTTTCTCTGGGTTACTTGTTGTGAGCCTGGGAAATGAACCTGTTCCCAGGCAAGTGTGGGGAATAAACTATAGTAGTTCCCTGGGAAAGGAAAGCTATCAGAAGCTGTGGAGTACTGACTCTGCAGAATGGGAAAGCAGAAATTTGGGCGAGGCCGGAATAAATGTTTCTTTATCATCAGACCCACCTCAGTTATTCCTCTACAGAAAAAGTTTTTAGCCAAGTGAGGGCTTTTCTTTGCTATTCTGAGCTCTCAGGAACTTGGTAAACGGGGCAAATATGGTTTGTATATCTGCCCTTAAGGTAGCACAAGTTAGTTGGAATTATTTGGGTGTGCCTTCAGTTGGATTTGTGTGCACAGTACTTCCTACGTCAAGGCTTTTCAGATAATCAGTCTAGAGAAAGGTGGATCCTTCTTGTTAGGACTGTAAAGCGGAAATTATTATTCTTTTAGTGAATAGGTGTTTTCCCTGGAGGTTTAGGCATTATACATTTATTCACTTGTTCAACATTTGTATAATAATAATAATAAAAACCTTGAAAACTCAAAGTTGTTATAAAACTTGAAATTTCACACGGAGTCAAGTTCAAGACTTCACAATATTTGGGGAAAATAGCCAAATACGTTGATTCAGACTATATGAAGGTGAACTGTTTATTCAACATGCATTGGGCACTTGTTATTTAGCACTGGGGTTAGAAATATGATATGTTTCCTCAAGGACATCAGAATTTTTTTGTATGAAAATTGTAGTGCTGCTGTGTGTTACATATTCCTATATTTATGCACTGTGAAGGGCCTATGCCATTGCCTGGGAGAGTCAGGGAAACCTTTACAAGGGAGAAATACTTGATTTGGGTGATGAAGTATGAGTAGGAGCTTGCACAAGCAAGGAAATGCATTCCAGTTGGAGAGAACAGTTTGTGCATAGAAACAGTGAAGGTGTGAGGGGAAAAAAGTAACATGATGTTTAAGTGTCAGAAATTAGTCCCAATCAGGATATGTGGTGGGGAAGCTGTCAGGAGGTGCTTTTCATTTTTATTTCTATTTTATTTTATTATTATTATTTTTAAACATTCATTTTTATTTTTTACAGGGACAGAGAGAGATGGATAGGGACAAACAGACAGGAACAGAGAGAGATGAGAAGCATCAATCATTAGTTTTTCGTTGCTGTCGCAGCACCTTAGTTGTTCATTGATTGCTTTCTCACATGTGCCTTGACCGTGGGCCTTCAGCAAACCGAGCAACCCCTTGCTGGAGCCAGCGACCTTGGGTCCAAGCTGGTGAGCTCTTTGCTCAAGCCAGATGGGCTCATGCTCAAGCTGGCGACCTCGGGAGTCTCAAACCTGGGTCCTCCACATCCCAGTCTGACGCTCTATCCACTGCGTCGCCGCCTGGTCAGGCTATCTTATTTTATTTTTAATTTATTGATTCTTAGAGAAAGGAGAGAGATAGGAGAGAGACAGGAGAGAGAGAGAGGGGGCGGAGGAGTTGTATCCCGCATGTGCCTTGACAGGGCAAGCCCAGGGTTTCTAACCAATGACCTTAATGTTCCAGGTCAACACTTTATCCACTGTGCCACCACAGGTCAGGCAGGAGGTGCTTTTTATGTTAGAGAGCGACAGAAGTGCCAGTTAAAGTAATGAGAAATGAAGCAGTGAGAGTAATTAGAGTTGTTGCAGTTAAGCAAGAGTCTGAATAAATGTGGCAGTGGGAATGTAGAGGAGGGGAGTGGATTTTAGAAATAATTTGGACCCTGGCCGGTTGGCTCAGTGGTAGAGCATCGGCTCAGTGTGTGGATGTCTTGGGTTTGATTCCTGGTCAGGGCACAAAGGAAAAGCGACCATCTGCTTCTCCACTCTTCCCCTTCTCTCTCTTTCTCTCTCTTTTCCTCTCTGGCAGTCATGGCTCATTTGGTTCAAGAGGATAGCTCCGTGGAGCCTCCGCCTTAGATGCTAAAATAGCTCAGTTACTGGCATGGCCCCAGATGGGCAGAGTGTTGGCCCCAGAAAGGGGTTGCTGGGTGGATCTGGTGGGGGCACATGCGCAAGTCTGTCTATCTCCCCTTCTCTCACTTGGAAAAGAAGAAAAAAAATAATAAAAGAATAATTTGGAGATAGATGCACCAGGACTTAGTGATTAGAGAGAGAGAGAGTGGGCTAAGTTTTCTAATTTGATAGATTGGGTAAATGGGAATTCCATTGGCCAGGATGTGGACTAGAAAAAATAGAGCAGATTTTTAAAGCATTGGGATGGCTATGGAAAGAAGTATAATAGGGTAGATGATATAGTGGGCTCAGATCAAGTTGCTTGTGGAACGTGCACATGGAGATGGTAGTAGGCGGCTGGAAGTAAGAAGGCTTGGTGAACTTAATATTTTGGCAGCAGTTCTGAGTGAGGGCATATATGAAAAAAATCCTGGGAAAAATGTTAATTTTGTTTGTTTATAAAGAAGTATCTGAATAGCCCTGGCTGGACAGTTCAGTTGGTTAGAATATCGTCCTGATATGCCAAAGTTGCGGGTTCGATCCCCAGTCAAGGCATATACAAGAATCAGTCAACCAATGAATGCATAAATAAGTGGGACAAATCAATGTTTCTCTCTCCCCTTCCTTCTTCCTCTCTCTCTAATATTCAGCTTCTCAAGGCAGGGACCATAATGTAGTGATTGAGATCCCCTTTTTGTCTTATACTATGCCTGAATTATTATAAGGTATCGATAAAAGTTAGTTACAAAGTTAGTAGGAAATCAATTTATTTTGCAATGTGGCAGTTTCCTTTTTTTTTTTTTTACAGGGACAGAGAGAGTCAGAGAAAGGGATAGATAGGGACAGACAGACAGGAACGGAGAGAGGTAAGAAGCATCAACTATTAGTTTTTCGTTGCCGTTGTGACACCATAGTTGTTCATTGATTGCTTTCTCACATGTGCCGTGACCGCGGGCCTTCAGCAGACTGAGCCACCCCTTGCTGGAGCCAGCAATCTTGGGTCCAGGCTGGCGAGCTTTTGCTCAAGCCAGATGGGCCGGTGTTCAAGCTGGCGAGCTCGGGGTCTCGAACCTGGGTCTTTCGCATTCCAGTCCGACGTTTTATACACTGCGCCACTGCCTGGTCAGGCTGTAGCAGTTTTCTTTATGGGTTTTCTTTTTTTATTATTTTTCCCCCCCTCTCCCCTTCCCCCTTTTTGGGTTTTCTTTAAGAAGATTATGGGAGTCTGTCTTATAATTTTTGTTTTGTACTTTGGTGGTATTCATGAGGCTTGTATGGTTCAGTAGGAAAGAAAATGAAGAACATAGGAGTGACGTTGTGCTGCTTGAGGAAGTTCAAGGATTGAGCAGGAGATAGACAGTATTAATTTACAATAGGCTGCTGCTCACTGAAAAGAGGCTCTTATAATGAATTTTCATTCTGGGAGATGTCAGGAGAATGTGATTTTCAATCACTTTTCTGAAATCCTGTCAGTTGGGAGTTGGTTCCTCCTTCTGAAGGTGCAAGTGCATTCCTTCTTGTGTAAAATAATTTGGAAGGGAACCCAAGGTAGTCATGTTTATTTAAACCTCTTCATCTGTATTATTAGTTTATGAAAGTAGGCAGACTTGGTCCATTCTAATGAGATGGGGTTGCATTCTGTGGAGCTCCTTCACTTTTAGTAGGTACAAATAGTGGCTCATAACTACAGTAGAGAATGGGAAATTCCTGGTTTTGCCACTTGCTTCTTAGTCTTGGGAATCCCTGAATTACTTCCATTTTCAGTTATAGGCTAAACACTGAGGTGAGTGAGCACTGTCCCTAGCACACACAAGGTATGGATAATGCCCCGTAGTGGCTCATGTACTTACTGAATCTGGTTGGTTCTGTCCTAGTATCTAGAAAGTAGGGATGATGCTTGTCAGACAGTGTCCTGAGTTGACTAATTTATTTGGATAAAGTGGCAATGTTGATATAAATGGGTATCAGTTTACAGTTTCCGTAGAATTTTTTTTTTCTTTTTAAATGTTTTATTTAATTATTTTTATTTTTTTACAGGGACAGGGAGAGACTCAGAGAGAGGGATAGATAGGGACAGACAGACAGGAACGGAGAGAGGTGAGAAGCATCAATCATTAGTTTTTCGTTGCCATTGCGACACCTTAGTTGTTCATTGATTGCTTTCTCACATGTGCCTTGACCGTGGGCCTTCAGCAGACCAAGCCACCCCTTGCTGGAGCCAGCGACCTTGGGTCCAAGCTGACGAGCTTTTGCTCAAGCCAGATGGGCCCACGCTCAAGCCGGCGAGCTCGGGGTCTTGAACCTGGGTCTTCCGCATCCCAGTCCGACGCTCTATCCACTGTGCCACCGCCTGGTCAGGCTATATTGTATATTTAAAACCAAGTGGCCTGACCTGTGGTGGTGCAGTGGATAAAGCATTGACTTGGAATGCTGAGGTCACTGGTTCAAAACCCTGGGCTTGCCCAGTCAAGGCACATATGGGAGTTGATGCCTCCTGCTCCTCCCCCACTCTTCTCTCTCTCTCTCTCTCTCTCTCTCCTTCTCTTCTCTCTCTAAAATGAATAAATAGTCTTTAAAAAAAAAAACATGCCTGACCTGTGGTGGCGCAGTGGATAAGGTGTCGACCTGGGAACACTGAGGTCGCCAGTTCAAAACCCTGCACTGGTCTGGTCAAGGCACATATGGGAGTTGATGCTTCTAGCTCCTCCCCCCTTTCTCTCTCTCTCTCTCTCTCTCTCTCTCTCTCTCTCTGTGTCTCCTCTCTAAAATGAATAAATAAAAATAAAAATTAAAAAAAAAAAACAACCAAGTGTATGGTGAGCATTCAGTCATGTTATTTATTTTATATCACCCTGAGGAGGAGGCTGTGCTTTGACAGATTTGGAAGAATAGGTGAATTCCATCCCCAGGAATTATGTATGAAGAGTGGTAGAATAAGGGGATGGTGGCCTGTTCTGGAGCTCTCCATGAAAGAAGGGAATTAAGAGAGGTGGCTTCAAGAATGCAAGCCTAGCCTGATCAGGCGGTGGCGCAGTGGATAGAGCGTCGGACTGGGATGCGGAAGACCCAGGTTCGAGACCCGGAGCTCGCCAGCTTGAGCGCGGGCCCATCTGGCTTGAGCAAAAAGCTGGTCAGTTTGGACCCAAGGTCGCTGGCTCCAGCAAGGGGTTGCTCGGTCTGCTGAAGGCCCATGGTCAAGGCACATGTGAGAAAGCAATCAATGAACAACTAAGCTGTTGCAACGGCAACGAAAAACTGATGATTCATGCTTCTCATCTCTCTCCATTCCTGTCTGTCTGTCCCTATGTATCCCTCTCTCTGACTCTCTCTCTGTCCCTGTAAAAAAAAAACAAACAAACTTGAGTTCAATAACTTTATATAATACATTTTTTTTTTCAAATTCTTGGTCCCAAAATTAACGTGTGTCTTATACATGGAGAAATAATTGTATATAACCTTTCTCCTCATTCAGCTGAAACCTTTTGTTTCTCTGCAGATCCTTAGCTTTTAGCTTTGTTTATGTGTGGGTTACTTCTGCTTTCCTCTTCCTTTTGAGACATAGCATAGTAGTGGTAGCATAGTGGTTAAGAGCAGGGAGACTGCCTGGGTTTGAGTTCCTTTTCTCATTTAAACTTTTTTATTTTAAACCACTTCATGATTTAGTTTTCTTTCTTTTTTTTTTTTTTACACAGAGAGTCAGAGAGAGGGACAGACAGACAGGAACAGAGAGAGGTGAGAAGCATCAATCATTAGTTTTTTGTTGCTGTTGTGACACCTTAGTTGTTCATTGATTGCCTTCTCATATGTGCCTTGATCGTGGGCCTTCAGCAGACCGAGCAACACCTTGCTGGAGCCAGCGACCTTGGGTCCAAGCTGGTGAGCTTTGCTCAAACCAGATGAGCCCGTGCTCAAGCTGGCGACCTCGAGGTCTCGAATCTGGGTTCTCCACATCCCAGTCCAACGCTCCATCCACTGCGCCACCGCCTGGTCAGGCTGATTTAGTTTTCTTATTGTAAAGTTTCTCTAGCTATCAAAGGTTTGTTGTGATGATACAGTGAATTAATGCATATAAAGTGTTTAGAAGAGTGCCTGGTACATAGTAAGTGCTAAATAAGTGTTAACTTTTTCTTTTTAAATTTTTCTTAAGTGAGAAGTGGGGGGGGGGGCAAAGAGACAGACTCCTGCATGCACCTGACCAGGATCCACCTGGAGGGCCCCCATGGGGTGATGCTCTGCCCATCTGGAGCTGTTGCTCTGTTGATTGGGTACTGAACTATTTTAGCACCTGAGGCAAGGCCATGAAGCCATCCTCAGTGCCCGGGACCAACTTGCTCCAACTGAGCCATGCTGCAGGAGGAAAAGAGAGAGAGAGGGAAAGGGGGAAGGGGAGGAGAAGCAGATGGTCACTTGTCCTGTGTGCACTGACTGGGAATTGAACCTGGGGCATCCACACGCCAGGCCGATGCTCTACTGCTGAGCCAACCAGCCAGTGTCCTTTCTTTCTTGATTTTTATCTTTACCCCCCTTCTTCTTTTTTTCTTTTGGTGAGAGAGAGACAGGCAGAGAGAGAGAATGATAGGAAGGAGAGAAATGAGAAGCATCACTTTATAGTTGCAGCACTTAATTTATTCATTGATTGCTTTTTATACATGCTTTGACAGAGGGAATGGGGGTAGGCTCCCCATGAGCCAATGAACCTTGCTCAAGCCAGCAACCTCTGGGCTCAAGCCAGCAACCAGGGATAATCATGATCCCACGCTAAAGTGGGCAATCCTGCGCTCAAGTTGGCAATTCTGAGCTCAAGCGGGTGAGCTTGTGCTTGAGCCTGCAACCTCGGGGTTTCGAACTTGAATCCTCAGTGTCCTGGGTCGATGCTCTATCTACTGCGCCACTGCATGGTCAAATTTTTATATATACAGTACTGATGAACTCATACGTTTTTAATTATTTATTTATATATTTTTAAAGGGACAGAGAGAGAGTCAGACAGAGAGATAGATAGGGACAGACAGACAGGAACGGAGAGAGGTGAGAAGCATCAATCATTAGTTTTTCATTGCCGTCGCAACACCTTAGTTGTTCATTGATTGCTTTCTCACACGTGCCTTGACCGCGGGCCTTCAGCAGACCAAGCAACCCCGTGCTGGAGCCAGCGACCTTGGGTCCAAGCTGTCGAGCTTTTGCTCAAGCCAGATGGGCCCGTGCTCAAGCTGGCGAGCTCGGGGTCTCGAACCTGGGTCTTCTGCATCCCAGGCTGACGCTCCATCCACTGCGTCACCGCCTGGTCAGGCTCATACATTTTTTTTTTTAATATTGAGGACTAGTTTATATAATGTACAGGATACAACTCGATATTTTTACATTTGTGACCTTCACTCAGATGAAGATAGAGCACATTTTGAACACCTCAGAAGGCTTTACTTGTGTTTCTTCCCACCCGTCTCCCCACCAAGGGTAAACCACTATTCTGACCTCTCTTACTATACATTAATTAATTCTGTCTTTTTTGAACTTCATATAGATGGTATCATTAGTTTGTACTTTCAGATGTTTTTTCATTCAATATCTGTGAAACTTACCAATATTGTTTTTTTTTTGTTTTTTTTTTAGTATATGTGCTGCCGAAGCGAGCACCCAATATTGTTTTAATAATTTGTTCTTTTATATTTCTGTGTAGTAGTCTATATAACTTCTTTTATGTTTTGAGAAAGAGAGTGTGAGCCTGACCAGGCGGTGGCGCAGTGGATAGAACGTCGGACTGGGATGCAGAAGACCCGGGTTCGAGACCCAGAGCTCGCCAGCTTGAGCACGGGCCCATCTGGCTTGAGCAAAAGCTCATCAGTTTTGACCCAAGGTCGCTGGCTCCAGCAAGGGGTTGCTCAGTCTGCTGACGGCCTGAGGTCAAGGCACATGTGAGAAAGCAATCAGTGAACAACTATGGTGTCACAACGGCAATGAAAAACTAATGATTGATGCTTCTCACCACTCTCCGTTCCTGTCTGTCTGTCCCTATCTATTCCTCTCTCTGACTCTCTCTCTGTTCCTGTAAAAAATAAATAAATAAATAAATAAAAAGAAAAAGAGAGTGTGAGAGACAGGAAGGGAGAGAGGGGGTGAAAAGCATCAAGTCATAGTTGCTTTCACTTTAGTGGTGCGTTGATTGCTCCTTGTATGTGCTTTGACCGTAGCCAAGGCAGTGTCTCCTTGCTCAAGCCAGCGACCTTGGGCTTTTCATGCCATCAACCTTTGGGTTCAAGCTGGTGAGCTTTGGGATTGTGTGGACATTCCCTGCTCAAGCCAGTGACCTTGTGCTGATGAGCCTGCACTCAGAGCTGAGTGACCTCAGGGCTTCAAACCAGATATCTCAGCATTCCGGGTCAATGCTTTATCCACTCTGCCATCACTGGTCAGGCTGAATTCTCTTTATACCTTAAAAAAACTCACTCAGACACAAAATACCCACTTCAACAAACATGACAAAAGCGTTTCAAAAGGGACTATTTAATACTCTAGTCTAAATACTCTGGCATTTCTGTTTCTCAAACATGCCGAGTCTTTTCAAATCTTGGAGCCTTTGTATTTGTCATTCCTTCTGGAACACTTTTCACAAAATTTTCACATGGCTGTTTCTTTCCTGTTATTCTTATCTCAGCCCATGTATCACTTCTGAAAGAAGCTACTTTTCTTTTTTTTTTTTTCAAAACCTTTAATCCTTCTTTTTTTCTTTTTAAGTGAGAAGAGGGGAGGCAGAGAGACAGACTCTTGCATGTGCCCTGACAGGGATCCACCCAGCAACCCTCATCTAGGGCCAATGCTCGAATCAACCAAGTTATGTTTAGCACCTGAGGCTGACACTCAGACCTAGCTCAGAACAACTGAGCATCCTCCCCTGAGGGAGGGAAAGAGGGAGAGAAGGAGGTGAAGGAGGGGGAGAAAGACAGATGATCACTTCTATGAGCCAGCTGGGAATTGAATCAGGGATGTTCATAAGCCAGGTCGACGCTTTATGCACTGAGCTGACCGGCCAGTGCAAAGAAAGCTATTTTAATCTCCCTCTTTTTTTAAAAAAATTATTTTTAATTATTTTTATTTATTCATTTTAGAGGAGAGGGAGAGAGAGTGCGAGAGAGGGAGAAGAGGGGAAGGAGCAGGAAGCTTCAACTCCCATATGTGCCTTGACTGGGCAAGCCCAGGATTTTGAACCGGTGACCTCAGCATTCCAGGTCGATGCTTTATCCACTGCGCCACCACAGGTCAGGCTTAATCTCCCTCTTAATGTAGTCCCCCTGAGATAATTTTTCTTCGAGGTACTTATATCCCTGTCTCAACTTGTTTGTTGTCTTTCTCCCTTCTACTAGAATGAAAACTCTATGAGCGTAGGGATCTTACATGTCTTGTTCACTGCTGTCTTCTTAGTGGTTGACAATATTTGTTGAAGGAACACCTGATTTTTTTTTTTTTTTAGTGAGAGAGACACAGAGAGAGAGAGACAGAGGGACAGACAGGCAGGAAGGGAGAGAGTTGAGAAGCATAAATTCTTCCTTGTGGCACCTTAGTTGTTCATTGATTGCTTTCTCATGTGCCTTGACCTGGGGGTGGGAGAGGACGCTCCAGCAGAGCGAGTGACCCCTTGCTCAAGCCAGTGACCTTGGGCTTCAAGCCAGTTACCTTTGGGCTCAAGCCAGCGACCATGGGGTCATGTCTATGATCCCATGCTCAAGCCAGCGACCCCATTCTCAAGCTGGCGACCTTGGGATTTCAAACCTGGGTCCTCTGTGTCCCAATCTGATGCTCTAGTCACTGTGCCACTGCCTGGTCAGGCGGAATACCTGATTGGTCCATGTTTTTTTTTTTTTAATCTTTTTTTTTTCTTTTATTCATTATAGAGAGGAGACACAGAGTGAGAGAGAGAGAAAGAGGGGAGGAGTTGGAAGCATCAACTCCCATATGTGCCTTGACCAGACCAGTGCAGGGTTTTGAACTGGCAACCTCAGTGTTCCCAGGTCGATGCTTTATCCACTGCGCCACCACAGGTCAGGCGGTGCATGGTTTTTTTTCTTTCTAGATGATGGGCACATTTATTTTTATTCATTTTCTCTTCTTTCTACTTACTTTGTTTTTTCCCTTTCCTCTCCTTTTCTTTACATACTGGATGAAATATTTTTAGGGTGTTTACCTCAGTATCTACCTACAGTAGTGTTTTGGAACCTAACAGTGAAGAGAGGATGATACTTGCTAAAGTCTATTATAAGGGTGAATCTAGAACCCCAGAACATTAAATTTGGAAGCCTATAGGAGAGAGCTGTTCCATGTATTTTGCCCTAGCTTTATTGAGATACAATTGATATAATTTCAAGGTGTACAACTTGATCTGATATACTTTGATATATAATGTTGTGAAGTGATTGCGGCAATATGATTAGTTCATGCATCCATCTCCTCACTTAGTTACCTTTTTTATTTGTGGTGAGAACATTTAAGATCTCTCTTAGCAACGTTCAAGTACTGTATTTCCCCATGTATAAGACACTTCCTAATTTTGGGGCCCAAACCTTGCAAAAATTTACATAAAGTTACTGAACTCAAGTTTTATTCATCATAAAATTCATACAACTCCTCATCTGCATGAAAAAGCGGGAAATGCAAGTAAAAGAATCTATGACCCCTGTATAAGATGCACCCAGATTTTAGACCTCAAAATTTTTGAAAGAGGGCACATCTTATATGTGGGGAAATATGGTATACAATATAGTATATTAATTTAGTCATCATGCTGTACATTAGATCCCCAGAATTTATTCACCTTATAATTGGAAGTTTATGCTCTTTTATCAATATCTCCCCATTTTCCCCACCCCTAGCCCATGGCAACCCGGCAAGCCTGTGCTCAAGCTGGCGACCTCAGGGTTTCAAATCTGGGCCCTCACTGTCCCAGGCTGATGCTCTCTCCACAGCGCTGCTGCTTGGTCAGGCATAAGATTTTATTTATTGATTTTAGAGAGAGGAGAAAGGGGTGGGGAGAGGAGTGGGAAGCAACAATTCATAGTAGTTGCTTCTCATATGTGCCTTGACTGGGCAAGCTCAGGGTTTCAAACTGGCGACCTCAACATTCCAGGTTGATGCTTTATCCACTGTGCCACTTCAGGTTAGGCTATATTTAAATATTTTTTTGTGTGTGGGAGAGACAGAGAGAGTCAGAGAGAGGGACAGATAGGGACAGACAGACAGGAAGGGAGAGATGAGAAACATCAATTCTTCGTTGTGGCTCCTTAGTTGTTCATTGATTGATTTCTCATATGTGCCTTGACTGGGGGGCTACAGCAGACCGAGTGACCCCTTGCTCGAGCCAGCGACCTTGGGCTCAAGCTGGTGAGCCTTGCTTAAACCAGATGGGCCCGCGCTCAAGCTGGCGTCCTCGGGGTCTCAAACCTGGGTCTTCCACATCCCAGTCCGACGCTCTGTCCATTGCGCCACCGCCTGGTCAGGCTATTTTTAATATTTTGAAGAGCCTCCATACTGTTTTCCATACTGACTGTACCAATTTACATTCCCATCAACTATACACAAGGGTTTGCTTTTCTGCACATTCTTGCAGTGGCTTCTTTTTACATGTTCGGTGAATTGAAGTCCAGGGAGGGAAAGGAAACTTAAGGTTATAGAATGAATAAAAGGATGGGGACTAACACTAAAGACTTGATAGATTAACTATGGCAACTATTTAAAAATTACAGTGAATTTCTTTTTAAAAAATTATATTTATTTATTTATTTATTTTTAGAGAAAGGAAGGGGTAGAGAAAGAGAGAAACAGTGATTTGTTGCTTCATTTATTTATGCATTCATTGATTGATTCTTGTATGTACCCTGACTGAGGATCAAACCCACAATCTTGGTGTATGTGTATGACACTCTTAGCAACTGAGCTACCCAGTCTGGGCTAGAGTGAATTTGTAATAAATTAAAACCAGTATTTTTAATATTTCTATTTTCTTCTTTTTTTTTTTAAGTGAGAGGAGGGGAGATAGTAAGACAGACTCTTGCATATGCCCACCACCGGGATCCTCCCAGCAGCCCCTGTCTTGGGTCTATGCTTGAATGAACTGAACTATTTTTAACACCTGAGGCTCGCATACTTGGACCACAGCGCCCTGGGCTGACACTCAAACCAGTAGAGCCACTGGCTGCAGGAGGGGAAGAAAGAGAGAAGGGGGAGAGTGTGGCGGAGAGAAGCAGATGATTGCTTCTCCTGTGTACCCTGACCGGGGATTGAACCCAGGACATCCATATGCTGGGCTGAAGCTCTATCCACTGAGCCAACTGGCCAGAGCTTATTTATTTTTAAAAATATTTTATTTATTTAAAGATTTTATTTATTGATTTTAGACAGAGAGAGAGAAAGAGAGAGAAAGGCAGAGAGGGGAGGAGTGGGAAGAATCAAGTTGTAGTTGCTTTTCATTTATGCCTTGACCTGGCAAGCTCATGGTTTCAAAGCAGCAATCTCGACACTCCAGGCCCACACTTTATCCACAGCGCCACCATAGGTCAAGCAAATAAAAATTCGATATTAGGGTTGGCATGTATTGTACTCACGAAGACAATAAAATAAATGAATAACTAACAAAGTGTATAGTAACTAGCATTCCTTGCATATTGGGCATTGGAAAAGTTGGCTTTATTATTTTAAAATCTTGATATTTGGCTTTTTCATCCTGTAGGGTTGTGAAATGATATGATTTAAGAAGCACGTGGCTGGATTGCTGTAAGATATAGTTCTTAAGAAGTTGTATGACTTGGATCTCTCAGAGAGAAGTTGTGCTACAGGTCATGGGATCATCAGTTTCTGAGGTTTCAGGAATAAAAGACTTCATTGATTTACTGTTGAGTAGGGGGAGTTTGAAGCTATTCCTAAGTTTAGTGGTAAATGATATTAATATTTAAAAGTTGCCTGATTCTCTTTTATGCTTTGCCTAGTATATTTTATTTCTGAGAAACAGTATTAAGCCCAATATGATATTTCTGTGGGATTACTGTAGCTTTGTTGTATTTGCTTCTTCACCACAAGGATTTAAAAGCCGTGATCAATAGAGGTTATAGTCACAGAATGCTTCTTTCCCTTCCTCGTGGTCCCATACCATTTTCTCTGTTCTTTTACTCTATTTATTTCTCAAGATTTGCCTTGTGCTATGGTGTTGGTATGTGTCTTTCTCTACCAACAGATAGTAAGCTCGCAGGGGATTTGGTCTGGAGTTTGCTCTTTGTAACCCTGTAGTGCCTAAACTAGTACTTTATAATATTTAGGTGTTTAAGTGTTTATGGTATTTCAGTGATGTTGAGAGAATCCTGTTGTTTTACTTGTAAGGAGAAACTGAGAAGTAAAGACTTACTCTGTCATCTGGTTGGCTGGGAGACCCGTGTTCTAATATTTTTTTATTTTATTTATTTATTTATTTTTTATTTTTCCAAGGACAGAGAGAGAGTCAGAGAGAGGGATAGATAGGGACAGACAGACAGGAACGGAGAGAGGTGAGAAGCATCAATCATTAGTTTCTCGTTGCCGTTGCGACACCATATTTGTTCATTGATTGCTTTCTCACATGTGCCTTGACGGCGGGCCTTCAGCAGACCGAGCCTCCCCTTGCTGGAGCCAGCAACCTGAGTCCAAGCTGACCGAGCTTTTTGCTCAAGCCAGATGGGCCCGCGCTCAAGCTGGCGAGCTCGTGGTCTGGAACCTGGGTCTTCCGCATCCCAGTCCGACGCTCTATCCACTGCGCCACTGCCTGGTCAGGCCTGTGTTCTATTTTTGGTTCTGCTGGTTGGTTGATCCATTCGGCCTTGCTGCTCCTCAGCTGGTACTTCTTCTCTTTACAACAGCGGAGGGTTATAAACGAGGAAAAAAGCACTGAGAGTATGTAAATAGATTGTACTCATATTGCTCATGTGCTGCAATTTACTGTTCTACTAGTTAGATATTTTACTTTCCAATGTAGGCGCACAGGCTTAATTTTTGAGACTCCCTTCCTAAATAACTTCTGTAAGAGTTCTACATTTCTCCCAGTCCACTGCCCCTTGATTACCCTTCTTTGCTGTCTTTCATGGATAGAAGTACTGGAAGAGGAGGAGACTTTGTCTTGTCAGTTTCCAGTCACATTTTCAAGAGCTTGGGAGGTAAATTCCAGTTGCCTGTGATGATGACAGAGAGTAATGAGTTGAGGCTCTTGGCTGAATTTTCCCCCTGCTTCAAATGGAAGGAGAGGGATGAAAAGAATTTAATTTCTTAGGAAATTTGCTACTTTGGATTGGAATTGTTTTTCCCTTTTCTCCTGTTCCCTTTTGCTTATTAGAAAGTATTGATTCTGAAATAGAGAAAGTGAGTTTATTAGATTTGGGGTAGACATTGATTAGCTGTAACCCAGTTATAAATCCTCAGAGGTGGGTGTTTGTAAACATGTGCTTTTCACATCCAGGAACTCATGGTTCCTGCTATTCCTGCTAATCAACTGGTTGAAGCTGAGTGCATGAAAGATCTATACCCACTAAGCCTAGAATTGCATTGCTTTTGATTTATTTTAATAGGATCCTCTTGATTTCCAATTTGTTTTCTCCCCTATAAGGACAGCTTCCTCTTGACAACCTATTTAAAAGACACAGGAATGTTTTGAACAGAGGCTGTAGTTCATGCTTTGAGGCAGAGCCATGATCAGTAGAGCATAAATTGCCCACAAGAATCTTCTCTTTGTTATTTTTCTCTTTATTTTTCTCTGGATCATAATGGAGTTTGAGGGCTTAGTGTGGCCTCGATAAACATAGGTGTTGCTAAAATTTAAGGTCAGCTCAAGTACCCGTGTTCCTCATTTCAGAATTAATCAGTGATGAGTATACACTGCGTTTACCATGAACCATAGGCTTGTATAAAAAATATATGATGTATTCCCTTTGCTGAAGATGCCTAATATCTAGTTGGGGAAATTTTCTCATTTTTGTTCAAAGAAGAATCTCCTTTTTGGCTTTATGTATTAGAGAAAGATAATATCCAAGAGATAGTCTTTTATGCTATTTTGTGCATCTGTTCCTTTTTTTATTTATTTTTTATTTTTTTTATTTTATTCATTTTAGAGAGGAGACAGAGAGAGAGAGAGAGAGAGAGAAAGGGGGGAGGAGCTAGAAGCATCAACTCCCATATGTGCCTTGACCAGACCAGTGCAGGGTTTTGAACTGGCGACCTCAGTGCTCCCAGGTCGACGCTTTATCCACTGCGCCATCACAGGTCAGGCGTGCATCTGTTCCTTAAACAAAATTTTTATTTTGTTTTTTAATTTTTTTTAATTGTAAAAGATTTTATTTGTTGATATTTAGACAGAGGGGAGAGAGAGAAAGAGAGAGAGAAAAGAAAGGGAGTAGGGGAGGAGTGGGAAGCATCAACTCATTGCTTATCATATGTGCCTTGAGCGGGAAGTCCAGGGCTTCGAACTGATAACCTCAGCATTCCAGGTTGACGCTTTATCCACTGCGCCACCACAGAAAAGGCAAAATTTTTATTTCTATTTGAAAGATAGCGCATATTTTCCAAAAGTCATTGAACAAAATTAATTTTTGTTTTTCTTCTTTTTTTTCTTTTTCTTACAGGGACAGAAAGAGAGAGTTAGAGAGAGGGATAGATAGGGATAGACAGACAGGAACAGAGAGAAATGAGAAGCATCAGTCATTAGTTTTTCATTGCCATTGCGACACCATAGTTGTTCATTGATTGCTTTCTCACACGTGCCTTGACTGCGGGCCTTCAGCAGACAGAAGCCACCGCTTGCTGGAGCCAGCGAGCGACCTTGGGTCCAAGCTGGCGAGCTTTTGCTCAAGCCACCAAGCGACCTTGGGTCCAAGCTGGCGAGCTTTTGCTCAAGCCAGATGGGCCCGCGCTTAAGCTGGCGAGCTCGGGGTCTCGAACCTGGGTCTTCTGCATCCCAGTCCGACTCTCTATCCACTGCGCCACCGCCTGGTCAGGCAAAAAATTAATTTTATTCTAATGCAGTGGGATCGTCTGGAAGCAAATATCAGGCTCCTTGCTAACACCCCATACTTGTCATTGGTTGAGATTAAGTTTTACAACTAGAGCCCCTGGAATTTAAGAAAGAGATAGGAATTTAGTCTGTTCCAGGTAGAAAGAATCTGAGAAGTGAGGGAATATGTGCAAACCCATAGTGGAGACCTGTAGGATTTCAAACTCTCACTTTAAAAAATTGAGCATTCCTTGCCAGTTCGATCTGGGTCAGGCATGTATAGGAGCAGATCGATGTTCCAGTCTCTCTCTCTCTTCCTCTCTCTCTCTAAAATCAATACAATAAAATTTTTTTTAAAAATTGAGAATTCCTTGAAGTAAGATGGGGATTTGGGCATGATTCATGGAACTGTTTTTTGGTTTTTTTTTTTTAATTTATTTTTATTTTATTCATTTTAGAGAGGAGACACAGAGTGAGAGAGAGAGAGAGAAAGAGAGAAAGGGGGGAGGAGCTGGAAGCATCAACTCCCATATGTGCCTTGACCGGACCAGTGCAGGGTTTTGAACTGGCGACCTCAGTGTTCCCAGGTCGACGCTTTATCCACTGCGCCACCACAGGTCAGGCCCGGAACTGTTTTTATATAGAATTGAAAAATACACTTGAGATTTGATCTGCAATAGTGGTTTTTGTTTTGGGGTGTGTGTGTGTGTGTGTGTGTGTGTGTGTGTGTGTGTGTGTGTGACAGAGACAGAGAGATAGATAGGGACAGACTGACAGGAAGGGAGAGAGATGAGAAGCACCAATTTTTTGTTGCAGCTCCTTAGTTGTTCATTGATTGCTTTCTCATATGTACCTTGACAGGGGAGCCACAGCAGAGTGAGTGACCCCTTGCTCAAGCCAGCGACTGTTGGGCTCCAGCCAGTGACGATGGGGTCATGTCTATGATCCCATGCTCAAGCCAGGGTCATGTGTATGATCCCATGCTCAAGCCAGTGACCCCACACTCAAGCTGGTGAACCCGTGCTCAAGCCGGGTAAGCCCGTGCTCAAGCTGGTGACCTCGGGATTTCGAACCTGGGTCATCTGCATCCCAGTTTGACTATCTATCCACTGTGCCACTGCCTGGTCAGGCTGCCATAGCGTTACATATACATACATAAATATATGCACATACACACACATATATATAATTAAATTTAAAAGGAGTATATTGTTCAGTTACAGTATTTTGAAATCAAGTTTAATTTTTGGCCTTTAACTGCACTTTTCTTCCTTGGGTCTCTTTCCAGAATAATTTTTGAAGACATCAAGTGCATTGTGATTTATGAGGCAGTAGTGAAGGCCAAGTACTTTGCAGTGACGAGAACCTCCTTACTTTGGGGAAATCAATGGAGCATATCAGTCTGCAGCACACTTCCTGTCTTAATGGTCCTAAGCTCAATCAATACTTGAAATTTAACTTTACCATCAGTCTGTGGGAGTGTGTGCTTTGCAGCTTTCCTTCCATCAACCTCAAGTATATGGCCAGATTTATTACAGATGGAGCTAGTTACACTTGCCTGCTTGGTTTGGATCTAATTTAAGCCTTGTCCACTGACATGGTTTTTTGTTTGTTTGTTTTTTGTGACAGAACCAGAGAGAGACAGGGAGAGGGACAGAGGACAGATAGGGACAGAGAGACCAGAAGGGAGGGAAGATGAGAAGCATCAATTCTTCTTTATGGCACCTTAGTTTCTCATTGATTTGCTTTCTCATATGTGCCTTGACTCGGGGTCTACAGCAGACCAAGTGACCCCTTGCTCAAACTGGAGACCTGGGGGTTTCGAACCTGGGTCTTCCACGTCCCAGTCTGACACTCTATCCACTGCACCACTGCTTGGTTAGGCTGACATGATTATTATTATTATTATTATTTTTTTACAGGGACAGAGAGAGAGTCAGAGAGGGATAGATAGGGACAGACAGACAGGAATGGAGAGAGGTGAGAAGCATCAATCAGTTTTTCATTGCCATTGCGACACCTTAGTTGTTCATTGATTGCTTTCTCACATGTACCTTGACCGCAGGCCTTCAGCAGATCGAGCAACCACTTGCTGGAGCCAGCAACCTTGGGTCCAAACTGGCGAGCCTTCGCTCAAGCCAGATGGGCCCGTGCTCAAGCTGGCAACCTCAGGTCTCGAACCTGGGTTCTCCACATCTCAGTCCAACGCTCTATCCACTGCGCCACTGCCTGGTCAGGCAACATGATTATTTTTAAAAAATATTTTATTTCTTCATTTTAAAGAGGAGAAAGAGATAGAGAGAGAGAGAGAGAGAAGGGAGAGAGAAGGAGGGAGGAGCAGGAAGCATCAATACCCATATATGTCTTGACCGGGCAAGCCCAGGGTTTCAAACCAACAACCTCAGCATTCCAGGGTGACACTTTATCCACTGTGCCACCACAGGCCAGGACTGGCATGGTTTTTTTCCCTCTTAATTTTCCATTGATTTGAGAGAGAGGAAGGGAGAGTGAGAGAAAGAGAGAAAAGCATGACTTTGTTTCACCTAGTTGTTCCATTTAGTTGTGTACTCATCTATTGCTTCTCGTACATGCCCTGACTTGGGATTGAACCCACAACCTCTGGCGTGCCAGGTTGACACTTTATGTACTGAACCACCTGGCCAAGGCCCATTGGCATGTTTTTAAATTTTACTTATTTATTGATTTCAGAGAGAGAGGAAGGGAGAGAGAGAATAAAAACCCCATAGATTTGTTATTCCACTTATTTCTGCATTCATTGGTTGATTCCCACATATGCCCAGGAGTAAACCCGCAACCTTGGTGCATCGGGATGACTCTCCAGCCAACTGAGTTATCCAGCCAGGGCAAGCTTTGTCCACTGACTTGTTTTTTTGTTAGTGTGTGTGTGTGTGTGTGTGTGTGAGAGAGAGAGAGAGAGAGAGAGAGAGAGAGAGGGAGGAATAGACAGGAACAGATAGACAGGAAGGGAGAGAAATGAGAAGCATCAACTCATAGTTGCTGCACTTTAATTATTCATTGATTGCTTTCTCATATGTGCCTTGACCTTAGGGATACACCTGAGCCAGTGACCCTTGGTCAAGCCAGTGACCTTGGGCTTCAAGCCAGTGACCTTTGGGTCATGTCAGTGATCCCACACTTAAGTTGGCCACCCTGTGCTCAAGCCCACGCTCAACCTGGTGAACCTGCGCTCAAGCTAGATAAGCCTGCGCTCAAGCCAGCGACCTTGGGGTTTTGAACCTGGGTCCTCAGTGTCCCAGGCTGACACTCTATCCATTGTGTCACTGCCTGGTCAGGCTGGCATGTTTTTGTTTTTTATTTTATTTACTGATTTTACAGAGAGAGGAGGGGAGAGAGCAAGCAAGTCATAGTTGATTCACTTTAGTTGTTCCTTGATTGCTTGTTGTATGTGCTTTGACCGGGCAACCCCAGGGTTTTGAACCAGAGACCTCAGCATTCCAAGTCAATGCTTTATCCACCGCGCCACCACAGGTCAGGCAGGCTGGCATGTTTTAAGGATGTAAAATGTATTGTGCTGTAGGCCACGTAGTGATTTAAACCTTGAAATTACCTAGTCAAGGGAGGCAGTGTTGGACAGGTGCACAAGATGCATAGCATGGTTGTTTATTGTTTTTCTTCCCCCCAAATTTCCCTTTGAGAGGTATTTATTTTTTTATTTTATTATTATTTTTTTTACAGGGACAGAGAGTCAGAGAGAGGGATAGATAGGGACAGACAGACAGGAACGGAGAGAGATGAGAAGCATCAATCATTAGTTTTTTGTTGCCGTTGCGACACCTTAGTTGTTCATTGATTGCTTTCTCACATGTGCCTTGACTGCGGGCCTTCAGCAGACCGAGCCACCTCTTGCTGGAGCCAGCAACCTTGGGTCCAAGCTGGCGAGCTTTTGCTCAAGCCAGATGGGCCCATGCTCAAGCTGGCGACCTCAGGGTCTCTAACCTGGGTCTTCCACATCCCAGTCTGACGCTCTCTCTACTGCGCCACCGCCTGGTCAGGCTTATTTTTATTTTTTAAGTGAGAGGAGGGGAGATAGAGAGACAGACTCCCGCCCATCTGGGGCTGATGCTCGAATTAACTGAGCTGTCCGCAGCTCCTGAGGCTAATGCTTGGATCAACCAAACTATCCTTAGTGCCTGGGACCAATGCTCGTACCAAAAGAGCACTGGTTGTGAGAGGGGAAAAGAGAAGTGAGAGAGGGTGGGGAAGAGAAGCAGATGGTCTCTTCTCATGTGTTCCCTGACTGGGATCGAACCTGGGACATGCACCTGCCTGGCTGATGCTCTATCCACTGAGGCAGCTGGCCAGGGCCATTGAGTCCCAGAATCTTGGAGAGCATTTCTAGTACTGACTGTTGTTTTTTTTTTTACAGATTCTCTAACCATGGCACAGGTAGAGAAACGGGGTGGTTTACTCCGGAAATCTTCCGCCTCCAAAAAACCGTTGAAGGAAAAAGTGGTGCTGATGTATGATGAGATCTTCATGGTAAGGCCTGAACCCCTGATATTCTGCGTGGTTTGACTCCTTAGTTTCTTGTTCCAAAATGAAAACCTCACCTCTGCCTCCTACCTTCTTCTAGTTCTTCAGAGTGTGAAAGAGAGAGCAAGGGTGAAAGTGAGCTCCCTCTTAGTAGAAATTATGATCATGTGTTAATTAATATAGATTTTTGCCTTGAGCTGGATAAAACAATTGAAAAAAGAAAGGAAGGCTGGGGAAGCTTCTTTTCTGAATATCTGTAAGACTTGTCTTCCTTATGATCTGACTTATGGACCCTTCTATACTAGATGTCCCTTGAAGTTTCTTTTGGCCCTAGAATTCTATGCTTCAGATATTTAAAAAAGGTGCTCTATTATGTTCCATCTCAAGTTGTTAGTAGATAAAGCAGTTGCTTAGATTATCTTATTCTTTATATGAATTAACTGAGGAATATTAGCAGTTGGAGTTCTTTGGATCTTCATAACTGTTGATTGATCATGGACCAAGACTGTGTTGTAAAGTATACATGATCAGGGAAGATTAGAGTAGTTAAATAAATTCCTTGCAGGGGTACTTACCCTCTGAAGTCCTAGTCATAAGTAGTACATGTAAAATAGAATAAGACATTTAAAAAGAGTCACTGTACATTGAGTTTCTACTATGTACCGGGCATTATTTAAGTTGTACCACTAAATACATTAAGTCTGACAAGAATGGTGCAAGAGGGCCATGTAAAAGAACATGTTATAGATGAGAAAACTAGGGATCACAGCTAGAAAGTGATTTGAATCCTCGTGTCTGACTCTAAAGCTCTTTCTTGTTCAACTTTGACACATGGAAGAGGATAAATAATTCAGTCAAGTAAAACATCTAACTCTTGACAAAGCCTTAGGGACAAAATTTGATATGCAAAAATGAATACAGAATTGCCCAGGTCAGTACAGGTGGTTATACAGAGAAAATGAGTGAATACAGGGATCCTATTAGGGCTCTTTCTGTGTTTAGTAAGCTTGGTATACATATGATTCCTACTTGAGTGAGCTTTGAAGATGGGAAGTGCCAGCTCCATTAATTCCGAGTTTCATATATAGACGACAAAATGACATTACAGAAGTGTGAGGGTCAAAGTATGACCTTTCCTGTGGAGTTGGACTTGAGAGAAAGAGACTAAATGAGGAGAAGGCCAGAAATGTTGTTTCTCTGCGTCATCCTCAATTAAAAATCCAGAAGAGATTCCTGGTATATTATTTTCTTATTAGTACAGGAGTTCTTAGCTAATGAAGACATTAGTTCTTGGTAGTAATTTTAAAAGGTCAACCAAAGGTGCCTGACTGGTGGTAGTGTAGTGGGTCGAGCATCGACCTTGGGATGCTGAAGTCCCAGGTTCGAAACCCTGAAGTCACTGGCTTGAGCAAGGTGTCAAGTGGTGCAACTATGAGTTGTACTTCTTATCTCTCTCTCTCGCTCTCTCTCTCCCTCCCTCCGTCCCTCCCTCCCTCATGTGCTAAAAAAAATATAAAAGGTTAACCTAAGGTAAAGTGATAGTAGGCAAGTGACCTACTGAGTTTTGTCATTAGCTTTCCTATAAAGTGGGGGTGGGGCTTATCTTTTTTTTTAATTTCACTCATTTACCAGAAGCCTCTGACTTAACTTTCTAGAATTTCTGTTTGAAAATTATTGCTAAGAAATTTTGGATTTTAGCACTATAATTTTACTAATCTTTTGGACCAATTTAAGGAAAGAGCATATTAAAAACTGCACAGCGGACTAACTATATATGTGAGGGCAAGTAGAAGCAGTCAACACAGGATGTTGTAAAAACTATGGCAGTTTTGCCTTGACCAGATAGCACTGTTGGTTAGAGCATCATCCCAAGGTTGCAAGTTTGATTCCCGGCCAGGACACATACAGGAACAGATTGATGTTCCTGTCTCTCTCCCATACCCTCTCACTAAAATCAATCAATCAATCAATTATAAAAAAAGAACAAAAAAAAAATAAACCATGGCAATTTTGCCTGGACTGTTGGCTTAGTGGATAGAGTGTCCTCCTGGAGCGCTGAGGTCAACAGTTTGATCCTGAGGTCACCAGCTCAATCTTGGGTTCATGGGCTCCTTCCCAAGGGCACCAGTTCCAGCCCTGGTCAGGGCACATATGAGAAGCAGTCAATGGCACAACTAAGTGGAACAATGAGTTGATACTTCTCTCTCTCTCTCTCTCTTTCTACTTTTCTCTCAATAAAACCTTCTAAAACAAACCTACAAAAACAACAGAAAGCCATGGATGGCTGTTTTACTGAGGTGATTTGGGTTCTGGCTCCTGAACTTCCCTTTGTGGACACTCTCTCTTCAAAGGAGGATAATGGTTATAACTATCATACTGGGTTCACTGGGTCATTATATTTCTTGTATGTGAATGGGCTTTGAAAACTGAGCACTGTACAAATGCAATGGGGACATACAATTTGACTTATTCAGATTATTATATTCACTTCTTGCTAGAAGAGAAAGATTTGAAGGTGATTCTTTGAGCCATTATTTAACTTTTGGTTTAGTATGAAAAATACCTTCCATTGGGGAAAAAAATCCCCAAAATCTGTTGTTCCCCATTACAGTAGTTTATAATAACCAAGCTAAAAGTTAATTTTGAAAGATGATTTTAAAAGTTAATTTTCAAAGTCAGTTTTGAAAGGTAATTTTGAAATTATGTATAGTGTCCCTTTCAAATGTATCCTTAAAGATGTGGTGTTTAGCTGGGGATATTGAACCTGCTTATCTTCTCATTTCAGACAGAGGACCCCAGTAAGTGCAGTCCTCGATTTTGGGAGGAACTCTTCCTCATGAAGGTAATACTTGGTGGCATCTGTGGATTTTCCTGGCAACCGAGCTTGCCTTCTCATGCGTTCTAGGTGCTACACTAAAAGTGAACTCAGGCTCTTATTGTTTCCTTGGTAGGTGAACTTAGAATACCTAGAAGGCAAGCTGGAATCTCTTGATGGTGAGGAGTTAATGAAGATCAAGGACAACATTAACTGCTTATTTCAACACTGCATTCAGGCTCTGGGAGAGGAACATCCAATTCGAGTTGTCAATGCATTGCAGGTACAAGGCTGGGAGACTGGGGAGTCTTGTTTGATAGAAGAAAGGAATTGTATCACTGCAACATAATTGAATGATAAGATAACTTGGAGATGTTTTCTTTGAACATATGTACCCTGATTTATTGGTGTCACCCCATTAAAATTAATAAAGAAAGGAATTGTATCACATCTGCTAGGACTGAGGAACCTAGAATTACCCTTGCATGTGAGGTTTTCTTTTTTCTTCTCTAAGTAATCAAACATCTATGCCATGTTTGTTTAGTCATCTTACTGGTTAAACAAGTTGACAGTTACAGTAGTAATCCTGTCCATTTGTATAATTTGATCTAGTGCCAGGGCAGATTGACAGAATTCTTATTATTGAGGAAAGGAAGAGATAGAGAGGCAGCTGAGGCAAGGCTTAGTCTACAGCAAAAACCAGAGGAGATTCTTCATACAGTATTTTCTCACTAGTTAAAGAGCTCATAATCTGAGGTGTCAGAGGGTGCTTAACTCCCTGAAATTATATGTAATACTTTATGTGCATATGTATAGTCTTTGTGGAGAGAGGGCTTTCATCAGATTCTCAAAAGGGTCTGTAACTCTGAAAACATTAAGAATCAGGTGGAGGATTCACTGAACAATTATTTCATGAGTAACTATTATATGCCAACCATTGGGCTCATGGGGATACATTATCGGCTTCTTATTTTAGTATATGTGCTGCTGAAGTGAGCACCATTATAGGCTTCCTGAGAGCAAAAACTTTGATAGTTTCATTCAACACTTTGTTCCTAGTGTGTAGAGTAGTACCTGGCAAATATACTGCTCACAAAAATTAGGGAATATTTTATAACTTCATACTCATTTTGAAATACCCCCTAATTTCTGTTAGCACTAGAAGTCAATTTTTATTTTATTTTATTTATCTTTTTGACAGAGACAGAATCAGATAGGGACAGACAGACAGGAAAGGAGAGAGATGAGAAGCATCAGTTCTTCATTGCGGGACCTTAGTTGTTCATTGATTGATTTCTCATATGGACCTTGACCAGGGGCTATAGCAGAGCAAGTGACTCCTTGCTCAAGCCAGCGACCTTGGTCTCAAGCCAGCTACCATGGGGTCATGTCTATGATCCCAAGCTCAAACCAGTTACCCCCTGCTCAAGCTGGTGAGCCTGCACTCAAGCCGGATGAACCCGCGCTCAAGCCTGCGACCTTGAGGTTTTGAACCTGGGATAGATCCGATGCTCTGTCCACTGTGCCACTGCCTGGTCGGCTAGAAGTCAATTTTTATTGAAAGAATGATCAGCAGAGTTTCTAAAATTTACTGTCTGGTAGCTCCAAGGGTAGCCAGTCTAGATCAGTAATTGACAGATTTAGGGCAGTGATAGCCAGCATAAAGGATTTTATTGAAAATTTTGGTTGATTGGGTTTAAGTTTCTAACTTACTAATTAGATCCCTTTCTGAGCCCCAGTTCTCATCTGTAGAATGTAGAAATTACCTCTTGAGGTATTGCCCAACAAAGAAGGTCTGTGTTTATCCTGTAGCTTTGTTAACTTGTGGCACAGTAAATTCCACCCTTTGAGTATCACAGTTGTAGGGGCTCACTGGAAGTTAAAAGTTGAAAATTAGCCTGACCAGGCGGTGGCACAGGAGATAGAGCATCAGACTGGGATGTGGAGGACCCAGGTTCGAGACCCCGAGGTCGCCAGCTGAGCGTGGGCTCATCTGGTTTGAGCAAGGCTCACCAGCTTGAGCCCAAGGTTGCTGGCTCAAGTAAGGGGTCGCTCGGTTTGCTGTAGCCCCCCAGTCAAGGCACAAATGAGAAATCAATCAATGAACAACTAAGGAGCTGCAATGAAAACTTGATGTTTCTCATCTCTCTCCCTTCCTGTCTGTCTGTCCCTTTCTCTGACTCTGCCACAAAAATAAAAAAAAGAAAGTTGAAAATTATACTTCCTGTCCTGGTCTATTGGTTCAGCGGTAGAGCATTGGCCTGGCATGTGGAAGTCCCAGGTTCAATTCATGGTCAGTGCATAGAGGAGAGGCGACCATCTGCTTCTCCACCCCTCCCCCCCTTCTCTTTCTTCCTCTCCAACAGTTATGGCTTGATTGGTTCGAGCGAGTAGGCCTCAGGAGCTGAGGATGGCTCCATGGCCTTACCTTAGGTGCTAAAAGAGCTTGATGGCTGAACAGTGGAGCCAAATGGCCCCAGATGGGCAGAGCATTGCCCTCTACTGGGCTTGCCTGATAGATCCTAGTCAGGATTCATGTGAGTGTCTGTCTCTCTGCCTCCCTTCCTCTAATTAAAAAAAAAAAATTATACTTCCTGTTGTGGTGGTTCACTATAGATACACGAATTGTAAACATTTTTTAGTTCAGTGGAAATAAATTGACGTTTTGATGACCAATAAAAATATAGCACATGATTGTAATAGCTGATACTTACTGAACTTTAGCAAAGTTCCAGGTACTGTTATTATAACGAGCTTTAACGAAGTTCCAGACACTATTCTAATTGCTTTATACTATTAATTTACATAGACCTCACAACATCCAAATGAGATGGGTGCTATTATTGTCATTCCCATTCTATAGATGAGAAAACTGAGGCACCGTAAAGTTATTTCTTCAGGCTCACACAGCTAGTAGGTAGTGTGGAATGTAATGAATTTAAGTTTTTTTCTAAATTAGAGATTGTTTTCTTAAAATTATTTATTTATTCATTTTTTAGAGTGGAGAGAGAGTGAGAGAGAGAGAAAGGGAGGAGGATCAGGAAGCATCAACTCCCATATGTGCCTTGACTAGACAAGTGCAGGGTTTTGAACCGGCAACCTCAGTGTTCCAGGTTGACGCTTTATCCACTGTACTACCACAGGTCAGGCATGAATTTAAGTTTTGAAGCAATTGGTTGTTATTATATAGGGACTTAAATAACTTGTAGTTATTAAAAATAATTACTAAGAATGATAAACTATCGTGTAAATACTAAATTTAATTTAATTTAATTTTTTATTTTGATTTTTTTTAGGTGACAGGAGGGGAGATAGTGAGTCAGACTCCTGCATGCACCCCAAGTGGGATACACCCAGCAACCCTATCTGGGGCTGATGCTTGAGTACTGAGCTATTTTTAGCACTTGAGGCTGACACACTCAGACCAACCAAGCTATCCTCATCTCCTGGTACCAATGCTTGAACACTCGAGCCACTGGCTGTGAGAGGGGAAGATGGAGAGAAGGAGGAAAGGGAAGGAGAGAGAAGCAGATGGTTGCTTCTCCTGTGTGCCCTGACCAGAAATTGAACCCGGGACATCCAAATGCCAGGCCAACGCTCTAGGCACTGAGCCATCAGCCAGGGCCACTAAAATTAATTTTAAATAATAGAAGGTTTCATCAATTCCATGACACAAACTCAAGAACTCTTTTATTTTTTTATTTTTATTTTATTTTATTCATTTTAGAGAGAAGACACAGAGTGAGAGAGAGAGAGAAAGAGAGAGAGAGAGAAAGAGAGAAAGGGGGAGGAGCTGGAAGCATCAACTCCCATATGTGCCTTGACCAGACCAGTACAGGGTTTTGAACTGGCGACCTCAGTGTTCCTAGGTCGACGCTTTATCCACTGCGCTACCACAGGTCAGGCAAGAACTCTTTTATTTATTTTTTAATTTTTTTAAAATTCTTTTTATTTTATTCATTTTAGAGAGGAGACACAGAGAGAGAGTGAGAGTGAGAGAGAGAGAGAGAGAGAGAAAGAGGGGAGGAGCTGGAAGCATCAACTCCCATATGTGCCTTGACCAGACCAGTGCAGGGTTTTGAACTGGCGACCTCAGTGTTCCCAGGTCGACGCTTTATCCACTGCGCCACCACAGGTCAGGCCAAGAACTCTTTTATTTTTGATTTTTTTTTTTTTTACAGGGACAGAGAGAAAGTCAGAAAGAGGGATAGACAGACAGGAACGGAGAGAGGTGAGACGCATCAATCATCAGTTTTTCGTTGCTGTTGCAACACCTTAGTTGTTCATTGATTGCTTTCTCACATGTGCCTTGACCGCAGGCCTTCAGCAGACCAAGCCACCCCTTGCTGGAGCCAGCGACCTTGGGTCCAAGCTGGCAAGCTTTTGCTCAAGCCAGATGGGCCTGCGCTCAAGCTGGCGAGCTCGGGTCTCCAACCTGGGTCTTCCGCATCCCAGTCCGACGCTCTATCCACTGCGCCACCGCCTGGTCAGGCTTATTTTTGAATATTACCTTCTAGTCTTTGCAATACAGTTTTTAAAAAAGGAGATGGTTGAAAAGCAACAGAAAAAGAGGATGAAAACAGTTTTAGTTGCTGTTTCTCTTTTGATTTCTGGATTTTGCACATGTTAAGACTGACTCGCCTGACCAGTCGGTGGCACAGTGGATAGAGCATCGGACTGGGATGCGGCGGACCCAGGTTCAAGACCCCAAGGTCAACAGCTTGAGCCCAAGGTCGCTGGCTCGAGCAAGGGGTCACCTGGTCTGCTGTAGCCGCCCGGTCAAGGCACATATGAGAAATCAATCAATAAACAACTAAG
This sequence comes from Rhynchonycteris naso, assembly GCA_037038555.1. NCBI lineage: Eukaryota > Metazoa > Chordata > Mammalia > Chiroptera > Emballonuridae > Rhynchonycteris > Rhynchonycteris naso. The sequence goes on along the minus strand of CM072999.1, from coordinate 239,302,516 downwards.
GACCCTCAACGAAGAATTGATGTTTCTCATCTCTCTCCCTTCCTGTCTGTCTGTCCCTATCTCTCTCTCTCTCTGACTCTCTCTGTCTCTGCCACAATAAAATAAAAAAGACTCAGTTTTGGAGCTCAAGTATTAGAGCACTTGAATGTCAGATGTGCAAGGAGGAGGTTTTGAGGTTGCAGTGTGAGGCTGCAGATCCAGTGCTCTTCGTTTTGAGACTTTCTCTCTAGAAAAGAATTCTTTCTCTCTTCTCTGCAGACCTTGTGTGCACTCATTCGAGGAGTACATCAAAAGAATAAGTCTACCTCTGGATTTGACATTATTAACATGCTGATGGGCTTTGACAAGGCGGAGTTGTGCATGAAGGTGAGGTATAATCTGCAGCTATGACTGTGTGACTGCTTCTGACAGCTGTTGCTGGGTACCATCTGCAGACAGTTAGATGTACTAGAAGATTTGGACTCAGATATAGATGATTGAATTTGGCCGTGAATTTGGATGTTTTTATTTTACAGATTTGGTTTATTTGAATAAAGAAAAATTTGAAATTCAAATTTGAATTGAGGCGTCTTTTCTCTGCAGAATAAAGACTGAGCAGTTTATTTTATTAAACATTTTTTAAGCCTGACCAGGTGGTGGTACAGTAGATAGAGCATCAGGGATGCTGAGGACCCAGGTTCAAACCCTGAGGTCACGGGCTTGAGTGAGGGCTCATCTGGCTTGAGCACCAGGTTCCCGGCTTGAGCGTGGGGTCATAGTCATGACCCCATGGTCTCTGGCTTGAGCCCAAAGGTTTCTGGCCTCAGCCCAAGGTTACTGGCTTGAGCAAGTGGTCACTGGGTCAGCTGCCTCCCCCATTCCCTCCCCATCAAGGTTCGTATGAGAAAGCAATCAATGAACAACTAAGGTGTAGCAACTATGAGTTGATGCTTCTCATCTCTCCCTTCCTGTCTCTCTGTCCCTGTCTGTGCCTCTCTCCTTTCTCTCTCTTAAAAATAAAATTTATTGATATTAGAGAGAGAGAAGAGGGGGAGAAAGAGAGGAAGGGAGAGAGAGAGGAAGATACATTGATTTGTAGTCCCACTTATTTATGCATTCCTTGGTTGATTCTTTTTTTAAAGATTTTATTTATTGATTTTTGAGAGAGGAGAGAGAGAGAAAGGGTGAGAGAGAACAATCAACTCATAATAGTTGCTTCCTGTATGTGCCTTGATTGGTCAAGCCTGGGGTTTCAAACCAGCAACCTCAGCATTCTAGGTTGATGCTTTATTCACTGTGCCACCACAGGCCAGGCTCCTTGGTTGATTATTGCATATGCCCTGACCAGGGACCAAACCTGGAACCTTAGCATACAGGAATGATGCTCTGACCAACTGAGCTACCCAGCCAGGGTTGAATAGTTTAATTTATGATTTATATCATGATTATACAGTCTTAAAAACATTTATGAACTTAAGTAAAATATACCAAGTTAATATACAGGAGTAACTTTAGTTCTAAACTTTAAGCTTCCTTATTTAACACTTTTTAAAAATAACAGCTTTACTGATGTATAATACATATATAATTCACCATTTTAAAGTGTATAATTTAGTGTCTTTTAGTCTGTTCATGAAATTATACAACCATCAAAAAAAAGTTTTTTTAAGTGATAGCAAGGGTAGGGGGACAGGGACAGACAGACAGGAGGGGAGAGAGATGAGAACTATCAACTCTTTGTTGTGGCACCTTAGTTGCTCATAGATTGCTTTCTTATATGTGCCTTGTCTGGGGGGCTACAGCAGAGCCAGTGACCTCTTGTTCAAGCCAGCGACCTTGGGATCATATTTATTATCCCATACTTAAACCAGCCACCCCATGCTCAAGCCAGCCACACTAGTCTCAAGCTTGATGAGCCTGTGCTTAAGCCGGCAACCTCAGGTTTTGATCCTCAGGTCCTCTGTTTCCCAGTCCAATGCTCTATTCACTGTGCCACTGGCTGGTCAGGCCACTTTTAATTTCAAAATACTATCATCACTCGCAAAAGAAAACATGTACCCATTAGCAGTTATTCCCCATTCCCCCTTCTCTATAGCCCCTGGCAACCATCCATCTGCTTTCTGTCTGTATGGATTTACCTATTCTGAACATCTCAATATAAATGAAACCATTCTAGCTTCTTTCACTTAGCAGCATGTTTCAAGGTTCATCCATGTTGTAGCATGTGTCAATCAGTATTTCATTCTTTTTTATGCTTGATTACTATTCCATTGTATGAATATCCCATATCATTTTATTTATTCATCAGTTGATGTACATTTAGGGTTTTTCAACATTTTGGCTATTATGAATAATACTGTTATGAACATTCATGTATAAATTTTTGTGTGAACATATGTTTTCACTTCTTTTGGGTATATAGGTAGGAGTAGAATTGCTGGGTCATATGGTAACTTTATGTTTAACATTTTGAGGAACTGCCACAGTGATTTTTCAGAGTTGCTGTTCAGTTTTACTGTTTCACGAGCAATGCATGAGGGTTCCAGTCTCTCCACATCCTTGTCAACAATAGCTTATGTCTGTCTTTTGTGTGTATGTGTGTGTGTGTGTGTGTGTATACATATATATATATTTTTTTATTCATTGATTGATTTTTTTAGAAAAGGCTATTCAGATCCTTTGCCTATTTCTAGATTGAATTATTTGTCTTTTTTTTGTGGTTGAGTTTTAAGAGTTCTTTATATATTTTGGATATAAGTTCCTTTTCAGATATCAGATTTGCAGTGTTTGATACTATCTTGAATGAATGTTGTTCATAATATCATCTTTATGGAACTTATCTTCTATCACTAAATTTGAAATAAAAATCTGTGTGCCAAAGAATCCCTATAGGATTAGATTATTTTAAAAAGTTATGAATAGACAATTATGAATACAGAAAAATTTAGTACCTGGAGTCCCTTTTTAGTTCTAGCCTATACAGTTCATGTAATATGGTAAAATTCTATGTTTCTTTTTCATCTTATCATTCTAACTATTGCCTATATGCTGCTGATTACTACAGTAAGTCTCTAACTTTAGCTTTATCCAATGAGTCTCAGAGTTGTATGTGTACTTTGTAAGCATTTACTGAATATACCCACTCATACATCCCTAACTATCTCTTGCTTGACATACTGAAAATGGATCTAATTGTTTTCCTGACATCTGTTCTTCCTCATTCATTCCCTAACAGAATAGTGGCACCTGTCTTATCAGTCCGTAATGCCCAAAGCCTGGGAGTCATCCTTGACTTTCTTTGCCCTTTTATATCCAGATGATCACCAAGTTCAGCTAATTTATTTCAGCTCATATTTTCATACCTTTTCTTTTTTTCCTTCCTGTTGCCAGTATTCCCATTATCTCTCATTTGAACTATAGCATGATGCCTTTATTCATTCTTCTGACAAGCATTTGTTAGGCTCCTGTGTGCTAGGCACTGGGAATACAGAGGCAAATAAGACATGACAACTGTTTTCAGAAAACTGATAGATTAGTCCTCATCTGTCTCCCTTCCTTCAGGCTTACCATCTTTTAGATCTATCTTCCACACCGACACCAGAGGTATTGTATCTTACACTTAAAACCCTTCATTAGTTTCCTATCACTAACAGGATAAAGACCAAACTCCTTATTAGCCTTATAAAACTTTCATGACCTGCTTTTTATTTATTTCTCTTGTCTCATCTCTCACCACTGTGCCTTACTCATTAAACTTTCACAATAACAAACTACGTGTATTCAAACTTCATACCCAAAGCTATTTTATTCCTCATGTCTTTGATTATGCCAATATATGTCTAGAATTCTTTTCCTCCTTAAGTTTTAATTAATTCCTACAGAATTTTCGAAATACAACCCACCTGTGTGGTTGAGCTAATTCCCTTCCTCCATATATATTTCTGTCATAGTAACCATTAAATCAAAACTTTTTTATTTTTCTCTTCCATTAGACTAAAATAAAAATACCTTGAGAGCAAGGGTCATTGTCTTATCTTTTTCTTGTACTATTTAAAAAAGTTTTTTTTCCATTGATTTGAAAGAGAAGGGAAGGGAGAGAGAGAGAAAAGCATCAGCTCATTGTTCCACTTAGTTCCATTTAGTTGTGTACTCATTGGTTGCTTTTCATATGTGCCCTGACTGGGGATCAAACCAGCAACCTTGGCGTGCTGGGTTGACACTCTACCCATTGAACCACCTGGCCAGGGCCTTCTTGTATTTTTGAAGCCGCAACATTTAGCATATAATAAACTTTCACTACATATTTATTGAATTGAATTGAAGTAGCTTATTTTGAACCTTCACTTGACCTTTCAGCATGCTAAATCCTATTCTCCATTAATTTTCTTTCTTCATTTAATGTAAAATACTTCTTTTCTTCTTCTTCTTTCTGTTGTCATATCTAAGGGTTTCGTTTTTTGATTACATTGGGTCTAACAACTGGTTGTTAGTGCAAGTGATAAACTCCAATCACATTGTGTAGTAGAATTGACTAGGATGTATACAAGCTAGCTTTGTTGCATAGTGCATATGGCCAGTGACAGCCAGTAATGATGTTGTCTCATTATTTGTTCTGTGTGCTTGCCTCAAGTGGTATGTTTTCTTTATCAAATAATGACACTTACCTAGCTATTAAACTTATTGCTAACCTTGAACTTAATTATTTAATTTATTTAATTGAATTTTATTTTCTTTTATTAGTTGGCTTATTTATTTTTAGTTTATGTACTTATTTTATTAAATTATTCTTATTTTTATTTCCTTTAAAAGTTTTCCATTGATTGAGAGAGAGAGAAAAGCATCAGTTCACTCTGCTTAGTTCCATTTAGTTGTGCATTCATTGGTTGCTTCTCATATGTGCCCTGACTGGGGATCGAACCTGTGACCTTGGCATGCTGGGTAATGCTCTAGCCACTGAGCAACCCAGCCAAGGCCTTAACCATTATTACTGACCTTTTAAAAATTTATTTTAATCTAAAGGTTTATATAAGGATGACAGGCTACAAACATTTATTTGGTAGAATAGTAAATTCTGTTTTTCTGTGCGTTGTTGTAAAGCACTCCCCCCCACCTCCCCATATAGCTAGACTTAGAAGTCTTTTTTTTTCTTTGTCTAATTTGGAAAGGCTTGGGCTTCAAGGAATGATATACATACTTACTTCATTGTGTGTTGTTCACATCACCCTGTGTAACATAACCCAGAATTGGACAAAGACACAGTGCAGATATTATTAGATATGGTTTAACACTTAAATCTTCTCCTTCTCAGAACTTGATGGAGAGTTTAGATTCATTGCTTTGTGCAGAAGGTTCTGAAAGTCTGAAGAGTTTATGTCTGAAACTTCTCCTTTGCTTAGTGACTGTAAGTAACTCATCTATGCGTCTTTGTCAAGGGTATTAATTGATAGCAGGGGCAAGCTTATTTTGAATACTTGAGCCCAAAGCTAGAAAAGAAAAGAGAAAAATAAATGATCTACTAGGGTATGACGTCGCTCTGTTGTGTTTGAATGTGAAGGAGGAAGTTAGTCTCATGGGCTTTCATTTCCTGGAAGCTGCTCTTTGGAGGAACTGCTGGCATTTCAACCTGCAGGACATGTAATATTTGTTACTTTAGAGGTACCACTCCTGGAGAACTACTGTTTTCTGGATTATCAGATTTGCCCTCTCATCAGGTCTCATTTGGAAACATTTTTTGTGATTCTGAATGTTTTTAATTGTTCTGACTTAGAATCTGTAGCCTGAAGCTGGCCTGGTGGGAGGAGGGCAAGGTAGTGTCATTTATTTCAGGTGGTTCCCTTTCCCTGCCACTATTTGAAGACTTCTGGATCATAAACTTCTTCCTGTGCATTTGAAGATTGAAACCCAAAAAACAGTTAAGCAAATGTTTGTGTGAGGGTATGAGAGAAACAATGAGAAGTTAAAACATTTAGGGAGTTTTAATTTGCTAATTTCCTCTCCGTCTAGTGCCGTGATGGTGAACCTATGACACGCGTGTCAGCACTGACACGCATAGCCATTTTCTATGATACACCAGAGAACTATGGGGCCACATGCCGAGAAGGATGTTTCATCCTCGGCTCCTGCACGGCCAGGTGCAGTAGCAGAGGATAAAACATTTGCTGTAGTGTAGACACTCTGTGCCGGAGGTCTGTAGGCCAAAACAACAGAACTCCGGCATAGAGCGTCTAGTTTTGGGACTTCCGGTTAGGCCGTTTTTCTCAAAGTGACACACCTCCCAAGTTATGCTCAGTTTTTTGGTGAATTTTGACATACCAAGCTCAAAAGATTGCCCATCACTGGTCTAGTGTCTGTTTTAGTCTTGAGTTTATTTAGGCTCTAGAGGCTTTGGGGGAGATTATGAAAGGTTTAGTAAATATCTAGTAGAAAGCCTTAACATTTCTGTTTCCCTTAGATGCTAGGGAGGAGATATATATGAGATATCAGAGTATCTCAGTGTAGACTTTAAAAAGCCTTTTATTGCATTCAGGTGACAGATAACATCAGCCAGAACACTATCCTGGAGTATGTAATGATCAACAGCATATTTGAAGCAATTTTACAGGTTGGTGAATTCCCTTGTTACCTCTTTCTCTTTTGGCTAAACCACCTCCTTAAATCTTTTCTGTCTGCATTCCTATGAACTAGGAGTTAGCACTCTCATTCATTTCTGGTTCTTGTTACAGATACTTTCCCACCCCTCAAGTCGTAGGGAGCATGGGTATGATGCTGTCGTCCTCTTGGCTTTGCTGGTGAACTATAGAAAATATGAGGTAAGTGGGCCCCTTAATTGATAGATGTTACTCTTCTGTAATCTTCCTACATGTGCCTACTCCTAGAAGACTTGGCTTAATGTAGAAGCCATGCTCTTGGTAAATGGTATATGGATTTATTTTGATAAACCAAATTCTAAAAATCCTATATTGAATGCATAGGGCAAATAATATAGTTGTTTAAAGGAATACTGTAGTACAATTTCTAATAAAGTGAGTAAATATCCCTTAATATAGTGGTTCCCAAACCCAGCTTATCATTAGAATCACCTGGAACTTTTTTTTTAAAGGGTTTTTTAAGAAATGTTTATTTTGATTTTAGAGAGAGAGGAAAGCGGGGAGAGGGAGAAAAGGGGACAGGAACCTCGATCTGTTCCTGCATGTGCTCCGACGGGAGATTGAACCAGTGACCTCTATGCCTCGGGAGGATGTTCTAACCAAGTGCGCTATCCAGCCAGGGCAAAATTTTTTTAAAAAGTAGAAATTTCTGGGCATTATTCTCAACATAGTGAATCAGAATCTCTTGGAGGTGGGGGATCTGTGTGTGTGTGGGTGTGTTTTTAATAGCCTCTTTTGAATATGATGATTTGCCAGGATTGAGAACTACTGACCTAATGCATCTGTTTTGAAAGATTGAATTTGATATATTAGATTTCCTTAATGCAGTCCACTTATATAAGTATCACTATTGGTCTGGGAACTCTTTCCGATATTAACAGAAATTGAAGACAGGGACATATTCACGTTAATTATGGAGTTCTTTTTACCCCTGAATTGATTGGGGACAGATTTATAGGTTTTTGAGATGAAGAGCCAAACTCAGATTTCTACTTGGGTTGGTGTATCTACTTGATTTCCCTCAAAAAGCAGAATACACAGAAACGGAAGGGGCCATTTAGGGAGGACCAGAAACCTCACTGGGGATAGCTTCAGAGTAACAAGGATCACTTGGCACTCAGTCCTGGATACTAGAAGTTCTTTAGTAAACCCAGAAGTCAGGAGCTGCATTGCGGCAACCTGACACTTTTCAGTTAATAAGAAGCAGTGCTATGAGAGGTGGGCCTGCCAGAGGGAGACTCATTTCTCAACCTTTGGATTTTTACTTAGTGATGTTTGATATGATTCCCAGCCAGGTCAAAAGGGATGTGTAGCAAAATCTGAAGCTTATTCTTATACAGAGGGATATGGAAGAAGGGGAGGCCATGAGAAAGGAATACTTAAAGAAGACCTGGAAAATATGAAGTAATATTAATATGTTATAAATCCCAAGAACCGATTGTTTTCATTGTCTCAGAGGAACTGACCGGTGGTGTTTAGGACAGCTAGTAAATATGTTAGGTATCACCGATACCTGTTTTACTGGTGATCTGGAGGGGTTGGCATGGTAGCCATTTTGCTCTCTGTCATACATAATAGCCTCTGGGGCCTTATTACAACAGCAAGAAAAATAGCTGAGGAAAAAATGCTGAGGATAGATAAAGAGAGTTGAGTTATATGTGATAGGAAGGCATCATCATCAGTAATGAATATTTTCCAAACATTCTGCTGAATGCAGGCCACTCTGAGGTAGTGGTTTGGCTTCTCCAAATGTGAACTGAAACCTGGCTCAGCGCAGGAGGGCTCTCTGACGTGTCAGTCTGAAAAATTAGACATGGACAAGGAACTGGAGTAAATCATATTTCTGGAGTGAGGCATGCATCTCTAGTTTGTCAGAAGCCCGAGAAGAATTAATATACTAGGCAAGGTCAAGCTGTTGGGCATAATTTATCTGCGCTTTGCAGCTTTTGATATAAGTCACTCACCAGAAACCATTAAGGAAGCCTGGTGACCCTGGAGGAGGAAGATTTTTGATAGAAGCATGAGGAATTTCAGATGAACATAGCAAAACCTTTAAAAGCTGGTGAAATTTTGCCTGGCCAGGCGATGGCGCAGTGTATAGAGCGTCGGACTGGAATGTGGAAGACCCAGGTTCGAGACTCCGAGCTCGCCATCTTGGGCGCGAGCCCACCTAGCTTGAGCAAAAGCTCGCCAGCTTGGACCCAAGGTTGCTGGCTCCAGCAAGGGGTTGCTCGGTCTGCTGAAGGCCCGTGGTCAAGGCACATGTGAGAAAGCAATAAATGAACAACTATGGTGTCGCAACAGCAACGAAAAACTAATGATTAATGCTTCTCACCTCCCTCCGTTCCTGTCTGTCTATCCCTCTCTTTGACTCTCGCTCTGTCCCTGTAAAAAATAAATAAATAAAAATATAGCTGGTGAAATTTTATGCAAACTAGTATGAGAAGGTGTGTGATGTGGAGAACAGCATTCTAGCTACACCGCCATCAATCCCCTGCCCAATGTATTAAGTCATAACCTTTCTAGAAAGGTGCAGAGGGCACCAGAGAGGCTGGGTGTCCAGCTAAACACAGAGAAGGCAAATAAGGTGTCGGGTTTAAGGAATGGGAATGATGGAAAAGATGTCAGGTAGTAAATGTAAAATATATGCATTCCAGTTTCATCATTTTATCTAAAGAGAGAGAGGAGGCAAAAACAATTTAAAAAGGTCTAAGGAAGTGCAGTGAAAAAAACGGTAAGAATGGAATGGTTTAGCTCAAATAAAGGCAGGACCCTATTAGAGTGACTCCATGATGGCTCACTGAGTTTGTCATTCTGTTTTGTGGTTGAAAAGTAGATGGCCACTAGTTTTAAAATGTGACCAGCACAACAGGTACACAATGCTAAAGAGAATCAGTGTCTGGAGAATAGAAATGTTCACAGCATCAGTCTGCTGGCCTAGTAGGTTGGCCACGTCTCCTGAGAAGAAGTCACTCACTCCCAACTGCTGCTCGTTGAACATGACATTTTCCAGAAATTACAAAATTGTTTATCACATACAGTAGCAAGATGTTCCTTTTCTTTCTCTCTCTCTCTTTTTTTTCCTTAAAGAGCTTTCTTTGAATGTAATAAATATGTCAAAGGAGAAAAATATAGTTAATCATTGGGCATTTACTATATGCCAGATATTATGCTAAGGATTTTATATGTTTAACTCTCTTTAAGTCTCATAGCAACCCCAAGGGGGAAAATATTACCTCCATTTTACAGATGAGGAAATTGAGCTTAGGTTAATTAGTGTGCCTAACTTGTCACAATTAATAAGCAGAGGAGCTAGGACTCAGACCTTTGCTGTTAGCCATCTTGCCTTTCTTCCAACTGCTTCTAAAGCACATACTATTTTTGGTAATCAGATGATTCTTATTATTACCTTAAACAGTGTACTTTTGGGAACGTGAGTGGTAAGACTTTCAACAATTATGCCAAGAAATAGTGGCCTTTTTCTTCTAGTGTTCTCATCATGGTGGCATCTCTCTGTCAGCCTATTGCTGGTTTCTTTTTCAAGCATCATTTGCATTGGATCTCATTTGAAGTCTGTATAGCACCAGCAGGATTTGACTCTTGGTTATAGGAAGAAGTGGAGAGAGCTTTCCTCTGTTAGATCAAGTAACAAATGGAGTTTTACCTCCTTGAGTTGTATTGTAGAAAACCTTATAAACATTTGGGCTGTTAAGAAATTAAAGCTTGTATCTTTCTCCATTCCCAACTGACATTCGAAAAGTGCCCTTGGAAACTTGATTAAATAAGGTCTATGTAGGGGGTTAGCTTTTTAGTTGGGTTTCCAAGTTTCTCTGTAATGAGTTTCCTTGGTTGCTGTAAAAACTGCCAATCCGAGAACTATTGTTCCTTGCTTGCCTTGGGTTAGAATTGGTGCCTGGTCTACATGAGGTCTTTCTTCACATCCCATGGGTGGGATGTTTTCAAGGTGAGCAGGTGATTGGTTCTCATCTCACCAGTAGGAGATGGCCCAACTGCTTAATGAGTTTAAATATATGTTCATTTCCATATGCTGCCCAGCTGAGATTGGGTCTCGAAAAACTCAGAAAATCTTCCAGTGCTTGTAAGTGATGGGACGATCATTAAATCCCAGTGTCCTGACCAGATTGTAGTTTGGGTAATTACATCTTTTTTTTCAGTTCCCCTGCCGTGTTATTTGGGTATCAGATCCATAAATGGCCTCTCTGGCTGTTAAGCAGCTGCCACTTTTCACCCCCCAGGTGGCTTTGTTTTACGGGTGGGTGAGTCAGTCCTAGCACATCGTTTGTGGAATGGTTAGGGAGCCTTTGGGATGAGGATGTAAGTTAGCAACTTACAAATTTGTGCCTTATGGCAAAGAAAGTTTTATGTGCCCCAAAAGACAGTTGTCCCTGTGGACTCGGTAGATTATTGGCAGGATAGGACAAAGTGAGTTTTGTAAAGTGTTCACTTACTTTTTAGAAACAAATAAGAGAGAAAGGTGGGAGAAGTGACAGACATAGGCCTGAGCTGATTCGCCTAGAGGAAAATGTAGGTAGAACAGAGTGTGTGTGTGTGTGTGTGTGTGTGTGTGTGTGTATGCGTGTGTGTGCTTGGTGAATGCCATGCACACTCAGAGATTTATTGGAAATGGGGGAATAAGCTAGCAAGTTGGAAAGTTGGATTGGGTCTGAGTAGTAGGAGCATCACTAGAAAGAGAGGGCCTGATAGATGCATTTTTGTTATCACTTCGTTAAGTAGTTAATGGGTTCTTAAGTAGGTCACACTCACCTTGAGTCTTCTCTCTTCTTTAACAGTCTGTGAATCCTTATATTGTGAAGCTGTCTATTGTGGATGATGAAGCCACACTCAATGTGAGTATCCAGATCTTTGTGTATTGTTTTAATTACTTGCATTCAGTGACTGACTTACAGTGGATATTTAGGTAGCAGAGAGCTATTATGTTAATTTCATCTGGCTATAAGGAGGGAATTGGTGTTCCTTTTAGCGCATTAATGCAACTATCTTATTGTGTTCTATTTTCTCATCATTGAAGGAAGGTTTGAGGGGACATTTGCTAGCTAATCATGACAAAATGGTTGGTCGTATTTCATGTTATAGTGTGCTGAGGTTGACTGTCCTACGGAGTCAGCAAGATACATTTCCAAGAATAAGAAGTCTTAGATGGTATATCAAATCACCATGCTGTACACTTTAAATAGCTTACAATTTTCTATATCAATTACACCTCAGTAAAGCTGAAACTTAAAAAAGAAAGAAGGCTAAGGTGACTAAATGATGGGAGATTCCTTCTTGTAGAACTAGCCAGATGGCATTTATACCCTGACTTGGTGAAACTGAAACATGGATGATGGTATATACCTGCTACAATGTGCCCTTGAAAGTTTAGGAAATAACATCTGATCTCTGAATATAGGGAGGAGGAATATAACCAGATGTCTGGCTTTGTTCTCTTTCCATCTTGCCCTTTTCATTCTTCTAACTTCCCTTATGAATAGAAGTGTACATGATTCATCTTGTGGCCTTCATTGATCTTTGTGTTGTGCTTAGCATATTCTAGAGGGAAAGTTGATCAATCCTTTAACATTTATTGGACGCTTCGTCTCATTACACTCCTGTTTTCCTGTGGCCTGAAAGGGAATGGCTTGTCTATATGCACCTTCATTAAGAAAATTATTTTAAAGATTTATTTATTGATTTTAGGGAGAGAGAGAGAGAGAGAGAGAGAAGCAGGAAGCATCAGCTTATAGTAGTTGCTTCTCATATGTGCCTTGACTGGGCAACCCTGGGGTTTTGAACTGATGACCTCAGCATTCCAGTTCAATGCTTTATCCACTATACTACCACGGGTCAGGCAATTTTAAAATTTTAAAATGTTTTTATTGATTAATTTTAGAGAGAAAGGGAGGGGGTGGGGGAGAGAGAGAGGCAGAAAGAAACAGTGATTTGATGATCCACTTATTTAGGCATTCATTGGTTGATTTTTCTATGTGCCCTGACCAGGAATGGAACCTGCTACCTTAGCATGTCAGGATGACGCTCACATGTACCTTTATTTAGCTTGGGACTCATTGTCACTTTCATTATGGTTGTTTTAGAGACATATGAGAGTTTATAGTTTGAGCTTCTAATTCAGTCTTTTCTTTAGAGGTGAAAGTGATCCCAGTGAAATTGTCAGTGAACTGGACTGAGCAGTTTCATGCCCTGTTACTCTATTAAGTAACACAAAGTAAAATAATTCGATCAGACAAATCTGTCTGAATCAAAGGTCCTTATTTTATTTTACTTTATTTTATTTACTGATTGATTTTAGAGAAAAGGAGGGGTGGGGGTAGAGGAGGAGGAGGAGAGATAGAGAGAAAGAAAGAGGGAGAGAGAGAAACATTGATTGATTGTCCTATTTATGCATTCGTTGGTTGGGTCTTGTATGTGCTCTGACTGAGGATCGAAACTGCAACCCTGGCATTTGGGGACAATGCTCTAACCAACTGAGCTACGCTGCCAGGACCCAGAGAATTTCCTTTTGATGCTTTGGCAACGCCTCTCAGAATTTCTTTTCTTGTTGCCAACTTTCCGGTAGAACTTCTTGAGCTTGGACCCTGGGGGTATAATTAGTATTTCCCCTGCCCTCATCAAAGCATTGCTACCAGCCCCTTATTCAACCTGTGCTATATATTTTTTTTTTCTAGGGAATGGGGCTTGTGATTGCTCAGGCTTTATCTGAGTACAACAGGTAAGTTCCTCTTTGCAGAAGAGAAGCATCTAGTTTTCATTTGGATTGGTTGAGTAGGAAACAGTTTATGAGAGCTCCTGGATGAACTTCTCTTCTATCCTAAAAGAGTATTCAGAGGTGCAGCTGCTGGCAGGTATTTTTGCTCTAGTTTGGCTAGATGACTTTAGCAGGGGCTGTTTTAATGCCAGGGGAGAAGCCACCAGGTTAGTGTTTATCTCTTAGCAATTAGGTACATTCTTTGTAACCTCTAGTATTATATTGCAGAGCATTTTAACTAGTATTTCAGCCACAAGCAGGTTTTTCCATTTAGTACAATATACGATATTTCACAAATATCATTTTCTTTGTAAAAAAAGGTAGGAAATCACTACTTTTTTTTTTTTTGTACACTTATAAACATAAACAAAAGGACAAGACATTGAATTATCTGTAGTTTGCCAGATGCTTCTTTTTCATCAGGAATCATCTGTCTCTCCTAGGGGCTCTCTTCATTGATGCTTCCTTTTTCTCCTGCTGTGAATGGGGAAAGATCTGGAAACCAGAAGTATTCCCAGTCCTGGCAAGGGCCAGGCAGGATCTTTCTTGTCCCTTTCCATATTTACCTCACACACAATTGGGTGTTGGTATTTCAAATCTGTCCCATCTCGACAAATAGTTTAACTCACAGATTTCTTCTATTCTCTTCCTTCAGAAACAAACAAGATTTTCAGTGTTACAGCCTTGATACAATTTCACTGTCACACTTTCAAGTAATAGTCTGGGATCAGCCATTATGTTAGAGCAGTTCCACACATTGGCAGCTTGCTTTCTGAGTCTCCTCCAGAGTAGCCAGGCATTTTGGTACATACTACCTTAAGAGCAGACGCGTGCCTCCTAACTTGCAGGGGAAACTGCAGTGACCAGATTGTCATAGTGCTTTTGTTTTCTGGAGTCAGTGAATTCTATGAGTGTTTTGCACTGAATACCTAGAATGCTGAGGACGAAGATATACTTGATAAATAATACTAAAGCTGAATTTAGTTATTTTTGTTTAGGCAATATAAAGACAAGGAAGAAGAACACCAGAGTGGTTTTTTCTCTGCTTTAACTAATATGGTAAGTCCTAATTGTTTTTTGTCTCCTGATCAGAAATGTAAAAGGTTAGTAGAGTTAGACAGTTCTGGACTCAGAAGTTTAGGTGTTTGAGATGATGGCATGATGGGGGAGAGAGAGAGGGCTGCTCAGAGCTGATTATTTTGAGAGCTGAATCTCTTTTAGTGATTTCCAAACCGAAGTAGAATGGGAGGAAGAGAGCTCTGATTTCTCTGGGACAGATTTTTTATGAATTAATTTAAAGTCTACAATGAAGGTACATATTAAGCCAGACATTCCTTCTTTCTAAAGAGTTGTCTTTGTTTGAGGACCAACCCTAGAGTTTAGATCTGAATTTAACCCTGAATGTAGCTTTGCTGTCTGCTGTGGCCTCCCGTTTCCTCATAGTTGTTCCTAGAGTTGCGGGATTGGTGCAGTGGGTTTGAGCCACTCGTTTAAAGGCGTAATGAATGGCCCAAGAAATCGTGGCCTAGGAAAGGGATTGGTCTACTTTGCAAGACTGCTCAGGAATATTTTTCAAGCTTGGCATAAAAGGCATTTTGGGCCAGATAATCTGTGACTAAGTTTTCTTTATTTTTTTTAATGTTTATTTTATTGATTTTAGAGAGACAGGAAAGGAGAGAGAGAGAGGCAGACAGAGACGACAGGAACATTGATCTGTTCCTGTATGTGCTGTGACCAGGGATCGAACTGACAACCTCTGTGCTTCAGCATGATGCTCTAGCCAGTCGAGCTATCCGGTCAGGGCTTGTGACTAAGTTTTCTTAATTATTGATTTTAGAGAGAGCGGAAGGGCGAGAAAGACAGAAACATTGATCTGTTTCTGTATGTGCCCTGACCAGGGATTGAACTGGCAACCTCTGTGTATTAGGCCAGTGCTCTAACCAACCAAGCTCTCTGACCAGGGCTCTGTAGATTTAAGAGATAAATCTAGCAAGTCTTAGAATCTAGGCAGATTTGGAAAGTCTTGGGCAATTAATCAGCTCAAGGACAAGACAATATTGAGTTCATTGCAAGAAATAGTCACCACCACCCCCCAAAAAGGAAAAATTTCCCCCAATGCCTATGTCTTTTCCCCTTCTTACTTAGAGCCTACTCTTAAGAAGGACTTGATAAGCTTTTTAACTTGATAAGCATCAATAACTAAACCTCTCAGAGGTCAGGGCAGTATGAGTGCTGTATTGGTGTTTAGTTAAATGATTTAGATATAATTTTATTGCTCTCAGGGATTTTTGCCTTTTAGCCAAGAAGAAAAAGTTTAGTATCAAACAAATGAAGCTCCATCTGCAAAGTTTTGGTCATCGGAAAACAGGTAGAAAGGTATTTTTAGAGAAATGGGCCTCTGATAATCACACATATTGGAGGCAACCTACTCCATTTACTCATTCAGCTGCCCTGCCTAGGACACAAACTCAAGATTTTCTGATCTGAAAGGTGGACAGTGGATCTCATATGAACAGTTCGGGTCTGAAACTCAAGTTTCCCCCCAAAGACACCTTTATGTTAAATGAAATCAGTCTATGTTCTGTGATATTCTTCATGAATTAGTTTTTTTGTTTTAGAGTTCTTTTTGTTTTTTTAATTTATTGATATTTAGAGAAAGGAGAGAGACATGGAGAGGAGAAAAAGTAGGGGGAGAAGTGGGAAACATCAACTCGTAGAAGTTGCTTTCTGTATGTGCCTTGACCAGGCAAGCCCAGGATTTCGAACCGACGACCTGAGTGTTGCAGGTTGACACTTTATCCACTGCACCACCACAGGTCAGGCTCTTTGTGGATTAGTTTTTGACTTTTAACAAATCAACTTCCAGGAAAGATGTAGAGTGATGAGGGTGTCTAGGTTGACATCTACTCTCTGTCAGTGGTTACTAAACTACCCATTGAAAAGGAGAGCTGAGCTGTACTACTCAGCCATAAGAGATGATGATATATTGCCATTTATGAGGATGGACCTTGAGAGCATTATAGTAAGTGAAATAAGTAAATCAGAAAAAGCTTAGAATTACATGATTTCACACATAGCTGGGGTATAACACTGAGACTCATGGATATAGATAAAAGTAACATGATTACCAGGGGGATGGGGATGGGGATGGGGGAAAGGGTAGTAAAGAGGGTCAAATATATATATGGTGACAGAAAATGATTTGACTTTGGGTGATGGGCACACAATCCTATCAACAGGTCAAACTTAAAAATAAAAAAGCTGGATAAAAGTACGAAGATTATTTTTAAATTCCTTTATGGAAAGACAATTTAGTGGAGTTCTCTTTATTTAATTTATTACTTATGATTCTTTTAAGATATTCAAAGTGGGCTGATATTGATGTGCGTAGGACTAGTGGGACAGAGTTCCAAATTGCCTTGGGTGGCAAGTAGCTTGTTTTTTTCACTGATTAAAGACTTTTTAGGCAGAGCTCTTACATTTTCCTGCTGTAAGTGTGCAATTCCCTTTTGTTCCACAGGTGGGCAGCATGTTCATAGCAGATGCCCATGAGAAAATCTCAGTACAGTAAGTGCCTGACATTCTTGTGCAGTACTTGAATTTAAGTGTTGGCTTTCCGACTGGATATGAAAGTGTGAAACATTACCTATTGTTAATCTTTTATTGATTTATTGATTGATTGAGGTGGGGCAGGAATAGGAAGTTTGCTTCACTTTAGTTGTGTATTGATTCCTTGTTGTCTGAGCCTTGACCTGGCAAACCTAGGGTGGTGAACTGGCGACCTCACTATTCCAGGTTGACGCTTTATCCACTGTACAACCACAGGCCAGGCTCTTATTAGTCTATTACAGGCTCAAACCTTTTTGGTGATATATCAAATGTTTCTTGAGTTTTAAATAATAATGAACCCTGAGTCCATTCTACTTTAGTTCTGTGTACTGAACCCCAGGAAACTGAGAAACTTCCCAACTGTCTCTGGAATGAAGTGAAAGAAGGCTGAATATTTGAGCCAGTTAAGGACTTAACTGGATTGGGGTGAAAAAGTGAGAGTGAAAATAGTGAATGAAGTAGATAAGAACTAAGGTATTAAAGTTAAGGCCCTTTTATTCTTTCCTCTTTGCCAGTGTACACTTTACATATGCCCAAAAAAGGAAATAAAGGAAGTATTAGAAACTCAAAAGGATTTTGATAATGAGGAGCTGGTGTGAAATCTAATCTTGTTGGTTATATTGTAACTCCTCTTGATAATGAGGAGCTGGTGTGAAATCTGATCTTGTTGGTTATATTGTTGTAACTCCTCCCCAATAAGAGCCTTTTCAATTTGTTCTCTTTTTCTTTAGAACCAATGAGGCCATCCTTCTGGCACTTTATGAAGCTGTTCATTTAAATCGCAACTTCATCACAGTGTTAGCTCAGGTTGGTTATATTAAAATCTCCTATCTTTTTCTTCTTGAATTTCATACAGATTCACTGCATTTAAAAGCCTTCTGGCTTTGCCTGTTTTAGCCCTGCTTTGCGTTGCTGAGTTGCATCAGTTGCCTTTGCTTCATGCTACCCTCAGATATGTACTGTGTTTCCATCTGGTGCGAAGTGGGTCTCAGAACTTGCAAAGTTAATGGAATTGGCCAGTTTACTCATTCTGTTAACCCAGATGAGTTGAGATTATGTCATTTGGCTCACTGGAAATCCCTTGGTATTAATCTTCCCATATGGGTTTTTATATTAGTCTTTCTGCTTTCTAAACCACTGAATTACAACTGGAGATAAAATAGGCCAAGTCACTTTCTTATTATTTCACCAGTTTCCAGAGAAGAAAAGTAAGGACTATTTTGACCAGCATAAAGTTAGCTGTTAACAGGAAAAAGTGGTTTGCAGATAAAAGCATGAAGTCATGGACTGCTGAGTGCTGGATCATTTGCCTAAGGGGTAGCTTCAGTAGTTGGAACAGAGGGGACTAAAATAGGCTGAGAACTCAAGTGCTGTCTGTGAAAGCTTTCTTAAAAAATTGATCGTTTTCATTTTAAAGCCATACTGCTTACAATATGTATGTAGGTTTCTTTTAAAGGGAGGTTTGCTTATTTATTTATTTACTTATCTCAGAGGGCAGCTGTGTATGGGATCCACTAATTGAGTTTAACAAACAAAGTCATGCTTAAAAAGCAGTGTGCTGGTTTGGAGTCGGCCTAGAAATGTGCCTCGCCTATACTCCTTGCTCTGCTCATCTAACTGCCTACCACAAGGACTATACACCAGACACAAGAAGACACATAATTTTCTATGACTGATAAAATAAGAGACTTTATTTACTATTCTCATTATGTTCCTTGTCTGCTTTCTGAATTCTGTAACTGATTTTAAAGGAAAGTAAAAGGCTGGTAAAGTTGTTGGGGAGGAGAAGAAAGTAGCTTCCACTCAGCTTCATTCTTTTTTTTTTTTTTTTTTACAGGGACAGAGAGAGTCAGTGAGAGAGATAGACAGGGACAGACAGACAGGAAGAGAGAGGTGAGAAGCATCAATCATTAGTTTTTTGTTGCCATCACGACATCATAGTTGTTCATTGATTGCTCTCTCACACGTGCCTTGACCGCGGGCTTTCAGCAGACCGAGCAACCCCTTGCTGGAGCCAGCGACCTTGGGTCCAAGCTGGCGAGCTTTTGCTCAAGCCAGATGGGCACATGCTCAAGCCGGCGAGCTTGGGGTCTCGAACCGGGATCTTCCGCATCCCAGTCCGACACTCTATCCACTGCGCCACTGCCTGGTCAGGTCACTCAGCTTCATTCTTAAGAGATGATGTGGCAAGAATGGATAAGGAAGGTCAGGGACAGAGGAGTCATCTGTTTTGGTCCCCAGTGGATGTCTACACCATGTTGTTAACTTCCTACCCCCACACACCCTTGTTTGTTGTGGAACACGAAGGCTGTCATTGGCATAGCTTTTTATAGTATCTATCATTCCCTTAGCTTACCTGAATTTATTGTCGATGATGTGGCCATCAGAAAAGTCTGTTGATGTATTTTAGGGTGATCTGATGAGAGTAGTTCTTTGCCAAGTTCAGATAGGACTGCCAATGCCTACTTTTTTATAGACTAATTCTGTGTATTTATTTAGTTCAGTTTTTTATTTGTATGGTTCTGCAGAAAAACTTATATAATGAGAACTTAGTTGCTTAGAAAGAACTAGCCCACAGAGCTTCTTACTAGTGTTTGGCAAGCATCAACAGTAATCAGGCAGTTATGGGAATTCAATGTAGAAGCAGTCCCTCCTCAGTGAGCTTTCTCTGAGACCAGGAATACCAGAAAGGGTATTAATCAGAGGATACTTGGAACTGGATTTCCTTTCTTCTTACCCATCTGTGTTCTTTCTCAGAGTCATCCTGAGATGGGCTTGGTGACAACCCCTGTCAGTCCTGCTCCAACAGCCCCAGCCACACCACTTGGTACCACACCGCCCTCCTCTGATGGTAAGCCCATAACCTCTTTTGTTTTCTTGATTAATACGGTCTTAGATCTTTCAGGGTGAGCATAGCTGTGTTGAACAAAGAACATAGTTGTTTATTCTTTCACTTAAGAAATTGTCTGGCCTGACCAATGGTGGCATAGTGGATACAGTGTTGACCTAGGTCCCAGCTTCAAAATCCTGAGGTCCTGGCTTGAGCGCAGGGGTATCTGGTACAGGCTCACCAGCTTAAGCATGGGGTTGTTGGCATGAGCATGGGATAATAAACATGATTCTGTTGTCGCTGTCTTGAGACCAAAGTCACTGGCTTGAGCAAGGGGTCACTGACTGGGCTGGAGCCCCCTGATCAGGGCATGTATAAGAAGCAATCAATGAACAACTAAAAGTGCTGCAACTACGAGTTGATGGTTCTCATCTCTCTCCCTTCTTGTCTCTGTCTCTTTCTTAAAAATATTGTCTGAAAGATATTGTCCTTCAGGACTTCTTAAGCTCCAAAGAAATCTTTGGAAAAATAGTTAAGTACTTTTCTCTGTGTAAGGAGCTATACTACTCAACAAAAATTAGGGGATATTTCATCGCTTTATATTCATTTTAAAATATTCCCTAATATTTGTGAGCAGTATATATAATGCCTGTGTGTACTCCTCAGGGAATGGTTGAATCATGAAGTGCTAGGTTTTTTTTTCTTTGTAGTTGAGAGGAGGGGAGATAGTGAGGCAGACTCCCACATGCACCTGACCAGAATCCACCCAGCCACTCTGTCTGGGGCCAGTGCTTGAGTACCAAGCTATTTTTAGCACCTGAGGTTGATGCACTTAGACTAACTGAGCTATCCACAAGTACCCGAGCCAAGCTCGGACCAATCGAGCCATTGTTTATGCGAGGGGAAAAGGGAGAGACGGGGAAGAGAAGCAGATGGTCACTTTTCATGTGTGCTTTGAATGGTAATCAAACCTGGAACATCCATAGCTGGGCCGATGCTCTACCACTGAGTCAACTGGCCAGGGCCACTTTATAATTCTATTTTTTTAATTTTTATTTTATTTATTCATTTTTAGAGAGAGAGAAGAGTAGGGAGCAGGAAGCATCAACTTTCATATGTGCCTTGACCGGGCAAGCCCAGAGTTTCAAACAGGTGACCTCAGCATTCCAGGTTCATGCTTTATCTGCTGCACCACCACAGGTCAGGCTAATTCTTATAGCTGTATCTTAAGAGGAAGGTAACAGAAAAGAAATTACGAATTTTACCTGACCAGGCGGTGGCGCAGTGGATAGAGCATCGGACTGGGATGTGGAAGACCCGAGTTTGAGACCCCGAGGTTGCCAGCTTGAGTGCAGGCCCATCTGGCTTGAGCAAAAGCTCTCCAGCTTGGACCCAAGGTCGCTGGCTCCGGCAAGGGGTGGCTCGGTCTGCTGAGGGCCCGCGGTCAAGGTACATGTGAGAAAGCAATCAATGAACAACTATGGTGTCGCAATGGCAATGGAAAACTAATGATTGATGCTTCTCATCTCTCTGTTCCTGTCTGTCTGTCCCTATCTATCTCTCTCTGTCCCTGTAAAAATAAAAATAAAATAAAAAATAAAATAAAAATAACTTAAAAAAAAAAAGAAATTATGAATTTGCCCAATTAACTTTGTGTCTTCTGAATTGGTTCTACTATAAGCTGAGAGTATTTAATGGAATACCTTAACCAAAAAATAATCTTTGTTAATTCTTGTTGTTTTGTTTCAAATGCTGACCTCATTTTGTGTAAAGAAATAAAGGAAATCTAACTTGACCCTTTGTGCCTCTCCGCTGTCTGTATGTGAAATGATCTTATTTTTCTCTTAAATATTTTATGTATTGGTTTTAGAGAGAGGAGAGAGAGAAAGAAGGGGAGGAGTGGAAAGCATCAGCTTCTAGTAGTTACTTCTCATATATGCCTGACCAGGCAAGCCTGGTTTACGCTTGATTCACTGAGCCACTACAAGTCAGATGAAATGATCTTCTTTGATCTGCTCTCTCTTCTTGAAATTCTGATATTGGACCTGTGGCAGTAGCATTTTAACGTAGTATATAATAAATATTGGTACAAAAGCATGACAGGGAGGTGCCACTGATATTTATGTCTATGGTAGGAAATTGGATTTGTCTAAACTTGAAAGCCAGGCCTGACCTGTGGTAGCGCAGTGAATAAAGCTTCGACCTGGGAACACTGAGGTCGCCAATTCAAAACCCTGCACTGGTCTGGTCAAGGCACATATGGGAGTTGATGCTTCCAGCTCCTCCCCCCTTTCTCTTTCTCTCTCTCTCTCTCTAAAAATGAATAAAATAAAAAGAAATTAAACTTGAAAGCCAAACACGCCTGACCAGGCGGTGGCGCAGTGGATAGAGCAGGGGTCCCAAAACTACGTCCCGCAGGCCCGCATGCAGCCCCCTGAGGCCATTTATCTCGCCCATACTTCCGGAAGGGGCACCTCTTTCATTGGTGGTCTGTGAGAGGGGCAGAGGATGCATCCGCACACATAGTTCCCATTGAAATACTGGTCAGTTTGTTGATTTAAATTTACTTGTTCTTTATTTTAAATATTGTATTTGTTCCTGTTTTATTTTTTACTTTAAAATAAGATATGTGCAGTGTGCATAGGGATTTGTTCATAGTTTTTTTTATAGTCCAGCCCTCCAACAGTCTGAGGGACAGTGAACTGGCCCCCTGTGTAAAAAGTTTGGGGACCCCTGGGATAGAGCATAGGACTGGGATGCGGAGAACCCGGGTTCGAGACCCCGAGGTCGCCAGCTTGAGCGTGGACCCAAGGTCGCTGGCGCCAGCAAGGGGTTGCTCGGTCTGCTGAAGGCCCATGGTCAAGGCACATATGAGAAAGCAATCAATGAACAACTAAGGTGTCACAACGAAAAACTGATGATTGATGCTTCTCATCTCTCTTTGTTCCTGTTTGTCTGTCCCTATCTATTCCTCTCTCTGTACCTGTAAAAAAAAAAAAGAAAAAAAAGAAAGCCAAACACAATAAATTTAAAAAAATTGAAAGCCAAATTCCAAAATACTTTAATGAGAAAGAGCAAGTAGTGAGAATTGCCTACTTATCTCCGCTTATTTAGGTCACTGAGTAATCCAATGGAAATACTGTTCTTTCTCTTTAAGGATCAAGCCTGCTTGGTTACCATGGATATCAAAAGCTCTGTGTGTGTGTGTGTACACATACACACACACACACACACACACACACATCTGAGTTTCTTGTGATGTTGGGCTTTGGATGTCAGAGAACTGCCTTTCGAAGTGTTCATTGTGAACACTTCCACCCACACACTTGATTATGCAATGGCAGGATTTGTGCTTACTTACCTACAACTAGCGAGCTTTTATTTTTTCTAGTGAGAACATGGAGAACACTTTCAAATGACTGTCTCCCTTGACAAAGGCTGCTGGGAAGAATTATGAAGGCAAAGATCAAGAAATAATTTCCTTAGGAAAGAGATTTTAATTTGTTAGGGATCTTTCTCTCTTCTGCTTTGTTCTTTTTCTTGTCTCCTCATTTTCTTTCTGTAGGGGTCCTAAATATTATAACCTTGTTTTCAGGTTTTGTTTCTTAATTATAGTGATGCTCAGTAGCCTAGTTATATTTAAAGGTATAACATTGGAGCCATTATTTTTAAAAACCAACAGTTTAGCTGTAACATTTGTTCTCAGCTCAGACTTGACATTTGACAACTCAGCCTTGGCATGAGAGGACTTTCTGGTAAACTAAAAATACATATACTTCTATATTTCTACATATTATATAAGACAGTTTTCCAGTCATTGCTGTGTGTGAGTGGGGGAAAAAGTCCCACCTACTAGTTAGATGCCTTTCTCTATTGGACAAAGCAATGATTATGGGCTCTTATGGGCTCTGAGCTTCCAAATAGGCTATAGTTTAAAATGACAGTTTCAGGTCATTTACCCATAACATGAATTAAGACCTTTTAGTATTCAACATAAAAATATATTTGTCTTTTATTAGTTCTTAGGGGTTGAACTGTGGGAAAACAGCCAAGGGTTGGGCATGCTAATTTCTTCTCATGAGGTGTTTTGCCATGCTTGCTGTGTATTATGGATCCATAATATGCAGATGTTTCCCATTGTTAATAAATGTTCTCTGCATAGATCATAACAACTCCAGAGGGATCCATTATGGTATGAATACATATTATGAATAATATCCCAAACTCAGCTGAGTTTTCGTGGGCGGAAATACAGCCGAAAGCTATAGCTTCTCTGGCTTGTCTGGGCCATTATGAGCCTCCTTTTGCTTATATTATGTCTTAGTGTAAAAGCACTGAACAAAGTGTCTAAGTCTACTTTAAATTCCTAGAGACTTGGGGAATATACATAAGATTGGTCTGGTCCTGCACTGTTCACTGGGACTGTGGTTTACAGAGTGGGAGCAGTGGCTGGGTATTTTTTCTTGGGAATAGCAACAGATGGGTGTGTAAAACTCAGTCCCAGGCTGCCTCAAACGATAACGTCCTCCTGTTTTCAGTCTGGTATTCCCTTTTAGGTTCCCTTTCACTGTGGGTATGGGATTAAGGAGTACAATGTAAATGTAGTTGCCTTAACTTTTCCCCTTGCCTCTTCGGAATTTCCAGCCTAAAGGTTTATTCTCAAAATTGAGCAAGATTTCTCCTTATTAGGAATGAATTGTCATTCATTTTAAGCAGGAGACTCATCAAAGCAAAATTCGTTTATATTCAGTACAGATCTTTCCCTTAGGTACAAATCAAAGTGCCTTTAAGAAGGACCTTGAACCTTTTTGGGTTACTTAGGGCTAGAAGTAGAATCAAAATACCCTTTTTTAGTGCTGGTAATATCGGGGGGAACACTTTGTAAAGTGTATGAATGTCTAACCACTGGGCTGTACACCTGAAACTAATACAAAATAATACTGGATGTAAATTGTAATTGAAAAAATATACTCTTTTTAGGATGTTGGGAGGAAAGCATTGTTCCTAGAGATTGGCCCTAGATATGAGAGAAGAACATCGGGCTTAATCTTGGAAGTAGGAAGGGTTCTAGGGACCTAGGAAGACTAGATAAAGGTTATATGATGAGCACGTGGTTCTCCCTCTGTTGTGGAAAAACCTTTAGTGGTTTCCTTGTCTGCTGGTAAATTGGCTACGGAGGTAGAAGTGTTAAGTAGTACAGGCTAATTGCATTTCATTGTTCTATTGCAGTTATAAGTTCTGTGGAACTCCCACTGGATGCAGATGTACAGACCAGTAATCTACTGATAACCTTCTTAAAGTATAGCTCGATTGTCATGCAGGACACCAAAGGTAAGGCATGCTACTTTGGGGGCTCAGGAAGCAGGAGGTGTGGCAGGCAATTGCTTAGCTAGAATCACGGAGCAGCATTAATACTCTGAAGCCTCCACAAGATGAACCATTGGGGTCTCCTGTGCAAGGTGATGGTCCTGATTACTGAAAAACAGTGATTTCTCACTGCCAGATGGCAGTTAAGTAGTGTTAGGGAAACCTGGAGCTAGATGGGGAGCGCTCCAAAATAGAACGGGGAAAAAAAATGGTCTCTACAAAAACTAGCAAGTCTTCTTAGCAGATTTTGGTAAGTAGATGCAAACTCTTTTGTGTGGGAAGTAGGGGGATTAACATACTTCAGGGAATTCCCTTTTGAGGACAAGAACTGAAAGCACCAGCTTGTAGTAAGAATTAGAGGACTGTTGTACAGACTACAGTAGGAAGAGGTGAGATTCAAAGGGACTGTGTTCTTTAACACTTAAAAATAGAAGTGTCAGTATCCATCCCAGAAATGCAGAGTGGAAAGTGGGAGAAAAGTGGGGGATGGGAAAGTTTGAGTTTATTGTGTCTGGGTTCTTGTTCATCCTGTTGATGGTTTTTCTATGGTTTTTAAATTGGTGGTAGGGTCGCCTGACCTGTGGTGGCGCAGTGGATAAAGCGACGACCTGGGAACACTGAGGTCGCCAGTTCAAAACCCTGCACTGGTCTGGTCAAGGCACATATGGGAGTTGATGCTTCTAACTCCTCCCCCCTTTCTCTCTCTCTCTCTCTCTCTCTTTCTCTCTCTCTCTCTCTCTCTCTGTGTCTCCTCTCTAAAATGATTAAATAAAAATAAATTAAAAAAAAATTGGTGGTAGGGTAGTAGAATCTTTGGGCTAGGAGTGAGTGGGGGTTAGGAGGAAACCCAGCAAATTCTATTCATTATATAACTTAATTTTGTCTTTTTTAACTCTGTTTTTTCTTTATGCTAGATATACCTGTTCACAATTTTATTTCTATTTTTACTGTGGTAAAATATACGTAACAAAATTTACCATTTTATTCATTTTAAGCGTATAATTCAGTGTCATTAATTTACATTATTGTGCAGCCATTACCATTACCACCATCGCCTGTACTCTTTTCACGTTGCGAAACTGAAACTCTACCCATTGAACTCTTTAATTCCCTATCTTCCACATTCTCTCCTTTCTCTAGCCCTTGGCAACCTCCATTCTACTTTCTGTCTTTATGAACTTGACTACTCTACATACCTCATATCAGTGGAATATATCTGAGTGGTTTTTTTTGTTGTTGTTTTGTTTTTTATTTTTTTAATTTTATTTTTACAGGGACAGAGAGAGAGTCAGAGAGGAGAGGGATAGGTAGGGACAGACAGACAGGAACGGAGAGAGGTGAGAAGCATCAATCATTAGTTTTTTGTTGCCGTTGCGGCACCATAGTTGTTCATTGATTGCTTTCTCACATGTGCCTTGACCGCGGGCCTTCAGCAGACAGAGCCACCCCTTGCTGGAGCCAGTGACCTTGGGTCCAAGCTGACAAGCTTTTGCTCAGCCAGACAGGCCCCGCGCTCAATCTCTGGCGAGCTCGGGGTCTTGAACCTGGGTCTTTCGCATCCCAGTCTGATGCTCTATCCACTGCGCCACCGCCTGGTCAGGCTCTGAGTGTTTTTTTTTCTTCTCCTTTTTCCAAGTGAGAGGAGGGAAGATAGAGAAACAGACTCCTGCATGCGCCTGATTGGGGATCCACCTGGCAACCCCCTTCTGGGGCCAATGCTCTGCCTATCTGGGGCCATGCTTGCAGCTGAGCTATTTTTAGTGCCTGAAATAGGCTCCACAGAACCACCCCCAGTACCTGGGCTGATGCACTTGAGCTACTCGAGCCATGGCTGCGGGAAAGGAAGAGAGAGAGAGAAGGGGGAGGCGGAGGAGTGAAGAAGCAGATGGTCACTTCTCCTGTGTGCCCTGACTGGAATTCAAACCCGAGACATCCACATGCTGTGCTGATGCTCTACCACTGAGCCAATCAGCCAGGGCCGAGTTTCAAGATTCTTTGGAAATAAATCTTCTAGGTAGCATTTTTCTTCAAATTTTTTTATTTTCTTTGAAGTGAGAAGCAGGGAGGCAGAGACAGACTCCAGCATGTACCCAACCGGAATCCACCCAGCATGCCCACCAAGGGGCAATGCTGTGCCTATCCAGTGCATTGCTCTGTTGTAACTGGAGCCATTCTAGCTCCTGAGGCGGAGGCCATGGAGCCATCCTCAGTAACCAGGCCAACTTTGCTTTAGTGGAACTTTGGCTGTGTGAGGGGAAGAAAGAGACAGAGAGAAAAGAGAGGGGGAAGGGTGGAGAAGCAGATGGACGCCTCTCCTATGTGCCTTTGCCGGGAATTGGACCCTGGACATCCACATGCCAGGCTGATGCTCTACCATTGAGCCAACAAGCCAGGGCCCCTCCAATTTATTATTATTCATTTTATTTTTATTTCATTGATTTGAGAAAGAGAGAGAAGCATCAAGTTGTCCCACTTAGTTGTTCCATCTCTTGTGCACTTACTGATTGATTCTCACATGTGCCCTCACCAAGGATCAAACCTGCAACATCTGGCACTCTGGGTTGATAATCTATCCACTAAGGCACCCTGCCAGAATCTACCCCCTTTTTTAAAGTGAAAAACTTCAATATATAGAGAATTTGAAAGGATCATACAGTGATCACTCATATACCCATTAATATTTTGCCATATTTGGGTTATCTCTAAATTTCTTTGTGTGTTATTATATTGACTGAATCATTTTAAAGTAAGTTGTAGACATTGATCTACTTCATACTTTAAGTACTTTGGCATATATCTCAAAGATGTTTTTTAAGACATACATTATTAAAGCTAAGAAAATCAACAATAATTTTCTAATACTTTATAATATTCAGTCCATATTTAGTTTTTCCCAGTTGTCCCAAAAATGTTTTTTATAACTGATAGTTTTTAACTACACCTAGATTTTTTTTTTTTGACAGAGACAGAGAGAGGGACAGATAGGGACAGACAGACAGGAAGGGAGAGACATAAGACGCATTAATTCTTTGTTATGGCATCTTAGTTCCGTGATGGCGAACCTATGACACACGTGTCAGCACTGACACATGTAGCCATTTTGATGACACGTGGTCGCATACCAGAGAAGTATGGGGCCGCATGCCAAGAAGGACGTTTTATCCTCGGCTCCTGCACGGCCAGGTGCAGGAGCCGAGGATAAAACATTTGCTGTAGTGTAGACACTCTGTGCTGGAGGTCTGTAGGCCAAAACAACAGAACTCCTGCACAGAGCATCTAGTTGTGGGCCTTCCGGTTAGGCCGTTTTTCTCCAAGTGACACACCATCCAAGTTATGCTCGGTTTTTTGGCAAATTTTGACACACCAAGCTCAAAAGATTGCCCATCACTGTCTTAGTTGTTCGTTGATTGCTTTCTCATATGTGCCTTGACCGGGAGGCTCTAGCAGACTGAGTCACCCCTTGCTCAAGCCAGCAACCTTGTGCTCAAGCTGGTGAACCTTGCTCAAACCAGGTGAGCCCACGCTCAAGTTGGCAACCTTGGGGTTTCGAACCTGGGTCCTCTGCATCCCAGTCCGACACTCTATCTATTGCGCCACCTCCTGGTCAGGCAACCACACTTATCATTTTAATGATTGTTTTTAATTAGCATTTTATGTAGAACCTGAGGGTTGATCCAGTGGGCTTCTCCCATTTACAAGGAATTTTTCCCTCTAATTACAAAAGTAATTGGAATAGAATTTGTTAAAAATTAAAACATTCTAGCAGTGGTAAGCTAACAAAGTGAAATTTCTTTGGAATTAAGCTCTTTAGAGTTAATCATTCTTAACGATTTGGTGTACTGTATATTCTTCCTTTATAAGCCTTTCTTATAAGAACCTTTAAATCCTATTTTAGAACCCTACTGTTCTTTCTGCTCAGTAGTTGAAGTTTGGGTTCTTAAATTATGGTCCATAGATAAGCTTCAGATTCCCAGATAACAAAAAAACCCAGTTTTATGGTAGAAGCAAAATTGCTAAAATACTATTGCTTTTGTCACTTGACTTTCTGTGAGGAGAGACTAATGCTTTCTGAGGTAGTTTAAGATTCCCTTTGGCATAAAGTATACTTTAGAAGGCTCTGATTTGCCAAGTGGGTGGGCTGGGCATGTTTCTGGTAAGAGAGTTTTCAGGAATTCCATAGTAGAGCTGAAAGGCTGCCTAAGAGGGTAAGAGCAGGATGTGCGGGCTTTTGGAGTAAGAAGGAAACATTGGTAGACAGAGATAGAGAACTAAAAGATAAATATGGGAAATGAATTGCCAGAGTTAAAAGGAGCCTGGGTGGGAAGAGTCTAAATCCTGTTACTCAGACACACTGCATTAGCTCTTGCAGATTTCTGTCTTATACACTTAGACTTTTTTCTTCTGCTATGCCTTGTGAGTGTCTTCTTTTAAAAGAGACAGTTATATTCAAGGCTGAGATAGTAGCTAGGTGTCCATGTCACAAACTCCTAACATAGAGTGGTCCATTGGGAGCTGCAGAGAGAGAACCTCTGAGACTTGGCAAGTGAGATCAGGCCAGCAAAGATAACAAGACTCTTGTGTATCAGTGTTTCCTGAGGCCATTGCTTCTCCTTTATGGAGAGGGCTAACCTTTTCCTTTCTCTCGACATATTGCAGCAAAGAGAAACTGTAGATGTGACCTTGAAAATGATCTTTTAGCTTTGCTTGATATAACACACTGAATCGAGGCCCTGGGAACTCATTTTTAGCTTTAATGATTATATAAACCGCTTTGCCATGGTCGCTTTGCCATCCATAAAATGGAAGGCAAAATTGAGGGCAGATTAATTGCAGTATGTGTTGCCTCAGGCTGTTTCTCTAAACACAGGCTGGATTAGGTCTTTGCCAATAGGCAGTCTAAATATGGCAAGGGGCGGGTTAGGTATGATTAAGTGTTAATTAAAAAGAGAAAAAAGACCCCTCTGTGGCTTCATTGGGCTTTCTTTCTATCTGTTAAGCTCCAGAGCTTCAGCACAACCTCGCTGAAGTGACATCATTATGTTTGGGGAGCATAGAGGCCATTTTTTCTCGGCTCTGCTCCCACTGCCCAGATGTTAAATACACTTTAAAAATATATGTGTACTTTTGCCTGACTGGTGGTGGCATAGTATATTGAGCGTTATCCATGACATTGGGGACCCTGGTTAGAAACCCTGAGGTTGCTGACTAGAGCCTGGGCTCATCAGTTTGAGTATGGGCTTGCCAGCTTGAGCATGGGATTGCCATTTGAGCATGGGGTCACAGCTTGAGCGCGAGATCATCAACATGATCTCAAGGTGACTGGCTTGAAGCCCAAGGTCGCTGGCTTGAGCCCAAGGCCTCTGACTTCAGCCAAGGGGTCACTGGCTTGGCTGGAGCCCCCTTGTCAAGGCATGTATGAGAGCAATCAATGAACAACTAAAGTGACACAACTATGATTTGATGCTTCTCATCCCTTTCACCCCCCTCCCTTTCTCTCTTTCTCCCTTCCTATCTCTCTCTCTAAAAAGAATTTTAAAAAATAATATACTTGTAATATATATGAATATTGTTATAAAGTTTATTATAGTATAATAAATAATATAAGGTATCATGTATAATAATAAAATGAACATATGTGAACCCAACTTAAGAAATTATTAATGCTGTTGAAGCTACCTCTGTGTCCCCTCCAATAACTCCTTTCTCTCAATTCTCCAGAATTTTGTGTTTCTCTCTTCCTTGATGGCTGTGCTTTCAAAGTCTTTTTCTGAGGTTCTTCTGACTTTAATGTTGTCACTGTAAAGAATAATCTGCTTAACCTCGAAAATAGACAGTAGGCAAAAATATTTCAAAATACATGTAATCTATCTATAGATTTCAAGTTGATTCATCGAAGTCTTAACAGATATGATGTGGGTGGTTTGATTAAACTTAGTTTTTATTATCCTTTTCTGAATAAAAAATATTTATAATGAAATATGCCTTATTTTAGCATTCAGAAACTTTTTTTTTTTTAAGCGGAGAAGTAGCTGCAGGCTTTCCTGTGGGAGTTGCTTATCAGGTTTAGGGGGAAGGGAGGACAACACCGGACAAATTCTGTTGCCACAGGGAGAGGTAGAAGAGTCTGATGAATCTAGATTTGCCTGGGCAGGGGTGCTTCTCTCTTCTTTTTTTTTTTATTTTTAATTTTTTATATTTTTCTGAAGTGAGAAGCAGGGAAGCAGAGAGACTGACTCACACATGCGCCCGACCAGGATCCACCTGCATGTCCACCAGGCGGCGATGCTCTGCCCATCTGGGCCATTGCTCAGTTGCAACAGGAGCCATTCTAGCACCTGAGGCGGAGGCCATGTAACCATCCTCAGTGCCCGGGCCAACGTAGCTCCAATGGCCTTGGCTGCAGGAGGGGAAGAGAGAGAGAGAAAGGAGAGGGGGAAGGGTGGAGAAGCAGATCGGCACTTCTCCTGTGTGCCCTGGCTGGGAATTGAACCCAGGACTTTTACACACTGGGCCGATGTTCTGCCACTGAGCCAACCAGCCAGGGTCAGGGGTACTTCTCTTTGGCTGCCTAGGGGCTCTGCTGTAAGCTATGGGGAATGTCAGCTAGGGATTGTCATCGCATTCTTTTTGCACTGCCTCTCTCTGAGGAAAGGTAACTGTATTTCTGGACCATAACCCCTTGATGTTTTCTAATTGTCAGGTTTTAGTTGATAGTTCCATCTTTGAGGAAGTAGCAGGTTAATGTTAGGGTGAGTACTGTTAGCTCACTTCTATAGTGCTGTAATCTGTTAATATACCTCTCTAGCCTGACCAGGCGGTGGCGCAGTGGATAGAGCGTCGAACTTGGACTTGGAGGACCCAGGTTCGAGACCCCGAGGTGGCCAGCTTGAGCGCGGGCCCATCTGGCTTGAGCAAAAAGCTCGTCAGCTTGGACCCAAGGTCAAGGGCTCCAGCAGGGTGTTGCTCGGTCTGCTGAAGGCCCGCGGTCAAGGCACATGTGAGAAAGCAATCAATGAACAACTATGCTGTTACAACGGCAATGAGAAACTGATAATTGATGCTTCT
Organism: Rhynchonycteris naso; assembly: GCA_037038555.1. Classification (NCBI taxonomy): domain Eukaryota; kingdom Metazoa; phylum Chordata; class Mammalia; order Chiroptera; family Emballonuridae; genus Rhynchonycteris; species Rhynchonycteris naso. Next base: position 239,270,235 of record CM072999.1, on the reverse strand, counting down.
CACCTCTCTCTGTTCCTGTTTGTCTGTCCCTATCTATCCCTCTTTCTGATTCTCTCTCTGTCCCTGTAAAAAAAAAAATATATATATATATATATATTCATATATTATATATTATATATATATATATATATATACACACACACACCTCTCTAGAACAGACTTCAATCTGAATCCTGTTAGGGCTAATTTGAAACATCATAGCCTGACCAGGAGGTGGTGCAGTGGATAGGGTACACAGAGGATCCAGGTTTGAAACTGCGAGGTTGCCAGCTTGAGCATGGGATCATAGACATGACCTCATGGTCGCTGGCTTGAGCCAAAAGGTTGTGGGCTTGAGCAAGGGGTCACTGGCTCTGCTTGAGCCCCCTGGTTAAGGAACATATGAGAAAGCAGTCAATAATTAAGATGCTGCAATGAAGAACTGATATTTTTCATCTCTCTCCCTACCTTTCTGTCTGTCCCTCTCTGACCCTCTCTCTCTTTCACTAAAAAAAAAAAAAAAAGAAGAAGCATCATAAGCATTATCTGTTTTATTTTACTTTTTATTTTTATTTATTCATTTTAGAGAGGAGACACAGAGTGAGAGACAGAGAGAGAGAGAGAGAGAGAAAGGGGGGAGGAGCTGAAAGCATCAACTCCCGTATGTGCCTTGACCGAACCAGTGCAGGGTTTTGAACTGGCGACCTCAGTGTTCCCAGGTCGTCGCGTTATCCACTGCGCCACCACAGGTCAGGCGCATTATCTGTTTTAGATAAGCTGGTATGACCTCTTCTTCTTTGTTTCAATTAAAAAATTTTTTTTAATATTTTTTATTTATTAATTTCAGGGAGAGAGGAAGGGAGAAACAGAGACAGAAACATCAATCTGTTTCTGTATGTGCTCTGACTGGGGATGGAATGGGCAAGCTTTATATATTGGAATGATGCTCCAGCCGGCGGAGCTATTCGACAAGGGCAACTCTCTTCTACCTCCATTTCACACCCTCACTCACCAAGAGCCTGGATAGTAAATAAGCTTTGATGGTTCTGGTAATTGGAGGTGATAGTGATAGAGCAGCTCTTTCTTGTTCATGGGTTGCTTAATTTTTTAATAACTAGACAGTGAATTCTGGGAGACCAGGGACCTTTGTTTTGTTCAGTGCTATGTATGTAGTGTCCAGTGCAGTGCTTGCTACCTAGTAGCTACTAAATAAGTATTATAGAACAAATGACTTTGGAGGGAAGAAAAATGATCAAGAATTCACAGCTTTTCTATTTGTAAAAAATGTGCACAGTACAAGGAGAAGCATGAGCTTGACTCTGGTTTCTAGCTAGTTTCTTTCTGATTCCACTGCCAATTTGCTATGAGTTGTTAGGACTCATAGATGGTGGTGCTTGTAGCTGGTGGGTGGGGAAGAGTTGGAAAGGGAATGGACCTGACTGTAGGGAAGCAAAGAACATGGCCCACTAGAACCATTACAGTAATTAGATGGTTCTCAGGAAAGTTAGCTGTCCATCAGAATACCAAGAATATTTAAGAAAAAAATCTTCTGGGGAATTCTTTTGCCTAGAAGAAAAGCAAGAATTATTTCAGAAGAATCTTTATTTTATTTTATTTTTTTATTTCAGCCAGAGAAGAAGGGAGAGAGAGAGAGACAGACAGACAGAAACACCAATCCATTACTGTATGTGCCCTGACCAGGGATTGAACTGGCAACCTCTGCTCTTTGGGCCGATGCTCTAACCAGCCGAGCTATCTGGCCAGGACAAACTTTGATTTTCATTTATGAATTTTGTGGGGAAGGAAAGTGTGGATGTTCCTTTTGGTTTTGTTTTGTTTTGTTTTCGTTTTTGTTTTTACAGGGACAGAGAGAGGGATAGATAGGGACAGACAGACAGGGTCGGAGAGAGGTGAGAAGCATCAATCATCAGTTTCTCGTTGCCGTTGCAACACCTTAGTTGTTCATTGATTGCTTTCTCACATGTGCCTTGACCGCGGGCCTTCAGCAGACTGAGCAACCCCTTGCTGGAGCCAGCGACCTTGGGTCCAAGCTGGCGAGCTTTTGCTAAAGCCTGATGGACGCGCACTCAAGCTGGCAACCTCGGGGTCTCGAACCTGGGTCTTCCGCATCCCAGTCCTACGCTCTATCCACTGCGCCACCGCCTGCTCAGGCTGGATGTTCCTTTTGATGATACACATCTTTATTCTCTAGAGAAACATGGTCTGGATGATTTAGAGAGAAGGGCTTTATTTTTATTTTACAGATGAGCATCGGCTTCATAGCGGCAAACTCTGTCTGATTATCCTCACGTGTATTGCAGAGGTACGGCTCACCAGTCTTCTGGTATTAGCTGATTTCTTACAAAATGCTATCTTTTTCTGCCCTTCTTGCCCTTAGGGTCCTAGAGCTTGGGAGGGAAAATATGCCCCCTTTATATTGTCTGTCTGTCTCCTGCTAGAATATAAGTTCTTATAGAAGATATTTTGTCTCCTTCACCAGTCCACTCTCAGTTTCTGGTGCATAGTAGAGGCTTTATTAATATTTACTGCATGAATTAATGAATTATGATATGATAACTGCTATAATTCAGAACTGGAAGATTTTAGCTCTTAATAGTGTAATTTTTATTTATATATTATTTATTGATTTTAGAGTGAGAGAATAGGAGAGAGAGAAAAAGAGACAGACATTGATTTGTTGTTCCACTTATGTGTGCATCCATTGGTTGATGCTTATATGTGCCCGGACCGGGGATTGAACCTGCAACATTGGCATATCAGGACAATGCTTTAACCAACTGAGCTACCCAGCCAGGGCTAACTCTTAATAGTTTAAAACAAGAGACTTAACCCTCTTTAGAAAAAAATAATCCCCTTTGAAGCTGTTCATGTTGGGTCTTTTCCATTTCACAAAATGAAAAGAAGGAGCTCAGGTGTCCTGTGGAGGGAAGTGGAGAAGAGCCAAAGAGGGCAATTGGAAAGTGAGTGAAGTTGGGCTGAGTGCCGTTGGGTGAAAAAGAGTCCAGTGAGTTAAAGAAGAGTTGCTTTGGCTTTATAAGGAACTACTTTTGCTTGGATTAATTAGGCCTGAACTCACCCTGGATCTTGGTAGCAACACAGGTATGGCAGAACTTGAATCAATTTAGAGCTAAATTTATAGCTTTGACCTCCCCCTTCATTAAAACAGTAAAGGTGGTCCACATGGAAGAGAGAGAGAGATCTCTCTCAGTCCTTTATATTCTCTGAAAAGATGGCCTACTTTTCACCAGGTTAGGGATAGCTGGTTGTAGAAGAGCTGCCAATTAGCAGTGGGCCTGGTGTAATTGCTTTACAAAAATCTTTCTAAGAAAATCTTTAAAGGAGTTGTTTTCCGCAGATTGTAACAGCTCTAAGTAATTGGAGTCTGTAGGCATGTCAGATCTTCAGCTAAGGTGTTGAGAATGGGCCAGGGGATGTTTTATTACTGATCCATGATGAAAGGTTTTTGATTTCCCATCGGTCTTCAGGGAAGGTAGAGACAGATGGGGCCTTGCATACTGCCATGCTGCCGTGTAGCGGTTTTCTCCTGCTGTGCCAAGCCCATTCTGGTGGACCACAGGCCTTTCTTCTCAATTGTAGAACCTTTTGTGCAGCGTGTACACGCTTCCTGCGGCTCCTATAAAAACTTTCAAGCTGTCATAAACGGAGCTGTCTCCATGTCCACAAACAGATGGGAAGGAAGAGACACTGGAAAACATTCCTCTCAGCATTTGCCTCAACTTCCTGTGTCTTAATTTTTATTATTTGTTATTTGCTTTGATATTTTTGACCAGTTTGAGACACACTGAGAATTACTCCAAAGTGAAATCTCTTGGCTTAATTAGGATCTGAGTAGGGTCTGACATAAAGGCTCTAGGCTTATCCCATTAACTCTCCAACTGGTCCTTCAAAGTAGTTCTTAAAGTCCAAGGATTTGTAGGAAGTGTGATAGATTATAAACATGATTTCCTTAAGTATAGCTCTCATTCCTTACTTTTTCTCTATATATTTATTTTTATTAGGATCAGTATGCCAATGCATTTTTGCATGACGACAACATGAATTTTCGAGTAAACTTACATAAGATGGTAGGTATTACTTCTGCTTCTTGTTTTTTCTTAGAGCAAATTTTTTTGTGTGTGTTGGCAGGATTGGGGAGGATGAAATTGATCCTACTTAGAACAAATGTGGGTGGAATGCTGTGCTAAAGGGCTCTTGCTTGACTGCTGTTCTGCCGACCCATGCCTGTAGGTGGGATTTTTTGCATGTCATGGGGCTGTTTCTTATTCTAGGGAAGAGAGAAAGATCCGTAACCACATACCCATGGTATTAATATTAGAGTGTATCAGTAACATAGACTTCAACAAGGAGGTGGACCTAAGCCTTTTGTTTTCAAAATGTACATAGTATGATCTTTGATTAGTTAAGACTAGATACTGCTTTGTTTATTCATCTGAATAGTGATGGATATAGAATATGAAGGATCAGGAAATTTCCTAAAACATTCAAAAATATTACAGAGGTTTATAACTGAACTGAACAGTGACAGTGGCAGCTGCCACTGTTGCTGCTTCTATACAGTCACTTTGTCCTCTTTTTTTCTTGATTATTGTTTTATCAAGGAAAAATATTAGTATATCTTTTTTGTTATTAATAATCTCTCCTGTATAGATAAAATCAAAGTAAAAAACAACAGCTTTTCCATTGTATAGTATGCTCCAGCACCCTTTGTGGCTGTTGTCTTGCTGTGAATTGTGTTTTTATCACAGGCTTGCATTGCATTGATAGCTGAGAAGCATTTATAAGTCCTCCCTGACCCAACCTACCCCAACCATTAGAAAAGGTAGCATCTCTTTAGTAGTGATTTTATTTGCATTAAAATCATGGTGATGAGACATTGGATGTCAGTTCAGGTTTCTGTTCATTTCATTTCTTTTTTTGTTTGAAGCCTATGCGACACAGGAAGAAGGCAGCAGATAAGAACCTTCCGTGCCGTCCTTTAGTGTGTGCAGTACTGGGTGAGTATCACTGTAATTGGCATTTTTCTGAGTCAGTGACAGGTCTTCACGATTTAGATGAAGGATAGATAGATCCTGGCTGATATACTTGTTTCTCAGAAGACTTTTTACTAGTTATGTTTCTCCCCTGGCCTAAGAAACCATGTTTTCTGTTGAATTTGGTAAAGCAACTTCAGTGAATAAAGTGCTTAATTAAAGGGTAATCTTATTCAAAGACAAAGATCTTTCTAAGGGAGACAAATGGCTAGGTATAAGCCTGATACATGGTTTACATTTGTAAAGCATCTTACTCTTCATCAAGATTTCAGATTCTTCCCTTCCTTTCTTGGTTCAAATTGATGTGTCAGCTGGCCAGGAGGCTTGAAGTGTAAGACTCAGACATGCAAAACTTCCTCTGAGTAAAAAATTAAGCTGAGATGTGGCTGACAGAGCTGACAGGTAGGGGGTTGTATCTCAGGTAATTTTGTCAGAATGCTGCATTTTCCTCAGGGGAATGATATGAACTCTTAATCCCATTTCATTTGGATATCCAACCCTAGTTCCTAAATCTACTTGATTTTACAAACAATGATTAAGACTATCTAATAAACGTCTATTGACCCAAAGCCCTACAGACCATTTCAGTCAATATCTGTCAAACTGAGTGTGATAGTGAGATGAGACAGACAGACATGGCTTTAGAGTTGAATCTCTGCTTACATGATGAGGTAATCTCTGCCTACCTCTTCACTCAGTTCTCAGAATATGATTCCCCTCTAGCATTTTGCATTAATACCATGGTGTGAAATATCTGTACAGTGGAATCTCCCTTGTATCTGAATTTATTGGCAGGTCAAGGTATCCTTCTGAAAGCAGGAGAGTGAACTAATTTTCTTGTTACTTTACAAGTGGCAGGTGGTGAAAAGTGTTGCAAAAGTGCCTTATATAAAATAAATCTAAGTGCATGTGAATAAGAACGTGCTTAGTGGATGATACTCAGCATGAGAGCAAGATGTACTCAGACGGTTTTTTCCAATTCAAAGGCAAGGAATGAATTCCATTCTGATTGATTTAATTTTTCTCTTTTCCTCATTTAGACCTTATGGTAGAGTTTATTGTAACACACATGATGAAGGAGTTTCCCATGGATCTTTATGTGTAAGTACCATGGTTCATTTAATGTGTACCAATCTATTTTATAGAGTTGAGTGATAGGAAATTTATAGTCACAAAATTTCTATGTATACTTCATTTCAGAGAAAACAAATTTGTGTGTGGAAATGTGTTGGGGAGCATTTTATGACCTGGATTTATTATACATCTTTCTAGAAGGGGGAAAAAGTACAAACCACAATTTGGATCCTGCACAGGTCTTTATTATTACTTGTAGGCACACTGCATGAGGAGCAAGGCTGATGCATTGAAGCAGTGATCATGGGTGGCTGTTTTATCCAAAGATACTGAATACCAGCAGCCTTCTTAGTCATCCTTGGGCTCAGCATCCCAGTGATCAGCAGTAGTTAGTAGACAGGCGAATGCCAGAGAGATAGAGCTTCTGGTCCATTCTTAGCTTATATTGTTCTAGCAGCCTAGCCGGAACTCTGCTGCCTAGGTAGATTATGTATACCAGGGGTACCCACACTTTTTCAGCTTGCGAGCTACTTATAAGATGACCAAGTCAAATGATCTACCTACAATAAAAATGCAAAACATAAATTTATTTCTTCTATATTATTATTTAAGTTACTATTATTACTATTTAATATTGTGTATTCTTTCACCTTTCTCCTTCTCAGCTCTCTTTTCGGAGGAAAGTTAATGTCATAGTTTTTATGAACAGTCTGAAAAAGCGGCTCCACATTTCCCTTCTTTGGAATAGCAATGGCACACAGACAGATGAGGCAAACGCACTTAGAATATGACATAGTGAAAAAACTCCCCTGCCATTCTGTATGAAAGTGGTAGGTTTTAGGCTTCTTACTTGGACCAGCTACGGCACTCATTTTTATACCCTTTGTTGTATTTAGTTTAAATAAATTGAAGACTAACTATGCAGCAATGTAACTGAACAAGTTAGCGCGGTTTGTATGCCAATCAAAAGACAAATGTCTTTTTAATGTCATGCGATCTACCCACACTTCCTTCGCAATCGACCAGTAGATCACGATTGACGTATTGAGCACCTCTGATGTATACAATGCATTTGGCTGGGAGATTCCTGCCTCCAGAGGAGACCTATTGTCTCTCACAATTCTTGACAGCCTGTACAACTAGAGCATTTGAAAATTATACCTTAGTAAAGTTTAAGCCTTATGACTTTTGCTGTTTCTGCCTTCTTTTTATCTGGAATGCCCAAAAACAGCTATGCCACATTAATGTGATCTCAAATATGTATATTATATTTGTTCCTCAAAAAGTATCTGAATAAAGTCTGACAATGGAGTTGCTACCTCCATTTTTTTGAGCAAGAGAGAAGTTTGGTGTACGGAAGGGAGGCTCAGTGTACTTCATTCTAATGCTAGACCTGGGATCTAGGTAATATAAAGGATTTTGCTCAGAATAGAGTAGAACTTCAGCTTTTTAGACTGTTTATAAGCTATGTAGTCTTGGTGTCCTAGGTCTGAAATAATGATACAGATTTTTTAGTTAAGTAAGCTTTAGTTTGCATTTTTCTCATATCTCTGAGGTATTTAGAATTAGCCTAATCTTTTATTTCAATTCAAAGATAATGAGAAGCTGCTTTTTGGCCCTGTCTGGTTGGCTCAATGAATAGAGTGTCAGCCTGGTGCATGGATGTCCTGGGTTCAATTCCCTGGTCAGGGCACACATGAGAAGTGACCATCTGCTTCTCTTCTCCTCCCTCTCCCTCTTCTCTTTCTCTTCCCCTCTTGTAGCCAGTGGCTTGATTGGTTTGAGCATTGGCCCTGGGCACTGAGGATAGATCAGCTGATTTGAGCATTGGCCCCAGACGGGATTTGCCAGATGGATCTTGGTCGGGGCTCATACTGGAGTCTGTCTCTCTATCTCCCCTCCTCTCACTTAAAAAATAAATAAATAAAAAGGAATGACCAGCTGCTTTTTATAACACATATCATATAAGTTTTCTACTTGTTTTAGATGGGTCTCCGAACCTCAGTACCTTAGGGATCAGATTTGCTTTGCTAGAAATTTTATTTCTAGCTTGATTATCTTATATTCTAGTTTTAGGATGTGCTATTTAATTTCTAGTATATTATTATAGTCTCAATTTTCTCATTTTTTAAGTAAGGAAACTCAGGCTCTGGAAATGCTTTGCTCAGGTTTATTCTTTCAATAAGCACCATTGCCTAGACTTGAACCCAAATTTTCTTACTATAAATCCTAGGCTCTTGCCATCCATTCTCAGGTGTATTAGTTATCTATTGCTGTGTAACAAATTACCTCAAAACCTAGTGGTTTAAAACAAACATACAAAATCTGGATTTCTCTGGTTCAGGAATCTAGGAGTAGCTTAGCTAGATAGTTTTGGCATAGGGTTTCTCACGAGGCTGAAATCAAAGTGTTAGCTGGAGCTACAGGCATCTGAGGCTCTACTAGGGCTAGAGAATGTACCTCAAGCTGACTTATGTGGTTGTTGGCAAACCTCAGTTCCTTGCCACTTGGGCCTTTCCATAGTGTTGCTTGGCATGGCAACTGGCTTTCCCCAAAGGAAGTAATCCAAGAGAGAAAGAGAAGGAGAGTGACCCTAGGATGGAAGCCATAGTGTCTGTTATAACCTAATCTCAAATGACATACCATTTCTGTTGGGCCCACAGACCAGCCATGACACAGTGTGGGAAGGGACTCAACAAGGATGTGAATGTCAGGAGGTGGGAACGACTGGGGACCATTTTGCAGGCTGGTTACTGCAGTTGTGTACCTACTAAGTTGCATCACTAAGATTGAAACTCAAGTCTCTCTGACCTTAGAGGCTGCACTCTTGACCATCTTTGATAAGTGACAGAGGGTGACTAATGTTGATTGGGGCATCAGAAAAGATTGCAGAAGGTTGTTGTGTTTGACCTGAGTCATAAAGAAATAGTAGGATTTTCCTATGTTGGAGAGTGGGAGAGGGACACACTGAGCAGGGGACCAACATGTTCAAGGGCTCCGAAATATGGCATACTTGGAGAACAGAAAGTAATACAGGATGATTAGAGTGTAGAGTGCTTGGAAGAAGGGTAGCAGAGTAGTAAAAACTTTACCTGAGATTAAGTGGATGATGGGGAACAGTTGAAGGTGGAGTTGCATGGTAAGATTGTGTGTGAAGTACATAGAGTTACAGGCATGTATCTGTCCACCTAAACCTTTATATCCCCACCAGTGAGCCTGATCTACACTAAGTATTTTAACTCCCTCCTCCCCCTAGTTCCTAATATTTAAGGTGTTGCCTTGCTTTCTCAGTTGCTTTTTCCATCTGCTCCCTAATTTAATGTCCTGAGGTTAGAGAAGATGGAGAAGATAATGAGGCATCAAGCTGACAGAGGCTGGGCAGAAGGTCCCACCCTCAGGCTGAATTCACTTTCTTTATTACTGTCCATGCTGTCCATGGGCATATTTCCAGATCTTCCTCCCCCTCTTCCAATCCTCTTTCCAGTTTTTGGCACTTGGAGCATCAAGTCCTTTTTAGGTGAACTTATCTGCTCCCAGCTGGGCATCAGGCCAGGTTGTTGCTCTGCTTCTCATTATGTACTGCTTTTCAGCAGCATACAGCAGAAAGAGAGGTTGAAAGCAAAATTAATTTCTACCATTTCAGATAAGTTTATAATTCTCCTAGTGAACTATGAAGAAATATGAAATATAGAAAGACTTAATATTCAAAGCCAAAATCTGGGTCAGAAATGAAATAATTTTATATCTGTATAAAAATGCTGTAGGTAAAGTAATAACGGTAGAGGATGCTTATACCAAAGAAAAAAAAGAGAGGAGAAAAGGGAGGGAGGGAAGGAAGGAAAGAAAGGAAGGAAGTAAGAGGTGGGAAAACCTAACTAGTTTCTACTCCTGGTTGTACTCTTTGGTGCTTGCTGCCACCCCTATTGCTGCTCTAGGATTTGGGACTGAGGGGAAATAGTCTCTGAGGAGTCAACTCTCCTTTAATTTACTTACATGGAAAACTTAGACTTTAATTCAGGAAGTCCCAGATCTATGGATAGGCACCAGAAGAAAAGTAGAGACTTCAGTGGACCCCACAAAAAAAAAAATCAGATTAAAATGGAAGTGTTTTACCCTGGTTGGCTCAGTGGTAGAGCTTCACCTGGCCTGTGGATGTCCTGGGTTCAATTCCTGGTCAGGGCACATAGGAGAGGCGACCATCTGCTTCTTAACCCCTCTCCCTCCCTTTTTCTCTTTCTCTCTCTTTCTTTCCTACAGCCATGGCTCGATTGGTTCAAGTGAGCTGGCCTTGCACACTGAGGATGGCTCAATGGAGCTTCTGCTTTAGGTGCTAAAAATAGCTCAGTTGCCTCGCAAGGGCCTCAGATGGGCAGAACACCATCCCCCATAGGGGGATTGCCAGGTGGGTCCTGGTCAGGGCACATGCAGGAATCTGTCTCTCTGTCTTCTCTCACTTAAAAAACCAGTAGGAAGTGTCTCGTGTTGAAATAGGAAACGACTATATTCAGGAAAGAAATCAGGAGTCATTCAGTTAGTGTATAATTTTAAGGTTGTAGCAGTGTTAAACCTTTTCATTCTGCTTGGTAAATAGTGCAAGTTGAGACCACAAGGCTAATGTTGTCACTTGTTGGGTGGCTGCAGAGGCAGGAACAGAGCCAGGAACAGTATAGGGTAGATATCTATAACCTTTAACCAGAGGCTGGTGGCAGCAGGGGTGGGAGACACAGGTAGTATCTCACTGCTGCTCCACAGTGGCTCAGTGTTGGGGTGGCATCAAAAGAGACAAGGTCAAGCAGGTTCTCTAGATCCAGGCCATGTAAGAAGTGCTGGCATCAGGAATGTACAGTGCATGGGTGGTCATTCATGGGCAGCATCCAGCCACCCTTGCTGTCTGCAATGAAGCTTTCAGCATCCGGGACCTAATGGCTATCAATTTAATGGGGAAATTGATAGGAGAGTTTGTATATTCCTAAATTAAATCATGGCTCAAATAAGGGCATCCTGTAGCTAGAACTGTATCAAACAAGAGATCACATCACGATTTCTAAAACTGAACAAATGATTTGGGAGGATGATTTTCAGTACAATTTATATCTTTTGGTGAGTAGTTTTGATAGTTTAATTTATGTACAGAATAAAGGAATTAAAATGTTTTTGATGCATATATTAATTTATATTCCTGTATGGTTTGCAAAATATCCTGAGACACTAGGTTGCTGGTTTGATCCTCGATCAGGGCACATACAGGAAGTGACCAGTAAATGCACAACTAAGTGGAACAACAAATGGATGCCCCTCCTTTCCTCCCTCTCTCCCTTCTTTCTTCCCTCCTTCTTTCTGTCTCTCCCTCTCTTTCTCTCAAGTCAATCAGTAAATAATTTAAAAAACTATTAAAAAAGAAAAGCAAGGTCTGTTACATAGTTCTCTCATAAAATTCTATCTGAAAGACTCATACTTAGAGCTACAGGGTTTGGGAAGAACAGAGAGCTGTGAATAGGAGACAAGGAGAATAGGCAAATAAAGTAGCAGTGCAGGCCCATTATTGGGAATATTTTGAAAACTTCCAGGATTTTAACTTACAAATTTAGTTTACTTCGTTTATGTCTTTGATGTGTTGCCACTTTGCTTTTTTTTTTTTTTTTACAGAGACAGAGAGGGAGTCAGAGAGAGGGATAGATAGGGACAGGCAGACAGGAACAGAGAGAGATGAGAAGCATCAATCATCAGTTTTTCGTTGCCATTGCGACATCTTAGTTGTTCATTGATTGCTTTCTCACATGTGCCTTGACCCTTGCTGGAGCCAGCAACCTTGAGTCCAAGCTGGCGAGCTTTTGCTCAAACCAGATGAGCCCGCACTCAAGCTGGCAAGCTTGGGGTCTCAAACCTGGGTCCTTCCGCATACCAGTCTGATGCTTTATCCACTGCGCCACTGCCTGGTCAGGCGGCACTTTGCTTTCTTTAGCTAATATCTTAGGCTCTCACTCTATAGAGGGAAGTTGGTAGTGTTATTTTGTTGTTTATTTTCTGTTTTGCCTTCTTTTCACCTCTGCTAAGAGGCCCAAGAAATTAGCTACCCCCATTTTTGCTTGACTCTATGAACTGTCCACTTGATACCCTACAGATTGGTATAGTGTCTGCTGAAGTTACTAGGACCTCAGAATATTCTTTTCTTTTTTTTCAGATTAAAGCTATGGAACCTGAGAGAGTCTTAAACCTACCTCTAGAAGTATTTTTTTCTTTTTTGTATTTTTCCGAAGTGAGAAGCTGGGAGGCAGATTCCCACATGCACCCGAATGGAATCCACCCAGCATGCCCACCAGGGGGTGATGCTCTGCCCATCTGGCATCTGGGCCATTGCTCCCTTCCAACTGGAGCCATTCTAGGAGCCATTCTAGCGCCTGAGGCGGAGGCCATGGAGCCATCCTCAGCGCTGGGGCCAACGTTGCTCCAGTGGAGCCTTGGCTGCCTGAGGGGAAGAGAGAGAGAGAAAGGAGAGGGGGAAGGGTGGAGAAGCAGATGGGCGCTTCTTCTATGTGCCCTGGCAGGAAATCAACACGGGACTTCTATACACCAAGCCGACGCTCCACCACTGAGCCAACCGGCTAGTGGCCTCTAGAACTATTCTTTACTTGAAGCTGTCATTCAGTTGAGTTGCAATTGGGTATATTAGGTAGAAAGGAGACAATTTTTGCTATAACCCTTTGCCTTGTTTATTTTCTCTAGTATTTGTTTTTTTCTGCCTCATTCTTTTTATTTTTTTTAAATTAAATTTAACAGGGTGACATTGATCAATAAGAGTACATAGGTTTCAGGTAAACATTCCTATAGCATTTGAACTTTGATTATGTTGTATACCCATCACCCAAAGTTAAATAATTTTCTGTCACCTTATGTTTGTCTATCTTTACTCCTTTCACACTGCCCCTCCCTCACATCCCCACATCCCCACATCCCCATATCCCCCTCGCCGTGGTAACCACTTCACTTTTTTTTTTTTTTTTTTTTTTTTACAGGGTGAGAGTCAGAGAGAGGGATAGATAGGGACAGACAGACAGGAACGGAGAGAGGTGAGAAGCATCAATCATTAGATTTTTGTTGCCGTCGCAACACCTTAGTTGTTCGTTGATTGCTTTCTTACATGTGCCTTGACTGCGGGCCTTCAGCAGACCGAGCAACCCCTTCCTTGCTGGAGCCAGTGACCTTTGGTCCAAGCTGACGAGCTTTTGCTCAAGCCAGATGGGCCCGCACTCAAGCTGGTGAGCTCGGGGTCTTGAACCTGGGTCTTCCGCATCCCAGTCCGACACTCTATCCACTGCGCCATCGCCTGGTTAGGCACCACTTCACTTTTATCTATTTCCACGAGTCTCAGTTTTCTATCCCACCTAGGTGTGAAATCATACAGTACTTAGCTTTCTCTGATTTACTTACTTCACTCACTATAATTGTTCTCAAGGTCCATCCATGTTGTCATAAATGGAAATATGTGATCATTTCTTATGGCTGAGTAATATTCCCTTGTATATATGTGCCACATCTTTATCCAATCCTGTATTGAGGGACACTTTGGTTGTTTCCATGTTTTGGCCACTGTGAATAATGCTGCGATGAACATAGGGGTACATGTGTCTTTACGTACCAATGTTTTCAAATTTTGGGGATTGATACCTAATAGAGGAATTGCTGGGTCATATGGTAGTTCTATTCTTAGTTTTTTGATGAACCACCATACTTTCTTCCATAGTGGTGGCACTAATTTGCATTCCCACTAACAGTGAGTGAGGGTCCCCTTTTCTCTACAGCCTCTTCAACACTTGTTATTACCTGTCTTGTTGATAACAGCCAATCTAACAGGTGTGAGGTGGTATCTCATTGTAGTTTTGATTTGCATTTCTCAAATAGCTAGTGAAGATGAGCATCTTTTCATATATCTGTTGGCCATTTGTATGTCCTCTTGGGAGAAGTGTCTGTTCAGTTCCTCTCCCCATTTTTTAATTGGATTGTTTGTTTGTTTGTTGCTGAGCTTTGTGAGTTCTTTATATATTTTGGATTTTAACCCCTTATCGCAGCTATTGTTTGCAAATATCATTTCCCATTTAGTTGGCTGCCTCTGCCTCATTCTTTCATGTCAGAACAGTTTCAAGAGAAAGTCTCTTTTATTTGCCTGAAAAGAGCAGGTTATTTGGATCCAGTTTCCATAAACTTGACAATTTAATTCTAGGAAGACTTAAGTGCTAGATGTTTAGTTGACATACAGTCAATACTTGTTGAATAAATGAATTAAGATAGGTATGACAGTTTCTTTTCTTTTTTTTAAAAAAAGATTTTATTTATTTATTTTAGAGAGAGGATAGAATAAGAGGGGAAGGCGGGGGGTTGGGGGAGGAGCGGAAGTATCAACTCATAGTAGTAGTTACTTCTCATGGCAAGCCCAGGGTTTCAAACCAGTGACCTTAGCATTCCAGGTCAATTATTTATTTACTTTGCCACCACAGGACAGGTGAAAGTTTCTTTCTTCTTAAGTTTTGGTTTATGTGATGAACCTGGAGCTTCAGAGGGGTATAATCCAAGCTTTGGGCCTCTGTTTCTGCCCCTCTCTATCCCAGTCTACTTTCTGTATATATTTGTCTATTCTGGTGTACATTTTATTTTATTTTATTGTTTTCTGGGTAAGCAATTTATTATTATATATTTTAATTTAGAAATTAGGGCCCTGGCCGGTTGTTAGCTCAGTAGTAGAGCGTCAGCCTGGCGTGTGGAAATCCCAACTTCAAATCCCCACCAGGGCACACAGGAGAAGCGCCCATCTGCTTTTCCATCCTTCCCCCTCTCCTTTCTCTCTATCTCTCTCTTCCCATCCTGCAGTCAACACTCTATTGGAGCAAAGTTGGCCTGGGTGCTGAGGATGGCTGCATGTCCTCTGCCTCAGGCACTAGAATGGCTCTGGTTGCAACGGAGCAATGCCCCAGATGGCAGAGCATCGCCCTCTACTGGGCTTGCTGTATGGATCCTGGTTGGGGTGCATGCAGGAGTCTGTCCCTCTGCCTCCCACCTCTCACTAAAAAAAAAAAAAAAAAAAAGATAATTAAAATAAAATTTAGAAATGAAATTTAATGGGTTGATATTGATCAATAAGAGTACATAGGTTTCAGGAGAATATCTCTGTAGCATTTGAACTATTGATAGAATTGTGTGCCCACCTCCCGAAGTCAAATAATTTTTCATCCCTATATATTCGTCCCCTCCTTTCACTCCCTCCCACTGGTAATACTCTGAACATTTTATATAAATGAAATTATATAATATGTGACCTTTAGTGATTGATTTTTACTTGTTTAATGTTTTCAAGTTTTTTTTTTTGGTTTTTTTTTTTTAAACACTTTTTTTTTTTTTTTTAAATTTTATTCATTTTAGAGAGGAGACACAGAGTGAGAGAGAGAGAGAGAGAGAGAGAAAGAGAGAAAGGGGGGAGGAGCTGGAAGCATCAACTCCCATATGTGCCTTGACCAGGCCAGTGCAGGGTCTTGAACTGGCAACCTCAGTGTTCCCAGGTTGACGCTTTATCCACTGCGCTACCACAGGTCAGGCTGTTTTCAAGTTTTATCCATACCTTATTCCTTTTTCTCTTTTTGACAGAGACGGAGAGAGAGTCAGAGAGAGGAATAGATAGGGACAGACAGACAGGAATGGAGAGAGATGAGAAGCATCAATTTTTCATTGTGGCACTTTTAGTTGTTGATTGATTGCTTTCTCATATGTGCCTTGACCGTGGGGCTACAGCAGACCGAGTAACCCTTGCTCAAGCCATCGACCTTGGGCCCAAGCTGGTGAGCTTTGCTTAAACCAGATGAACACACACTCAAGCTGGCAACCTTGGGGTCTTGAACCTGGGTCTTCCGCATCTCAGTCCGATGCTCTATCTACTGTACCACTACCTAGTTAGGCAGTACCTTATTCCTTTTTACAGCTAATTAATATTTCATTGTATGACTATATGAGATCATTTTATTTATCCATTCTTCAGTTGATAGACATCAGATTGTTTATATCTTTGGCTCTTTTGAATAATGCTGCTATGGATATTCATGCACAAGTTTTAGTGTGGATGTATGTTTCATTTTTCTTGTGTGTATACCTAGTAGTGGAATTGGTGGGACAACATATTGTAACTCTGTGTTTAGCATCTTGGGGAACTTCTTTTCCCCATAGTGATTATACCATTTTACATTTTCACCAGCAATGTATGATGGCTCCAATTTCTCTATATTCTCACCACAGTGTGGACTTTCTCCTCCTTTAGCAAAAATAGAAGGAACATTATTTTTTAAGATTTTATTTATTGGTTTTAGAGATTTAGAGAGAGAAAGGTGGGTGGGCAAGAAGAAGCAGGAAGCGTCAACTTGTAGTTGCTTGCTTCTTGTATGTACCTTGACCATTCAGGCTTGGGGTTTTGAACCAGCGACCTCAGCATTCCAGGACAACAATTTATCCACTGTACCACCACAAGTCAGGCAAGTACTTCAATTCTTGGTTCATAGGTTAACTTACTGGTTCTCTCCATGTTATTCTCTCATGATTTGCCATTGTATTTCTTCTAGACCCCCATTGCCAAGGACTCATAAACAAAATTGCAGTGGGAAAGTTTGAAGATTTGACACATCAGTACATTCTTATAACAACTATACCAGTTAAGATAGAAAACATTTTTATTCTTTTTTATTTTATTTTATTCAGTGAGAGTAGGGGAGACAGAGACAGACTCCCTCATGCCATCTGGGATCCACCTGGCAAGCCCACTAGGGGGCGATGCTCTGCCCATCTGGGGTGTTGCTCCATTCTTCAGCAATTGAGCTATTCTTAGTACCTGAGGCGGAGGCCATGGAGCCAACCTCAGTGCCTGGGGCCAATTCTCTATAATCGAGCCATGACTACAGGGGTCGGGAGAGAGAAGCGAGAGGGGAGGAGTAGAGAAGCAGATGGGCACTTCTCCTGTGTGCCCTAAGTGGAAATTGAACCTGGAATATCCACATGTCAGGCTGACACTCTACCACTGACTCAACCAGCCAGGGCCCATTTCTTTTTTTTTTTTTTAAAGAAAGATTTTTAAATGTTTTATTTATTTTTTACAGGGACACAGGGACAGAGAGAGATATAGATAGGGACAGACAGACAGGAACAGAGAGAAATAAGAAGCATCAATCATTAGTTTTTCGTTGCGACACCATAGTTGTTCATTGATTGCTTTCTCACATGTGCCTCGACCGCGGGCCTTCAGCAGACCGAGTCATCCCTTGCTGGAGCCAGCGACCTTGGGTGCTGGCAAGCTTTTGCTCAAGCCAGATGGGCCCATGCTCAAGCTGGCGACCTCCGGGTCTCAAACCTGGGTCTTCCGCATCCCAGTCCGGGACTCTATCCACTGTGCTACTGCCTGGTCAGGCACCAGGGCCCATTTCTAAGTTCCTTTGTGTCCTTTTCTTTAGAGGATGTTAAATTTTTTATAAATGAATTTGTCTTAAATGGTGGCTTTCTTAGCTGTAAAAACAAAATATAGTAGTAGATAATTTGTAGAATACAGAAAAAGAGAAAGAACAGAATTCAATCAACCACTATTGACATCAAAATTAACTTTTTTCTATACCTTTGAATATAGTTGTGATTTCTACCATATATTTAATTGTATATATTTTTGCATGTTGTTTTTTTCACTTTAACATAAATATCTTTTTGTGTTGTAAAAAAATTCTTCATCAGTGTATCTTTTAAGAGCTTCATGTAGTTCCTGTGTGTGTGTGTGTGTGTGTGTGTGTGTGTGTGTGTGTGTGTGTGTGTGTGTCTGTGAGTCTGCTTGGGCTGCCATAATAAAAAACCACAGATTGGGTGGCTTAAACAACAGAAACTTATTTTCTTGCAGTTCTGGAGACTGGAAGTCCAAGATCAAGGTGCAGACACCTTTAGTTTCTTGAGAAGCCACTCTCCTTGGATTATAGATGGCTACCTTGCTGTTTTCTCATATGGCGTTTCCTCAGTGTGGGAGTGCTCCTGGTGCTCTTTCTGTTTTATAAGGAAGCCAGTCCTGTTGGATTAGCGCTTCACCTATTTGACCTCATTTAACTTGAATTACCTTCTTAAAGGCCTTATATCAAAATATGGTCATATTTAGGAGTTAGGGCTTCAACATATGAATTTTGGAGGGTCATAATTTGTATGTAACGTGTAATGATTTACTTTCTATTCCTCAGCATTGGACATTCTTTCAAAAGTTGTTTCCAGTTTTCTCTTATTATACATGATATTATCATGAACATATTTTTGTATAAACTTTTATTTTTACATTCTGGTTTAAAGCTAAATTCTCTGGAGTGGTGTAAGTGGGTCAAAGATAAAAACATAACTTTTTAAATTAATTTTTTATCAAAATTTTAATTTATTGTGTCAACATGGATTCAAGTATCCCACTCATTATAACACCCTCATCCCCTAACAACATGTCTCCCATAATACTCCTTTTGTCCCCCTGATATAAACATTAATAAGACTATTGATAGAGATTGCCAAATTGCCTCCTAAAAGGGCTCTATACCACTTAGACTTTCTCTAATAATGTGTGAGTGGCTGTTTTACTATACCTTTGTCAGCATTAAAATCTATATTAATTTGATATGCAAAAATAGACTCTTGTTTTAATATGATTTTTAAAGTGAAATTGAAAATTGTAGAAAAATGTTAACTTTCTCTTTTGGGGTAGAGGTGGGGGAATTTGTTGGCCATTTTATTTGCCCATCTCTCTTATTAGGGGTATTACTATTTTTTTTTCTTTATCAGTTTGTATAAACTTATACATATATACCACTCACAAAAATTAGGGAATATTTAAAAATGAATATGAAGCGATAAAATATCCCCTAATTTTTGTGAGCAGTATATATATTAAGTTAAGCATAGTAACCCTTTCATGTTATTTGCTGCGAATGTAATTTCCCATATCATTTGGTTTTTCATTTCTTTTTTTTTTTTCTTTTTAGTGAGAGAGAGAGGGGGGAACAGATAGGGACAGACAAATAGGAAAGAAAGAAATAAGAAGCTTCAATTCTTCATCATGGCACCTTAGTTGTTCATTGATTGCTTTCTCATATGTGCTTTGAATGGGTGGCTACAGCCGAGCCAATGATCCCTTGCTCAAGCCAGTGACCTTGGGCTCAAGCCAGTGGCCATGGGGTCAGGTTGATGATCTCATGCTCAAACCAGTGACCTTGCACTCAAGCTGGTGACCTCGGATTTTTGAACCTGAGTACTCTGTGTTTCAGTCTGATACTCTATCCACTGTGCCACCGCCTGGTCAGCCTGGCTTTTAATTTCAATAATTTAAAAAAATTTTTTAATCAATAAGATTATCATTTTTAGGAAGGAAATCTCTTTAGTACTTTTCTTTGTACTTTAATCCATGGCTTTTTAAGCTTTCAAAACCTTCCCCCTTTCAGAGATGAAAAAGCATTTCTTTGTTAGGTGAATAGTATTTAAAAATGTCTTTCATCTCAACCTACTAACTGCTTATTTGGAAACACTCTCAAAAACATGTGTGTTGTGGAGATGTGGATACTGTTGAATATTCCTGTGATCAAGAACAGCACTATCCAATAGAATTTTTTGTAACAATAGAAAAATTCTATATATCTATGCTGTCCAATATGGTAGCCACTAGCCATATGTGGCTATTGAGTGTTTTATATAGCCTGTTAGAGCAACTGAAGAACTGAATTTGTTTTTGAGAGAGAGAAACAGGAAGGGTGAGAGAGGGTAAGAAGCATCAACTCATAGTTGCTTTCATCTTAGTTTTACATAGATTGCTTCTGAGAGAGGTAGGAGAGAGAGAACAAGAAGCATCAACTTGTAGTTGCTTTCACTTTAGTTGTTCATTGAGCTTCTCATACATGCCTTGACTGTATGTGTCCCCTTGCTCAAGTCAGCAACCTTGGGCATTTTGTGCTGGCGACCTTTTGGGCTCAAGCTGGGTAGCTTTGGGATCATGTGGATTATATCTCCCCCTGGACCCATCAGCTCAAGCCAGCAACCCTGCACTAACAAATTGGCTTTCAGAGCTAGGGACCTCCCAGTTTCGAACTGGCTGCCTTCGTGTACTGGGTTGATGCTTTATACACTGCACCACCACGGGTCAGGCAATGTTTTAATTTAACTTAAAAATAATGTTATGGCCTGACCTGTGGTGGCGTAGTGGATAAAGCGTCCAACCTGGGAGCACTGAGGTCGCCAGTTCAAAACCCTGCACTGGCCTGGTCAAGGCACATATGGGAGTTGATGCTTCCAGCTCCTCCCCCCTTTCTCTCTCTCTCTATCTCTCTCTCTCACTCTGTGTCTCCTCTCTAAAATGAATAAAAAAAAAAAAAAAAAATAATGTTATGGCCTGACTAAGCTGTGGTCCAGAGGATAGGAACATTGTCCTAGGATGCTGAGAACCCAAGTTGGAAACAGCTTGAGCGTGGGGTCATCCGGCTTGAGCATGAGCTCACCAGCTTGAGTGCAGGGCCCCTGGCTTGAGCGTGGGATCATAGACATGACCCCTGGTCACTGGCTTGGACCCAAGGTTACTGATTTGAGTCCAAGGTCGCTGACTTGAGCAAGGGGTCACTGGCTCGGCTGGAGCCCCACCCCCCATCAAGGCACATATGAGAAAGCAGTCAATAAACAATCAAAGTGCTCCAACTACAAATTGCTTCTTCTCATCTCTCTCCCTTCCTGTCTGTCTGTCCCTGTCTGTCCCTCTCTCTCACTAAAAATAAGTAAATAAATAAATAATTTATTGATTTTAGAGAGAGAGAGAGAGAGAAATATCAATTTGCTGTTCCACTTATTTATGCATTCATTTGGTTGATTCTTCTATGTGCCTTGACTGGAGATCAAACCCACAACCATGGCATATCAAAATGGTTCTCTAACCAATAGAGCCACACAGCCAGGGCCTTAATTTAACTTTTAAAGTAAATAAAATTTAACTTAATTACAAATTAATTTAATGTAAATCTTATTTAAAATGTAATTTAAATTGAAAACAAATTTAAATAGATCTAAAGAAATATGGTCTCTAGTATGATTTTGCATCCTATGTTTGCAACTTTGAATGGAGTAGTCTAATTCTGGTCCATTGGTACATCATACCTCCAAGGAAAGATACTACTCAAGGGAATGGTATCAGTAGTGCCTAATTGATTATTGATCTATATGTGGTTATAGCCCCCTTTTCTTCCTGATAAGGGAAATCAGCACGAATAATATGTATATGTGTGTGGGAAAATATTTATCCACTGGAGTAGGCTGCAGGTAGAAGTTCCTTTCTTTTGCATGTGTGCAGATTTATATTCAGCTATTCAGCATCTTTAGTGACCTGAGCAAAGCTGCCACGCTAAAGAAAGCACATCTTTGGTGCGTCGCACTGTATTCTTTTCTTTCTTTTTTTTTTTTTTTTTTTTTGCAAGAGAGAGAGATAGAGTGGCAGACTAATAGAAAGGGAGAGAAATGAGAAACATCAGCTCGTAGTTGTGGCACTTTTAGTTGTTCATTGATTGCTTCTCATACATACCTTTTCTGGGGGGCTCCACCCCTTGCTTAAGCCAGCAAATTTGGGCTCAAGCCAGCAACCTTTACATTCAATCCAGCAATCCTGTGCTCAAGCCAGTGAGCCTGTGTTAAAGCTGGCAAGCCCATGCCCAAGCTCAGAAGCGGATTTAATGGCGGGTGCACCAGGCATGCACCCTGGGCCCCAACTTCTTCAGGGCTCCCCAAAACCCCAACTTTATACTTTTCTAATGTAAGGGGCCCAATGTTTTCTTCTGTGGTTGGGGCCTCAACTGACTGTAATCTGCCTCTACTCAAGTTGGTGACTTTGGGGTTTCAAACTTGGACCTTCAGTGTCCCAGGTCGATGCTCCATCCACTGTGCCACCACCTGATCAGGCAAGTTGTACCATATTCTTAGGCTTACCCTACTCCTTCGCTTTCTCTGTTACAGACGCTGCATTCAGGTAGTACATAAGCTCCTTTGCTACCAGAAGAAGTGTCGAGTACGCCTGCATTACACCTGGCGGGAACTCTGGTCAGGTAACTTTTCTCTTTTCCTATATCTTTTAAGAGCCTTTAGGCTGAGCACAAGATGTATTTTAAAAAATGTTTAGTTTGTTTAGGATGCTTCTATTTTCATTATATTTTTGATCATTTGAGAGGCTTGTTTTAATCCAGACCTGTGCATGTCACATATCTATTCCATGCTTTTCTTGTTCCCTCTCCTCCTTGGTTTTTTTTTTTTTTTTTTTAGTGCTTTTTTTCTGGCAGCTGTTAGAAACAATTAAATATTTCTTTTTAAAATACATTTTTATTTATTGAGTTTGGAGAGAGAGAGATAGAAACATTGATTTGTTCCACTTATGCATTCACTTCATTGGTTGATGCTTGTATGTGCCATGACCAGGGACTGAATCGACAGCCTTGGCATATTGAGATGACTCTCTAAATCAGTGGTTCTTAGCCTTTTTTGAGGTACCGAACCCACCAGTTTCATATGCGCATTCACCAAACCCTTCTTTAGTGATAAATAAAATATGATTTTTTTTCCAAATTCAAGACATAGGTATATGTTTTTTTACTGGTGCACAAAATGAGCCATGCGTGAACATCACCTTGCTCAAAGAACAAAACCAACGAAGTGCATGAACTCACAACAAATTACGGTATTACTTTATTCTGGCCTCCGCGGCAGAGGCTTCTCCGAACCCCTGAGACCGACTCATCGAACCCCTAGGGTTCGATAGAACCCAGGTTAAGAACGGCTGATCTAAACTAAGCTACCTGGCAAGGACCTGAATAATTCTTGAGTCCAGCACCTCCTCCTTTGAATAAGAGAAGAGTCAGTGCAAGCTTGGATTCTCTCTCAGTTCCATTTGGTAGCAGCATATGTAGTATAGGGAAGCTTCTGTGTTTTCTTCAAGATGAGTAATCTCAGGAGGAATGTCATAGGGAGAAGGGGTGCAAAGGGGGTGGAGAGAGGGGGAAATCCTGTTTTTTTGTGTTACATCTGGCATTATTACTGTTTACAGACAGTGTCAATTATACCACTCCCCCTGAGCCTGAGACAAAAACAGCAAATTACAGTCTTTGTATTCTTTTGGTAGCCCAGTAAAGTCACTGCCACCCCTGCAGGCAGGAAGTGGCTCTTCTCTAAGGGTGCAATTAATGCTGGCTTGCCACCCTTTCTTTGGTGCAGTTTAATTGGAGCTTAAAGGAAAGCAGAGGACAGACACGTTCCCTGAGGCATTCACTTGCTGATAGGTCCTATAGTTTTCCTGACCTGATGGTACAATAAAGTCTTCTCCAGATAATTATAGTGATGAATGATTGTCCCACGAGTGGGAGAGCTCTACTCTCATGCAGAGGGGAGGGTGTGTTAGTGTTAGAGGCTTTTTAAGAAAAGGACCAGTAATCCCGCCTCCTTCCATCAAATTCATCTCACTTGTTGTGACATGTCTTTCCTCCCAAACCATTTTTGCCTTTCTAAATTTAGTCCTTCATAACGGTAAGTAGAGATCTTTAATTAATTGATTAGCAAGAACTTTGCAATTAATGCCTAGAGGTTGAAGGGGGAGTAGGAGAATAACACTAAATGGCAATAGGGGCATTTTGGTATTTCACACTAAGGAAATGTCAGAAGAGCTAAAGAGAGATCAAAAGAGATTGAAATGACTACAGTTATCAGAATTTCTTAGGTACGAACAATTCTTTTTAATATAAAGGACTACTATGGTTGCCTATGAATGATTAGTTATATTATTGTTAGGCTCTAAAAATTTAGGATTAGAGAGAAACAAAAAATGATGCAAATCTGTATGTTGGTATAGTTGTGGGACTTAAAACAAGTACAAATGATTTATGTATGTAACTGGGATGAAGTCACACATTGTAGTACTGAAGAGTTGGTGGTAATAGTTGTTTGTGCTTGCTTTTGATTCTCTTCTGATTTTATTTTATTTTATTCTGTTGTCTTTCTTTTCTATCCTAGCTGTCCCATCTCTGGCCCCTGGGATTTCTCTAGCTTTTTTTCCTGTCCTTCTCATCTGTTGTCCTCTTCTTCACTGCCCCGTTCTCTTGCCTTTTCCACGTTCCTTCTGCTGTTCATCTGACTGTCTCTCTGGGGCCCTGGGCTTCCCATGGCTCTCTTACTTCTACCTTGTATTCTTGTGCTGTTGTTGTCATACACTTTACTTTTACATACCTTATAAAGCCCACGGTACATTACCATCATTTTTGTTTAAAGAGGCAATTATCTTTTAAAGAAATTAAAAATGTTTTTTATATTTATCTTTTCTGGCTCTTAGCATTTCCCCATTCTGGCAAGGAAATTGTGGGGCAGGAGACCATTCTATGTTGGTCAGTTGACTTTATGTCTTTGAGTATTTTCTGTGATATCAGCTGTTTTTAATTGTGTGCTATCTCAGAACTGATTGGCATTCAAAGGCCCTTGATAGGTTGAGTGGGGGTATATATGAATGTCATTAGTGAGGCCTGGATGATTGCTTGCTTCTAAGGCATAGGCATTTGTGCTAGAGCTTTCTGCCAAGTGAAGTTAGCTCCTTTTCCTATATAGGCTGGATGAAACCTCCTGGACCCTGGTTCTATGTGTCCATATGTGGAGTATTATTTGTTGAGATATAGAGCAGCAGGTGTTAAGGAAAGCTACAAAGTATTACACTATATGTGATATAGGAGAGCCCATAATAATGTATAGTATATATTGCAACCAGTGAATACAAATGTGGCTGTAGTGGAACCAGCTACTTGTTCACTGGTACCGCTCCTCCTATGATAGAATGCCTATGTTTTCTCTCTTTCTTTGCCTTCTAGACTTATGAATTTGAGAGAGGTATTAAAATTTATCTTGGCAAATATGCTTGCTTGTCTAGATGCTTCCCCATACATGTGCTGCAAACTTTAATTGAATTTTATTAATAAATAAGACTAGTAAGGCATATATGTTGTTAGCTTGGACATATAGAAGTCCTTGGGTATCTTAGAAGCAGTCAGCTAGGGTCCAAATGCCTTTTGCCATCTGGAATGTGGGTGTTTAGTTTTTAAATTTTTTTATTATTATTTCATTTTAGAGAGGAGAGAGAGAGAGGGAGAATGAGAGAGAGAGAAGGAGAGAGAGAAAGAAGGGGGGGGGGAATGAGCAGGAAGCATCAACTCCCATAATGTGCCTTGGCCTGGGAAGCCCAGGGTTTTGAACCGGCGACCTCAGCATTCCAGGTCAACGCTTTATCCACTGTGCCACCACAGGTCAGGTGAATGTGGGTATTTGGTATCACTGCACTTTGAATGGTGATTTTAATTTCTATGCTGTTGACTATATTAGCTTTTTGTTATTGGGGAGGTAGCCAAAGTTCCCCCTCTAAATTCTTGTGTGGAATTTCCAGGCTTTGTCTAATGGACAAGGAGAAGCCAGCTTTGTTAGTTGGTGGTTTAATCCTGCCTGATATGTTGGTTTTACAGATATAAGCCCTGACCTACTCCCTGATGCCACTGTCTATTTAATATTATGCCTGTCACCATTGTATCTGAGTATGTGGGAAATATATCTAGACTAAGTTTAGCTAGAATATGGAAAAGATTCTCTCATTGCCCTCTTTTCACTATTTTTTACCAAGTTATAGAAAGTTCAGAAGCTCTTCTCTGACCTCTGGGCTACTCAGATCTCCTATTCTGTATAAAAAGTTAACTCTTAAAACTCCTGAGGTCTTTGTGAAATAGTCTATACCTTTGAGAATATAATGAAAGATATAATTTTTGTGTCCAGAAAAATGTCTATTTGCACATGTATTTTATAATTTCAGAGGTAATTTCATGGAGTTCATAGACCCTCTGAGAGCCCCTCTATGATTCCATGTTAAGAATCCCTATTTTCCCTTCCTCTCTCTGTCTCTCTAAAATTCAATCAATAAATTTAAAAAAAAATTAAGCCCTGGCCAGATAGTTCAGTAGGTTGGAGCATTGTCCTGAAGTGCAGAGGTTGCGAGTTCAATCCCTGATTAGGGCACACACAGGAACAGCTCGATGTTCCTGTCTCTCTCTCCCTGCCTCTCTCAAAAATCAATAAACAAACAAACAAATAAATAAAATCCCTATATTGCCTGACCTGTGGTGGTGCAGTGAATAGAACATTGACCTGGGACACTGAGTTGCTGGTTCAAAACCCTGGGATTGCCTGACCGGGCGGTGGCGCAGTGGATAGAGCATCGGACTGGGATGCAGAAGGGCCCAGGTTAAAGACCGTGAGGTCGCCAGCTTGAGCGCAGACTCATCTGGTTTGAGCAAAAGCTCACCAGCTTGAGTCCAAGGTTGCTGGCTCAAACAAGGGGTTACTTGGTCTGGTGAAGGCCCACAGTCAAGGCACATATGAGAAGGCAATCAATGAACAACTAAGGTGTCACAATGAAAAACTGATGATTGATGCTCCTCATCTCTCTTCGTTTCTATCTGTCTGTCCCTATCTGTCCCTCTCTCTGATTCTCTCTCTGTCTCTGTAAAAAAACAAAACAAAAACAAAAACAAATAAACCCCTGGGATTGCCCAGTCAAGACACAAACACAAGCAACAAGCAAGCAATGAACAACTAAAGTGAAACAACTATGAGTTGATACTTCTCGCTCCTCCTATCTTGCCTCTCTCTGTAAAATCAATAAAATAAAATCTTAAAAATAAAGAAAAAAGGAATCCCTATCTTACTGTTAGATTCCATGGGTTCCCAATTAATTGTTTTCACAGAATTATTTTAGTATCTGGTTAAATATTTTTTTCTGTATTTACTGATTGTACTGCATTCCTTCTGGGAACTTTAGTTTAGCAGTCAGTCTCTTCTCTGAACATCTTGAGGCTAAAGACCAGGTAGTTCACTATGCTTTTTTTTTCATTTTAGAGAGGAGACACAGAGAGAGAGAGAGAGAGAGAGAGAGAGAAGGGGGGAGGAGCTAGAAGCATCAACTCCCATATGTGCCTTGACCATACCAGTGCAGGGTTTTGAACTGGCGACCTCAGTGTTCCCAGGTCGACGCTTTATCCACTGCGCCACCACAGGTCAGGCCACTATGTTTTATTTCCTGTGTCTTCCTATATATAGCACTTGGAGTTTCTATTTTAGCATATCACATTGTTTTACTATGTTTGCATATGTCTGTGCAATGATTTCTTTAAATATCTATCCTTTTAAAAAAGTTCCTGGAGGACAGGATCTGTGTTTTAATCATTGTTTCATCCCTAGTACACTGCTTGGCTTATATTAGGGGCTCAGAAAACATTTGAAAGAATAAATATATGGTTATGTAGAATTTCCATTAATGATGAGTCAACATTCTCTTAAAGTAGTGCAATGTTGTGTTTGGGTTTCATAACAACACCAACAATGATGATAATAGAACCCAGTAAAATGTTTGTTGTCATGTTTCTACTGAGCTGACTCCATTACCTTTATTTTTTAAATTGATTTTGAGAGAGATAGATAGGAAGGGAGAGACAGAAAAGGAGGAGAGTGAGAAACATCAACTTGTAGTTGCTTCACTTTAGGTGTTCATTGATTGCTTCTCCTGTGTGCTTTAACCTGTGGGGGTGGGTGGGGCTCAAGTCAAGCCAGTGACCTTGCTATCATTTCAATGATTCAACACTCAAGCCAGGGACCCCATGCTCAAGCTGGCTTGCCCACACTCAAGCTGATGAACCTGTGTTCAAGCCAGCGACCTCAGGATTTAGAACCTGGGACTTTAGTATTTCAGGTCAATGCTCTATCCATGGTACCACCACCAGCCAGCCCAGCACCTTTTAATTTGAGTTATTGATGTGAAAGGGAGTGATGGGTAATTGGGTAATTTTTCTTTGTCTCTTTCCTCTTTTATCTACAGATACATAGATTGTTTTTAACCAAGTAAAAATGGAAACTGATGGTTTCTAATCCATTAACCAAGGAATGAACAGGGTGTTTAGAGAGAAGCATGTAGTTTCTGGAAAGGGAAATCTTTGAAGAGAGCTTCATGAAGTCAGATTATTTTAATTCCACTTCAACAAAAAGGGGCAATGAGGAGGCAGCCTGCATTTAAGTACTATAGGTTTCCATAGTCAGTAAACATGGGTCCATATAAAGGCCGATTTATACGGGCAATTTATATTCGCCATTTATTTATGGATCACAGTCCTTCTTATCCTTTCACTTTGTTATGTTCCTGAGTGATAAGTCATTTTTATCACCATTTGTTGGGGAAAGGGGTAGAGTTGGGGAAGGGTAAGTGATTTACTAAGGATTATGGAACAAGACACTGAACAGTCATGATTAAAACTTGGAGTTCCGCCTGACCAGGCGGTGGCGCAGTGGATGGAGCATCGGACTGGGATGCAGAAGACCCAGGTTCGAGACTCCGAGCTTGCCAGCTTGAGCGCGGGCCCATCTGGCTTGAGCGAAGGCTCGTCAGCTTGGAACCAAGGTCGCTGGCTCCGCAAGGGGTTACTCAGTCTGCTGAAGGCCCGCGGTCAAAGCACATGTGAGAAAGCAATCAATGAACAACTATGGTGTCGCAACGGCAACGAAAAACTGATGATTGATGCTTCTCACCTCTCTCCGTTCCTGTCTATCTATCCCTCTCTCTGACTCTCTCTCTGTCCCTGTAAAAAAAACAAAACTTGGAGTTCCTGACTCCTTTGCTCAGATGCAGATCACTAGGCAACATTTGCTTTCCTGAAGGAAGAAAGACCCCAAAGCCCCCAAAACAATCTGTTCTGCTCTGTTGTGCTAAATAGCATTTACAGCATTTACAGCTTTGTGAAATAGACAGAAATTGTACATTGATTGACCTTTCAAAATACCTACTGGGAAAGTGGAAAACCCAGAGAATCTCACAGCTTTCTGGATTCATCACTGGCAGAAGTCTATGACTCCATGATTTGGGTATACCTTGAGCCTGGAAACCAAGAGCCTTTCATTGGAAGCTTGTTATACTCTAGGTGTTGTCGTATGGGACTGAAAATTTTGAAGAGAAAGAATTACCTGAGCCATAGCATAAATTTATCTGGCAGTTCCTGTATAGGTATAGCTTTGACTGTTTGATAGACATTTTTGATTTTGAAAAACTATCCTTTGAATTTTTGTCTCCTTCTTTTATTTTAGTGTCTTTTAAAAACTTTTTATATTGATATAATTATAGACTCACAGGAAGTTGCAAAAATAGTACAGAGAGTTTTTGTGTCCTTCACCCAGCTTCCTCCAATAGTGACATGTTATATAACTCTACATTATTGTTTTTTTTAAATTTGAAGAGGGTATTCAGGTGGGAAAGAACAGAAGGGTAAACAGCTAGAGTAGATGGGAAGTAGAATTTTGGCAGCTGCTATTGCTATTTTGTTTTTAAATTGCCTTTTAAATTGTTCTTCCTCTTTTCCCCCCAATTTTCTCTGATTTAGGGGACTTTGTTGTAAGACGTATGATATACGTAATTAAGACTGCTCTGGCTTCCATGTACAAAAAAATGGAAACTTTTGTCTTCTGTGGATAATCAGTTCTCAAAGTTAGAGTATTATAATACCGGGCATTAGAAGGTATTTCTCTGTTTCCATAATTTTGTTATGAAAGATTCTGTACAGCAGTATAGAAAGCCCCAGGACTGGAAAACAATACCAAGAATTTTTTTTCCCCTTCAAATCAATACATTTGGCTAAATCCAAAATTTATACTATTTTGAATCTTTCAATAATCTCCACAGAAAACTTGGCAGAAGCGAAAGAGGAATTTCTAACAGGTTTAGCCTGTTAGATGGAGAAAAAGATTCCTACCTAAACATCTCTAAAAGAGTGAGCAATTTCTGCTCTTTTCTCTATATATGAAATCACTTCCTTTCCAGAGCTCTATTAGCATTTTGTTAACTTAAAGAGACAGAGGAAGGCATAGCTATGCTTTTCTTGCTGTGTCTATCATCATTCTAAAGGAAAATATCATTTGGTTTCATTGGTATCTTCGTTCCCTGGCTGTGAGTGAGCAGGATAGGTCTGTCATTGGTTTTCATTCATTTTGGTAGAAAGTAAAGGTTTGGTATCTACATGATGCACATGGTTTCACTGATACTAGATTTCCTAAAGAGTGATTTGGCTCTCTCTCAGTTGGGCAATGTTGGAAAAACTAAACATGTACTACATGGCCCTAGAATTTTTTTTTTTTTGACGGTGAGAGAGTCAGAGAGGGACAGATAGAGACAGACAGACAGGAAGGGAGAGAGATGAGAAGCATCAATTCTTCGTTGCGGCACCTTAGTTAGTTGTTCATTGATTGCTTTCTCATATGTGCCTTGACGAGTGGACTACAGCAGAGCGAGTGACCCTTTGCTCAAGCCAGTGACCTTGGGCTCAAGTCAGCGACCTTGGGCTTCAAGCCAGCGGCCGGCCGTTGGGCTCAAGCCAGCGACCATGGGGTCAAGTCTAGGATCCCGTGTTCAAGCTGGATGAGCCTGCGCTCAAGCCAGCGACCTTGGGGTTTCAAACCTGGGTCCTCTGTGTCCCACTCTGATGCTCTGTACACTGCGCCACCGCCTGGTCAGGCAAGGCAGTAGCTTTTGAGCATGCTTAGAGGGAGTTACAAGGGAATGAAGTATATGGGTTCCTGCATTTCCTAAAGTCTAAGTTCTGTATGGGAACTTTTGCATGAAAGTTCATTTTCATGATAAGAAGAGTGGGTGGTAACTGTGAGGATTGCAGTGTTCTAAGTAAATGGGAAATTGGAGATAGTTCAGAACTGAATTTTTCCTTTTGACAGATACACTTCAAGAAAAAGGAAAATGATAAGACAGAACCTAACTTCCATTTTAAGAAAACAATCGTTCTTTTCTCCAGTTTATCTAGAGGCATATAAGCCTTTAGGCCATGTAGCCTGTTGATATAATTACTTTTTTTTTATTGTGGTAAAACACACATAACATAAAATTTACCATTTTAGCCATTTTTAAAAAAATATACAGTTCAGCGGTATTAAATATGTTCACATTGTTATGCAGCCATCACCACCATCTTTCCCCATAACTTCTTTTGTCTGTAAAACTAACACTATGTACCAATTAAACAATAACTATCCATTCCTTTCTTCCCCAGCTCTGGCAAGCACCAGTCTACTTTCTAAGTACCACATGTAAGTGGAATCATTCAGTATTTGTCTTTTTGTGAGGCTTATTTCACTTAATATAATATCTTCAAGGTTCAAGAAGTCAGATTCTGCCCCTTCCTCAGAGTTTGCTGGTTTTATTATTGTTTTAATTGTTGTAGGCTGTCAGTATTGAGGATCAGCTTGAGCAAACTTGTCTTCTTAGGTCTGTTCTGAGCCTTTTCTTGGGCGTGCACAGTCATGTTCTAATTTTCCCTGTATGTGTACTTGTTTTTGTCTTGGTCTTTTAATTTTTTTTAGTGAGAGGAGGGGTGGCAGAGACTGACTCCTGCATGCGCCCCAACCAGGATCTACCCCGCAAGCCCACTAGGGGTGATTGATGCTCTGCTCATATGGGGCCCTTGCTCAGTTGCAAACAGAGCCATTTTTTCAGCACCTGAGGCGGAGGCCATGGGGCCATCCTCAGCCCCTGGGGCCAACTCGATCCAATGGAGCCCTGGCTGCAGGAGGGGAGGAGAAGAAAGAGAAAGAGAAGCAAGAGGAGGAGGGTGGAGAAGCAAATGGGCTTTTCTCTTGTGTGTCCTGATCAGTAATTGAACATGGGACATCCACACGCCGGGCCCACCCTCTACCACTGAGCCAACTGGCCAGGGCTTGAATGTCTTAGTCTTTAATGTCTAGTGTTCTAAAGGGGAACAGTGAAAAATTAAGGCAGAGGAAATGGGGATATTTGCCCTTTAAATCTCCTGGGAGTCACTTATCTGAAGAGGGAAGGGCTTGCAATAATGTGGGAGGCACAACAACAATGGCTGCCCATCTCTTTGTATCCCTAGGATCAGAAGCAGCAGTCAGCCATCAGAACACATGTCCTCAGTATTGGGGGACAGGGTCATTTTTGCCCAACTAGCTTCCACAAGTTGTATGCGGACTGTTCCAGGAACAGGTGCACAGTACAGGCCATATGGCTGCAGGTGAGAGATGGGTAGCTGCTACTGTGCTAAGAGCTGAAATGGACTGAAATCAACCAAAATTTGCCATCCAAGTCTTCTGGAAGCTTCAAATCTTCATCAGGGTCCAGAGTACCAAAATAGTTAGTCAGACAGGTTCTGCCAGTGTAGTTATTATCTAGGTGGAGAGAGAGAGTACTGATGCTTTCTACTCTGACATCTTCCCAGAATCCTTCTGCCAGCTGTACTGACTTTTGTGCAGTTCTTCACCTGCAGGGGTTCATTGCTTGGAACCAAAGCCATTTTGTTTTCTTGTTTGATTCAGTGGCCTCTGTTCAGTGAAGTGCTTGGGTTTGCAACCAGATGTCTGTATTCTGAGAAGCCATTTAGTGTATTTTTAAATTCTACTGGTAGGTGCTGGTTTCCAAATCCTTTCTTCCTGTGCCACTTTGCTGACTGACAGTGAGCCTACTGGTTGCTGGCAATGTCTCTGGGTAATTGGTAATTTTGTCCAGAGATGCTAGAATTGGCTGGAATTTATAGAGCCTCTGGGGTTTTGGAGGCATTGGTTTGTTACATCAGTGCTATCTCTAGTCTGTCCTTTGAGTTCCTCTACTTTTCCTAAGCAACTGAGATGCTAATATTTCTCTCTCATCAGTCACTGTGAAATTATTTATCCATTTCTCCTAATGAGTGGGTTTGGGGATCTGTGGCATCTCATCCTAGCTCCATGCCAAGCCACAAAATAGGGCCTGGTAGTCTTCTGTTTGCTTTGTAGCTCTTTTCTTTTCTTAGCATGTAAAAGCTGTCCAAACAGACAGCTCTCTCTGGCTGATTCTTCTGCAGAATTTATTTATGCTTGGCTAGGAGGCTTTCTGTCTACTTCCTGTTTTTAATCCTATTTAAATGTCATTCACTTGGGTTTGTAATTAAACCTCCCCTCTGCTTCTCTAAGGCAGGCATCTGAGGTACCACTTAATTGTGTCTTCCCATGGTTGGCTTGTTCTTCTGTGCACCTGGTTTACTTCAATATGGGAGACAGCCTTTAGTCCTGGATAAGTTCCCATATCCATTATACATTCTGCAACCTTCTTTCCCTTTCCTTGAATTCAAAACAAGATAGAAAAGTCTTCATTGGTAAAGTCTTCATTGTGTGGGGTACGTAAATACTAGCAACAGCTCAGCAAACAAGGTTCCTTGTAGAGTAAGGAGGACCTGAGTAAGGTGATGGTACTGAACTTTTTCCATTTGAAAAATAGATCAGTTGTCTGTATCTCTGGGAATTCAGTTGAGACTCCAGGTACCATCAAGGTACTTTTCCTGGCTCAGCTTCTCAGAACCTACACACTATTCTTTATTCCACCTGTGTCTGCATACAGTAAAGTCAGAAGTGCTGTACACTGTTGCCATACTTAATGTACAGAACACCCCAAGGAAAGCAGCTTGGGCCAAAGTTAAGTGTGAGACTGGCAGTTGCTTTTAGTACAGAGTTGAAAGAGGCAGCAGTTGTAGTCAATTTGTAGTTCCTGAAAAAGTGCTCAGACAGCCTGACCAGGCAGTGGTGAATTAGAGCATTGGACTGGGATGCGGAGGACCCAGGTTCGAGACCCCGAGGTCACCAGCTTGAGCGCGGGCCCATCTGGCTTGAGCAAAAGCTCGCCAGCTTGGACCCAAGATCGCTGGCTCCAGCAAGGGGTTGCTCGGTCTCCTGAAGGCCTGGGATCAAGGCACATGTGAGAAAGCAATCAATGAACAACTAAGGTTTCACAATGAAAGACTGATGATTGATGCTTCTCATCTCTCTCTGTTCCTGCCTATCCCCCTTTCTGACTTTCTGTTCCTGTTAAAAAAAAAAAAAAAAAAAAGTGCCCAGATATTTGGTTTTCAAAGTGTCTGGTGGAAAAGACTTTCTAATGAAGAAACTGTGTGTATGGAACAGCCGTTGCCCTATAACCTAAACATATTGAATGTGTAATGTAATACCTCAAATATTGCAGTGACATAACGTCTCTATGTTTCACTCAAATTAAGAGTATTTGGAGATAAGTATTTGGAGCCTCATTTAGTAGAGATAGCAAAGATTAGGAGTCAAACCCAGGATCCCTAAGGATTTCCTAGAAAATTGTTGATGCTTCAGTGCATTGGTGGCTTTGTGATTTTGATTATTATTCTGAAGATTACCATAGGGTTGACTTGAAGGCTGCCCAAGAGTTCATGGTTCTCTGTTGATTGAATATACTTGGCTCCTTTCCTTTCCCCAACAAGTAGGAAATACCTTTGTATGTTTGGTCCCATACTTAATACTCTCTACCATGATGTAAATTCCGCTGCTACTCAGTTAGTTATGCTGAAGTTATAGAAAGTTGGGCGCTGAGCCTGACCAGGCGGTGGCGCAGTGGATAGAGCGTCGGACTGGGATGCGGAAGACCCAGGTTCGAGACCCCGAGCTCTCCAGCTTGAGTGTAGGCCCATCTGGCTTGAGCAAAAACTCGCCAGCTTGGACCCAAAGTCGCTGGCTCCAGCATGGGGTTGCTCGGTCTGCTGAAGGCCCGGGGTCAAGGCACAGGTGAGAAAGCAATCAATGAACAACTATGGTGTCGCAACGGCAACGAGAAACTAATGATTGATGCTTCTCACCTCTCTCCGTTCTTGTCTGTCTATCCCTCTCTCTGTCCCTGTAAGAAAAAAAAAAAAAAAAAGAAAGTTGGGCTGGGATGGAGTGTTTGTGGGGATTCTGGTAGTGTCCAAGGAAAGAAAGGCATTAGACCTCTTGTTTTATTTTGAACATAAAAATTTTAACTGTACAGTTCAGTAGCATTAAATACATTCACATTGGTGTGCAACCATCTCTTACCTTTCATGTCCAGAATTTTTTTGTCATTCCAAACTGAAATTCAGTAACTCTGCCACTCCTCTCTCTCCTACCCCTGGTAACCACCATTCTATTTTCTGTCTCTATATGGGTATACAGATACTTGTTTGAGTTCTTGTTTTCAGTCTCTTATTTTTGAGAGTTTACAAGTTCAAGCATCGTAGGTCAGTGTACTGAAATCTTGAGATGTTTACAAGAGAGATGGACTTGAACTTACAGGATGTTTTTGTTGGTCACTTGCTATGTGAGAGGCTGATTAGTGGAGTTCTGACTTAAAGTTTTGGGTAGCAAAATAGACATTAGCCCTAGATAGCTAGCTTCTCTGACCTCAACAATTATTTATTTAATTGAAGTTTAGAACTAGTACAGTTTCATAGATCTCAGCAGGAGAGTTTATGCATCTTCTTCCCAGTATTTTGCCTTTGATGTGGCTTAGGGCAAGTCACCTCAGAATTGCTATTTTGACATATAGATTATTTTGAATTAAAGTTACTTGAGAAACAGCAGGTGTAAGAACACACTGACCTGCCTTTGTCCCCCTTAAAGTAGGAAATAAGTCTCTTATATGAATGTATCCTCATATACCAGGAAGATAGAAGGCATCCTTATCTTCGAAGATACGGAATTTCAAGGCTGAGAAAACTGTGTATACAAACTTCATTACTTCATTAATTTGCTACTCTAAGCAAAAATCCTTTTGTTTTGTCAAATCTTTACAAATTATTGTTTGTTTTTTGTCTAAAAGGTAGAGAAGCTGCCTGCTTTAATCACTTCTTAGAGCCTCATATCTATGGGATGCCCATATGTAATAAATTAAATTTGATTGTTTTTCTCCTATTGATCTGTCTCATGTTAATTTAATTATTAGACCAGCCAAAAAGAACCTAAAAGGGTAGAGGAGAAATTTTCCTCCCTAATACTATAATGCAGTTCAGTTCCAACTAGCGATGTGGCTTTAGGTAACTTACATAACCTTTCTGAATTTCAATTTAGTCACCTATGAATTAGGACCAGTAATACCTATTTCGTTGGATAGTTACGAGGATTCAGTGAGAATAATGTACTTTTAAGTGCTTTACATAATGCCTAGCATCTAGTAGGCAGCTAATAAATGTTATCTCACTTGCCATTTATGACCATTGTGTTTCTCCCTTTGAAAAGAGATGAATGCAATTTGGGGGATATTATTTCTGTAGTTAAGTGTCTATTAAAGTATCAGGTAGATGGCAGGATAAAAGAGGAAGGTTTGTGATACTTTGTGAGTTTCTGGCATAGGTATTAACTAGCTGTCACTCAGCAGGAAGATATGATACATTCCTTTATGATATGTCTGTTTGGCATTGGTGTTTTGAGGCAGCCCTCCCCTGGGGCTATGGAGGATGAAGGCCAATGAAAATTGTCTATTAAGGCCTGGAAAGTCTCACCTACCAAACTAGTCCTCATTCAGAAGGATACTCTCTATGATAAGATGTGCCATTCTGATTTGTGGGGGTGAACAGCCATAGTTTGCCTAATGGGCAAAACTGTTTACACGGTATTGAGTTTCCATAATATAGGCCGTTCTTCTTTGGAAATATCTCAGACTAAGGGTCAAGTTTTTGGTGAGGAAGAGTTTGTATTAGCCTTTTCTTCCCTGCTTTATTTTTAAAATCATTATTTAAAAATTGTAAGCAATAAATCAAAGGTTTAAAATTTTTAAAAAGTACATACTGCCCCTCTTCTCTTTTTATGACTCCATGTATTATACTTAATACCAAACTCTTATAAGCATATGACTGATTAACAATACTATGTTTATACAACCAACTCCTGATCTGTTACAGTTATCTTAATAGTTCCCTCTCTGTACTGCTACTTCTGTGTCTGTCTTTGGAACAGTTTGGCTGGTAATGTGCCCAGATGGCACCAAGTAGACAAGTGGATCAAGGGTGGTTTTTAAAAACTGTGTGTGTGCAGAGAATGGTGAACTAAGAACCAGCTAGCTCTGTGCTACTTGTGTGTTAGCACTGAGATCCTTGGTGCCAATTCTCTGCCATCCTTGAACCCGCCCTCGACACAAGGTCATTCTTTCTTTTGGCCTGCATTTAAACCCTAGGCCGAGCTATCATAATAGCCATGAATAAGTTGGGTCATTATGCGTTTATACCTACATTTTTGTTTCAATTCTGATTTTACATAAAGAAAGAGGTATCTTGGCTTCCTCTAAAGTCCTGATCCAATCATATCTCGTGTGTAGTATATAATTTTGAAGGCAGTAACCCTAAGCAAGGGAAATAGGAACAATTTTAGTTGACAGTTATATGTTGGGCATTTTATTTTTTTTCATAAGCTACTAGGAGAGGCCTGACCTCTGGTGGTGCAGTGAATAAAGCATTCTTCCTGGAATGCTGAGGTCTCTGGTTCTAGGCTCTGGGCTTACCCGGTCTAGGCACATACAAGAAGCACCTATGTGCTGATGTTTCCCACTCCTCCCTGTGCCTTTCTCTTTCTCTTTCTCTGTCTTCTCTCTAAAATCAATAAATAAAATCTTCAAAAGGAAACAGGATACTAGGAGAAACAGAAATGGAAAGAGGTGTGTGAGAGATGAGATGTAAAGGAGAGAGGTGAGGGTAGCTATAGAGGGTCTGCTCAGGTGGCTTATGCTGAGAAAAGCTACTAGAGTCTTTAGGTGTTGAGAGTGAGCCATAGAAAGAGGCAATAATGAGTCATTAAACGCCTGTACTCTGAGTAGCTGGGAACTAAAAGGAAAAGGGACCAAATAATGGGGAGCAGCCAGTAGGTGGAGCAAGTTATGAGCCAGAGTCCAGAGAAGGTTGGTAACAGTAGAGTTAGCAAGTCTAAGCATACCATTTATAGGTAAGCTTCCTTCCCTCTGACATTTTTTTCTTAAAGATTTTATTGATTGATTTTAGAGAGAGGAGAGAACATGTGGGGAGGAGCAGAAAGTGTCAACTCATAGTGGTTGCTTCTCGTGTGTGCCTTGTCCGGGCAAGCCCAGGGTTTCGAACCGGCTACCTCAGCATTCCAGGTCAATGCTCTACCCATTGTGCCACCACAGGTCAGGCAGCTCTGACTTTTTTTTTTAAAGATTTTATTCATTGATTTTACAGAGAGAGGAAATGGGGGATTGAGAAATATCAACTCATAATTGCTTCACTTTAGTTGTTCATTGCTTGCTTGTGTAAGTGCCTTGACCGCACAAGCCCCGGGTTTCTAACTGGCAAGCTCAGCATTCCAGGTCAACACTGTATCCACTGTGCCACTACAGGCCAGGTCTTCCCTCTAACATTTACCTCCATCTGGCACCTTTGTTTGTTTAATCTTATCTTAATGGAATGGTAGAAAGAACACTAAAAAGATGACCAGGTCCCAGTTAAGTCAATAGCTAGTCAGGGTGTTGGGGGTAAGGGGGTGTTTACTAATCCAAAAATGAGAAAATTGGATGAAACTCCTTTCTAGCTTTAAAAAAATCTATAAATGCCTGACTGGTGGTGGCGCAGTAGATAGAGTGGCAATAAACCCCAAGGGGACTTGAGTGCAGGTTCACCATCTTGAATGCGGGGTCACCAGCTGGAATGTGGGATCATTGACATGATCCATGGTCACTGGCTTGAGCCCAAAGGTCTCTGGTGAAGTCAAAGGTAGCTGCCTTGAGCAAGGGGTCACTGGCTTGGCTAGAGCTCCCCCACCCCAGCCAGGCATGTATGACAAGCAATTAATGAACAACTAAAAGTGCTGCAACTATGAGTTGATGCTTCTCATCTCTCTCCCTTCCTGTCTCTCTCCCTCTCTAAAAAAATAACTAACTAACTAAATAAAAAATCTATAATCCGCCATGTTGAAGCCTCAGAACTTTCACCACATCAGGTTACTGAATAGAAGACAATATGTGTATTGTGATACATAGGACACTGAACAGTTGATAGAATGAGTGCAAAGTCAGGGATTTGATGGAAAAAAAAGCACTGTTTCATGGAATATTTGGAGCATTGTCTGTGGGAGAGGAACTGTGGTCCCTGATGTCAGAGTCTTGTGAGAGCCAATTTTAAGGTTGCTTTGTTCATTTTAGCAGCCTATTGCCTTGGCTTTTTTTGGGGGGTGGGGGTGGGGGAGTTTGACCTAAATTATCCCGGGAAGAGTGCAGGCATCTCCTGGCACTGACTCAGTATTGCAGTGCCAGCCTTTCCTTCTCACTGCGGTTTGGCTCTGCTGATGTCTCTTGCAGTTGGGACACAGGTCACTTCTTGGATTGTGCCAGAATTGCTCTCTTCCTCCCCTAATATTTATCACTTTGTCATCCCTGACTCTGAACACCAGAGATCAAGACTAACTGTAGTCCAGCAGAGGGGCAATAAATCATTGTTTCTACTTCCTTTTCTCCGGGTTTTGTGTCCCTTAATTACCACATAACTACTGCTGAAGTTGCATCTTTGTGCTGTGTGTGCTGGGGACAGAAGCCCTCGTTCATTGGATTTGTGCAAAAGCTGCTTTGTCTCTTACCAGCCATTATGTTTTTTGTTTTTGTTTTTTTTACAAGGACAGAGAGAGAGAGAGTCAGAGAGAGAGATAGATAGGGACAGACAGACAGAAACGGAGAGAGAGGAGAAGCATCAATCATTAGTTTTCGTTGCCGTTGCGACACCATAGTTGTTCATTGATTGCTTTCTCACATGTGCCTTGACCGCGGGCCTTCAGCAGACCGAGCAACCCCTTGCTGGAGCCAGCGACCTTGGGTCCAAGCTGATGAGCTTTGCTCAAGGCAGATGGGCCCGTGCTCAAGCTGGCGAGCTCGGGGTCTCGAACCTGGGTCTTCCACATCCCAGTCCGACGCTCTATCTACTGCGCCCACCACCTGGTCAGGCTAGCCAGCCATTATGTTTTGCAGAGTGCCATGTGTGCTACCCATCCTTTCCTCTTTTCTCCTGTGAGTTTATAGAGTATGATTGTCAGGTCATCTATCCATTAACTGGGCTTGTCTGAGCTCTAGGGTAGGAGGTGAAGTGAGCAACCCTTAACAGCAAAGTGAGAGAGATTTGGGCTGGGTTAGTCATATTCATTATTTGGGCTCCTGGTAGGAGCTAAGCAGTTTGTGTGATCTAGAATGGCCTCCCAGGGAGTTTTGTTTTTTTTTTTAATCTAGTCTACAGATCACTTGTTAACAGACTATATGAAAAGGGCCAGTTGCCTGTCATTTGCCTTTCCATTATGAAACTTCAAAGAATGTGAGTTGGGGCAGGGGTGAAGAGTTCATAAGTGAGGATGTCTACCTCCTTCATCCCTAGCAAGACTCTTTTGCTATTTGAGGGGAAGATTTAAGCTTTAGAAAGAGAGTGTAGACGGACTCTTGTTCTTTTCTTTGCCTGCTGCTTCTTTACTATACCTGTCCTTTTAGAGGATTGAGAGTGAGAGGTGTTGTGTGTCAGGCAGCAAGTGTTCAGAGTCTTACTCCTACTCATTATTTCCTGCTGTTTCAAATCAAAGGCCATATCTCTTCCCTAAGAGTAGTAAACCTCGCACAAAGCTCAGACAGCATGGGAGAATGAACTTCTTTCCTGGCAAATAAGCAGATATGGTCTTAGAAAAGGAGAGGTCAAGCCTTTTTTTTGTGTCTGTGATGGTGAGAAGGGTTGAGGGAGGGAAGACAGGAGGACCACTTACTGCTAGCAGCTGCCAGGCCCAACCCCTTTTTTATAGCTTCCCATCAAATAGGGGTGCTGAGACAGGGCCAGAAGCAGGATTCATTTCACAAATCCATAGTTTTTTTTAATGTGTAATATTTATTTGCACAGTGTCTTTACAGCTGCAGTGCTAACCTAGGGATTTGGCATCTCCTCACTGAGATCGCTTGGGTTTTGACAATGTCTCCCCTCAATAAGGATTGCCAGGCAAAAAGAGGACCTTTTCAGTAAATGCTGTCATGGTTGAGAAAGGACAGAGCAGAGGTGCACTTTTCTTTGAATAGTTAGAACAGTTAATTGCTTTTTGTTTTGTCTTCATGAGCTCTCTTTCCATGCCGAGCTGAAGTCCAGGTGTAAATTCTACAATATAGCTGGCACATCTGGTCACTAGTTAGAATAGAAAAATGTCCCTCTTGGCAATGGTGTTTGGAGCAGATACATAGCTAAAACTTGGTGACCTGAGATGCTAGCAGCCTAGGGTGAGAGCAAATTTGATGGGGAAATCAACATTCAGGAGTAAATTTGGAACACTTAAGATGTGTTTTATATAGTCAAATTTCTGAGCTTAATTGCTATTTAAGAAGTGACAAAAAGAAGTAGATTTTTTTTAAACCTTCTGTGGGCAGATAAGTAGACATGTGATTGGGAAGGTCAGTACTCTCTTGAAATATACCCACATACTGCTTTTAAAAAGTACTTAGTAGCTGTGGCTTACTCATTCTATCTCT
Organism: Rhynchonycteris naso; assembly: GCA_037038555.1. Classification (NCBI taxonomy): domain Eukaryota; kingdom Metazoa; phylum Chordata; class Mammalia; order Chiroptera; family Emballonuridae; genus Rhynchonycteris; species Rhynchonycteris naso. The sequence goes on along the minus strand of CM072999.1, from coordinate 239,228,709 downwards.
ATTTGGATTTATGTAGAGTTGGTTGATTTTCATTGCTTTTATTTAATTTTATTGATTATGCTTTGACTAGCTTATCGATATCACTTTTTTTTTAATAGCCTTGATAAATTTGCTGAAGTTCCTTATGTCGAATGAGACTGTACTTTTGGCCAAACACAACATTTTTACATTAGCCCTTATGGTGAGTAACCAAAAAAATATTTCTTTTTCTAAAGATATACCCTAAGGCAGAGATGGGCTGGTTTGAAACTGGAGCTGGGTTCTGGGGACTAAACCATATGGGGAATCAGGCCTTCATTTTCCTTTTGGCTTAGAATCCTTTTATTGGTGCTCCCCACTCTTATCTGTGTCTTTGGCAAACCTGGAACTCTCTCTCTTTCATGAGAGTATATTGTCTGGCAGGGGCAGGTATAGGTCCATCTAGGTAGTAAGCCTCAGTCCCAGTTGAGAGACCGTACTGTACTACTATCGTATCTATGTTGGTACATAGCAAAGCCACTAGAGATGTCTCAGCCCGATGAGTGGTTCCATCATGGTTACACTTGGTTTCTGAGATATTGCAGATGCCTGCTTATCTGACTGGTTATTTGGGCTAGTAGATGGGCACTGTGCCGTTTTACTGTCTTCTCAGGATATTACACAGTGGGTCCATAAATGTTTAATATTTCTTGAAGAAAAAATCCTGATTTATATCTTTTGTTGATTTCCATGGTAAACTACACCCACCATGGCCTATTTGAAGCTATCAACAGGGCATTGTTGAATGCAGAGTTGGGAAAAGATGAGCAATAACATACCATTATATGATGTTTTCACAATACCAGATGTAAGAGGTGTAAATTAATCTCAAGAGCATAGATAATACTAAAAATCATAAAGTAATTAGGAAGTAATGAACTTTTAGTATTTATCTTCATTTTAATATAATTTATTGAATTGTAAGTTTATATAAATTATTTTTTAATAATGGCTTTAACAACCAGCTAAAAAAATTCCTGAAAATTTAACAGTTAGCTCTTGCAAGCCAGTAAGAAGAACTGGCTATTGTATACGACTGATAATACCCTTCCAGTCTTCATAGCATGATGCTAGTAAATGGGTTTTTGCTTGTTTTTTAGATTGTGAACCTATTCAATATGTTTATCACATATGGTGACACATTCCTGCCTACTCCCAGCAGCTATGATGAACTCTACTATGAGATTATCCGCATGCACCAGAGCTTTGACAACCTATACTCCATGGGTAAGCTGTGTTTTCTTTTTGCTCCTGTATCGGCATCTGCTGTGATTTTGGCATCTAAGAGGAAAAGACTACCAAAGATTCTGTAGTTGCTTGGTGCCCTTGCTTGGCATAGAAATATAGTAGTCTCGGTGTGGCTGGCTGGGCTGGATGTCTTGGGCAACTTGAGCGGCTGGGCCCGGCGGAGGCCAGTGAGCAGCACTGAAGGTTGCCAGACCACACTGAGTGCAGTGTGGGGCAGGCTTGCCTCAGCATTGGAGAGGACATGCGTGGTGCCATCCACAGTTACTCATAGGTGCCTGTGCTTGTCAGCATTGTAGTGGTCCACTGACAAAAGTGAGAAGACTGACTGCCCTGCCCTTTCGACCCTGTGCTGTTTGAGCCCCGGCTGTGCCTGCTCTCCAAGAAGTCACTGAGATATGAAGCATCAACAAGTGAATTGTTTAATGAAGAGTGGGGAATAGCTTATCCAATTATTGATGGGATTCCTAATATGATAGATACCATAGGCAGCTAGAATGACACATCAAAATAAGAAGCAAGAAGATAGGGAGCAGCATTAGATTATAATTAAAAACAGCAACAAATACAACTAAATTTTTAAAATTGTATTTGAGAGAGAGAGAGACAGACAGACAGACAGGAACAAAAAGGAAGGGAGAGAGGCAAGATGCATCAACTCATAGTTGAGGCACCTTAGTTGTTCATTGATTTCTCATATGTGCCTTGACCAGGGGCTCAACTGAACCAGTGACTCCTTGCTCAAGCCAGCAAGCAACCTTGAGCTCAAGCCAGCAAGCATCCTTGGGCTCAAGCCAGCAACCTTGGGTTTCAAGCCAGCGACATTTGGGCTCAAGCTGGCAAACTCGGGGTTTTGAACCTGGGTCCTTAGCATCCCAGATCGGCGCTCTATCCACCTCCTGGTCAGACAATGACATCTACCTTTTAAAAATTAGGGTGGCAAGTAGTAAGTGGGAGTGAAGAGTGTTTCTTTCTCTTCATAAGTTGACTGTCCTTATTCTATTGGTCTCTTTGGCAGGACTGTTGTATTGGGCCTTTGTGGAAGAAAATTCCCACAGGGCTACCCTAGCACGGCCATCCTGTGCTTCTGCAGTCTGCTCTTGCCTGTTACCATACCAGTGTGTGTGTTATTCCACCTTTGCATTTGGATGGCTGTTAAACTCTTCAGGCATAATTAGTGCAACCAGAGCCAAGATGCTATATACTATACATTAATGATAAGTCTTGAGCATGTATCTCCGAAAGCTCACCTGCATGGAAGTCCTGGAAACCTGCTTAATTTTCAGGAAGGATGCTGTTCCTTGCTTCTGGCAGAGACTTAGGGCTAGGGAAGGCTTAGGCTGCAGAAGCTTTTTATTGTACCTTGGTTCTGCCCTTGTTTTTTTTTTTAAGGGACAGAGAGAGAGAGTCAGAGAGAGGGATAGATAAGGACAGACAGACAGGAACAGAGAGAGATGAGAAGCATTAATCATTAGTTTTTCGTTGCCGTCGCAACACCTTAGCTGTTCATTGATTGCTTTCTCACTTGTGCCTTGACCGCAGGCCTTCAGCAGGCCGAGCAATCCCTTGCTGGAGCCAGCGACCTTGGGTTCAAGCTGACGAGCTTTTGCCCAAGCCAGATGGGCCCACGCTCAAGCTGGAGAGCTCGGGGTCTCGAACCTGGGTCTTCCACATCCCAGTCCGGGGTTCTATCCACTGCGCCACCTCCTGGTCAGGCTGCCCTTGTTTTTTGATGGTTCTAATTTATAACTGCTGTATCTGAAGAAACATTTCGACACATTGTTTTGTTGGAAATGAATAACCCTACCATCATTTAATGACTTAATTTGTTTATCCCTTTCATCTAAAAGTTAATCATTTGAAATTTTATGTTTGTTTTACATTCACTCTTTGGTAAAGTCACAGGTTACGGATTACTGAAATAATTCTAAATGAGCTATGTTGGAGTAGTTTTAGAAAAATGTGTTTGAATTAGTGTGATATAAAACTATATAATAAAATGAAAATTTCACAGACTTGCAAAAATTTTGAGTGTTTAAAATTACCTTTATTTCTTTGGCATCAAATGCTTACATTAGTAATAATAAAATAAGATGTTGACATTTTTCCATTAAAAAATGTAGTAGTCTCCTCCTCTCAGGCAGTAGGAAGGAATATATGAACTTTTTGCCCTTAGGAACTCAGAATTCTGCACCTGACCTGTGGTGGCACAGTGAATGAAGCGTCAGCCTGGAATGCTGAGGTCGCTGGTTTGAAACCCAGGCTTACCTGGTCAGGCACAGGTGGGAGTTGATGCTTCCTGCTCCTCCCCCCTTCTCTCTCTCTCTGTCTCTCCTCTAAAAATAAAAAGAATAATAAAAAAGAACTCAGAATTCATCTCAGTAGAAAGCTGATTAACAGCCCTGTAGCCCTTTCTTGATGTTTGTGAGAAAAAGGGGAAGAGAATAGGGAGGCTGTGGATTTAGAGACTGCAGTGAGATGGGAGTGAACGAGTGGGCGGGAACTGACAGTGGCAGAGAGAAGACTTTGGATCCCAAAGGAAGAACATTTTGTGATTTGAGAAGGTACAGAATTTTAAGGAGTTTTAATGTACCTATGTATTTTTAGCATAACTTGTAAGAGGAAGTGGGCATTAGATAAAAATCTTTCTTGCAAACCTTTGCTGATTGGCTTACTGAAAATTTACTCTTCTGCCATAGTATTTCTGAAAGAGGTCGTGTATCCCTATAAGTCTGAGTGAAGAGTCTAGTCACACCTACCTGGAATTTGAAAGGTCGGGGAAGATTTCTGCAGCTTGCACAGAAACAGAAATTCACTTAATAAAGTTGTCTATTAAAAACCCCAATTTATTAGCTTTATTGAGGTATAACTGGTACGTAATGAACTGTGCTTATTTAGAGTAGTATACATTTTTAATTTTTATTTTTTAGAGAGAGAGAGACAGGAAGGGAGAGTGAGAGAGGGAGGAGAGGGATGACAGGCATCAACTCATTGCTTTACTTTAGTTCATTGATTGCTTCTCATATATGCCTTGATCATGGGGCTCCAGCTGAGCCAGTGACCTTGGGATCATATCCCTAGTCCTGTGCTTAAGCTGGTATGCCCAGACCAAATGAGCTCTTGCTCAAGCCAGAGACCCCCAAGATTTGAACCATGGACTTCAGCATTCCAAGTCAACATTCTATCCACTGAGCCACTGGTGCGGGACTTCATTTTCTTGACAGTGTCCTTTGAAGACATTTTTAATTTTAATAATATAGTTCATTAATTTTTTTATGATTTATGCTTTTTGTGTATTATCTAAGAAATCTTTCTTTAACTCAAGGATAAAATGATTATTTCTTACCTTCTGAAAATTTTATAGTTTTAACACTTTGCATTTGAGTCTAAGATTCATTTCAACTTGATTACTCTATCTACTTCTTGGTTTGGATTGAGGTTCATGGTTTGTAATGGATGTTCACTTGGTTTAGCACCATTTTTTGGAAAGAGTGTCTTTCTAAATTGATTGCTTTGGCACGTTTGTTAAAAACCAGTTGACCTTGCCTGACCAGGCAGTGGCGCAGTGGATACAGCGTCAGACTGGGATGCCAGAAGATCCAGGTTTGAGACCCCGAGCTCGTCAGCTTGGACCCAAGGTCCCTGGCTCCATCGAGGGGTTGCTCGGTCTGCGGTCAAGGCACATGTGAGAAAGCAATCAATGAACAACTAAGGTGTTGCGACGGCAATGAAAAACTAATGATTGACGCTTCTCACCTCTCTCCATTCCTGTCTGTCTGTCCCTATCTATCCCTCTCTCTGACTCTCTCTCTGTCCCTATTAAAAAAAAAAAAAAAGAAAACCCAGTTGACCTTATAGATGTAGGTATATTCCCTAGACTTTATATTCTGTTCTGTTGATATACAGGATGGGGCAAAAATAGGTTTCCAGTTGTGAGTACAACAAATGCAGTTTATTTATTTTTTTTAGTGAGAGAGAGAGAGAGGGACAGAGACAAACAGATAGGAAGGGATAGATGAGAAGCATCAATTCTTCATTGTGGCACCTTAGTTGTTCATTGATTGCCTTCTCATATGTACCAAGACTGGGGAGCTCCAGCAGAGCAAGTGACAAAAGGGAATTTCTTCAACCTGATAAGGGACATTGATAAAAAAAAAAACCTATAGCTAACACCACATTTAAGGAAGAATAACAGTCTTTTTTCCCTAAGATTTTTTTTTTTAATTTTTATTTATTGACTTTAGTGAGAAAAGAGGAGAGAGACAGACAGAAATATTGAGCTGTTCCTGTATGTGCCCTGACCAGGGATCAAATCAGCAACCTCTGTGCTTCGGGATGATGCTCTAACCAACCATGCTGTCGGGTCAGGGCTGATTTTTAACTATGAATTCAATTTATGTAATAGATGTAGGACTATTTAAGATATCTATTCCTTTTGGGGAGTGACTTTTAGAAGTTTGTATCTTTCAAGAAATTTGTTTCATTAAGTTGTGAGTTTTATGGGCATATAGTTGTTTGTAATAGTCACTTTTAATATCTGTACTGATTTCCTTTCTTTCATTCCTGATATTGGTCATTTGTATCTTCTCTTTTTTTTTTTTGTCAGTCTGACCACATGTATATTAAGCTTATTTATGTTTTTCTCAAAGAACCAGCTTTTGGTTTCAATTGATTTTCTTTTTCTTCTGTTGTTTTTCTGTTTTCATTCTTTCCTTTTTTCTTTAAATGAGAGGAGGGGAGATAGTCAGACTTTTACATGTGCTGTGACTAAGATCCACCCAGTAACCCCTGTCTGGGACTGATGCTCCAATCCACTGAGCTATCCTCAGTGCCCTGCTGAGGGAGGGGAAAAGAGAAAGTAGGTGGAGAGAAACAGATAGTCGCTTTTCATGTGTGCCCTGACTGGGGATTAAAATGTAATCCACATGCCTGACCAGGCGATTGCGCAGTGGATAGAACATCGGACTGGGATGTGGAAGACCCAGGTTCGGGACCCCGAGGTCGCCAGCTTGAGCACAGGCCCATCTGGTTTGAGCAAAAGCTCGCCAGCTTGGACCCAAGGTCGCTGGCTCCAGCAAGGGGTTGCTCAGTCTGCTGAAGGCCCGCGGTCAGGGCACATGTGAGAGAGCAGTCAATGAACAACTAAGCAATCAACGAAAAACTAATGATTGATGCTTCTCACCTCTCTCCATTCCTCATTCCTGTCTATCTGTACCTGTCTATCCCTCTCTCTGACTCTCTCTCTGTCCCTGTAAAAAAAAAAAAAGAAAGAAATTTATTGAGACTTATTGAATGGGCCAGAATATGATACATCCTGGTAAATGTTCCTTATATACTTGTATTCTTATCTGAAAGTAGAATGTTCTATAAGTTTCAGTCTGGTCAAGTTGTTTGACAGTGTTCTCCATTTTCATAGATTTTTCTACTTGTTCTAAAGGAACATAGAAGACTGTTTAAATCTTATTTATTTATTTTTATTCAGTGAGAGGAGAGGCTGAGGGTCTCCCACATGTACCCTGACTGGGATCCACTTGGCAAGCTCTCTAGGGGGGATGGCTCTGCACATCTGAAATGTTACTCTGTTGTTCCACAAACAAGGTCTTCTTAGTGCCTGAGGTGGAGGCCATGGAGCCATTTTCAATACCGGGGCCAACTCGCTCCAATTAAGCCATGGCTGCAGGAGGGGAAGAGAAAGAGAAAGAAGTGAGAGGGGAAAGGGTGGAGAAGAAGATGGGCGCTTTTCCTGTGTGCCTGACCAGGAATTGAACCCTGGACAGGAATTGAACCCTGGACATCCACATGCCAGGTCAATACCATTGAGCCAACTGGCCAGGGCCTTGAAATCTCTAACTGTAATTGTAGGATTATTTCTTCTTTTAGTTCTTTCACTTTTGATTCAATGTATTTTGTAGCTCTGTTGTTAGGTGTACATACATTTAAGATTACCACATCTTTGGTGAATTAACCTTTTTATCATTGTGTAATGTCTCTCTTTATTCCTACTAATATTTTGTGTTCTGAAGCCTGTTTTGTCTGATATTAATATAGCCATGATGGCCTGACCTGTGGTGGCGCAGTGGATAAAGCGTCGACCTGAGAACACTAAGGTCGCCAGTTCAAAACCCTGCACTGGTCTGGTTAAGGCACATATGGGAGTTGATGCTTCCAGCTCCTCCCCCCTTTCTCTCTCTCTCTCTCTCTCTCTCTCTGTGTCCCCTCTCTAAAATGAATAAATAATAATAATAAAAAAGAAATTAATATAGCCATGATGATTTTTTTTGGATGTGTCTACACGTGTTTTAGGGGGTCTTTTGTTTGTTTGTTTTTGTATTTTTCCAAAGTGAGAAGTGGTGGGGAGGCAGACAGACAGACTCCCATATGCTCCTGACCAGGATACTCCCAGCATGCCCACAGGGGATGATGCTAGGCCTCTCTGGGGTGCTGCTCCGCTGCAATTGGAACCATTCTAGCACCTGAGGCGGAGGCCATGGAACCATCCTCAGCACCCGGGACAACTTTGCTCCAGTGGAGCCTTGGCTGCAGGAGGGGAAGAGAGACATAGAGAGAAAGGAGAGGGGGAAGGGAGTAGAAGCAGATAGGTGCTTTTCCTGTGTGCTCTGGCCAGGAATCGAACCCAGGACTTCCACACAGTGGGCAGATGCTCAACCGCCAACCGGCCAGGGCCTCTACATGTGTTTTTTATTCTTAATGAGCCTGCTCTGAAGGCTGTGACCTCTGGGCTTGCTTTATTTATTTATTTATTTATTTATTTATTTTTACCAAGACAGAGAGAGAGCTAGATAGGGACAGACAGACAGACAGGAACAGAGAGAGGTGAGAAGCATCAATCATTAATTTTTCGTTGCCGTCGCGACACCTTAGTTGTTCATTGATTGCTTTCTCACATGTGTCTTGATCGCGTGCCTTCAGCAGACCAAGCCACCCCTTGCTGGAGCCAGCGACCTTGGGTCACTGGCGAGCTTTTGCTCAAGCCAGATGGGCCTGTACTCAAGCTGGCAACCTCGGGGTCTCGAACCTGGGTCTTCTGGCATCCCAGTCCGACGCTCTATCTACTGTGCCACCGCCTGGTCAGGCGGTTACACATTTCTTAATGTTAGTTAGGCTCCATTCTCCTTCCTAAGAGGAAATCTCAGGTAGATTCATTCATTTACTTGGGAGGCAGTATTTAAAGTAATAGTATGTAGCTAATACTTACATAGCATTTACTATGTGCCAGATACTGATCCAAGGCTTTATATATATTATTTAATTTTCAAAGTAATTGTTTCATATAAGCATTGCTTTATTTTCTAGTGAGTGGCAGGCACTGGATTTGGACCCTGCCATTTGGCTCCAGAGTTCATATTCTTACCACTCACTCTATAAATACAGGCATCAGAATTATTCCCTCATAGTTCAAATTCCAGTTCCATTAATTGTAACTGTGTGAATGACCTTGATTAGTTACTTGTCTTCTCTGAGTGTCAGTTTTCTCATCTATATGCTATATTGCATATAACGCAACTTTATCCAGTTTCTGGCACCTAGTAAACTTACTACATATTTAGCTCTTACTAGCTGTTCATTTGTTAAAAACGTGTACTTGGAGTACCCACCATGTGCTGTTCTCTCAAGGAGCACTGCTGGTTTTTCTCTTCTGAAGTAGCATAGGTCCTTTACTGTATGGTCCTGAAGCTCATATCTGGGAGAGACTGTTTTATATTTCTGTCTTCTTTCCTCCTGTGATAAGTGTGGAAAAGAGATAGAATTTGGTCAGTGAAGGGAAGAATATTCCTGTTGATTCATGTTGCAGGTTATACAGTTAAGTAAGTCATGGGAGCTAAAACAGGTTACTCCTTGATTAATACATAACCGTCCTCTATCTGCCAAACTTATTTGTCCGTTTGACCCAGCATAGCCCTTAAGGAGAAGAGATATATGGAGTAGGAGGGGACAGTTAACTCAGCTGACTGATTCCACTAAATCAGTCCTGGCCATTAGGGAAATGATAAAATGGAAGCCAGGTTACCTTCATACCACCACTCCAGTATAAATTATAAACAAATGCAAAAACAGAGTATGGAAACCTTTTAGTGGGGGGCCAAGGGAGGGGAACCCAAGGCAGAGGAGGAGGAGGAGGAGGAAAGTGAAAAAGAATTCCCAGTGAAAATAGTTGAAAATAAGCTCTTATATTTCCCTCTAAATTTTTCAACCTTTAAAAAAACTTTTTATTTATTGATTTTAGAGAAAGAATAAGGGAGGAAGGGAAAGGGAGAGAGAGAGAGAGAAAGAAAGAAGAAAGAAAGAAAACCAATTTGTTGTTGTTCCACTTTATATATGCACTCATTAGTTGGTTCTTACTTGTGCCCTGACCAGGGATCAAACCTGCAGACTTGTATCGGATGATACTCTAACCAACTGAGTGACTTAGCCAGGGCCAATTTTCAACCTTTTTTTATCTCATAGCACACATTAACTAATTCCCAGAATTCTATGACACACCAAAAAATAGAGTTTTTGCCAATTTGCCAAAAATAAGTAGTATAATTTTGATTCATTCACACCAGGCAGCTGTTGTTGTGTTGTCTGTTGTCATTTTTTATTTGACAATCAAAAGGAAAAGAGGTCAGTGCTCCTGTCTAAATAGTCAGGTATTGCATGTTTTTAAAATTCCTGTGGTACATTATTATTCTGGGCACACTGGTTGAAAATCGCTGTTCTAGGTTGAGGACGTTTTAAACAGAGGATTGGCACAGGCTCTATTTGGTTATTCTAATAGTATTATTCTGAGATTTTTTTTTTCATTGATATGCAGGAGAGAGAAGCATCAACTTGTTCCACTTAGTTAATGCACTTATTGATTGGTTCCTGTATGTGCCCTGACTGGGGATGAACCCGCGATCTTGGTGTACTGGGATGATGCTCTAGCCACTGAACCACCCAGCCATGACTCTGAGATGTGTCTTCATTCTTCATATTTGTGTTTTATATCAGGGGGTCTGACAGATCTTTGTTCTTTCCTTCTGTACAGTCCTGAGACTTTCTACCAATGTAGGCCAGTGGAAAGAAGCTGCTAGCAAGGTGACCCACGCATTGGTTAATATCAGGTAAGGAATGAGATTTTTTTCTCTTTAGAGTTACTTGGCTCATCCTGAGGTTTATTGTATTTTTCTAAGTAGAGTGTGTTGAACGCCACTACTATTTTAAGCCCTAATGTCTGTAGCAGTGGAGAAGTTGTACTTGATCAAGAAAAGCAGCACTGCTCTGACCAGTTAGCTCAGTCGGTTAGAGCATCATCCCTAAACAACAAGGTTGTAGGTTTGATCCCTGGTCAGGGCACACATGGGAAGCAACTGATGAATGCACAGCTGAGTAGAACTAGAAATGAATGCTTCCCTTCCTCCTCCTCTCTCCCTTCTTTTCTCTGCCTCTCTAAATATCAATCAATACATTTTCTTTTCTTTTTTTAAGTGAGAGGAGGGAAGATAGTGAGACAGACTCCCTTATGTGCCCCAACTGTAATCCATCCAGCAACCCCTTTCTGGGGCTGATGCTTGAATCAACTGAGCTGTTTTTAGCACCTGAGGCTAATGCCGTTGGACAAACTGAGCTATCCTCAGTGCCCTGGGCACACTGCAACCAATCGAGACACTAGCTACAGGTGGGGAAGATGGAAAGAAGGGGGAAAGGGAGAGGGAGAGAAGCAGATGGTCACTTCTCCTGTGTGTCCTGACTGAGAATTGAACCTGGGGTGTCCATACACTAGGCCAGTGGTTCTTAACCTTTATTGAGGTACCGAACCCACCAGTTTCATATGCGCATTCACCGAACCCTTCTTTAGTGATAAATAAAATATGTTTTTTTCCAAATTCAAGACATAGGTATATGTCTTTTTACTGGTGCACAAAATGAGCCGTGCATGAACATCACCTTGCTCAAAGAACAAAACCAACAAAGTGCATGAACTCACAACAAATTACGGTATTACTCTATTCTGGCCTCCGCGGCAGAGGCTTCTCTGAACCCCTGAGACCGACTCATCAAACCCTTAGGGTTCGATAGAACCCAGGTTAAGAACCACTGCACTAGGCCGATGCTCTGTCCACTGAGCCAACTGGCCAGGGCCAATCAATACATTTTAAAAAATAAAATTAAGGCCTGGCCAGATAGCTCATTGGTTAGCATGCAGTCTGGAAGCTCAGACGTTTCTGGTTTGATCCTAGGTCAGGGCACAAACAGGAATGTCTCAGTGTTCTTGTTTCTCTTTCTCTCTCCCTTTCTCTCTCTAAAAGAAAAAAAAAAAGAGTGCATGAGACTTTTATTTGGTCATATTGAAATAGCCCACAGTGCTGCTCTGTGAATTTTCTTACCCAGAGATGGTTGCAGGGCCTTTTCAGATATCTTTATTGCCGAAGTATTTTCTGTGTATAGGCCATCGGAAAGCTTTTCTCTGAGATTTTTTTCTGCATTCTCAGTTCAAAGAATGACTCATGGGAATCTGGAATTTTGACATTCTGCCTTACATGGCTATTTCTATATATTTGTGGTAAACAGAGGCAAATGAAGCTCGTAGGGCTATCATTTTAGGTTCCTGATGAAATGGCAAGGCAATTACAGAGTGCTATAGGTACGGGCTAAAACTGAGTCAGACGTGAAGTTGGTTAGGGTCTTAAGGAAAAAACACCTCACAGGAGTGAGCTGTTTGTAAATGGAGAGAATATATTTTCAGTATTAAGAAACCTGAAGCTGACTTTTCTTACATTCCTTTATCCCTTTGTGCCTATTGTTTTCCATTTTCTCAACCGTTATTAAATTATTCTTGCAAACAATTGAAAAATTAACGTTGAGTGGATGAGGCAACCCCAGCAGATGGGGAAACTTGATTTAGCTCCAGATGTAAGCCTTGCCAGGCATTCTCAGCAATAGTGTTGTACATTTATTTATACATTTACAACTTGGTATAGATTCCGGTGTGTGACAGAGCTGAGAGTCTGTGTTTGTTTCCATGTCCTTCTCTTTTTTTTTTTTTTTTTAAGTCAAATGTCCTGACCCTGTGGTGATTTACTATAGTGTTTGGCACATCTGGGAACAAAAGAAAAAGTGTGAGATGTGTGTTGGGAGGGCTGGGGTAAGGGATCATGAGGTGAGATGTGCTAACAAGATTGTACTGAAGGTTGATCTGCCTTATCTGACCCCAGAGGCATTTCGTAGCAAACACAATTTTACAAATCTCACAAATAAATGCATATTTTCACCTAGAAAATTAACCCAATGCTATAGAAAGGCCTTATGATAAATGTGATATTTCTGGAAGAATTGAGAATTACAAGCTGCCTTATTCCAAATATCCCTTTGTGACTCTAGGGCAGTATGACAAATGTGGGTATTTGAAAGAAGCACCAGATTCTGGGTTACAGTATGAAGTGTATATGGTTATGATTTATGTTGCTTTTATTTACTCATGTATTTTCTTAGGCTTTCCGGGAAGCTCCTTTTCATTTGGGGCCTGTTTCCTTGATTACATTTCTTTCTTTCTTTCTTTCTTTCTTTTTTCAGAGACAGAGAGAGAGAGTTAGATAGGGATAGACAGGAACAGAGAGATGAGAAGCATCAATCATTAGTTTTTTGTTGGGACACCTTAGTTATTCATTGGTTGCTTTTTCATATGTGCCTTGACCGTGGGCCTTCAGCAGACTGAGTAACCCCTTGCTTGAGAGCTTTGCTCAAACCAGATGAGCCCACACTCAAGCTGGTGACCTTGGTGTCTAGAACCTGAGTCCTCCACATCCCAGTCTGATGCTCTATCCACTGCGCCACCGCCTGGTCAGGCTTGATCTCATTTCTTAATGCTTACTTTATCTCCTACTTTGTTGCTTTTCCTTTCAGTGACTTCTGGCTTGGCTGCTGTCCTTATTCTTTTCAAGGGCCATCAAACAACTGATTTAAGACCTTGACCTATCCTTTTTCTAAATAGACCAGAGAGGACTGAGCTGAGCTTTGAGCAGATACCCATAACCATGACCTCTTCCTTGCAAGTATCTGTTAAGCCTGTACCCCATTTTCTCTCCCTTCTTTCCTTCTTTGAGAGAAAGAGAGAGAGAAGAAGGGGAGGAGCAGGAAGCATCAACTCGCATATGTGCTTTAACCAGATAAGCCCAGGGTTTTGAACTGGCGACCTCAGCATTCCAGGTCAATGCTTTATCCACTGCGCCATCACATGTCAGGCTCTTCTATTTTTTTTAAAGATTTTCTTTATTGCCTGACCTGCGGTGGCGCAGTGGATAAAGCATCAGCCTGGATTGCTGAGGTCGCTGGTTTGCTTGCCCGGTCAAGGCACATATGGGAAGCAACTAGTATTGATATTTCTCATTCCTTCCCCTACCCTCTTTTTGTCTCTCGTCTCTCTAAAATCAATCGATCATTAAAATTTTAAAAATTTATTTTATTTACTGATTTTTACAGAGAGAGGAGAAGTAGAACAAAACATATTAACTGATAGTTGCTTCACTTCATTTACTCATTGCTTGCTTGTCATATGTGACTTGAACCGGCAACCTCAGCATTCCAGGTTGATGCTCTATCCACTGCACCACCACAGGCCAGATAGGCCTATACCCCATTTTCATGCCTCAAGCTTTTTTGATGAATTTGCTGCAGAGAATAATTATTGCATCATCTTTACTGTTGCTAATGAATTAGACTCAGAGTATATGTCAGATGTATCAAAGATATAGTCAGTTTTCTCAAGAAATTCCTGGAAAGATGTGTTTGAATGTTACTTAACACACTAAGGCCAGATCAGGAGAAAATATTGGTGATACTAAGTCTATAAAAGTTTACTTATTTTCTTTCTGACATTTATTTCCACTTAATAAGTTCTAAACTTGGTAATGCTCATTCATATACTGATATACTGTCTCCTTCAATCTTCAAACTCTATAAGGTAGACCATATTGTAAACTTTAAAAAATATACTTTTACCAGTGAGGAAACTGAGTTGTTTTTTTTTTTTTTTTTTTTACAGGGACAGATAGAGTGAGTCCGAGAGAGGGATAGATAGGGACAGACAGGAATGGAGAGAGATGAGAAGCATCAATCATCAGTTTTTCGTTGCGACACCTTAGTTGTTCATTGATTGCTTTCTCACATGTGCCTTGACCGTGGGCCTTCAGCAGACCGAGTAACACCTTGCTGGAGCCAGCGACCTTGGGTCCAAGCTGGCGAGCTTTTGCTCAAGCCAGATGGGCCACACTCAAGCTGGCAACCTTGAGGTCTCGAAACTGGGTCCTCCGTGTCCCAGTCTGATGCTCTATCCACTGCGCCACCGCCTGGTCAGGCAGGAAACTGAGTTTTAAAGATATTTTGAGTTATAGAAAGTCCCACAATTGTTGTGTGACAAAGCTGGGAACTAATCACAGGTCTTCTAACTCCCCGGTCCGGGGCTCTTCTGTACCAGAATGCCTCCTTCCATAGCGTTGTGTCAAAGACTTCCTGGAGGTAAAAAGAAAATTCAGCATGTTGTATTGGAAGGCGTATAGAAATTTGAGTTAGAGAAATTGGATTTTTTGTTTTTGTCTCTTAATGCGTGACCTTGAGCGAGATATTTAGCTTCTTTGGACCTCTTTTTACTACTTATAAAATGGAGGTTATGACAAAATCAACTGTTTCACAGGGAAGTGGTTGTTAAGAATTACATAAAGTAATGCATGTGAAAGCACATAGGAAACTGTAAAATACTAGTTATTTTGCTTACCTTGTCTTTAAGGTTCATTCCTGTTGTAGCATGTGTCAGAATTTCCTTCCTTTTTAGGCTAATATTCCGTTGCATGTACATGCCACATTTTGTTTATTCATTCATTCATTGATGAACCCCCAAGTGAGTTGCTTCTGAAAGCTCTCAGTTATTGTGGTTTTGGTTATTTGTGTATGGGTATACAAACATCTGTTCAGTCAAATTGGTGGATCATATGGTAATTCTGTGTTTAATTTTTTTGAGAAATATCAGTACCGTTTTTCAGATTTTGCATGTTGAGCCTTCCTTAGAATATTTCCTAAGTATGTCTTCATTTGTCCCTTTTATAAAAGTTAAGATGTTACCCCTAGCCTTAAAAAATACTTTGCTTTTCTTTACTTGACTTTAATGCTTTATATAAGGGTGGCCAGGGAGTTTTCTTTTCTCAGTGTTAGTATTTTCTTAGCTGAGGGCAAAAAAGTGGTATTCTTAAAAAGCCTGTATACCACTGAGCCAACAATAATGAGTGCTGCTTTTGTATGCTCCTTTGCTTTTTTTCTAAGAGCTGTGTTGTACATCCATGGCACTATTAAATTTGAATGATTTAGAAAACAGGAAAATTGGACTTGTGGGTCTCCCAGGGATATTGTAAGATATTTAACTATTGGCCACCAAGTTGATTATCAAGGATAGAGTATATAAAGGCTTAGCAGTAAAATTGTGATGGTATGTGACATTTACTTCTGTTGTTTATAAAAAGTTACTTGTACTTATCCCACACCTGGGAAGGATTTCTAAGGCAGAGCAAACAAACTCTTAGCCATCTTTCCTGTAGTATGTTCTTTGATAGCCATGGGAAGGGATTGGGTTGCATGTGAAACTTTCAGACACCGAACAGCTGGGAGGGCCTCTGAGATTGATTTGCTAGTTGATGACAGCTACAAGTTATGCCTTTGGGATCTTCTGGAGTGCAGTATCTAATGGCAACCCTAACATAGTATCTCACCAGCAGGTGAAAGGCAGCCGAAAGGCCTCAGACCTTTCTGTTCTTTGGGGTTTAGACTGTGATAGTGAAAATTAAAAGTGCTTCCACATGTTTGGAGTCCTAAATTTACTCAAGTGTCAGACTGTTTGCTTTTCACTTGTCTTTCTTGGCTTAGTCATGCTAGTTCTTTAATTGTCAAAGTTATTTGTATTTAAACAATTTGTCTCTCTCTTCCTGTTTGATCCTTAAGAGAGATTCTTAAAATGCAGCTGCTTAGAAACGGCTATTTTTGTTAGAACACCTGATGTCATTAATATACAGGGTTCTATGTTTGTTCCTCCCCATAGGAGGGTTGTTCCATTCCTTTGCCACAAGAAAAATAAAATATTATAGTTCTACCTTTAAAATGCCACTTGGTATAATTGTAACTGCAGCTGCCTTCAAAGATCTACTGGTAGAATACCCTGAGGGGCCGTGTGCAGGGATGGAAGGAGAAAACATATGGGAAGTTGTGCTTGGAGACGTCTGTGCTAAGATTTCCTGTCGCCACTTAGCAGTCTCCTCCAGTGAGGTCCTGTAGATGTCTGCTGACTGTTAACCTAATTAGTCAAAAGAGAGAAAGAAAAATGTTAGACTAAAATGTGACCATCTAATCAAACAACTTTCAAGGTAAGTAATTTGAAGCCCTTAATGAATCTCTTGAAGTTAACATTTTAATGCTTTTCACTTAATGGGAATTTTATTAGCACCAAATTCTCCATCTTATTCTCTGGTTGCTCACAGAAGTAGTGGCTGAATCACTGCAAACAGGTTTTTTTCCTGATCTGTAATTTTAAGTTGGATAAAATTTGAACTCTGTGGTTAATATATTAATTTTTCATTTGGAATGCATTAAGCTAAAGTTTAGTTTTTCTTTAAGAATGACTTTTTATATATTGCTACAGTTAGTGACAGGCCTGGGGTTTGGAATGAGACTTAGTGCGTTCCTTTCTAAATCGCTTAATTGTTCACTTGGTGAGTTTGCCTCTTGTCCCCTGCTTGCTGTCTTTTTGTTCCAATGCTAAGGTGGTCCTCATCCCCCCCCCCACTTCCTGCTTATGTGCTAACGTAGCTGTTTCCTTTACCCTGAAAAATATTCCCTCCAAAAAAAGAAGGAAAGCTTAAATATGCACTCTGCTGGGGACACGAAGAAATAAGAATAGCTCTCAGCAGCCTCTATATCAGGGGGTTTGTTG
Source organism: Rhynchonycteris naso (assembly GCA_037038555.1). NCBI lineage: Eukaryota > Metazoa > Chordata > Mammalia > Chiroptera > Emballonuridae > Rhynchonycteris > Rhynchonycteris naso. The sequence goes on along the minus strand of CM072999.1, from coordinate 239,211,494 downwards.
AGCTTAAAACCCTTTGGAGCAGATTGTACTTAGAGTTTTGAATGTCACAGAATAAGAGCCCTCAGGTAGTAATCAAAGAGCGCCCACTCACTGTCCATGGACACAGAGTTAGGGTTGGGAAGGGGATGTGAGGTCTCAGTCACACTACATCCCCCCAGATCCCCTTGTCCATGTGCCTGTTCAGGCTACAAAATTAGTCACAGTTCTCGTATCAGAATAGATACTGATGAGTTGAGAGGAGGAGCAGTTAAGTTGCCAGGCACTTCAGCTGAAGGACGCAACTTAGTCTAGGGAAGAGTAAATATGGACTGAAGTGATTAATAATAGGAACAGAGGCATTGGGCTGATGACTGTTGAGCTGCAAAGAATACACAAACATACCAGTAATCTTCTAGTCCAGTTGCCTTGTTATAAAGTGGCAGACAGGCTCAGATTATCCTGTAGGTCATACATGTCAGTGATGACCTCTCTTCTATTAATCAGATCCTCTGATCTCCCAGTACAGAAAATGGAAGGCATTATGTGGATTAAAACAAAGCGCTAAAATAAGGCTGCTGTAGTATTTCCCCAATGACTAGGAACATTACATGACTCTTTCCCCTTCTCTCTAAAATCAATGAAAAACATTTTTTTACATATTATTCTAATACTTATTGTGCCCTAATTTCTTAAGACTGTAGCTAGAAATGAAAAACCAAACACCAAATCTCATGTGGCTAATCTGTTTTGTCTTAACATGGTTTATGCTACAAAGCGAAGTTTTGCATTAGGTCATAGCTGGGCTTGATGAACTAACTGCTTGCAGTGCAGTAAAGTCTTGGTTTAGGAGATGCAGGTATTTGTAATAAAATATTAAGATTTTTAGTTGGGTCTACTATGATTTTTGGTGAATGTAACTCTAGTATATGAAACCTGATTACCTCAACCCGAAATTCCACTTTGATTTTTTTTTTTTTTGAATGTGGGATTGTTCATCCCATTCATTTTTAATGTTGTTATTGATATAATTGGACTTAAAGCCTGCTATTTCACTTCTAGTTTTCTATGTGTCTCTTGTTCGTTTTGTTCCTCTGTACCTCCTTTATTGCTTTCTTTTGTGTTAAGTGAATATTTTCTGATGTAGCACTTTGATTTCCTTAGTGATTTTTTTTCACTAGTGATTGCTCTAGGGTTTTCTATATACCAGAATCAGAAGCTGTCCAGATTTATCCTAACTTAATTCCAGTGAGATATAAAAACATTATTCTTATGTAGCTCTAAATAACACACACACACACACACACACACACACACACACACACTTTAATAAACTTTATTTGCCAAAGCACACACTAAAAAGGAGAATTTCATATATTTTCTGAAAAAGTGAGGCTGCATTAGAAACAGGACTTTAATTTTATCTATCATATCTGGAGCTAGGACTAGATAGATGATGAGGGGAAAGTCTATATTTAGAGTTTAAGTACATATATTTCCTTTGAGAGGTTTTCTTCTGTGTAGGTATTAAACACAGCATTCTAGATCCTGCTGTATTCTTTCAAGAGCTAATAGCACACAGCTGTTTCTTTTCCTGTACTCAAAATGTGAGCAATCAGAGCTCAAGTTCTTGGTGCCTACATGTTGAGTTTTGTAATAAAGAAAGAGTATAGGTACAAAAATAACAGGTGGGCAATTGTTTTTGAGGTATATAATTTTGAGAGAAGGACACAGTACTTTGATGTGGAGTGACTGAAGAAGTTGTTAGGTGTGTTCTTTTATGCCTGGCGTCAGCGTTGGTTTGTGGAGGGTAGTCTTGTCCTGTGCCATATCTTTTGCATCTCATTTTCTCCCAGCAGGGTAGGGGCTGCTGATTGTGGCCTGTTTTTATTGGCTCAGATAAGGGACTATTTCTGGAGTGTGACTCCTAGGAGAAAAGGAGTCAGCTGTGAACCCACCCCACTGTCCTGAAGCAAGGTATAGCACTGTGAAATAGGATCTCCTTAGTGGGTTCCAGGTGCGTGCTGTGAGAGTGTCAGTTGAGGCCACCTAGGTGTGTGGCTTCATCCTTTGTAAAAGCTAGGGTTTTATAGGGATGTGAACTTGCGGAACCTTGTAATTGTGAATTAGTTGGGAGAGATTTAATATGTATCTGGTGACCTTAGTTGAGTGTTGTATGGCAATTAATCTTTTTACTTGTTAATTAAATTGACATTTCTCTCTTTCTTAATGAATTATACCAAGTACTACTAACTTGAGCCTTTTGAGGTAGCTCGGATGGACTGCCTTTGTGACTGAGCCAGTGATAATAGAGTAGCTGTTTCCTGGTGACCAGAGGTAATTAAGAGTCCTTGGGCCTGACCTGTGGTGGCGCAGTGGATAAAGCGTCGACCTGGGAACACTGAGGTCGCCAGTTCAAAACCCTGCACTGGTCTGGTCAAGGCACATATGGGAGTTGATGCTTCCAGCTCCTCCCCCCTTTCTCTCTCTCTCTCTTTCTCTCTCTCTCACTCTGTGTCTCCTCTCCAAAATGAATAAAATAAAAAGAAATTTAAAACAAAAAAGAGTCCTTGGGCCTTGAGGTAAGTTGGAAGGGTTTTGATCTGAGCCGATAGTTGCGGATAAATTTGCTGGGAGCTCTGGAGGAGAAATATATGATTGGCATTTTCTTCCAGAATGTTCTAGCTCTTGGTTCCACCTGTATGAGTGAATGGCCCCATGTGGCAGGATACCAAATTCTCTCCTCTCTAGGTCCACAGTCTCACAACATTCTTTGTTTCTGTAAATATGTATTTACACAGCAAAGGTCTTTGGTTTGATTTTGTCCCATTAGTCATTAATTAGATCTCCTACCTATAGTTTTATGGTGTGTGTGGTAAATTAACTTTCAGTTTTTAATTTAGTATTAACATTTTTATGTGCATCTGAGATGAGCCATCTGATATATGTCCTTTATTCTGCTAATCTTTTAATCAGCAGGACTACCGTATCTTATTTCCAGTTTTTGTTTTGTTTTGTTTTTATGACAGAGAGAGAAGGACAGATAGGAACAGACAGGAAGGGGAGAGACGAGAAGCATCAATTCCTTGTTGCGGCACCTTAGTTGTTCATTGATTGCTTTCCCATATGTGTCTTGACTGGGGGTGGGGGGCTCCAGCAAACGGAGTGACTCCTTGCTCAAGCCAACAACTTTGGGCTCAAGCCGGTGAGCCTTGCTCAAATCAGATGAGCCCCTGCTCAAGCTGGCGACCTTAGGGGTCTCAAACCTGGATCCTCCATCTCCCAGTCCGACACTCTATCCACTGTGCCACCGCCTGGTCAGACTTATTTTCAGTTTCTTTATATAAGCATCAAAAAGGGGAGAGTGGCGAGGGGACTGGATGAAAGAAGGTGAAGGGATTAGCCAAAAAATGAAGATACATAACACATAGACACAGACGACAGTGTGGCAGTAGCCAAAGGAAAAGGGGGTGGGGGCTTGGTGGAGGTAGGCAAAAGGGAGGGATGGGGACAGAAAGAAATTGAGGCTTTGATTGGGATGGAGTGTTCATGATGCATTGTGTAGATGGTGTTTTATTGAGTTGTGCATTTGAAACCTGTATGGTTTTGCGAACCAATGTCATCCCAATAAATTCAATTAATAAGATAAAATAGGCCTGACCTGTAGTGGCATAGTGGATAAAGCATCGACCTGGGAATGCTGAGGTTGCTGGTTCAAAACCCTGGGCTTGCCTGACCAGGCAGTGGCGCAGTGGATAGAGCGTCGGACTGGGATGTGGAGGACCCAGGTTCGAGACCCCAAGGTCTCCAGCTTGAGCACGGGTTCATCTGGCTTGAGCAAAAAGCTCACCAGCTTGGACCCAAGGTCACTGGCTCCAGCAAGGGGTGGCTCAGTCTGCTGAAGGCCCGCGGTCAAGGCACATATGAGAAAGCAATCAATGAAAAACTAAGGTGTCGCAACGAAAAACTGATGATTGATGCTTCTCATCTCTCTCCGTTCCTGTCTGTCTGTCCCTATCTATCCCTCTCTCTGACTCTCTCTCTGTCCCTGTTAAAACAAACAAACAAAAAAACCCTGGGCTTGCCTGGTCAAGGCACATATGGGAGTTGATGCTTTCTGCTTCTCCCCTTCTTTCTCTCTCTCTTGCCCCTCTCTCTTTTTTTCTTTCCTCTCTAAAAATGAATAGTCTTTAAAAAATAAAATAAAATAAAACATGAGAGGAGAGAAAAGAGAATGAATAAGAAGGGTGATATATGTTTGTGTGAGACAGATTTGGGATCCTTTCTTTAGAAGCCTGTGGTTTTAGGATTATTTCTGTATTCTGGTTCTGTCACTGCTTCTATATCTTTACAACTATTTCTAAATGCTAGGGGTTGAGAGCCAGGGGGCAGTCAATGTGACCTAGAATTGCTGCTCTGTTTGAGGAGGTCAGGAGTCATTATATACCGGGGTGATAGTGGTAGGAAGGGGCCAGAGTCTACTGCAATCCAAAGCACTCTCCATGCTTGGCTGTCTGGAGATGGCCTGCTTTTGCAGGTACAGCTCTCCCTGGTCTTTTAAGGGATGTGCTGCTCTCTAATTATTGATCCTAACTTAAGAAAAAAAATTCTGCTTTCACCTGAGGAGACCCTGATTTTTTTTTTTAAGGAATTCTTGCTAGGAGATGTAGACATTTAATCATGGCTTAGTTCACAAACTGATGGTTTCTAATTGTAATTTACAGAAAGCCTACCTGCAAAAGGGATCAAAACTGTTCTTCATCTTATCTCTTGTTTTTCCCTCCCCATTTACCTTTTCCAAAAGTCTGGCTGGAACTCTGGTCCCATAACTCAGGTATTCTAACCATGTTGAACAGTAGACTGTTAATCTGCTAATGGGATAAAAAAGCCATTACTATTGGGTAGCAATGTATTATCCTATCAGCAAACCCAAACAGGCATGTCTTTATCAGATGAAACTTCAGGTTTCTTTGGATTATTGTGAACAAAAAGAGAAATGTTATTGGCTCCATAGAAGCTTAATCACTCTGAATTCTTAGATTTATACCAGAATGGCTAAGGTACCATACCTCCTCTTTTTTTATTGGACATGGATCTTGCAGGTTATCAGTGCCTGAATCACAGCGCCTTAAAAGCTGAAAGAACCTAAGAGGCCATCTACCTTGGTCTCCTTCCCAAAGCTGTTAGGTAATATTCAGCCTCTGCTTGAACACTTGGTAAAATAGTACTTAATACTTTAGGCTATATTTAATTCCGTTTTTTAAGTGATGAGAATTTCTCATTTTGGCATCTTCCTCTTGATGACCTGAACCTGTTGATTTCGATTTCTACCTTCAGATGGAACAGCAAAATTGTCCTGTCTTCTACATGTGAGCTTCTTCAGAGGGGTGACATACATATGATTGCCCTTCTGTAGGCAAGACATTCTTTCTTCCCTTAATTGTTTTTCTTTCATATGACAGTTTCAAAATCCTGGCTACTGTGATTACTTTTTCAGATGTAGTCTAACTTATTAGTTTATCTCCTAAAGTGTGGTGTTAGAGTGGGCCTTGTACCAAATAAGCATTCAGTAAATGTTTATTGAATGACATCTAGCCCTGGATCCAAATAATAATCTGAGTAGCTTAAATTATAGGGAGACTATTAGCACCTGGGATATGGACATGTTTCATTTGCAAACTCTAATTGCATGAGTTTTTCAGCAGCTGAATTGCATTGTTGCTTCATAACAAATTTAGGTCCTACTAAAACCTTCAAATCTGCTTAAAGTGACCTGCTTTCATCAGCACTTTTGATAAATATGCCCTCTAAGTTTTTGTCCAGATGCTTTGATCTAGTCCTAACTGCTACTGATTTGGTGGATGATTTGGGAATAATCTCTCCCCTTTTTGGGTTTTGGCTTGCTGCTATCATATAAAATGGACTTGAAGACTGAAGCAATTCCCTAAGAATCAACTTCAAAGCTTGTTGTAAAGAATAAATTTGTGGCCCTGGCAGGCTGGCTCAGTAGGAGAGTGTCAGCCCAGCCTGTGGAAGTCCTGGGTTCGATTCCCAGTCAGGGCACACAGGAGAAGCAACCATCTGCTTCTCCACTGCTCCCCCTTCTCTCTTTCTCTCTTCTTCTCCCATAGTCATGGCTTGACTGGTTCAAGCAAGTTGGCCCTGGGCACTGAGGATTGCTCCATGGTCTACACCTCAGGCTAAAATAACTCGGTTGCCAAGCAACAGAACAGTGGCCCAACATGGGCAGAGAATCACCAGGTAGGACACTTGCTGGGTGGATCCTGGTTGAGCGCATGTGGGAGTCTGTCTCTGCCTCCCCACCTCTCTTCTCACTTAATTTTTTTAAAAAAAGAAAAAATTTGTGAAAAAGACTGTGGGTGGAGAATCATCAGCAAGGGCTAGACTAGAAAAATAAAATCTTTTTATAGAGAAATCAGAGTTGACAACCTTCATAGAATGATTTAAATCTTTCTCTATCCTCCTACTCTCCCAAAACTCCTGCAGAGTAGTTTACCACTTGAAATATTAAAAAGAAGAAGAAAGACTAAAGATTGTAAGCTAGTATTAGTCTTGTATTGAGAAATTAGAATAGACAGGTAAAAAAGGACAGTGAAAAGGCAGTTTGGGGTGAGGATAGTGGGAAAATTGAACGAGCAAGGAGATGCTCTTTCCTATCTTCTCTTTTAATCAGTAGTAAGCGTGGTGGTGGTCACAGTGAAGGCTCTTCTGAGCATTGGAGTTTATTGGGAGAGAAAAATGTGAAGCTCCCTGCTGCGTGCTATTTTCTTCTTTAAAGAAGCCTTGCTTGTGCCTCACATTTCCCTTGGGTTTTTAAAGAAAGTATGTGATAATCTAGAACTAAAACTGAGGCAGCATTTTAGGCAGGCAATTAATGACATGCTAAGAATTTTTAGCTCTAGTAGATTAATTGTTAAATGAATTGTGTCTACATCTTACTGTGATATCAGCCTAATTATAAATATAGTGTTACATAGTGGAAGATAATAATAAGCAGAATTATGCACTCAGTGATCAGACTTCAGGAATTTCTAACACTGAGGAAAGATTTTCTTCTTAAACTGTCTCTTGCTGTTCTTTTTATGTAGGTTTTGATTAATTTTACCTCAATTATACATTTCTCCCTGGAGCCTAGATATTGTGCATGCTTTAGCAAAGTGGGCTCCTGTTGTAAGAGGTTTAATGAGATTTTTTTGTTCTAATTGGTTTCTATATAATTTCTTTTAAAGCCAATAACATGTGAATGGGATGTCAAATACAGGGAGTGCTAATGCATTTTCACTACCCTGTACACCAAAGAACATTAATTTCTCTCTCTTTTGACATTATTTTCATATGATGAAAACTCTCAATCTCAAGGAAGCTCCAGAGGCAGTTGGTTCTCACTGGTTTCGCCTCTCCTGCATTCATCTTGGTGACACCTCTGAAAAGGCAGCGGGAATAGCCATCTGGAGATGGAGCTCATTCTGGGTAGAAAGGGGCAGAAGTTTTCTGAACAGGGTTTTGACTGTACCTCATTTTTCTTATGGGGTAATTTACTAGATGGGATTTATATAGTATGGATTCAAATCTGTTCCTTTTGGCCTGACTGGTGGAGGCTCAGTGGATAAAACGTCAACCTGGAACACTGAGGACCCGGGTTCGAAACCCCGAAGTCACCAGCTCGAGCACAGGCTCATCTGGCTTGAGCACAGGCTCACCCACGGGGTCTTCCAGCTTGAGCATGGTATCATCAGTATGATCCCATGGTTGCTGGCTTGAGCCCAAAGGTCGCTGGCTTGAAGCCCAAGGTTACTGGCTTGAGCTCACAGTCTCTGGCTTAAGCAAGGGGTCACTGCCTTGGCTGGAGCCACCCCGTACCCCCAGTCAAGCTACAGATGAGAAGCAATAAACAAACAATCAAAGTGCCGCAACTATGAGATGATACTTCTCATCTCTCTTCCTTCCTCTCTCTTTCTCTCTCTCAATAAAAAGAAAGAAGGAAGGGAGAGAGGGAGGGAGGGAAGAAGGAAGGAACAAAGGAAGGAAATAGAATGTTACCAATTCACTGAAACCTTATCTTTGTTTCTTTTTAATTGAGCTATTATATGTGGTAAAATATGAGATATCTTAGGTATGTAATTGAACAACATTGTATCTATGTAATCATTCCAATTAAGATGTAGAACATTTCCATCACTGTAGAAAGTCCCCTTATTTTCTCTGGAACTATGCACCTTTTTTAATTTTATTTTTTAATTACAATTTACATTCAATATTATTTTGTACTAGTTTTAGTTGTACAGCATAGTAATTAGGTAGTAATATACTTTACAAAGTGTTCTCCTCGATATCTCCAGTACCCACCTGGCACCACACGTGGTTATTACAATGTTATTAACTATATTCCCTATGCTGTCTTTTACATCCCTGTAACTGTTTGGTAACTACCAATTTGTACTTCTAAATCCCTTCACCCCTAATCCCCCACCCCTCAGAACGATACACTTTTCTGACTTCTTTCACCATAAATTAGTTTCACCTGTTCTTTTTTTCTTAATAATTCTCTAGTTTTATTTTGTTTTTTTAATTGAATTTATTGGGGTAACATTGGTTAAAAAAATCATATAGGTTTCAGGTGTACAACTCTATATAGTGCATCATCGTTATATTGTACTGTGTGTTCACCACCCAGTTTTGGCTGCTCTTGAACTTTATATAGACAGACTCATATCCAGTTGACCCTTGAACAACACAGGTTTGAGCTGCTTGGGTCTACTCACTATGCAGGCTTTTTTTTTCTTTCTTTAAAAAAAATTATTTATTGATTTTAGCAAGAGAGGAAGGGGGAGAGAGAGAGAGGAACATCAAGCTGTTCCTGTATATGCCCTGACCAGAGATCAAACCAGTAAACCTCTGCACTTTGGGATGGTACACTTAACCAACCGAGCTATCTGGCCACAGCTATGCAGGGGTTTTTTTTCCAATAAATATTATAAATATATTTTTCTCTTTATGATTTTCTTAATAACATTTTCTTTTCTCTGCCTTACTTTATTGTGACAACACAGTATATACAATACATATAATATACAAAATAATGTTGACTCTATGTTATTGGTAAGTCGTCTAGTCAACAGTAGGCTATTAGTAGTTAACTTATTGGGGAGTCAAAGTTGTACATCGATTTTTAAAATTGAATTTATTGGGGTGATACTAGTTAACAAAATTTTACAGATTTAAGGTGGCCAATTCTGTAACACACATCTCTGTACACTGTATTGTGTGTTCATCCCCCTGATACATGGATTTTTGACGATGCAATGGTTAGTGCCCCTAACCCTTGTGTTGCTCAAGGGTTAACTATAGTATGTCCTCTTTTGTGTCTGGCTTCTTGAAGTCCATATTTTTGAGATGCATCCAGCTAGTGGTATATATTACTTCATGCCATTTTATTAAAAAAATTAAACATTTAAAAAATTTTGGTAAGAAACATATAGCAAAATAATTACTGTTTTAGAGTGTATACTTCAGTAAGTATATTCACATTCTACAACAGATCTTCAGAACTTTTTCATCTTGACAAACTTAAACTCTGTGCCTGTTAAACAACAGCTCCTCCATTTCTTCCCTGTCACCAGTCCCTGGAAGCCACCATTGCACTTCCCCATTTCTATGAATGTGGCTAGATACCTTGTATAAGTGGAATCATACAGTATTTGTTTGTGACTGACTTCTTTCACTCAGCATATTACCCCAAGTTTCATTCATGTTGGAGCATGTGATAGGATTCCCTTTTTCTTTTCTTTTTAAGATTTTATTTATTGATTTTTAGAGATGGGAGGAGAGAGAGAAAAAAAAGGGGGAAAGAATGGGAAGCATCAAATCATAGTTGCTTCCTGTGTGTACCTTGACTGGGCAAGCCCAGGGTTTTGAACCAGTGACCTCAACATTCCAGGCCAACACTTTATCCACTGCACAAAGGCAGGATTCCCTTCCTTTTTAAGGCTAACTAACATTCCATTGTATGTATAAACCATATTTTGTTTATTTTTTTGTTGTTGATGGACACTTGGATTGTTTCCATTTTGGCTATTGTGAATAATATTTTTATGAACATGGGTGTGCAAATACTGGTAGTTCATTTTTTTTATTGCTGAACAGTATTTTATTGTGTAAATATACCACAGGTGTTACCTGACCAGGTGGTGGCACAGTGGATAGAGTGGTGGACTGGGACACAGAGGACCCAGGATCAAAACCCCAAGGTTGCTGGCTTGAGCACAGGCTCATCCAGCTTGAGCGCAGGCTCACCAGCTTGAGTGCGGGGTCAGTGGTTTGAGCATGGGATCATAGACATAACCCCATGGTTGCTGGCTTGAGCCCAAATGTCACTGGCTTGAAGCCCAAGGTCGCTGACTTGAGCAAGGGGTCACTCACTCTGCTGTAGCCCCCCAGTCAAGGCACATATGAGAAAGCAATCAATGAACAACAAAGGTGCCACAATGAAGAATTATGCTTCTCGTTTCTCTCCCTTCCTGTCTGTCTGTCCCTCTCTGTCTCTGTCAGAAATACACACACACAAACACATACACACACACACACACACTCTGCAGGTGTTTATTCTCCCATGTTTTTTCACTTGGATTTTCTAAGCCTATAGTTTTACTTGTCATCTTCTCACCTTCTTTCTCTCTTCCCCATGCTTGTCCTCTTCACTGGATTCCTCAACATCTACAGAATGAAAATTAAACTGTATAGTATGGCATACAATTCCACTCTTAATATGCTTTCTGGAATCTCTGTCCTCACTCGAGCTATGCCAGATCACCTACAGTTCTCCGGAGGAACCAGAGACATTTAGAGTTCTCTGAACAAACTGTTTTATACTCCTTACCCTCTACCTGTCATTCCTCCCTGCCTTGGATTTCCTTCCCCAGATTGTTAGCTTATCTCCTGAAATAGTACCTCTGGAGCATCACTTCATTCTTAGAGCCAGGCATGGCCACACTACAGTAGTAACTGTCTGCTTGTCTGTTTGTCTCCTTCACTAGGCTGTGAGCTCTTTGAAGGCAGGTGGCGTCCATGCCTTGCTCATCTAATTAACAGTGCATGTGTTCAGTGAATGTTGAACGTAGATCAACAAACATAGGGTTTTGCTCTCTTAGACAAGTGGGGATTCAGGATACTGGCTGGACCTGATCTGGAATGGGTTGGGAGTAAAAGTACTTCTGTACAGTTGGGCTGATGGAGGGAGCCCATAAGGGCAATTCAGAGATAGCATCTCAAAGACTAATCTCAGAGACTATCACTGAACAACAGTGCCAGGCAGATTCTGCAAGAGAGAAATGGACTGAAGGGCCAGACAGAGTAGAGGAGTTTGGATACAAGTCATTGGTATATACCAGGGAAAATAGAGCAAAACAGGTCCTGGCCGGTTGGCTCAGCGGTAGAGCGTCAGCCCGGCGTGTGCAAGTCCCGGGTTCGATTACCCAGTCAGGGCACATAGGAGAAGTTTCCATCTGCTTCTCCACCCTTTCCACTCTCCTTCCTCTCTGTCTCTCTCTTCTCCTCCTGCAGCCAGGGCTCCATTGGAGCAAAGTTGGCCCAGTCGCTGAGGACATCTTCATGGCCTCTGTCTCAGGCTCTAGAATGGCTCCGATTGCAGCGGAGCAACACCCCAGAGGGGCTGCGCATTGCCCCTGGTGGGCATGCTGGGTGGATCCCGGTCGGGTGCATGTGGGAGTCTGACTGCCTCCACGCTTCTAACTTCGGAAAAATTAAAAAAAAAAAAAATAGAGCAAACAGTTTGAAGGAGGGTCAAGCGTTAAAATCTAGAGGAAAATGCCTTGAGCCAATTAGAATATCTACAACATCTTTTTCCATATTGTAAGCACAGTCAGGGTGGAAGTGTGAAAAGCACAAATTTTCTTTTTTTTTTAGAGACAGAATGAGAGAGAGGGAGGAGAGAGATGAGAAGCATCAACTCGTAGTTGCTTTACTTTACTTGTTAATTGATTGCTTCTCAAATGTGCGTTGACCAAGGGGCTCAAGCTGAGCCGGTGACCCCTAGCTCAAGACAGTGACCTTTGGGCTTAAGCTGACCTTGGGATCATCACCCCAGACTCAAGCTGGCAACCCCCATGTTCAAGCAGGCGTACCTACGCTCAAGCCAACAACTTCAGTGTTTTGAACCCAGGGACCTCAGTGTCTCAGGTTGATGCTTTATCCACTGTGCCACCACCAGTCAGGCAGCACAGCTTTCCTTGTATAGTTGAATGATTGTTTTATGGGACCCAGCAGTAGAGGTCAAGGAGGTCAGGAAAGAGAAAATCACTTTGGTTGCAGCCAGCAGATGCCTGGGATTCTGTCAAGTGTTTAAGCTATAGAAGTTTGCTTAAAAAAGGAAAAGTAAAAAGAAATGAAAAGCATAGTCCTTGAAGACATAGAGAAAAAAATTCAGCAAGAAATGGGGATATTAAAGGTTTGTAAGTGCTATGAGCTTCCTTAGCAAAAAAAAGGTGGGGGGTGCAGTTCACCTCCTCTCAAATATAGCTAAACTGAGAGAGAGCGTTGTTGGGAAGGAGCTATGAAGATAGCCTCTTGTATCTTCTTAGCTAATGTGTGTCACTCTGGCTTTTAAAATAGAGGCCAAACAATCAGCCTGTTGACGTTCTTCAAACTGGTAGTGCTGTTGCGGCTCAGGGAAAGTAGGTCATTGTTTAAAGACATAAGGAAAGAAGGAAGGAATAAAGGAGATTTCTTTGAGTTAAATTGTACTGCATTGAAATGTGCCCCCCCCCCTGCTTGTTTTGAAGTTCAAAAGCTGTTTACCTTTGTTGTTAGCTATTGAGGGTCTTTCCTTTGGGGTTTGGTAATATCTGTGACTTGACCTATAATTGTCACTCCTAATGCAACCTCTTTTTTCTTTCATGAGTCATTTAGTGATTATCTATGGATTTGACTAAACTGATCTAGATTTACTCCTGAGGTTGAGACCTCCATGCCTGTTGCCATGTACCTCTAACCCTTAGCTCTTTGGTTGCACAGGGATTGTAACAAAACTTGAAAATCTCACTGTCCTTTTTCACTAGAAATCAGTGTTCTACTAAGGCTGACAATTCATTGTCTCCTAGACAATTTTGAGTCGGGATAACAAATTAGAGTTTGGGATACATTACAAATGATAAATGTGACTTCCTTAAAGGGAAATCCATTTGTTTTGCTTAGTGTTTCTGTGATTAATTACTTGCCAGATTAAATTGCTCCATAAAAATGCATAGTATTTTATTCGATTGCTCTTCATGGTGATTAATTAGGCCATATTGTTGCTTTGTATGTTAATTATGCTGACATTTTTTTTTCTTTCTTCTCTAGTTTAATTAATACAGCATTTATTTGAAAGACTGTTTTTTAGAATAGGACACTGTTTTAGTAGAACAAAGCCCAGCGTTGCTGTTAGGCTGATGTTGGTAACACTTCAAATTATCTGAGTTTGTTCTCTGTTGGTCTTTGTCTGTATCTGTGATGTACAAAAATACACTACCTGCAAATGAACTGGGGAAAGCTCTTTGTTTTTCCTATAGTTATTAAAGGTGATATTCTGAAAGTTCTTGGCTCAGTTGAAAATTGAATATGAAAGAGAGCCCTGGTCCGGTAGCTCAGTTAGTTAGAGCATTGTCCCAATACGCCAGGGTTGCCAGTTCAATCCCTGGTCAAAGGCCTCGGCTCTGGCTCAGTGGATAGAGCATCAGCCTGGCGTATGGATGTCCCAGGTTCGATTCTCGGTCAGGACACACAGGAGAAGCAACCATCTGCTTCTCTCCTTCTCCCTCCCCGCTTCTCTCCCTCTTCCCCTTGCACAGCCAGTGGCTCAGTTGGTTTGAGCCTCAGCCCCGGACGCTGAGAATAGCTCAGTTGGCCGAGCAGGTTAGTCTCAGGCACTAAAAATAACTTGATAATCGGCCCCAGATGTGGTTGCTCGGTGGATCCTTGTTGGGGTGCAAGTGGGAGTATGCCTCATTATCTCTCCTACTCTCACCTAAAAAAAAACAGCCCCCAAAACACCTAGTCATGGCACATACAAAAATTAGCCAACAAATGCATAAATAAGTAGAACAAATGGATGTTTCTCTCTCTTTCTCCCTTTCGCTCTCGCAGTAAAATCAATGTTTAAAGAAAGGTATAGAGGAGGAGCTACTGATGTAGTGTGCGCTGTAAATGTATTGTAAACTAAATGGTAGTTTAGGGGGGTTGGGAATGAGTGGTGTTTGCGGATGCTGAAGGGTGCTAAGGAAATCAACCATATTTAGCATTTTTATTAACGATTTAGGGCTGAAAGTAAACAAAGTATTAATGAATTTTGTACGTGATAGTGATTTGAAGATGTTTTTTTATACCCAAGAGCACAGAGAAATGATAACGATGGACCAGGAAGAGAAGCATCACAGACATAGCATCACAGCTGTTCCACTGGAAAAGTACCTGTTATATACAAATAGCACATAGATCTTCCAGCAGTCCACTCCTAGGCACTTACCCAAGTGAAATAAAAACTTGAGTTAAACAAATGTTTACAGTGACTTTATCCATACATTCTCTCAAAGCTGGAAACAACCTAAATGACCCTCAGCTGAGTAGTGAATGAAAAAATTGAGGTACACCCATATAATGAAATACTGTTCAGCAGTAAAAAGGAACAAACTACTTATACATGCAACAGTGTGGATGAATTCAGTTGCATCATGCCATATGAAAGAAACCAGACTCAGAAGGCTGCATAGTGCATGATTACATGTATATGACATTCTGGAAATGGCAAAATTATAGGGACAGAATTTCTATCAGCCAGGGGCTGAAGTTGGGAGGAGGGGCACAGGGAAACTTTATGGGTGATGGAACTACATCTTGATTGTGGTGTTTATTACGTGACCATACACATTTTTCAAAACTTGTAGACTATACACTGAAAAGGGTAAATTTTCCTATATGTGAATTTTACCTTAATTAAAAATCAGGAAGAAAAAAATAGGCCTTCACAGGGAAAGGTAGAAAACTCAACTTTTGACCATCACTACCATACTTTATATGTGGCAACTTTTTGAAAATAATTTGAGTAACAGGAACTAGAATTGGAGGATTTATTTGGACTTTCCTCATGTTGCTTGCAAATTGCAAGGTTGGCTTGTTTTTGAGTGGAAGCAGAAATGGGAAGGTGGATTATGGTGGTTTTCCTTAGGTGTCAGCATTATATAAACCTGTACACTGATGAGAGAGTTCTTTTAAGAAGGAAATCACAGTTAAGGAGCTCTTGAACCTGGTTGATAGCTATCAGACATAGACAAAAGAACCATTTCCCCAGTTTATGGATTGGATCCAATTATTTGGGGTTCTGTGGGTTTAGTTTTTGTTTTAAGGTTTTGCTTATTCTGTCTGGGCCCTCCTACTGTTGAATTGTTATTAGGCACAGATGAGTGCCAGGGATATTTATTTGTGTCCCAGAGCTAACCTCAGAGACAGCTTCTCCACCTCTCTGCATTAGACTGCAACAGAAAGCTTGATCACATTGTGGGAGTCCAAGGCCGGTTTGTACAATGTCAGGGACGCAGGGTTAGGTGAACCACAAATGCTGAACCAATACTGATAGCTACTGTGCCTCTTTGCCCCACTCCTCCATGCCTGCAATGATTTAAACTGTGCGTGTAGTGCTTGCTTCTCATGTCCAGCTTGAAGCACCTCCCTGAAAGTCATACTATTCAATATCTATTCAGTCTCTCTAAAATGTCTCAGTGGGGGGAATTACATGTAGTATTGCGCTTCTTGCAGCAATAATATTCAGTATCGTTCTGTGGCTGTAGCTTACTGAGCTAAGTGCTAACTACCCTGAGCAAATGTGTGGCCATCATTCTGATCCAGGCCTGGCATATTACATTTAGCAAGACACCGATTCCCTGAGTGACATGCCAAACAAATGTCTCTGGGCCTTTCAGCGTTTTCAGCTGAGTGACTTGCAGCACTGGCCCTGAAGGGGCTGCTGTGGCCCCCAACCAAGACTCCATCTGTTAAAACCTCATATTGATTTGTATCCCTATTTACAAAAATCTGTCCTTTCTTCTTCTAGTGGGATAAATATTGCAGATATATTAGATGAAGCCTGCTATTGGAGCAGCACTCTAATAATTTTGTTCAGGGTTAAATTAAACTAATTTAATCAGAAATGAGACTTTCTCAAATAGTCATCTATATTAAGTGGCTTATTGTTTTCTTTTACGGATTTAACACGTTCACTAGTACTTGCACAGTCTAGAAAGTAGTAATTAAAAAGCTGTAATTAGCCTGACCAGGCAGTGGCGCAGTGGATAGAGCGTCGGACTGGGATGCAGAAGACCCAGATTCGAGACCCTGATCTCGCCAGCTTGAGCATGGGCCCATCTGGCTCAAGCAAAGGCTTGCCAGCTTGGACCCAAGGTTGCTGGCTTCAGCAGGGGGTTGCTCGGTCTGCTGAAGGCACATGTGAGAAAGCAATCAGTGAACAACTATGGTGTCGCAACGGCAACGAAAAACTCATGATTGATGCTTCTCACCTCTCTCATTCCTGTCTGTCTGTCCCTATCTATACCTGTCTCTGAATCTCTCTCTGTCCCTATTAAAAAAAAAAAAAAAAAAAAAAAAACTGTAATTAACCTTGTAAAAAATGACAAGTTTTAGTAAAGAGAGAAATTGAAGACATTTAAAATTTCTGATTAGATAAACAGGTGATAATGAAACACTATGAGGTAAGGGCTTATGTCAGCAATTTATCATATTTTAATCCTATATTTTTATACCCCTTCCACCTAGAAGGGATTTAAAGTGAAATTTATTTTCTATACATAGTAGACATATAGCATTTCATCCAGCTGGGAAATGAAGGTCCATCT
Organism: Rhynchonycteris naso; assembly: GCA_037038555.1. Taxonomy (NCBI): domain Eukaryota; kingdom Metazoa; phylum Chordata; class Mammalia; order Chiroptera; family Emballonuridae; genus Rhynchonycteris; species Rhynchonycteris naso. The sequence continues at coordinate 239,194,599 of CM072999.1, read as the reverse complement.
TGGCTAACTCTTAATTAGTCAGTAGTTACTTACGTATTTCCTGCGTACCAACCCTGTGCCCTTAACTCCTGACTGCACTGAGAGTACCACATGGCAAGATTTCACAGGGTAGAGTGCCATTGCAATTAAGACTTTGGAAGGACATCTGAAGCCAGGATGCAGTCATGTTGCACCCAAGGTAGAGTGTGACCAGGACAGCTATAGCTCCTTTGAAAAGCTCCAGGGGATGACCACACGTTATTTCTTTCTGGGGAGTTTCCTGAAGTGTTCCCTCTCTCCTATGATGTCATAGGAGTCACTCTAGGAAAGAGGAGGCTACTTTTTTTTTTTTTTTTCGTGAAAGGAGGGGAGGCAGAGAGAATCCTGCCTATGCCCCTACCAGAATCCACTGGCAAGCCCACTAGAGGGCAATGCTCTGCCTATCTGAGGCCATTGCTCCATTGCCCAGCAACGTAACTATTTTTTTAGCGCCTTAGGCAAAGGCCAGAGAGACATCCTCAACACCTGAGGCCAACTCCTCGCTCCAACCAATCAAACCATGGCTGTGAGATGGTGTGTGAGAGAGAATCAGAGAGAAGAGGAGAGGGAGGAGAAGCAGGTGTTCGCTTCTCCTAAGTGCCCTGATTGGGAATCAAACCCGGCACATCCAGACGCCGGCCCACACTATACCACTGAGCCAATCAGCCAGGGCCTGATTCATTGTCTTTTAATTTTCCCAACTGTTCCATAAGCAGGCCTTATTCATAGCTTTTGCCGGTATAGACTAAATGATGTTAACAACTATATCTATGATACTTAGAGCAGTGGTTCTTAACCTGGGTTCTATCGAACCCTAGGGGTTCGATGAGTCGGTCTCAGGGGTTCGGAGAAGCCTCTGCCGCGGAGGCCAGAATAAAGTAATACTGTAATTTGTTGTGAGTTCATGCACTTTGTTGGTTTTGTTCTTTGAGCAAGGTGATGTTCATGCATGGCTCATTTTGTGCACCAGTAAAAAAACATATACCTATGTCTTGGATTTGGAAAAAAACATCATATTTTATTTATTACTAAAGAAGGGTTCGGTGAATGCGCATATGAAACTGGTGGGTTCGGTACCTTCAAAAAGGTTAAGAACCACTGGTTTAGTCTGCTTCAGAATATTGCACAAATATTTTTTTTTAATTTTTTTTTTATTTTTATTTTATTCATTTTAGAGAGGAGACACAGAGTGAGAGAGAGAAAGAGAGAAAGGGGGGAGGAGCTAGAAGCATCAACTCCCATATGTGCCTTGACCAGACCAGTGCAGGGTTTTGAACTGGCGACCTCAGTGTTCCCAGGTCAATGCTTTATCCACTGCGCCACCACAGGTCAGGCTGCACAAATATTTTTAATGTGTACCATGCAGTAGAATGAAGCAGAAGGGAAACTTTGGTCTGTTTTAAAATGCCAGTAAACCTGGATTTGACCTGCCTGACCAGGCAGTGGCACAGTGGATAGAGCATCGGACTGGGATGTGGAAGACCCAGGTTCGAGACCCGGAGGTCGCCAGCTTGAGCGTGGGCTCATCTGGTTTGAGCAAGGCTCACCAGCTTGAGCCCAAGGTCGCTGGCTCAAGCAAGGGGCCACTAGGTCTGCTGTAGCCCCCCAGTCAAGGCACATATGAGAAATCAATCAAAGAACAACTAAGGAGCCGCAATGAAGAATTGATGTTTCTCATCTCTCTCCCTTTCTGTCTGTCTGTCCCTATCTGTCTCTCTCTCTGACTCTTTCTGCCTCTGCCACAAAAAAAAAAAAAAAAAAGAAAAGCAAAACACTTGGATTTGACCTAACAGCTGGAGCACTATCCATGTGATGAAATTTTTAAAATATCGAATCAAATTCCTTACTGACAGATGTAGAAGATTTTAAAATATGCCACAAGTTCAGGTTTTTAGGCTGCAAGTTGACAAAATTTCTTTGTATATTTGGAAGTTCTTAGAGACAAAATGTAGCCAAAGTATTAATTGAGCTATGTCATCTAAATCTAAAAAGAAGATTAGACATGTAGGGCATGGGGTGGGGACAGCTGACTCCTTACTCGCCTTAGGGCACTGGTCAGCAAACTCATTAGTCAACAGAGCCAAATATCAACAGTACAACAATTGAGATTTCTTTTGAGAGCCAAATTTTTTTAACTTAAACTATATAGGTAGGTACATTCCTTACCGAGGTAGCGCCTACACGTGGTATTTTGTGGAAGAGCCACACTCAAGGGGCCAAAAAGCCACATGTGGCTCACGAGTCGCAGTTTGCCGACCAGGGTCTTAGGGTATGGCATTTTAGCCTGGTTTCCAATATCTCAATGTTCTTTCTGAAAAATAGACCAACACATTGTTTTATTAGATTCTAACTCTGCATTTTTAACCCTGGGTTTTTCTAGGTCAATTAATGCTAAAAAGCAGGCCTGATACTGGTGGTACAATAGATTCCCAACTGCTCTTTATTCCAGGAGGATGAAACTGCTGGATCACAACTATTGTCCTATGTCCTGAGCTTCTATTCACACTTTGTTGGAATTAGGCAGAGAATGAAGAAATAATCATTATAACTTTTCAGTAAATGCCTTCTTCTTGCTTAAAAAGCACCTTTCCATAGATCTGGAAGAACGCAGAGTTCAAAACAGCGAATTACAGAGTTGCTTAAGTGTATCTGAGTAGAATACACTTAAAGCAGTGAAGGCTTATTTCTTTGTCAAACAAGATGTCATGTCATCTCCCCTTTGATAATAGCATTTACAGCACAGCTTGGTAGCTCTTTGAGGTCTAGTATTAGGAAGCTCTCTTCTTTTATCCTGGCTTGTTTCATCTTACGCTGATAGTTTGGGTCTCGACAAGTGGAAAGTCATATACAGGATTAGTTTGGGGTGGGGTACCTACTTGTATCATGAGATATATAACTCACTTTCTTTTTCCTGGAATAGAGAAACTGGTGTTAACTAATAGAAAGTGCTGTTCTCTCTCTCTTTTATTTTAACTGCTTTGAGCCTCCAAATCTGATTCTTTGTCGCTCCCTATGTGAACAAGCTTCACAGGTTTTTACTACCAGCATGGTCTTGCCTCTTGAACTTCATTCCCTACTTAGAGCTCCCATAAGTACCTCAAACTTGACATTCCAAGGAATATGCCTGTTGCCTTCACTCCACAATTTAAGAACCATCTCCTCCTATGTTAACTATCTCAGTTAATGATATCAGCATCTGTTCAGTTGCCTAAAGTGAAAGTAGAAATCTCAGAATTGCTTTAGAGCCTTCTCTCTCCCTCATCTCGTCAGTAGATTCTTTCAGCTTTAACTCCTAAATATTTCTCAAGTAAATTCTCCTTCTCTACAACCAGCATTTTAGTCCAAGATGTCATAACCTCTCATGTTATAAGAGCCTCTTGACTGTTCTCTACCTCCAGTCTTCCCTTATAGCAGCCACTATTCATTTTATTCAGTCATGAGAGCTGAATTTCAGGAGCACACACAGGTCTATATACTGCTGGTGATAATATATGTTGGTACCATCATTTTGTGGGGAGTTTGGCAATATTTAGTAAAGTTCAAGTTGCCCTAACCCTGTAACACACTAATTTCATTCCTAGGTATATTTCTTTGAGATATTTTTCCAAATGATCACACAGATATATAAATAATAACATTTATTCAATATTGTCTTTAATACCAAGAAAATGGGAACCACTATTTCTGTCAACAGAATGGATTGTGGTATATTTATAAAATGGAATACTATACAGCAGTGAAGTTGGATTAGAGCCACACAAATCAATAAAAATCTTACAAATATAAAATTGAATAAAAAAGTAAGTTGCAGAATATAAGATAATATGCGCAAAAAGTTTAAAAACACAAAATAATATGTTATTTAGTAAAAGAATAAAGCTGTGCCTGACCAGGTGGTGACGCAGTGGATGGAGCATCGAACTAGGATGCAGAGGACCCGGCTTCAAAACCTTGAGGTCCTTGGCTTGAGCATGGACTCATCCAGCTTGAGTGTGGGCTTGCCAGCTTGAGCTCAGGGTCACTGGCTTGTGCGTGGGATCATAGACATGACCCCATGGTCACTGGCTTGAGCAAGGGGTCACTCGCTTTGCTGTAGCATCCCCCCCCCCCAGTCACGGCACATATGAGAAAGCAATCAATGAACAACTAAAGTGCCACAACGAAGAATTGATGCTTCTCATCTCTCTCCCTTCCTGTCTATCCCTGTTTCTCTCTCTGTCTCTGTCACACACACACAGAAAAAAAGAATAAAGCCATATTTAGAAATGATAAACACAAAAACCAAGAGGGGATTTACTTCTAGGTAGAGACGGATATACAATCAAGAAGAGGTACATGGAGGGTTTGAAAGGTAATTGTAATGCTTGTTAACGAACTATAAAAATGATCCCTGAAAGTATAGTCTTCGTAATGCTTTTTAAAATTCAGTATATTCTTTTCTGCACCTTTTTCTGTGTTGAAATATTTCATTCAAAAAAATCACCAAACCTGACCAGGCGGTGCCACAGTGAATATAGAGCATTGAACTGGGATGCAGAGAACCCAGGTTCAAAACCCCAAGGTCTCTGGCTTGAATGCAGGCTTATCCAGCTTGAGCACGGGCTCACCAGCTGGGGCATGGGGTCGCTGGCTTGAGCGTGGGATCATAGACGTGACTCCATAGTTGCTGGCTTGAGCCCAAAGGTCACTGGCTTGAAGCCCGAGGTTGCCAGCTTGAGCCCAAGGTCTCTGGCTTGAGCAAGGGGTCACTCGCTCTGCTGTAGCCCCCCGGTCAAGGCACATATGAGAAAGCAATCAGTGAACAACTAAGGTACCGCAACAACCTGGTCAAAGCATATATGGGAGTTGATGCTTTCTTCTTCTCCCTCCCTTCTCTCTTTCTCTCTCCTTTCTCTAATATGAATAAAATCTAAAAAAAAAAATTCTATGTGATCCCCTATTATTGAAAGGGATAGGATAATGCCCAAATAACCTTTTCCCCCCTTATTTCCTTTAATATATTCTATTGGAATACTTTTGATAAACCCAGATACTTAAGACTAAGAATTGAAAGCTAATTGATATTTAAGCACCCCCAAATTTCTAGGCAGTTTTTTTCTCCAGTAAGTTGACAAGTGCCCACACTGGCAATTGCAGGAAAGGTGTGATTTCCTAGGATCTGCCCAACACAAGATAGAAGGCATCCTTTGTGTTAGCAGATTCCTAGTAGCCAGAAAGACCATGGCTGTTCTTGTCATAACCTGAAGTGACAGGAACCATAACCAGTTAGACATCCAGCCATCTCAACAACACTTCTTCTCCAACAGGAGTAATCTTAGGCTTTCAGTCACCAGGTTAGTGGTGAATCTCTGTGAAGATGGACACACCCTGGCTGGGCTTCCAGGGTTCATGCTAGAAAGATGAAAACGGGGCAACCAATGAGAAGGACAAGCAGAGTTATGGCCCACACTTTGGCCCTTCTTAGAAACCCAAATACCCAGTTCCCCAAATGAGTGTCCAAACTTCTTCACATGACACCTTGACCTCAGCCTACCTTTCTTTCTAGCTTTATTTACTATTACACTTCTATCAGTCCTAATATCTGCCCACATTAGAGTTGGTCACAGGGTCTCAAATGTTATACCTCTGCACATGTTTTTACAGGAATGTCTTCCCATTCCTCTTTTCACCTAGCAAATTCCTGTAAATGCTTCAAAATCTAGGTCAGATGTCACCTTCCATGAAAGCTTTCTGGATTCTTTGAAGCAGAATGATTCCCACCTACATTACCACAGGACTCCCTATATTTCTCTCTTAAAGTATTTGTCACATTGTGGTGTAGTGTGGTCATTTACTTGTCTGTGCATCACTAGATGGTAAGCTCCTAAGAGATCATGTTTTGCTTTTTTATACTTCTGTATTCGCTGCCCCTAGCCAAGTACAGTATGGTACAATAAAAGAATGAGAGTATGGCTGGAGTGACTGGTTTCATCTTCCAAGGCCTTATATTACCACCATTGTCTTTCAGAATCATCAGCCAGAAAGTGGATATTGAGATGCCTAAGTGCTTATAGTTCTCCCTTTCTGATTGTGGAAGCCCCATTATAAAAGACTGCTTCAGATCTGCCTGACTAGGCGGTGGCGCAGTGGATAGCGCTGGACTGGGATGTGGAAGACCCAGGTTCGAGCTCCCGAGGTCGCCAGCTTGAGCGCAGGCCCATCTGGCTTGAGCAAAAGCTCGTCAGCTTGGACCCAAGGTCGCTGGCTCCAGCAAGGGTTGGCTCGGTCTGCTGAGGGCCTGCGGTCAAGGCACATGTGAGAAAGCAATCAATGAACAACTAAAAAGTGTTGCAATGGCAACAAAAAACTAATGATTGATGCTTCTCACCTCTCTCCGCTCCTGTCTGTCTGTTCCTATCTATTCCTCTCTCTGACTCTCTCTCTGTGCCTATAAAAAAAAAAAGGCTGCTTCAGATCTTAATAGACAACAGGAAATACAGTGTTGGCAGCTTCTGAATTATTCTAGTACAGCCAGGAAGTATGCTTTGGAATTATCAAAAGAGTCCCCTTTCTCAATGCTGAGCTGAATTGTTTATCCTTACACAGTAGAATTTACTGACTTCCAATTCCTTCCAGGGTAACACAAGGACAACCAAAAGGTTTTAATTATCTGAATAGGGGTTTGAGACAACTAAAGCCTCTTTGAAGTGAATTATTGATAGCATTATGCATTGTTTTTTCTCCTTTTTTAAGTAACTAATTAAAGCTATTTTTATCTTGTAGCTCTACTGAATTTTAAAGATGATTCTATAAAGATGCCTTAAAAAACTCTCTTCCTGGCTGAGTGATGGGTTGCTGTCATTTATGTAAGCCAGAGGCCCTGCTGAAGGAATGTGTGTGTTCTGATGCTGTTTCATGTGTTTTTGGTGTTTTCGGATACCTTAAGGTATCCGAAAACATAAAAAACACCTTACGGCTCTTGGCAGTAAGGTGTTTTTTATGCTCTTCATGAGGTTAAAGGTTCTCTTGTGTATATCTTATCAAGGACCTTCCGAAATGTATATTGTTGTCTTATAAGCCAAAAGAAAACCAAGGAAACTCTTATAATTAACAGGCAGCTACAAAGCCAAGCCATTTATTCTCTTCAATGTGGTTTGGTGGGGATCAGAGACTGGCGGCTTCACTATGGCTCTAAGTGAGGCAGCTGCATCGCCAGCTGGTAACTGGCGCTCTTGAGAGGGCGGGCATAGCACAGCTGAGATCCATTCACTCCCATGTGAGACTGCCTTCAGCTTAGATAGCTGCTTTGTGTTTACACTGAGCTTTAGGTGAGAGGAGTACAGCAACTGCCAAAGCCTATCTCCATGAGCATCTTTGGATCAGTACTGAACAAAAAGGTGCAGATAGAACCCTTGCAGGCATATGGCTTTCACCAAGGTATTTTGCTACTACTTAGCTGGAAAAGCTTTAAAACAAGGCCCTGGGAAAAGGAACTTTTCTCTTTGGTTTACTGGGAAAATTTGGCTGGCTGTTTTTGAATGGATGAAACTAATTTAACTTACCTAGCATGGTTTCTATAGTCTGATTTAGTAAAAATAGGGTATTAGTCTCCATCCCTATGACAAAATGTGCCAGGGTATACTCACTTTTCTGGGCCTAAAATAACTCATATTTCAAGACTTTACTCAAGCACCATCTCCTTCAGGATGCCTTTCCTAAACCCCAAGATTGGGCTAATTACTGCCTTCCTCAGTGCTTCCATGATACCATTTGTCTGTTCTTTGTCCAGCCCTTACCACATCATAATGAAATTATCTGTCTGTGGTTATGTCTTTTCTACTAATATATATATTCCTTGCTATTTGACATCAAATTTCATTTGCTTCCCCCATTTCCTAGCATAGTACCTGAACAGAGTAGGTATTCAGATGTTTGTCAAACAAACTGAACTATTAAGAGTCAATGGTGGCCTGACCAGGTGGTGGCACAGTGGATAGAGCGTCGGACTGGGATGTGGAAGACCCAGGTTCGAGACCCCAAGGTCGCCAGCTTGAGCGCAGGCCTACCTTACTTGAGCAAAAGCTTGCCAGCGTGGACCCAAGGTCGCTGGTTCCAGCAAGGGGTGCTTGGTCTGCTGAAGGCCCACGGTCAAGGCACATGTGAGAAAGCAATCAATGAACAACTAAGGTGTCGCAATGGCAATGAAAAACTAATGATTGATGCTTCTCACCTTTCTTCGTTCCTGTCTGTCTGTCCCTATCTATCCCTCTCTCTGACTCTCTCTCTGTCCCTGTAAAAAAAAAAAAAATAGTCACTGGTGGCCCTGGGCAGTTGGCTCAGTGGATAAAGTGTTAGTCTGGCATATGGATATCCTGGGTTTGATTCCAGGTCAGGGCATACAGGAGAAGTGACCATTTGCTTCTCTTCTCCTCTCTTTCCCCCTTCTCTCCCTCTTCCTCTCCCACAGCCAGTGGCTCAGTTGGTTCAAGTGTCAGCCCAAGGTGCTGAGGATAGCTCGGTTGGTCAGAGTGTATCATCCTCAGGCACTAAAAATAGCTCAGTTGATTAGAGTATCTTTCCCAGACTGGGGTTGCCAGATGGATCCTGGTTGGGGCACTTGCAGGAGTCTGTCTCACTATCTCCCCTCCTCTCACTTAAAAAAAAAGTCAGTGGCTGTACTAGCAAAGCCTTAGCTTCAGAAACCATAGAACTTTCTTCTAGGGACAGAGTGTTACTTCAGTATGTGAGAAAGCAGACAATTTGCAGAGTAAGGGAGAAAGAGAAAATATAGAAATTCTCTCTTTACAAACTGGTGCATATAGGATAAAGTTCTGTAATCACTTGAAAACTAAATTTCTCCTTTTGTTAGTGTCACCTTTTTAAGGAAGGAAAAACTTACCACTATTTCTGGTATATTGCAAAGAAAGCACCTAATAACTTCTTCGTGAGCATAAAACAATTATACCCAGCCTCCCGTAGAGACAATCTGCCAGAGCCAGCCGCCTCACCTTCCACACAGGCTTCATTTTCTTACTCCAGAATTTCATAGACTCCCCCAAAGACCTTCATCTTGTTGCACTATTATGATGAATGTTTGGAACTGGCTCTCACCCCCTGCTTTAGCAGCTATTACTGGAGGTGCTGTCAGAGCATCAGGCCCCTAATTTATCCTCCCATTAAGTCCTTTCTGGGGCAGTGCTGCTTGGTTTTGAACAGTAGTCATCTTGTCTCCACTTCTTTTCCCACCTCCCACTGCCTATGAATGTAAGGAAACTGCAGGCCCTGTTTCAGACAAAGCACTGTGGTAGAAAGTACATTTGCAGATCCTTTTCTATCACAGCTCTTTGTTTGCTCTTATTCTAGGCCTAGAGAGAAGCCCAGGTGTATTGGTGCTTGCACGTGCATGTGCTATGAGACCTCCATCAATTTCAGTTACAAGCCCATATTCCATGTCATTTTCTTAATTGGCTGATCATGTGTGTTTCCCAGTAATGTCTTTAGGATCTTCTCTCTATAATGAGTTAGAGATTTATTGGTTTCTGCACACAGCAGTCTTACCAGCCTACCTGTCTATTCTTACCTGTCTTCTCTGAGTGATAGACATATGGCCTTTGATGCATTTTTTAAATGTTGTATGATTTTTTTTTCTTTTACCAAGTGAGAGGAGGGGAGATAGAGAGATAGACTCCCACATGCGCCCCAACCGGATCCACCTGGCAACCCCCTTTGAGGTCAGTGCTCTGCCCATCTGGGGTCATGTTCACAACCGAGCTATTTTTAGCGCCTGAGGAGGAGGTGCCATGGAGTCATCCTCAGAGCCCAGGACTGATGCACTTGAACCAATTGAGCCGTGGCTGCAGGAGAGGAAGAGAGAGAGAGAAAGGGAGAGAGAAATGAAGGGGGAAGGGTGGAGAAGCAGATGGTCATTTCTCCTGTGTACCCTGACCGGTAATTGAACCCAGGACATCTACATGCGAGGCCGACACTCTACCACTGAGCCAGCTATCCTGGGCCTAAAATGTGATATGATTTTTAAATTTGTCTCACAGGTATTTCTATAGTCTTCTTCTTGTGAGGATCCTGTCTTAGTAGGCTGCCATTTGGTCAGTTTGAGGCTTCCATTTTGTCTCTCATAATTATTTTCAGAAAGAAATAGGGCCAAAAGTTGTACCAGGTGCCATTTATAAATCTTAGGATAATTGATAAATACCGATTTCACTACCAAATAGTGCATTAACAGATACTGATTATGTTGCTGAGAAAATCTGATCCTTTAGGCTTGGAGCTAACTCATTAATAAGCTGATATTGAGTTTGCCGTTAACATTAGGAAAGCAACATGCCTCAGTAATATATTTTTTTCCTGTGGAAAAAGTATATTACAATGAAGTTTTAACTTTTTCCCTATTCAGTGAGAGAGACACTATCAACTTCACCTAAGCAGAATGGTTCAATACTTTGAGCAGCTTATTTATTCCTCATTTATTTCTTAATATACTAACCTATCCCATTTTCCTTACCTTTCTAATCAAACTGCTATGCAGCTCCCTGCTTTCTCGCATACCTCTGCCTCTCTGCCTCTCAAGGCTCCTCTCTCTAGCCAACCACACGTCTTCTCCCCATTATTTACACCTAGGCTTCTTATAGGAACCCACTGGTGCTAGGGCCTCTTTGAAGGAACGTAAGTCACTGCCGGAGCAGGTGAAAGCGGCCTGCTTTTTCAGAGCTTACAAGAAGGGCAAAGCTCTTGGTCACAGTGGGTGAGTGAGTAGTTAGGAACGAATAACACCACATCTCAGTGGTTAGTACCTGCAGGCTCAGAGCTGACAGTACACTGTAATAAGATTCATCTCTGTTCACGTAACTGATGTGGGCTTTATGGTAAATGTTTGCTTCCTTAATTACTTTGGCAGATTCACTGATTGCCTTTCCTGAGGAGTTCCAAAGGTACCCCTGGGGTGGAGTGTGAAACTCTTTCCATGTCTTTTAATTTCATTCTTTACTTGGAGTACTTGAAAACTGGTATGTGATCCATATGTCTACCGTCCCCACTCTGCTGTGCATAAACATCAGGACCATTCCTGTCTAATATGGTGTCCATATGGCCCACCGTGGACCACTCAGAAATATTGACAACCTTTTTCCTTCTTTGTCTACATGAGATCCCCATTCCTCCCTCACCACCACTGAGGTATATGTAGCTCTTCTAATTAGTTTGGGGTCCGTGTACCTTTTTCCTCTAACTAATATGGATCCACAGACAATTTCCCTGTCTCTTCAGTCCAGCATGTGATCCACTAAAATTATTTTCCTCTATTTTTGAAGTGATGGGAAAAGAAGCCTAAGTTAGCCAGTTGCTAATTTTTTATTGCCCTCCTGCTCAAAGTTAAATGTCTTATAATAGATTGATTAATTGGGCTTCTGGGAATGAGATGTAGTAAACATATTTCAGGTTTTTGGCTCATGTTTTTAAAAAGTTTTTGAGTCACATTCAGGGGATTGGAATGCTCATCATTAATTAAAATTAGATCACTGCTTGGGTTTTGAGCTGGTCCCTACTGCCTGACAAGTCACCTCACGTATGTATTAGGATTTTCTTGTGTCCTGAATTGGGACAGAAATCTAATAGATATTTTCACATGGCCTATTTTGTTCCTTTGTATTCACTAGATATTTATGAGGTTTAGAGGGACCTTGCTTCTACAGATTGGAAATCCAGAGCCAAACTAATTGCAAAGGCTATCAAAGGTTTGCACTCTGTACTTCCAGGAACTTCTGGCCTGCTAATAGGGACAGAGTAAGGGAAGCTGAAGCACGGAGTAATAGGATCTCAGCAGGGATAGGCTAATCTTGTAGGTGTTTTATCTCTAGGAAACTTTTGGAGCATCTGTTCATTTACTGAGAGAAAGTTTTTTTTGTTTTGTTTTGTTACCAAGAGAGATAGAGACAGAGAGAGGGACAGATAGGGACAGACAGGCAGGAAGGGAAAGAGATGAGAAGCATCAGTTCTTCATTGTGACGCCTTAGTTGTTCATTGATCGTTTTGTCATATGTGCCTTGACTGGGGGGCTACAGCAGAGTGAGTGACCCTTTACCCAAGCCAGCAACCTTGGGCTTCAAGCCAGTGACCTTTGAACTCAAGCCAGCAATCATGGGGTTATGTCTATTATCCCACATTCAAGCCAGCTACCCCACGCTCAAGCCGGCAACCTCAGGGCTCAAACCTGGGTCCTCTGCATCCCAGTCTGATGCTCTATTCACTGCGCAACCACCTGGTCAGGCATGAGAAAGTTTTAATAAAAAGTAGACATTTCTGGCCCTGATTGGTTAGCTCAATGGATAGAGCAACGGCGTGGCATGAGGATGTCCCAGGTTCGATTCCTGGTCAGGGCACACATGAGAAACATGAGAAACAACCATCTGCTTCTCTTCACCTCCCTGTCTCCCTTCTCTTGCTCTTCCCTTCTTGCAGTCAGCTGCTCGATTGGTTCGAGTGTGGCCAGGGCACTGAGGATAGCCCGGTTGGTCTGAGCATTGGCCTCAGGCACTGAGGATAACTCAGTTAATTGGAGCATCGGCCCCAGACTGCACATACAGGAGTCTGTCTATTCTCCTCTCATTTTTTGGGGTAGATATTTTTAAGGAGAATGGATTAAGTAATGTCTTTTATGTAAATGTAAGTGGTCTATTTGACTTTTGTGGTTCCTTCAACTCCTATGGTTTGTTCTTCTCTATTTACATTCATTGTGATTGTATAAACAGTGAAAAAATGTCAGGTTGGTATCTAAAGCAGAAAGGAATTCCATTCTTCTCAATGGCAGTGCTAGAGGGGGATAATTTAACTAAAGTGTAAAGCCCATGGCATCTTACTTGGCTTAAATCTATGGTTTGGGTCCATAGTAACTAGCAATTAGCTCATTTTCCAAGCAAAGTGGCTATAACCAGTTGCCCAGTTTCCAGCAGGTGATGAGATGGAAACCTGAACTGGGCGAAGCCATGCATCAAAGTAGATGCTTCAAACTGCCAAAGTGCATATTGATGCACAGAGCATCAGAAAATGAGGCAGCTGCCCCTTCAAGCTGTGTGCATGTACATTTCACAAAGTGGGCGGGTTTTATAAAAAGGTTGACTACCGCCTGACCTGTGGTGGCACAGTGGATAAAGCGTTGACCTGGAATGCTGAAGTCGCCGGTTCAAAACCCTGGGCTTGCCCAGTCAAGGCACATATGGGAGTTGATGCTTCCTGCTCCTCCCCCCTTCTCTCTTTCTCTCTCTTAAAAAAAGAATAAATAAAAATAATTTAAAAAAATAAATAAATAAAAATAAAAAATAAATAAAAAGGTTGACTACCCCTGACATATACAAACTTTTTCTGATTTCCCCTTAGTTAATGAATTCCGAGCCTTCGCTTGTCCAATGTGGAGCCTAAATGAAATTGTCCAGTAGGTGGATAACTAACCTGGTGTGACACGTGTGTTTATCACCTAGAAATTAAGAGGAATGCTGCTTCAAATCATTCCCCAGGTTAAAATATGAGGATTATTATGGTGCAGTCAATGGTGTGTGGTTTCTGTTCTACCCCCTTCAGCCAGTAAATGTGTATACTCAAATAAATCAAGTTCTCTTTAGTGATTGGGCCAATTTACACAGTTGTTTCATTGGCTAAAGCAAGCAACTAGATTTACTGGCCAGTAGCTTAGTCTTCCTGATGGTTGTCAAAATGACTTCTATATTAAGGTTGTATGTTTGTGTGTCTGGCCCTAAAAAGACTGGCCATAGAAACAGCAGTATAAGGAAGAGGGTAATTGGCATGAAAGAGGTAAGACCTGGTACATAGGGGACAAGTTAGAGAAATAACCCTAGCAGGTCAGTCACTGAAGTTTTGACTAGATAGTTTCAAAGTGAAAAGGTTAGAAGGTAATTCTTATTTGAGGTTTTATTTTGTTTAATGTTAATTAGCAGAGTCTCTGAGGCTTGTAATGCGCTGCTGTGAACAGGCGTCAAGGGAAATTGCTTTTTTTGTTGTTGTTATTGGATTGGATGGGCTGAAGATTCACTGACCCCATGAAGAAGGAAACTTATTACTGCATGAAATGGAAGTATGTGAGGCAATTCTGAATATGAAAAGAAATGTTAGTTTGAAATTCAATAACTCAGTCTCAGATGAACCATTTTAAAAATTGCCACATACGCCTGACCTGTGGTGGTGCAGTGGATAGAGCGTCGACCTGGGAACACTGAGGTCGCCAGTTCAAAACCCTGCACTGGTCTGGTCAAGGCACATATGGGAGTTGATGCTTCCAGCTCCTTCTCTCTTTCTCTCTCTCTCTCACTCTGTGTCTCCTCTCTAAAATGAATAAAATAAAAAGAAATTTTTAAAAAAAATTGCCACATACTACTCAGTCATACCTTCACCTCCTTTTCCAAAGCCAGTCTTTTACCTGTATATTTGAAGGTTTCCTAGGGAGAAGCAATTATGAATATAATGGTTTTCCTGTATTTATCACCAGATATCTGAGAATATACTCTGGAGTATAGAATACTGGACTGTTGTTTGGATCTAGAAGGGAAGCTGCTTGGGTAGGGGGAAAGTTCCCTTTAGGTTGTGTTAGATGGTCTAAATACAGGAAAACACAGAGAAAAGCTTTGGAAAGGAAATCCAACCAGATAAAGAAACTGGTACTCAGAGAGGTTTGTCTCTCTTGCCCATGGTCACACAGCCTAGAAGTGGAGTCATCAGGATTTTTGCAAGTCTACTGCCTTCAAAGACTTGCTTTTTACATTATGTATACCATGTCGTTCAGAGAAACAATGATATTTTAACTGGGTCTTCAAGGAAAAATAAGACTTCAGGGGTGGCACAGTGGATAAGATAAAGCATTGACCTGGAACGCTGAGGTTGCCGGTATGAAATCCTGGGCTTGCCCTGTCAAGGCATATATGGGAGTGGATGCTTCCTGCTCGTCTCCCTTCTTTCTCTCTGTCTCGCTTTCTGTCTCTAAAATGAATAAAGTCGTTAAAAAAAGAAGTGCTTTTCTTTTAAAGATTTTATTCATTGGTTTTACACAGAGAGGAGGGAGGAGAGGAGTGAGAAATATTAACCCATAGTTGGTTCACTTTAGTTGTCCATTGCTTGCTTGTTTTATGTGCCTTGACTGGGCAAGCCCAGGGATTTGAACCGGTGACCTTAGCATTCCAGCTCGATGCTGTAGCCACTGTGCCACCACAGGCCAGGCGAGACTTAAGCTCTTTAGTGGTGAAATAAAAGAGCATTCCATATGAAGAAAACCATGTTAACAAAAACATGACATCAGTTGTACATGTTTACCAAGTACTTTAAAATGCAGGGCTATAGCTCTTACGAGTTTGAGGCTTGAGATCCAGATTTATTTTTATTAGACTTTAGATATTCACCCATCATCTCTTCAATGTAAATCTGGTAGCCTTATAAGAATAAGTTTAGAGTCTTCATCAGAGTCGCTGGAGTTTCCTGCTTCAACAGCGCTTGAACGGAACCTGGTGCTCGACCCCATCCCAGCCGGCCGCCTGGATTCATCCTTCCGCCACCACCTCACATCATCATCAGACCATCCCAAGGCCACCGCCACAGCTCCAGCACCATCCAGCTGCCTCTCCTCAGCCGCCCACCATGACGACCCCCAGCATTTCGCAGGTACACCAGAACTACCACCAGGACTCTGAAGCTGCCATCAACCGCCAGATCAACCTGGAGCTCTGTGCTTCCTAGACCTACCTGTCCATGTCTTACTACTTTGACCGCGATGATGTGGCTTTGAAAAACTTTGCCAAATATTTTCTTCACCAATCTCATGAGGAGAGGAAACATGCTGAGAAACTGATGAAGCTACAGAACCAGCGTGGTGGCCACATCTTCCTTCAGGACATCAAGAAACCAGACTCAGATGCCTGGGCAAATGGGCTGAATGCAGTGTGCGTTGCACTTGGAAAAAAGTGTGAATGAGTCACTACTGGAATTGCACAAACTGGCCACTGACAAAAATGACCCTCACTTGTGTGACTTCATTGAGACTCATTACCTGGATTTAGGTAAAATCCATCAAAGAATTGGGTGACCACATAACCAACTTGCACAGGTTGGGGGCCCCTGAAACAGGCATGATGGAATATCTCTTTGACAAGCACACCCTGGGAGATGGAGAAGACAGCTAAGCCTTAGGCTGGCTTCCCATATCCATGGGGTGACTTCCCTGGTCACCAAAGCAGTATGTGCATGTTTGAGTTACCTTTACCTTTTCTAAAACTTGTACCAAATCATCATCCACTACGTCCTTTCGTTTGTACCATTCCTTCAAATAAAGTAATTTGGTACCCCCCCCAAAAAAGAATAAGTTCAGGGTGAAACTTTTAAGAATCTTCCCAGTGTGCACCATGTTAAGGATACCAGTTATGTTTCCTACCTTGGAATAAGAGCTACAGAAACTTCCTGTAAACAACCTTTGCCTGTTTTTTTCCTTTCTGCCTGAAGGATTTATAGAGCAGCTTTCAGAGACAGCTGGCTTCCTTCAAATATCTCAGTCAGGTTCAATCACATGTTCTGGGCTCCTGGATAAAACTATTATTTATTTATTGTTTCATAAAAGACCCTTTGATATTCTCCCTCTCTGTGGAGAGAACTGGTAGTGTGAGAAATTGCATTTTGGGGGGATTTGCTTTAGGTTCACATTGCATATGAAGAAGAATCTACATTTTCTCTTAAGCTACATTGGTAAGGTAACATTTCCATGCATTTCTTGGGTAAGTTGGGCATTGACTGTGTGTCTTAGCTATCCACCCAGCACTAGGGTAAATAAAGAAAGCTGCTTTGCAGAGTCATGAGTCAGAATAAGTTATAAATGGACTAAGAAATCCCTAGCTCAGCCTTGCTGTTCCATCTGTCCACTTTATTTTTCTTTAGTTCGTGTAAGTGACCCCTGTCTTCAGCAGGTAGAAGTTGACAGTTTCTTGGAGAGTGGCCCAGATGCTTGCCCTAAAAGGTGCTCTGGGTGCAGAGCCATCCCTCACTGTGGCTGACTTGCAGTTTCCCTTGACTATGCCATTGTCTTTCTCTTTTCCCATTCCCCTTTGCGACTGTCTAATTTAGTAGCACTAGGAGACCAAGTACCAGAGTGTAACACACTCCCTCGCTGCTTTCCCACTCCCCCAACCCCAAATAGACAAGCAAAAGCTTAGGCTTACTTTTAGAAAATATTAGATTACTTTAATAGGAAATGCCAGAAAGCTTTTCTCTGGCTTCTTGGTATGACTTAAGAAGATGAGAAAGCTTAACTGTCTTGAGTGACAACTTTTGTTCCTCCTTTGGAGGACAGCTGTTCATGTCTGAGCCATCTTTTCTCCACGAATGGAGATAAAATATTTTTACTATTATTTTCATACTTTTGGCAACTAACTGGTGATCCTGGACTTCCTTGCTTGTGGGGGGACTAGACAGAAACCTTCTTAGACTCTCATTTATTCATTCATTCAATTTCAAAAATCAAATCTCTCTGTATGCCAGGCATTTGCTAAGTGCCTAAGACTACATTGGTGAGCAAAATAAATGTGGTTCTTCCTCTCATGGAATATTTACTTCTGTTTTGAGTAAAGTTGGAAATTTGGTTAGAAATTATATTCCCTTTTCTCCACCAAGTTCTACCTCCAGACTCCTTCCCCTTTTCTTTCTTTTTTTTTTTATTAATTTTAATTTTAATGGGATGACATTGATAAATCAGGGTACATATGTTCAGAGAAAACATCTGCAGGTTATTTTGACATCTGATTATAATGCATACCCATCACCCAAAGTCAAATTGTCTTCCGTCCCCTTCTATCTGGTTTTATTTGTGCCCTTCCCCTCCCCCTACCTCCTCATTATCCTCCCCCTTCCCACCCCCCGATAGCCAGCACTCTTTTGTTCATGTCTCTGAGTCTCATTTTTATGTCCCATATATGTATGGAATCATACATTCTTAGTTTTTTTCTGATTTACTTATTTCACTCAGTATAAGGTTATCAAGGTCCATCCATGTTGTTGTAAATGCTCCAATATCATCATTTCTAATGGTTGAGTAGTATTCCATAGTATATATGTACCAAAGCTTTTTAATCCACTCGTCCACTGAAGGACACTTGGGCTGTTTCCAGATCTTCGCTATTGTGAACAATGCTCCCACAAACATGGAAGTGCATTTCTTCTTTTCGAACAGTGCTATGGTGTTCTTAGGATATATTCCTAAAAGTGAGATAGCTGGGTCAAAAGGCAGTTTGCGTTTTAATTTTTTGAGAAATCTCCGTACTGTTTTCCACAGTGGCTGCACCAGTCTGCATTCCCACCAGCAGGGCAGGAGGGTTCCCTTTTCTCCACATCCTCGCCAGCACTTATTCTGTGTTGTTTTGTTGGTGAGTGCCATTCTGACTGGTGTGAGGTGATATCTCATTGTGGTTTTAATTTGTATTTCTCTAATGATTAGTGATGTTGAGCATTTTTTCATATGCCTATTGGCCATCTGTATGTCTTCTTTGGAGAAGTGTCTATTCATTTCTTTTGCCCATTTTTTGATTGGATTGTTTGTCTTTCTGGTGTTGAGTTTTACAAATTCTTTATAAATTTTGGTTATTAACCCCTTATCAGACGTATTTTAAAATATGTTCTCCCATTGTGTAGTTTGTCTTTTTATTCTGTTCTTATTGTCTTTAGCTGTGCAAAAGCTTTTTAGTTTGATATAGTCCCATTTGTTTATCCTGTCTTTTATTTCACTTGCCTGTGGAGATAAATCAGCAAATATATTGCTGCTACAGATGTCGGAGAGCTTGCTGCCTATGTTTTCTTCTAAGATGCTTATGGTTTCACGGCTTACATTTAAGTCTTTTATCCATTTTGAGTTTGTTTTTGTGAATGGTGTAAGTTAATGGTCTAGTTTCATTTTTTTACGGTAGATGTCCAATTTTTCCAACACCATTTGTTGAAGAGGCTGTCTTTACTCCATTGTATGCTCTTCCCTCCTTTGTCAAATATCAGTTGTCCATAAAGCTGTGGGTTTATTTCTGGGTTTTCTGTTCTGTTCCATTGATCTATGTGCCTGTTCTTATGCCAGTACCAGGCTGTCTTGAGTACAATGGCCTTGTAGTATAACTTGATATCAGGAAGAGTGATATCTCCCACTTTATTCTTCTTTTTCATTATTGCTGAGGCTATTCGTGTTCTTTTTTGGTTCCATATAAATTTTTGGACTATGTGTTCTATATCTTTGAAGTATGTCATTGGTATTTTAATTGGTATTGCATTGAATTTATAAATTGCTTTGGGTAATATAGACATTTTAAATTTCTTTTTATTTATTTATTTATTTTAGAGAGGAGACACACACACACACAGAGAGAGAGAGAGAGAGAGAGAGAGAGAGAGAGAGAGAAAGGGGAGAGGAGCTAGAAGCATCAACTCCCATATGTGCCTTGACCAGACCAGTGCAGGGTTTTGAACTGGCAACCTCAGTGTTCCCAGGTTGATGCTTTATCCACTGCGCCACCACAGGTCAGGCAATATAGACATTTTAAGGATGTTTATTCTTCCTAACCATGAGCACGGTATATGCTTCCACTTGTTTGTATCTTCCTTGATTTCTTTTATCAATGTTTTATAATTTTCCGAGTACAAGTCTTTAATCTCCTTGGTTAAATTTACTCCTAGGTACTTTATTTTTTTGGTTGCAATAGTGAAGGGGATCGTTTCCTTAATTTCTCTTTCGGACAGTTCATTGTTGGTGTATAAAAATGCCTCTGATTTCTGAGTATTAATTTTATATCCTGCCACCTTGCTGAATTCATTTATAAGGTCCTGTAGTTTTTTGACTGAGACTTTAGGGTTTTCTTTTTTTTTTTTTTTTTTATTATTTTTTTATATAACAACAACATAAGCATTTTATTTTTTCATTAAGCTTCTTAGTATCACAATGGAATGATGAGAAAACAAGGACAAAAAAACCCATGAGGGAGACTTTAGGGTTTTCTATATACAATATCATATCATCTGCAAATAATGACAGTTTTACTTCTTCTTTTCCAATTTGGATGCCTTTTATTTCTTCTTCTTGTCTGATTGCTGTGGCTAGGACTTCTAGAACTATGTTGAATAAGAGTGGTGAAAGGGGGCACCCTTGCCTTGTTCCTGATCTTAAGGGGATTGCCTTTAATTTTTGCCCATTGAGTATGATGTTGGCTGTGGGTTTGTCATAGATGGCCTTTATCATGTTAAGGTATGTTTCCTGTATTCCCACTTTGCTGAGAATTTTGATCATGAATGGGTGCTGGATTTTATCAAATGCTTTTTCTGCATCTATTGAAATTATCATGTGGTTTTTGTCCTTCCTTTTGTTTATGTGATGAATCACATTGATTGATTTACGAATATTGAACCAGCCTTGCCTCTCCAGAATAAATCCCACTTGATCATGGTGTATGATTTTTTTCATATAATTGCTGGATCCAGTTGGCTAATATTTTGTTGAGGATTTTAGCATCTATATTCATCAGGGATATTGGTCTATAATTTTCTTTCTTTGTATTGTCTTTGCCTGATTTCGGAATCAGAATTATGCTTGCCTAATAAAAGGAGCTAGGAAGTCTTCCTTCCTCTTGAATTTTTTGAAATAGCTTGAGAAGGATAGGAGTTAGTTCTTCTTTGAATTTTTGGTAGAATTCACTTGTGAAGCCATCAGGCCCAGGACTTTTCTTTGTTGGGAGTTTTTGATAACTGTTTCGATCTCCTTTGTTGTAATCAGTCTGTTTAGGGTTTCTGATTCTTCCAGATTGATTTTTGGAAGATTGTATGTTTCAAGGAATTTTTCCATTTCATATAGGTTGTCTAGTTTTTTGGCATACAATTCTTCATAGTATTTTCTTACAATATTTTGTATTTCTGTTGTGTCAGTTGTTATTTCTCCACTCTCCTTTCTAATTTTGAGTCCTCTCTCTTTTTTTCTTGTTGAGTCTAGTTAAAAGTTCATCGATCTTGTTTACCTTTTCAAACAACCAGCTCCTGGTTTCTTTGATCCTCTGTATTGTTTCTTTAGTCTCTCTGTCATTTATTTCTGCTCTGATCTTTATTATTTCCTTCATTCTACTACCCCTGGTCTTTACTTGCTGTTGTTTTTCTAATTCTTTTAGATGCAGGGTCATGTTGCTTATTTGAGCTTTTTCTAGCTTCTTATGGTATTCCTGTAATGCAATGAACTTTCCTCTCAGTACTGCTTTTGCTGTTTCCCATAAATTTTGAGTTGATGTATGCTCATTATTATTCGTTTCTAGGAACTTTTTTATTTCTTCTTTGATCTCATTGTTAATCTATTCGTTATTTAATAACATGCTATTTAGTTTCCAAGTGTTTGAGTATTTTTCAGTTTTTCTTTTGTGAGTCGTTTTCCTGCATTAATTTAGGGAAGTTTTCAGCTATGATTTGGTTGAATAAAGTTTCTATCCCTTGTTCTTTTTCTTCTTCTTTAGGAACCCCTATGATGCGGATGTTATTTCTCTTCATGTTGTCACAGAGCTCCCTTAGAGTTTCCTCAGTCTTTTTTAGTCTTTTCTTTTTCTGCTCTGCTTCTGTGCCTTCATTTATTTTGTTCTCTAACTCACTGATTCGATCCTCAGCTTCATCCATTCTGCTTTAAATTTCTTCCATTGTGTTCTTCAATTCTGATATTGTATTTGTCATTTCTGTCTGATTCTTTTTTATTATTTCAATTTCCTTTTATATACTTGGTATCTATTTAGGTGTTCGTGATGACTATCCATTGTTGCTCTAAGCTCTTTGAACATTCTAACTATCATTATTTTAAACTCTGCATCCAGTAATTTGGTTATATCTGGTTCATTCAGGTCCTTCTCTGAGGATTTCTCGATTCATTTGGGTTGCATTTCTCTGCCTGCCCATTTTTTCTGTGTGTAAGATGGGTGTGGCCACCGGAGTCCAATGGGTGTTGCCTCTGTTTTCCCTACTAGTGGTCTGATTGCAGGCCTGCCACCCCCTCTGCCGCTGCCTAGGGTGGTTGGGTATGGGCTTAGCTGGCGCCAGCCCACTGCAGCTGTTGCTGCAGTTTCCGTCTCTCTTCCCCAGGAGGAGCTGTGTTCTCAAGCCGGCTCTACAAGCCTCAACTTGTCCCAGCCTTTGCCCCGCCCCCATGGTAGGGTTGCGCACCGCACTCAAGCCACAAGCCTCAGCACCACGGGCAAGGGTGAGCTCCTTTGCTCAGCTGCAGTCCCCGCCTGTTCACTGGCTTTAGTCCCGCCCCCACAGTCAGGGCCGGCTTGTGCAGGATCGCAAACCGTGGCTTCTCAGGCTGGTCAGGGCTGCTGGCGTGCGCTCAGCTGCCAGCCTTCTGCCAGCCTTCACCTGTCCTGGGCTTTTGCCCCGCCCCCACAGGGTCACAAACCTCGGAGGCCAGGTGATGCTGTGCACCTGCGCGCCCCTGCTCAGCAGCATATCTCTGCTGGTTCCCGAGCTCCTGCTTTTCCCCCCACAGGTGAAGCTGCAGGCGGCCTGCAGCTGCCGGACCACTTTTGCGCGTCTCCTCTGCCCCTGATGGGCTAGACCAAGCTCACTCCAGCCGGCTGGGCTTCTGTTCTCAGCAGTGTGGGTGGGGGCACTGCAGCTCAGACCCTAACACTCCATACTGAAGTCCTGAAAGCTCCCTACTTCTAAGCGGCAGTGCTCTAAGTGCCTCAGGAGAGCTTGTTTGGCTGGTGTCCTGCCTTCCTTTGCTGATATTGCTAGTTCCAGGGGAAATATTCGTTTCAGATTTGGGAAGTGACTCAGCCCAGGGTTTAGGTTGGCTGTCCCTCAGAGTGTTTCTTCCTGTGCCTTTCAGACCACACTCTCTTCCCACTGCTCCGGTCCTCTCCTCTCTCCCCACGTCCCCCGGAGTCCTGGTTGAGTGGTTGTGAGAGAGGTTTTCTGCGCCGTCCCTTTAAGAAGGATCCTGGGTCTGAGAAAACTGTCTCTTTCTCACAAACAGTATCCTAACTTGTTTCACAGCTAAATACTGTCCATACGCCTCTTCTAGGCTCTGGGGCTGCAGGCTGGGACTTTGTTCCTGGGACCCAGGTCCCTCCCTCTCCGCTAAACTCTCTTCCCACCACGCAAGTCTCTCCGGGCTGCCGTTTGCTCCGGGGAGCTGGGCAGCCCTTTCCGCGTTTTTGCTTTTCCTACCAGTCTCAATGTGGCTTCTTCAGTGTTCCTTGTTTGAAGAGTCCACTTAGTTTAGTTCAAAGTTGGTTTATCCAGATGATGGTTCTTAAAATTAAGTTATGATCCACTTTGGTTCCAGGAGTTGGAAGTTGGTATGTCTGACTACTCCATCGCCATCTTGCTGTCCCTGTTGGTTGACTTTCTAAATGACCCCTTTTCTTGGGCCTTATTTCTTTAAACCCTCTTCGTAGTCCTGGATAGATGGCTCTCTCTGAGTAATGTGGGCAGCTCCAGCCATTTCTTTAAAAAAAAAAAAAGTGGTCAAGAGTGTTTAAAACAAGAGAACCTTCATTCTCTCCCACCAGTCTACCCCCAACATTTTATTCCAAGGAGTTCTTTGTTCTACAACCAAAAGTTGATGTCATTTGCCAAATGCAGACCTTTAAAATTTTTTTTTAATTTATTTATTGGTTTTAGAGAGAGAGATACAGAGAGAAACAGAAATATAGATCTGTTTCTGCATGTGCGCTGATGGGGATTGAACCAGCAACCTCTGCATATCAGGATGATACTCCAGCCAACTGAGCTATTCAGCCAAAGCAAATGCAGACCTTTTAATCTAGAGATATCATGCAGCCTGACCAGGTGGTGGTGCAGTGGATAGGATATTGGCCTGGGATGCTGAAGACTCAGGTTTGAAACCCTGAGGTCACCAGCTTGAGTGTGGACTCATTTGGCTTGAGCATGGGGTTGCCAGCTTGAGCGTGGGATCATATATATGACCTCATCGTCATTGGTTTGATTCCAAGGTCACTGGCTTGAGCAAGGGGTCACTCGCTCTGCTGGAGCCAACCAGTCAACACACATATGAGAAAGCAATTAATGAACAACTGCTATGAAGAATCGATGCTTTTCATCTCTCTTTCTTTCTGTCTGTCTGTCCCCTGCCCCTCTAAAAAAAAAGATAGCATGCATACTACCAGGAGTTGAACTTTTCTTATCCAGGAAGGGTTGGTCCTTCCTGCACACGTGGCCTTCGGTGCCAGTCCCACCCACATCTCTGATACCTCTTATGGTACTGCACTATAGAGGCTTATTCAAAAGCTTCTTGCCTGACCTGTGGTGGCGCAGTGGATAAAGCGTTGACCTGGGAACACTGAGGTCGCCAGTTCAAAACCTGCACTGGTCTGGTCAAGGCACATATGGGAGTTGATGCTTCCAGCTCCTCCCCCCTTTCACTCTTTCTCTCTCTCTCTCTCTCTCTCTCTCTCTCTCTCTCTCTCTCTCTCTGTGTCTCTTCTCTAAAACGAATAAAAATAAAAAGAAATTTTTAAAAAAGCTCCTTAAACTATGTCTGCTGTAATTTACAAGATAGTTCGTGGCCCAGTGAGCTTCTTTTCTTCCTGCCACCAGCAATGCTGACATATGTAAACTCTAGGAAAATTATCTTGGTAAGTGAAACGCCCTGGAATCTATGAATTCTAGTGGAATCAGTTGCTGGGGAAAGCAGTTTTCTCAAGAACTTCTGGAGGCAAGGAGGCCTTAATTTTTTTAAAACAACTTTATTAATATATGTTATAGTTCACCTATTTAACATGCAAAACTCATTATTTTATGTTGCAAGGTCATACAACCATCACCACAATCTAATTTTATTTCCCCAAACGGTACTCAATACTTATTAGCAGTCAATCCTCATTCCTTCTCTAACCCTCCCCTCATCTAAAAGCAACCACTAATATCTCAATGAATAATAATTTACCTATTCTGGCCTGACCAGACAGTGGCGCAGTGGGTAGAGCGTCAGACTGGGATGTGGAGGACCCAGGTTCGAGACCCCGAGGTTGCCAGCTTGAGCGTGGGCTCATCTGGTTTGAGCAAGGCTCACCAGCTTGAGCCCAAGGTCGCTGGCTCGAGCAAGGGGTCACTTGGTCTGCTGTAGCCCCCCCCTTGCCCACCTCCCCCCGTCAAGGCACATATGAGAAATCAATGAACAACTAAGGAGCTGCAATGAAGAATTGATGTTTCCCATCTCTCTCCCTTCCTGTCTGTCTGTTCCTATCTGTCCCTCTCTGTGACGCTCTCTGTCTCTGCCACACACACACACACACACACACACAAAATTTTTTACCTATTCTGAATCTTTCCTATAAATGGAATCATACAATATGTGGCCTTTGTGTCTGGCTTTCTTCACTTAATATTGTCAATGTTCATCCATATTGTAGCATTTATCAGCACTTCCTTCATTTTTATGTCTGAATAATGTTCTACTATAGCTATACTACATTTTGCTTATCTTTTCTGCAGTTTACCTCTTCTTCAGGTATCTATTAATGGACATTTAGGTTGTTTCTATTTTTTGGCTATTATGAATAATGCTTCTGTGAACATTAGTTTACAAGTTTTTAGGTAGACATAGTGTTTTCATTCTTTTGGCTATATTACATTTCTGAGTCATATGGTAACTCTATGTATTAACATTTGAGGAACTGCCAAATCATTTTCCAACGTAGATGACAATTTTACAACCCTATCAGCGATTTATGAGATCTGTGATCTATTTTGAGCTAATTTTTGTATATGGTGTAAGGTAGGGATCCAATTTTATTCTTTTGCCTCTAGACACCCAGTTGTCCCGACACCATTTCTTTTCTTTCTTTCTGTTTTTTATTGATTAAAGAAAGGAGGGGAGAAAGAGAGAGAGAGAAACATTGATTTGTTTCTGTATATGCCCTGTCCAGGGATTGAACCAGCAACTTCTGTGCATCAGGACAATGCTTTAACCAACTGAGCTGTCTGGCCAGGGCCCAGCACCATTTCTTGAAAAGACCGATCTTTGCCTGACCTGTGGTGGCGCAGTGGATAAAGTGTCAACCTGGGGGCACTGAGGTCGCCAGTTCAAAACCCTGCACTGGTCTGGTCAAGGCACATATGGGAGTTGATGCTTCCAGCTCCTCCCCCCTTTCTCTCTTTCTCTCTCTCTCTCTCTCTCTCTCTCTCTCACTCTGTGTCTCCTCCTAAAATGAATAAATAAATTTAAAAAAATTAAAAAAAAAAAAAGAAAAGACCGATCTTTTCCTATTTAATTGTCTTGCCATCTTTGTCAAAGGAAAGCCATAACCTTTTCACAATGGCTATGTTTAATAAATTTCCTCTTCTTTCTACTCTTCCTCTTCCTTTTAAGTCCTTTTGCAAAATATTCTTTAACATGAAAGTTTTTGACTGGTATATACTAAATTTTGTTTAAATACCTGAAGTGCCTGGCCTGTGGTGGCGCAGTGGATAAAGCATCGACCTGGGAACACTGAGGTCGCCAGTTCAAAACCCTGCACTGGTCTGGTCAAAGCACATATGGGAGTTGATGCTTCCAGCTCCTCCCCTCTTTCTCTCTTTCTCTCTCTCTCTCACTCTGTGTCTCCTCTCTAAAATGAATAAAATAAAAATTAAAAGAAAATTTTAAAAAATAAAAAAATTAAAAAAAAAATACCTGAAGTGCTGAGATTAGATGAAAAACAACCTTAAAATGCAAATAAAAGGGAAAATGCAGATCTCTTTCTTTGCCATTTATGGCGCTGCCCACACTGCTATCCTTTCAGACATTGTCTCTGTACAGTGTGTATGTGTGTCTTCTCTATGGCACAAGCCACTCAGAAACTCCTGCAGGATCTTGCCTGACCAAGTACCTCAGTTGGTCGGAGCATTGTCCTGATAATCCAAGTTTGTGGATTTGATCCCCAGTTGGGACATATTCAGGAATCAACCAATGAGTGCATAGATAAGAGGAACAATGAATAGGTGTTTCTCTCTCTAAACATCAATAAAAATTTTTTAAAACTTCAAAAGATAAAATACTCCTGCAATATCTTTCTTTACGAAAGTCTGTGTTTCTCACTTAGTAGAGTCTAAAGGGCAAAGTTCACTCTGCCTGAGAAGCTGGTAACCCATGGCTACATTTGTAGCATTTGTGATTGGTACTTTGTAGGACAGGAATCTCAAAATTATCCTTTTGTAGAAGAAAAGAAAACAATTATCCACAAGGTAAACGGTACAAAGAGAGAAAGTCACCTATAGAATGAGAAGCCAGCTTCGTCCATTCTACTACCTTACTAATAAATAAACACTGACTCTGGCTTGTGGTCTGCTTTGCCCAAATGCCAGGTTCCCTGTGGGTAGTAGAACATCCATGTGTTAGTCTTCTTGGCTGCCATAGCAAAATATCATAGATAAATTTGTTAAAAAAACAAATTTATGTTCTCACAGTTCTGGAGGCTAGAAGTCCTAAATCAAGGCTCAGCAGGGTCAGTTTCTGGTGGGGACTCTTCTGACTAATGGTCACCTTTTGGCTGTGTTCTTACATGGTAGAGAGAGACCCTGCAAGCTCTCTGTTGTCTCTTCTTATAAGGACATTAATCCTATTGGATCAGTGCCCAACACTGTGACCTCATTTAATCTTAACTACTTTAATCAAGGCCCTGTCTCCAAATGCAATCACATTGGAGATTAGGGCTTTAACATGAATTTGGGGGAGGGACAAATATTCAGTTCATAATAATTCAATATAAACTTAATAGGATACCCTCATATAGCTTACCATTGCTTCCTGATCATGTAAGACTTCCTTTCCTAGGCTCTTCAGCTACCTTTTCTGAACTTTATTTTGGATAGTCAGGGACAAAGAACTGGTTGGTATTCACGTTTTCTGAGCCTGTACTTTTTGTAGGGTGGGGGTTTGAATAGAATAGATAGGAAGGAATTAAACTCACATGCTGCTCAGTCATCTTCTGATAGAAAAAGATCGCCATTTCTTCCTTGCTAGAACACTCAAATTTTAGACTTCAGCATTGGACAGTTGCAATGTGCCCAGGTTCTGATCAGTAAAAATCAGAATTACTGTTAGAATCTTTCAGGAGATTCCCACTCCCACCTGTGTATTCAGTGTTCAGAAGAGATGGCAGTAGATCATTTTGGAGGTGATATCAGTGGGAAGGAAAGCCAAGAAAAAGAGAGAGATATAGACTCCTTTCTCATCCATAAATGTGATACCTCATCTTCCACTGAAAGCTAGTCAAGCCTAAGTCCCAGTCTAGGCCCACAGACAGGTCGGCCAGGCAGTGTGGAATTACAACCCAGATGAGCCTAGTAACCTCCAAACTTTTGGGGGAAGAAGCTGAGTATTTCAGTCATTGCAAAGACATGTATCAGTGTGGGCTGACTTGGCCTGGTTTCAGTGTTTTGTCATCTCTTTGCTATCTGAGAACATAATTTTGTTTCAACAGTACGAAGTGCCCAAGCCCTCTCTCATATTCCTTGCTAAAGAGCCTGGTCCTAGTGCCCTACACCTGGTACCTCCAGTAGATCAGATTAGTACTCAGATTTTTCAGGTAACAATCCCAAAGAAACAGCAGGAAAAGTAAAACAGAAACATATATTGTATGCCCTTCATGGGTACGGAGTTAGGGATCACTAACTGGATTTAGACTGCCCCACATCTCTCAGGTTTCCATTCTCTCAGCTTGACTGGTGGGAAATCATAATCACCTACTGAGACCTGAAGCTCTGGGATGGGACCGTCACAGGGTAGGTTGGAGGATGATTTTTATCTTCATTCCAAATATGAATTCCCAGAGTGGCAAATCTGTCATAACCCTCTGCCAAATACTATCAGCATATATGCTCTGCAACATAAAGCATAGGGCTCCTGACCCGTTTCTGTCATATTTAATTTATTCATTCATTGAATATTTATTGAGCACCAGCTGTGTGCCAGGCATTGTACTAGATGTTTGACGTTGCTTTATTATATAAATGTTGCAAGGATCCTCTTAAGATTTAGCCACTTTTTCACCAAACATTTATTGTATGACTACAATGTACTATTCCTAGTGCTTAGAGCCAAAATAGGTATTATTATTATTATTCCCACTTTTGTTTTTCTCCAGTGAGACATATAGCTTCCCAAAAATTACTCAGAATATTAAGTGGTAATAAGTGGTCAAAATAGCTTTTCAAAAAAAAAAAAAGCTTTCCAGACCATGGTTTTTTTATTTTGTTTATTTTCGTAGAGAGAGAGAGAGAGAAAGAGAGCACCTGACCAAGTAGTGGTACATTGGATAGATCATCGGACTGGGACGCAGAGGACCCAGGTTCAAAACCCTGAAGTTGCTGGGTTGAGTGTGGGCTCATCAGCTTGAGCGTGGGGTCGCTGGCTTGAGTGTGGGATCACAGACATGACCCCATGGAAGCTGGCTTGAGCCCAAAGGTCACTAGCTTGAAGTCCAAGGTCACTGGCTCAGCTGGATCCCCCCAGTCAAGGCACATGAGAAAGCAATCAATGAACAACTAGGGTGCCACAACGAAGACTTGATGCTTCTCATCTTTCCTCTTCTTGTCTGTCTGTCCCTATCTATCCCTCTCTCTGTCTCTCTCTTTCTGTCTCCGTCACCAAAAAAAAAAATAAAAGAAGAGAGAGAGAGGAAGAGGGAGAGAGGGACAGACAGGAAGGGAGAGAGATGAGAAGCATCGACTCATAGTTGCGACAGTTTAGTTGTTCATTGATTGCTTTTTCTCATATGTCCCTTGACCAGGAGGCTTCAGCCGAGCCAGTGACCCCTTGCTCAAGCCAGGGACCTTGGGCTTCAAGTCAGAAACCATGGGGTCCTATCTATGATTTCACTCTGAAGCTGGTGACCCTGCACTTAAGCTAGCTCAAGCTGGAGAACTTGGGTTTCGAACCTGGGCCTCAGGGTCCCAGGTCAACACTATCCACTGCACCACCATGTTTTTTTGTGAAGTTTCTTGTTTATACTTCTATTACCTGTATTAGTCTAAATAGTTCTGTAATTCCTTTTTATTATAATGTAAAATTGTTATATTTATAATTAGCCAGCTGGAGTCAATTTAGATGATACCAATAGATGTCTTCTTCTCTCCATTAGGCCTGATCAGGGTGTTGACCTTGTCCATGTCAGTGTCATAGAGCTTCTGTTTGGTGCTTGTTTTTATTTGTTTTGTATTGTTTTGTTTTGTTTTACAGAGACAGAGAGTCAGAGAGAAGGGTAGATAGGGACAGACAGACAGGAATGGAGAGAGATGAGAAGTATCAGTTGTTCATTGATTGCTTTCTCATATGTGCCTTGACCGAGGGCCTTCAACAGATTGAGTATCCCCTTGCTCAAGCCAGCGACCTTGGGTCCAAGTTGGTGAGCTTTTTGCTCAAACCAGATGAGCCCGCACTCAAGCTGGCAACGTTGGGGTCTTGAACCTGGGTCCTCCACATCCCAGTCTGATGCTCTATCCACTACACCACTGCCTGATCAGGCTGACCTGGTGCTTGTTGGCCTTGACATCCACAATGAACACAAGAGTACTGTTGTCTTCTCCATCTTCCTCATGGCTGACTTGGTAGTCGGGGAACTTAATGATGGCATAATGGTCAAACTTGTTTCTATGCTATCATATACTCACACATTTTAATAAACTTTTATTTTGGAGTAATTTTAGAATTACATTAAAAAATGCAAGATATGCCTCTCAACCTAGTTTCTCCTGTATTACCGTGGTACATTTATCAACACTAAGAAACTGGCATTGATGCATTACTATTAACTAAACTTTATATTTTATTTGGATTTCACCAGTTTATCCATTAATGTCCTCTTTCTGCTCTGGTGTACAATTCAAGGTATTACATTGCATTTATTTGTAACATCTCCCAAATGTCCTCTAGTCTGTGACAATTTCTCTGTTCTTCATGACCTTGAGAGTCTCCCCTAGTCTGTGTTTGTTTGATGTTTATCTCACGATTAGACTCAGGTTATGGGTTTTGGAAGTACACAAAAAAAGTGAAGTGTCTTCATTAGATCATACCAGAGGTTAGTTGACAGCTACATGACATCACTTTTGATGTTCACCTTTACACTTGGTTCAGATGGTATTCTCCAGGACTTACTACTGTAAAGTTACTATTTTTCCCTTTTGTCACTCTATTCTTTGGAAATAAGTCACTCAGTAGGAATGGGAACTAAACTCCACCTCTTAAAGAGGAGAGTATCTACATATATTATTTGAAATAGTTCTGTTAGAAAGATTTGTCTCTTCTGTCCGTTTATTTTATCATTTTTATGTCAATATGAACCTATACTAAACTCTGATCTAAAGCTTGTGTTTTTCTTCTACACCAGACAAAAATGACAAGGACCTATACCAAGGCATTGGTTTCAGATAATTTATTTATTTCAGGTTTCAGAGATTTTTAAACATTTTTTTTAATTTTTTATTTATTCATTTTAGAGAGGAGAGAGAGAGAGAAAGAAAGGGGGGAGGAGCTGGAAGCATCAACTCCCATATGTGCCTTGACCAGACAAGTGCAGGGTTTTGAACCGGCAACCTCAGCATTCCAGGTCGACGTTTTAACCACTGCGCCACCACAGGTCAGGCCAGATTTCAGAGATTTTTAAGAGGTAGAATTGATAAGGCTTTGTGACCTGGAATGTAAATGAGTGAAGGAGAGAGAGTATTTGAAAATGACACTCAGATTTTGGTTTCAATGGCTAGAAATAAAATTTTGATTTGAAATATTAACAAGTATGAAGGTTGGTTCTAGGCTTTGATAAATACCGTCTAGGAGACTGTATTTAAGCATACATGGAGGTCCACCTTTACTGAGCGCCCTGCTCTTACAAGTCGAGCAGAGCAAACTACTTTTCGTTCAGATTGAAACACTGGGTCCTGTTTCTTGTCTGAAGGATGCTTGGTTTTGTTTCTTGTTTGGTTGTGAGGTTTTCCGTAGTTCACTTGCAAAGTAGAGATGCTTAATTCTCTTGTCTCTAATAAATTATTAACCCTTCCTCCTTCAGAATTATCAGTTTCACCCCCATGTGATCTTATGTTCAGTAAGAGGACAGTGACCCTCTGACAATCACACCCATGTTCTTGTACTCCAAACCAGAGTACAAAATACTTGTTTTTAACTTATTTATCCTTTTCTTCCATCTGGTACTATATTAATGTTAATTCTGTGTTTCAGAGCCATCATCAACCACTTTAACCCCAAAATTGAATCCTATGCTGCTGTGAATCACATATCCCAACTGTCGGAGGAGCAGGTAAGCCACTACTCTCTCCAGAGTGACCCTACTCAGTGGCTAGGATCAAATAGCTGCCTTCTCTCTAATGTCAGAGAGATTCTGTGACTGAGCTTCTAGTGGGAATGGCAAGAGCCAGGCTGAGGCTGCTAAGAGGAATTAGTAAGAGATTTGTTGATAGTACTTTAAATAGTAATGGCTTCCACTTTTGTGCCATTTGAGAGGTTTATTTAATTATATAGAAGATATGTAGGTGAAAATTTGGAGAGTTTTTATTTTAGAGTAGGTGATAAGGCATTTCTTTTTTAAATTTTAGCCGGAGAGTCATTTTGACTTTTGAAAATAAGAAATAAAAACTTAGAAATGGATGAAACTGGCAGTTAGAAAAACCGAGTTCAGCTTAATTTAATGCTATTTGGCTCATTGAAGCATGAGTTTTCATTGCGACAGATTCTCTTATTTACTAATTGAGTTCTGTTTGCCTTGAGCCATTATTTCTGAGTAGGTTTTTCTATGGTTTGGAATGAATTAGAGATACAGATAGCATTGTGTGTTAGTTTTCCTTGAGTCTGGCCTAATTTCCCCATCTCCCAAAGTGCCCACACTCGGCTCTGCATTATATAAAAGAAGAAATGGGACTTGAGCACATAGCATGGGCTTGAACATGATGTTTCAGAATGAGACTCTTGAGCCCTATTTTTAAAAGCACAAAATGAGAATACTATTCACACAATCTCCCTTCGTTCCCATTTTATTCTTAAATTGGAGGGCCAGGCTATTCCTTAGGTAAGAGTTCAGGTATATAGGCTCCAAGCTCTGTTTTGCCTTTTTTTTTTTTGCCAGTGCATCAGTGTAACCCTCTTTCAGCCTCTTGCTAGCAGGGCCAGCCAGCTCTGGTGTGGCCATGTGGTCCAGTGTTTCTAAAAGCTATTCAGCTCTCCAGCATGGCTCCAAGCAAGCCCTTTTCTTAAGAGGCAAGCTTCTCAGTCAGTATTCCCACCAGTGGCTCTTTCCCCAGCCAGATGAATAATACTTTTATTAGTACCTTAGTTGTTCCCTTTGACATATTTGTTCTTTCTTATGAGGCCATTTGTGAGAATCCATCTTCTTTATTTAAACTGCCTTTATAAATGGCTTCATTTCCCCCCATTCTGCCTATGGAGCAATCCTGAGTCCTATTCTTTGATACCACTACTCTCTGTGAGGCGCTCCAAGACGCCACCTTTTTCCTGATGGACCAATTCAGATCTGTTTTACTATACCATTTTTATACAAAAGAATTCAGCATCTTGAGTTTTGTTCAATAAGAGAAAGGGTGTTTTTTGTACCACAGTGAGCTCTGGTTAGTCTAAAAAAAAAAAAAGACGACACATTTTTTTCTGTCAGCCACGTGCAGTATTCATCCCCCAGCAGCTTGGGAAGGTCAGGCTGAAATCTTTCTACAGCAGTAGCTGCCACAGACCAATAATAAAAATCCATTCTGGCGCATGAGGCAATCTGGAAAAGGATGATTAGCAAGCACATATCCTCATCCTCCTCCAACTTCTTTCAAAGTTAAATGAAGTGATGAAACGGCTCTCAAAAAGAGTCCACAAACCAGAAATGAGGTAGTTTCTATGGAGAGGAAGACTAGATAGTTGTTTGGGAATGGGGAAGGGATAACAGCTCTCAAAGATTTATTTAGTCGGTAAATACAAACCTGCTGTATACAAGGCGGTGCTGGGTGGTGGGGATCAGTGATGAGTAGTCTAAGTGTAGTCCTTGTTCTCACCGAATTGTTGTGCACTCATTACCTCTCTGAACAGCCCTTTTCAGTTGGTGTGTGGGGGAAGGGTGATACTATTCTGGGACCCTTTGCAAAGCTGCTCTCAAAATAGTTGTTGCTTCACTTCTCTAACTGACTTTGAAGGGCACTACATGACAGCTTAGGGTACACTTGATTTTATTCTCAGCACTATCCGATTAGAAGTATTTGACTGCCTTGTTAATCTCCAACATGTGTTGGAGCACTTCTCTCCCTTCACTTATGAACATTAATGCTAATATCACTTAATGTTAAGTGTATTCACAGCTTCCCTGAGAGCTGGCTTTGAGATGCAGTAGGGCCCTGCAGTTGTTAGCAGAAAACTAAGTAGAAGGAAAAAAATCAGGAACTCAAATTAATCCCCAAGTAGATTCTAAAGGACTCCTAAAATAAAACCTATAGACTATGAATAGACGTTAACTTTAACTGGAATTTATAGCATCTAGTAAGATAGCAGACAAGAAAGGGCTCTTTGCTAGGTCTATCTGCCTGCCCAGCCTGCCATTTTTTTCTGGCAAGAGATTTGTGAGTTTTCGAGTTCTGACAATACCCAGACACATTCCAGCCTCTGTTTGAGGCATTTCAAGGTGATGCTTATAAATCCATTATTGCTTATAAAACAAAGTCCATTCTCTCACATGGGTGTTGTTTTATTTTTCCACTTGTCTAGAAGATAAATGATATTTTTCTGTTACTTCTCATTGGCTTCATGGAGGGCAAAGCTTTATCTTTTTTCTTTTCTTTTTTGTTAGGGCAAAGCTTTTTAATCAGTTAATACCCTCAGCATGACTGAATGGTTGTGTATTTTCTAATGTAATAAACTGCATGCATTTTTATATTGTGTACACAGCTGTCATATTTGTCTGAGGTTGACTGTGAAGCTTGTTTATTTTTACTCCTTTTTTTATATGTGTTAAAATATACGTAAATTTTCATTTTAACCATTTTAGTGTACAGTTCAATAGCATTGAGTACATTCACATTTTGTGCAACCATTACAACTATCCATCTCCAGAACTTTTTCATCTTCCCAAACTGAAATCCTGTATCTATGAAACAGTAATTTTCTGTTTATCCACCCCCCAATTCCTGATAACCACTGTTCTACTTTCTGACTCTGTATTTGACTGACTATTCTAGATGGCTCACATAAGTGAAATCATGCAATATTTGTCCTTTTGTGTCTGATTTATTTCACTTGGCATGTCTTCAAGGTTAACCATGTTGAAGCATGTACCAGATTGTCATTCCTCTTCAATAGAGAATAATATTGCATTGTGTGTGTGTGTATAGCACTTTTTGTTAATTCATTCATCCATCAATGGACATTTAGGTTGCTTCCACATTTTGGCTATTGTGTAGAATGTTGCTGTGAACATCAGTGTACAAATAGTTGTTTGAGTCCCTGCTTTCAGTTCTTTTGTATATATATCTAGAAGTGAAATTGCTGAATCAAATGATAATTCTGTGGGTTTTTTTCTTGATAACTACCATACTGTTTTCCAGAGTGATTGTACCAGTTTACATCTCTGCATTCTTGCTAATACTTGTTTTCTGGGTGTGTGTGTATGTGTCTGAGAGAGAGAGAGAGAAAGAGAGACAGGAAGGGTGAGAGATGAGAAGCATCATTTCTTCATTGTGGCACCTTAGTTCATTGACTGCTTTTTCATATGTTCTTTGACCGGGGGGCTACAGCAAAGCAAGTGACCCCTGCTCAAGCCAGTGACCTTGGGCTCAAGCCAGCAACCTTGGGCTCAAGCCAGCGACCATGGGGTCATGTCTATGATTCCACACTCAAACCAGTGACCCCGCACTCAAGCCTGATGAGCCTGTGCTGAAGCTGTCAACCTTGGGGTTTCAAACCTGGATCCTTGGGGTCCCAGATGACACGATCCACTGTGCCACTGCCTGGTCAGGCTGTTTTTGTTTTTCAACATAGCCATCCTACTGGATGTGAGGTGGTATCTCATTTTGGTTTTGATTTGCATTTCCCTGATTATTATTGAAGTTGAGCATCTTTTCGTGGGCTTATTGTCCATTCGTCTACCTTTGGAAAAATGTGTATTTAAGCCCTTTGTCTGTTTTTTCTAATTGGGTTGTTGGGGTTATTTTGTTACTGAGGTTTAGGAGTTTTTTATATATTCTAGATATTAATTCCTCTTCAGATACGTGCTTTGCAAATATTTTTCTCCCATTTTTTGGGTTGTTTTTTTATTATGTTGACAATGTCCCTTGATGTACAAAACTTTTTAATTTATGAAGTCTAATTGTCTATTTATTCTTCTTCTTATAGTGAGAGAGACAGACAGGAAGGGAGAGAGATGAGAAGCATCAATTTGGAGTTGCGTCGTTAGTTTTTCATTGATTGCTTCTCATACGTGCCTTGACAGGGGTGTAGGGTGCTCCAGCCAAGACAGTGACCCTTTGCACAAGCCAGTGACCTTGGGCTTCATGACAGCGACCTGTGGGCTCAAGCCAGCAACCATGGGATCGTGTTTATGATCCCACTCTCAAGCTGGTAAGCCTGCACTCAAGCCAGCGACCTAGGGGTTTTGAATCTGGGTCCTCAGTGTCCCAGATCAATATTCTATCCACTGCTTCAGTGCCTGGTCAAGCTCTATTTATTTTGTTGCCTGCTTTTTGGTGTCATATCTAAGAAATCATTGCCAAATGCACTGTCAGGAAAGCTTTTCTCCTATGTTTTAATCTAAGAGTTTTATAGTTTTAGCTCTTACATTTAGCTCTTTCATCTATTTTGAGTTAATACTTGTGTATGGTGTTTGGTAAGGATATTTAACCTCTTTTATATTTCACTTTTTTTTTTGATAGAGAGAGGGAAAGAATGGGAAAGAAAGGGTAAGAAGCATCAACTCATAGTTCCTTTCACTTTAGTTGTATATTAATTGCTTCAGAGAGAGGGAGGAAAGAATGAGAAGCATCAACTTGTACTTGCTTTCACTTTAGTTATATATGCATTGATTTCTTGTCATATGTGCCTTGACCAGGCCCAAACCAGTATCCTCTCGTTCAAGCCAGCAGCCTTGGGCTTTTCACGCCAGCAGTCTTTGGGCTCAAGCTGGTGAGCTTTGGGGATTTTGTGGACGATCCTCCTGATCAAGCCAGTAACCCACACTGATAGTCCAAGCTCAGAGCCAGCGACTTTGGGACTTCGAACCAGCAACCCCAATGTTTCCGGATCAATACTTTACCTACTGTGCCACCACAGTCAGCCTGTGCTTCTCATATCTTTATGAATAAAGATTATGGGGAAGAGACAGCTTGTTTTCCAACAACAGTGAAATTACTCCCAGTTTAGTCCCTATAAGGTTTGTTTGTCTCTAGTTAGTACATCTTGTAAAAATTGCCCTTCAGGCCTCTTGACCACCCTCAGCTGTGATTGTCTTTTTTCTTGCTCCAGTATGGCTGGTTGGTAAGCACCTATCTCTAGCTGGGGAATCATTTGTATGTGCTCCTCCCCACCAGGGACCTGCACCCTGATTTTTATTCTACTAGAAGAATAGCTGAGTCATACAACCTGTGTTTTAAAAATAAATCCCAGTGACCCTTTTATCTGTACTAAATAGTAGTAGATGGAAAATATTGAAGAGAAACTCTTGATCCCAGGTTAGGTGTTGGGTTTGGATGCTTTGAGGACATCTCGTCCTGATGAAGTAGTGATCCCTTCACAGAACTAGGTGGAAATAAAAGCTCTTCAAGGGCTTCTCCTCTCTATCCTGGCCTACCCTAAACTCTTATATTCTCCTCCTTTACCTTTGCTTTCCAAATTAGAAAAAATACTTTATTATTATTGGCTAGATCATAGTAGCAGTGGGGCCACACTAAAAAGGTCTATCATGAAATCCTGTGGAATAATACTAGCTCACAGGTTCTTAACCTAAGGTCCAGGACTAGGCTTTAGAGACTTACTGTACACTCTGAAATTTTGTATAAAATTATGTATATGTCATTTTTTATCTTGAAGAAAGTCCATCTTTTTTTAACATTCTCAACCAGTCTTTGGCACTTCAAGCTGCCTTGAATAATTTCTCACACTTTCCTTGTCCCCAGAGCCCTTATACCTTTGAAAATGCTCATTGAGGATTTTGAGCTGCTTTTAGGCTATTCACTATTTGTTTTGGTTTACAAATGCTATGACATTGATTTATGTCAGCTCTGATTTCCTTATAGGCAAGAAATGGCTTCAGAGCAGAACTTACAGAAGATTATCTAGAGCCGTGAATATCTAGAGTATATAGTGGCAATTTAGGATTTGAGTCAAAACCTTCTGTGAATACCTGATTCCTTAAGCTTTCAGTCACTTTCATGGCCAGTTTTATTCCTTAGGAATATCCCAT
Organism: Rhynchonycteris naso; assembly: GCA_037038555.1. Classification (NCBI taxonomy): domain Eukaryota; kingdom Metazoa; phylum Chordata; class Mammalia; order Chiroptera; family Emballonuridae; genus Rhynchonycteris; species Rhynchonycteris naso. The sequence continues at coordinate 239,156,158 of CM072999.1, read as the reverse complement.
TGGAAAGCAACTAAATGGTCTACTCTTGCCCTCTTCAGCTTTCATTGGAGATCAGCATTTTAGCTTTCAGTGCCTATTATGTGCTTCAGATTGTCCTAGGCATTTGAGAGATGAAGAAGTATGATAAAAGACCTTTATTCTCAAAGGATGGAGTAAGTGCAATTTATCACCAGTAGCTGAGGACTCCCTAGCAGTGGGACCTGTGAGGTCCCTTAGAGAAAGATCGCTGCAGGTTGATGGTCAAGAAAGGCCATACAGAGGAGAGAAGACTTGAGTTAGGAGTTGAAAGAGGAGAGATAGGTATTGGATAAATGGAGAGTACATTTTATAGATTATAAAATGTACTCAAAGTCAGGACCTGAAAAGAACAGAAAGAATGGAGAGGAGTCTCAGAGTATCTGTAAGTCTTGTCCTTGGGCCACAGGGTACCCTGAGGCTGGATGATTTAGAAATACAATTCAGTCATTTAAATTATCACAGCTTCCATAATCCCTAATGAACTGACTCTCATCCCTGTCCTAATTGCACTGCCTTTGATTCAATTCACAAGTGTTCATCAAGGCCCTAGTATAGTATGTATGAGCCAGCCTCAATGCTAAGCATATGATAAGACCTAATGAGCAAACATTGTTTTCTTTTTTCTTTTAATTTTTGTAAAAACACATAAAATTTACCATCTTAATCATTTTAAATGTACAGTATAGTAGTGTTAATATATGCACATTGTTATGAAGTTTATGTCTTGAACTTTTCATCTCACAAAACTGAAACTATTTATTAAACAACTCCCCCTTCTCCCCTCCCTTTTGCCTTTGGCAGCCACTGTTCTACTTTCTGTTTCTAAGAGTGGGCAAATCTTTTTTTTTAAAAGGAGATATATATATATATATATATATATATATATATATATATATATATATATATATATATATATATTAAGAGGGAGGAAAGGAACAAGAGAGAAATATCAATCTGTTGTTCCACCTATTTATTCATTTATTGGTTGATTCTTGTATGTGTCCTGACCCGGGATCAAACCTGCCACCTGATGTATCAGAACAACATTCCAGCCAACTGAGCTACCCAGCCTGGGCACTGGGCATATCTGTCTTGAAGCTGGAGTTTTTTCAACCAAGTGACCTGCTAAAAATTTCTCTACAGACACACTAAGGAATATTCTGGGATGATCAGAAGGTGGTCTGCTGGCACCCTCACATGTCATGGACCATAGGACACTGTACCCAGATTCTTAAGTTTTCTATATTAGGACTTTTGCAGAGTTTCACCTCCCATTATTTAAGTCTCGACTCTCACTAGACCTTTGAATTTTGGTTGCAGAGGAGGCCTAAGAGGTATCTTCAAAAGTATTAGGACAAAGCAGAATATCATTCATTTTGGGAGATAGGTTCAAGTGAATTAGAGAAACGAACAAAAATGCTTCACATATGAATGTGTGAAGGTTGCATTGGAAACTAAGTATTTATTTCCATCTGTTAGTAGTCTTTTAAACTGCTTTGATTTTCTCCTGATCCTGAGATGAGAGCCACTACAAATAACTGCTGTGGTCACAAATCCTAATGAAACCTAGCTTTATCTTCTTGGAGGGAGTGAGATACGAATGAGAGGAGAGCCCTAGTTTGTGGAGCAAACATTGTTAGGGCCCCTGGGTGGCACCCATTACTTGGGAACATCTGGGAGTTGTTGGCCCTTGGTGCACTAGTAAATGTTTAACAACTGGTAGAGAAGGGGAGTGTTGGGAAGGGGGCTGATTTGTAGTGCTGTGTGTGAATGCTTCCACCATGACTACCAATGGGAAGCCAAGCGGCGCTCACAATGATTGAAAATTAAATACTTAGCTCTCACAGGCCAGGCGTGCATGAGCCAGCTCCAGCACACCGCTGGTGGTTGAGGGAGACTGTGAGAAGGGGGCTGTAAAGCTGTGAGTTAGGGCTTTCTGAGTACGGTTCACTTTCCTTGCAGGAGCCACCTATGTAAAGTTCTCCACCCGGCAGTTGAGGCCTCTGAGCCCCCCACTCGGAAAGCCTCTATGATGTTTCTCACCCTAGAACAGGGCCTTAACTACTTAACTACCATGCAAGACAGCCTCGGCAGAGACATGTGCCAGAGAGCTGAGATTTCAGACTCCCATAGTAGCCATAACTCAGTTTTCTGTACTTGGCAATGTTTTTGTACAAGAGCCGGTAGTTTTGCACTGCCTCTCTGTAACCTTGAGCAATGGTTGCTGTGGGAGCTCTTACTGAATGTGAGCATGTGACACAGCATTGGCTGTCTGACCCTTCCTTTCTTACTGACTTTGTTTAGATTCTGGCATTTCAGTTGACCTGTTTGGCAGAAAAAAAGTTTGATGTGAGTTGTTTGTTCACTGGATTTACTAAAGCAGGAAAGACACAGGATTTTCAATTTCCTACAAGCCACTTAACCTCAGAAATCAACTTGATGTCATATAGGACATCTTGAGAAGGTATGCATAAGAACTGATTGTGTGCTGCTTAGGATGGCCTCTCTCTTTACTTGGACCAGGACGTAAGCTGCACTACCAAATAGGGGAGAAGTATCTTGGATTTTAAAGGGACACAAATAGATAAAAGGAAAGGAATAGATAAAATATATCTAGCTAGGCACGTTTACATAGCTTATTGACTTAATTCTTATATCAACTCTTTGAGGTAAGTGCAGTTATCTTAATTTTATAGATAACAGTACTAAAGAGACTAAGAATTTGTCCAGGGTCACACAGCTAGTAGTGGTAAAGCCGTAATGTGAACCTGGGTTTGTCTGAAACCTAAATCTGAGCTCTTCCCATTTCATCAGGCTGAGGCATGTTTGACAGTTATCAGTTATCCTGGAGGAAGAGGCTGTCCAGGAGTGAGAAGGTGGGTAGAGAAGAAGGGCTCATTCCTGGGGAGTGAGGGAAGGTCCTGGACAGAGAAGGGCCCATTCAGTTAATTAAAGAAAATACTGAACAGGGAGGGGCCTGGAGAGTTTGCCTGTCAGTTAGACTGAGATGATGCCTAAGTAGAGACTTCTGGCACAGTATGGTAACTTTTTAAGTGAGGAAACTCTCTCTCTTTTTAAAAAGATTTTATTTATTTAATTTACGGAGACAGGAGCGGGGAAGCAAGAAATATCAACTCGTAGTATTATTGTATCACGTTCCTTCACCGCCATTACCTTGGCTGCCTCTTAGTGTGATTGCATGCCTTGCTTGTGCAGGGTAAGGAAGGATCTGGGCATGTTGGATCTGTAATTAGTGCAAAAAAAGCTTCACAAGCGGTGTCTAGGGCTTCAATCAAATAAAGTCAGAGAGGTGGGGCAACTGCCCAGGGAAATTAAACATAGTTACTGTCACCACTCCTTTAACAAACTGATGGCCTCTCAGTAATCACCCACTGTGAGGTTTGTTATCTGGTCACCGTGCTGAAGGGCAGAGCCAGTCTATCAGATCGTTAAATCTCAGGGCAGCGGAGAATCCTTTAAATCCTTTAGTAGCAGACTTGAGAGACTGGATGGACTGGGGGAACTGGCCAATTTAAATTGGCTCTGAAATTGTGCTTGGTCCTGAAGTATATGAGATGAAAATAGAAAGGGAAATGCCTGTATAGAGGAAACAGTTACCTTTTAAAAGGTATTATCCTTTTTAGCCTAAGAGATTTGTGTCCATCTTTTAGATCCTTGTTTCCAAACAATTATATTGGATAATTCTGCTGTAGAGAGATATGCAGGTTATCTTGGACAAAAAGTCACTGTAAGCACCCAGTGAACGGAGGGATGCTCACTCAGTGAGGTCTGTGGTTTTGTAACCAGGTTGCTATTTGTAATCCTTGTGCTACTGTCTTGTTTTCTGTTTTTTAGACACTTTGAGCTAAAGTGTTCTGTAGAGGGGGGCAATTCTTGCCTCCCAAGCTATCTCTCAGAACCTGCTTTGATCTAAGTATTCTCTGCTTCTGAGTGTCCTTGGTTAGTGCAATAAGACAAGGAATAATGGGTCTAACCTGTGGTGGCACAGTGAATAAAGCATCCCTGGAATGCTGAGGTCACTGGTTCAAAACCCCAGGCTTGCCTGGTAAAAGCACATACAATAAGCAACTACAAGACCTGACCTGTGGTGGCACAGTGGATAAAGTGTTGACCTGGAATGCTGAGGTCGCCGGTTCGAAACCCTGGGCTTGCCCAGTCAAGGCACATATGGAAGTTGATGCTTCCTGTTCCTCCCCCCTTTTGTTCTTTCTAAGAATGAATAAATAAAATCTGAAAAAAAAAAAAAAACCAAGCAACTACAAGTTGATGCTTCCCATCCTTCACCACCCCCTACCTTTCTCTGTCTCTCTTTCTTTCTCTCTTTCTTTCTCTTTTTCTCTAAGATCGGTAAATAAAATCACGGATGTGAGGGCAATCTGGCTGCAACATCAGTCACCCCATTGATTGCCAGAGTTGATAAATAAAATCTTTAAAATAAATAAATAAATAAGATAAGGAATAGCGGGTGCCCTAAGTTCAAGTTCCCCAGAATTTATTATTTCTTTTCTGTGCAAAAGTACAGAAATATCTTCTGTGTGCCAAGCCAGAGACTACAAAAATACAAATATCATACCTGTCCATCCTTGAGGACTTCAGAGTATAAGAATCAGGATCACTACTTTCTTGCTTAGACCTTTGCTGGTGTACTCTCCTGTAGACCTCACTCAGCGATGTATTTGGCATGCTTACAGTAGCTCCACCTGACCCTTTACAGGTCTAAGAAGGACAAATAAACCTCCCTCTTCTCCTTTTACCCTGGTGAAATACTGCCTCATTATAAATCCATAAAAGACTAGCTAATGACGCTTATTTGGAGTGAGTTTTCATATGGAGAGCCATGCTCAACTCATATCTTTCATCCCAGCCTCAGTTTCATAAAAAAGTCAAGAGCAGAATCTTTATTAGATGTTTATGGTTTAAGTCCCTAACCTTGGCAAATAATTGAGTTTGTCCAAAAGCCCAGGTAAGTGCTCCCACTTAAAAAGAACTCATGTGGCTAGTGCCCATATGAAAAGTATTCCAAACACTGTTGATTGCTACCCAGACTTCATTTAATTTTTCAGGGAAGAATGCCAGTGTAGAGGAGTGGAGGGGAGGAGTACAATGAAGGGAATCCTTGGCATTGTTGAAATGCTAAGAACTCCTAGTGTAGAATGAATGATAGATCAGTCTGCATTATTCTTGCCCCAATCAAAAATGGAAAAGTAAAACCCAAAAACAGACATAAGCTTAACCCTTTGAGTAATACAAACGTTCATGTATGTGCTCATGCCTTCTGACCATCCAGAGTACAATCAGTTTATTTTAAAAATGTGTAAGGTGCCTGACCTGTGGTGGTGCAGTGGATAAAGCGTCGACCTGGAAACACTGAAGTCGCTAGTTCAAAACCCTGCACTGGTCTGGTCAAGGCACATATGGGAGTTGATGCTTCTAGCTCCTCCCCCCTTTCTTTCTCTCTCTCTCTCTCTCTCTCTCTCTCTCTCTCTCTCTCTCTCCTCTCTAAAATAAATAAATAAAAAGAAATTTAAAAAAATGTGTAAGGCAACATTATAAAAAGGCAAATGTATGTTTTTCTTGTTTCCATAAATTGATTATCAAACAAACATGATTTTAAGTTAATAAAACTGTAACTGTAACTAATTTCACTTTTTGGAAAAAAAACTCACTCCTGGGGATCAGCAAGCATGAGAAAAACTCACTACTCAAAGGGTTAATGTCATAGCACCCTTTTTCGTTTTTTTTTAAGCGTGAGAGAGAGAAACAGACAGGAAGGGAGAGAGAGATGAGAAGCATCAATTCTTCGTTGCGGCACCTTAGTTGTTCATTGATTGCTTTCTCATATGTGCCTTAACCAGGGAACTCCAACCAAGCTAGTGACCCCTTGTTCAAGCCAGTGACCATGGGGTCATATCTGTGACTCCATGCTCAAACCAGTGACCCTGTGCTCAAGCTGGATGAGGCCACGCTCAAGCCAGCAACCTCGGGGTTTAGAACCTGGGTCCTCAGTGTCCCTGGCCTACGCATTATCCACTGCAGCCCGATCAGGTTCTTCATGAGAATGTTTTACCCAGCATTTTACTATGAAAAATTTCAAACATACAGTAAAGTTGAAAAAATTATGCAGTGAATAACAATATAACCATCACCTAGATTTTACAATACTTTATCATAAGATGGATCTCAATCATCCATGTTATTTTTTATGTATTTAACACTAAATTGCATATATCAATATACTTTCATAAAAAGTATTTTAATTATTAATTTAATTTCATCAGTAGATTTTTTTTTTTTTACAGGGACAGAGAGTCAGAGAGAGGGATAGATAGGGACAGACAGACAGGAAGGAAGGAACAGAGAGAGATGAGAAGCATCAATCATCAGTTTTTTGTTGAGACACCTTAGTTGTTCATTGATTGCTTTCTCACATGTGCCTTGACCGTGGGCCTTCAGCAGACCGAGCAACCCCTTGCTGGAGCCAGCGACCTTGGGTCCAAGCTGGTGAGCTTTGCTCAAGCCAGATGAGCACGTGCTCAATCTGGCTACCTTGGGGTCTTGAACCTGGGTCCTCCGCATCCCAGTCCGATGCTCTATCAACTGCTTCACCACCTAGTCAGGCTTTTTTTTTAAGATTTTATATCTTAGTTTTATAGAGATGTGTTGTAGGGAGTGAGAAGTATCAACTCATAGTTGCTTCACTTTAGTTGTTCATTGCTTGTTTGTTATATGTACCTTGACCGCACAAACCCAGGGTTTCAACATCCCAACGTCTCAGGTTAATTCTCTTTCTACTGTGCCACCACAGACCAGGCAAGATTTCATTTTTTTATGTCCAAGTAATATCCCATTGTGTGTGTCTGTGTGTCTGTGTGTCTGTGTGTCTGTGTGTGTCTGTGTGTGTGTATCACAACTTTTTTTTTTAAGATTTTACTTATTGATTTTACAGAGGAGTGGGATGGACGAGAAGTAGTTGCTTCACTCTAGCTGTCCATTAATTGCTTCTTATATGTGCCTTGACCAGGCAAGCGCAGGGTTTGCCACCACTGACCTCAGAGTTCCAGGTCAGCACTCTAGTCACTGTGCCACCATAGGTCAGGTGTTCCACAACTTTTTCATCTATTGATGAACACTTGAGAGGTTGCTTCCATATCTTGGCTATTGCAAATAATACTGCAGTGAACCCAACTGGTGGTGGTGCAGTGGATAGAGCATTGACCTGGGACACTGAGGTCCCAGGTTCGAGACCCTGAGGTCGCCAGCTTGAGCAAGGGGTTACTGCCTCAGCTTGAGCCCCCTGGTCAAGGCACATATGAGAAAATGTGCAATCAGTGAACAACTAAGGTGCTGCAACAACTAGTTGATGCTTCTCATCTCTCTCCCTTTCTGTCTGTCTCTCTCTCTCTCTTGCTAAAAAAGAAAAGAAATCTTCTGTATATACTGATTTCGGTCGACTTGTTCTATCCATTATCAAGAGAAGTATTGAAACCTATAACTATAATAGACTTTTCTATTTCTTCTTTCAAGCCTGTCACTTTTCATTCATTCAGAACTTTGAAGTTGTGCTGTTAGGTATACATGCATATAGAGTTGTCTTATTAATGAACTGATCTCTTTATCATTGTGAAATTCTACTCTTTATTCTGATAATATTCCTTGTTTTCGAGTCTCTTCTGTCAGATATTAATATAGCAAGTCCACTTTTAATTAGTGTTTATATAATGATATCCTTTTATCTTTTTATTTTCAACATATATATGCCTTTATGTGGATTTCTTTTAGACAGCCCATAGTTGACCTGTGATTTTACATGCAGTTTAACAATCTCTACCTTTTAATCAGAGCATTACATTTAATTAACAAATACAGCTGAGTTAAAATCTGCCCTCTTGCCTGACCTGTGGTGGCACAATGGATGTAGCATTGATCTAGAATGCCAAGGTTGCCAGTTCGAACCCCTGGACTCACCCCGTCAAGACACCTACGAGAAAATCTGCCCTCTTCCTTTTTTTTTTTTTTTTTTTCTGTTTTTCTCCCATCTGTTATTTCACTGCCTTCTTTTGGGCTATTTTTTAGTACTTCATTTTCGTCCATTATTGACTTTTTTTACTCTACCTTTTTATTTTATTTTTTCAGTGTTTGATCTAGGGCTTACAATATACATCATTAAACTTACCACAGGCCTGACCTGTGGTGGCACAGTAGATAAAATATTGACAAGGAATGCTAAGGTCTCTGGTTCAAAACCCCAATCTTGCCCGGTCAAAGCATATATTCCCTATTCTTCTCCCAACCCCTTTCTTTCTCTCTCCTCTCTCTATGTGAATAAATAAAGAAATCTTAAAAAAAGAAAAACTTGGCCTGACCTGTGGTGGCACAGTGGATAAAGCGTCGACCTGGGAACACTGAGGTCGCCAGTTCAAAACCCTGCACTGGTCTGGTCAGGGCACATATGGGAGTTGATGCTTCCAGCTCCTCTCCCCTTTCTCTCTTCTCTCTCTCTCTCTCTCTCTCTCTCTCTCTCTCTCTCTCTCTCTGTCTCCTTCTAAAATGAATAAAATAAAAATAAATTTTAAAAAAAGAAGAAAAACTTGCCTGACCTGGTGGTGGCGCTGTAAATAGAGCGTCAAACTGGGACGCGGAGGACCCAGGTTCGAGACCCCGAGGTCACCAGCTTGATCACGGGCTCATCTGGTTTGAGCAAAGCTCACCAGCTTGAGCCCAAAGTCGCTGCCTTGAGCAAGGGTTCACTCAATCTGATGTAGCCCCCCTGCCACCACCCCCCTGTCAAGGCACATATGAGAAAGCAATTGACGAACAACTAAGGTGCCGTTACAAAGAATTGATGCATTCTCATCTCTCTTCCTTCCTATCTGTCCCTCTCTCTGACGCTGTCACTGTGACTAAATAAATAAATAAATAAAATTAAAAATCAATAAATTAAAAAAAAACAAAAACTTATCACTGTGTACCCTCAAGGTAATGCTATATGACTTCATGTAACATATAATAACCTTGAAATACTTTATTTCCATTTGCCCCCTCCTAGTGCTGTCATATAATTTTCTTCAGGTTTGTTGTAAGTTTTATAGTATATTGTTACTAATTTTTGCTTTAAAGAGTCAATTATCTTTTTTTCCTTTTTATTTAATTTTATTTATTGATTTTATAGAGAGGTGGGTAGAGCAAGAAGTATCAATTCATAGTTGCTTCACTTGAGTTGTTTGTTGATTGCTTATCATATGTGCCTTGATCAGGCAAGCCTAGGGTTTCAAACTGCCAACCTCAGCATTCCAGGTCAAAACTTTATCCACTACACCACCACAGGCCACACATTTTCCTTGGTTTTAAATTTGGAAAAGTTTCTGGCAATGGCTATTCAACCTTGATGTCAGAGGGCTTTGACCTGTGCCTGAAAAATTGTTTAGTCTCAAATCTCTGTTAAATTGAATTCCCAGCAGGAGAATTAGGGGACAACTAAGTAAAAGGATGTAACCTGACAGTAAGCTTGTGCTCATTACCTTCTCAGTTTGATATGACATCTACAGTGTGACCTATTGAGGAGAGTCTAGAAGGCTGCCACCAGCCCACTCCCAGTCCAGGCAGCATGTATAGCCTTCTCTGCCAGGCTACCAATAGAGAAACTTATTGAGACTTCTTACAGAATAGCTAATAAACATGGAGTATAAGAAGATTGCAGTGGAATGTAATGGAAAGGAAGCTATGGATTCAGAAACCTGGTTTCAAACTTTGGCATCATCATTTACTAGTTATATGACCTTGATCTGTCTGGGCTTTAGTTTATATTTTTGTATGTGTGACAGAGACAGAGAGAGGCAAAGAGAGGGACAGATAGGGACAAACAGACAGGAAGGGAGAGAGATGAGAAGCATCAATTCTTCGTTGCAGCACCTTAGTTGTTCATTAATTGCTTTCTCACATGTGCCTTGACTCGGGGGCTCCGGCTGAGCCAGTGACCTTTGGCTTGTGACCTTGGGCTCAGCAAGCTTCCATGGGGTCATGTTTGTGATTCCACACTCAAGCCAGCGACCCACACTCAAGCTGGTGAGCCCGCGCTCAAGCCAGCAACCTCAGGGTTTTGAACCTGGTTCCTCCACATCCCAGTCCAACACTCTATCCACTGCACCACTGCCTGGTCAGGCTCTATCTATATTTCTTTTTTGTGAGCTTTAGTTCCTTTATTTGTAAGATAGTCATCATCATCATATTTTCTAATAATATAATGAAGATTTGAGATAATACATAAAATAAACATAAGTATATAAATGACAGCATCTAGCAAATAGAAGGTGCCAAATGAATGAAGGCTATTGAGATAGAAACAAAGAAGAAAAATGGAAAGAGAAAGTATTTGATGTATTTAAATAAGATGAAACAAGTGGTTAAATGGTGACCAGGAGGGTATGGAGTTATTACTGATATTTGAGGACAGTGACATGGAAGTCAGCCATAGTAGCTCTTTTTCACAGAGTGTTACCATAGGGATAAAACCATAGAAATATTAGTTCTACAAGAACCTGTGAAATCACCTACCTAACCCATGGTCCTCATTTCACATATAAAGAAACAGATGTCCAGAGAGATTGTAAACTACTTAAAGACACAAAGCTGGAATTAGGAAACAGTTTTCTGCCTCTCCTGTGGTGGCACGTTGAGCTAGAACGCTGAGGTCGCTGGTTTGAAACCCCGGGCTTGCCCAATTGAGGTTCATATGAGAAGCAGCTACTATGAGTTGATGCTTCACGTTCCTCTCTAAAATCAATAAATGAAATCTTTAAAAAAGAAAGAAAAAACAGTTTTCTTACACCTAATCCAGTGTTCTTCCTGTAGTGGCAGCCTAGTCTAATTTGGGGCATGTTCCTGAGTTTTTCAGGCTAAACATGATCCCTCAGACAACAAACTTTCAAGGAATTCAAATTCACTCCTAGGAAATGGAAGGCAAGATCTGTGGAGAGCTGGGAAGTAACCTGGTAAAGGCTGGTTTGATGTTTGAGCTTTACTGATGTCCAGGTCCTCAGAGCTCCAGGCATTATCAGTTTCCACCAGTAGCGGTGAGGACCCTGTTCAGTCCGGTAGTAGTTGGTGTAAAGTACTTTCTAGACCATTCTATACACATTATCAGCAAAATCTGATTTGGCCTGACCAGGCGGTGGCACAGTGAATAGAGCATCGGACTGGGATGCAGAAAACCCAGGTTCGAGACCCCGAGCTCGCCAGCTTGGACCCAAGGTCGCTGGTTCCAGCAAGGGGTGGCTCGGTCTGCTGAAGGCCCGCGGTCAAGGCACATGTGAGAAAGCAATCAATGAACAACTAAGGTGTCGTAACGGCAATGAAAAACTAATGATTGATGCTTCTCACCTCTCTCCGTTCCTGTCTGTCTGTCCCTATCTATCCCTCTCTCTGACTCTCTCTCTGTCCCTTGAGCTCGCGCTCAAGCTGGCGAGCTCGGGGTCTCGAACCTGGGTCTTCCGCATCCCAGTCCAACACTCTGTCCACTGCGCCACCGCCTGGTATGGCTAGAGGATTATTTTTTTAATTTTTTTATTTATCATTTTTTTAGAGAGGAGAGAGAGTGACAGAGAGAGAGAGAGAGAGAGAGAGAAAGGGGGGAGGAGCAGAAAGCATCAACTCCCATATGTGCCTTGACCAGACAAGTGCAGGGTCTTGAACCGTCAACCTCAAGCATTGCAGGTCCACACTTCTTCCACTGCGCCACCACAGATCAGGCTAGAGGATTTTTTTAATGATAATTTCTATCTATCTCTCCCACTGGTCTCTGGCCATATGAACTATTTCAGATATTTATTCACTAAGTAGAGATGATTATTTCTTCCACAAAGCAGGCAAGAATGGCTTGAGAGATCAAGCTCTGAAACCACAGGTAGGAGCATCACCAGGCATAAGTCTAGACATTGCCTTTGCTCTTCTCTCCCAAAAGCTGAACAGATACTGCTGAACAGATTCTGTTATTCTGCAGGCTGAAGATGGAAAACATAATGAAAGATTTTGTTCCATAGAAAGTTGTTGGGAAATGAAGTTCATCCCTCGCAACGATTCCAGATTTGAGACAAACCTATCCTTGTAACCATAGAACCAAGGTCTGAATAATCAGGTTTGCTCTCCCCTCTAAACTGTTCGTTGCTCTAGCATAATGTCCTATATAAAAGAAAGAGTGTTGGGCACAAAGTAGCCCTTCAGTAGTGGTCAGTAGCAAATAGGACAGCCAGAAAGAAGGAGGAGGTCCAAGTATCTGCAGGCAGTTTTTATGGTAAATGCAGACCAAGGTCTTCCTCTCATCATTCGTGGAGGAACAACAGACGTCAAATATGACTTCTCAACCAGGAAGACGGGAACCTTTTTCTTTCTATGATAAAGTAAACTTCCTCAAACTCAAAGGGTGATAACTTTTTCTATAAAAATGAGAATGACCGCCTCACCTGTGGTGGCGCAGTGGATAAAGCGTCGACCTGGGAACACTGAGGTCGCCAGTTTAAAACCCCGCACCGGTCTGGTCAAGGCACATATGGGAGTTGATGCTTTCAGCTCCTCTCCCCTTTCTCTCTTTCTCTCTCTCTCTCTCTCTCTCTCTCTCTCTCTCTCTCTTTCTCTCTCTCTGTCTCCTCTCTAAAATGAATAAAATAAAAAAAATTAAAATATGATTTAAAAAAAAATGAGAATGACCTCCTCAGGGCATTGCCTACCTCCCTTCTCTGAATTTGTTGTAGGGTTGAAATGCTCTGTAAATTATGACAAGAGATTAAAGAGAAATCAGAGCTCTGATCTTTCATTTTCTCTGAAGGGACCTAACCTAGCCTCCCACCTTTCTCTGCTTGCCCCAAACCAGCCTTTCCCCAGAACTGGTTATGACTCTCCCAGTGAGGAACAGCCCTCTTTTCTCCCAGAAGTAATAGGGTCTGTCCCTACACTTGGAATCTCAGCAGTCCAAGGACATGCTGTCAGTGGCATTCTCACAACTAAGTAAAGTGGTGGCCAGGTATTGGACAGTGTGGAAGGAGAATATTGAGGACGGAGAAACAAAAAGCTACTTCTTCCATAACCCATACTTATTTTTCCAAATTCAGGACTAGTTAAAGCTGAATAAGAAGCACTGCAAGGATGTTCTCCAAGTAAAGACCTTGGTGGATCTCTACTGGGTCTAGCTGTGCCTGGACCCTGAAAGAGAGTTTCAATCAATAGCTAGTAATTTATTTATTTGTTTGTTTGTTTATTTATTTATTTCTCTTTCTTTCTTTCTCTCTCTTTCTTTTCTCTCTTTCTTTCCTTCTTTCTTAAGATTTTATTCATTATAGAGAGAGAAGAGAGAGAGTGAGAGAAGGGGGAGGAACAGGAAGCATTAACTCCCACACATGCCTTGACCAGGAAAGCCCAGGATTTCGAACTGGCGACCTCAGCGTTCCAGGTCAGCGCTTTATCCACTGCGCCACCCACAGGTCAGGCAGTAATTTTCAAGATAACATAGTTAAGGGTATGGCCCTAGAATCAGCCTGCTTGTACTTATATCCAGCTTCACTACTTACTAGCAGGGTGAAGCTGGGTGAGCCTCAGTTTACTCATCTCTAAAATGGAGATAATGATTTTTATCATATAGGGCCAGTAGTGAGAATTAAATAAAGTAATATTTATAAAGTGCCAAGCATACAGCTTTAAACAATTTTTTTTTTTTACAGGGACAGAGAGAGAGTCAGAGAGTAGAATAGATAGGGACAGACAGACAGGAACGGAGAGAGGTGAGAAGCATCAATCATTAGTTTTTCGTTGACGTCACAACACTTTAGTTGTTCATTGATTGCTTTCTCACATGTGCCTTGACCACGGGCCTTCAGCAGACCAAGCAACCCCTTGCTGGAGCCAGTGACCTTGGGTCCAAGCTGACAAGCTTTAGCTCAAGCCAGATGGGGCCGCGCTCAAGCTGGCTAGCTCAGGGACTCGAACCTGGGTCTTCCGCATCCCAGTCCGATGCTCTATCCACTGCGCCACCACCTGGTCAGGCTAAACAATTTTTTAAAACTTATTGATTTAGAGAGAAGAAAGAAGAGAGGGAGAGATAGAAAAAGAGAGAGAAACATCGATTTATTGTTCCACTTATTTATGCATTCATTGGTTGATTTTTATATGTGGCCTGACCTACGATCAAACCCACAACCTTGTCATATTGGAACAACCTCTCACCAACTGAGCTATTCAGCCAGGGCCCAAGCATACTGCATGGCAGACAGAAAGTGCCTAATGACCTTAAGCTATTATCATTATCTCTTTCGTTTTAATATGACTCCATGAATAACTGCTTTATAGGACCTGAAATTCCAATTGCCATAAATGAGCAAATGCTCCCCTCCCTGCCTTTCTGGAAGAGATCTGTCCTCTCCAGGCTTACCAATGAGGGATTTACTGCAGCAGAAAGAACGCACCGCTTTCAGGTTTATAAGTTTGCAGGTATAGACAGGCAGAGTGGCAGGCCCTCTCCTATAGAAACAAACATCCAACAACTGTTGATTTCCTCATGGAAACTGTGTCACAGTGTGAGTCTCGGCACTCAGAAGAAAGAGACCCAGTGTTACATTATACATTTTCCACAGGCCTAACAGAGTCCTAAGAAACAGTAAACATTCAATGTGCTTGTGGACTAATTTAGTAACACTCAGGCCCAACCAAAAAGGAAAGGAATCTCTCTCATCAAGGTCACACAGTAAGATTAGCGTTAGTACACCCAGCACCATTCTCAGCAATCCACTAGGTTTCTTTCTTTTTTAAAAAATCAATTGTTTGGTGTTTTTTTTAGAGAGGGAGTGGGGAAGAGAGAGAGGGAGCTAACAAGCAAAATGGAGACTCAAGAAAAGCCACCAGGAAGGGCATACCCACAGATGTAAGCACATAATAAGGTTGAGCCAGCAGCACTAAGTGTGGTTTGGAGTCAGCTACAAAACTAACCGGTGAATGGGCAGCCAGGTAGAAATTGTGTTACACCTTTCAAGGCAGGGAAAAATGACAAAATCCAAGGTCTCTTCTATTTCGTCCACCACTTAGATTACTATGTCAGCTAAGTCTGAGGGCAGAGTTCTCCACCTGCAAGCAGGGCCCATGAGACAGCAGCTGTAGGGAGGGCCATTACCTCTGATGGGTCTGTAACTCTGTCACTGACAGTTTAGGCTCCATCAGGGGCAGATTGTTCAGGCTCACCCCTGATGCTGAAAATAAGTCCTACAAAAAGGATGACAAGAAGGTTGGAAGGATGGAAAAGAACGTCACTTTACTCCCCAAAACACAATCTATAGTTTTAGTTTCTTAAAAATCAAATTTGATTCATTCTGAAATGCCCTTGTGAAGTGTGTTCACACTGAGAAGGTAATGAGCACAGCTTGCTGTCAGGGCGCATCCTTTTACTTAGTTGTCCCCTAATTCTCCTTCTGCTGGGAATTCAGTCTGACGGAGATTTGCAGCTAAGCAATTTTTCAGGCACAGGCAAAGCCCTCTGACATCAAGGTTGAATAGCCATCGCCAGGAACTTCTCCAGCTTGTCCATTCTCCTTTGCTGCTCCTTCAGGGGAGAAGTTACTTCCCATTTCAAAGGCTCTGTTTAAAAAATGGAGCACCGGCTATTGAATAGTCTATGGGAGTGTCCATTTTGTGTGCTAGGGGGAGGAGGGTATGAATGTGTCTGAAACCTCGCCAGCAATTTTGAACTAACTTCATGCACTGGGATCTCTCTTCTTTCTGATCCTTCTGTGGCCAGGAGCCTCAGAACCTGTATGACACAAGGGTGGCCTCTGTGGGTGCCTCTGCTCAGTTTTTCTGTAGTATAATCTGTATCCCTTTGCACTACCAAGATTGGCAAGGTTGGCAGTGGGTACTGGGTATTCTCTGACTTCTGACTGATACATTGCCAGTTAGCTCAGGACAGTGGGGGTCATTATGGGAAGCCTGCTTTCATATTAAATAGAGAAATTAAGTTTTCTTCTCACAAGAATATGCCATAGCCTGAATGAAGATGTGCAAGGCCCTAGCTCCAGACTATCCAGGAAAGCCCTGGCCGGCTGGCTCAGTGGAAGAGCATCACCCCAACGTGTGAGGGTCCTGGGTTCAATTCACAGTCAGTACACACAGGAGAAGCAACCATCTGCTTTTCCACCCCTCTCCGTCTTGTTTCTCTCTCTCTCTTCCCCTCCTGCAGCCATGGCTTGATTTGAATGAGTTGGCCCCAGGCTCTAAAGATGGCTCCACAGCCTTCACCTCAGGCGCTAAGAAAAGCTCTGTTGCTGAGCAACCCTAGCAATATCCCAGATGGGCAGAGCTTCGCCCCCTAGTGGATTTGCTGGCTGGACCTCAGTCCCTGCCTCCCCTCCTCTCTCTGAATTTAAAAAAACAAAGAAAAAAGCTATCTAGGGATAAGCAGAATTACCAAATGCCCATTGTCACCAAAAAGAAGTCTTTATCATAAAATTAGTAGCCATTTATTGATTGTTCATTTTGTGCCAGACATTGGAAAATCACCTCATTTCATCCTCACATCACCCGTATGAAGTAGATAGTGTTATCCCCATTTTACAGATAAGAAAACTGAGGCTCAAAGAGATTAAGTAATGTATTTATGTTTACATAGCTAATTAGTGGTCAATAGGACCAAAATTCAGGTCTGTCTGACTTCAAGGCCTATATCAGGCCCTTCACTCTCAAGAGAACTCAGCGGAGGGGTTTAGGTCCCCCTCCCCTTCAGTTTGTTCTTCCCTGAACTGAGGCCGTTTGTGTCTTCCACTTAAATCCAGATGTCTCTTTGCGGTGAAGAATCATTTATGCATACAGGATCTCTGAGAGTGTTTGAAATGGGCTATAAAGACAATTACTCTTGAGTCCCAAGAGCTGTCGAGGTAGCGGGGATGATAATGTTTTCATCAATTGTATATTACTTTCGGGAACTCAAAACTTTTATTCCCATATCATTTTAGGAAGGTGAATTCAAGTTGCATTTTATAGAGAGAAGGGCTAAGGCTCATAGTTTATGTGAATGGTCTGAGATCCCATAGTCAGAGTGGGACTCCCAGTTTTGTTCTATCAGGCCCCTTGCCAGGACCCAGGTTCCTATCTGTGGAGGTCATGAAGGTGGAGGGCAGATACGGACTTTTTAAAGAGCATGTGGCGCCTGACCTGTGGTGGCACAGTGGATAAAAGCGTCGACCTGGGAACACTGAGGTCGCCAGTTCAAAAACCCTGCACTGGTCTGGTCAAGGCACATATGGGAGTTGATGCTTCCAGCTCCTCCCCTCTTTCTCTCTTTCTCTCTCTCTCTCACTCTGTGTCTCCTCTCTAAAATGAATAAAATAAAAAGAAATTTTAAAGAGCATGTGGCTTACAGGTGGTTTCCATAGCCAAGCAAAGTGACCTTGAGGAGCTTGGTGTGGAGATAATGAGGCCAGAGCCTAGGCCAGACCTTTGCCCTAGCTGCCCCTTCTCCCCAGACGTAGAGACACAGCCTTCCCTATGTTCTCCATTCATACTCTCTCCTCAGGAATGCTTGGCAGGCAGAAGTGTTTGCTATCAAGTGGAATCTGCCCTGGCATAATACTGAATTGGTGAGAACAGCCCAGAGGCACCTTGCACCCCTCGTTCTATCCTCAAACCCTCTGACCAGCCCTGACTCTAGCTTGTCCCCTTCACCCCTCTGCTGTTAGAGCTAAGCCTCCCTCATTACCCGCTACTCCCCTAAGCTCCCTAATGAGCTAGGGGCACTCCATAAGACCACAGACTTCCCTTCCAGGTCAGATCAAGCTGCAAAATAGCTGTCACCTAGGTGAACGGAGTGAGGTCATTCCCTGTTGTGGTTAGTCTCTCCTTTCTGTCCAGTCAGTCCTGCTCCTTTCTGCCCAGTTCATTTCTTCTAACTTGATACAGTACCTCTCTTTCTAATTGTCCTTGCCTTTAATTCATGGTCTTATAAACTGAAGTCACATCAGGACCAGCTATGATATAGTCCCTTCCTTTTGGAGCCACAGAGATCTAAGGTTCTTGGAATCAGTGGAGGTCAGAATCCCCACCCAGAAAGTCAGAGAGAGGAATGGTGGGGGAGAGGCCCCCTCATCAGAACAAAAGATGAGGTCAGCCAGCCCAGGCAGTAGTGCAGTGGATAGAGCATTGGACTGGGATGCAGAGGACCCACGTTTAAACCCCAAGATCACTGGCTTGAGCTCTGACTCATCCAGCTTGAGCAGCGGTTTGCTGGCTCGAGCAAGGGGTCACTCGCTCTGCTGTAGCCCCCTTCAAGGCACATATGAGAAAACAATCAATGAACAACTAAGGTGCACCAACGAGGAACTGATGCTTCTCATCTCTCTCCCTTCCTATCTGTCCCTATCTGTCCCTCTCTCTCTCTCTGTATCTGTTAAAAAATAGAAAGAAAAAAAAAAGATGAGGTTACCTCAGCCTAGTCTAGAAAGTGTCTCCTGTACCCCAAATCTGGGATACCCAAAAGTGCGATCCAGACAACGGACAGGAAGACTGAGTTAGCACTGAGAGATGAAAACAAGTGGCAGATGGTGCTGAGGGACATCCCAGGACTGAAGTACGTGGTTCCCAAAAAGGGAAAAGGAAGGAGACATTGGCAAGGTCTTACTGAGCAACCATGACAGCCTGGCCAGAGAAAGCTGCAGGATATGGCTGAGAACACATTTATGGTCTAGGGTCATTGGTGAGCTTAGACACTCACTGTTCTGTTACCTCTTCTCATGCTCTTTGACCATACTCAGAGTGAACAGCCTTGGTGGCCAGAAAGGACGAGTCAGGAAAAGTGGGGAAGGGAAGAGATTAGAAAGCGATCCCAGGCCCTGACTAGGTAACTTAGTTGGTTGGAGCATTGTCTTAATACACCAAGGTTGTGAGTTCGATCCCTGGTCAGAACACATACAGGAAGCAACCAATGAATGCATAAATAAGTAAAACAGCAAACTGACATTTTTTCCTCTCTCTCTCTCTGTCTCTGTTTCTCTCCCTTCCTCTCTCTCTCTAAAAATCAATCAATAAAAAGTTTTTTAAAAGAAAGAAAGTGATCCTGGAATCCTGAGATGTTGCTCCCTACGGTCAGGGGTTTTGGGGGTGCTAAGTAATAAGCAAGGTCTCTAGGAGGATATTGCCCCGACTAAATTCAGTGTAGCAGGGCAGCAGGAGGGCCATGCATGGGGCCAAGTGGCCTGCAGTTTTCCTGGATTAAGCCCTGCCTGGCCCTTGACTGCCCCCCACCCCCAGGTGCTGGAGGTAGTGCGAGCCAACTATGACACACTCACGCTGAAGCTGCAGGATGGCCTGGACCAGTATGAGCGCTATTCGGAGCAGCACAAGGAAGCTGCCTTCTTCAAAGAGCTGGTAAATCTGCCCCACCTTTGTCTCTACCTGTATCTTTTGGGGGCCCTTTCCAAGCCACTGGGTTCTTCCGTGCAAGTGGGAATCTGGGAACACTGGCAGTTTGCCAGAGGCTGATGAAAGAGGACTTGGGGGGTCTGCTGGGAGTAGGTGTGCAGCTTCTCTCCCAAGGCAGTCTGCGCTCAGGCTGTGGGAGAAGATGCTCCCCTGGGCGCTGGTGCCAACCTGGGAAGGGCAAGAAGCCCGAGGCAGCACTGCCCACCTCTTCTGCAGCCATGGAGACAGCCCTTCACAGCTGGGCCTGGTGTTTGACGTGTGTTCCCAGTGGCAGCTCTGGCTCATTGCTCCTTATTCTGTCCTCAGTGCAACTAATGAGAGGATTTGATTCCTCTCCTTCTTACACTGTCACTTCCTAAATTCTTAGTGGGCTCCTGGTCTAAGTGCCCCCCCCCAGTCCAGTTCTCCAGTCTTGGCTCTTTGTCCCTACTCCCG
This sequence comes from Rhynchonycteris naso, assembly GCA_037038555.1. Taxonomy (NCBI): domain Eukaryota; kingdom Metazoa; phylum Chordata; class Mammalia; order Chiroptera; family Emballonuridae; genus Rhynchonycteris; species Rhynchonycteris naso. The sequence goes on along the minus strand of CM072999.1, from coordinate 239,136,244 downwards.
CTTTCCAGCTTTCCAGTTGCGCAGCTTCCAGCAGTCCCCAACCTTGGCCACCTGGAGCCAGTGAGCATTTGTTCTGCCTCCCACTCCATCTCCCACTCAGCATCTCTTCACAGAACTGGACTCTCCCTGTCAATGGTCCCTCTGCTGCACTGTGCTCAGAGCTGCTCTCAGGAAGAGCTTGGCCTCCCCGTGCTCCTGCCACTCCACCAGCCTGGTTGTGCGTGAACATCCTGGCTGGGGCTGACACCAGGACACACAGGCCTCTGTACCTGCTTCCCGTGTCCTCAGCCCTCCCACTGCTGCGGCAGAAATTGCATCAGCCCAGCTTTTACTACTCTGTGCTGAACCCAACACGGAGGGGCTGGATTTTAGTTCATCTGTTTTATACTAAACACACTCAGCTCTGACCCTGCCTGACATTCCTGGGATTTGGACTTCCCCAGGGTAAGGAAGACATACTCGGGGGTGAGTTCATTGGGGAAAGGGAAGTCATTAGTGTAAGGAGATGACCAAGTATTTTTATGGGGTTGTTGGCAAGTCTTTAAGGTGATGCGGGGGAGTCACTGGGGCCAAGACTTAACAAAGGGAGTAAGTTATTGAGAGAGGAGGGTTGTGGAGGAGAGAGGTAGAGCAGCTGTCAACAAAGGGAGTAAGTTATTGAGAGAGGAGGGTTGTGGAGGAGAGAGGTAGAGCAGCTGTCGTGAGGCTCCTTGGCACCAGCTGCTACCTTACTCATTCTCCTTTTATCTGCACCTCTGGCATAGGGGAGCAGAGGGGGTCTAGAGCTAATGAGCTTGAGCTGCCTGCTGTTCGCATGGTGCCCTTTCCTCTGCTTCCAGCCTGATAACTTCATTACGTTTCCATAGCAGAGCAGAAATGGAAGGAAAGCTCCCTGGACTTTGGGGCCCAAAAAGATACACATTCTTCTTCTCCCCCTCCCCTTTTCTCTCATACAGCATTCACATCCATTTCCCGTGACCGACTCTCCTTCCTGAGCCTGCTGGAATCCCCTGAGAATGCACTCAGAGTAGGGAGCTTGGCCCTCTGACCCCTTCTCCGTAGATCTTTTCCTCTGCTGACACAGCATCACTTCCTGCAAGATCCTGGGTCTGTGGGTAGAAAGCCGGTGAGGTGAGCAGGAGGGACAGGGATACACCCCAGCCTTTCCTCTAAACTGGGGAAATATATATGTGGTAGGGAAAGATTACTGGACTAGAAATTAAGAAACCTGGTCCTGCCCCAGTTCTGGGACTCACTAGCTGTATGACCTGATCCTGGACTTTGGCCTCTTGGGTCATACTCCTACCATCTATGCCGGACAAGGGCTGCATCTCTAAATGTTCTTTCCAACCCCCAAAAGTAGAGAACTACAAAGGGCGAGTAAGGAGGCTAGAAACTGTCAAAGGGAGCTAGCTCCAGAGCATGAGTCCACTAGCATCAGTTTTTCCTTCTCCATCAGTCCACTGACTAGGCCAGTCACCCTTCTGCATGGCCGAGGCAAGGACACAAGGCCTGCCCTGCCCTCCTCCCTTGTCTGTGCTTGCTTCTACCTCTTCACGTACTCAAAGTCTCTTCTCTCATCCGTGAGAGTTTCTGTCGCTTAGTCTCCTCTTCTTCCCACTATTACTAAACCGTTTGCTCATTTGACTACAGGGATAATAGCTGTTAAGGGTTCATTACCTAAGAGAAATTTCCAGCACTAAATCTTGGCCTTGTGGCTCAGGCACTGCCCTCTACTGTTTTTAACAACTCTTTCCTGTTTTCTCTCTCCCTGTGTCCTCATACCTCCCCCGCCCTTTCCCAGGTTCGATCCATCAGCACCAATGTCCGAAGAAACCTGGCCTTCCACACACTCAGCCAGGAAGTCCTGCTCAAGGAGTTCTCCACCATCTCCTGAGGCCACGCCCACCTGAGCAGCCACTGACTGCCCTTACCCATGAGGCTTCCGAGCTGGAGGGGAACAGAGGGGAGAGGGGCTGTCCCCAAGGTTGGAGACACTAAGTTCTCTCGGTGAAGGCTGCACTTCAGTGGAGCTTGGACAGCAGGGGCCAAGATGGGCAAGCCAGGGATAATCTTATTTGGGGAGGGAGGGATGGGTGGGCACAGACAGAGAAGCCTTCAAGAATGTAGGGATGTCCAGGGTGGGCTCTCTGGTCATCCCCTCACATTTCCAATTGAGATTACAAGTTGTGGCTACTGACTAATTTTCAGGCAATGTTGGGGCAAGCCTTAGGGTGATGCTAACACTCTGAGCCTCAGCAGCTCTTCTAGGCTTCTGAAAATAGACAGCTCTTCAATGTAGGTGGGACTAACTCTGCTTCCTTCCGCCTGGAGCTGAACTGGGTGTGAAATCTGTCTCCCCTGTCCAGCCAGCACTCTGTCCAGTCAGTAGGATTCAGCTCAGGCTTAAGGGAGGGTAGGAATGGAGAACCTTTTTTCCATTTTCCAAACTCAGAGCTGACTTCTCTGGGGAACTGAAGATTGGAATCTACCCAGTGCTCTGCTGTCAGGCCACCACTTTCTGGATTTGGTTCTTGGCACCAGGAGTACCTGTTATCTTATCCTACCTTCAAACCCATTGACTCATCAGCACTCTAGGGTCCTGACTTCACTTTTCATTTTCAGTCTGGTTTAAACCATTGTTAGGCTATGTGTAGTGAAATAAACATTGACAGGTTTTCTGGAACTCTCAGGTGCCTACTTTGCTGGTTCCCTTTCCAGCAGCTCTCCACCTCTCTAGCCACCCCCTCCTCTGGGGAGCCTCTCCTGCCTCTGCTGAGCTCCCCTCCATGTGTCCCACCCCCTCATGGGGCTGTTGTTTACATCCAGCCTGCCTGAGAAGTTCCTGTAGGGAGGAAGGGCTCCTGCTGTGGTCAGGTGCCTGGGAGGGGGAGAACCTGCTGGGGCAGTGTACCCTTCGTCTACAGGAAGCCGGGTGAGCATCATAGAGGGGAGGAGAGGCCATTCTGTCCGTATTCTGGGTGGAGCCTCCTGCCACTGGAGAAGTTGGCCTGTGATTCCTCCTCTGGACAGCTTCTGTGGTACTATCCAGGCTTTCCCTGCCCTGCAGCTGCCTCCTAAGTACCCGCTGCTCTGATAGCCTCCTTCTCTGAAATACTTTCTAAAGCCTTGGGATGGCAGGGAGGAAGCAGCACAGGAGTATGTGCAGGAATCCAGCAGTGAGAGCAGGTCAGGGACCTCCCTGGCTGCTGTTCCACTTAAGCTTCAAGGGAGAGATACTTGCCCTCCCTTGGAACCAGGGTCTGGTCCCAACATTGAACAGATATGCACTAGTACCAGAGACTCCATCATATGCTGCTATGACAGATGTAGATTCTTAAGAGACCAGCAGGTAGGTCACCTCTGATCACTAGATGGATAGTTCAACCTGGGGCATTTAGTGTTTTCCACATTGATAAACCCTAGAGGAACTGGAGCTGGAAGCCGGCCGCAAACTGAAATGATTAAAAATTGATTTGTATGGGACAGTTTTTTTAAGTGTCTTATTTTTTCTTAATCTCTTACCCAGAACTCGTTTTTCAAAGACAAAGTTAAAGTAATCTTCCAGTTGCAGGTCACTCTGTCTGGGGGCCCCTGCCTGTCCTTACAGACTCGCCCAGAGTGTCCTGGCTGCAGAGGAAGCAAATTCAGTTCAGAGGGGTGTAAGACTCCCTTGCCTTCTGGGTGGAAGGAGGGAGAAGAGAGCTCCCTTATCTCCAAACTTGGTATTGACGGCGACAGCCAGCCCATTTGGCCTGCTTGTGGATTCCTGCCAGTCTTTCCTATGAAGTGAATGAGGGCAGGTCAAGGGCATGAAGTACTAAACAAAGGATTCCATTGTAAAGGCCCACCCATCTCTGGCCAATACACCTTATTCTAAGGACTCTAAACAGAAATCCCATCCTCTCCCAGAAGGAGCTCCCCATGCTCTGTCCATTCCCCAGTGTCTGTGCCAGGTCTGTGGAGGACCCTCTAGAGCAGGGGTCCCCAAACTTTTTACACAGGGGGCCAGTTCACAGTCCCTCAGACCATTGGAGGGCCGGACTATAAAAAAAAACTATGAACAAATCCCTATGCACACTGCACATATCTTATTTTAAAGTAAAAAAACAAAACGGGAACAAATACAATATTTAAAATAAAGAACAAGTAAATTTAAATCAACAAACTGACCAGTATTTCAATGGGAACTATGGGTGCGGATGCATCCTGTGCTCCTCTCACTAACCACTAATGAAAGAGGTGCCCTTTCCGGAAGTATGGCGGGGTGGATAAAGCCTCAGGGGGCCGCATGCAGCCCACCCGTTGTTTGGGGACCTCCGCTCTAAAGGCAGGGGAGAGCCAGGAGCAGGACATTGCTTCCAAAGACAGACCTTTGCCTGCTTCTCCCCTTCTCATAGTTGGTCTCCCACTCTGATTCCTGCTGGGTCAGTTCAGTCAAATGCTTGGAAATTAAATCCAATTGAAGAAAAAGGGGTTGGGGTCATTTTAGCTGAAGCTTTCAGTGTCAACAGGTCACTCCTCCAAAGGAGACACTGCCTCCTCCTCCATCCTCGTTGGGGCTGCGCTGGGGTTTGGGCTAGGAACCCAGGCAGCATCCTGGAAGGTCAGACACTTAGGCTCAGTCATTCATTTGGTGGCCATTCTGGAAGCCGGAGGTACCGGCTCTACACTAGCCTACAACTTCACCAAAGGAGCTAATGTAAGGGAATGGGGCTCATAACAAAAGCATTCCCTATTGTGGATCCCCACCTGATCCCCAAAACCTCAGTTGCTGCCCCTCTCCCCAGCAGATCTTATGGCAAACAAGGAATCTAAGAGCAGGTGATAGAAGAGAGAAGGCCGGGAAAGTTGAAAAAAAAAAGTCTAGAGAAACTGACCTGTTCTCCTTTCTTTTCCTTTCCTCCCCAGTTGGCCAGCAGGGTCATTAGATCAGGAAAAAGTGCATCTTGAGAAGGAAGGGGGCCCTGAGGTGGTCGTGGATTGGGTGAAGGGTGGGGTACTTCTGAGAGAAGAGAACATTGTAGTCCACCAGCCTGAGATAAGCCTGTATTTAGAGTCCAGGTTGACTCTTCCTCTACATCCCCAGCCCCCTTCAAGCAGGGTGGGCACTGGCTGAGAAGGACGGGAGACACAGTGACGTACATGGGAGTAGAACAACCGAGAAAGAAGGGGCCACATGAAGACTGACTAAAAGGGGACTCCAACAGAGACTTACCCCGACCAGTGCTGGAGGTTGGGGAAAGGGCCTGAGGATTGGGGGTGGGGGTTCCTCACATTGGGGCCTTTCTGGCCCAGCTCTCTCCTTCACCCACGAGACCCATGGCATCAGGTTTAGGGGATTGTGTTGCCGGAGAGCCAATCTCCCTCCCTGCACTTCCCAGTGCACCCTTTCACCGGTGCCTCCCCCGAGCTGCAAAGAGGAGGGGGCGGGGGTAGGGGGAGCCAATCCCGGCAGCGCCAAAGGGGGGAGGCAGCAGTGACAGCCTCGGGGAGGGGGCGGGAGGAGAGGCGGCTCTGCTCAGCTTTGCGCTCGGCTCTGCTCTGCCTCGGGCGCTGCGCTCACCAACTGCCCAAGCCTTCTTTCCGCTCCTGCCCCAGGACCCACGGGTGGGTCCTAGACCCCTCGCGGTCCCCTGACTCAACCTCAGCCCAGACTCCTCTGTCCCCCAGTCCCGGCCCCGTGCTACATCGCCAGGGGGCGCCGTGTGAGCGCCCTATCCTGGCCACCCGGCGCCCCCTCCCACGGCCCGGGAGGGACGGGAGGGGGTCGCCGGGGGCCATGCGGGGCCAGGGTCGCAAGGAGAGTTTGTCCGATTCCCGAGATCTGGATGGATCTTATGACCAGCTCACCGGTGAGTCGGTGGATTGGGGATCCGGGGGTCACGGGAGGAAGGGTAGATTCCATTCCCCAAGACCCATAAGCCTCTGACCCCGGCCAAGCCCTTAACCCACACTCTGCCCCATTACTAGGCACCTTCCTGGCTGCTTTGGGACCCAGGACTCTAGGGTTCAAAGCCTTGGGTCCCACTGAAGGTGGCAAGGGTTGGGAGAGAAAATGGGCAGGTGGGGAGAGACAGCAGGTGTGGGACCATGTAACACAAGGTGAGGAGGTTTCTGGTGGGAGGTGTTACATGTGTGAGCACCTGTCATTCTGTGTGTGTGTGTGTGTGTGTGTGTGTGTGCGCATGCACAACTCCCACAACTGGTTGCCATGTGCCCTGGGCTTGGTGACAACCAGGGTGAGTGTGATTGTATGTGGCTATGCAATTGTATGATCTCAGATGTTTGAGTGAGGTTGTGTGGTACCCTTGTACTAATGAAGTTGTTTTGACCATGTGTTTCTGTTCTATGTGCAACTCTGTGCTTTGAGTGTATGATTATGTATGAAGTGGCATGTTACTACCAGAACATGTCAGGGCTTCACTTTATGGTAATATGTCTCTTTGTAAGACTTTGTGAACTTCTTGGGGCAAACATTTGTTAAAGTGGATTGTGTTGTGTTTTGTGATTGTGAGACTATGCAGGTTATACTGGCATTTGATGTTGATTGTGTACTTCTGTTGTGGTAGTGCCTTCAGTGACTCTGGGTCTGTGACGTGTCTAATACTAGCTGCCTTTGTGGCTTCCTGGCACAGAAGGGGATCTTTAGTACACAGCACTGCTTCTCCCACATTTTCTACAAATAACCCAGGTGGACCCAAGGAGGGACTGTACTGTCCAGCTGCCCATCCTGGCTCCTAAGAGCAGCCCCTGACCCCTGTTTGGGGGCTTTGGTTAGTGCCAGGACTCCCCCTGTGGAGTACTGAGAGATCATTTCTTACAACTGAAGCTCCTTCAACACCCTCCCAGATATTCACCCAAACTGGGAGGAAAACACACCCTCTTGCTTCCCCTCCAGATCCAGATATAGAAACTCTAGGCCATGTTGCCTCTCCATACAAGTATCCCTCAAACCATTTTGCTGCCCAGATATCCTCTCTCTCCCACTGGGGAAGTATGTGAGACCAGTACATCTGTGCCTGTGCACATCCCTTGGTTTGGTAGGCAGATCTGTGTGGGTGACACCTTGTATACATTTCCATGTATGTGTGTTTTTGTCTCCCATTGTGCAGACTGTCCCAAGAACTCCAACAGAAAATGGGATGAGGGAGACTGTTTCCCCTGTGTTTGAAGCAAGCTGGGAAGGTGGAAGGAGGCCATGATTTTTTTCTGTCCTGAAAGGAGCTAGGTTAAGACTTGGGGGGGGAGGCTAGAAAGTGTCTTTAGAAAGTGTCTCCTGACTGATCCTGCCAAGGTCCTAGTTCCTATGACAGTACTCCCAGGAGAGGGAAGTCCTTCCAGTTAGGCAGGCCACAGATGAACCTGGGACCTGGATGGAGCCAAAGGTCCAGCTGTCTAGCTGTGCTTTGAACTGTTCTCACTATCTTTGAGAGTAGTAAGGGCTGAGGGCCCTCATTAGCACTACATAAGTCAGTGTTTGCTTACTGCTTTGATTCTCCTCTTTAATGGAATCATCCCCTTCCCACTTGGCTGTTTGAATCAAGAGATTGATTGGGTGAAGGTGGGGGAAGCACTTGTATTACAAGGTGCAGGAATGGAAGTGTGAGTACCTGCCATGAATGACTTTCACTCTCTCTGGGCCTTACTTTTCTCATCTGTAAATGGGGAGATACTACTTCTTACCTGCCCGGAAAATAGAAAGGTCAAATGTTGGCAAGTGTCAAGAATCATGTTCATGTCGTGAGCATTCTCTAGATAGCTCTACATTCGATTTGGAAAGAGAAATAGGACTACCAGGAGCTCTCTTTTCAAAGGAGGGCTTATCTTATAGTGGGAGACAAATGGGTTTGGGACGCCCCCTGGGTTAAAGCACTGAATGCTCCAAGACGCGGTAGCTGAAGCCTGAAGGGGAATGTCGTTGTCCGCGGTGCTGAAGAACTCTCCAGTTGGAGGTGTTGCGGGCCATCCGAGTTCCCAACGTATCTTCCTTGTGCAGATGGAGAAAGAAGACTCTTAAGGAGGAAAGAAGTCCAAGAACCACCCTGCCCGGCATCTACACCCTCTAGTCTTACCAGCCTGGCAGGGCCGCGGCGGGGTGGGAAAAGTCAATGATCAGCGACAGTACTTTCCTAGCTGGAAACAAAGAAAGGTTTAGAGAAAATAAGAGAATTGGGACCTGGCTGGCCAAGGCCTGAGCCTGGGACTTTAGTTGGGCCTGGGATCTCCAGAGTCGCGTCCTTCTGGCCATAAATATCGTTTCCCGGACTGGGGCGCCCCCGTGTGGTCTTAAAGGAGCTGTGCTTACAGAGCCGATTCCGAATGGAGATGTCACCAAATGAAGGGCGAGGTTTGCGTGGAGTTCAGATGTAACTCTCGCCTCATAAATGTAAGATTTTCAGTCAAACAAACAAACAAAACGGATCCCAGTCGGTGAAGTGGAATTATGTCCCATCTGTAGGTTGTCCCGGAATTTGAATGCATTAGTGGGTCCCGGAAGGGGTTTACCTTGGGAAAAGCCAGATGGGAATGATCTGGAAAGGGGTCAGGGCTGGGACTGAGGAGAGGGGGACTTCTCTTGATGCATTTGGCTGGCAACCAGTGTATGATGGGAGAGTGTGGACCCGCTGGGACAAAAGGGCACAATACAGAAACAACTATGAGAGAAAGGGATTTGGAGCCAGGAGACAGACCAGTAGGGCACATCTCTGCCGCCTCTTCTCTGCCACCCCAAGACACTGGCCAGTTCCTCCTCCATTCTCCCTTCTGCTCTCTCCTATTGGTCCAGGAAGTATAGAAGTGTGGGAAGTTGCCATGACAACTATGTCCTCTTACCCCTCTTCATCTTTGCCAAAATGGGAAGAAGGAGGATGTGACAGGCAGAGAAGGAGGGGCTGAGGAAGGGCATTCACTTCCTCCGAACTCCTTTTTCAAAACCCCCGTGAGTGTCTCCCTTCTCCAGCAGAAATCCAGAAAATGTTCCCAAAGAAGGCTTTGAGGAGCGTCTGTGCCTCCCCGCCACCCCTTTCGCCTCAGCCTGAGTCTAGGAACTTTGGGGACCGTCGTGTTAAATGCTGGGGCCAGGGCGAGTTTCCCTCGTGCGCTGGGAGAAGACCCGGAGTGGAATGAGGCTCTGCTGTCTGAGGTCCTGGTGCTGCAGGTCCGGCCCTCCCGCACCGCCCACGCGGGGCCCACTCGGGTGCGGGCGGAGACCCGACCACCCCGGCCTTGGGGGCGGAGCTTGGCCACTGTGCTCTCAGCGGAATCATGAACCGTTGCCCCCGCAGGTGCCGAAGCCCATTGGGGCAGGCAGCGCGATCCCTCTACCAGCTGGTGACTGGGTCGTTGTCGCCAGGTATGAGGAAGGGAAAAAGGGGCTGGACCCCTCAAAAAGTGAGCGAAGTGGGATAGGAGCTTTACAAAGAGGGGGAGGGAAAAGGCTCCTCACAGATGGAGGGAGCAGGATCAGGTTTAAAGGGCAATGCCCCTGACAGAAGTGGAGCTAGGGATAGAGATCCTTATAGAGAAGGTGGAGGAGATAAGGATCGTGAAGGAGAGGGGGTATAAAGGTCCCTGGCAGTGGTGGAGGAGGGGGCAGGGCTTCTCCCTGAGGGCAGAGGAGGGGGCTTCAGGTGGATGTAAGAGGCAAGGCCCCTCACAGGGATAAAAGGAGAAAGCTTGCAGCAAAGCAGGGAAAAGGCACAGCCCTTTACTGAATTGTTTAGTTTAATAGGATCTTAAGATGACTGGGATGAGTGTCCAGAGGAAAAAATTCTGAGGTAGGACCGGACCAGCATGAACTCAACTAGTGAGCTCACGCATGATGGAATGGATACTCTTGTGGCATAAGAATTATATGTCACCGTTTTGCCTATCCTTAGGAGTCTGTACTAAGCAGGTTGTGCATGCATCACTGTGCTTGTGAACACTGGGGCCGTGTGCCCCTAGGGTTGCATATACCTGGGATTCTGTGACAGTGAAACTGTATGTACCTGGGATTTTATGTTTAAAGTTGGGTTGGGGGTTCCTGAGTCACACTAAGTTAGTTGTGAAGCCTTCACAAGGTAGTACTTTGGTATAGGATTTGTGAAACTTATGCTAAGGGGGTTATGGGTCTCCTATCAGGGCACTGTTGGGATTTGTGCACACTGCACTTGGGTTTCCTTAAGGCTGTCTGGGCAGGGCCCACAGAACCCAACATCCCCTCCCCACCTGGTCTGGGGAGGCCAAGACAGCCTAGTGCCATGGCATTCTGGGATCGGTAGTTCTCTGACTCTTTCCATGGTATCGACCTGAGACCCCTGGAGTATAGGCTGGCCTCTCCTTGCCATGTGCTCCCCAGGAGGAGGGGATATGGGGTTGAGCCAGAGCCATACTTAGAAGTCGCGTTCCCCAAACCCACTGCCTGGGCCTGTCTCCAGTGACAGATGGCTAGAACCAGGCGAGGCCAGCTCTCAATCATAGCAGGCATGACTTCCAGGCCCCAAAATAGCCCAATGGCCTAGGGAGTTCATTAATCACCTGATACAGCTGGGGGCTGCTGTGTCTTCCTGCCTGGCTGGGGTAGAATGGGGTGGAGGGGCTGAGGAAAGAGCTTTGAGGTCTTAACTGGCTGGAGTCTTCGGTGCAGGAGCGAGGGTAGATGGGAAATTGGGACAGTTACACAGGGTAGGCCCCCCCATAAGATTTGAATGACTAAACGATAGAAGTATCTCTGGTGAGATTTGAGAGACTTGGGGAGGGCCCACCTAATGCTTGAAGAAAGTTTTCCCTTGAGCTCATATTCTGCCTGAGGTACTTTCAGTAAGACTTTACTCCTTTGAGTAAAAAGCTACATAGCATGGGAATAATTGAGGAAGACAGATCTGAAACCTGAGAGGGGAGTGGGAAGAAGGGAAAACCTAAAAACCAACTCACTCATTCACTTCTGACAAATCCTCCTGCCAGAGGCCTGGTTGATTTATTTAATTTAATTTTGTTTTTTATTTACTTATTCGAGAGAGAGAGAAACATCAATTTGTTTCATTTATTTACGCATTCAGTGGTTTTTGTTTTTAATTGTTTTGAATCTATTGGGTTGTTTCTTGTATGTGCCCTGACCATGCATTGAACCCACAACCTTGGTGTTTCAAGAACAACACTCTAAGCAACTGAGCTACCTGGTCAGAGCTCAGTGGTTATTTTTTATATGTACCCTGACCGAGGATCAAACTCCCAACCTTGTCATATCAGGACAACAGTCTAACCCACTGAGCTATCAAGCCTGGGCGAGGCCTGGTTTATTTAGGACCTTGAGTCCCTGTGAGGCTAGGTCAAGTTCTCTGAAGGTTGAGGGGAGGAGTCAGGGCAACTGGCTGCAAGTTTGTCAACCTCTCCATCTGTGAAGCAGCATCAGCCACCAGGGAGATGCTGCTGTGCTGCTTCTTTGAATTCAAATAGTCTAACTTGGCATTCAAGGCTCCATAGAATCTCACCCTTTTGGTCTTATCACTTGTAGCTCCTTGACACACCCACATGCACTGGAGAGACAGCTGGGAGCTGGCAGATCATTGGTTCTGGTCCAAGTTTTTGTTTGTTTTTTCTTTAGTGAAAGAGAGAGATAAAGAGAGAGAGAGATGGAGGGACAGACAGACAGGAAGAGAAATGAGAAGCATCAACTTATATAATAGTTCCTTAGTTGTTCATTGATTGCTTTCTCATATGTGCCTTAATGGAGGGGAAGGGGATCCAACTGAGCCAATGACCCCTTGTTCAAGCCAGCGACCTTTGACTCAAGCTCTGGTCCAAGTTTTGATCCATCTCTTATCATCTGAACTGTCTTGAGAAGATAATTTCTCTGAGCCTCAATTCCTTCATCTGCAAAACAGGTATATTACTACTTACCCTGACCATGTCAGCTGTAAACACAGGAATAATAAACCCTAGCTCTCGAGTTGATTCTGTGGATTGTTAGGTAATATATGTAAAGTATCCAAGACACAAAATGTGCTCAATAATATTGATCCCTTTGTTAAGGTGGACTGTTGACATTTTAGCCATCCTTTAAACATCAGCTCAGAAAATTTCCTCTCCGTTTTACCTGGCCTCCCACTTAGAAAGTTTGGGGTTTTTTTAATGAATGTCCACATATAGATGGCACATTAAGAGGACTTAAAATTTTTTTTAAATTGGTTTTAAAGAGACAAAGGGATGCCTGACCTGTGGTGGCGCAGTGGATAAAGCGTTGGCGAGAAAGAAACACCAATTTGTTGTTCCACTTATTTATGCATTTGTTGGTTGATTCTTATATGTGTCCTGACTTAGGATCGAACCTGCAACCTTGGCATATCAGGACAATACTGTGAGCTACTGGGTTAGGGGCTTAGAAAGTTTTTATTAGACCTCATTTCATCGCTTGGCTTACAATAGTTCTACCATGTAGTAGGCATGCAACAAATATTTTTTGGATGAATAGATGGCTTGTAGTTCTTTCAGTGGGCTCTCTCTCCCTGCTTAGTGGGAGCCAGCCACCCTGCTTGGTTCACTGGCACCAGCTCAGAACCTGGCATGCAATTTGTACAGGTTCAATATTTTAACATCCTTGCCCTCTAGGAACTTGGAATCTAGTTAAGGAAGCAGGATTGACTGAGAAATATCTGGGTTCAAATCTGCATCACTTAACTAGGTGACTTTGAGGAAGTCCTGTTATCCCTCTGGGCCTTGTTTACCTCATCACCAAAATGGGCACTACACTAATCACTCTGCCTACTTCATGGGGTGTCATGAGAAGCCATTGAGAGAACAATGTTTATGAAATGCTTTGTGAATTGTTAAGAGCTATAGAAATATAAGAGGGGAGTGGCATGTTATTAATAAAACAATGATCACAACACTTCATCACTTACCCTGTGCTAGGAGTTATTTTACTAGCTTTCCATGCATTAATTCCTGTACTCCCCAGTAATTATATGAGGTGGGAAACTGAGGCACTCAGAGGTTAAGGACTTGCCCATTGAATGGCAAATTAAATTAAGTGGCAAAACTGGGATTTAAACCCAGGGAGTCCGGTTTACTGGCCCTAAGCATGCTGACTCCTTTTATTATTCTCTCTAATTATGTTACAGAATTAGATGCTGAGTTCTGATGGCCAACATTGAATTCAGTAGAAATCCAGGTGCTTGGGAGCCAGTTGAGGGCTGGAGGCTCTGAAGGGAGGGGAATTGAAGATGCCTCCCAAGGGCAGGTAAGAAGTGTAGGACAGGAGAGAGAAGGGGGGGGGGGCATTCCAGGCATAGGAAATAGCAGGAGCAAAGGCAGAGACAGCATTGAGTTTGGTGTGTTTGGGGGACGGTGCGGAGGCCAAACTGGCTGGAAAAAAAGAGGGACCTGCTGATGAAGGTAAGGCAAATGCCAGATGTGGAATTTGGATGGTGATAGGAAGATGTTAGCTGGTTTTACCTGTAAATCTATAATCTCTAAAGTGTGAGAATCCAAAAGCAGTCCCTGAGTTGACTTCTTGGGAGACAGGAGGAAGAGAAGCAGAGGACTGAGCCTGCCTGAGGCCACCCTCCTTCCCAATCCTCCCTGCAACACCTTCCAGGGATGTTGGGTGGGGGAAAGGGAAGGGGTAAGGTATGGTGTGAAATGGACGCCTGACCCCCCGTGGTGGCTTGTAGAACTACAGATCAGTGAATCTCAAAAATGAAGTGGAGGGTGGGGGGAACCAGCTTCCACCCAACCCCCACCTCACACTGGGGCTCAAACACACTCATCCCAGAGCTGGACCCGGAAGAAGGGCTTCCTCTGGGGTTCATCCTCCTAAACTGGGCCTCCTGGGAGGGCAAGCTGTGTGAGAAGGCGGCCAGTGTAGGGTGGTGGCTTAGAGTGTAGCAGGCTCACAGTCAGAGTAGTTTCAAGCTGAGGCTCTGCCCTGGCTGAGTAGCTCTGTTGCTTAGAGTATCGTCCTGATATGCCAGGGTTGTGAGTTCAATCTCCAGTCGGGTCACTGGAAATAAAATAAAATTTTGAAAAAAAAAATTAAAATGGAGGCTCTGATACTTACTGATGTAACTTCCTTTTGCCTGTACTGCCTTCACAGCTTTACTGTGAGCACTCAGCACGCTAATGTCTGTAAGCACACAGTACTCCATCCAGCACTTAGTGCTCCGCCAGCGTTAGCGGAGTAACTCAGCAGCTCTGCTCTTCCGGCTGCAGGATTGGATGGCTTCTCCCCGCCCCCTACACTTGGCACCACCACTTAGCCGGAAGGAACCTGGAAAGTGGGGGAGGGGCTCCAGGAATGCTCTAGGGGGCAGGGAGGAGGAGTGGTACCCTTGGAGGGTTCAGATTTCCCTCCTACCCTGGGCTTCTCCGTGTGCTTAGCAGTATATAGTTCCCGAGGAGCAGGCAGGGCTTTGGCAGCTGCTGGGTGAGGCCCCAGCCAGAAGGAAGGGACCTTCCTCCTCTCCCTAGGATCTTGAAACCTTTTGGTCCTAAAGGCAGCCGTAATAAGTCCTCTCCCCAGAGGGTCATGATAGGGCTAAGCAGCCTTTTTCCTGCCCGGGCTATTGGATCTAATTCTCCCTCCATCGGCCTCAGTTTCCCTGTCTGTGGCCTGTGGGAAGAGAGTGCTTCCCCCCTTAGAGTCTCCATGGCAACCGCAATCAATGCTGGTAGTGTCCTCCTGAGGGAAGAGGTCACTGCCTTCTCCTCTCCTATATTCTCATACAGTTCCGTGCAGATACAATTATACAACTGCCATAGATCTGTACTCCTAATTATAAGACACAGCCATATACCAGTCTTCAGACCCACATTCCACAATCCTACTAACACAGACACCTCACACCCCATACACACTCAGAAATATTCCAATACACTCTCACACACCATAGACACTCAGGTCACATACACCCTATATGTAAGACACACACTCAGTAGGTTCATAATCATGTGTAAACACACAAGTACATATTCTCCATACAGAAAACACAGGAATATACACACGAGAAAACGCCCAGATATCCATACCATATTCTGACCCATACAACTATTACTTATATACATGCAGCTCAGAGTTTCTCTCACACTGCCCTTCCCTGCCTTCTCCCAAAGCACAGCTCCTCCCTGCGCCCCCTCCCTTTGGCACAGAGTAGCCACAGGGTGTCTGGGGGAAGCTGTCCTCAGGGCGGAGGCAGGTCACTGCATTCCTCCTCTGGCCCAGCCTGGCCTGGCCTGGCCCATATCCTTTACACCAAAGGCTCCCAAGAAGATCCAGTCCAGAGGCTGAGGTGGCCTGTGAAGAGGAAGAGGCTGTGGCTTGGAGG
This sequence comes from Rhynchonycteris naso, assembly GCA_037038555.1. Classification (NCBI taxonomy): domain Eukaryota; kingdom Metazoa; phylum Chordata; class Mammalia; order Chiroptera; family Emballonuridae; genus Rhynchonycteris; species Rhynchonycteris naso. The sequence continues at coordinate 239,120,939 of CM072999.1, read as the reverse complement.
TTGTGGTTGGGATGCGAGTGGGGCAGGGCGGGGGCGGAGGGGGGGATGGAGAGGGAGGAGATCCAGGGAGGGAGAAGGGGAGGGAGGCTGCAGGCGGTCCTACTCATGCTGGGGAGCCTGGAAGGGAGGCGTTGTGAAGTGGGCCCGCAGGCGGGTCTGACTCTCAGCCGGTGGGGGCCATGCCCCTAACCCACCATGAACCTGGAAGGGCTGGAGATGGTCGCTGTGCTTGTGGTCCTCGCTCTGTTTGTCAAGGTCCTGGAGCAGTTTGGCCTCTTTGAGCCTGTCTCCTTGGAAGGTAACCCAGGAGTCTGGGCAAGTCTGGGCTGCTGGCTAGAGGAACAGCTGCTTGTAGCCATGGGGAGGGGCTGCTCTGACTTTTACAGCTGTGAGCCGTTTACTGAGGGGATAAGGCATACCTGGAAGGTGAGGAGGGGTGCTTGGGGAACAGGACATCTGGGAGAAATAAAGGGGGGAACTCTGGGGAAGGTGAGGCTGGAATCTGGGGAACTGGGTCTCTGAGGGACATGAGGAGAGAGGACCAGGGGACAGGGTGTTTGGGGAAGTGGTGAGGGGTACAGCATGGGAGGACTGGGTTAGGAAGATGAGGGGAGTCTGGGGGGCTTGAGGAGAGGTGTGGAGATAGACAAGGGTATCTGGAATAAAGGAAGGAGGTTTGGGGATCCTGAGGTAACACTAGAGTTTTGGGGAGTCCTTTTGGGGCTTTGAAGATGTATGTGACTCTCCACACCTCCATCCTTGCAGCTTGCAAGTGTAGGTTACAGAGTGTATGTGGACTCAGTACATGAGAGATACAGGGCATGTGACTGTGTGTTTATGTGTGTGATGAGAAAGGACAAAGTGTGTGACTATGTGAGCCTGTATATGTGACAGGGATGTGATTTAATGTGTCAAAGTACAGGATATGTGGCTTTGTCAGATGGTGGCTGTGACTGTGTCTGAGGGGACAGAGTGTGTGGCTGAGCTTCTTTGGGTATCAGATTGTGTGTATGGCTGTTTCCAGAGTTCCCTGAGAATACACCAGCTCTATAGCCAAGACCTAGGATGCCGGTGGTTCTGGAGGGACAGGAGTAGAAACACTGTGAGTGAGACATTTATAGGTCAGCTCTGGCAGGAGAATGAGGGGTGGGTGAGATCAGGGACCCTGCTTTTCAAGCAGAAATCAATTCTCCATTCTACCCCAAAGTCAAGTGGGAGAGTGATACTGGAGGCAGAGGGAGGAACATGTCCTGCCTACCCCAGAGAGTGTTGCCTCTCCCTCCACTGTGCATTAAGAACTATGCAGCTCCATAGCATGGCTCTTCCCCACTTTCACCAGGGACAGGAAAACAGGCAAGAACCACCATGAAAGGAGGACTGCAGGGGAGAACAAAAAAGATGTGAAAAGAACTAGGAACAAGAGGAGGTCCATGAATGAAAACTTCTAGCTTACCCTCCATCCTCTGCTGCGTTTACTGGGATGGGTTGGGGAATAGGAATTGGTCCTCGATTGAACTACGGTTCAACCAATCTTGAAAAGATTAAATCAGTGGGGCTCTAACTTGCCATCCCCTTTAGACTATTTGGTGGTGGGAAGAGGGGTTATCCAGAAAACCAAGCATCCTGTAGGCTGAAGATAGCCCCTTTTTCTTCCTACCTTTAGGGGAGTCTAGAGGAGATTAAGTCCTGGGAGCAGGTAAGGAGAATGTGTGAAGAGGAGGCGGTTGAAAGAGGGGGGAACTGTCCCCAGTCTGGTGGCAGTTCTACTACCAGAAACCCCGGGTGCAATCCGGCTTTGGGAAACCAAAGTCCAGGCTAATGGAGCCCTGGGCCAGGGGCCAGGCTGCCATCGATCACCCACTTGGCCTACTGCCTCCCTCCCACCTCTTCATAGCTCCTGCTGTGGAGGAGGGAGAGTCCATGTGTTTTTTTTTTTTAACAGGGACAGAGAGAGTCAGAGAAAGGGATAGATAGGGACAGACAGACAGGAATGGAGAGAGGTGAGAAGCATCAATCATCAGTTTTTCATTGCCTTCATAACACAGTTGTTCATTGATTGCTTTCTCACATGTGCCCCGACCGCGGGCCTTCAGTAGACCGAGCAACCCCTTGCTGGAGCCAGCGACCTTGGGTCCAAGCTGGCGAGCTTTTTTGCTCAAGCCAGATGGCACTTAAGCTGGCGAGCTCGGAGTCTCGAACCTGGGTCTTCCGCATCCCAGTCCGATGCTCTATCCACTGCGCCACCGCCTGGTCAGGCAGTCCACGTATTTTTAAAGTTTTTTTTTTTAACTTTATTCATTTTAGAGAGGAGACACAGAGTGAGAGAGGACGGGGGGAGAGGAGCTGAAAGCATCAACTCCCATATGTGCCTTGACCAGACCAGTGCAGGGTTTTGAACTGGCGACCTCAGTGTTCCCAGGTCGACGCTTTATCCACTGCGCCACCACAGGTCAGGCAGTCCACGTATTTTTGATGAGGAGAAGGCCATGACTTCTAGCAGTTACCTCCTGGGAGTTGTGCCTTATCCTGAGGGTAGAGACTGACTTGGGGGGGCAGGTAGGGCCTTTGTAGGAACTGGGATCCCTGAGTAATTTACAACCAAAGTAAGTTGGACCCGTCCAGGAATGGACTGAGGCCAACCTCAGTGTCTGTGCCAGGACCAGTAGACTCTGGTCCTACAGTCTGGAGGTGGATGCAGCTGGGAGACAGACACACTTGAATGGGAAGGACCTCCTTTGGATGCAGTTAGAGCTGTAAGACCTGTGTAAATAAGGGGGAGAGGAATTGTGATAAGTGGGCTCTGGCTAGCCCCACATTACACAAAATGTGCATCTTAAGGTTTGTTATTGCCTCAAAGTTTGCTATCAGGCTGGAATGAGGAATTGTAGAAAAGAAAGGTGGGCACCCCAACCAGGTGGTGGCACAGTGGATACGGCATCAGCGTGGGATACTGAGGACCCAGGTTCGAAACTCCAAGGTTGCCAGCTGAAGCATGGGGTCACCGGCTTGAGCATAGGATCATAGACATGATCCTATGGCCACTGGTTTGAGCCCAAAAGTCACTGACTTGGCTGTAGCCCCCTAGTCAAGGCACATATTAGAAAGCAATCAGTGAACAACTAAGGTGCTGCAACAAAGAATTGATGCTTCTCATCTCCCTTCCTGTCTGTCTGTCCCTATCTGTCCCTCTCTTTGTTTCTCTCTCTCTCTCTCTCTCTGTCTCCCATAAAAAAAAGAAAAAGAAAGGTGAGTATATCCAGAACAGACAGGGGTTCTGTGGATGAGGTACAGTCTTAGTTAGGTATCTGGGTGCCATGGGTATGTAGGTCATAGTGTGATAGGGGGTATGTGTAATGGTGACCTTGGTATGTGTCACAATATTATGAAGTTCTATTGTGTCATTAACACATTGTGTCATGATATCCCAAGGTCATTGTATATTTTTGTGTGGTCTGACGATGCGTGTGTAAAATGGACTGTATATATTCTCATGTATATGTGTCATGTTTTAAGTTACATTTGCATATGTTTGTATTAAGGAGTTTGAAGGTCAGTGTGTGTGTGTGTGTGTGTGTGTGTGTGTGAGTGTGCGCGCGCATGCATGCGTGCATGTGTTGAAGCCTGCTTAATTAGGCCATTGGCTACAACCTGTCACTGTATGGCATCCATCACTCTGTGATTTGTCATTCTATGTGTCACTGTACACACCTATCTCTGTGTGTTTGTGAGAGAGGTGTTCCTACCAAGGCAGTTCTTGGGTTGTACATCACCCTCAGAGGTCCAGCCATAACACTGGGGCAAAAGTACTGGGTCAGCAGACTCTAAAGCCAGTGCCACTCCCCCCCTACACAGCCGCATCCCTGGCCACCCCTCCTGAGCTGCCGTGATGGGTTTTCCATGCCTCTGGAACCCCCTGGGCTTCTCCCCTAACCCAGCCCCAGCCACCCTCGCCATACCCCCTCAATCCTCCGCCCCCAGCCGGGGTTAGTTTGTGATGGTGGGAAAGGGACAGGGAACAGAGGGGCAGTAGCGGTTAATGTGCCTTCCTGGGGTCTTCTCTCTTCCCAGGCCACCCTCCAGGGCCCACTAAAAAAGCGCTGAAGCAGCGGTTCCTCAAGCTGCTGCCATGCTGCGGGCCCCAAGCCCTGCCCTCAGTCAGTGAAAGCAAGTGCTGCTCCTGTACTTCCGGGGGCGGGGATCGCTGTATGGGTGGGACCAGTGTGTCGAGAGCGGGCCTCGTATGTGTGTGAGTGTGTGTGTGGGGGGGTGTATGTGCGCGTGCGCGCGTGACCAATGTGTCTACTGGTGGGGGTGGGCACTGGTTGGCACGAGAGTGAGCAGGTGTAGTAGCTACAGCTCCCAGAAGAAGCAGAGTGTGGGGCGTGATCGTTTGGGGGCGGGGCCCCAAGTATCTATGGGTGTCACCAGTTTGCAAAATGGGCGGGACCTGTGTGTTTGGGCGTGGCCAGTTTGGCAGGGCTGAAGCCCCAGCCCAGTGCTGTGGCAAATGTAGCGGGGACAGGTCCAGGTGGCTGTGCGGCTCTGTGCGTGGCTTAGCTGGGTAAGTGTCTGCGACTCTGGCCTCCTGCGTCTTCCCTGGGCATGTTTTGGTTGTTGAGATGTATGTCGCCCATGCGGTTGGAGCCCACCTTCCACCTGATGCCAGGATACTTGGATCTTCTAGTGGCACCCTCATTCCCAGTTGAGTGACCTCCTTTTGCATCTAGGCCTTTTTCCTCAGTTGGGCCTCGTCCATGTCATAAGGTCTTACTCCATTTTGCAAGCTATAAAGGCCCATTTTGTAGTTATTTGGGAGTGTCATTGTGTTTGATTCTGGATCCCACTTGCGGATAGATTCAGAAAAAGGACAGGCGTGAGTCCCGCAAGCATGTGTGCCTGGGGTCCGTTTCGTGTGTGTCTGTGCTTGTTCGTATGCTTTTGCGCGCGGGGCTGGGGTGTGTGCATTGTAACACGCAGGTCTGTGCGATTTGCCGTGAGTGTGAGTGTGTGTGTCTGCAGTTGGCCGGGTCTTCAGCTTTCTCGGTGACAGTTCGCTCCCTTCAGCATTAGCTGCCCCAGCCTCCCTACGCCCCCACAGACCCCACCCGCTGGACCCAGGTGACTTACTCTCCTGGTGGGGGCGGGGGCGGGGCCTTCGGGAGCACGGGGTGGGAGCACTTGCCTGGGGACTGGATGTTGGGAGCTGGAGGGTACTGAGATGGGGCGTCAAGTGGAGCCTTGCCTGAGACTTACCAGGGGCGGAGACAGGGGTGGGGGTCTGGGTGGGGCTTGGCTGGAGCTGGGCGGGGCATGGCTCAGGCATGGCTGGGGTAGGCAGTTTGGCTGGAGGGAAGGATGTGGACCGGCAAAACTCGGACTGCGGATCTGAGTAGATAGGGAAGGCCTAAAGCTCGGATCCTCAGACACCCACTCTCGAACCTGTTTTTACTACTACAACCCCTTCTGGGATGAAGATGGGGTTTGGGGCCTTTTCTTTCCCTTCAGCTAGGGACCAACTGCCCAGGGGTCAACGCCGGGTCGAATATCCTGGCTCTGGGGCCAGGCCTACCCTTAGGCCAACCCGCTGATAGACCTCGAAGCTGAGGAGCATCTTCTCTCCTTGCCTTGATGTCCTCTGTCCTCGGCTAGGTTTCCAGGGAACTAGCAGGCTGGTGTCTGGCGTCAGAGATTGGGGGGGGGGGGGAATATATGGGTTGGTGATTGTGAAGTGGGGTCATGTGGCCGGGCCTGAGGCGCGGCTCTCCTCCCCCCCTCGCTCCCCCTAACACCTGCAGACAGCATCGAGGATGAGTTTGAACTGTCCACCGTGTGTCACCGGCCGGAGGGTCTGGAGCAGCTGCAGGAGCAAACCAAGTTCACTCGCAAAGAGTTGCAGGTCCTGTACCGAGGCTTCAAGAACGTGAGTGCAAAGCAAGGTCAAACCGAGAGAGGGATGGGGCAGGAGGGGCGGGGCCTACCCAGGACTTCTTAGAAAGGGCCTACCCAGCACTTCTGGGGTGTGAAGGGGAGGGCTAGGAGAAAGGAAACCCCACTTCCCGGGCTCCCCTCCTGAAGACTGAATTTCCAGCCTGAGGTCCTGGCCTGCTTGAGAGGGGCCGGAGCCTGTAGACTAGGTAGTTCTGTTTTTTATTTGTGCGCTGGGGAGAAGTCTTGCCTTCCATTACAAGAGCTACAAGGTGAGCCCTCTGGAGACATGAAGATTTTGTCTCCCTTTGGGAGTCTCTGGGCATCAAGGTGGGAAGAGTATGGAAGGGAGATGAGTGGAAGGGTGTTTTGTCTCTGTCCTCAGTCTGGTCTTCCCACTCCCCAGGAATGTCCCAGCGGAATTGTCAACGAGGAGAACTTCAAGCAGATATACTCCCAGTTCTTTCCTCAAGGAGGTGAGGGAACAAGGCCTGAAGGAAGCAGTTGTCCATCTCTAGGCTGAGTTGGGGAAAGAGTTCTGGAGGGGCTGGGAATGCCAAGTGGTAAGAGGTGTTTGGGGAGCCCCATAGAGGTAGGAAGTCCTCTGCTGTCTGGGAGCCAAACCTACTGATACCCACTTATTCTACAGACTCCAGCACATATGCCACTTTTCTCTTCAATGCCTTTGACACCAACCATGATGGCTCAGTCAGTTTTGAGGTGAGCTGGAGGAGGTGGGCCAGGGAGGCCTGGGGCTTCAGGGCCAGGACCTATAGGCTAAACCCAGAGAGGAGTTTGGGTGAGGGGTATCTGAAGACACATTTCCCCCCTGTCTCCTTCCCAGGATTTTGTGGCTGGTTTGTCAGTGATTCTTCGGGGAACCATAGATGACAGGCTGAACTGGGCCTTCAACCTGTATGACCTCAACAAGGATGGCTGCATCACCAAGGAGGTATGCAGGGAACTGAAGAGGTGGGGGAGGGGGAGGTGTAAAAGGCCCCTGGGAAGAAAATGTGGCCCACATATGTTTAGCCAGCAAGGCTGATCCTACCCTAAGCCCCTGGTCTCCTGGTTTGGAGGCTGGAGGCTCTAAGGAGGGACCCTCTTTCTTGGCCTAACAGGAAATGCTTGATATCATGAAGTCCATCTATGACATGATGGGCAAGTATACATATCCTGTACTCCGGGAGGAGGCCCCAAGAGAACATGTGGAGAGCTTCTTCCAGGTGCTTGGGACTGGGCAGGCTGGAGGGTCCTGGAGTGAAGAGAAGAAGGTGAGGTCCCAGTAGGGAACTTACCTGAATTCTACCTGCCTCTCTCCTGCTATCCCTCCTGTTGTCCCTCCTGACTACCTTTTTGCAGAAGATGGACAGGAACAAGGATGGCGTGGTGACCATTGAGGAATTTATTGAGTCTTGTCAAAAGGTACAGGTCCCTGCCCTCCACATTTCCCCAGTCTGGACTCAGGGCCTAATTCAATGATACAGGAGAAGGCTCCTTTGGGAAGAGAATTATCTCTTTAACTTATCCCCACTCCCAATTCTGTTCCTTCACAACTCGGGGAGGCCTGTCATTCCCCACTCTGGTCTCTCTGGGAGTTTCATTCCCTGTTACCTCTCTGTATCTGAATGTCCCCATTTATGACTCACTGTCTCTCTCCCTGTCTCTGACAGCTCTCTTTCTTTCTCTCTCTCCAATCTGCCTCTCTCACACCATGGCTACAGGATGAGAACATCATGAGGTCCATGCAGCTCTTTGACAATGTCATCTAGCTCCCCAGGAGAAGGGGCCAGTTGTCCTGGGAGCACCATGCTGTAGCCCTAGTCCAGTTGGACCTCACCCTTCTCTTCCCAGGTCTGTCCTCATCCTAGCCCTGCCCTAGGACCTGTAGGAATCCAAGAGCCTGGGAATTCAGTGGTCCAGATTGTTGGAGCCGCAGGGGCAAGGGAATAGGCACAGTATATCTGCTGGGTGTTCAACAGTTCCCACCCCTTCCTGCCTGACGCGCAGTTCTGAGGATGCCCCTGCTGTAAGAATTAAGTGGTTCTTCACCTTTCACCCCCACTCTAGAAACCACAAAACTAGACAGAATTTCTCCTGCTATGGTGCTTCCCCCATGCCTGATCTCAAACATTTTCCCTAAGACTCCCTTCTCACAGAGGTTGCTTTGTCCTTGGCACTGATTGACATTTCAGACCAGGGCTTTTGAGAGCCCTGTGAGGGCGACAAGAATGTAAAGGGAGAAATCCTGGGCTTGAGCCAGTGGTTAGGTCCTAGGAGGTATCTGGAATATAGAGCAGAAAGGCCTCACAACTGTCAATGAGAGCTAAGGCATTGCCAGGATATCACTCTGAGCTCCACAGGCCTGCCACCATGCCATCAGAATATGTTTCCATTCTCTTCAGAAGAACTCATCTCTTTGGAAATACCCCAGAAATTTCCCATACACTGCTCAGTATCCCAGGAGAGCCTGGAATCCTGATATCTGGTTCATCCCTGGAATTTTTTCCTCTCCTTACTTCCAGTTTGTATGGTGGTGGTGGCAGCAGGGGAATTTGGGTAAGAGATGCCCTGGCTAATTCCTGCCAGAGGTTCAGACTACTGGCATAGAGTGAGTTAGGGACCACCCAGTGGATGCACTGAAGGAAAAGGGAAAGAGGGAGGCAGGCATAGCATCTGGACCTACTGTGGGGACATTCATTAGAATCTTTGATCTACCCAGACTATCCCAGCCCCCGACATAGCCTTCTCAGTTCTCACCTAGGTTCTCCTCTTGCTCTATTCAGTCTACCCAGAGATGCCCCTGAACACACTTAGAAGGGAGGAACCTTAGGATACAGGTACCATGTCATCATTAGTACCCCTGCCATGCTGCCACTCCTTAATATACTGCCTGTCCCATTAGCCAGGATCTGAGGGGAAGGGCCCCCAGGAAGCTCCCTTCCCATCAGAACACTGTTGACTGCTTTGCATTTTTGGCTCCTCTGTATATTTTGTACAATAAGAAATATACCAGATCCAATAAAACACAATGGCTATGCACAGGCTGCTGTCTCTGCCTTTTTGTCCCTCCTACCCCACATATACCTCACAACCTCTAACTCATGCACCTGCAGCCTTTTAGGTTCCCAAAAAGTACCTCTCTTTTCCATAGTATGGCCAACCCTCGGTGAGAGACCAAGTCATTGGCTCTGGAAGGGTTGGAAACCTATCTGACCTTGGAGAAGTACCCATGTTAACCTCTCTCCTTAGAGACAAGGGAGAGACAAGACTTGTTGTCTTAAAGACTATGCCAAACCAACTGTCTTTTGTTTAGACATTATTATAGGTTGAATCAAGAATTTCTGCTCTTTTGCCTGAGCTGTGGTGGCGCAGTGGATAAAGCGTCGACCTGGGAACATTGGGGTCGCCATTTCAAAACCCTGCACTGGTCTGGTCAAGGCACATATGGGAGTTGATGCTTCTAGCTCCTCCCCCCTTTCTCTCTCTCTCTCTCTCTCTCTCTCACTCACTCTGTGTCTCCTTTCTTTTTTTTTTTTTTTTTTTTTTTTAATGTTTTTTATTTTATTCATTTTTAGAGAAGAGACACAAAGAGAGAGAGAGAAAGAGAGAAAAGGGGGGAGGAGCTGGAAGCATCAACTCCCATATGTGCCTTGACCAGACCAGTGCAGGGTTTTGAACTGGCGACCTCAGCGTTCCCAGGTCAACACTTTATCCACTGCGCCACCACAGGTCAGGCTGTGTCTCCTTTCTAAAATGAATAAATAAAAAGAAATAAAAAAAGAATTTCTGCTCTGGCTGGTTGGTTTTGAGGTAGAGCGTCGGCCTGGTGTGTGGATATCCCGGGTTCAATTCCCAGTCAGGGCACACAGGAGAAGTGACCATTTGCTTCTCCACCCCTACCCCTTTTCTCTCTCTCTCTCTCTTCCCTTCCTGCAATGCATTGAGCTGGGCACTGAGGATGGCTACATGAAGCCTTTGCCTCAGGTGCTAAAAATAGCTTGGTTGTGGCCTGACCTGTGGTGACACAGTGGATAAAGCGTCGACCTGAGGTCGTTAGTTTGAAACCCTGGGCTTGCACAATCAAGGCACATATGGGAGTTCATGCTTCCTGCTCTTTGCCCCTTCTCTTTCCCTTCTCTATGTCTGGCTTTCTCTCTCCTCTCTAAAATAAATAAATAAAAATCTTAAAAAAAAAATAGCTTGTTTGTGCCTGACCTGTGGTGGTGCAGTGGATAAAGCGTCGACCTGGGAACACTGAGGTCGCCAGTTCAAAACCCTGCACTGGTCTGGTCAAGGCACATATGGGAGTTGATGCTTCCAGCTCCTCCCCCCTTTCTCTCTCTCACACTCTGTGTGTCCTCTCTAAAATGAATAAGTAAAAAAGAAATTTAAAATGAATAAATAAAAAAAAAATAGCTTGTTTGTGATCATGGCCCAAGATGGGCGAAGCATTGGCCCCAGACAGGGGTTGCTGGGTAGATGCTGGTTGGGGTGCACTTGGAAGTCTGTCTCCCTATCTCCCCTCCTCTCACTTGAAAAAGAAAATAAATATTTAAAAATATAGCTTGATCAGGTGGTGGTGTAGTGGGTAGAGCATTGGCTTGGGACATTGAGGACCCAATTTAGAAGCCCCAAGGTCACTAGCTTGAGTGTGAGCTCATCTAACTTGAGCATGAGCTCACCAGCTTGAGCACGGGCTCATTTGACTTAGCACGGGCTCACTAACTTCAGCGCAGGGTCACCAGCTTGAGTGTGGGATCATAGACACTACCACATGGTTGTTGGTGTGAGCCCAAGATTGCTGGCTTGAGCAAGGGGTCACTGGCTGCTGGAGCCCCTCAGTCAAGGCACATATGAAAAAGCAATCAATGAACAACTAAGGAGCCGGAGTGAAGACTTGATGCTTCTCATCTCTCTCCCTTCCTGTCTGTCCCTCTCTCTCTCACTAAAGAGAAAAACATTTTCTAATTTACAGATATCAGTTCATCTCAAAGTGCTTTCTGTTTTTTGAGTGGGGACAGAATTCCCTTTAGTTTCTAATGAAAATTTTGTTGTGTAAACATTCCAACCTTGCCTCCAGTATGGACATACCTACATTTGTGTCTATTCTCTCGCCAAGAATGATAAGGGATCAGGCCTGACCTATGGTGGCTCTGTGGATAGAGCTTCCACCTGGAACACTGAGGTTGCTGGTTTGAAGCCTCAGGTTTGCTGGGTCAAGGCACATACAAGAAACAGCTACTAAGAGTTGATGTTTCCCACTCCTCCCCTGCCTTTCTCTCTCTTTCTCTTCTCTCTAAAGTCAATCAATACTTTTTTAAATGATGGAGGTCCTGGCCAATGGCTCAGTGAATAGAGCATCAGCCCAGGGTATGAATGTTCTGGGTTCAATTCCCAGTCAGTGCACACAGGAGAGGCAACCATTTGCTTCTCTCTGACTTCCTATCCCCCTTCTCTCCTTTTTCCCCTCTCACAGCCAGTAGCTCAATTGGTTGCAGTGTGGCCCTGGACACTGAGGATGGCTTGGATGATTTGAGTGTTGGCTTCAGGTGCTAAAAATAGCTTGGTACTCGAGCATTGGACCTAGATATGGTTGCTGCATGGATCCCAGTCCAGGAGCATGTGGGAGTCTGCCTCAACTATCTCTCTTCCTCTCACCTAAAAAAAAAAGATGGGGGATCAAATGGGAGTGGACCCAGGGCATGTTACCACGGAGCAAATGATACTAGGGTAGTAGAGACTTCCTATATGGGGTGGAATTCTTTCTTTGTTTCATTCCCAGAGAGGTAGCCACCAATGATACGTTCCTTCCATCCTTCCTCTAGGGCACAATCATATGGTGACTAAGTTGCACTATCTATAGAAGGGGGATCAGACCTTCTATTACTGTACACATTGACAAAGTCAAGGGTAGGATATGGTGTCCAAGAAACAAAAGCTTCCGTAGTCCACCATTTTGTCATGTATGCCTGCTCACATCATACAATTATCTGCTCTGTAGGCCCTCAGGTTTCTTTGGGTCACAGTCCCTCTGAAGGGTCTGATGAAAGCTGTGGGCTCACTGTGCAGAAGGAAGAAAATGCACACTTTTCTGTTTATTTTTGTATTCCTGAAGCCCAACTTTGGGCCCTAAATTAAGAATCTGTGATCTAGCCTGACCTGTGGTGGCGCAGTGGATAAAGCGTTGACCTGGAATGCTGAGGTTGCCGGTTCAAAACCCTGGGCTTGCCCGGTCAAGGCACATATGGGAGTTGAAGCTTCCTGCTCCTCCCCCCTTCTCTCTCTCTCTCTCTCTCTCTCTCTCTCTCCCTTTCCTCTAAAATGAATAAATTAATAATAATAATAAAAAGAATCTGTGATCTAGTCTACCTTTCAGCCTTCTATTGTACAAAAGAGGAAACATTTATAGGACCCAGTCCCCTAAGTCTCTGTTCAGGATGGCCTTGTGACATAGTAAAGATCTGTGTGTGAAAGATAGATGCTGTGCATGTCATGCATATTTAAACAAGTGACACTGATAGGCTTTCATATACTTTTCCTTCATGGAACTTCTCAGTTTGTAAGTATATAATATTTATTTGAGTGATTAAAAGACATTCAATAATTATATGATTGGATGAAAGAGCATGGTGAGTGTGTGAGTATAATTGGATTAGGTATGGAGACATTCTCTATATTTTAGGATAGATCCAAGTTCAAGGGAAGTTGAAGTCTGAAGCTGAGAATTTCTAGTGAAGTGGGAAGTGCCCCAGGGCACACAAATGGTAAACAGAAAAAAACAGGTTGGTATTCTGATTTATTTTCCTGGCCGTTGGTTGGACTCTGAATGTCCTTAGCTACTCCGTCTCAAAACACCCTCCCTTCTTGCCTCCCATTAGTTTATACTTCCCAGTTTTTCCCTTACATTACTGGCTGACCCTTCTCAGCCCTCCCTTGCAGACTCATCCTTCTCAACTAGAATTCTAAAGACAAAGACGTTTTTAAAATTTTTTTAAGACTTTATTTATTCATTAGAGGGGGAGAGAGAGGGAAAGAGAGAGAGAGAAAAGGAGGGAGGAGCAGGAAGCATCAACTCCCATATGTGCCTTGACGAAGCAAGCCCAGGGTTTCGAACTGGCGACCTCAGCATTACAGGTTGTTGCTTTGTTCACTGCACCACCACAGGTCAGGCCTCACCTGGAATTCTAAATGTAGGGCTCCACAGCTGAGACCTGAGCCTCTTCTCCCCCATGGTTTAAATACCATCTATATGCAGAGTACTCCTAAGTTTATACTTCCAGAATTGTATGAGCTCCAAGACCCATTCAATTGCCTATTTGACATATTCATTTCATGTGGACATGTAAAGGTCAAACATTTTTTTTTAATTTTTTTATTTTATTCATTATAGAGAGGAGATACAGAGAGAGAGAGAGAGAGAAAGAGAGAAAGGGGGGAGGAGCTGGAAGCATCAACTCCCATATGTGCCTTGACCAGACCAGTACAGGGTTTTGAACTGGCGACCTCAGTGTTCCCAGGTCGACGCTTTACCCACTGTGCTACCACAGGTCAGGCCAAACATTTTTTTTAAAGATTTTATTCTTGCCTGACCAGGCAGTGGCACAGTGGACAGTGCATCGGACTGGGACGCTGGGGACCCAGGTTCAAGACCCCAAGTTTGCCAGCTTGAGCACAGGCTCATCTGGTTTGAGCAAGACTCACTAGCTTGGACCCAAGGTCACTAGCTCGAGCAAGGGATCACTCAGTCTGCTGAGGCCCCCCCACCCCCCGGTCAAGGCACATATGAGAAAGCAATCAATGAACAACTAAGGAGCCACAACAAAGAATTGATGCTTCTCATCTCTCCCTTCTGGTCTGTCTGTCCCTATCTGTCCCTCTCTCTGACTCTCTCTGTCTCTGTCACACACAAAAAAATTTTTTTTTCTTTTCTTTCTTTCTTTCTTTTTTAGAGAGGGGAGAAAAAGAGAGAGAGAGAGAAGTGGGGAGGAGCAGAAAGCATCTACTCCCATATGTGCCTTGACCAGGCAAGCCCAGGGTTTCAAACTGGTGGCCTCAGCATTCTAGGGCATTTTATTTATTTATGTATTTATTTATTTATTTATTTTAACAGGGACAGAGAGAGAGAGTCAGAGAGAGGGACAGACAAAGAGGAATGGAGAGAGGTAAGAAGCATCAATTATTAGTTTTTCGTTGCTATTGCGACACCTTAGTTGTTCATTGATTGCTTTCTCACATGTGCCCTGACCGCGGGCCTTCAGTGGACCAAAGCAACCCCTTGCTGGAGCCAGCGACCTTGGATCCAAGCTGGCGAGCCTTCGCTCAAGCCAGATGGGCCCGCGCTCAAGCTGGCGAGCTCGGGGTCTTGAACCTGGGTCCTCCGCATCCCAGTCCGACGATCTATCCACTGTGCCACCGCCTGGTCAGGCTCTAGGGCATTTTAGGTGAACGCTTCATCCACTGTGCCATCGCAGGTCAGGCTATAAAGGTCAAACTTAACATGTTCAAAATAGAACTTTGATTCATGCTTTCCCATTCTTTCTTATTTCAATAAATGAGACCATACATATAGTTGCTCAGGTCAAAATTTAGGAGTCTTCATGTCTTCTTCTCCATCTCTCTCTCTCTACCCCCCTTTTGTCAATCACCAATTCCACCACCAAAGGTGCACCACCTCTCTATCTCCACTGCTGTTCCCTAATCAAAGCCACTGTCAGCTGGATTACTACTTATTCTTCCACCTAAAGAAGCTCTTCCTTGCTGTGGTCGCTTTTTTTTTTTTTTTTTAACAGAGACAGAGAGAGAGAGTCAGAGAGAGGGATAAATAGGGATAGACAGACAGGAACAGAGAGAGATGAGAGGTGTCAATCATCAGTTTTTCATTGGGACACCTTAGTTCAGGGGTCCCCAAACGTTTTACACAGGGGGCCAGTTCACTGTCCCTCAGACCATTGGAGGGCCGGACTATAAAAAAAAAAACTATGAACAAATCCCTATGCACACTGCACATATCTTATTTTAAAGTAAAAAAAAAAAACCAAAACGGGAACAAATACAATATTTAAAATAAAGAACAAGTAAATTTAAATCAACAAACTGACCAGTATTTCAATGGGAACTATGGGTGCGGATGCATCCTATGCTCCTCTCACTGACCACCAATGAAAGAGGTGCCCCTTCCGAAGTGCAGCGGGGGCTGGATAAATGGCCTCTGGGGGCCGCATGCGGGCAGGCTGTAGTTTGGGGACCCCTGCCTTAGTTGTTCATTGATTGCTTTCTCATATGTGCCTTGACCAGGGGCCTTCAGCAGACTGAGTAACCCCTTGCTCGAGCCAGCAACCTTGGGTCCAAGCTGGTGAGCTTTTGCTCAAACCAGATGAGCCCGCACTCAAACCCGTGACCTCGGGGTCTCGAACCTGGGTCCTTCCACATCCCAGTTCGACGCTCTATCCACTGCACCACCGTCTGCTCAGGCCTGTGGTTGCTTTTTTATCACATCATTCAATTTCTTCTCTTCATATTACTTATCACCAACTGAATTCTGTGTACATATTGAATTTGTTATGGTCTGTTTTTTCAACATGTACACTCTGTGAGAGCAGGGCCCTATTTCATTCGTTCCACAAATATTTATCATAGTTTTATTAAACTTTGGTTCCTATTGTAGGTGCAGTATGGAGAGAAAGTATGTCGCAAGAACTGCCCTTCAGGTTTCAGAGGTACATACTGACCAGTGGTGGAGCAGTAAAAAGAGCATCGACCTGGGATACTGAAGTCCCAGGTTTGAAACCCTGAGGTCACTGGCTTGAGTGCAGGCTCACCAGCTTGAGCATGGGGTCATCAGCTTGAGTGTGGGATCATCAACATGATCCCATGGTCATTGGCTTGTGCCCAAAGGTTGCTGGCTTGAAGCTCAAGGTCACTGGCTTGATCCCAAGATTGTTGGCTTGAGCAAGGGGTCACTGGCTTGGCTGGAGCCCCCCAGTCAAGGCATGTATAAGAAGCAATCAATGATTAACTAAGTGCCACAACTACGAGTTGAAAGGTACAGATATGGAAGGGAGATCTTTCCTGGGCCCCAGACCCCAGAGTCTGGACTATGGAGAATAGATGAAATTGTGACTTCTGACTTGCTAATAGATGCATGGTGTGAGGTGTGAGGCAAAGAGGAAAGTTTCATGAGACTAAGGGCTGGGATTAGCTGGAATGACATCCCCCAAATCCCTCAAGTGATCACAGTATCCAGTAAAGTTGCTTATGATCTTCAGTAGTTATCACAGGAAATTCCCTAAGAAAATGCTTGTCCTTAACCCCAATCTCAACACTCCAGGACTAAAAAGAAGAGGGCTTATAAGAGTCTCTGGAGCTACAAATTAAGCTACTGCTGGAGTTGTCGAATATGAGACTAAAGTGTAAGATGGACAATACTATGTCTTTTTTATAAAAGATTTTATTTATTGATTGTAGAGAGAGAGGAGAGAGAAGAATGGGGAGCGAGAAGTATCCACTCATAGTTGCTTCACTTTAGTTGTTCATTGATTGATTCCTTATCATGTGCCAAGCCCAGGGTTTTGAACCTGTTTTCCAGGTCAACTCTATTTACTGGGCCACCACAGGCCAGGCAGCAATACTAAGTCTTAATAATCAGAATGAGACTGCAGTGCTCTTTTCACATTTTTATCTCACAAGTTGAGACAGGTCTCTCAACATAAATGTAAAGTGCATTAAGACAGGACTACAGGGAGCTCTGAGAACGTACAGCAAGAGGATCAAAGCCCACCTAAGGCTTAGGGAAGGCATCCCCAAGGAAATGTTTATGCTGAAGCCCAAGGGATCTCATTTCTCCCTCACACTTCACACTCCTCATTCCCAAACAAGCTAGGCCTTTTCACTCCTCCCTAATTTGTTCTTTGTTTCTTTTTATCTAGAGTGTTCTCTTCCTATCCTCATTACTCAATCTGGCCAACTCCTCATTTTTTAACATCCAGCTCAAAAGCACCGCCTCTTCCCAAAAGAAGATTAGATCAGTCCCATTATGTGCTCTGGCAACACTTGGATACTTAAAAGGAGGACTGTACTTAGTTGTCTCCACTTCTATACTGTGAGCTTATAGTGGCCCAAGAGCCCAGCATTAGGCAAGGTCTATAGGTGTCCCATGAATGAAGAAACAAATGATTAAATTTTTTAAAGGGGTAGTGCCAAGCTGGGGGTAGGGAATAATGATTGAAGACACAGGGGTTAGCTGAGCTTCTTGGAGTGTTTTCTTGACAAAACAGGCCTGGGTCAGGCTGTCGTAATGAGCCAACCTATTAGAAGAATCTCAGTAGAAATAGGTCGGTTCCTCCCTATGTCTTTAAAAATTAGGGGCTTCGTTTCTGCGCCTGCGCATTGAGAGAGTAAACGCTTCTCTTTTCCCTAATCCCAATTGCCCGAACGCGCCGCAGTCTCCTCCCATACTCCCCTTCTTTGGGTGGGGTAATGGTCAGTCCTAGAGCGCCTGGCCCGTGTTGGAGGGTGGCGAACACAAATGGTACATCCTACTTCCTTCATTACCTTCCCTTTTTTGCATCTCCTCTGTTCTTCTTCCCCCTACCGAACAAAGCTCAGTGGGCTAGCCCAAAAGAGGGAGGGGGAGCCGGGCTAAGGGGACCGGTCTGAGCCGGTCTCCAGCGCAGGCGCAGTGCGGATAAACAGGAAGCTGGTGGAAGAAGCAGCGGCAGAAGAGCCAGATCTTCGGATTTTAGTGGGAACAGCAGAGCTAAGATTATAGGAAGGATAATAGAGGCTAAGTGAGAACAAGAAGAGAAGCTTTGGGCATCTTCCTCCAGAGGCCGAGTAGTGCAGCTTCGCTTTTGGCTTAGGCTTCCGGCTCGCCAGCTTACGCCGAGGCAGCGGCGGCTGACAAAGGGCTCACTCCGGTGCCGCCGCCCTTCTCATCCGGGCATTCGGGTCTCTGCGGAGTGGGAGGGGGAAGGGCAGAGGGGGAAGGGAAGCAGCCGGAGGGGCGAGCACTTGAAACCGAGGTCCTCTAGGGCTCTGGGCCGGCGGCCCAACGGACGGAGGCCGAGGAGAACCCTTAGAGGTGACGGCGGTCGGGGGCAGGAGCATGGTTCAGAAGGAGAGCCAGGCGGCGCTGGAGGAGCGGGAGAACGAGCTTAATGCCAACCCTGCCACCTCCGCGGCGGCAACGTTGGAGCCACCGACGACTCCGGCCCCCGGAGAAGACAACCCAACCGGGGCTGGGGGAGCAGCGGTGTCCGGGGCAGCAGGAGGGGCTCGGAGGTTCCTGTGTGGCGTCGTGGAAGGTGAGCGTTCTGGCGTGGGCTGGGCGAGAACGTCCTCCCGCGCGCCTCGCCCGGGTACTAACAGGTTCTGTCCTCGGGAGGGGGTGGCGGCGGCGCTTTGGGGGCTCTAAAAAGGTGTTACTTCCTTGGGTTTGAAATTTGACCCTGCTAACTAGAGGCGAGAAAGTGTGGCAAGGCTTCCCTCTCGTTCTTTAATGGCGTCGAAATTCCCCTCTGGCGATTAAGCCTGACCCCACCCGCCTCGGGCTCGGAGCCATGCGTTCCCCGGCGGAGGCGTTGGTAAGGAGCCCTGCGCCGGGCTCGGAGTCGTGCATTCGTGTGTATACTTGGGGATGCTGTTCCCCAGGGTGGTCTGCGTTCAAGTGGAAATATGTGTGTAGTGACGCTGTCGCCACTGTTTGGGAAAAAAGAACCCACACAAATGTGCTTGTTGTACTCCTGGGGTGAAGAGAAACACAACAGGCCTATGGTTTAACGAATTATTCCTTTTGGCTTAGAATTTTTTTTGCTGGCCAGTCACCCTCCCCCCCCCCCCCACCCTTTGAAGATTCATTTGCAGCCTAGAAAATGCTCTTTGCCAACTACTGTGCTTTGCCCTTGAGAGAAGAAGCTTTGACTTTAAATATCTGAGATAGGAAATTTTAATTTAGTGACTTCAGAAGAGATTTAAAAATGCCTGTCTCGAGACATTCTATTTCCATTTAAAAGGAATGATGGACTTTTTTTGGTAGTTGGGAAAAATGACTAGGAGATTGTGTCACAGTTTATTAATATAATGGTCAAATATTCGGCTTTATATTCTGTGGAAGCATTAATCAGTTACATTATTACTGTTTCTTAAATACGCACATATTTGAGTTTTCTGAAGTATTTTGGCTGACCCAGGGTTTCTTAGCTGTCTGCTTTATTTTATCCTGTATGTTGTAATGGTATTAGGAGTAAAACTGTATAAGCATTTGTGGTAATGAGAAACCAAAATGATAGGAAAGAGGAAAAGTTGCCGTCTTAGTTGAGAGCTTCAGCTTTTTCAGTGTTGTTACCATAGAACAGCGATTTTCAACCTTTTTGATCACATGATACACAAATTAATTACTAAAATTCTGCGGCACATCAAAACATTTCTTTTGTCAATCTGACAAAGAAAAATAGGTATAATTTTAATTCATTCACACTACTTGGCTATTACTGTGTTGCCTCCCCCCACCCCTTTTTTTAAACAAGGGGAAAGAGGCCAGTGCCCCTGACTAAAAAGTCAGGTATTGGATGTTTTAAAAATTCCTGCAGCTCACCGGTTGAAAATTACTGGCATAGGGTATTCATTTGAAAGATAGGTGTTGGTTATTATTGTATTTTAGATAGTTAAATTGTAGGGGAGAACAGACTAATTTGCAGTAAGAAGTGTAAGTTCAGCCAAGTTAACTTGCACAGTTTAGGGGAAGACAATGGAAAACTGCTTTTGAATTTGGAGTTAAAGTTTATGAAAGCATGATTGCTTTGTGTGACTTACCTGTTGATATATTTGTTGCGTCTGTCTGAGTGCAGGGAGATTCTAGAAAAAAAGAATTTGAATTCTGTCATCAGATCTTGATGTGGAGGGCTGGGAAGGAATGCTGAGGGATACAGACATCTTAGAACCAGAGTGAGCCTAAGGAAACTGGCCTCACTTAGGTGTTACATTCTGTACTATATTTTCCTGGTGGCTAAGCACCTGATTTTTCTCTTTTTATGGACTTGTTAGTTGGCACAATTCCTAAAAATGAATGAGGATAAAAATACTGTAGGTATTGCCAGGATTCTTCTTTTTTTTTTCCTTTCCTTTCCCTCACAGACCTTTGTTGATTTTAACTTCTGTGTATAACAACACTGTTTCCTCCTTGTGGTATCCATTAACCAAAACCAACCTGACTCTCAAAGAGGAAAGTTAGGGCTTCTGAAGACTGAAATGTTAAACACTTGAAAAATATTTCTTTTTTATAATGAAGCGACTCTAAAGGGATGTTTAATGCCTGATCCTTTAAGATAAAAATGATAATGCTAAATGTTCTAGGAAAGCTATAAGGACTTGTATAAAATTTACCTGTTTTAGGCAAGATCACCTTAAGAGGGTGATAGCCTGTAAGGGTAACATTGAATTGTCAAGATTGCCATCTTCTTGGTACTTCTGAGAGGTTGTCCTTATCTCTTACAGATAATTAGATTGCGAGAAGCTGAAAAGAAAGATTAGGCAAGCTATAAAGCATGAGTAGCACAGCTCAACAGTGAGCTCCAAATACAGTACAGTTCGGTGCTGCTTACACCACTATTTAAGTCATCAGTCTGCAGGTTTGCTTCCTGCAGTGTGCATGACTAGTGCTTTGTGCTCTAACCCCCCACCTCCCTCTCCCTCTCCCTCTCCCTCTTCCTGCACACACTGGGCAAGTCTTGTCCTTGAATATCTGTTGTTCAAACCTTTGCTCTGGAATTGAGATTGCTTGAGAGCTTCCTTTTTGGGCTAGTTCCACTGTTGAATTTGTTGTGATTGTAGTTTAAGGCATATTTTGGGCCCCTTTTTATTATATCAGAAACTTGATAAAATTAGGTCAGTCAGAATCTTTTTTGATTCAGTTCTCAAAAATTTTTGTTTGTTTGGTAGTACTTTTATTAAAGCTACCAACAGTGAAACGGAGAGGCTTTGGCTAGAAGCAGCAACAGGAGAGAGCCTAAGCGGAGCTGCTTTGGCTCTCTAGAAATGTTATAGAAGAGAATGAGCCTAGTCCAGGCTGCCTTGGCTCCCTGGAATGTCAGACAAAGGGGGGCCTTGGAGACAGGTTCAGGGAGTTAGCCCAGGATGAGCTGGTGCTGCCATTGCTCCCTGGTTGCAAGTCTCTTAGGGTTTAGAAAATTTTTGCCTGAGAGGGAAGAAAGGAGTGCTTTGGGCAGGGAGGGCAAGCCCTAATTCTGTTCTTGATTATTTTCCTACCTCCTTCCTTTAAAAGCAGTTTAACTCTCCTCCTAGGTAGTAATTATTATTAATAGCAGTTTTGGATTACTTTGTATCCCTTTCCACCATTGCAAGATTGAGATATTCTTTTTAGAAGTTAGATTTAGCCCTGGTTTGTAGTTCATTTGGGTGGAGTGTTGTCTGGATGCCCCAACATTGATTGCATTGGGATGCAGCAATCAACCAATGAATGCATAAATGAGTGGAACAACAAATATGTTTCTCTCTCTCCCTTTCTCTATAAAATGAGTCAATACAAAAATAATAAAAATTAGATTTAATTATATTTCTTTATATGGCAATGAAAAGGGACAATGTTTAGCTGTTTTTATTTTTTTTTCTTTTTGGTCTTTTTCTGAAGTGAGAAGCAGGGAAGCAGAGAGAGAGACTCCTGCATGCGCCCCACTGGGATCCACCCAGCAAGCCCACTAGGGGGCAATGCTCCATTGCAACCAGAGCAGTTCTAGCCCCTGAGGTGGAGGCCATGAAGCCATCCTCAGCACCCGGGTCAACTTGGCTCCAGTGAAGCCTTGGCTGTGGGAGGGGAAGAGAGCTATAGAGAAAGGAGAGGGGGAAGGGTGGAGAAGCGGATGGACGCATCTCTTGTGTGCCCTGACTGGGAATCAAACCTGGGACTTTCACACGCCAGGCCGATGCTCTACCACTGAGCAAACCGTCCAGGGCCTTAGCTGTTTTTAAATAACTTTATCATATGAGCAATATGTTCAGGGTAGAAAAATAAGAAAATTTAAGCAAAGATGAATAAAAATCTCTCTATAATAATATCACCAAAGACATCTTAATGTTTTACTTACTAAATATCCTTCAAATTACTTATTTGTTTATTGATTTTGAGAGAGTCAGTTAGAGAGAAGAGATAGGAACATCAAGCCACTCCTGTACTTGCTCTGACTGTGAATCAAACTGGCAAACTCTTTGCTCAGGGACGATGCTCCAACCTGGGAAGATTTTTTAAAAGATTGATTTGAGAGAGAAAAGAAAAACAAAACATCTACCTGTTGTTTCACATAATTGTGCATTTACAATTGTTGCTTTCTTGTATGATTCCTGACTTGGGGGGTTTTGGTACAACTAAGCCTACCGGGCCAGGGCCAGATTTTGGTATATTGTACATATTTTTTACGAAACGGGATTATATTATAACTGCTTTTTTAAAATAATTTTAATACATTTTGAAACTTTAAAGTCCTAATTTCATTATTACTTTAAATCCAGGATTTTATGGACGACCTTGGGTTATGGAACAGAGAAAAGAACTCTTTAGAAGGTAAAATTTATTTTATTTCTTTTTGTTTGAAGATATACTAACAATAGGTCGTGTGCAATTTGAATATTTCTTAGTTTCAGGAGTTGCTCTTTTACTTTTTTACTTCGACCATTGGTTTTCAACCTTTCCTGAGAAGCCAAATAGGTTTTGGGCTTCACCTGCCTCACCCAGAGCTGTGTTTTTAGTTAAGACTCTTTAACATACTGGCATTTGTAATATTTTTACAATTCCACTGCATTACATAACAGTTGAAAGCTACTGCCCCAGAATATTATTAGCTTTGATGGAGAGATTGAGATGTTTTAAGAAAAGGAAAAAAATTGAGATTTATAGCCTATGCATGTTGCCTATTTATACATATGTAATTTTCTTTCCCTTTAAGGCTCCAGAAATGGGAATTAAATACATACTTGTATGCCCCAAAAGATGACTACAAACATAGGATGTTTTGGCGAGAGATGTATTCAGTGGAGGAAGCTGGTAATCTTTTTCTTTTTTTTAATCTGTATATTCAGAATATGTAAAGAAAAAATATTTTCACTTTGTATGTAGTTTTCTACTGTTTGGTAACCATATGAGTTAGTGCAGATTGAAAGAGTAGCGCTAACAGAGCACAGCCATGGTGTGATTTTCACGGGTGTGCTAGTCTGACTCTACCTGTTCTGTGGTCATAAATGATGTTTTAACTTCTCTAGTGGTCTAAACAGTGGACTGCTGAACGAAAGAGGTTCTGAAGTAGGGTTAAGTCTAGAGCCAGGCATGTGAAGTACCCACCTTGGGTATAAATTTTATAGGACTTGGAAAAAAATCATGAAAACAACATTTTGTATAGTTTTTAAAGCCAATGTTAATGTGCAAAAGGAAAGAAAGAAAGAAAGAAAAAAGAAATCCCTGAACAAAATACCAAAATTTTAAACAAAGATAGGATTGGTATTACCGTATTTCCCCATGTATAAGATGCTCCCATGTATAAGACACACCTTGATTTTGGGGCTCGAAATTTGAAAAATATTACATAAAGTTAGTGAACTCAAATTTTATTCATCGTAAAATTCATAAAACTCCTCATCTTTGCGAAAAAATGGGAAAAACCTACAACCACTGTATAAGACACACCCAGTTTTTAGACCCAGAAATTTCAGAAAAGGATTTGTCTTATACACAGGGAAATACAGTATTGATTTTTTTGCCTTAAGCTCAAGTATGTTTTGGTCTTGACTGCTTTGTTACTATTATTAGTCCTGTCTTTTTGTGTGTGTGTGACACAGAGAGAGGGACAGACAGGAAGGGAGAGAGATGAGAAGCATCAATTCTTTGTTGCAGCACCTTAATTGTTCATTGATTGCTTTCTTATATGTGCCTTAACAGGGGGAGGGACCCTACAGCTGAGTGAGTGACCTCTTGTTCAAGTCAGCGACCTTGGGCTCAAGCCAGCAACCATGGGGTCATGTCTATAATCCCATGCTCAAGCTGGTGAGCCCTTGCTCAAGCTGGTGACCTTAGGGTTTCAAACCTGGGTCCTCTGTGTCCCAGTTTGATGCTCTATCCACTGCACCACCGCCTGATCAGGCAGTCCTGTCTTTATTTAAAATAAAGACCTCAGCCCTGGCCGGTGGGCTCAGCAGTAGAGTGTCGGCCCAGCATGTGGAAGTCTCGGGTTTGATTCTTGGAAGTTCTGGGTTCAATTCCCAGTCAGGGCACACAGGAGAAGCGCCTATCTGCTTCTCCACCCTTTACCATCCCCTTCCTCTTTAGCTTTCTCTTCCCTTCCCACAGCCAAGGCTCCAGTGGAGCAGACTTGGCCGGGTGCTGAGGATGGCCTTTGCCTTAGGCACTAGAATGGCAACGGAGCAATGCCCCAGATGGGCAGAGCATCACCCCCTGCTGGACATGCTGGGTGGATCCCAGTCTGGTGCATGCAGGAGTATGTCCGACTGCCTCCCTGCTTCTTACTTCTGAAAAATAGAAAAATAAATAAATAAAATAAAGACATCACCCTAGTCCAGATCTGTACTGTAGTGAAAAGTAATCTCAAACTATCCTTGTTATGTGTGTTGTTATGTTGAGTGAGTTATTTTAAATTTGGAAATACAAATGGTGCTGGGGGGGGGGTTGAATGAATGGGGAAATATTTTCATATTTGAAATTAAATGATATGTACATGTAAGATGTTTGGTTGCAGAGCCCAGCCAAGGCACTGAAGATAAAAAGTTTTCTTAAATTATGAAGAAGCAATTAAAACTTAATCCCATCTCTTGAGTGTTATTTACTACTTTATATAATTTAAGTGTGTCTTCATGTAATTATTTTCTGGAGATGCTGGTAACGAACTTTAATGTGATCCATAATTAAAATATAGTCAAATGGTTATTTTGAGAAACCAATGAAGCTTACTTAAAGATATCCTGCCTGCCCTGTGGTGGCACTGTGGATAAGGTGTTGACCTGGCATGCTGAAGTCGCTGATTTGAAACCCCTGGCTTGCCTGGTCAAGGCATATACCAGAAGAAACTACTACGAGTTGATGCTTCTCGCCCTCCCCCCCTTTTCTCTCTTTCCTTTCTCTAAGAGCAATAAATAAAATCTTTAAAAATAATGATAACATCCTGTGTTATGAAATAGTGTTTCAATTTACCTAGGAAAAACTGTGTCATGGTTTTATTTGTTTTTCTTTGATTTTTAGAGAGAGAAGTATCAATTTATTGTTCTACTCATCCATGCATTTATTGGTTGATTCTTATATGTGTCCTGCTGGGATTGAACCTGCAACCTTGGCATGTCAGGACTACACTCTAACCAACTAAGCTACCTGGCCATGGTCATGTTTTAAAAACTTAAGATGTGTAAGGAATATTGTTTCTGTAGTTAAAAAGATGATGGGTCAGAATTGTTAAGGCCCTCACCAGGCAAGCCCCCTATGGGGCAATGCTCTGCCCATCTTGTACTGTTGCTTGGCAATCGAGCTATTTTTAGTGCTTGAGGCAGGAGGCCACAGAGCCATCCTTAGTGCCTGGGGCCGACTTACTAGTACCAGATAAGGCAGGAGGCCACAGAGCTATCCTCATTGCCTAGGGCCAGCTTACTAGTACCAATGGAACTATGGCTGTGGGAGGAGAAGAGAGAGCAAGGCGGGTGAGCGGGAGTGGGGGAGAAGCAGATGGTCACTTCTCCTGTGTGCCCTGACCGGGAATTGAACCCAGGACTTCCACACACGAGGCGGATGCTCTACGGCTTAGCCAACTGGCCAGGGCCACACTTTTTTATTATCACATTGAACATGGCAATTTTGTGAAGTTAAGGAACTTCCTTTCTTGACTCCTTGTAAATTGGAGAAAGTGACCTCTTCAGTTAAAAGGTAAGGTTCTTTGAGTTTTCTGTGCTGCTTTCTAAAAATATGGACTCTTCTTTAGAACAACTTATGACTCTCATCTCTGCTGCCCGGGAATATGAGATAGAGTTCATCTATGCTATCTCTCCTGGATTGGATATTACCTTTTCTAATCCCAAAGAAGTTTCTACATTGAAACGCAAACTGGACCAGGTAACTTCTTTAACTTTTTAATTATTGTTCCTTGAATCAGTACCTGAAACTTAAGTTTCCTAAATCACTTTAATGATATTAAAAGCGAACCAGATTGACATGTTTTGTTTCTTATAGGTTTTTTACTTTAATGCTTTTGATAGAGGGATACTTTCTAAAGTGAGTTAAATTTGCTGGAGGTACCAGTGCTTTTCAAACTTCCATTTTTCATTAGGACTTCCTTAAAAGAATGATTAGAAGTGATGCTTAAAAGATGCTGACTAATATACTCCATTCCCAGAGATTCTTATAGGTACTTATTTGGGGTGTGGAGTTATCTCATAGTCTGGATGATGCTCCAGTAAGTGGTCCAGAACCACATTTTGAGAATCTCTGTGTACTACTGGGTGCTTGAATGAATTTGTGACTGAGGTTATAGAAACAGAGGGTTTTACCTGTTAGACATCAGTTCCCTCAGTTATACAGACGAGATATAATTCATTCGAAATGATTAATTTCCCAAGAGGAGAAGAAAAATAGATAAACCCATAAGCTGTTGGTGAACCAGTTGAAGTCTGGATTCTACTTAACGAAAAGCTGCACGGCTTTTTTTGTAAAGTTAAATTTGCAGATAACATATGCTAGTATATAAATATATATGTTTTTAGGCCAAGTTTTATGTTATTTGTGGCATTAAAATGGCTGGTAAAAACTTAACATAGTTACATTTCCATTAAGAAGCGTTTAAAAGTAATTTCCCTGTTTGATCAGTTCTACTGTGGTGGTCTTTCTGATTGATGGCCTGGTTATAAGGTTTATGTGCAAAGAGATTAATTAGGATTTGTGTGTCTTTTGGGTCTGCCTGGGTTTTTCATGTCTTAAATTTACTTATTCATGTTTTTATATTTTTCTGACAGTTTGGTCTTTTATAATTAGCAGCTAAAGTGGTAAGCAGGCCACGTAGTAGAAGCTTTATTGGAACATTTCCACATATTATATTCAAGTCCAAATGGAAAAAATGGGTCCCAAAACTATTTAGCTTTTTAACATAGAAAATGTGAAAACAGTAAGTTTGGCTTTGAACATTTTACAAAGGAAAATGTTTTACTTCTAAATACAACTATTAAGTATATACTTGATTATTTGGAATCTTGTATTTTTTTATTCTAAGATGAGGTGGTACAGCCTCTTGTCTTTTTTCTTTCCCTAGGTTTCTCAGTTTGGGTGCCGGTCATTTGCCTTGCTTTTTGATGATATTGATCATAATATGTGTGCGGCAGACAAAGAGGTATTCAGTTCTTTTGCTCATGCCCAGGTCTCCATCACAAATGAAATTTATCAGTATTTAGGAGAGCCAGAAACTTTCCTCTTCTGTCCCACAGGTATTGTATACAATAGCTTTATATTTTAACTAGTTTTAAAATACATAGCTTTCAAAGGACCATCCATGTATGGGCTTTATTATGCTGTCTTCTCTCCCTTGGGTATATAAAGGTAGAAATTCTTTTTTCTAGACAATGTTTCTCAAGGTCTTAAAATGGAGAAATTTTAGGGTCTAAGAAATGACAACTGAATAGGCAAAAGATGTTATATGTATTTTTTAGTACTGGAAGTATAGTAGTCCTGCCTTATCCATGTTTTCAGTTAACCTGTGATCAACCATGATTGGAAAATGCATATTATATGTTACCCACCTGCTATTCAGTTGTCTGGTTGTCAGATTGACTGTTGAGGTATTGCTGTGCTTGTGGTCAGGTAATCCTTATTTTACTTTAGAAAATTTTTTATTGATTGATATTTTAGAGAGAGGATTGGGGAGGGAGAGAGACAAACATCTGTTTGTTGTTCCACTTATTTATGCACTCATTGGTTGATTCTTATATGTGCCCTGACCAGGGATTGGGCATTGCGCCCACAATCTTGCATGTGGGGATGATACTCTAACCAACTGAGCTACCTGGCCAGGGAAATTTACATAGTTTTTAATTGATCATTTCTCATGTCCTCCTACCTGTTCCTTTTTTCTGCTCATGAATTTCTATGTCCTTTATTGCTCTACCCATTCCCAACTGGGTTCTGATTTTCAGAAGTCAGCATAGAAAGTTTAATAATTTACTCCTTTTCCTCCCCTCCTTCCTTCCCTGGTTCCTTTCATTGAAAATGTTTGTTTCTTTTAATTGCCTCTCAAAATTCAGCTTTTAAGAAATTTTCCCGCCCTGGCCAGATGGTTTGATTGGTTTGAGGGTCATCCCAATGATCCCTGGTTACTGCACATACAGGAACGTATCACTATTTCTGTCTCTCCCTCTTTCTCTAAAATCAGTTAACCCCGCCCCCCAATTGACTTCTTATTCAGGATGAGATAAATAAGCTCTAAGAAATTTTAGACTATTTATTTAACTTTTTTGTATGTCTGTCTTGAGTATTGTGAACCATGAACCTTATCTCGGTGGTCTGATACTACATGAATACTCAAACAGTATTTAATAAGATTATACTGGGAATTACACAATTCACTATAAATTATAATATTGTTGCAGTTGAATACTAACACACATAGGCATAATGTTGTGTTCTTTGTTATATTAGCAATTCAGTCTATTTGGTTTCTGATTGTAACTCAAGAAATGTAGGCAATTCAGAATTATGTAGAAAATGATAAAATTTTAAATTATTTCTTTAGTAGACTTATATTTCTAGTGAGTGTAGGATTGATCTGTACTGTATTGGAGGAAGAATATTTTATGAGTTGACTTTTTTAATTGATTTTTTTTTTAAGTGAGAGAGAGAGAGGAAGGGAGAGAGATGAGAAGCATCAACTCCTAGTTGTGACTTTAGTTGTTCATTGATTGCTTTCTCATATGTGCCTTGAAGGGGCTATGCTCAGGCTGAGCCAGTGACCCCTTTCTCAAACCAACAGTCTTGGGCTTCAAGCCAGTAGTGAGTCTGTGCTCAAGCTCTGGTGGCCTTGGGTTTCTAATCTGGGTCCTCAGTGTCCCAGATCGTGACTCCACTGTGCCACTGCCGGGTCAGGCAAATTGATTTTTTTTTTTTACAGACACAGAGAGTCAGAGAAAGGGACAGAAAGGGAGAGAAAGATGAGAAGTATCAATTCTTCATTGTGGCACCTTAGTTGTTCACTGATTGCTTTCTCATATTTGCCTTGACTAGGGGGCTACAGCATAGTGAGTGACCCTATGCTGAAGCCAGTGACCTTGGCAAACTGGTGAGCCCATGCTCAAGGCAGATGAGCCCACGTCATGTCAGTGACCTTGGGGTTTTGAACCTGGGTCCTCTGTGTCCTAGACTGACTCTCTGTCCCGTGTGCCACCTACCGCCTGGTCAGGCATATTGATTTTTTTTTTTTAATTATTTTTTAAAAATCTTTATTTTTATTTATTCATTTTAGAGAGGAGACACAGAGTGAGAGAGAGAGAGAGAGAGAGAAAGGGTGGAGGAGCTAGAAGCATCAACTCCCATATGTGCCTTAACCAGACCAGTGCAGGGTTTTGAACTGGCGACCTCAGTGTTCCCAGGTCGACGCTTTATCCACTGCGCCACCACAGGTCAGGCCCAGGCATATTGATTTTTAAATGAACTTCCCACTTGTGTTCACTTCCTTTGAGGTATGACATGGAGGCTTTTTATTATTTGGATGAAAAGACTTTAGAATTGGTAGGTTTTTTTTTTTTCCCATTTAAAAACTCATGGCCATTTCACTCCTGACTATTTTATGTTCCTCTTCTACATTTAGAATATTGTGGCACTTTCTGTTATCCAAATGTGTCTCAGTCTCCTTATTTAAGAACTGTGGGTGAGAAACTTCTACCTGGAATTGAGGTGCTTTGGACAGGTAAGTTTAAGATTTATACAGTGAAACTTGAATTAACTAGGACCTAGAGAAGTTGGTTGTTCTGGCTAATTGGGTATTTTAAAAATATTGAGTCTTAACCAGAAAACTTTGTTAGTAAAATTCTTTTACAAAGTATACATTCTTCACTTAATATAAGAGATATCTTTGAGGATTTCTAGTGAGCCTAAAGATCATTTACTGATTAATAGATCTGTAGGGAACTGAGCTAACGATTGTTTGTCCCAGCCCTTAGAAGACTGTCCTATTTTATAAAATGAAAGCTTTTGTACTAGATTGATAGTTGATAACCAACAAGCTGTATTAGCTTTTATTCTAAGAATTAAGGCCAGAAACCCAGAGTTTACGTTAACTGGGGTTTGTCTAATTGAGGATGTACTGAGAGACAAACATTGATCTGTTTCTGTATGTGCCCTGATGGGAAATTAAACCTACAACATTTTCATATTGGGATGGTCCTCTATCCGGCCATGGCTATACCAGATTGTAATGGGAAAAAATTGTTTATGCAACATTTGTTTCTTATTAACATACCAATTTAATGAAGCTTGCCTAAACCTTAAATATTCATACCTTTCGACTAATTCTATTTCTAGAAATCTGAGGAAATATTGGAGGGTGGGGCAGTGTAAATAAAATAGAATAAAAAGATGTTGCTGTTATTTTAAAAAAATTGTTACAAAATATTGATGTAACAAAGAAAATAAAATATTGTATGCATTATTTTTGAATAAATGTGTTAAAAAGATATTTTAACAAAAGGTGGTCATTTTCTAGGTCCCAAAGTTGTTTCTAAAGAAATCCCAGTAGAGTCCATTGAAGAGGTTTCTAAGATTATTAAGAGAGCTCCAGTAATCTGGGATAACATTCATGCTAATGATTATGATCAGAAGAGACTGTTTCTAGGCCCATACAAAGGAAGATCCACAGAACTCATCCCACGGTTAAAAGGAGTCCTGACTAATCCAAATTGCGAATTTGAAGCCAACTATGTTGCTATCCACACCCTTGCCACCTGGTATAAATCAAACATGAATGGAGTGAGAAAAGATGTAGTGATGAGTAAGTAGACTGCTTAACTCTTGACCTTGGGTGAAGAGCTAGGTTTAACTGGAGGTATTGGCAAGTAAGTGTTCCTTTGTCCTCACAATTTAAGAGATTTTTTAAAGGTCTGTTTAGTCCTGTGACTGAAATGTGTAAACATGATAGAAGAAGGGCTGAACCTGGCCTATGCTGGTACAGTGGATAGACTGTCAACTTGGAACGCTGCTGAGGTCGCCAGTTCGAAACCCTGGGCTTGCCTGGCCAAGGCACATAAAATAAGCAACAAGCAAGCAGTGGAAAATAAAGTGAAGCAAATATGAGTTGGTACTTCTCGTCCCATCGTGTGTGTGTCATCCCCCCCCATAAAATCAATAAATCTTAAAAAAGAAGGGCTAGTGGCTTTGGACAAGTTGCTTAAACTACTCCTTGACCTAGGTTTTTTTTTGTTTGTTTTTTGTTTTTTTACAGGGACAGAGAGGGGGGGGGACAGATAGGGACAGACAGACAGGAACGGAGAGAGATGAGAAGCATCAATCATTAGTTTTTCGTTGCCGTTGCAACACCTTAGTTCATTAATTGTTTTCTCACATGTGCCTTGACTGCAGGCCCTCAGCAGACTGAGCAACCCCTTGCTGGAGCCAGAGACCTTGGTTCCAAGCTGACGAGCTTTTGCTCAAGCCAGATGGGCCTGCGCTCAAGCTGGCGAGCTCAGGGTCTCGAACCTGGGTCTTCCGCATCCCAGTCCGACGCTCTATCCACTGCGCCACTGCTTGGTCAGGCGGTTTTTTGTTTTTAAAATGTGACTTAGACTTGTCTGAGTTCTAGACTAGTCTTTTAGTGTTCATGTTATCCCTAGAATTCTGATTCAGTTTGTATTTCCAGATGACTTTTATTAAATGGGATATTTTATTTCTAGCGAGAGAGATGAGAAACATCCACTTGTAGCTGTGGCACTTTTAGTTTGTTGATTGCTTCTCAGTTTCTTTAATTGGGGGGGGGGGGCTTCAGCTGTGCCAGGGATCCCTTGGGCTCAAGCCAGCGACCATGGAGTCATGTCTGTGATCCCGGAACATTAAAGGCGAATGAGCTTGTGCTAAGCCAGCGACCTCTGGGTGTCATATCTGGGACTTCTATATCCCACGCCAGTGCTCTATCGTCTGCGCCACCACTTGGTCAGGCTAGAGGGAGAGGGTTTTGAATACCTAGCCAGTGCTGATTTAATTTTCTCTAGCACTATACTGATTTGGAGCTTCATTATTTGCTTGATTTTACTTTTCCGCTCAGTGCATTTATTAATTTGACCATTGTTTTTTCTTAATTATTTACCTGTTAAATTATAAGCCCCTAAATGGTAAGGAATGTTTTTTTATGGAAAGCGTAGTGCCTTTAACCTTGCATTCCCGATAATTGGTACTTAATGGACACTTACAAATGACTTTCCCAGTAATTCCTAAAATTAGTGGATTAATGGTTTTTTATTTCAATTGGAATTTTACATTTAGCAATGCATTTATATGAATATTTGAGATAAAAGTTGTTCAATGAAGGGTCTTGGTTGCATTTATATTTTTATGTTTAAAGTTTGTTCTTGTTATAGTTCTTTGCTTTTCTAGTTGTGTTGTAACAACCAGAGTTTTCCATTTGTCCCCCTCACTTGTCAGGAGACTTTTGTAATCAAAACTGTTATTGTTGCTCTCTCTCTCTCTTTTTTTTTTTTGCAGCTGACAGTGAAGACAGTACTGTATCAATCCAGATAAAGTTAGAAAATGAAGGCAGTGATGAAGATATTGAAACTGATGTACTTTATAGTCCACAGATGGCTCTGAAGTTAGCTTTAACAGAATGGTTGCAGGAGTTTGCCGTACCTCTTCAATATAGCAGTGAGTTTTGGCATTTTTTGTAAGGGTGTAGGGTCACATGGTTGAGTTAAAGAACATTAGTGATGTGCTTTGCCATAGGCCCACCAAGCAAAATGAATTAGGGATCTAAAGAAAAATAAGGTTTTTAAGATCTTACTTTTTGATCTTAAATAGCATTTGTCTTGATGGGATGCTAATTTGTTTTAAAAAAATACTTTAAAATAGGTATGTAACTTTTTAAATACAACTCTTTGAAAGAAAATAGTAGGTGTTGGCATGTTTAGGGATGTTCATCATCTGTTTCTTTTTTCCCCACTTCCTTGGTGATTTTAGAGAAATTGCACTTTTATTAGGGCTCATATTGGAAGCTCAAATTGAGGTTGCAGTTACAGATGTGATAACATTTCTCTAGATCTAATTTGTTCTGTTTCTAATTCTGATTATCATTGTGGCAATTTGTTTTTGTAGGTAGGCAAGTTGCACACAGTGGAGCTAAGACAACTGTAGTTGATGGGACTCCCCTAGTTGCAGCACCCTCCTTAAATGCCACAACTGTAGTTACAACAGTTTACCAGGAGCCCATTATGAGCCAGGGAGCAGCCTTGAGTGGGGAGCCTACAGCTTTGACCAAGGAAGAAGAAAAGAAACAGCCAGATGAGGAACCCATGGACATGGTAGTAGAAAAACAAGAAGAAACAGACCACAAGAATGACAATCAAATACTAACTGAAATTGTAGAAGCTAAAATGACAGAGGAATTGAAACCGATGGACACTGATAAAGAGAGTATAACTGAATCAAAATCCCCAGAGATGTCTATGCAGGAAGATTGCATCAGTGATGTTGCCCCCATGCAGACTGATGAACAGACAAATAAGGAGCAGTTTATGCCAGGTCCAAATGAAAAGCCTTTGTACTCTGTGGAGCCAGTGACTCTGGAGGATTTGCAGTTACTTGCTGATCTATTCTACCTACCTTATGAGCATGGACCCAAAGGAGCACAGATGTTACGGGAGTTCCAGTGGCTTCGAGCAAATAGCAGTGTTGTCAGTGTCAATTGCAAAGGAAAAGACTCTGAAAAAGTGAGTATACTGAATTTACTGCTTCTCTAGCGTGGATGGGTCCCCATGTTGATGGTATGGAGGAGGTATTAGAGGAGTATACCGGTAACTGGCAGAAAACTGACCATGTCTTGCAGTATATTCTGTAAAGTGGATGTGGCCTCTACCAACCTGGCACCTACAATTCTATAGTTTGACCTTATAGTTAGAAATGAAGAAAAGTAAAAATTGATTTTTTGGTAATGTTTGTCAGTTTGAACAGACCCAAAATTTTATTGCTTTTTGAAAGTTAAGCTCAGTGATTCTTTAATGGTTAAAAAATAATAGGATAAATTATAGGCACCTGACAAAAAACAGCTTAGTTTATAACTATATCTTAGATTATTTTGTTAAGCTTGCAATTTTTTAAGTCTTTTTATTGATCCTCAATAGATTGAAGAATGGCGGTCACGAGCAGCCAAGTTTGAAGAGATGTGTGGACTAGTGATGGGAATGTTCACTCGGCTTTCCAATTGTGCCAACAGGACAATCCTTTATGACATGTACTCCTATGTTTGGGATATCAAGAGTATAATGTCTATGGTGAAGTCTTTTGTACAGTGGTTAGGTAGGTGCATTGGGAATAATCTCTTCTCAGATTTATTGTCCCTTAAAGAAAAAAGACAGATTATCCCACAGGGAGAAAAACATTTAAGGAATTTGTGAATTTCCAACTCTTTTTACCTTTTTTGCCTAGAGTTTTTTCAAAGTGTAACCCTTGTTGCAGACTTGAAGTGCAAGTCTCAGTAAATACTTTGAGCACATTGATTTTTCTCCCTTGGGCTAATTCAGCATAAATATTTTGAAAATGTGTTAGAAAGTACTGACTTTAACTTGCTCTGACTGAATGCTTCCTGGATGGAACCCTGTATACCACTTTTATCTGATTTGGAGGTGAGACACTATGAATTGTGACTCTCTAAGCTCTCTGCTGCTTGCTGTGTCTTGGTAAACATTAATGCTGTTTAACAGAACAATTGCCTAAATGACCTAAGGGGCCTGGCAAGAGGAAGCCATCCTCCCAGCCCTGTGCGCATGCGAGCAGTTAGTGGTGGGCTATTCTGGTGCTACTTGGTATTACTTCATGTGGCTTTTCCTTTATTTCTCTACCAAGTAATTGGTTTTAGCAGGGGATGGAAATTACAGTCCTCTAAAAACTGTTCATTTAATGGACTTCTGTATGTTTCCTTTGAAAACAGCAACATTGTTTTGAAATGTTCAAACTTGGTAAAAGGCACCAGCATGGCCAAGTTTCTCCAGGGACCAAACTTCACTTCCAGGTTATCAATCCAGCTGTAAGGAATATGTGATGGACTTACAATACAGCACACAGCAGGCAGCAAGGCTAACTGACATGTCATAGTTTTCATAGTAGTCGCAAATACTAGGATGGGTTACGTGGTCTCGGTTGTGAAGGAGATCTGTGAGACACTGTGAGCTTAGATTAAGGAGTGGTAGCAGTGAGATTTCTCACTTTCTGCCTATATACTTTGGGCTTTTAAATATTAAAAAAATAGTTTCCCTGTGATAGAATTTATCAGCTAAGAGTAGTCTGATTTTTAATTTGGAAATAAGGAACTTTGGGTTCCTATACATATAGCACAGCAGGTAGAAGAGAGACCTCTTGTTAAAAGGCTCCAAGAGCTTCATTTCTGTGATAGATATCTGTCCTTTGACTCAGGAAAAACCTTATGTTGGTTGTTGGATGGCAGCAATTGCCTTCCAGGCTTCTGGCCAGGGGATTATAATTAACCCTTATAGGGATTTAAATCTTATATGTCCACCCTGAAATCTCGATTATTGAGCTTCAGAAAGTATCTCTTAAAACAATTATTCAAGAATTACTAAAAGTTAAATTCTTGATTATGTAGATAACTGTGTTGTTTCCCCTCGTGTTTTACCTGTGTACTGTGCAATTATGGGGTAGCTTTCCCAAATTGTATAGATAGCTGTTTTATAAACCTCAAGGCCAGAGCATCTTGGAAGTTTGAAACGATCATCTTTGCATTCACATAGCTTTATAAAAAGCTCACAACAAGGAGAATATTTTCATGGTTCTATAGTAATTTCAGGGAGTTACTGGTTAGAATCCTTTGTTTTCTTTCTCTCTCCAATCCAGCTGGCATTCAGTCCTTTAAAGAATGTGGCTATGCAGTACTTTTGATTACTAACGACTTCTGTTATCTTCTTCCCCATTGTGTACAGATGGGAGAATCCTCAGCACAAGTGTCTACTACTATTGGATGGACAGCGGCAGATGTTCACAGCGCGTCATGATTAATTAGTTTAAATTGAAAGGCTCTATCTGTGAGGTAGCTCAGGTAGCTATAAGGGCAGTAGGCATGAACTGAAGTCACGTTTGCGCAGCGACTGAGGCATTAACCATGTTTTCATTTACACAGCTCTTCATACATGCAGCTTTTTATTGTAATAGTTGGAAGTGCTAGTTATGTTGTAGTCTCAAAGTGGGGGGGTAGGGGAAATTGGCTGATAATAAACTTCAAGAGGTATAGTCTTGTCCTGCAGTGTAAATCTACACTGAGCTATGGAATCGGGCAGGTTCTCTTCATAGCCTAAATTTTTACCCTATTTCGTATTCATTTTACAACTATTACATTATGTTTTTTTAAGAACCCCTACCCCTAAAAAATGACAAACTTGGATAATACTCTCTTAATGGGCCTGAATTGTCAACAAAAAAATTGGTTTGCTTTGGGACTGTTTGACTAGCACACTATATACCTTGTACTGATGAGACTGTTAACTTGAACAGGAGGTAGAATGCTGTCTTCCAATGGAAAAGAACTATATTGCGCTGCTTATCTTGTCAGAAGACTAGGCAGGTGATTTTGATTTGGCCCCCAAATATTTGCCTTTAATTATCTCTTTATTTTTAGCTGCCTTTATTGCCTATGAATATGAAGTTGGCTGAGTGGTAAACTTGAATGCCAACTTCTGGACCTCAAAACCTGCTATGCTGCATGTGTTCAGGGCGCTGCAAAGATTATAATGGTCAATCAGAAGAACCAGATATTGTCATACTTTTAAGAAAAGTATGTCTTAGCTCTGAACAAATTGAGAGCATCAGTTGGCTCTCCTTAGTTCTCACTTGGTCAGGCTAGTGTTATTACTAGCCCAGTCTGAATTTGGATTGTCCTTATTAGAAAACATCATTCTCATTGTGTTTTGTTGTTAACTTAATGAACAATTTTCTTTATTCTGCTGACCTTAGTTTTCTGACAAGATTAACCCTTTTTTACCCCTTTTTCCCTTTCCTGTACCCTTCCTCAAAATGTAAAATGTGACTTCAGACAGGTTTAATTCCTTTATGGGCTGTGATAATAAAATGTCTCATTCATTTCACTTTATAGTTACTGTAATTTCACTACATAGTAATCTGTTGACTTGATTTTAATAGCTGTTTCTAGGCAATATATATATACTTGATCCAGGCAAACTTGAGCCTTAAGTTTCCTTTCAACAACTAAAGAAAGGACAGAAATCTTTTAACAGTGATTGTTCATTAATTAAAGGAGGGAACATCAGTTTTGAAATTCCATTATGAATTAAAGTTATTATCACAGCCTTGTCCTGAAACCCTGGATTATTATTGTTAGATAGCTATTTCCACAAAGTGTTTGTTAGTTTGTTGGACGTTTGAGACCTCAGGAAATCCCCTTTCTCGTAACGTTCTCCGCTTGGATCTGATCTCAACAGGGTGTCGTAGTCATTCTTCAGCACAGTTCTTAATTGGAGACCAAGAACCCTGGGCCTTTAGAGGTGGTCTAGCAGGAGAGTTCCAGGTATCAATATGAATTCACAACTGAATTGACATTTTCTTTGTTTTATGAGAAACCTTATGTTGCGCATCAGATGGCTGGAAGGATTGGTCTGCCGAAGGCTTTCTAGTCCCAAATTCAATTTAGTTACATAGCTGGATTTTAAATCAGATTTTCCTCCTCTTTCACAGTAATTTCTGAAGGAGATGCTGCCAATTCCCCCCGCGCCCGCGAAGCGCAGCGGCTCTAGGTGTACACTTCACATTGTTTCTTTGCAGGTCGCACAGCATTTTAATCTGCGCCCGCAATGCACAATGCGCGCATGCTTGTCTGCCAGTGGAAACTCCATGAGCAAAAGGGGATGGGTTATTATAAAGTGAACGGTGCAAGGGATTTCCGATACTTTCACGATTATTTTATAGAAACAACTTACATTTGAAAGAGCAGTCTATTAAAAATGTGAACAAAATATGAAGCATTTTGGGTATTAGAATTTGTTCATGGACTTTTCAGGTGCTCTACTTTTCTCCCCCCAACAGGTGCTCTGCTGCGCACAGCAAACTGAAGCGCATTGCTTTGGGGATAAAGCGTCTCCTGGACAGATAACCCTCTTCAGACCAAACCTCTCCTCCTGATATTCTGTTCTGCCATCTTTTAATAGAAAGATGGACTATATGAGATTGGTTTTTTTAAAAAGTTTGTCATAATTGGAATTGATTTTTTTTAATTGTAAATTTAAGTCTATTAATATGCCACTGAAACTGTGTAACTCAGTTTGGGTAATTTCTATTCAGAAGTACTCCCCTCCCCGAGCAAAGAGGTGTTTATATTAGTAAAGCATAGTACACCCCTCTTCTTTAGGTCTGCCTGCAGTAGCCAGTTAATATTAAATTGGTAATCTGCAGTGCACACCCATGTAAAGAACTGGCTATCTTCCCAACACTAATCCATCTCTCTTTCTTTTCCTCCCTCAGCGTTTGCTGCCAATTGATGGGGCAAATGATCTCTTTTTTCAACCACCCCCACTGACTCCTACCTCCAAAGTTTATACTATCAGACCATATTTTCCTAAAGATGAGGTAATTGTCTGTCTACTTACAAACCCTGGTGTATGGCTATGGTGCACATTACTACTTTTCCTTTAAACTCAAAGGAGTTCAAAAACTCTTTGGTTAAAAGAATCAATTCTGTCTTAAAACATGAACTTTAGATGGAGTTAACTAAACATTGATCGTGGGTGAGGGGATATT
Organism: Rhynchonycteris naso; assembly: GCA_037038555.1. Lineage (NCBI taxonomy): Eukaryota > Metazoa > Chordata > Mammalia > Chiroptera > Emballonuridae > Rhynchonycteris > Rhynchonycteris naso. The sequence continues at coordinate 239,082,019 of CM072999.1, read as the reverse complement.
TAAGGCAGAACTTATGGAGTCCGGACTCAGCCTTTTAATTTCTCCCTTAAAAAATGAGATAAAAGATATTCAGAGTTGGAATTACTAAACAGTCAGGGTGTCTAAATGATGTGTTGTCCTTGGCTGATTTTCTCCAATGTAATAGCATTCTGTAATTTTCAGTTGGGAAGTGCCTACAGGCTGTTGACAGTCGGCTACAGAGAAAAGCAAGCCTGTTTAAAATAATAACATCTTTAAAATATGTCTCAGAAAACTGAGGCAGTCTCATAGTTTGCTGGAGTTTAAATTCACTACTTACTGCCATTAACCATTCATTCCCTGTAAAGCACTTCTCAGTATTTATTATAACCATGCTACTGGTTTTACAACTGTGACTCAGTGAGTAAATCTTTCTTTAATTATGACAGGCCAGACATTTTGTTAGTCCCTGTCCTAGAAGTTCAGTCTGACATAGGAATCACACTGTTGTTAATGCCATTTTTCTTAACGTGTTGCTTAACTAGATTATGTTTTCAGGCTTCCGTGTACAAGATTTGCAGAGAGATGTATGATGATGGAGTGGGCTTACCTTTTCAAAGTCAGCCTGACCTTATTGGAGACAAGTATGTGATGAAGTATTTGGATTTGTTGGATTTGGGAAGTAGACATTTCAAAGCCAGGTTTATCAAGTGGAGGGGAAGTGATGACTAGACAGTACAGTTTCTTAGAAATCCCACTTTAGTTTTAATAAAATCGAATATTCATATGTGCGTATTTCCAGTTACTTTGTCTATGAAGTGTAGTTTCCATAGGTTGTCATTCAAGTGCTTTGGGCCTTAATATCACTGAGGTCTGAATTTTGTGTTAATAACTTGTAAACTCACTCTGGCCTCTTTTCATCTGAGCAGGTTAGTAGGAGGGCTGCTTTCCCTCAGCCTGGATTATTGCTTTGTCCTAGAAGATGAAGATGGCATATGTGGTTATGCCCTGGGCACTGTAGATGTGACCCCCTTCATTAAAAAATGTAAGATTTCCTGGATTCCCTTCATGCAGGAGAAGTATACCAAGCCAAATGGTGACAAAGAACTCTCTGAGGCGGAGGTAATACACAGGTTTAGAGTTCTACAGTAATTTTTACTTAATTACTTACTAAAATAAAAAGGTTTTGATTTTTAAATAGCAGATACATCTTAAAATCTCAGTGTTCTTTTGAATTTCTTAAAAGAATTCTTAGGGCTTATTCTTAGCATGCTATTTTCCACTCAGTGTTAGGATAGGTTTAATTTGGAAGCATTGTTCTAATAATTTGTCAAGAAAAAACAATGTAAAAAAACATACAATGTAGGCAATTAAAGAACTTTTTTTTTTCTCAAAAACTTAATATTATTCTCTGGGTGCTCTGACGAATGTAGGTAATTAAAATTTCTCATTTGCTTGGTTGTCAGGCTGACTTTGCTTTCTCAGGGATGCTTTTCCTGTTGTGAATAAACAGCAGTGGGGTGAGCTTTTCTTAAGTTCGCTTTCTGATAGGAACACTTCTTGTTATATGTCTGTTCCAACTTCAGTGTCTTTTTTCTAAAACAATGTTGTGCCCACATTGGTCAGTTATGATTGATTTGGTTTATACATCAGCATATGCATTTTAAAAAATAGTTCATTCTTAAGGATTTTTTTTTTCTTAAGGATAATTTTTATGTTCAGTAAATACTTTCAAATAAATACATTTGGATTCTGACTGTTTCTCTTCCCCTTTTCTGAAATTTTCTACCTCCCTACACCAGTGCACTCACATTCTCTTTCTATTTTTTTATTATTTTTTACCTTTTGTCCCTAGCTGGATGGGTGTGTAATGAGGCTGGTTTGGAGTAACTGCATAATGGATTATGTTGACACTGATTGGAACATGCTGGTGATTGAGCTATTGATGAGTTGCTGTTCCATATCTGACAATGAACAGTTTTCAGTATAGGAACATAAAAGAATGACCAGTGTGCCTATTAACAAACTTTTTTAAAAAGTGGTAAAATATATGTTACGTAAGTTTGCCATCTTCAAGCCTGGCTGGTTAGCTCAGTTGGTTAGAACAGTGTGTTTAAACTGCCGGTCTGGTCTTTAGACCAATCTGCCAGAAATTTCGAGCCAGTCCACAGAGTAGTTAACCACCCTGATGTTGTATGAAGATTATAGTCCCAGTGATCTTAACTGAATTTGTTATGCTCAAGGTAATTTCTGCCTTAGCGGTCCCCTACATAATTCTATTTTCAGTGGTCTCCAAGTGTAAAAAGATTGAAAACCACTGGGTTAGAGCATCATTCTGATATGCCATGGTTGTGGGTTCAGTCCCCAGTCAGGGCACACACAAGAATCAACCAATGTATAAATAAATGGAACAACAAATCAATGTTTCTCTCTATCTCTGTTACCCTCCCTCAAAAAATCAATCAATAAATAATAAAATAAATTTAAATAAGTTACAGAGAATACAGAGTTTTGTATCCCTCACCCATTTTCTGCATTTGTTCAAGAAACTGACTGTGCTACATTACTATAAATTTTACTATGTACTCACCAGTTTGACCACTAAAGTTCTTTTTCTGTCCTAAGATGCAATCTGTCATACTATATTACATAATTATATTTAGACAAAGTTTTCAAAAGTGAAAATACTGCAGCTAGAACTAATTAATTCTGCATGTGATAATTATTTGACTGGAAGAGTTATTGACTATTATTTTTCTGTTGCTGAGTTCTGTAGGTGGGATATAGATATATAATGCAAAGCTGTTGAAAGTCAAGAGATTCTAATTTTTAGAAAATTCTAATTTTTAGAAAATAATGTTGAGTTTCCATGAAGAGCAGGAAGTGTTGCCAGAAACTTTCCTTGCCAACTTCCCTTCTTTGATTAAAATGGATATTCACAAAAAAGTAACTGACCCAAGTGTAGCCAAAAGCATGATGGCTTGCCTCCTGTCTTCACTGAAAGCTAATGGTGAGTACATATTTGTGGGATTGCTGGTGTTTGGGTTCAGTGGGGACAAGGCTGTATTTTTTAATTAAGTAAATTTACATTCCATTCCCCACCTTTTTTTTTTATAGGGACAGAGAGTCAGAGGGATAGATAGGGACAGACAGGAATGGAAAGAGGAGAAGTATCAATCATCAGTTTTTTGTTGCGACACCTTAGTTGTTCATTGATTGCTTTCTCATATGTGCCTTGACCGTGGGCCTTCAGCAGACCGAGCAACCCCTTGCTGGAGCCAGCGACCTTGGGTCCAAGCTCAAGAGCTTTTTGCTCAAACCAGATGGGCCCACGCTCAAGCTGGCGACCTCGGGGTCTCGAACCTGGGTCTACCGCATCCCAGTTCAATGCTCTATCCACTGCTCCACCGCCTGGTCAGGCCATTCCCTACCATTTATGATTTGTCTTTGGAAGTCCCCAGGTTACAAAGGAGAGATTCTGTAGGTTTGGAAATGTTTAAGTATTTAGATGTATAGAAAGGCGAAAATGAAAACTTTGTTAAGACATACATCTGTGTAAGTTTCATTTCATAGGTAAATATACCCATTTCAACTTACGTACAAATTCAACTTAAGAGCAAACCTACAGAACCTAACTTGTTCCTAACTTGGGGACCACCTATATTCATTTTGCTAATATAGCATGTGTATATCATTGAAAACTGCTGCGCTTTTACACTTGAATGCCTATTTTAAGCCTTAGTTAAATGAGAAATGAACATATAAGGTTATGTTTTTATTTTGCCAGGAAACTCATAGATGATACTTGAAAATTAAATGAACCTTGGGGAGAAATTTCATTTATAGACAAAGAGTTGTCAGGTTTTTTTGGTTTATCAAAACCTTTAAAAATACTTACCTTTACGTTAGTATGAAGACATTTTCTGTAAATGGCCCAATAAGTATTCTAGGGTTTAAGGGCCACGTATGGTTTCTGTTGCATAGTCATTTTTAAACCTTTTAAAAATGTAAAAAAATGTTTAGCCTTTGGTCAATACAAAAGTGGGTTAGCATTTTGTGCCATTACTAGAGGGTTGTTGAGACAGGAGAATGCACGTGTTGCATTTTTGTATCATTTGAGTCAGTGATGTTCCTTTGTGGGATAATTTAAACAACTCTGAAGAAAACTTAATTCTTAGCCTGACCAGGTGGTGGCGCAGTGGATAGAGCATTGGACTGGAATGCAGAGGACCTAGGTTCGAAACCCCAAGATCGCTGGCTTGAGCATGGGCTTACCAGCTTGAGTGCAGGGTCACTGGCTTGAGCCAAGGTTGCCATCTTGAGCAAGGGGTCACTCGCTCTGCTGTGCTCCCCCCCTCCAAGGCACATATGAGAAATCAATCGTTGAACAACTAAGCAGCTGCAACAAAGAATTGATGCTTCTCATCTCTCTCCCCTCCTGTACGTCTCTAACTGTCCCTCTGTCTGACTCTGTCTCTTTAAAAAAAAGAAAGAAAGCATAATTCTTAGTGTTGTGCTTGGAACTGAATCATACTGGTAGGTATATGAAGTCTTAGAATATACAACACATTCTAGTTACATTGGCTATGACACGCTGTGCTGGAATAGGTTCTGCCCTGTGAGCCCCTCAAAGGTACTTTTCTATATTAAAACGTTAGACAGTGGAGGTAAGGTACCCTTTGCTTGGAGATTTCTTGCAACCTCTTTCCCAAAAGGTTTGTTTCACTCACAGTTGATTTTTTTTTTTCTTAATCTCTTCACCTTGACGGTTGAATTTATTGAGTTGTATTTGACAGTTACAGAGTTGTATATGTTTGCCTGATTCATGGTGGTACAGTGGCTAAAGCGTCAACCTGGAGCGCTGAGGTTGCCAGTTCGAAATGCCAAGGTTGCTGGCTCCAAGTGCAGGCTCATCAGCACAGGGTCGCTGGCTTTCACAGGGGATCAACACGATCCCAAAAGCTAGCCAGCCTGAGCCCAAAGGTCGCTGGCTTAAGCAAGGGGACACTGGTTTGCCCTGGTCAAGGCACATACAAGAAGCAATCAATGCATAACTAAAGTGAAAGCAACTATGAGTCTATGTTCCTTACCCTCTTCTGTCTCTTTCTCAAAAACATTAAAATAAAAAAAGGAATTATAGCCTGATCAGGCGGTGGCGCAGTGGATAGAGCGTCGGACTGGGATGTGGAAGACCTGGGTTTGAGACCCCGAGGTCGCCGGCTTGAGCGCGGGCCCATCTGGTTTGAGCAAAAGCTCGCCAGCTTGGATCCAAGGTCGCTGGCTCCAGCAAGGGGTGGCTCGGTCTGCTGAAGGACGGCAGTCAAGGCACATATGAGAGAGAAAGCAATCAATGAACAACTATGGTGTCGCAACGGCAATGAGAAACTAATAATTGATGCTTCTCACCTCTCTCCGTTCCTGTCTGTCTGTCCCTATCTATCCCTCTCTCAGACTCTCTCTCTGCTCCTGGAAAAAAAAAAAAATTATATATTTAAGGTGAATCACATTCAAGCTAGTTAACGTATCCATCATTTAAGATGGTTATCACTGCAGTATTTAATAATGATGAATACTAATACAAAAATTAAAAATTGTGGCATGAAATTTAGAGGCTGGTAGAGACAAGTTCTATGATCTATTTGAAATACATTAAAGATTAGTCAATTCGTATCTATAATTCTATTAACACATATTTTGATTATTTGTTTTATTTCTAGGCTCCCGGGGTGCTTTCTGTGAAGTGAGACCAGATGATAAAAGAATTCTGGAATTTTACAGCAAGTTAGGCTGTTTTGAAATTGCAAAGATGGAAGGATTTCCAAAGGATGTGGTTATACTTGGTCGGAGCCTGTGACATCTGTTGGCACTGTGAACTGTTGGAAAGTCTCTTACTTCATACAGTTCAGCTTCTGGAACAGCAACAGATCAGCCAATTGGGATTGGAAACAAGACTGTAAAACTCACTCATCATACTTTGAGACTACTCACTGGTTGGAAGAAGATAGTATTGCTGCAAATCCTTTATGAAACAGATGTGGGCCTCCTTTGGAGTCCTGTGTTAGGTGTTAAGATCTCTTATGGGCTTATAGGGAGGGGGTCTTCAATAAATGTAGTCAGCATTGTTTTCTGCATCCAGTGTGGTTGCATTTCTCACTGAAGAGTAATCATAATCATTTGCAATCATGGCTTATTGAAGGCAATGTCTCTTATTGTTGGGGGGCGTGGCAGATAAAGATTTAGTGGGTTTCAAAGGCTTTAGGGTGGAAATTCCAATTGGAATGGTTGTGGCATAATTTAAGCTGAATAAATGATTTCAGTTTTGGGCAGTTTTTCTGCTTTGTAAGGCCATGGCCAGTTGTCTCCTGTATGGTGATTGGTTCAGGCATGTTGTGATATGTAGGGACAAATGTGCACTTGTTTGTGGCAAAAGCCTAAAAATGAGAAACTTGTAAATTTTTTGTATATAAACTAGCTGTGATCTGCCTACCTTTGTGTTTACTGTTTTGTAATTTTTTTTGTTTTGAAAATGAAAGGGTGTGATTCAGGATGGCACTTTGAATAATGTAAATTAGTGGAAGGTGGATTTTTCTTCTTTAGTTGGGTTTTTTTTTGGTTTTTAGAAATTTTATTTTTAAAGTGCCTCCCACCTAGGGCTAGGGCACATCCACTTTGGGTACAAGAGCCTAACTTAATAGGACTCAATCTGTTGCAAGTGCTGTCACTTCTAGAAATTAAACTCAATGCAGGTCAGCATGTGAAATGTTAGTTTGACTTCTATCAAGTGGGGTTCAGGGGCTGATTGGTCCCCTTTGCCCTCAGATCAGTTGTCCTTGAATTTCAAGACCTGTTACTACTGGTTTTATTAAATCAATCTAATTCTTGCATGTTTGTATCGAATTTTTAAAGGAGACAAAGAATGAGCATTCTTTAATCAATGACTTAATGATTATCTTTTTTCTTTTAACCACAGATTTTGAAACCTTCATGTATTTTAATTTAGATTTGGTGTTTTTAAGGGTCCTGAGCATGAGGCTAGCAGGTAATCTCTGCAGGATTCATTTTTCCATCATGGCTGGCTGACTTCCCTGTAGATTCATAAATGTATTTTATGATCAGCTTCCCTGCAGTTGTGTATCAGTGTTTAACTTGGAGCTGAGAGGGAAAGGGCAAGGAGAAGGAAACGTGAAACATTTTCCTTCCTAGGATACATCAGGGTGGGCTTTGAGAGTCGAGTGCTACCGCTACAGACTTCAGCCAAGGCCTGCGAGTGTGCACTGAAGGAGATGATGGCGGGGAGGAAAGGAGGCCTCGTTTTCAGGGTAGAAACCTTTAACTGATAGGATATAGTTTGTCGAAAAGCTGGAACCAAGTTTGTATTTTTAAAGGCTGATGTGTTAAAGAAGTGTCTACAAGATACTGTCTTAAATGGCTTAATGGCACTTGGTTTTCTCTTTAGATATTCTACACGATTGTGGCATTTTATCTGGAGGATTTTGGAGTCAGTCTCCTATGGAATCAAGATTTTTAGCATTTGCTTGTGGCTTTTTCTTGGCTTTTAATAACCTTGACTGGTCTTCTGGTCACAGATGCTAACTGTGAAACAGATGTCCATGTCTATACATTCATCACTCTAGGATTGTAAAGTGCTCTGCTATCATCTATGGTTATGAATATTTATTATGGTTGGAATGACATTTCCTTGATTGTTTAGATCACAGCTCAGTTCTTGTAGAAAACAAACTGTAAAACTGAAGATTCATGCAAGAGGCAAAATAAAACTTGAAGTGTATGTGTGTGGTGTTGCATTGTGTAAATCTTCTGTTTCTACCTCCTACTTTTTCTCCTGCCCTTTATGCCTCACGTACAAGCAAGTCTTCCTCATCACAGCTGTCCTGAGTTAGGGACCGGTCCTGACAGCAGTCCTCTCCCACCCCCATCTTCAATAAAGGTCTTCCTTTCAAGTTGTCCTCAAAGATAAAAGACTGGTTCTTGGCCTAGCCACCATTTGGCCAGTTATAACTTGGGTATGAATTGGGGCAACTCATTTGAGTGAGTACCTGTCATTAAAGGATAAGGAATATGATTTGCCTGGTTCTTGAGTCAAATGGTGAAAGATGTGGGGAGTATCCCAAATTAAGGATGTTCTGGGCTGATTTGGAAGCTCAAGCTCCAAAGCTTGCTTCTGTCGGGAGCTGGAGTTAGTCCTCTGGCATCTGGCCAGAATCTGAAGCTCCAGGAAGATACGCGGTCTAATAGTAAATTGCAAAGTCGTCGGAGCAGGAAGTAGTTTTGGTACAAGATACTGGGAGCTAAAAATCACCTCTGGCTCTGGCTCACTTGGTGCAAAGGCAAGTCTGCTCATTACCCTCGCTTTTATAATCAATATGCCCCACGAGATGGCACAGTGGATAGAGCGTTGACCTGGGAGGTTGTTAGCTGGGCTGGAGCCCTTTCCCCGTTAAGGCACATAGGGGAAGCAATGAACAACTGAAGTGCTACAATTACGGACCAGTTGATGCTTATCTCCCTGCCTGCCTAAAAACCAAACAAAAAACCTGCTCTGCAATTCACCTTTGCTGGGAGAATTAGAAAGGTTTACATATTCATATCTTGTTTCCCTTTGACGAAAGTTTTCACTGGGAGACACTAGGTGTGATGAGTTAAGAAAATGGAGATAAGAGCTGCTCAGAAAGCCTTGGTCATTGTAATGAGCTAGGACAGGAACATTAATCCCAAATCCACGCTTCTGTAATACTAATTTCTCTTTGCGGTCTCCAACTACAAGTCTGAGCAGAGGCCGCGGGCTCCTGGGCGATGCGGGGCGGAGAAGCCCCGGACCCGCTGCGTGCCAGTCCCTCTTCTCTCGGTGGCGAGCGTTCCCTTTAATAGGCGGGGCCAGAATCGGCCGGAGTCCCCCACTTTGTACGTGTTGGGGGCGGAGTTCCCAAGCCGTCCTTGCAGCATGGCCGCTAGCGCCAGTGGGGCTTTAGCGTTTTTGAGTCAGGAGACGAGAGTCCGGGCCGGCAGTGTCGGGGGGTTTCGGACCCCGGCTCCAGTCACTATGGACAGCTTTTTCTTTGGTATTGAGAAAGGAGGGGATGAGGGTAGTCCAGGGGCGGTAAGAGGAAGGCCTGAGCAACAGAAATGCAGATGGGTGTACAACGTGGGTGGAGACGGAGGGGGCTAGAGCGGAAGTGGGGGTGAGACCCCTGCCCTAGATGTGTGGGGTGCGGCTCCAGGTGTTCCAAAGAAGTGGTCAGTCCAGGGCTGCACGTGATGGAGGTTTGGTGAAACGCCCCCCTTTCCGACGACATACAGGCACACTCACATTTAGGTAAACTTATACTGTTAACTCTTCCAGGCTGTGAGCTCTCCGGCCACACCCGCTCTTTTACCTTCAAAGTGGAGGAAGAAGATGATGCGGAGCACGTGCTGGCCTTGACCATGGTGAGGGCTGGGGAATGGGGTTGGTGGTGAATAGCTGGACCTGAGCAGGCAACTGGTGGGCCTCTACCTGTACCCGGTCCCCAACCTCCCCTTTACTGGGAGTCACCCGTCCCTAACCTAATGGCTTGCTCCCTTGGCCAGATAATTCAGGGTCCCTTGAGACAAGGCAAGTTGCAGTGGTAGTCAACCTGGTCCCTATCGCCCACTAGGACGTTCCAGCTTTCATGGTGGGCGGTAGTAAGTTGTTTTATAAAGATTTATTCTGCCAAACTACAAATCCGACATAAAGTACTTGGTAAGTAATTATTATTATATGCTTTAACTTGCTGTAACTCTGCTTTATAAATTTTATAAAGTAAAGTTATTTCCCTACTTTATATATCACCATTACTGTGGAACCGGTGAGCGGCTAGAAAATTTTACTGACAGAGACACAAAAGTGGGCGGTAGGTATAAAAAGGTTGACTACCCCTGGTCTAGGGTAGTTGCCTCCACTGTGGTATGAACACTTGCTTGGGGAGACCCCAAGCAAGGTTTTGTATACCCTTCCCAGCTCTGCCTCACCGAGGGGGCCAAAGATGAGTGTAATGTGGTAGAAGTTGTGGCCCGGAACCATGACCACCAGGAGATTGCAGTCCCTGTGGCCAACCTCAAATTGTCCTGCCAACCCATGGTGAGTTCCCTGGCCATACCTTGGGGATGAGGGGACAGGAATGGGCCAGGCTTTCATCCTTGTCTTCCTCCCCAGCTCAGTTTGGATGACTTCCAGCTCCAGCCTCCTGTAACTTTCCACCTGAAGTCAGGTTCTGGTCCTGTGCGGATTACTGGGAGGCACCAGATTGGTGAGAGCCCTATCCTTTTGCTTCCAGTGGACTTTATATCAGGTCTCCCCCAACTCCATACTCTTGTCCGCATCTCAGCCTTACCTCCCAGTGTAGCTGCCATATACGATGTGCCCTCCACTTTCTCTCTTACTTGTACCTACTGCCTTTATGGAACCTGTCCCAGCTTTCCCAGCTCCAGTTATGTGTAATCTTTTGGCTCTTTGTCACCCAGTTTGGTATCCGAGGTTTTTCCCATCTAGTTCATAAACCCTGGGAGGTCAGGACCCTGTAAGCCTAACACCACAGTGCATGAATAAATGACATCTGGCTTTAACCTTCTCCCCCTCCCTTTACTACTTGTGTGTACACCAGTTACAGTAAGCAATGATGTTTCTGAGGAGGAAGAGAGTGAAGAAGAAGCAAGTGAGGAGGAGGAAGCTGCGTTGTGCCCCATCGTGCCTGCCAAGAAACAGAGAGGCAGACCCTAGCCCTCTTGGTGAGTGGGAGGGAGGGGTGCCCAGCAGTCTGGGAGGGTAGGAGGAACAGATGAAGGCCTAGATGCTGATCCCATCTTTGCTCTCCTTAGGTCAGCTAGCTGCCTGTCATACATGCCATGTATCACGTTGCTGTACAAGTATCAAGAATTTTAAATGTCTTCTTCATTAAAGAGGAGCGGTGGGGCAGTCTTGGGCTGGTGCTAGAAGAAAGGGGGTCCCATCCTCCTTAGGGCCATGGTGTTCTAATTCTGTATTATGCCTGGGGCTTCCCTTTTCTCCAAGAGTGGGAGGAACTGTCCTGATCCTCTCTCCCCACTTGCCTTTGAAGTTGGAGGTCAGCATCTGAAGCTCAGGACTACATATTTTAAACACTTTTTTGACTTTTTTTTTTTTGCATAAAGGATGAAATAAAGTGGTGTAGAGTTGTTTCTTTTTTGGTTTTTATTTTTTTGCAACTCATTTGTGTGGTTTCTTTCCCTGCTGGGGTGGCATTCCCCTAGAGACCACCAGGTGGCACTGTGGCAGCACTGAGGGTGGCCTGAGGCCTGGGGGAGGGTGAGGAAATGTAGGATCCTTCTATCCCCAGGCCAGGCCTAGGCCCAAACTGCCTTGTTAGAAGAGGACCTCCCAACACCAAGCCCATTCGCAGCCCCTACAGGTGGGGGAGGGCCATCCCAGGAGGTTATCAGAGTCCAAACAAGGGGTCTGGGCCTCTGTCAGCACTCAGGCAGATGGGCAGGGGGGCAGATAAGGGAGTTTAAGCAGCCCTAGGAATGTGCATCTCTATCCCCATAAGGGGGATCTGGGTAGGGAGGAGGCCAGTCATTGCTCCTCCTTCCAGTCTTGCAGGCTGTCGCTGAGCTGGTCTGGGCCCTTAGAAACCTGATTCCAGGGGCCAGATGGAGGGGGCTGGCCAGATTGGGTGACAGGGAAACCAGAATCCGTGTGGCCTGGCATATGGGGGCAGAGAGGAACCCTTGGGATTCAGCCTCCTGGGTTAAGGGGTCTCTTCCCCCAACCTCAACACCCCCCTCACACACACACACACACACACACACACACACTGCCTGGTCTGGGGTCTCTGATGTCTGGAATCAGGTGGTTCTGGGGCTTGGCTGCTACTGTGTCAGGAAGAAAAAGGGACATACCTGATGTGATGTGTGTGTCTGACCAACTATGGGGTCAGCAGTTCAGCAGCTGTGTTGATGGGGTGGGGGTGTCTCAGTGCCCACAAACAAACAAACAAAAGGTTACCTCCTGAGATAGCCTGGGGCCAGACATGCTGAGGATGGACAGAGAACAGTGCCTGCTGGGGCCAGGCCCACTCCTTCCCACAAATGAGGGAGCAAATAGGAGGGGTCCCTAGATAACCTGAAGGGGCTGGTATTGGGCCAGCTAAGGTAAACCTTGGAGAGAATGTCCCAGGAAAACCCTTCAATACATCCTCTCTGTGGTGTCTGGTGAGGAGCAGAGGTTCAGTTTTTATTGAAAAAATTTTTCCACTAATAGAAGCATCAACTCCTTCCATTTAGTTGTTCCATCTAGTTGTGTACTCACTGATACTTATAGGTGCCCAGAAGGGGGGTCGAATCTGCAACCTTGGTGCACTGGGATGCTTTATCCACTGAACCACCCAGCCAAGGCCAAAGAGGTCCAGTTTTTAACTTCCCTTTTTCTTCAAGTTGAGGATAAAGGAAGATGATCCCTCTGTTTCGCAGTGATCAGGGTCGCAGGCCCCACCTTGCCAGGACGCTCCTGAAGTTCTTCCACCAGGAACCAGGGTGGGGGTTGGTAGCCCCGCTTCAGAACATTCACCTTCCAGCAGCACTGGCTAGAGACGGAGGGGGAGCTGGCGCCCTCTAGTGGGCGAGTTTGAAACCGCCTGAGGCCGCTACCCCACGTCACCTCTTTAAGCGTGCCCAAGTGCCCCGTAAGTGGTATGGGTCCCCGAAATTTAGGAGGAAGGCGAGGGAATAAGCTACTAAGGCTGACTTCGTTTGTTCACTCATTCACTGGAAGGGCTCCTGTTAGAGCTCTTCCCTACCTCTCGCCTATAGCCTCCCAAGTCCTCCACATCTGCATTACTAGAAGGTGCGGGAGGTCGCTGGGTGCTAGGAGAAGTCTTCTCTGGGGTAGGATACAGGTGGAGAAGGCCGACCAAGCTATTCTCTGCGCTTGGCTCCGCCCTAATATTGCCCGCCACCCCCACCCCCACCCCCGTGACGCAGCTGTGCCTTGACTGTTGTCTTGTTGGGTCTCCGAGAGTACCCGGCCAGCGCTCCTGCCCACAGTGGGGGCCCAATCCACATCTACCCCTTCTTCCAGGAGTTTCCCAGCCCCACCAGGCGCCCTGCGGTTAGGGCTAGTAATTATTTATTCTCCCTCCTCGCCCTCGTCTCTCCTCGATCCCCCTTTCTGCACCCTCAGCGCACAGTAGGAGCGCTGCCAGTTCACTCCGGCTCTAGAGCGCTGAGGAATGAAGGTGAAAACCAGGGTCTACAGACCTCTGGAGGAAGGGCAAGCCTGCCATCGGGGGTGGGTTACGGGGGATGACTCCCAGACGGTGTGCGAAGTGCTTAACGCACTCTCGATGATTTGCATTTGAACTGTAGGCAGAAAGTCCTCGGTGCTTTGAACACCGGGCGCGGAGGCGCGTGCTGTGGAGCCAGTTGCAGCCCCCGTGGCCGGCACAAGCTGGTGTGGATTTGAGGAACCTGAGGTGGGCTGAGGGAGATAGATGCGTTTGGAAAGAGGTGGAGGTGTGTGTTTGCGGAGAGAAGCTGTTTGTGTTGGTGAGGCGTGTGTGTTTGTGTTTGTAGAAGGCGTGTGTGTGTGTGTGTGTGTGTGTGTGTGTGTGTGTGTGTTTGCGAAGTGTGGGGACAACCGGGAAAGGTGGCCGGGCTGTCACTCAGTGATCAGGTTGACAGGCGCTCCCTCATCAGGGCCAGGGAGCTCTGATTGCAGATTCGAGGAAACAAAATAGCAATTGTAATTAGGGGGCTTTGATAAGATAAAGGAAGGAGAGAACTGGCTGGGAGGCGAGCAAGGGAGTGAGGGGGGGAGAGAGCAGCCCGCTAGGGCACGGAAGGAATATTTGCATCTGTCACTCACAGACTGCGCCCAGGCAGTACTTCAGGTCTGGTGAGAGTATGTCCCCATCTGCCCCCCTCTAGAGACATAGACTTTGGAAGATGAGAAGAATCCCCCCAAAACTGATGAGGATTAAGTTCAGGGAATTCTCCAAATACAAAGGAATTCTGGTCCTACAGAGGTAGGCTCCTTGTAAAGGTTAAGGTGTAGGATAAAACACTTTTAGGCCCCAGATACCCGTCTTCCCTGGGGGAAGAGAAAGGAGAGTGGGTTATGATCATTGAAGTTCAGCCCAGGTCCCTTCAGAACCTTCTGGGGACTCCAGAATCCAGTCTGGACCCTGGTCTGAGCCAGGAGCTCTGGCTTTCACCTCCATTCCGGGAAGGGCTGGTGCCCAGAATGACTGCTTGTGACTCCAGGGCTATTCACAAACACACTAAAGATTGACTGGACGCCTGGGGCCTGCTCCCTATTCTTCTCAGACTATTTTCAGAAAGCTGGATCCCTGATGGGGAGAAGGCCCTTCCCATCCTCTGGTCTCTATCTCTCCACTCATTCATTCAGTAATGTATGCAAATAAACTTTTCCAAGGGCCTACTATGTGCTGGCATGAGGTTAGGATGATGAGTATCCTTGCCTACTTGAAGCAGTGCAGTTGGGGAGGTAGACCCTCAACAGGTGTCCCCCAAGCCTCTGAAACAGAGGAGTACATAAAGGGAAAGGGCTGGGCTGGGCTGTGGACACTGTCTCACCTCTCCACCATTCAAAGGGTTTGTCTCCCAGTGGGCTTGAAAGGAGAGAATGAAAGCCCAGCTTCAGCAAATACAAGTGCTCAATAAATGGTAGTGATTATGATTATTATCTGTTGGGGCAAGGGGATGAAGGCAAGTCTCCCCCGGGAAACTGCACATGGGCTGAGGTCTAAATGCTCAGCCAGTTTCCCCATTACTCATTCATGGAATACTAACTGCACAACAACCCTGCCCAGCTCTGTGCCATGAGCTGCAAGTTCCAAGAGAGTAAGACATAGTCCTTACCTGGAAGTCCGTCTGGGCAAGAGCTGAGTGAACAGACTCCTGGAGGGGGTAACATGTGGGCTTAGGAAGTCCACTCCTCTAAGGAGAAATGAGGTCTTGGGACAAGTTCTCTGACTATATTTTCCCATCTGTGCATTACTCAGTGTTAGCATTATGGCTGGGACTGGGGGAAGATAGAGCACAGAGAAAGGAGAGGTAGCCAGAACTTGGCTATGCTATTGGGAAAGAGCCTGCCTACTGCCTCTGGCCTAATGGCTTCCTGAGACCACCTAACCCCTCCAGCCCACCACCCAAGGACATGAGGGGGCTAGTGGGATAAGGGAGATGGTCAAAGGCAGCAGCTGGGCCTGGCTTTTAAAGAAGTACTATAGCTCAGGGTTTCCAGAAGCCCTCCCACGCTGCCCCCTGCCCCAAGCAATGAAGGTCTGAGAAAGGCTTCAAGTCCATACCTCCTCCTCTGCCACTCCTCCTCACCCCCACCCCAGTTGACACAAAGCACCAGTCCCTGTCTAGTACACAGTAGGTGTGTAAGTACCTCTCAAATGCACAAATAATGGGGCTCAGAGAAAAAAGCTGGCGGTCTGGATGGAAGTCTTCTCCAGGAAAAGCATCAGAGAGTAGTTATTTTTGCTCTGTCTGCTGTTTTAGGGGTTAGCAGGGACTGGGGGTCCTTGCCAGGAACTTAGGGACTCTTCCATATAGGTGGCTCGTGGTTCCTCCCAAACTTCAGGTCAGCGTGTGTGCATATTTGTATGGGAGGGGCGACAGGAGCGGGAGCTGATGGCGATAATGGGGACGGGAGGAAGAGAAAGAGACATTTCTCTTTCAGGGCGTCTTGCAGACTGGGAGAGACAGGCAAGGCGGGGTACTTGGCAGAAGGATAGGGGGTTGGTTCCCCGTCGCACACGCAAGCATTTGCCGGACAGCCGCGTTCACAGCCCTCAGTCCCGTGTCAGCGGCCACTTCCTAGGGGCAGGCTCAGCAGGAGCGCACAGTAGGTGGCTCGGAGACCGGCCGTATAGCCTAAGGCGTGAGCGGACAGGGCTCCACGGTGGAGCCCTGGCACCTTCCAACTCCGACGCACCGGCGATCCAAGAAGCCCTTGAGGAGGGTCTCGGGACCCCATGGAGAGGGCGCCCAAGGCGCCCCCCATCCCCGCACATCCAAACTTCAAGAGCCCGCGAGGGGACAGGCCCCGGGTGTGGGGGAGGCGCCCACCCCGGTTGCCCACGCCCCTCCTGCGGGTCCCCAGACCCCTCCCCTGGGCCAGACCCCCAATCCCAGACCCGCCGGCCGCCCCGCCCCGGCCGCCCCGCCCCCGCCCCGGGCTGTGTCCCGGCCCCAGCTCCCAGCCGGGGCTGCGGGCTCCGGCCGCCCGCCCCGCGCTCCCCCCTCGCGCCCGGTGCGGCGCCCCCCGCCCTCCCCCCTCCCCCTCCCACCTACCCACCCACCCTGCGGGCCCGTTACCCTCCGCCTGCTCCGGCTCCTGAGTAGCCAGCGGCCACCGGCTCCGGTAGCGGCGCAGAGCAACTCGGCACGGCCAGCTCGACCTTCCACGGGACCCGCGGAGCCGCGTCGGCATCGCCGCTGGGCTCCTGTCTTCGAGCAGTCCTCGCTCACCGCCGCTTTCGGCTAGTGCGCCCGCGGGCCGGCGTGATCTCGCCGGGGCTCCCCGCGCTCCCCGGCCCGCGCGCCATGGGCAGCCCCCGCTCGGCGCTGAGCTGCCTGTGAGTACCGCCGCCCCGTCCCCGCCGGCTGCGCGCCGCGCCCCCCGCTCACCCTGCTCCCCTCTCTCTCCCGCCCGCTTTTGTCTCCCACAGGCTGTTGCACTTGCTGGTTCTCTGCCTCCAAGCCCAGGTAAGGCGCACTGCGTGGAGGCGGGGGCCGGGCCCGGGGGCTGGCGGGGTGCGCCGGCTGGCCAGGTCAGGCAGGGCACCAGGACCGACGCTGCGGCCAGCGCGGCAGGGCTGGAAGGAACCTTAGAAATTCAACCCTGAATTATCCCTAGTCAGGAGCTAAGGAACAGAGAGGCAGCGCCCAGCACAAGGTCACACAGGCAATGAGTGGCGAGATTAGAACCCGAGGTCTCAGAGTCCAGCGCTGTCTCCCAACGCATTCTAGTCAAGTTGGGGTGAACGGGGAACTCCACGGGCAGCCAGCCACACCTGGCCGCCGAAGAAGGGGGCAAGCCGGGGTCAGGGGGCGTTCGTTGTCAGAAGTCTGGGTGACTGCCGCAGGGACCCTCTCTCCGCGGCTCTAGGGGGAGGCAGGTTTGTGGCGGGTCTGGCGGAAAGATCAGGTGCCTAGGCCCTCTACGCTTTCAACATTTGCTCCGTAAATTTGTCTTTATAAATGTCAGGGGTCAGGCAGCGCTGCCTCCTTACTTAAAAGCGCCCTGCTCTTCTAGGAAGGCCCGGGAGGGGGGCCTGCGCTGGGCAGGGAGCTGGCTTCCCTGTTCCGAGCTGGCCGCGAGTCCCAGGGTGTTTCCCAACAGGTGGGTCCAGATCCTTCCCCATCCCCGGGCTCATCCATGCTAGGCTGCTTCTGCCCGGCTTTCCTGGGTGGGTGGGTGGGTGGGTGACCTGAGCTGGAATGTTGGGGGTACCCCCAGCCCCTGCCGGCTGCCTGGGGAAGTGGAGGGTGGTTCAGGACAATGGGGGCCACTCGGGCCCCTGGGCAGAGTAGCATTATAATGGCGTGTTGTGTATTTTTCAATTTCCTAAAGGTAACTGTTCAGTCCTCACCTAATTTTACACAGCATGTGAGGGAGCAGAGCCTGGTGACGGATCAGCTCAGCCGCCGCCTCATCCGGACCTACCAGCTCTACAGCCGCACCAGCGGGAAGCACGTGCAGGTCCTGGCCAACAAGCGCATCAACGCCATGGCTGAAGACGGAGACCCCTTCGGTAAGGCAAGCTGCGCTGCGGCAGGGTAAAGGTAGCTGTGGAACATCCCCCCTTCCCATTTCTTGCCTGCTGTGACTGGTCCTAGCAGCTCCAACTGTGCTGGCCAGGGGCCTGCAGACTCCCTAGCTCAGAAGGCAAGGGGTTAAGGCAGAAAAGCGTTTTGGGGGGTCAGCTGGAGAAGAGAGAGCTTGGGAGGGGACCTTGGGGAGTACTTGGCCCACAGGTGCCCCTTCCCTGCCCAGCAGATGAATGAATCCAGGAATTTCCCTTTACACCTCCCCCTTTCATACACCCCTCCCCAGCTGCAGGTGGAGGCAGGGGGTTCAGGGGGAGGGGGCCCAGGTTTAAGGGAAGCTCTTGAAAGAGGATATGTCGCCAGGGCCCACAAAAGGAGAGTGGGAAAGAGAAGGGAGAGAAGTCCCCCCAACTCTCCCAGCTTGGGGGGGTGCTGTGAACCTTTAAATGCTTTGATCAGAAAGGTCAATTACTCATGGGGACTAGGTTTGGGAAGGGGCCCTCCCTGCTCCACTTACCCAGGAACCCAGGAGGTGGGTCAGAACCCGGCTCTCAGCTCCCTCAGCTCCCGGTGGGGTGGTGAGTACAGGGAGCTACTGCCGGGTGGAGAGGCTGAGGACTGATTGATTTCTAAAACATTCAATATTCCTGCCTTGAAACAAGGCCAATTTCCAGAGTCCTGATGTACCCAGAGAAAAGCAAGCCCTCTGGGCGGCTGGTGTTGTTTTTAGAGAGCGATTATTGTGAGTTTAAAAACCTTTAAATAATGACCAAGTTAAACAAGCATGAAAGGAGAGAGGAAGACTCTATTAAAATGTAATAAAAAGGTGAGGCATTTTAAGAGCTAAGAAGAAAAATGAAGAATGATATAAAACAGAAAAAGAACGAGGCTTTTTTCAGATGTGGAGTTTGAAAAGAGTTGCAAGTCTGTAAATGTTAAAAAAGAGGTTCAAGATTGTTCTCCCTGAATCTCTGGAGAGACCCCCGCGTCTGGCAGAGCGATTAAAACTCTTCTTACTTTCACCTTTTTTAACATTTCCTGAATACTTTCTCCTCTTCTCGAGCCAGTTTGGGGGATCGAGTATGTCTCGCTGCATTTTTTCAGCGTCGACGTAGCTGACTTCCCTTCAAAGCTGGAGAAGGAGACATAATTTTCCTGGGATAAATCTGTCACTGGGGTGGAAGAGTAGGTTTGAAAATGTTAAGCTTTCCAAAAGCCCAGTAGGGAAAGCCACTGTAAACTGCAGCCCCAGCTCCCCAGAAACATCCAGGAAGGAGAGTGGGGGCTCTTGGGGGTGGGGGTGGGGTGGGGGCAGCATGCCCGGTGGCCCAGCTCCCCCACTGGGCTGGCAGGGCTAGCCTACTGTCCCTTTGTCCCTGCTAGCTGCCCTTCTCAGCTTCCAAGGAAAGGGAAGGAAAACCTGCCTGGCTCCTTCTGGGTTACTCCATCAGAACAAATGGTCCAGCATCCTTGAGTATGGGCGAGAGAAGAGGCTAGCAGGCCATGAAATAACCCATCTTCAGACATCAGAAGTAGTCTGGTGCCCACTTCTTTCCTTGGTCCCTGCCTACCTGACAGGAGTAAAAGCTGGAGGGCCCAAGAGCAGACTTAGGGTATGCAGCCAGGACAGGAAGTCTGGAAAAGAACATCAGAGAGGTGCTAGGTGCTTTCTCATGGACCCCAGGAAGTGACAGAGGAGCCTATTCCACTCCTATCTGCCCTGTTTGTCCAAAATCCTGAGTGGCATCCTCTCTTGCCCTTCTCCCATCAGCATCCTTCCTGACCCTTCAGAGCAGCCACCCCTAGCTCTGAAAGGCAGACCAAGAGAGGGATGAGCAGACTAGCTGGGTCCCAGAGGAGGTGGGTGGGAGGAGAGGTGACAGCTGCATTTCCCCTGGCTGACTTGGGGCCAGACTGAGGACTTGGCCTCTGGGTTCCAGCTCTGTGCTTATGTGAAGGGGGTGGGTAGTCACAGGCTGAGCATTGAGGGCTATCTTGCTAACCTTGGTGTCCATCTTTCCAGTAGTTTCAGGGACAGAGAAGGTGCCACCTTGTCAGTGTAGTTTGGGGGGCAACTCTAGGAGTCCCAGAACCTCTCTCTGCTTTTTCAAGGAGTCCCAGAACCGCTCTCTGCTTTCTCAAGGAAAGATGAGGCTGGGCTCTGCAGTAGTGAGGGCAGGAGACCCAACCCCTTCTGTCCTGTCCCAAAGGGCTAAGTCAGCCCTCGCTCCCTTCTTGGGGACAGCCTCAAAGGGAGGAGTTACACAGAGAGTGCACAGGAATTGGCTTCTGTGGCAAGGTGGATGTCTGAGGGGAAGAAGGTATAGAATTAAGCTCCATGTTTTCTCTCCAGACAGAGAAGCAGGCTTGCCTGATTTTCTCCCTGTGCACCCACAGAAAGGGTTGGGTCATTGGGGTGAGAAGCCCAGCTGTGATGGAGGTTGAAAGAGGCAAGACCATTGAATTGTTGATTTCTGGACACTGGGGTTGGGGACTTCAGTGACTGGGAAGCATGGGGAAGAGGCAGGACCCTCCCAGCTGGTGTCTGAGTTTGGAAAAGCAGCTGGCTAGGGACTGTGTTGGGGAGAGCTGTCCCATCCCTACCACCTTCTCTGCAGAGCAGCAGTGGAAAAGGGATGGGTGAGTGGGTAGCCACGGCTGTGAGCCAGAACCCAAGATACCAGAAATGGGAGAAAGCTTTTACGTTTGAAACATTTAGCCTCAGGACTAGAGATTATCGCTAACCTGTATGTATATAATGATCTGTGAGGCATGTGCAAATACTATTTTGAGTTGGAAGAATCCTCAGAGATATTTTGATTATTAGCAGGAGAACTTTAGTCATGAAGCCTTGACATAAAAGTCATTACTGTCTGGTTTTAAAAGAGAGTCTTTACAATTTGATGGCTCCAAGACCCCTCTGCAGAACCCAGTTCATACACTGTGATCTTGTCCATACCCCTCCATAAGCCCAGGTAAGGGGCCTGAGGCCTAGAAAGGGGACTTGACCTTAGCTAGGGGGCTGAAGCCCCCCTAGGGCACCTGGATGTTGGAGCAGTTGCTACTAAGATATGACAAATCTATGAGCCAGCTGGGGTGAGGACACGAAACAGGAGGGGTCAGGGAGCTTCTAATAATGTCCCTCCTCTGTCTTGGACAGCAAAGCTCATTGTGGAGACAGATACCTTTGGGAGCCGGGTTCGAGTTCGTGGAGCTGAGACAGGCCTGTACATCTGCATGAACAAGAAGGGGAAGCTAATTGCCAAGGTGAAGCCCCAGAAGTAAGGGGTTGGGAGGGCTAGGGCCTGGGGAGTGGGCTGGGCTGGCTGAGCTCCTCCAGGATAGCAACAAGGTGGGCAGAGAGACACAGGGCCACCTTGGGGTTACATAACGACTGGGAGGAAGAGGCGAGGGAGAAGGAAGCTGCTTGAGAGATGAAAGGCTAGAAAGGCAAAGGAAGAAGAAGGAAGGCTAGGGAAGGGCTGGGGGGAGGTTGGTAAATTCCATATATCTTTTTAACAAATCGCCAAATTGCTTTGCTATTATGTCCAATTACATGGTACCAGCATTTGGAATGTTCAGTAAGCCGCAGGCCCAGCCCCTCGGCCGAGCTCTGAAATGGCCCCATTAGTCACGGCTCCTCTTCAGCCTCGAGCTCCCTGCTTGCTGGGCTTTGGGAGCTTGGGGCTCAGAGACTCTTTGCAAGTCTTCCCTCCCCCATAGGGTGGCTGCCCAGGGTCCCTGGAGCTGAGGGGCAGGTGGGGAAACGGTGCTAGCAGCTCAGGCCAGACTGGTGGGCAGGAGGCCAGGGCAGGCAGGGTCTGGGCCACCTCTCTGCTTCTCTGTGTTGGGGCCCAGCCCTTTCGGTAGATAGCCATGTGTCACTGCTGCCCGGGAGGACAGGAAGTTGCCGGGTGGGCTGCGGGTTGTGAGGGATTAGGGAACGGGTGCCCAGGCAGGGGGTGGGGCTGCAGCTCCTGCCCACCCTGCCATCTGCTGGGGTTCCCGCCTGCTGTCTGGGGCCGCCTGCCCTCTGCCTCTGAAGGAGGGGGGCTCCAGAGAGAGCCCAGTAACGCTGTGCCTGGCCCCCCTACCTGCAGAGCAACGGCAAAGGCAAGGATTGTGTCTTCACGGAGATCGTGCTGGAGAACAACTACACCGCCCTGCAGAACGCCAAGTACGAGGGCTGGTACATGGCCTTTACCCGCAAGGGCCGGCCGCGCAAGGGCTCCAAGACTCGGCAACACCAGCGCGAGGTCCACTTCATGAAGCGGCTGCCGCGCGGCCACCACACCACCGAGCAGAGCCTGCGCTTCGAGTTCCTCAACTACCCGCCCTTCACGCGCAGCCTGCGCGGCAGCCAGAGGACTTGGGCCCCCGAGCCCCGATAGGCGCCTACCCGGCCCAGCCCTCCAGCAGCTCCCAGCGCAGATTTCCATCTGGAGGGAGCACAGAGAAACTCAAGCAAGATGAGGTCTGCGCTACTGAAGGCTGGGGAGGAGCTGGGGGAGCCCTGGGTTCTAGTTGTTGATAATTGTTTGCTGTTGGGTTTTTTTTTTTTTTAAACAAAAGAGAGGCTCTATTTTTGTATTCCACTTGGCTGTGGTGTCTTCTTAACTTTTAGGAATGCCGGTTAGTGGCCAGGACTGGGATTGGGAGGATTCCAGGGGGTGGGGGCTTTTTCTGGTCCAGTAGAGGTGCTCCTGAGCCCCCAGTACCCGAAGGGCAAGCTGGCTAGGCAGCCAGGAACTCCACTTCACCCCCAGGTGGGGGCAGGGAGGAAAGGGTAGAGACTTAGGTCAGGTGTTTTAAGGGTGGGTATCAGTGGGGGGAGGTTGTGTATTAGTTGCTATTAAATCACTAAAATATTTATTTAACTTGCATATTAAAAGTGTGTGCTGAAGGGTGAATCCGGCTGAGGTCAGCGCCCCACCCCGCCCTCGTCCTGCTGCAGCTGGCGGGGAAGCAGAATCAGGCCCCAGTTCTGACTGTAGCCTAAGGACCCATGTCTGTCTGCTGTCTCCATCATTGTCACTGGAGAGTTTTCCTGGGAGGACAGAAGCAGGAAAATGAGCAAGAAGAGGCTCTTAGCTGGTCCTGGGAGACATGGACTTCCTAGCTTTCAACAGGAATTATTATTGTTAACACTTCCTCAGGCCACCTCGGGGCCAGAAATGATGACTCCACTAGGACCAGAGCTGTGATCATGGGTCCAATGAGTCTCTATAAAGTGCCTCTCTGTGTGGGAGACAGATAGGAGATGCCGAAGCTCATTCTTTCTGTGTATCAGTCTCCAGAAAATGAAATAAAAGAGCAGCTGCCAGGGTCCAAGTTGGGGGTCTGTCAGAGGGGGGACCTCCAGGGCTGGTGTTGACAATTGTGATGCCGAACAAGTGTTAGCCTTGGGAGATCTGGTTAGAGAGCTGTGAGCAGAAGATGCTGAGTTCAGGTGCTGCAAAACAGCCCAGGGGACTGCGGTGCAGGGAAGGGCTGCCACGCTTGGAGAGATGGGGCCGGAGGGGAGGGAAACTGGGCGTGGGATGGGAAAGGAAACTCTCAGGCGGAACTCAGGATGGTAGAGCAGGTTGTGTTGTGGGCAAGAGGACCAGTCCATGGTTGGTGGAGGGGTCTGTGTTTGCATGTGGGCTGGTAACACTGGCATCATACCATGCCATGGTATGAGAGGATAGAGAACCCAAACCCAGAAGCAGCAGGTCTCTGAAGGGCAGAGCTGGCCCAGTCTTCATAACTGAGGCCTCCCATACTGGCTGCTTCTGCTGCCTTCTTTAAGGGTGATGCTGGGCTGGCCCCAAAGCCCAGTTCCTGGGCCAATCCAGAAACTTCTTCCCTCTGGGCTTCTGTTCTTTGGCACCTCTCTTGGAGAGGGGAGCACTCCAAGGCTTTCTAACCACATGGGCCTTTCAGAGTTGCAGCTGCAAGTCCCAGGCTCAGGCCATCCAGGTGGATCAGGAATTTCAGGAGTCAGTAGGAATCCATGGGGTAGAGAGTGGGGATACCCTGGGGTTTGTTCATGCCACCTCTTCCAGCCTGCTTTGTGGGTGAGGGGCTTTGGATAGAGTAGGTTTCTTCTGGATCATAGACACTGGGGATTTGGGGAGGGGGGGCTCTAGATATCTCTTCTAGCTCCCCCAGCTCTTAGTGCCTCCTACTCTGCTCCATCCTTTCCCCTCCCCCTTTAATTAATTCTGGGTGAGCAGCCTGGCTTTATTGTGCAAGGAGCTGGGGTCTCACTGTGGGAAAAGTCACACCTTCTGAGCAGCTTCTGATGCCATGCAAATGAAGAGACCGTCCAGGAAACGCTTTCATCTGTAGGGCCGCCTGTCCAGCCCCTAGCCCAGTAATTACCCACATTTCATTTGTTTGAGAGCAATTCTTGGGAGAAGCCATAGGATAGGAGGGAATCTGGGATGGGGTAGAATGTTAGATTCTCCCTGCCTGTGATCCTGGCCACAAAGTGGGGCCAGGCTGGGCCAAGGATGGTCCCTGGTTAGGCCAAAGCTACCCCTGAAGCCCCCAGGCTTGTGGTGCCTGAGTACTCCAGAGTGGTGGGGTGGAACTGTGCCATGGTTGTGATGAAGGTGGGCTGTCCACAAAGCTGGACATGCTTGTAGGAAGGAGGGAGATGACTGATGGGGGTGGGGAAGTAGAAGTAGACAGGACTGTGGGGATCTGGTCCATGAGGCTGCCTGAAGCCTGGAAAGGGGTTGAATTCTAGCAGGACCCCAGGCCAGGGTGCCATGAGGGCAGAGCCCAAAGCAGTGGGGCGAGGCTGGGCTAGAGCACCCACCACCTTGTTTATCTTTGAGTTGCTGCCTCCACAGAGCCCTCGCTAATGGGGTTTTACAGCCCACTCAAGCTGCAACTGGGCCAGAATCAATCATTACCGGCACTTAGTGGTTTGATAGTTAACAGCCTGAACTGAAGCCAAACTGGTTGTTAACTGTGATAACAACTGATTTCAAGGGGTTATTGGCGGCCCAATATGCTCAGCCCATTTATTTCGGGAAAAACAAGCAGGGAGCTGCTGCAAGTCCCAGAAAAGGGAAGAGGGCTGGACTTTCTTTAGCCAAAAGGCCTACCACTCTGTTCTGGAGTGGGTATTGGCTATGAGGGTTTGGGGACTGGCTGAGGTCTACATGAAGGCTTGACCTCCTAGAACTCCAGTGAAGACCAGTGCGCAGACCTAGGTGAGCCACACAGAAAGCCCTCTCCAGTCCTCCCTTCTTAGTTCTCCTCACCTGTCCTGATTCCCCACCGCCCCTTCTCCGCCTTTTGTTATAGCAGTGCTTCCCATGAGGAGGGGCCTAGGCCTAGTGGCTATGTCTCTATTTGTTCCCACTCAGCAGGTGGGGCTGGACTCCCCCTCACCCATTCCTCTCTTGTCAGGGCTCCAAGTTCAAGCCAGAACCTTGCATTTCATTTCAAAACTGGTGAAGATTCCACCCAAGCCTTGACTAGAAAGAACGAGAGAAAGTTCTCTCCTCTTACTCTACCAGGTCCTGTCCACACCTGCCTTCTACCCTCAGCTACATGGCAGCAGTTGGGCAGTGGCTAAGCATCGTTCTAGAATGCTGCAGCAGCAAAGAACCAGGAGTTCTCCCCTGTCTCCAGATAGACAGCGGGACCCAGAAGTCACATAGCTAGTGCCAAAGCAAGTACTAGAGGTCAAGTCTCAATTCCCAGCCCCAGGCTGCCCCTTGACGACTGTACGTCTTTCCCTAATTTCATTCATTCATTCACTGTTTATTGAGGGCCTGTCATGTGCCAGGCTCTGTTTTTGGTATGGGGGACAAAGCAAGAAATGAGAGACAAAAGCCCTGTCATTATGGAACTCATATTCTAGTGATGGTGTGTGTGTGTGTGTGTGTGTGTGTGTGTGTGTGTGTGTGTGCAGAGCAAACAATGTTGTAGCAATTTTAAGTAGGCTTGTCAAAGAAGGCTCCACTGAAAACGTACTATTGGGGCAGACAGCTGAGCGAGCAAGGTCAGGCATTTAGATACCTGGGGGAGAAGACATTCAGGTAGAGGGAACAGCAAGCGCAAAGGCTTATTGCACTAGCGGAGAAGGAAGGGGGCCAGTGTGGCGAAAGCCAAGTGAAGAGAGGTTATGACCGTGTGTGTGTGTGTGTGTGTGTGTGTGTGTGTGTGTGTGTGTGTGTGTGTAGTGAGAAGGGTGGCTGAGGGTACAGAGAATGACAGAAGCCAGAGAGATAAAATGGGTAGGGGTGAAAGGCCATTGAAAAAACTTTCGTTTTGTTTCTTAATGAGACAGCAGAACATTGGGGGGCTTTGAGCAGTAGAGTGATATAATCTGAATTAAGTTTTATCAAGATCTCTTTAGCTGTTGTGTTGAAAATAGATAGTAGGGAGGCAAGGGAGGTCAGTTATGAAATTATTGTAATAATCTAGGTAAGAGATAATAGTAGATTAGAGGTAATATAAGAGATTGGAATTCTGTACTTTTTTTTGCCGGTAGAGATGACAGATTTTGTTGATGGATTTGAATGTGGGCTGCAAGAAAGAGTCAAAGAGTTTCCAAAGTTTCTTGCCTGAGCAAGTAACAGGATGGAGGGACCATTTATTGAGATGAAGAAGATTGTAGGAGGGGTAGATTTCTAGGGAGAAGGGTAGAAGTTTAGGTATGGCCATGTTAAGTCTGAGCTGACTCAATATTCAGGTGAAGATGTTGAGTAGGCAATTGTGTATGAGACTGGAATTCAGGGGAGAGGTCTTGTGTGAAGATATAAATTTGGGAGTGTTCCGCACACAGGTAATTATTAAAGCCAAGAGATGGAATGAATTCCCTAGGGAGTGAGCGTAGCTAGAGAATAGAAGAGCTCCAAGCCTGAGCCTTGGTATAGTCAGAACATCCAGAGTTCAGGGTGAAGGGGAAACCAGCAAAGAAGGTTGAGGAAGTGTGACCCATGATATGGGTAGGAGGAAAACCAGGAGAATGTGGTGTCCTGATGATACAGGAAAAAGCCAAATTTCTCAGCCTGAAGCTTCTAAATGGGGTTAGGGGAAAGTTTTACTGTCATCATGTCTCCCTTTCTCCTACCTCCACCAACCCCAAGGCCAAGAGGAAGTAGCCAACAAATAGGGTTGGTTTAACCTGGGAATCTCCTGGACTCTTCTCTCAGCCTCCCTCTGCCTCTCATCCTGCTGCCTTTACCTCCAGACCCAATCTCAAATCCAATACATCTACTCGTCTACATGTTGACTGCCACCACCCTGCTCCAGGCTATCTTCAGCTCTTGTCTGGCTTATGGTAACAGACCTCAAACTGCTCTCCCTGGTTCCTCTCTTATCCCCCTATAATCCTTTCAGTACTCAGTAGCCACATTTTTTTTTAAGCTAGCAAGAGAGACAGACAGAAAGACACACACACACAGACAGGAAGGGAGAGAGATGAGAAGCATCAATTCTTTATTGTGGCACCTTAGTTATTCATTGATTGCTTTCTCCTATGTGCCTTGACTGGTGGCTCCAGCTCAAACCAGTGACCCCTGGCTCAAGCCAGCGACTACAGGGTCATGTCTATGATTCCACACTCAAGCTGGATGAACCTGCACTCAAGCCAGCAACCTTGGGATTTCAAACGTGGGTCCTCTGCATTCCAGGCTGACACTCTTTTCACTGTACCACCACTTAGTCAGGCAACAATTTTTAAACTTAAATCTGATTGTATTACCACCATAACTAGAGAGGTTGAAGGGCTGTCTTGTAGACTTGGATTCAGACTCCTTTCCACGGCCTGTGGCCTCGTCTTCCCGTCTAACAACAGCTTAACCCCTCTGCTGCTCACCCACGACACTCTGGCCACATTGCCTTTCAACTGAAAAAGCCAGGCTTATACCTGCCTCAGAGCCTTTGCACTTGTTCTCTCTGCTTGAAATGCTCTTCCTCTAGATCAGGGGTCCCCAAACTACGGCCCGCTGGCTGCATGCGGTCCCCTGAGGCCATTTATCTGGCCCCTGTTGCACTTCCGGAAGGGGCACCTCTTTCATTGGTGGTCAGTGAGAGGAGCACAGGATGCATCCGCACCCATAGTTCCCATTGAAATACTAGTCAGTTTGTTCATTTAAATTTACTTGTTCTTTATTTTAAATATTGTATTTGTTCCCGTTTTGTTTTTTTACTTTAATTTTTTTTAATTTTTTTAATTTATTTTATTCATTTTTAGAGAGGAGACAGTGTGTGTGTGTGTGTGTGTGTGAGAGAGAGAGAGAGAGAGAGAGAGAGAGAGAAAGGGGGGTGGAGCTGGAAGCATCAACTCCCATATGTGCCTTGACCAGACCAGTGCAGGGTTCTGAACTGGCGACCTCAGTGTTCCCAGGTCGACACTTTATCCACTGCGCCACCACAGGTCAGGCTACTTTAATTTTTAATTTTTATTTTTACAGGGACAGAGAGAGAATCAGAGAGAGGGATAGACAGGGACAGACAGACAGGAATGGAGAGAGATGAGAAGCATCAATCATTAGTTTTTCGTTGCTGAAAAACTGGGGGCACATATGTGCCTTGACCCAGGGTGGGGGGCTATGGCAGAGCAAGTGACCTTTTGTTCAAGCCAGTGACCTTGGGCTCAAGCCAGTGACCTTTGGACTCAAGCCAGTGGCCATGGGGTCATGTCTATGATCCCATGCTCAAGCCAGTGAGCCCGCTCTCTAGCTGGCGATTTCAGGGTTTTGAACCTGGGTCCTCTGTGTCCCAGGCCAGTGCTTTATCCACCGCACCACTGCCTGGTCAGGCTAAAAACTTTTTTTAAATTCCCATTCCCCCACCTGCTCCTCTTTGTCAACCATCAACTTGTTCTCAATATCTATGGATATTCATTTTATTTATTCTTTTTTTTTTTTTAGGTTCTGAAATAATTGAGATTATATGATCTTTGCCTGACTTATTTCACTTAGTATAATGCCCTCTAGGTCCGTCCGTGTTGCTACAAATGTTTATTATACTTATCACTATCTGATATTATCCTGTTATTTATTTATATACTTGCTTTTGTTCTCTGTGTCTCTCCCGAGAGAGGGGACTTTGACTTGCTCATTGATGATGCAGTGCCTAGAACAGTGCCTGGTATGTCGCAGGTGTGTAGTAAACACGGATTTAAGCAATCAATTAATAAAATGCAAGTGGGCTTGGAGGTTACTGAGTGGAGGAGGTGGTTTGGGAGGTCTCTGTTTCTAGGACTTGGGTCAGGCTTTAGGAAGTGCTGGAAAGTTGGGGAACTAGAGGAATAGTCCGGGGATGGATGACCCTCTGAGCCCATTAAGACATGTATGCTTTTATTTTTATTTTATTTTTATTTTTTATTTTTATTTTTTATTGATTGCTTTTAGAAAGACAGAGAGAGAAAGAGAGAGAGAGAGAGAGGGAAAGAAGCATTCATTTGTTGTTGCACTTAGCTGTGCATTTATTGATCACTTCCTATATGTGCCCTGACTGGGGATGGAACCCACAATCTTGGTGCTTTGAGATGATGCTCTAACTGACTAAGCTAACTGGCTATGACCCAGACATCCATGGTTTTACTTAAAGAGGGTCCAAGACTGTCCAACTAGGCTCACCTCCATTTCCTTAAGCTGCAATAATGTCTCCAAAACCTGGACAAATGAGTATCTAAGTAGGGAGTGTTGAGATGGACATCTCAGAACCTTTCAAAATCCTGCTTCCTTTCCTGCCACTGGGTTTCTGTAGCAACCAGAGGACTTCAAAGGAGAGAGTGAAGGGGAATTAAGAGCCAAAGAAAGCAGAGAAAAAAGGAGGAGTAAGTGGTAGCAAGACAGATGGGGAGCTGGCAGGAACTCCAGGGGGATCCCCAAGACCCACATTACTGTGAAGGGTGTGCCAATATGGTCCTCTTGGTTGCCCCCTTCCCCATCTGGGTCTCTTACTGACTGACTCACAAGAATAAACTGTCCATCTGGGCAAGCCCCAGAGCTGACCCACCTGTGTGTCCCCCACCTGTGTGTCCCCACCTGCTAGACTGGCTGGCAGAGGCTCAGGCTGGATCCTACAGTCCGTTTTCCCCTTCTCAGCCTCTCACTCAGCAATAGTGAAACAAGCTGGGGCCGTGAACTGGTTTGGAGGTGTGTTTCGTTTTCCTTCCTCCCTTGGCTGTGGATGGTGTACAGGTAGGATGGGAGAGGGCGTGGAGGGGAGGGGAGTCAGGGCCTTATTCTATGCTAAACGATGTCCCTAGCTTGGGTACTCGGGGATAAGGCCCCTAATCTTGAAAGATCAGTCAGATGGGCTGTAGCCAGGGTCTTGACTGGAGGTGTTCAGAACAAGGGCGCAGGCCTGGACACTGCCTAAAGGGGCCACGTCCAAGCCTGGAAAGGTTCTCTGTATAGTTTGTAGCCTCCTGGTGCCTCTGAGCCCAGAGGACCAGAAAGTTCCTGGGAGTGGCAGAACATCAAGCCCTTGAGAAGCCGGGGCACTGGGCCCTGAGGCCCAAGCCAACCGCCTGGAGAACCAGCCAGTGACTTTCTAGGATGGGAGTGGCCAGGGCCAACACCAAACTTCAGCTGTCCCTCTCTGTCTGCCCACAGGCACACCACTTCCAAACACAGCCTCAAAACCTCTGCCTTCTCGGACTGCTCCATTTGCAGCCTCTGACATTTAATCATTTCAGTTGGACAAACATCACCAATTCTTGTTAAATCCTTCATGGGGAAATCCCCCTGTCCCACCACAACCTACTCCTGGCCATCTAACACTTCTGTGTCGCCTTTCTGCCCAGTGTCTTCGTGGGCAGTTCTGGCCCCCCTTCCCTGGCTCCCATAGCCCGCAGTAATGAAGAGCACGCTCATAAAACATTAATCGTGGGTAATACACCGTGTAGGGGCTGCCTGATCTCTGCTTCGATAGGAGAGGCTGGGTCAGTAGGATGCTGGGGCTTAGGCTTCTAAGGGTTTAGGCTGACTTTTCTACTTGGGCTCAAGTTCCAGTCACTTCCATTAAGCCAGGCCTGATCCTCCCTGGTGGGGTGAATGGTGGGGGGACCTTGGCAGAGAAGAGGGGTTCCTGAGGAGAGGGGCTAGCAGCTCAGGGAGGGAGAGGTGGTTTCTAAGGGCAGTTCTAGGTGAGACATGACTGGAAGCTGGGACTCTGAACAAAAGCAGGAGGATGAGGTGAAGCTGTGAGCAAGAGGTTAAAAGCCCCAGGTTGGTGCTGAGAGTGAGGAGGGTCAGAGCCTAAGCATTGGGGTCCAGAAAGTGCTCCTTGGGGTGGGAGCACTTGCATCAGCCAGCAGTGGGGGTGGACAGAGAGAAGGAGAAGAGAATCTTTATTATTGTCCCCAACACCCCTGGGGTTTGCACTGGCACTGACATGGCACCCTCTCTCCAAGCCTCAGCAAGGTCAGAGCACGGCTGCAGGAGCAGCCAGAAGTCAGCTGTGGCTCGGCAAGGTGGCTAGGAGGAAGGGCTTTGCAGTCAGAAGTAAGTGGGACTCCTGGCTCCTTAACTGTATGAACTGAGTCATTTCACCTCTCTGGGCCTCACCTTCCTCACCTGCAAAGTGGGGCGCACACTCCACTTTAACGAGTTGCCATGAGTCTGAAAGGTGGGTAGCAGAGGGCCTTAACAACAGTTCCGAATAAATGGTAGCTACTGCAGAAAAGGACTCTGGGGGAGGGTTGGACCAGTTGAGCTAAGTCCCTGTGAGCCCAGGTTTGCATAGTGATGTCATTCAAGAGACACTATGAGGAGCCAGGAGGTAGTGAGATAAAGGGCAAGGTCCTTCATGCACACTAAACCTGACTTCATCTAAGCGGGCGTGCCAGCTAAACGCCTGAGCCCCCGCAGGCTCGGGAGAACTGAGAGCGAAGGCATGGTGGGACCTGCAAGGGTGTGGTCTTCCTGCTCACTCTCCGAGGCCAGGCCACTGTGCAGGTCCTCGCCACCCTGCTCCTCGGGTTGGCCTGACCTCCCCGCTCCCAGCCCCCAGAGCTGCCCACACAAGCTGGGGAGAGTCAAGACCGAGTTGTCTGGAGTTGGAAAGAATGGTAGGAGAGTCAGACAACAGAGAATCAAGATTCATGTCTTCTTTCCTAGTTAATGCCACCTCTTCCTTTCCCTAGGGCCTTGCCCTAACCTGTGAGAAATTTATTCTCTGTCAGGCATTTAAGCCAGTGTTGGGAAGCAATGGTGAGCAAGTCAGAGAGACCCAGACCCACACAGACTGCCATTTAACACAGACAACACCAGTCAGTCCGTCAGTCAGTCAGTCAGTTCGAATGAGGTGTGGGAAAGGCTGAGGCAGAGGAGGGGCAGGGGTCGTGTGAGGAAGGGAGGGTGTAGGGGAGGAGGGCAAGAGTGCTCAGAGTTACGGCCATGCTGGCTCTGAGACAGCCCCGGGGAGGAAGGACCCTGGGCTGGTTCCGCTGGACACCAGCCAGCTCACCTCAGTCCCTGCTTCACCCCGTGCACACCCAGCATTGAGTTACTGGAGATAAAGGGAGACACGGCCCGGGCCCTGCCTTAGGGCGCCTCACGCATTGGAGTTCAAAGACTAGCAAACCTCTAGCTGTCATATGTGCGGTGCGTGCGGGCAGAAAGCAGGTTAGCACCAGGCACTCTAGTTGACTGAATCATAAAAGTGATCACAGACAAGATAGGAGTTGAGAGTCTAGAACAAGCAGCTGCAGAATCCTTAGGAAATTCACCTTCCGGGACCTTAATTTCCTTATCTAGAAGGTGGAAGGTTTGAACTAGGTTATTGTTTTGAGGACAGAACCTTATTTCAGGAGGAAAACCTGTATAAAAGCCTATTTTCATAAAATAGTTTGTTAGGATGGGTGCGGGGATTGGGGTCCCCTTCCCAGTTTCTTCCTTCGTGTCTGCCATCTCAGCTGGGCAGGTGGTAAAGGAGGCAGAGGGTCTGATTCTGTCAGGGTTCACATGGGCATCCAGGGGAAGATGATAGCAAGGGCCCTCCATAGAGGAAGGACTGGGTGGGCTCCAGGACCCCTGTCCAGGGCCACCCCATTGGCCCCGCTGGGAAGGTGTCTCCCGGACGAGCAGCTGAGTCTGCTCCCTCCTCAGAGCACCTGGACAAGTGAGGCTTTTCCCACAACTTCTTAGAGAGGCTCCTGTCTCTTCCTGCACTGACCACTCACACCCAGGGATTATCTTAACCAGAAACTTCCATTCGGAACAAAGCTCCCAGGAATGAAACCCGAGCTGCTCCCAGCCTGACTGGGAAGTGGCTGGGAAAGGGAGGGAAAACTTCCAAAGCACTGGGAGCCTCAGGGAGGCCATGAAACCCGAAGACAAACGACCAGCCAGTGGACTGGTGCTGTGGAGCTGCCACTGCCTCCTGCAGAACCGAGGTGGGGCCAAGAGCAGAGTGGGAAAGCGAGGGGGAAGTACACCCCCAGGCTTTTCAAGGGGAGAGTAATTGGTGCACCTGTGGCTAGGGCCAATATCCCCTGTGAGGCCCTCAGGGCTGGTCTGCAGTCACTCAAACTGCCCCCTCCCTTCCCCTCTTCTCCCACCCCCCTCCCAGCTGCTTCCACTTACTCCAGTGGGCTGTTGGAGCGGTCAGCGAGCCCAAGGGAGGGGAGAGAAGTGGAATAACCATAGATGCCATTTATAGAGCACCCAGCAGGTGCCAGGTGCTGCATATGTCAGTTCTAATCCTCACAATAGCCCTGTCAGTACTATTTGTCCCATTTTACTGATGGGGAAATTAAGGCTAAGAGCAGTTAAGCAATTTGCCCCAAATGGTAGAGCCAGTTACTGACTGACCTAGGATCTGAATGCAGGGCTTTTTGATTCAGTACTAACATATCTTCTGTCTCTTCACATTGTGCAGTCTTAAAATTCCACCTTAGAGCCCAAGGACCTTAGTGAATTTCCAAATGAACTCTTAGTGAATTTCCAAATTCATCCCTTCAAGCCCCGGTGTGAGACAACGGAAATGCTATGAGTGGTCATTTCTCTTGCTTGGATCTCTGACCTGATAAAAGTGATTTCACTTCTCTGGGGCTCAGTCTCCTCATTTGTGAAACAGGATTCATAATAGTGCCTACTTATAGACGGAGAGCCAGAAAACAACGTACGTAAAGTATTTAGAACAGTGCTAGGCACAGAGGAAGCACTCAGTAAATGTTGTTATTGCTGTTAGAAGTCCCTTTCCCCTTCGCCTAGGCAGCCCTCAGCAGGACAAGTGGATTATCCTAAGCTCAACCCTGCCTCCCTGCCTCTGAGGACTCAGGTGTAGGCCAGAAGGCGCCTCAGCTGGCTGAGGCTTTTTTTTTTTTTTTAAACATTTATTTATTTATTTTACAGACAGAGTGGGATAGACAGGGACAGAGAGACAGGAACGGAGAGAGATGAGAAGCATCAATCATCAGTTTTTTTTATTGCCGTTGCGACATCTTAGTTGTTCATTGATTGCTTTCTCATATGTGCCTTGACCGCGGGCCTTCAGTAGACTGAGCAACCCCTTGCTGGAGCCAGTGACCTTGGGTCCAAGCTGGCGAGCTTTTTGCTCGAACCAGATGAGCCTGGGCTCAAGCTGGCGACCTCGGGGTCTCGAACCTGGGTCCTTCCGCATCCCAGTCCGATGCTTTATCCACTGCACCACCACCTGGTCAGGCTTGGCTGAGGCTTTTGAGGTGTTCTGGGAGCCAACAGGGAACCCATTTCCACCTGCAGAGCAGTTCCAGGCTCTCCAGTGGCTGAGCCACTGTGTCTTCCACGTAAGTGAGGCATTTAGCTGGGCTACTTGTTTGTCACCTACCTTGCTCTGAAGGCTGACTTTGAGTCCTAATCCAGCAGAATATTCCCTTTTGGAGGATTCTTGGAACACAGCCCACCTGGGAAAGGGGAAAAAGTGAGGTGGTTGGGCTGAATCCCAGGGACTGGGCTGTAGTCAGGGCGTGGGACCAACTCCCTATAGTACTGCTGAGCGCCATGCAGCTTTGGGCTCTGAGAAGGAGTAGGTTGTTGTGCTCAAGGCCAGGAGCTTCGCCAGCGGATGTGGCCTGCTGACTAGCCCTTCACCTGCTGCCTCCCAAGCTAAGCCTTCCCAGACAACCATCGTCTGGGACCAGCACCAAGCACTGGCTCTGCCCCATAGGTACACAGAGACGCTTCTGGCTCCGCCTCACTTCTCAATAGCTGAGCATCTCATGGCTTTGCTTCCGGCTGCCATTGGTGACTGGGGCTTGGGCTCAGGAACCAAGTATACCATGTTCAAGGACAAACTTGATGTCTATGCTAGAGCCTGTGCAGTCCATAGAAGGTGGCAACTGAGAATGGAGAACAGACTAGGCAGAAGGGTACCTCTCAGCAGGGGGCTGGTTCCTTGTAGAATGTGGGGCATTAAATATGACTGCCATGCGCCCATTCTTGGGCTCCACGTCACTTCGCATTTGTGGGGAACGCAATGATTGTTTCTGTTCTGGGAAAGTTACAGTAGAGTAAGAGAAACTACATGTACAAATGATGGTCGGATATCAAAAAGGTACTTACAAACGGGTGGCCTTTTCAATTTTATTCCAACTATTCAATACAGATAAATCAGATAGTATCATTACCTGTTAATGAGAAAACCAAGGCATATACTCAATATCAATATTGATACTGAGTCCATACTCATAAATGTTTTTTTGTTTTTTTTTACAGGGACAGAGAGAGAGTCAGAGAGAGGGACAGACAGATAGGAACGAAGAGAGGTGAGAAGCATCAATCATTAGTTTTTCGTTGTCGTTGCGACACCATAGTTGTTCATTGCTTGCTTTCTCACATGTGCCTTGACCGCGGGTCTTCAGCAAACAGAGCAACCCCTTGCTGGAGCCAGCAACCTTGGGTCCAAGCTGACGAGCTTCTGCTCAAGCCATATGGGCCCTGCGCTCAAGCTGGCGAGGTCGGGGTCTTGAACCTGGGCCCTCCGCCTCCCAGTCTGACACTCTATCCACTGCACCACCGCCTGGTCAGGCCATACTCGTAAATGTTTTAAGTGAAGTATTTAGGTACCAAGATGACTGACTCTGTGTGTGTATAGTATGATCACATAAATATTCTTTAGTGAATGTCTTATGTTTCAGGCACTGTGTTTATATACATTATTTCACTCATTCCTTCTATTGACCTTCTAATGACTCAGTGTGCTAGGTATCAATATTCTCTATTTACAGAGGAAGAAAGTAGAAGTCAACAGGGTTAAATATCTCCAAAGCATGCAACTGGCAAGTGGCTGAGCCGGGATTTGAAGGCAGATCTATTGACTCCAGTGTTTGTACTCTGCAAAGTACACCAATGATCAACAATGTAGAGCAGGCCTGACTGAGTGGTGGTGCAGTAGGTAGAGAGTTGGCCTGGGATGCTGAGGACCCAGTTTCAAAACCCTGAAGTCATCGGCTTGAGTGTGGGCTCATTTGATTTGAGCATAGGCTCATCAGCTTGAGTATGGGATCATAGACATGACCCCATAAGTCACTGGCTTGAGCCCAAAGGTTATTGGCTTGAAGCTCAAGGTTGCTGGCTTGAGCAAGGGGTCACTGCTTGACTGGAGCCTCCTGGTCAAGGCACATATGAGAAAGCAATCAATGAACAACTAAGGTGCCACAATGAAGAATTGATGCTTCTCATCTCTCTCCCTTCCTGTCTATTTCTGTCTGTCTTTCCCTCAAAAAAAAAAAAAAAAAAGCTAAGTCAAATATAATGGAAAAAGTGTTCTAAGCCAGGTACCAACATGGTGCCAGGGAAGTTTGGAGAAGGAAGTTCCCTGTGCTTGAAGGGAAGAAGCACAGAGGAATAAAGACTGAATTGCCCAAGGTCACACAGCTGATTAACATGGAGTCCGAGGTAAAAGTCTGGTGTCTGCAATCCAAAATCAATACCAGTTTTTAATACTACTGACAATAAAACTGAGAAGAATTCACCTCAGCTGTCTTGTTAAAGAAAAAAACCTGAAGTCTTTGAAAGTCCCTTAGAGCTGTGTGAAATTTGAATAAACTAGAAGCACGTGCGGAAGGTGGCAAAGAAGCCACTTCTCCCTCGGGGGCCAGCAGCAGCCGGATGTTCCCACTTTTCTGGCTAACCAAGATGCCTCTCCCTGTCCCCATAGGTTGGGGCTCATTCTGCAAAGCCAAAGATTTCTTTCAAGTCACCTGCATGCTCAAAATCTCCATTTTTTCCCTTTGCCCACAGGATAAAATTTAAATTCCTCAGCTGGGCATAGGAGTTCTTTCACAATCAGGCCGCAACTTTCCAAACTTACCTCTTTCCACTTTTGTGGGAAATTCTGGTGACAGAGATCTTTTTACCACTTTCAAATACTCCATGCTCTTGCATGCATTTCTCTTGTCACAGGTTGTTGCCTCTGCCTAAATGAACTCCTGCGTATCCTTCACAACGCGTATTTTTCCTATTGTGTCTCCTCTGTGGCCTCGCATATTATTCTGCCTATAACATTGAGTTATAACTACTTATTGACAACTATACTTTTTCAAGTTGTCTTGGAATATAGTAGGTGCTTCATAAATTTTGGTGACTGAATGAATGGAGTCTAATCTGGATGCCCTAGTGCTTGGTTTTGCCATTTTGGAACAATAAGAAAATAAGATGGGCCCTGGCCAGATAGCTCAGTTGGTTAGAGCGTCATCCCAATATGTAAAGGTTGCAGGTTTGATCCCAGGTCAGGGCATATACAGGAACAGATCAATGTTTCTGTCTGTCTATCCGTCTTTTTCTAAAATCAATATATAAATTATATAAATTCAATATATAAAAATTATATAAATATATGAATTATATAAATTCAATATATAAATTCTAAAATCAATATATAAATCAACAAGACAAAACAAAACAGGGCCCTGGCTAATTGGTTCACTGGTAGAGCATCAGCCTGGCACGTGGATGTTCTGGGTTCGATTCCTAGTCAGAGCACACAGGAGAAGTGCACATATGCTTCTCCACTCCTACCCCTCTCACTTCTCTCTCTCTCTCTCTCTCTCCTCCTCCTCCTCCTCCTCCTCCCCCTCTCCTCCTGCAGCCATGGCTCCATTAAAGGGAGTTGGCCCCAGGCACTGAGGATGGCTCCATGGCCTCCACCTCAGGCATTAAAAAAATGGCTCTGGTTGCAATGGGGCAAGGGCCCCAGATGGGCAGAGCATCACCCCCTGGTGGGCACGCTGGGTGGATCCCAGTCGGGCACGTGCGGGAGTCTGTCTCTGCCTCCCCTCCTCTCATGGAATAAAAACAAACAAATAAATAAATAAATAAAATAAATAAGAAAAGAAAAAAGAGGGCTGCAACCACAGTCTGAGGAGACGTGATCAATCTCCAGAGTGTTGGATCCTTTGAAGATTAGAGATAGTTTCAGAAAATAAATAAAAATAACAGCTGCCACTTATTAAGTGCTTACTATCTACCAGGGACTAGGCTAAAGCCGCTTATATGCCACATCTCATTTCATTCTCACAACAGTTCTCTGTGGTGGGAGTTATCCTCATGAGGATTTCATCCCCTAGATAAGTTGCTATCTCTACTTTACAATTGAAGAAATAGGTTCAGAAAGTGAAGGAATAGTTTCCTCCTACAGTTACGCAGCCAGGATTAAATTCAGATCTATTGGTTTGTAAAACCCAAGCTCTTAACTTCCACGCATTTCTGCCTCTGACTCCTCCAAGTATAATAAGCTTTTCCTTCTGTGGATAGGGGGAAGTAAATCCCATTGCTCCTTCTGCCTCATTAGAAACCCCAGCGGCTTGTGGGTTGGGAGCTGTAAGGTATAGGGACTGGGACTTCACTGGCAGGCTGTGGGAGATCAGAAGTCCCGGCTTGATGTTTGTCCTGGACCTTGACATGCACCCCTGGGGGGGAGGGTCATTAATCATTACTTATGACCCTTGGAATAGCCTAGGCTGACTGCTAAAGCAAAAAACAAAACAAACAAACAAACAAAAAACCAGAACAAAAACTGACTTAGGACTGACTGGGGATTCCCTCTTTGGGTTGCAGGCACTTTGTTAGGAAAATAAAACCCCTCACTGGAAGCTCAGAAAGACTTCACTTTGAGAACTGAACCTGGGTTCTAGCCTGGTTTTTATTCCTAACCAGCTGTGTGACCTCGGTCAAGGAGTTTAACCTTATAAGCCTTTGTGAGTGGACAGAAAAGTGGGCAAGAACACGATGTACTTAGGAAGGAAAGATCCAGATGACATCCAGAGGATGGGAGTCTGAGCTGGAGAATCAATCGCCCAGGAAAGAGGCTGCAGAGCTGCTAGTGGCCGTGTCCCCATGTGCCGCTGTGGCCAGGAGGCATTCAGGAGCAGGGACCATGGGGAATGGTAGAGAAAACCAAAGACAAAGAAAACGTAATTTTCCCCTCCTGAGAGATGTCAAAAGAAGGCCATGCCATGGTACTTCTGGAAAGTCAAGCAATGGGCATCTAGTAACTCCCAGCTTTAGGAAGAGCTAACTTTTCCCTTATTTGGGCTTCCCTGTACCCGGTAAACTCTTTTATCTAAAAAATGGTTGCACTTCCTTAAACATCAACTTTCTTGGTAGAATTCCTGGGAGAAGGAAGTGACTTCATCTATGTTCCTCAGCCCCTATTCTGACTGCTGGCACAGCAGGCATCATGTAATGGTCTGATAAATGAACGAGTGGATGAATGGGGAGGTCTCAGGTGAGTGGGAAGAGGTCTAATGTCACAGAGTAGGGAAAACCTTAAGCTCATACAGCCCTCGCCATATGGCTCAGTTGGTTGGAGTGTCCCCGGTATGCCAAGGTTTGATCCCCAGTAAGGGAACATATAAAAGTCAACCAATGAATTCATGGACGGTTGGAGCAACAACAAATCTATGTTTCTCTCTCTCTCTCCCTTCCTCTTTGTAATCAATAAATAAAGTTAAAAAATAAAGCTCATTACAAAAGAGGAGGTACGTTCAAGAGGAAAGAGAATCTCAAAAGGCTCAGGGGAATTTAGGAGCAGAAAAGCCAAGAAGAGCTGAGAATGCCAATTCATATGGTCCCTGGGGTAGCCAGTGGCCATGGACTCCTTGACTGGGTAGACTCTAGGTTGTTCTTAGGCTCCTTGGAAAAGATATAGAGGCGGATGGCACGCAGAGATCAGGTTCCTTGTTTCTAGCTTGAGTGACCATATGTCCTGGTTTATACATACAGGGTGGGGCTAAAGTAGGTTTATAGTTGTATGTATGGAAGATAATACAATAATAAATCATAATACAAGAATAAACTCTGTGTTTTGTGTCCTCAATTGAAAACCTACTTTTGCCCCACCTTGTATTTTCCTAGGGGAATTATTAATATCTCAAAGTGTCTTGGTCATGGCTTTGATGACAAACTTTCTTTTTTAGGGTGGTAACCACTCCTCCAATCATTTTATTGTTGTTGTTGTTGAGATATAATTTACAAACCACAGAATCTACCCCTTGGTGTACAATTCAGTGGTTTTTAATATATTGACAGAGTTGGGCAATCATCGCCACTATCCGATTCCAGAACATTTTCATCACCCTAAAACGAAACCTGTACTTAGTAGTCACTCTCCATTCCCCTCGTCCCCCTTCCCAGTCCCTGGTAACTTCTAATCTATTTTCTGTTCTTATGGTTGGATTTATCTACTTTGGACAGTTCATATTTGTGGATTCATACAATACGTGTCAGACCTTTTGTGTCGGGCTTCTTTTACTTAGCATAATGTTTTCAAGGTCTGTTTATGTCGTAACGTGAATTAGTAGTTTGGATAATATTCAATCACTCTGCATATAGATATTAATACTGTAGCTAGTGCGTTGTGGGTGTTCCCTTGGAGCCAAAGAGCAAGTGAGACGGAGGAGCCAGGCTAATAGTATCTTATTGGAGAGGCCATTTAGTTGGCTCAAGGCATAGAACATCGAGAGGGGATAAGGCAGGGAAGGAGCCTCATTTAGCACACCCTACTCTTGAGTTGGCATTTTTATTGGCTTTGAGGTCCTTGACTCTCTGATAGCAGCTGCAGAGAACTGGCAACAGTTTAATCTATTGCCAGTTTCTTGGAGAAAAGCAGAACTTAATGAATTAAAAAATGAACCAGGGGAGAAATGAACCACAGGCTCTGGATTTGAACATCCGCTCAGCCACTGGCTTTGCATGGTCTTGAATTGGGCCTCTCTGTTGCTAGTCTCTGTAAAATGAGCACGGTGATAGTAAGGAAAATCCCAAAGCTATTAGGTTTTAAGGCACTTCACAGAATCAGTATTCTCTGGGCTATTCTATAGATGTGTAATTCTAAGATGCATCTACTTAGGGCTGGCTGGACCTTTTAAAAGGTATATATATAGCTTACACTGTGTGTGATTTTGAGCACTCCGATCAGCTGTGTAGTTTGTGTGCTAAGCAGTTATTCTGGAATAATTTGGGCATACTTCACACTGTTTTAACAGCAGAAAGTTCATGATGAGAAAATGTTATGGGTGTTTCTGTGGATACACTACTACTTGTCTCATTTCCCCTAATGCGTTGAGTTCCCAGGGCCAAGGGCCAAGTTTATACAGTTCTGTTTCTCCTACAATACCCAACAGAAGGCCTTACACTGACAGGGGACTGTGCGTGCAGAAAGGAAGGGAAGGGAAGGGAAGGCTAAGCAAGTAATATTGTTAGAGTGTGGAAGTATTTCCTCGTCATTAGGGGACTGATTAACAATCTGCTAAACACCCGGGGCCAGGGGAAAACCGAGGAGAGCAGGGCATGCTAGCCAGGCCTGCTGCGCTGAAAGCAGCAGACGGGTAATTTCCAAATGACCATTTCAAAGGAAGGTTGAATTTCTCCAAGATAAGAGGGAGAGCAGAGAGCATGCCTATATCTCTAACCTCCTAAGCTCACGGCCGTGATAACAGCTGTGGGGTTGGAAACCTAATGCTGATGAAAGAGTTAAAGGGTGGCTGCGGGCAGCTATCGGTGACAGTGCTCCGAATTGAGCATGCTCTTGGAGCGCGGCTGGGGACTGGTGTTACTCCATGAATAGAGGCCACTCTCAGGGAGTTTTTCCTGGAACAGAATGGGGTCAGGGAGCCGCTTGGGGAACAATGGTTGCCACCGACTAGCTGAATTTCTTACAATCACACACCATACCCCCTGATCAAATAGCTCCTTTGTCTGGCTGATATAAAAACATGTCATACAATGATGATTTGGAAGAATGACACGGGTTTGCCTTTCACAGAGATCAGAAGGGCTTGTTGTGCAGCAGGGGGAAAAACATCAGAGTCAAGGAAAACCTGGAGAATAAAAGGAGCAAATGGAAACAGACAGCCACAATAAGAAAGGGCTGGGTTGCTCAAAAGGCGGACAAGGGCTTGGTTACCAGCAGGGAGACGGAGCAGCGAGGCAGCTCCAAGGAAGAAGAGCCTGCTGGCGGCCTGGTCATCAGTTTCACAGCGCCCCCTTGAAACTCTTGAGAAATTCAAAGAGTTAAAGAAATACAAATTGGAGGAATAAATGGTCCGAGGTAGCTGTTGTATACAGGTCTGTGTACAGAGACCAGAGGAAATGTGAATGAACCAGAGTGATCATCCCACTCATACCGTTATTTTACAGATGGGGAAACAGATCTGGGAGCGATGGCGGCTCAGTCATTTACTCGGATTTGTCTAGATTACAGCTGCTTCTCTTATTTCCCTGACTTTGAAGATGGAAATGCAGGAGCTTCTCAAGCATTCACTGTTCAGAGAGTGGAAGAGACGAGCTTTAGAAGGCCAGTCTGAACCAGTGATTGCTTACATAATGAAACTCATGCAAGGCAGTGCATGTCTGTGAGCCTCGGTTTTTCTATCTATAAAATGAGGGCATTCCTGAAGCCAACTAGGCAGCCATTATTTCAACCACCATTTTTAAAGGCCTTTGTGCTTCCCACCCTGGGTGAGGGTGTTGGAGAGAAGAGGAATGGAGAGCCTCATTAAAAAATAAGCCACAGTCACTGGACCTAGTTAGGCAAACGCTGTCTAGATAGACAGTGTGGACACCAAACCCTGCTTCTCAGCTGAGACCTGTAATTGAGGTAGGCAGGTTTCCTGTCTGTTTCAGGTAGGTCAGACTGAGACTTTGTTCTTCAAAGAAAGGAGGCTCAGATAGCAAGATTCCTGCAGCGCCTGGTCATCAAGTAGGTTTACAAAGAAATTGACAATTGTCAATGTCACTAATTAACATTCATCTTTGGTGCAGCAACTGTAAATGGATCTGAAGCCTTTATATTAGATTTCCCTAGAACTATGTGGGGTTAAAAAGCAGGAGTATTTTGTGTTAATATATTCTCTTTCATTCCCAGATCCTGAAATCCTTTACCAGAAGAGAGCCAGTTCTTAGTGCTCTCCTGTGGGGACTGTGGCAAGTGCCACTCTCCCCATTCCCCAGCTGGGAGGCGTGGGTCACAGAAGGGTTCTCAGCCCTGCAGTGGGGAATGGAAGTCAAGACTTTCACCCTCTTGTTCACTGCTCTGGCTTTGGACTAAAGTGCAAGACATTGGAAAACAATACTGGAGATTAAACCAACTGTGGATCTGGCATACCTCTTATAGAAAAGCAAAATGCTTGTATATTTTTAATTTCTTTTTACTTATTCATTTTAGAGAGGAGACAGAGACAGAGAGAGAGAGAGAGAAAGGGGGAGGATCTGGATGCATCAACTCCCATATGTGCCTTGACCAGACCAGTGCAGGGTTTTGAACTGGCAACCTCAGTGTTCCCAGGTCGACGCTTTATCCACTGCGCCACCACAGGTCAGGCGCTTGTATATTTTTAAAGTTTCATTCATTTGCTTGAATAATACACATAACAGTTCTCCGAAAGGTACAAAAGAATAGAAACAATGTCTTCTACAACCTTTGTCTTTACACACACTGTTCCCTATTCTAGAAAGGACCAGTGACCAGGTTCTTAAGAGCTATTCTATGCATTTATGAACATATACACAAACGTT
The DNA here is from genome assembly GCA_037038555.1 of Rhynchonycteris naso. Lineage (NCBI taxonomy): Eukaryota > Metazoa > Chordata > Mammalia > Chiroptera > Emballonuridae > Rhynchonycteris > Rhynchonycteris naso. The sequence continues at coordinate 239,038,280 of CM072999.1, read as the reverse complement.
TTTTCCTTTCTCACATTTAACATATAAACTATTCTGTACATACAGATCATGTTAAAATGAATATGGAATGAACAGATAAGCAGTGTTGGGAGGTTTCTAAGAACCAAGGTTGTGCCTGACCAGGTGGTGACGCAATGGATAGAGCATCGGAGTAGAAAGATCCAGGTTTGAAACCCCGAGGTTGCCAGCTTGAGCGCAGGCTCATCCAGCTTGAGTGAGGGCTCATTAGCTTGAGTGCAGGTTCATAGACATGACCCCATGGTCGCTGGCTTGAAGCTCAAGGTCGCTGGTTTGAGGCCAAGATCACTGGCTTGAGCAAGGGGTCACTTGCTCTGCTGGAGCCCCCCCCCCCCACACACCTGGTCAAGGCACATATGAGAAAGCAGTCAAGTAAACAACTAAGAAGCTGCAAAGAAGAATTGATACTTCTTTTTTCTCTCCCTTCCTGTCTGTCTGTCCCTTTCTGTCCCTCTCTCCGTCTCTGTCATACACACACACACACACACACACAGGAACCAAGGTTGTGACAAGGTCAGAGGCAGAATACCCAGCACTCTTTAGGTGAGCTGCTGGCTATCTTGCTCTGTTTTTTTTTTAAAATTATTCTATTTATTTATTCATTTTAGAAAAGAGAGAGAGAAGGGAGGAGGAGCAGGAAGCGTCAGCTTCCACACGTGCCTTGACTGGGCAAGCCCAGGGTTTTGAACTGGCAACCTCAGTGTTCCAGGTCGATGCTTGGTTCACTGCGCCACCACAGGTGAGGCTACCTTGCTCTGTCTTGGAGAAAGCTGTGCATAATGCCAGAGGCAGATGTATGAGTTTCTTTGAGTATGTTAAAGAGAACTACTTCAAAATGTGGCCAGCTGTGACCCACAATGCTTTTCTCACACAAAAAATGGAAAGTTATCCAGACTTTAAAAATAAGAGGGCAAGGGGACCCCACCCCAGAGTCTTCTACTGAGAGCCTTTTGATGTGGTGTGTTACGTACAGATTTTGGAGCTAACATTTTAAGTGCTTATTATGCATCAGGCTCTTTTTTTAAATTGTATTTTTAATTGATTTACAGAGAGAAGAGGGGAAGGGGAGTGAGAAATATCAACTCGTAGTTGCTTCACTTTAGGTGTTCATTGCTTGTTTGTTGTATGTGCCTTGACCCCGCAAGCCCAAGGTTTCGAACCCACGACCTCAGCATTCCAGGTTGGCACTCTATCCACTGTACCACCACAGGTCAGGCACGTCAGGCTCTTAAAAAGTGCTAAGCACTTTTGATAGATTATTTTTGCTTAATCCTCTTTGCTTTATTTTCTCCATTGTGCCTCTAATGAAATGGGGGTTTCACTAATAGATGACGGAGCTGGAAAAACTTGACCTCAAGTCCATGTTGTGCCTTCACTCTTATCATGACAAGATTCTTACTGCTGTCGGGTTCCTCAAGAATGAAAGTCCAACTCCTCAGCCTGGAGTGGAAGCCCCTCCACCATTTGCACCACTTTCTTCGGGAGGCTCTCTATCCTGGCTCCTTGTCATACATTGCATTCTCGAGTCACACCAGATTGCCCGCTGATACTGGTCCTTGCACTCTTCTGAGCCTTTGCCCAGGCTGTTTCTTCCACATGGAGTCTTTTTCTCTCCTCACCGTCTGGTAAACTGCCAATGAGATTTTTTGGAAAACTCCATTGACTTTGTCACTTCACTGTTTAAAAACCTGAGTTTCTTCACCACCCAATGTGATCAAGACCAAGTTTCTTAACTTCAAATGGAGGATCTTTGTGTTCTAGGTCCTATTGACCTCCAGACCCACCCCTCCCACTTTCACCCCATATTTAATGCTCCACACCATGATCTATTTACAGTTCCCTAAACATTTCTGCACTCTCCGGGCCTTTCCTTGCATATGCTGTTCCTTTTTCCTAGAATACTCTTCTCACCTTCTCCTACGCTTGGCTGATTCCGACTTGTCCGTCTGATCATTGCTTGAACCACATCTCTCAGAGGTCCTTTCCCTTATACTTCCTGAATATCGGTCTCCTCCCCCACCCCCAGGACACATGTTTAAAGTAAAATTTTTTCTACACTATGAATTCTTCAAGGTCAGTGAATAAGTTAGCTAATATCAGGCTCCCCAGAGCCTCCCAGAGGGTCCAGCACCCAGGCCAGTTCAAGAAATAAGTGACGAGCGAAAGAATTGATAAATGGATGGACAGAAGAGCTAAAATTCAGTCGCTGAATGGGGTCCAGGTACCCAGGCTGACCTTAGACCTTTCCTTTTCTGCCAGCTGCTGCCTGATGGTCTTGCAATTATTTCCATTCTTTGGAACCTCTTCACTGCAACGTGACCTTGTTTATGTGAGTCTACTTCTTTGAGACTCAGTTTCCTCAAATGTAATACGAGAAGTTAAGAGTACATGATCCCTACCGGCTCTTCCCGATCAAATGTTATGTGAATCCATGCTGCTGGCAAAGGAGGGGCATTCCGGGCACTTTGTGCCTGCGTGTGGGGAAAGCACCAATGGCGCTGGTGGCTGCAAAAGATTTTCAGAGATTTCAGCTTAACTCTCTAACTCAGAGGTGGTCAGACTGTGGCCATTGACCAAATCCCCCTCACTATTTTTGTATGGCCCACAAAATAAAAATGTTTGTTACATTTTTAAATGATTGGAGGAAGAAATCAAAAGAATAATATTGCATGATGTGTAATAATTATATGAGAATCAAATTTCAGCATCCCTAAATACAGTTGTATTGGAACACATTTGTGCGTTGTCTGTGCTGCTTTTGCGCAACAGCAGAGCTGAGTAGTTATGACAGAGACTGGATGGCCCTGAAGTCCTAAAATATTTACCATCTGGCCCTTTATAGAAAACATCTGGTAAACCCTGTTCTGACTTAAGAACCTTCAGTGGCTTTCCATTATCTATAACAGTGCTGTTCGGTAGAAATATAATGTGAACCACATAAGTAATTTTTACTTTTCTGGTAGCCATATTAAAAAGCTATTTTAAGCCTGGCCAGGTGGTGGCGCAGTGAACAGAGAGAGCATTGAACTGGGACATGGAGGACCCAGGTTCGAAACCCCAAGGTTGCCGGCTTGAGCGTGGGTTCATTCAGCTTGAGCATGGGCTCACCAGCTTGAGCTTAGGGTTGCTGGCTTGAGAATGGGATCATAGACATGACCCCATGGTTGCTGGCTTGAGCCCAAAGGTCACTGGGTTGAAGCTCAAGGTAGCTGCCTTGAGCCCAAGGTCACTGGCTTGAGTAAGGGGTCACTCACTCTGCTGTAGCCCCCCAATCAAAGCACATATGAGAAAGCAATCAATGAACAAGCAATCAATGAACAAGCAATCAATGAACAACTAAGATGCCACAACTAAGAATTGATGCTTTTCATCTCTCTCCTTCCTATCTGTCCCTCTCGCTGACTTTCTCTGTCAAAAAAAAACAACAAAACCCCCTGGCCTGTGGTGGCGCAGTGGATAAAGCATTGACCTGGAATGCTGAGGTCGCAGGTTGGTTGAGTCGTAGAGTGTCAGCCCAGCATATGGATACCTCAGATTCAATTCCCAGTCTGAAGACACAGAAGTGCTCCTTTGCTTCTCAACCCCTCCCCCTCTTGCTTCTCTCTCTTCTTTTTCCCTCCTGTTGGCCCCGGGCGCTGAGGATGGCTCCATGGCCTACACTTTAGGTGCTAAAAAAATAGCTCTGGTTGCAATGCAATGGAGCAAAGGCCCCAGATGGGCAGAGCATCGCCCCCTAGTGGGATTGCCAGGAGGATCCCGGTCTGGGCACATGTGGGAGTCTGTCTCTGCCTCCCCTCCTCTCACTGAAAAAAACAAACAACAGCTTGACCAAGGCGGTGGCGCAGTGGATAGAGCATCGGACTGGGATGCGGAAGACCCAGGTTCGAAACCCCAAGCTTGCCAGCTTGAGTACAGGGCCATCTGGCTTGAGCAAAAGCTCACCAGCTTGGACGCAAGGTCGCTGGCTCCAGCAAGGGGTGGCTCGGTCTGCTGAAGGCCCGCGGTCAAGGCACATGTGAGAAAGCAATCGATGAACAACTAAGGTGTTGCGATGGCAACAAAAAACTAATGATTGATGCTTCTCACCTCTCTCCATTCCTGTCTGTCTGTCCCTCTCTCTGACTCTCTCTCTGTCCCTGTAAAAAAAAAAAAACAATAACAAAAAAAACCCTAAAGATTAATAATATATTTCATTTAACCCAATATATAAAAAATATTATCATTTCAACATGTAATCAATATAAAAATTACTAATGGAATTTTACATTCTTTTTTTTTTGGTGACAGAGACAGAAACAGAGAGAGGGACAGATAGAGACAGACAGACAGAAAGGGAGAGAGATAAGCATTAATTCTTCACTGCAACACCTTAGTCGTTCATTGATTGCTTTCTCATATGTGCCTTGACTGGGAGGCTACAGCAGAGTGAGTGACCCCTTGCTCAAGCCAGTGACCTTGGGCTCAAGCTGGTGAGCCTTGCTCAAATTAGATGAGCCCACGCTCAAGCTGGTGACCTCAGGGTCTCGAACCTGGGTCCTCCATGTCTCAGTCCAATGCTCTATCCACTGCACCACTGCCTGGTCAGGTGGAATTTTACATTCTTTTGTTTATATTAAGTCTTCAAAATTTGGTGTGTATTTTATACCTATAGCACCCTTCAGTTTGGACTAGCCACATTTTAAGTGTTCAGTAGCCACATATGACTAGTGTCTATTGTATTTAACAGCTTGGAACTGTAAGAGCAAGTCCAAACTCTTTGACATGAAATTCTAGCCTTTTTGCTTTCTCACATGTGCCTTGACCACAGGCCTTCAGCAGACCAAGCAACCCCTTGCTGGAGCCAGCGACTTTGTGTCCAAGCTGGTGAGCTTCCGCTCAAGCCAGATGGGCCTGCACTCAAGCTGGCGAGCTTGGGGTCTCGAACCTGGGTCTTCCACATCTCAGTCCGACGCTCTATCCACTGTGCCACTGCCTGGTCAGGCCGAAATTCTAGCCTTTTTGATATTAGGCCTCAGCTTCCTTTTTTTTTTTTTTTTTTTTTTATAGGGACAGAGAGAGAGAGAGAGAGTCAGAGATAGGGACAGACAGACAGACAGGAACGAAGAGAGATGAGAAGCATCAGTCATTAGTTTTTTTTTTGTTTTTTTTTTTACAGGGACAGAGAGAGAGAGTCAGAGAGAGGGATAAATAGGAGAGAGAGGGATAGATAGGAACAAACAGACAAGAACGGAGAGAGATGAGAAATATCAATCATTAGTTTTTTGTTGCCGTTGCGACACCATAGTTGTTCATTGATTGCTTTCTCACATGTGCCTTGACCGCGGGCCTTCAGCAGACAGAGCAACCGCTTGCTGGAGCCAGTGACCTTGTGTCCAAGCTGGCGAGCTTTTGCTCAAGCCAGATGGGCCCACGCTCAAGCTGGTGAGCTCGGGGTCTCAAACCTGGGTCTTCCACATCCCAGTCCGATGCTCTATCCACTGCGCCACCGCCTGGTCAGGCTCAATAAGTAAAATCTTAAAGATATATATATATATATATTAAACTCTCAGGTCCCAGCAAAAACCCAGAAAGAAAAAGAAATCTGTCCTTTCTAGTCCACAAGCTCAAACATAGGATCTGTTCGGATTTTATGAGGAAAGAAAGAAGATAAAGACTGGGTAATCATTACATTAAGTTACAAACAATGCATTTAGTAACAAAATACATCTCACAAAAATAAAAAGAAAAGAAACCCAAAATATGATCCAAAGGGAAAACTTCAGCTCAAACTGTTGATGACTTGAGAATAGTGTACTGGCTGAGCCCATCTGGTACACCAATAAACTGAATATGGCCACTCAGTCTCAGCTAAGAGACCCCCACAGTACAGGCCACAAGATGTCTCACCTCAGTTTTAACTTCCCACCACCATCTGACACTTACTGAGCTGACTGGTCTGTCGACAGCTCCATGGGCAATGATCCCCACTCTCCTTACTTTCACAGCAAGAAAAAAACAAACCACAAACACCTACTAAACTCCAACCCTTGTTCCTTCAGCTCCTAGGATTATGCTTCAGGTGATTCTGACTCCTCCAGGACCCCACCCACATTTCCTGCTCCCCTTTCCTTTGGTTTAACCCCACATTCTGCCACTGCTCCTTCTTTTCTTCTCCTCTTCTGCTTCCTCCTTTCCAACTACTCCCTCTTTTTTTTTTTTTTTACAGGCACAGAGAGAGTCAGAGAGAGGAATAGATAGGGACAGACAGACAGGAACAGAGAGAGATGAGAAGCATCAATCATCAGTTTTTCCTTGCGACACATTAGTTGTTCATTGACTGCTTTCTCATACATGCTTGACTGCGGGCCTTCAGCAGACCAAGTAACCCCAAGCCAGCGAACTTGGGTCCAAGCTGGCGAGCTTTTTTTTTTTATTATTCATTTTTGAGAGAGAGGAGACAGAGAGAGAGAGAGAGAGAGAGGAGGGGGGAGGAGCAGAAAGCATCAACTCCCATATGTGCCTTGACCAGGCAAACCCGGGGTTTTGAACCAGTGACCTCAGCACTCCAGGTCAATGCTTTTACTCACTGCGTCACCGCAGGTCAGGCGCTGGCGAGCTTTTTGCTCAAACCAGATGAGCCCGTGCTCAAGCTGGCGACCTCGGTGTCTTGAACCTGGGTCCTCTGCATCCCAGTCTCATGCTCTATCTGCTGCGCCATCACCTGGTCAGACCTGATTATTCCCTCTTAAATCTTCCCTCTCTTCTTCATTCATTCCCCATCCTTTCTCAGCCTCTCCTTCTTGAATCTCCCTCCTGTCCTCAAACTCTTCCCTTCTCTTCTGCATCTTGGTTACTCCCATCTTTTCTCATCTCCCCCCACTGCCATCACTTTCCCTCTTCCCTTGTCTTTTCTCTCAGAATGTCCGCTGGGAAGGCCCTTTGTCCCTTGTCCCAGGAGACAGCCAAGGATTGAAACTTGGCTCCATCCCCTAATAGCTGTTGGAACTATGAACAAGCGATTCAGCGTCCCTCACAGGACTAAAAGTATATGAAGCGGCATACTGTGTGCTCTCAATAATCACTCTTCGGCCTTTGTGGGCTGGAGAGTAGGAGACCCACACAGGTCCCAGAACTACCAGTCACCTTTGTGATTTCCTTCGCACCCCGTTTTGATCCCTCCCCCACCCACCCACAATCTTTCTATTTCTAAAGGCCACCTTTTGCTGTCTCCCCATCTCTGCTCTCCTCCCACACTTTCTATAGCTCTGCTGCTCTCCCTTTTCCCTCCCACTTTCCTAACTCTCCTGAGCCCCTCTTCAAGCCAGAGCCTTACTGTGCAGGCACCAGCGGCACCACTTTAGAACAGGGACCTCCGCAGGGCGGTGTTGGCAGGCACCTGAATGCCTTCTAATTGGCTGGTCCTCTCAGCCAATGATTTCTTAGTTTCGCTGCCCCCTGGTGCGCGAGTGTGCTGCAGTCATGTGCTGCAGCCCTTTGAGGCCTGGGGTCAGTACTTTCTGAAGGGGCTGAATTCAGCTTGAGTTTTAAAATTTCTTCTCCTTCACTTCCCCTCTTGTTTCCCCCCCACCCCCAAGTTTCCTAGTCAGTAGTCGCTAATGCTTGCTCTAGAAGCTTTCGCAAGTACATAAAAGTGAAGACTGGCAATTTCTTTTGAAGCCATGCTGCCCCTGATCCTAGTGTCTAGGTGGGCATGTGAGCTTATATCTACTATTGTTAAAGCATTAGAATCCTGCTGTAAAAATAGAAGTAGTGATAATAATAAGTAAATTTATTATATTTTCTGTGTACTATGCTAAGTGCTGTTTACATTTATCACTGGTATTGTCATTGTTCTTTTTTGTGTGTGTTTGTGACAGAGACAGAGAGAGGGACAGATAGGGACAGACAGACAGGAAGGGAGAGAATAAGAAGCATCTATTCTTTGTTGCTGCTCCTTAGTTCATTGATTGCTTTCTCATGTGTACCTTGACCGGGAGGCTACAGCAGAGCAAGTGACCCCTTGCTCAAGCCAGCGACTTTTGGGCTCAAGCCAGTGACCTTGGGCTTCAAGACAGTGACTTTGGGGTCATGTCTATGATCCCACACTCAAGCCAGTGATCCTGCATTCAAGCTGTTGAGCCTGTGCTCAAGCCGGATGAGTCTCTGCTCAAGTTGGTGACCTGGGGTTTCGAACTTGGTTCCTCTGCATCCTAGTCTGACACTCTATCCACTGCACCACTGCCTGGTCAGGGACTGTCATTATTCTTAATCACATGTGGCTAGCTGGCCTTACCAAGGCCAGTTAAATGAGTGGTAGAGCCAGGATTTGAATGTAGTGTCACTCCAGAGCTGGTGTACAGCCTCTTCTTGTACGGGGTGGTTTTCACATGTGCTGTCTATTCTCTCTCTGCCTTGGGAGCAGTTCCCCCTAGACCATGGGTCCCCAAACTACGGCCCCCTGAGACCATTTATCCGCCCCGCCGCACTTCCGGAAGGGGCACCTCTTCCATTGGTGGTCAGTGAGAGGAGCACAGGATACATCCACATCCTGTGCTCCTGGAGTACTGTATGTGGCGGCACCACAAAGCGCAGCATCACTCACGTACAGTACTACTTCCGGTGACCCAGGACGCATATGTCATGGCTCTGGAAGTGCGTTATATGACGTGTGTGCATATGTGCAGTGTACATAGGGATTTGTTCATAGTGTTTTTTATAGTCTGGCCCTCCAACGGTCTGAGGGATAGTGAACTGGCCCCCTGTGTAAAAAGTTTGGGGACCCCTGCCCTAGACGTTAACTCTCCTCTCAGTTTACTGCCCCTGTGCAGCATCCCCTGTTGGTGAATTCGTAGGAGATGGAAACACCAAGGGAGGACTGGGTTAACTTCTTTGGAAAAGACCTGCCAGACCTGACTGAGAGCCAGCCTTCCCAACCTGTCTCCAAAGGTACCAGGAACTGGACCACAAAGAGGCTGCCCCTTAGGATGAGAAGTTCCCCCAGGAATTAAGGACCCTGTAGTCATAGTTGCAAATGCATAATAATAACAGTGCCAATCTGCAGGGCATGGGTTAGATGCCAGACAATTTACAGACATGATTTCAATCCGCCCTTGCAATAACTCTACAAGATGGATGAAATGATTAACCCAAAGCCAGTGTTGTTAGGATTCAAACCCAGGTCTGTGTGATGCTGTTTCTGGATGCTGCGGTGTTTCCATCTTGCTCTTTGCTTTTGTGTAAAAATGTAACAGTCACTAAGAGTGAGCCTCTGTATGTGCCAGGTACTCTGCCTGGCTTCTTACATACGGGGTGGTGGTGGTGGTTGTGAGTATGTGAAACACAGAGTTTATTCTTGTATTACTAATTTTTGTATTATTCTCTAGACAAACAACTGTAAAGCTGCTTTTGCCCCACCCTATGTACTATACCCTTGGGCCTGTATAATAATCCTTTCAGAAAGATACAATTTCCCTTTTACAGATGAAGCTGAGGTTCAGAAAAGTTCAGTAACTTGCTCAAGATGACACAGCCTGTAAGTAAGAAGAGGAAACAATATTCACACCTTGATTGATTGACCCTTAAGCTCATGCCCCAATGGCTGCCTCAGGCCAGGGACAAAGTTTTGATCTAGATTGAGGGGTTGGACTAGAGCTGGCTTCAGCCTGCATAGGCATTTGTTTAGGGAACCAGTAAGAGCTGAGATCTGTCTGAAATTTCCTCAAGACCACAGGATTTTCCTCTGACACCCTCTGTGATGTGAACCAGAGGAAAGCCCTGAGAGGAGGCAGCTGTTCCTCTCTCTGTGAGGGGTCACAGGGAAACTCTGTGATGTTCCCCTTATTGTGTGTTAGTTTCCCCATCCTGTGCATCTGGGTCCTGCTCAGGCTCTGGCTCCCTTGATTTTGTTTAAAAGGAAAATAACCCATGCCACAGACTCACGTGGGTAGAAATAACTTTGAAGGAGAGTTATCAGACAACTTTCTGTTTGACATCTTTGTGCCCAGCTTCTTCCCCTGTCTCATGATTTCACAAGGTCTTGGGTAGAAGAGGTAAAATAATGGGAGTGGTAGCATAAGAACCAAAACAAAGAGTTCATGGTTCTGAACACTTTAGATCAGCAATTCTGAAAGTTATGGTCTGGGAATCCCTGGGAGATCACAAGATCCTTTCAGTGGTCTGCAAGGTCAAACTATTTTCCTTTTTCTTTTTCATCTTTCTCCAGGTGAGAGGAGTGGCAATAGAGAGACAGATTCCTGCATGTGCCCCAATAAAGATACACCTGGCAACCCCGTCTAGGGCTGATGCTCTGCCCATCTGGAGCCATGCTAGCAACCAAGCTATTTTTAGCACCTGAGGCAGAGACTCCATGGAGCCATCCTCAGCGCCTGGCTTCAATGTGTTCAAGTCAGTGAGCCATGTCTTCAGGAGGAGAAGAAAGAGAGAAAGAGAGAGAGAGAGAGAGAGAAGGGGGAGGAGAGGAGTGGAGAAGCAGATGGTCGCTTCTCCTGTGTGCCCTGACCGGGAATTGAACCCAGGACATCTATACCATGGGTGAATACTCTACCACTGAGCCAATCAGCCAGGGCCTCAAACTATTTTCATAAATATATTAAGATGTTATTTGCCTTTTTCACTTTCATTCTCTCACAAGTGGATGGTGGGCTTTTGCAGATGCTACAGAATATAAAGCTTCTGGAAAAGTTGCGTTCTAACCAACTGAGACATCTGGCCAGGGCAATGAAGTTATTTTTTTCTTTCATAGTTGAGATTTTTATTGGCTGTTTTGAGGATAAGTACACAGACATTTCAATTTGTACACAATTCTTAACATACGTACCAAAAATGTAAAGTCATGTAGTTGTGGTTCTTTTCTAAACAGTTATTCCAGTGACTTTCCAGCTTAAAATTTGGGGCTAATTTTTCTTGATAGCGTATCAAGTACCAGTATCTTCAAATGTTGACACACTGTCACATCAGTTCCACTAATTCACAATTTAATATCATATGTACTACATGATCAAATTCTCAATCGTTCACAGCACATTAACAGTTACTAGGAACACTGGACTACCACACCAGAGAGGTGACAGAGCGCACAAACTTCTGACAGGGAGAGCCAAGATCAAGGAGCGGTTTTCTTTAGGAAGCAATTCTTCCAACACCACAGGAATAGAAGTAATTTCAAATGGTCAAGACATTAAATGCACAACTGACTCCAACTTGCCATTTATAATGCTTTGTGTTACAGGATATAAAACTACCCCATCTATGGAACGTTACGCTGACACCCAAGACAATCAAAGCCTCCCATATTCATATCCCACTATTTTCTGGTTGTGCCAAAAAATAAATAACCAGCAAATGATTTCACCTCTTAAAAAAAAAAGCATTTATACTTAAAAAAACGAGGTGAGGTGGAATTCCCTCCTTCTTAAAAATGTTTCTAGAGCTACTAAAAAACTTGCATTTACAAAATAGTTGATAAAAATATTCCTCTGGATTGTATAAGAAGGGAGACAGGGGCCACTGCTAAGACGTGGTGTATGACAGTAATCAGACTTGGCTTCTTTCTCTCCTGCTTCCTCTGAGGCGGCGCTCTTCTCGTGTTTAGTGGCTCCGTTTTCCGCAGGCAGACTTCCTTAGGTTCCTGGTTAGCCCCTTCGGCCTGTTTTCCCTTTGCTCCCCTCTTCGCTCGTTTGTACATTTTTGTCTGCAGATTTATCCTTTCCGGCCGCCTTTTTGGGTTCCGTTTCCACTTTTGCAGGAGCAGGTTTAGCTGACAACCTAGCTGATCTCCTCTTGGGCTCCTCCTTCGCTGGCCCCTCCACGGAGCTGACCTTCCTTTAGGCATCATGGTGGCAGACGCGTGCTGGGTGTCTTCGTGAACCCGGGCTGCCTGCCACTGCTGCTTCTCCTGCCACCCAAACTGCTCCGACCTGCGATGGGGGCGGTGAAAAAACCGGATTGCAATGAACTTATTTTTAGTAAAAATGTTATTTATGCCATATGTAATAGATTTATTATATTAATGATCTTTAAAAGTTCTCAGTTTTAATTTCCAATATGATATAGACCTCAATATATTTCAAGAGTGTAAAAGGGACTTAACACCAAGAAGTTTGAGCCTGACAAGGCGGTGGCGCAGTGGATAGAGTGTCAGACTGGAACACGGAGTGCCTAGGTTCGGAACCCCGAGGTTGCTGGCTTGAGTGAGAGCTCACCAGCTTGAGCGCAGGGTCACTGGCTTGAGCGTGGGATCATAGACATGACCCCATAGTCACTGGCTTGAGCCAAAAGGTCATAAAGCCCAAGGTCATAAAGCCCTAGCTTATAAAGCCCAAGGTTGCTGGCTTGAGCCCAAGGTGGCTGGCTTGAGCAAGGGGTCACTGGCTTTGCTGTAGCCCCCTGGTCAAGGCACATATGAGAAAGCAATCAATGAACAACTAAGGTGCTGCGACACAATTGATGCTTTTCATCTCCTTCCTGCCTGTGTGTCCCTATCTGTCCCTCTCTCTGACTCTTTCTCTGTCTCTGTCAAAAAAAAGACCAAAAAGTTTGAAAACTGCCGCTTTAGATTACCATTGGCAGCACATTAACATTCTATTGGACTTAATTGTGAGTGGTGCAAAAGATTTTCTAGCCTCACAGGCCTGACTAACTGGAGTTTCCAGTGAGAAGAGCCAGCAACAGCCCTCTCACCTCAACAGGAACCAGAAACAACAGCATAAAAATCTGACCCAGGCAGGCTAGGCCCTACAGCAACCAGAGACAACAGCATAAAAATCTGACCCAGTCAGGCTAGGCCCTACCATGTTAATTTCCTACGATGTTAATTATAGCAAAGAGTAAATGCAGGACTGACTTGTGGTGGCACAGTGGATGGAGCGTCGACCTGGGATGCTGAGGTTGCCGGTTCAGAGCCTTGCACTGGTCTGGTCAGGGCACATGTGAGAGTTGATGCTTCCTGCTCCTCCCCCCTTTCTCTCTCTCTCCTCTCTAAAATGAATAAATAAATTAAAAAAAAGAAGAAAATTTAAAAAAAAAAGAGTAAATGCATTTGTGGAAATGATTTAAAGAATGGTATTTTGGGGGTAATCTTTTCCAACCTGATTGAATTATAATTGAATTACACTAATGTGCACATATTTATTTATTTATCGGTGTAACTTGAACATATTTAAAATCTACAATTCGGTCAGTTTTGACATAGGTGTACACCCATGGAAACATCAGCACAATAACCATTACAAACCTTTTTATTACCCCCCAAATTCCTTTGTGCCCCTCTGTACATCACCCCTCCCCATCCCCAGGAGCCACTGATTTGCTTTCTATTATATAGATTGGCTCGTATTTTCTATACTTTCACATACATGGATTCATACAGTAAGGACTCTGTTCTTGCCTGGCCTTTTCATCCCACGGAGTGATTTTCAGGCTCATCCATGTTACTCTGTGTGGCTGAGATTTAAACTCGAGTTCTGCCACTTCTTAACTGCGTGACGGGGAAATTACTTAACCTGCCTGTTCTTCTGAAAGGAAACAATTAAAAATTTCTATCTTGCATAGTTGTGAAGATAAAATGAGTCAATATAAGTAAATAAAAACACTTCTGTTCCTGGTACTTACTGGGTGCTTGATAAACAGTAGTTATTTTTGACTATGTGTTTGGGGTAGGAATTAAGGAGGGTAACTAGTACAGTGCAGGGATGGAGGAGTCTTGTTTAGACTAATTTGATTCATAGCTCAGGTTTAACTATTTGTGAAACGTTTCTCACTTGCATACCCCAAACCTGCCAACCTAACCAAGAAACTTTTTTTTTTTTTAGTGAGTGAGGGCTGGGGACATGGAAACTTGTAGCTTAGACAGCCCTGCCAATTTAGAGTTACCCTGTTGGAAAAAACCAAATCCCACTAGACTGCTTTGAAAATGGAAAAGGTGTATTCCTTCTTCATTCTTGTTGACTCCAAGTCCAACTGGCTGGGTTTCTTCAAACTTGGAATAAAACCCCTTGCCTGGGGATGGGGTAGACTTCAGAAGGTTTTTGGCCAGAGGAGATTACTTGAGGTTTCCTGTGCGACTTGTTGCAGCTGTGCCTGGGTTGGGACAGAAGTGGTCAAGCTGAGGAGTGTCGCAGAGAATCTGAACGGAATCCCCTGCTTCTTGGCCTTTCTAAGTGCCAAGGGCCAAGGGGACCTGTTACAGTTACATTGTCTTTGCTGCTGGCAACTGAAGCTTCTTGTCTCCTCACTGCTGCTAGGAGTGACTGCTTTTTCCTAAGCCTGAAGACACAGTCTGAGAGAAAAAAAAACACAAAGAGGACATGAGAGAAGAAGAGAGGAGGGAGGGTGAGAGAGGGCTGAATTGATTGCAGTCTGTTCAGGTCTAGCTGGAAAACACAATGAAGTAAAAAGCCTTCTTGGTTGGTGTGCCTTTCTTCATTTTTTTCCCAGGGTTTGAAGTGGGGAGGGTGGAATGGGAAAGAAGAGAGGGAGAGGTGGAGGATTGGCAAGGCCTGTGCAGAAGCAGCACGAAGCCTTCAGGTTTGGAGAAGGGGAAGTAACCTGGAGATTCTGGGATTCTGGGACCCTCCTGAGTCACTCTCTTACTGGCCATTCCCTTTCTTCCACAAGAGACGATGACTCAGGGTGATGTTGCCAATGGTGTATTCTGAATGAAGAAAAAGCCAGTAGCTAAAGTTTGCCCATTCCTGCCCTAGGAAAAAACACCACAAAATTTTTCTTCCAGTTGGGGGTGGTGTGGGCATTGATGTTGGTTTTATTTTTTCCCAGTATGGAGTATTTGCAAACTTTTCCTTACTTCGTGCTAAACACTAGCATAAGTGCTTTGCAGGCATTATCTCAGTTAATCCTTGCAACAACCTCGTGAGGTGTGGGTTCTATTATTATCCCCATTTTACAGATAAGGAAACAGAGGCTTAGTTAAGTAAAGAATTTAAGGTCATGCAACTAGTAAGAGGTCAAACTAGACTTCATCCAGGTCTGTCTTAATTCTTAGCCTGCATTCTTAAGTACTATATTACATGTATATTTAGATATAGTCTCTTAAATAGCTCACAGTTTACTATTACTCAGAGTGAAGGGGGGCTGGAGCTGGGGAAGTAGAGGTAGATAGTCATATAGAAAAGCAACTATAATACAATGTGTTATGGGGCTCCCTAGCAAGTTGAAATCAACACTTCTGGAGGCCAAAAAAAGAGAATTACTTATTCCACAGGCCTGGGATGATGGGGTTAAGGAAGTGTTTTTACTTAGGAAAAATAATGTGATTTTTTAAAAGGTTAAAAGCTCAAGCTACAGCCTGACCTGTGGTGGTGCAGTGGATAAAGCGTCGACCTGGGAACACTGAGGTCGCCAGTTCAAAACCCTACACTGATCTGGTCAAGGCACATGTGGGAGTTGGTGCTTCCAGCTCCTCCCCCCTTTCTCTCTTTCTCTATCTCTCTCTCTCACTCTGTGTCTCCTCTCTAAAATGAATAAATAAATAAATAAATAATTAAAAAAAAAAAAAAAAGCTCAAGCTACAGAACTTATTGCCTGGCATCAAACCCAGCTATGCCACTTACTAGTACTGTGACCTTGGTCAAGTTACCCTCTCTGCAGAGGCGGATTAAGGTCGGTTGAGGCCCTGGGATCAGAAGAAAATATTGGGTCCCTTAAAAAAAAGAGACAGGGAAAATAAAATTACATGTTTAAATAAGTAAAAAATATTATGTACTATTAATGTTAAAATTGCACATATGAAACCAAACTTGGTGTCATTAGAAAAAGTGTAAAGTTGGGGTTTCGCGGGGCCCTCAGAAGTCAGGGCCCAGGGCACGGGCCCGGTGCGCCCGCCGTTAAACCTGCCTCAGCCTCTCTGCGATTCAAGTTCCTCATCTATAACAGGAGGACACATTCATCTAACAAATGTTTACTGAGAGCGATTTTGTGTCAGACACTGTTCTAGGCAACAGAGACATATGGGTGAACAAGACAGACAAGGACCCGGTATTCACAGTGCTTACATCCCACTGGAGATAATAGTTATATTTACCTCACAGGGCTGATGTGTCTGGAACATCCTTGCTCTTTACCCCGATCCTTTCTCACCTCGGCTGAAGCTTGACCAGGTTGATTTCCACAGGACCACAGGTCTATCCTTTACAGCCCTTTGTAGAGTTGTAAGTTGTTTGATTCTTTGACCAATGTCTGTAAAGTCCTGAGGGCAGGCACAACGTCTGATTTCTTGTCTTATTTTGTTTTTAGCTCATCAGTGACTAGTTCATATTAGGCTTCCATTAAATACTTCTTGAAGGAAGAAATGAAATGAGATCGTGCATATAAACGACTTGGTGTGACCTGACACAGTCAGCGCTCAATGAAATGCTATTGTCTAGTATTACTTGACATTTATGCTTCTTGATTTGAACACTGAAGTAAGCCCCATCTACACTGACCTGCTTTTGACAGCTAGTACTGCGTAATGAACTCAGCTGGTTGATAATTAACAGTCACAGCCCTCTCTTCCTTGTTGGCAGGCCGTGGATGTTGTGTGGTTGCTTACCTTTCCCTGTAGGCCAGTAAATGGCACAACTGGGGTTCAAATCTAAGCAGTAGGCTCCACAGCCTGAGATCTTAACTTTTAAAGAAGTCACAATTTGGTAAATACTTATAAATTATATATTGGATAAAGAATTAGTATTTAAAAAATAGAAAAACTTTGCCTAATCAGGTGGTGGTGTAGTGGATAGAGCATTGGACGGGGACGTGGAGGACCCAGGTTTGAAAACCCAAGGTTGCCAGCTTAAATGTGGGATCACCAGCTTGAGCACGGGGCCTCTGGCTTGAGCACAGGGTTGCTGGCTCGAGCGCGGGGTTACTGGCTTGAGCGTAGGATCATAGACATGACCCCATGGTCACTGGCTTGAGCCCAAAGGTCACTAGCTTGAAGCCCAAGGTCACTGGCTTGAGCAAGGGGTCATTCACTCTGCTGTAGCCCCCCTGTCAAGGCACATATGAGAAAGCAGTCAATAAACAACTAAGGTGCCGCAACAAAGAATCAATGCTTCTCATCTCTCCCTTCCTGTCTATCTGTCCCTATCTGTCATTCTCTCTGTCTCTCTTTCTGTCTCTGTCACACATACATACACAAAATAGAAAAACTTCTACAACTCAACAATAACAAAAAGCAAATCACCACAAAAAAAACTGGGCAAAGGACTTGAATAGACATTTCTCCAAAGAAGATATACAAATGGCCAATATGAAGCTCATGAAAGATATTCAACATCACTAATAATTAAGACAAAGCCAATCAAAACCACAATAAGATACTACCTCATAGCCATTAGGATGGCTATTATATTAAAAAATAATGACCATAAACCAAAATAAGAAAATAACAAGTGTTGGTGTAATGCGGAGAAATTAGAACTTGTGCAACGTTGCTGGTAATGTAAATGGTGCAGCACTATGGAAACAGTATGGCAGTCCCTCAAAAAATAAAAAATATACTTACCAGTTGATCTAGCAATTTCACTTCTGGGTATGTGCCCGAAAGAATTAAAATCAGGGTCTCAAAGAGTTATTTGTACACCCATGTTCATAGCAGCAGTATTTGCAAGAGCCAAAATGTGGAACAACCCAAGTGTCCACTGATGGATGAATGCATAAAAATAATGTGGTGTGTAATATTAGAATATTATTTAGCCTTGGAAAGGAAGGAAATTCTGACACATTCTACAATATGGATGAATCTTGAGGACATTAAGCTAAGTGCAATAAGCCAAACACAGGATAGGTACTGCATAATTGCACTTATTTGAGGTATCTAAAGTAGCGACACAGCGACAGAATAGACTGGGAGAAAGAAGAATGGGGAGTTACTGATTAATAGGTACAGAGTTACAGCTTTTCTGTAAGATGAAAAGGGTCCTGTAGATGCATGGTGGTGATTCTACTACAATAATGTGAGTGCACTTAATGCTATTGAACTACACATTTGAAAATGGTTAAGATGGTAAATTTTATACCATGTGTATTCTACAACAAAAATTTTTTAAGGGAGAGAGAGAGAGAGAGACAGGAAGGGAGAATGATGAGAAGCCTCAACTTGTAGTTGTGGCACTTTAGTTGTTCACTGACTGCTTCTCATACATGCCCTGACAGTGGGGACTCAAGCCTAGCCAGTGACCCTTTGCTCAAGCCAGTGATTTTGGACACAAGTCAATGACCTTGGGCTCAAGTCAGCAACCTTTGGGCTCAAGCCATCAACCATGGGATCATGTTGATGACACCGCGCTCAATCTGGTGAGCTGCTGCTCAAGCTGAATAAACCCACGTTCAAGCCAGTGACCTCAGGGTTTTGAACCTAGGACTTCAATGTCTCAGGTCTATGCTCTATCTACTGCACCACTACTGGTCAGGCTATATTCTCAACAATTTTAAAATGTTAATGATCAATAAAATTTTTCAGTTAAGAAAGAGTCAAATATTGGTATGGGAATTATATATATATTTTATGACACAGACACAAAGAGAGTCAAAGAGAGGGACAGATAGACAGGAAGGGGAAGAGATGAGAAGCAACAATTCTTCATTGTGGCTCCTAAGTTGTTCATTGATTGCTTTCTCATATGTGCCTTGACCAGGGGGCTATAGCAAAGCGAGTGACCCCTTGCTCAAGCCAATGACCTTGGGCTTCAAGCCAGTGACCTTGGGGCTCAAGTCAGTGAGATGGGGTCATGTGTATGATCCCATGCTCAAACCAGCGACCCCACACTCAATTTGGATGAGCCTGCACTGAAGCCAGGGACCTTGGGGTTTAAACCTGGGTCTTCTGCGTCCCAATTCGCTGCTCTATCTACTGCGCCACCGCCTGGTCAGGCTGGTATGAGAATTATATTTCAATATAGCTGATGTATATATGTGTATATACATATACAGAGCAGGACAAAAGTAGATTTACAGTTGTGAGTACATGAAAGTTTATTCTTGTATTATTATTTATTAATTATTGTATTATTTTTCATGTGAATAACTGTAAACCTACTTTTGTCCCACCCTGATAGGTATAAAGTCACATACTATTAAAAATAAAAGTGAATGGAGTTTCCTGACCTCCTCATCTCGGGTCTGTAGGCCCACCAATCATGGCAGTCCCAATGATCTTACTGGTGACTTGTGTACAGATGGGTATGCGATGCGATTCTGGCCAATGGGACATGAGAGTAAGTCTACTGGGAGACTTCTGAGAAGTTTCCTCACTGATAAAAAGAGACTCAGAGGGCCTGACCTGTGGTGGCGCAGTGGATAAAGCGTCGACCTGGGAACACTGAGGTCGCCAGTTCAAAACCCTGCACTGGTCTGGTCAAGGCACATATGAGAGTTGATGCTTCCAGCTCATCCCTCCTTTCTTTCTTTCTCTCTTTCTCTCTCTCACTCTGTGTCTCCTCTCTAAAATGAATAAAATAAAATAAAAAAAGAAATTAAAAAAAAAAAGAGACTCACAGAAAGACAGGGCCCATCTTCTTCTGCTAGGTCTTATCTCATCCCTGTGAGATGCCTAGATCTGCAGCAGTAATCTTGCAAAAATAAAGGGTGCTAATGGAGACAATGCTGATATATTGAGGATATCAGAATTGAAAAATATTTCATCCAACATGAAGACATGATGATATCACTGAATTCTAAATTAAACAACCCTGGGGGCCTCCTTTCTCCAGACTTCTTATTGTTGAGATTGTAAATATTTTTTACTGTTCAAGCAATTTTGAGTTGTGTTTTCTATACCTGTGACCAAAGACTTCCTAACAGATACAGAATATAAAATTGGGGCTGGGATCCTCCGGTCTCCTGAATGCTTTTTCTCTCTTCAGCCTTCCCAAGTCAGAATAAATCACATTTCCTCTCCTGAGGAAGCACTGCAGCTTGGACAGCAAACAGTCTATAAGATTCCCCCAGTAAGGCTGGAAGTTTGTGGCAGCTAGGCAGGTGCACCACTCAGATGTCCCTTCAAGGAAAAACTTGTTATGTGGCCGCCCTTTCGTGTCAAGCCCCTGTTCTTTACTGGCAGTCCTCGCGACTGACTGAGTATCCCGGGATCCCAGGGCCTGGCCATTTCTGCCAGCGTGGGACTCATCCAACCAGCAGTCTTTCTGCCAGACCTTTTGCTGCCCAAATTCTGCTTCTTCCATCTTTTGTCTTTCCCCTATACAGACACCCCAAACTGCACACCTTTCTCTGTCACAGTGCCTGCTTCCCAGAGGACTCAGCTTATGCAGAGCGGAAGACCAATAATGACTCCTTTTGAGAAATCTGTCCAGCCTGGTTTGAAAACAGAAGACCTGCATTCTCCTTTCTGTTGTTCTACATCGTCCCCAATGTGCTATTCCTAATACCCTGAGTAACAGATGAGCAGACACTCAGTTGTGTAGCAATTGTTCAGGGCCTGTTCATGCTAGTATTGTGCTGGAAGTCTTGCATTCCTTATCTCCTCTAGCTCTCAGCTAAGTGAGATGCATCTGCTTATCCTTATTCAACTGATGCGGAAACCAAGCCTTGAAATATTAGGTGATGTATCCAAGGTCACATCAGAAAGTGGCTAATTTCATTTTATTCATATCTGGATCTCACCTCTCAGAGAGCCCTGCCTTCCTGTCTAAAACAGCTCCCCTACCTCCATCACTTTCTATGCCTTTGCCCACTTTACCGCTCTCTGAAACAAGTCTCATGTGTTTGTGGTCTGTCTCTGTCTCTGAAGGGGAGGCTTCCCAGGGCATCAGTTATGTCTTCTTTATTGCTATATCTCCAGGACCTAGAACAGTATCTGGCACTGAGGGTGCTCAACTGCTCACTGAACCGGTGCATATAGGAAACTGAGCACAGCTTTAAGGCATACTCATGGTCTTCAGTAATCGCACACCACATCTGAATAATGCTCTACATTGATGAAGTGTTTCCGCTGTCTTCACATTTGACTGACGACGTTACTCCTTTTTCAGCATCTTCTCGCACTTCCTTGTCCTTCTGCCTCCTTCTACGTCATTCTCTTAGGGATGCAGCCCTGATCTCACACTCTTTTCATAGCTCGCAAATCCCTTGTGGCCCTGATCACAATGGTAGTTAAATAATTATGTAATTATTTTATAAATGGCTCCCCCCGCAGCTGAGGTCCCATGAGAACAGGGCCTTGTGATACCTGTATATGTTATATGCCACTGGGTCTGACACACTGCGGTGCCCTGTGTATATATGTGCATATGAATATGTATGTATATATATGTACACGCATAGAGTGAATTATTTCTACTCAATAGATGCGGAAGTCAAAACTATGGTCTAAGCTGCTGGCTGGAAAACTTTTGTTTGTTACCAACAATAAGAAATGTATTGTTCATCATAACTCCAGGAAACATACATCCACACCCACATGCGACAGTGCTTATACTGATTGTGGACTAAGCACTGATATTTTAAATTTTATTCAACTTAACTTCATTAACTAATGCTTAGTTCCAATCCATTTTGTTGATTTCGTGACCAACTAATATCTGAACAACCCTGGCCTACATGACCGACTCAAGGCCACCTAACTAGTACGGTAGTGGAATCAGGAAAATAATCCGATAATCTCCCATCTACTGCATTCCGGTGGGTTTCCTGCCCTATGGCAGAACTATCACTAAAATCTTATGTCAGTTTTGCTAAGCAAAGAACAAGTTTGTTTTTCTACCTTTTGGCCACAATGAAGGCAATGCTAATCTCACCATCTGCAGGCATTTTAATTTGGTTTGTCCAGATACCTTGGCTCTCTGCAATGCAGCTGTCCAAGATGTTCTTCCTAGAAATTCTAAAGAGAAAGATTTAGCTCTAATGGGTGGCACACCCAGACTTGCTGGAATTCTCATCCGAATTACACCAAACATGAACATATGGACAAAGGCACAAGCATATTAAATGATTTACTGGGGTCAAAGATCAAGTCGATGGCAGGTCTAAAGTTAGCCTGCCACCCGTCCTGAGTCTGCTAAGACACAAGGAAGCCACAGCGAGGCGGCCATCAGCCTCCACCTGGTCAGTGGAGTTAATCTACAACGGCACCTTCTTTTCCTACCAGAAAGAAGTTTGCCTTGAACTCCTGGGAGACCTGCCTTCTTGGAATCTAGATTTTTCTGCTTCAACATCTAGGTTAGCTGGTGTTGGATGCAGAAACCTACAGAAGCTGAAACTTGTTTATTTGTTCTTTTATTTCTGGATTTATAATTTGACTTAATATACTGTATGTGTTGATCTCAAAAAATGTTTGAGCTTGCCTGCTTCTCAGGCCATGTTGGCAGGCAGCTGTTAAAGCCATCAGTGATGTTTGCTTCCAGTTACAAAAGAAAACATTCTGTATTTGGGGCTATGTTGCTGTTGTTTTCTTTCCTGATTTAGGGGGAATATGTTTCCCAGTAGAGATGTGGGGCTTCCCCCATCCCTGCCAGGGCTAAGAGTGACTGAGAGACTTTTTGGCACACCTGGTTCATCTCTCTAATATTCACACTCTTTCCTCTCCCTGTGGACATATTCTTAGGGGGTTTGGTTTGAAATTATTTGAGCAACTGGGCAGGTTTTTCTGCCTTCCCCAGGGATACCAGTTTATGGTTCAACATCTCTTTCAAACTCTGATGTGTTTTTAGCTAAAAAAAAAAAAAGAGTCAGGTTGTGTACCATTATCAGGTGCGCTGATGGAATAACTGCTGATGGGATGGGACCAAGAAAACATGAGTAATTCTAACCTCTGCCCGGAATCTTTGAAGGAATGCATAAACCCTGACCTTGCTTTGGTTCTTTGGAGAGACCATCTGGGGAAAACTTCACTTCTCAAAATATATATGAAATTGAGAGTTCCTCTGGCTGGGAAGTAGGAAAAACCAGATGGCAAATGTGGGGTTCCCATATGCAAATATTTGTTTCAGAGAAAATGATTTAAACATGATACATACACTCTTGAAGGACTGACCTATACCCAGATGAAGAGCACAGAGGGAAGTGGAGGTGAAGAAGAGTGGAGAACAGAGAAGCCGGACATTGCCTGGGAAACAGGACACGAAGCAGTGCGACTTGCTGAGGGCTGGAGGTGCCTTTGGAAGTGTCAGACCAAAGTTCTGTAATCTGCTGGAAGCAAGAGAGGCAGGAAGGTTTGAAAATGAGGAGTGGAAGCCTGCAAGGAAAATGTGGCTGCCTAAATGAAAGTGACTTGGAGAAAAAGAAAAAGACTTTGTAAGTAGTTCCTCAGAGGCATCCAGGCAGGGTTAGAATTACTCAAAGGACAGCTGTGACTCAAAATTGAAGATGAAATCTGGGTCACTACAAGGTCTCAATAACCCTAGGATTTCTGACTAGAGGGTGTAGTCAAGTTGAAGTTGCTAATCACTAAGCTAATGGGCTAATCACCTGAATGAAACACATGACACTAAGAAACAAGACTTTAAAATGATATCTTTAAAAATATTTAGATTCCAGTGGTTCATTCCTGGTATATGGGAAAACAATTCCTTTTTTTTTTTTTATAGGGACAGAGAGAGAGTTAGACAGACAGGAACGGAGAGAGGTGAGAAGCATCAATCATTAGTTTTTCGTTGCCCTTGCGACACCCTAGTTGTACATTGATTGCTTTCTCACATGTGCCTTGACCGCGGGCCTTCAGCAGACCGAGCAACCCCTTGCTGGAGCCAGCGACCTTGGATCCAAGCTGACGAGCTTTTTGCTTAAGCCAGATGGGCCTGCGCTCAAGCTGGCGAGCTCGGGGTCTTGAACCTGGGTCTTCCGCATCCCAGTCTAAGGCTCTATTCACTGCGCCACTGCCTGGTCAGGCGCAATTGACTTTTGTATACTGACCTTTTAACATAGAATCTCTGTCTATTTATTTAGAGTCCTTTCATGTCTTTCACCAGTTTTCTACATATAGGTCAGTGGTTCTTAACCGTTTTTGAGGTACCGAACCCACCAGTTTCACATGAGCATTCACTGAACCTTTCTTTAGTGATAAAAAAAATATGATTTTTTTTTCCAAATTCAAGACATAGGTATATGGTTTTTTTTTTTACTGGTGCACAAAATGAGCCGTGCATGAACATCACCTTGCTCAAAGAACAAAACCAACAAAGTGCATGAACTCACAACAAATTACAATATTACTTTATTCTGGCCTCCGTGGCAGAGGCTTCTCCAAACCCCTGAGACCGACTCATCGAACCCCTAGGGTTCGATAGCACCCAGGTTAAGAACCACTGATATAGGTCCTGTACATGTTTTATTTGATTTATACCTAAGTATTTGGGTTTTTTTTTATGCTATTATAAGTATTTTTGCATGTGTGTGAGTTATTGTAAATAGTATTGTTTTTTTTCAAATCCCAACTGTTCATTGCTGATGTTTAGGGAAGCATAAGTCACTAGACTTTTGTCTTCTTAACTGCCATTTTGAGCTTGTACCCAGAGGAAAAGCTGGGGCAGGATGGGTCAGTAATCACAGATGTCCCCTCCCCATCTTTCCCTCCTTCCCCACTCTGTAAATATTTATTTCATTAAACTGAGTTGATGTTATGCTAAAGAGCAACTGTTGAGAAATAAGGAAAAATGTCTAAGTCTCAAGGTTAAGATCTTCGAGGAGACAGGTTTGAACTGTTAGTTTTTGAGACAGAAGGATAGGTGTGGGAAAATTGGTGGTAATGGTAAATGAGAAGGGGGTAGAGGGCTTCACCAACTGATGTGAATAAAGATGGAGGCATACGGTACTTACCTGGGGTTACATGCAACTTTCTACCAAAATAGCATGTGAACCCAGGTGAATTGAGATCAGACTCCCATTTTTTGGCCCAGGGTAATTAGAGTATGTTTCATTGCTGTGTTAATGTTTATGCCAATATTTACTTCAGAAAACAAAAAGAAAACATGAACAATCTCTGTGCAATGTGAAGGTTGTTGCTGACATGAGGCCTGCTGGTTGTGAGAAAGAGCAGCATTCAGTGGGACTGGGTTGAGAAAAAAATGAGAAGATTCTAGACCCCACCTTTTTATCCCCAGTGCCTACAAAGTACTTGGGAAGTATCTCTCTCTTTTTTTTTTTTTTAAGTTTTAATCATTCATTTATTCAACAAGTCTTATGAGAACCTACTAGGTCCCAAGCACTAGGAATATACTGGGAAGCAAAACCAAACCAGGTCAGGAAGGGGAGATGATAGGAGCACGCAGAGCCAGCCCCAGGTCACATGGTGAAAAGGAAAACGGAGTATTGTTCTCTGGCCCCATCTACCCCGCTTCCTGCTACTATCTACCATAAGAGCTCCTCAAGTTTGTCTTTGCCTTTTGTCTCAGGAAGTATTTCTTAATAAATGTATATTGAACTAATCTGGAAGCAACTCAGCAAAGTGGACTCTAGTGTCCTAGGATCCACAGGGGGCAGGACAGAAACAAGTTCAACTGTTAGCAACAGATTTTAGGGTAACAGCAAAGTCCAGATTTATGTGGCTTCCAGGGAGTTTTACTGGGACAACAGGGAAACGGACACTCTGGACAGAAAGGCTGTTGCTTCCGCAGTGACTAAGTAGCTGGGAGACGCGGCTCTGCTTTTAGGTTGCAGAAAAACTGTAGACTCACATCTTTTATAAATGTGAGGGATGTCTGCTGAGCTGTCAGAGAATGAAAAGTGTAACTGGCGAGGTTGCCGGTGTAGTGATAGGACAAACTTAGAATCTCTTCGAATCAGGATCACCTGTGATTCCCAGAAACTGCGGGTACTGGAGGGACCCTAGTTCATGGTGGGTAGCTGCAGGGAAAGAACTTCTGGAGCCTTGGAGCAGAAGCAGTGGGGGCAGGTCAATTACGAGCTTCCAAGTGCAGTGGGGTAACCATTTCTAAGAGGGCTGCTCTGAGTCACAACTAATTAAGGTGTAAGGGAAAAGACACCCTCTCACCTTCCCAGCTTTCATTCTGGGCCCCAAGGAAATAGTTTACACAAGGTTCTCACCTGGAACATTTTCCTGAGAACTGGCATATCATATACATTTCTTTCTTAATACAGAAGGGGACAGCAGGGAGGGGGAAGAGTTAGAAGGCATGTTTCCTGTCCTTTGACAGGCTACCTGGAGAGACAGACACCAATAAAAAGTATGACCAACACCAGGTAGTATAGACATATTTTAATAGAGGTAGTATAGACAAATGCAAATATACAGTCTAGTCAGGGAATGCTAAGGGTTTTTGTGAGAGGGCTTTACAGGGGACCAAAACATGGGTTTGCATTCGTGCATGGGCAGGATTCAGATGAGAGAGGACTCTTTCAGAAAGAGAGCAGACTGGAGCAAAGGCTCAGAGGCCGGATGAACAAGACGCTCATGTCACCTACCAGACTCTCACTGCAAACCCATGCCTGTGCTAACTTCTGTTACATGCTGTTGTCCAGTTTAACATATACATAATAATACAGCAGAGTAGGCTTTGTCATCCCTATTTTACAGATGAGGAAACTGAGTCTCCGTAAGGTTAAGTATTTCATCCAAGGTCTCCTAACGAAGAAATGGCAGAGCCAGAGTTCAAGTCCAGATTATCTGACTTCAAGTCTAAAAGTTTTTTTCATGGCATGTGCCACTTGTTTGAAATACTGAAAATAGTTCAATATGGATGGAATGGACATTTCATCCTGGGCCAGTAAGGATGGAGATAGGAAGGGGGGGAGACCAGAATATTGTGCACTAGGCAAAAGGGATTATATTGACATTAAGCCTATAGGTGGCCAAAATCTCTAAGGAAAGAAGCGAGCGACATAACGGATTTCTAAGTCCAAGGCTCTTTGGGGGCATTGACTGTACCAACTAATTATTGGGCAGTTTAGAAAGGAGAAAGCTAGCTCTTTGTTATTTATTACTAGATGATTCCTTGTCTTGAACATACTTTTTTTTTATGTTTTTGTATTTTTCTGAAGTGAGAAGCCAGGATGCAGAGAGACAGACTCACACATGTGCCTGACCAGGATCCACCTGGCATGCTCACCAGGGGGCGATGCTCTGCCCATCTGGGGCATTGCTCTGTTGCTACCATAGCCATTCTAGCGCCTAAGGTGGAGGCCACGGAGCCATCCTCAGCGCCTGGGCCAACTTTGCTCCAATGGAGCCTTGGCTGCAGGAGGGGAAGACAGAGCAAAAGAAAGTAGAGGGGAATGGTGGAGAAGTAGATTGGCACATGTCCTGTGTGCTCTGGCTGGGAATCAAACCTAGGACTTCCACATGCTGGGCCAACGCTCCACCGCTGAGCCAACTGGCCAGGGCCTGGAACTTATTTTTTTAGCTGTGCTATTCTTGGGTATTTCTGCAATTTCCACCCCAGAGATAGCATTATATTTTAGTAATGAGAAAAGTAAAAAAAATTCAGGTTGGACCTGGATCTTGTGGTGAACTACAGTGATGAAGGTACTCACACACAGACTATTTTAGCACCCCAAGTACTACTGAATCAAGGCTTCCAATAAGAGGCTTCTACATTTTTTCCTTAAACTGAAGATTTTGATGTAGGTCAATGGTGACAGACAAATTGCTGGAGGGTTAACAGACAATGCCCACTCTTTACATTTTGCATGGAAATATCTCAGCTGATTAAGTAGTAGTTTGCTTGGGGTCTCAAGTGTGTAGCTGCAGTAGCAATTCTTTCTGTCCTCCAATCCCTCTTTTTAACTGAATTTTAAAATGGATATTGATCTTCAAAGCTTTTAAAAAAGTGTTATACCTATGGCCCAGCAAAATCGCTGTTAGGAATTTATAAGGAAATTTAAAGCAAAGTCAAGTATGTGAATATGGAGCACTCTTTATGATGCCCTAAAACAGGAGACAACTAAATTCCAATAACAGAAAATTGGTTGAGTAAATTATGGTACATCTCATTCAGTGGGATGTTTGTTATACAGCCACTAAAATGATATTGAAGAATATTTTTAATGACATAGAAAATGTCAAGGTTATATCAAGCTATAGTTGAAGCCAATTTTTAAAAAATATTTTATTTATTGATTTTAGAGAGAGAGAGAAAGGATGTGGGGTGGGAGGAATGGGAAGCATCTCTTTGCTTTTTGTATATGCCTTGACCAGGCAAGCCCAGGGTCTTGAACTGGCAACCTCAGCATTCCAGGTCGACGCTTTACCCACTGCACCACCACAAGTCAGAAAGCCAATTTTTAATTTTTAAAAGTATATAGCCACTTCACAACTTTAAAATGGAAACACACACACACACACACACACACACACACAAAACAAGTGTTGGTTTGGATATGGAGAAATGGGAACCATTGTGCATTGTTGGTGGGAATGTAAAATGGTATACCCACAGCGGAAAACAGTATGGTGGTTTCTCAAAAAATTAAACATAGGATTACCTTTCGATATAACAATTCTACTTCTGGGTATATATGCAAAGAACTGAAAGCAGGGACTCAAACAGGTATTTGTATACCAGTGTCCATCACACCTTTCTTCACAATAGTCAAAAGATGGAAAGAACCCAAATGTCCACTGATGGACGAATGGATAAACAAAGTATGAGATCTATACACACATAAAATATTATTCAGCCTTTAAAAGGAGTAAAATTCTGCTGCATGCCACAAAAGGGATGAACCTTGAAGACATTATGCTAAGGGAAATAAACTAGACGCAAAAGGACAAATATAGAATGATTCCACTTATGTGGGGCACCTGGAGCAGTCAAGTGCATAGAGACAGAAGTAGAACAGTGGTTACCAGGACTTCAGGTGAGGGGAGTGGGCGTTACTGTATAATGAGTACAGAGTTTCAGTTTGGGAAGATGGAAAGTTCTCAAGATGGTTGGTGGTGATAGTTGCACAACAATGTAAATGTACTTAATACTACTGAACTGTACACTTAAAATGGTAAATTTTGTTATATATATTTTACCACAATACATTTTTAAAAGAGAAGTATATATACAAAAGACTATATACAGAAGGCTGGGTAGCAGATGATAGGTGATTTTCTTTTCTTTTCAGTTATCTTCTATTTGGTTTTAAATTTTACTTTTTTTTTTAATTTTTATTTTATTCATTTTAGAGAGGAGACACAGAGTGAGAGAGAGAGAGAGAGAGAGAGAGAGAAAGAAAGGGGGGAGGAGCTGGAAGCATCAACTCCCATATGTGCCTTGACCAGACCAGTGCAGGGTTTTGAACTGGCGACCTCAGTGTTCCCAGGTCAACGCTTTATCCACTGCGCCACCACAGGTCAGGCTAAAATTTACTTTTGATTACATAAGAATTATATACATACATTTTCCATGTAAAAGAGTAAAACATTATAGATAAAGTTAAAATTCCCTTAGATCACCCCCTCAATCACACACACACACCCCTACTAGAATTATATAGGATTGTCTTGTACATAACATTTTTCAACCTTTTCTTTAATCAACTCTGTTTCTTAGACATGTTTCCATGTTACTCTTTCCCAGTTTCACTCTTAAATTATTACATATTGTTCTTTTTTTAAAATATTTTTTAAAAAATATTTTATTTACTGATTTTTAGGGAGAGGAGAGAGAGAGAAGGGGGGAGAAGTGGGAAGCAACTAGTAGTTGCTTCTCGTATGTGCCTTGAGCGGGCAAACCCAACGCCTTGAACCAGCAACCTCAGTGTTCCAGGCCGACGCTTTATCCACTGCGCCACCACAGGTCAGGCCACGTTATTCTAAAGCTGGATACATTATACTTTATTGTGCCAGTAGCCCATCGATGAACATTTAGGTTGTTTAGTTGCTGTTTTTGCTATTACCAAAAGTGCTGCATAAACAAAATTTGTGTGTTTTAAATTGATTCTGATAAAGCATTTTACATTTATAAAGATAAAAAGTATTTTTTAAAAATTGAATTTATTTAAAATTGAATTTATTTATTTATTTTTAAGAATTCACAGTCTTTTATTTTATTTTATTTTTTTTACAGGGACAGAGAGAGAGTCAGAGAGAGGGATAGATAGGGACAGACAGACAGGAACGGAGAGAGGTGAGAAGCATCAGTCATTAGTTTTTCGTTGCTGTTGTGACACCTTAGTTGTTCATTGATTGCTTTCTCACATGTGCCTTGACCGCGGGCCTTCAGGGGACCGAGCAACCCCTTGCTGAAGCCAGCGACCTTGGGGTCCAAGCTGGCGAGCTCGGGGTCTTGAACCTGTGTCTTCCGCATCCCAGTCCGACGCTCTATCCACTGCACCACCGCCTGGTCAGGCAAGATAAAAAGTATTTTAAAATAATAAAATATTTATTGTTTTAATCTGAGCTGGAACAAAGGCAGTGACTTGAATTCACTGTGTGTCCACATTTTCCTAGAGGCCAAAGTGGCCCAAGACACATATGCCCTAACATTGTGTATGTGTTAGAAACCAAGTGATAACACTTGGCCTTTTTTTTTTTTTTCTCAAAATTCAGAGTAGTATAAACCCATCAACACCCCCACCCCAATTTTCATGATCCACTTGAAAACTGAAAAGATCAACAGCTTCTACAGATAAGAGATTGAATCTACTCCTTCAAAAACCTCAAATCAAAAGGAACTGATATTTTTTAGTCCATAGAGGGGAGGAGGTAATAAAATAGACATCTCAACCTGTATGGCACATTGAAATTCTTAGGTAGAATTGATATAGTTTGGTCCCTTGGATATTGTGACCACATTTGCTCCTGTCACCATCTGGTCCTCAACTCCTAACCTTATACTTGGGATGCTGAAGACGCTGGAATTAATGAGGAAATCAGCAAATTCCCAGCACCCTCTACTTAATGCCATGTCATCTTTAACCAAAGGTGCAACTGAGTGTAAAATAAGTAAAGTTCTTGCATTTGCTAAAATGAGTTACAGCACAAAAGCTCTCCAGTTAAAAAAAAAAAAAAAGGAAAAAGAAAAAGAAAAAAGTCCCCTCCTTCCAGCCTCCCCTCAAGCCCCTAATCTCATCTGTGAAAAAGAACTGTACTTTACTGTCCACAAAACAGTCTATTTTCAAAGTGAGGGGAGAATTGCTCTGTGAGGAGAGCCATCAGTAACTGCGGTTCATGAATTCCTGCTTGTTTATAGAAAGCAGTGGCTAAGGATAGACACTTTGAAACCACCTGTGAAAGAATTAAAGACCAAGGGGGGCAAAACCCCCATCACAAACAGAATCTCACTGATCAAGTGTGAAAGAAAAGGAAGAAAGAAAAAGCCAAGTAGATCTTTGCAGGCAACCACTAGATGGACATAGAATTCAAAAACATTCTTTAGTGAGATCAAGGATGGCAGGCTTTGAAGCCTGGAGGGCTGGCGAGTCTCAGAAACGGCCTGGCCGTGGCAATCCCCACACCGAAGCATCCACAATCTTGCACTTGCTGGAATAAGGCATTTAAATTGGAACAATGTCAAATTTCACAGCTATCTTATGTCCAGTGACCTTACAGGACCCTACAGGAAGGACAGATAAAAAATGATTGTTCTCAACAAGTTTCTGAAAGTGAAGAAGTCACATAGGCAACCTGGGGAAACAACTTCAAAATGAAAACACCCCACAAATTATTGCATGTGGGCGGCAAGCAAACAGGGCTTATTTGTTTATTCCTCTATTCTTGTCTACTGAGGACTCACGGTGTGTCTTACTCTCTACAGAACACACACAGAGATTAATCTCCATCACCACAGTATATTGATTTCTGAGCATAAAGTTATTGTGGAAGAAGAGGATGTCACAACTATCTTGAATTATTTAATCACTTCAAAACAGGTTTATTGTTATAGAGACGTGAGACATGACTAGTGTCTGATAAAAAATATCTGTACATTATATGAAAGAATAATTTGAGGACAAAGATGAGATCTCAAACCTCCATTGTGTTTTTTAGACAAGAATTTCGGTGATAGTTCCTATCTCCTGTGTCTAAGTGAAACCTCGTAGCTGAATGGCTTCCCCACTCTTTGAAAAGAAATAAACATTACAGATGTAGCTAAAATTCCCTTTCACCCCCAATCTCATTTTCCACATTCTTTCCCAGGGCAGCCACTACTGTGAGTCTGACTGAGATGTATAATTCTGTAAATTTTTGTATTTTTATATACATGTATATAAAATATTTTGTTATTTTTTTTCATAAATTGTATCATACTGCATATATTGTTCTGAATTTATTTGCCTTATTATATTTAACTTTATGTTTTTGCCATCTATCCAGATGTATGTTTAACCCCTTTTTTGGACTTAATGTTTTAAAGGAAGAAACCAGAGAAGAAGAAAAAGTTTATTCATACCAGAACAGTTGCATGTTCTGTCTGTCTCTGATTGGGAGACTAAAGTCAGGAGGACTTCTTGGAAGAAGGGAGGCCTAAATTCAGTTTTTAAAATAGAAGAAAAAATGCTAAGTGACAAAGCATGTCATAGGGCATTTCCCTATAAAGTCTGTCTCATTGCATTTAAGTAAGCAGCGATATGTTAGGAATTTTTTACAGTAATTTCCTAAACTAGAAATTGTGAAATTTGCCGTATGATTTTTCTTTCACTGTTCAGAATAAAGGTTTTAAAGCTTATAAAAAAACATTTTGGGTAGATGAAGATTTTGACTGTGAAAGATATGTTTAAAAAGTGATGCTATACTAATCAAATCAAGATTTGCTAAAACCAAACAACTCCAGAAATTCTATAAAACAGTATCATTTAAGTGCAACAGGTGAACACAAACCAATTACAAATGAAAGACTCTTTGATCAATGGAGTCATTGCTGTGTGCTGAACAAAATACATTCAAAATGTATTTGGAGCATGAGATACAGATATGAATGAAGGTCACAAGGGAGTGCTGCTGATGTTCGAGTTTTAATTTTACCATGTCAGCACCGCCGAGTACAAAACTTGAGAAAGCGCGACTTTGATTTGTTCAGGTTTCCTTAAGGAGGGGTCACAGAATCCTTGAAGCATGATTTGAAAAAGATGGATAAAATATTCCACCTAAAATTCAACATCACCTTTAATCTTGCCCTCTCCTCCTTTAATCCCTAGGTAATGTTTTGTGCTTCTTTTGCAGGAAAGCAATTTTGTTAATCACTTTAGCACCAATTCTTGCATCCCTGGCAATACTCAGAACTGCTTCCATCCAAGTCTTTGATGTGGGAAAGAAACACACACACTCTTTCGCATGTAATCTGAAAACAATTCACCTCTTGCCAATGAATGCACAGCACTCCACTTTAATAGAGAGCAAGTTCTGTGGAGGTTTCTAATCCTTTCTGCCAAAGAAGAGAAGAGAGAGAATCACTCAGGTAGCCCAACCTCATTCAGCAGTTAAAATCACTTGGAATGTTTTGTGGTGTGTTTGGGGCTTTTTAAAAATATCACTTGCTGAAGATTACTGCTCTCATGGGAAATCAAAACAACTCAAGATTTAAAAAAATAAATAAATAAATAATAAAAAAATAGAAAGGACTCCCCATCCGCAACTCAAACAGGATATTCTTCTCAACTCAGATAACTCTTGATCTAAGTGTATTACAAGAAACCTGCTTTAATCCCTCAAAGCAATGGTGTTATAGATAAGTAGCGGTAACTGAGGTGGCTTAAATTCCAGAAATGTACAAAAGATTTGGTTGGGAACAAAACTAGAAAAGAAAGAAAGCTCAATCTCCATTGCTGTGACTCGAAGAGGTAAATTTAGAGCAGTAAAAATGCAAAGAATGACTCCTAAAAAAGAAATAGCCATAAAAGTCCAGAATTGTCCTGATGGTCTTATAGGCTACCCTCAGCGTGTGTCTGAAGTATGTGTGTGTTTCAGGGGTGTGTTTGTGTAAGCATTTTAAGAAAGTGAAATTGCTTTGCTGATTTTTGCATCTGATGCAGTTCATTTGAAAGTTTATTTATACATTTTACTGTGACAATCACAACATTCTGAAGCTTTATTTCACAGATGATTTTCTATCTTTATATTAATTTTAATTGACAGTATTTTCTCTGATTAGTCCTTTTTCCTGACATATCACTGCTTACTTAAATGCAATGAGACAGACTTTATTCTTTCTCCTTCTGTCAGTAATAGTCATATTTTCACAATTTGGACATTAATTTTGATCTACCTCTGACACCCCAGTTAGCATATTGCAAAATTCCCTTAACCCCCTTCTCCACTATAGCTCTCTACTGGCAGGTGATGGCAATTTCTTTCCTGATGGCCTCTTCCATTTACCCAAAACGTGCTTGAAAATGTTTTTATTTTTTAGAGAGCACCTCCTCTTTTTTTTTTTAGAGATAAAGCTTATTATTTGACAGGTAATACACACAGATACTTAATAATTAAACATCAAAAGGTATAAAATAGAATATATAATGACAAGAAACTCTGTCCCTCATCTACTCCTTAGAAGCAAACACTGGTGCTTGCTTTTTGTGTATTTCTCCCAAGATATTTGGCATGAAAAGTAAAAGCACACAGATATAGTTCCCTGACAGATGGCAATATTATGTACAGTTATGCATTTTGCTTTTTTCACTTAATGTGTATTAGAGATCCTTCTATAATAATGCATATGATCTCCTTTTTTCTTTTTTTTTTGTGTGTGACAGAGACAGAGAGAGACAGAAAGAGGGACAGATAGGGATAGACAGGAAGGGAGAGAGATGAAAAGCATCAATTTTTCGATGCGGCATCTTAGTTGTTCACTGATTGCTTTCTCATATGTGCCTTGACCGGGGGTGGGAGGCTATAGCAGACCGAGTGACCCCTTGCTCAAGCCAGTGACTTTGAGCTCAAGCTGGTGAGCCTTGCTCAAACCAGATGAGCCCGCACTCAAGCTGGAGACCTCAGGGTTTTGAACCTGGGTCCTCCGCTTCCTATTCTGATGCTCTACCCACTGCGCCACCGCCTTGTTCTTTTTAATAGCTGCTTATTATTCTATTTTATGGATGTACTATGACTTATGTAAATAGTTTGGAACATACTTGTTCCAAACATTTCCATTTTCTTGTTTATTTTCTAGTTGATTCCATGCTTCTATCTTGGGTACTGCTGAAAAAGTGATTTAAAAATTTTTTTTTAAATTTTTATTTTATTGATTTTAAAGAGAGGAGAAGGGAGAGACAGAAGTGAGAACACCTATCTGTCTCTGTATGTGCCCTGACTAGGGATCAAACCAGCAACCTCTGCTCTGGGACAATGCTCCAGCCAACCAAGCTATCTGGCCAGGGCAAAGAAGTGATTTTAATTGTAACATGGAAGACTCTTAAACAGATTTAAAATTTTTATTTTCTAACTTTTAAAAACTTAAAAAAATTATCCAAAGGAATATGGTTTTATAGTTTTCAAAAGACCAGCATTATGAAAGTTGTGTGATGCTAAGACCTTCAGTTCCTTCCTGTCCGTCTCATCGTAGACAGTGTCATCACTTAACTGCTTAAACATTTAAAATACCATTCATTGTTCATTGCTTTCCCTAAGTGGGTTAACAGAGTATACTGAATTGAGAATTTTTTTCTAATTGCTGATATCAACTTTAAATTTTCTTAACTTACAAAATATTAAATATTGCTTTACACTCCTTTAACTGAACACCAATTCAACACTCTATCTCATACATGTCTAAAGACTTAAATCAGGGAAATTGGAAAGTTTTTTTTACCTCAACTCTCTTGGAAGAGCTCAGCAAGTCATGGGGCCTGACTATTGTGATTCTTTTCCTATTGTTGAGTGGACCAAGAGAAGGAGATCTTGAGAGATTATAGATTAAATCTTCTGGGTTATACCACACACATCCACTGAGATTGCTCATGCTTAACGGATGCATGAGCACCTTGGCAAAGTTCCTTTCTACTTTTTGGTGGCTTCATAGCACTTGAAGGCCTAGGCCCTTGCCAAGTGAAGATTTGAATTCTTTAGTCTGTCTTGCCAGGGCTGATACCTATTGATTGGCTGTACTATTAGACTAACTTCAGTTTTGTAATCTGTCCATTTTGTTCCTTTTTTTTCAGCGTGCATGAAAGAGAGACAGAGAGAGAGAGAGAGACAGACAGACAGACAGGAAGAGAAAGAGATGAGAAGCATCAACTCATAGTTGCAGCACCTTAGTTGTTCATTGATTGCTTTCTCATATGTGCCTTGACCAGGGGCTCCAGCTGAACCAGTGACCCCTTACTCAAGCCAACGACATTGGGCTCATACCAGCAACCTTGGGCTTCAAGCAAATGACCTTTGGGCTCAAGCCAGTGGCCATGGAATCATCTCTATGATCCCATGCTCAAGCCAGTGACCCCGTGCTCAAGCTGGTGAGTCCATGCTCAAGCCGGTAACCTTGGGGTTTTGAACTAGGGTCCTCAGCATCCTAGGCCAAAGCTCCATCCACTGTGCCACTGCCTGGTCAGGCCATTTTGTTCCTAATTTATGAACTCCTGTCGTAGATGTGACATTTAACTTCCTTGCTCACTTTTTTACTAGGAAACTCTTTTAGGGTAAAGCCTGTCATCCATTGTGAAGGAGAGCTGGTGTTGAAGCAATAGAGTTGGTGGTCTAGTGGCCACTGTCCTGTGTTAGGAGCAGGTGGTCTGACTAAGAGGGAAAGAGAGAAAGCTGGAGAGTAGACATGTGCTTGAAACACTTGCACTATTAAAGGAAGAAGAGCTCAAGCTCCACTCCTTGTTTTCAGGTCAACCTGCCAAACGTGGGAAGATCTCCAGGGGCTACCCTGAACGACTCCCTGCTTTTCTCTCTATGGTAGATTGTAAATGTCAGGAACTTTTCTCACTCATTTCTCCATTTGTGTTTGAAACAGTTGTTATAAGAAAGAAGAAAAGCACATTATACTGAACAGTTTTTTTAGGAGCAGCGACACAAGTTCTTAAATAACAGTTAAATTTTGGTCCAAAAGCCATAATTAAGATTTACCTCATATATCAGAATGTGTGTATAAATAAATTTTACTTTTACTAAAACAAAAAAAAAATTAAATAAGACCTATCTTTATTCCATTCATACCCAAGATTTTTATATTTAACAACTAAACACAACCTATCATCTGTTCAAAATAATGTACAGTAATAGAATAACTGAATAATACAGAAAAGTTGTCTTTTGTATTTTTCACACTTTTAACAGGACCCAAAACCTAGGACAAGATAAACAATATCCTGTGGTTCATTCAGTGTAATGAATGTCTTGAATGAAAAAACTTATCTAAAGTTAGGCATTCTTTTTATATATTTATTTATTTATTACAGGGACAGAGAGAGTGTCAGAGAGAGGGATAGATAGGGACAGACAGATAGGAGCGAAGAGAGATGAGAAGCATCAATCATCAGTTTTTCATTGTGACACCATAGTTGTTCATTGATTGCTTTCTCACATGT
Source organism: Rhynchonycteris naso (assembly GCA_037038555.1). Taxonomy (NCBI): domain Eukaryota; kingdom Metazoa; phylum Chordata; class Mammalia; order Chiroptera; family Emballonuridae; genus Rhynchonycteris; species Rhynchonycteris naso. The sequence continues at coordinate 239,000,903 of CM072999.1, read as the reverse complement.
GCCCTGACTGCGGGCCTTCAGCAGACAGAACAACCCCTTGCTGGAGCCAGTGACCTTGGGTCCAAGCTGACGAGCTTTTGCTCAAGCCAGATGGGCCCGCGCTCAAGCTGGCGACCTCGGGGTCTCAAACTTGGGTCTTCTGCATCCCAGTCCGATAATATCCACTGTGCCACCGCCTGGTCAAGCTGAAGTTAGGGATTCTTAAATGGTAATATTCACTATAGAATCAGAAATAAGAATTTTATATTTTACTTGGTACTTCTTTCCAGAAGAACTGAAGATACTTAATTTTTTTTCTGGAATGTATCATTCTTTTCTTGGAAAAACAACTCAGTAAGATTATATTTGTATATAATCTATCTCAGTGGTGACTTTATTTTTATGTGTGTATATATATATATGTAAATATTTAAATTTTTATTTATTGATTTGAGAGAGAGGGGGAAAGAGAGAAAGCTGGGGAGTAGACAAGCGGGAAGCATCAACCTGTAGTTGCTTTTCATATGCGCCTTGACCAGGCAAGTCAGGAGGTTTTGAACTGAAGACCTCATCATTTCAAGTTGAGGGTTTATCCACTGTGCCACCACAGGTCAGGCTGTAAGCATGTGCGTGTGTGTGTGCATGTGTGTGTATTTTTTTTTTTTACAGAGAGAGAGAGAGAGTCAGAGAGAGGGATAGATAGGGATAGACAGACAGGAATGGAGAGACATGAGAAGCATCAATCATCAGTTTTTCGTTTTTAACACCTTAGTTGTTCATTGATTGCTTTCTCATATGTGCCTTGACCGCGGACCTTCAGCAGACTGAGTAACCCCTTGCTCGAGCCAGCGACCTTGGACTCAAGCTGGTGAGCTTTTGCTCAAACCAGATGAACCTGAGTTCAAGCTGGTGACCTTGGGGTCTTGAACCTGGGCCCTCCGCGTCCAAGTCCGACGCTCTATCTACTGTGCCATCGCCTGGTCAGGTGTGTGTGTGTATTTTTAAAGAAACCCCGAGGTAATTGTAAAAACTATTTTGTAGTTCATCTGCAAGTTTTTTTTTCCTTTTTCTTTTTGAGAGAGAAAGAGAGGGAGAGGGAGAGGGGAGGGAGAAAGAAAGCATCACCAACTGGTTACTTCACTTCAGTTGTGCATTGATTCCTTCTTGTATGTGCCTGGACCAGACCAGTGTGACCTTGGGCTCAAGTTGAGCCAGCGACCCCTTGCTCAAGCTGGTGACCTTGGGCTCAAATGTGCAACCTCTCCGCTTAAGCTGGCAACCTTAGAATCCTGTCCACAATCCTGTGCTCAAGCCAGTGACCTTGAGTTTTGAACCAGTGACCTCAGCATACCTGGTTGATGCTCTATCTACTGTGCCATCACTGGGTCAGGTTCATCTTCAAGTTTTATATCTTCTATTATCAGTTGCTAAATGACTCAGTCTTCTCCCTGACAGAGATCAGAAAAATCACAAATTCTGATGCCTTATGACAATACAGGAATTTATCTTAGATCCTAATGCTTATGGTGTGCTCTACATTTTGTTCAAAATCTCTTTGACCACCACCTACTGACACAAAGAAGACTATCTCAGACTAATAACAGCATTGCTTCATTGGCAAATCTGTGTATCTGTGTTCCCACAAAGTTACATTTTATATTTCTATCCTGCTCACCCCCTTACTTGTTCTATCGATATGATCCTTAAATTTTGTATACATATATGCATATTTACAATATGTATTTAAATACACATATATAATTTATATAACAATTTGTGCTTGAAAATGTCTGCTTTCTCACAGTTGTAAAATCAGGACAGTATCTTGGAATATCTGACCCTTTGGAAAATGAATCTTTCTAGTAAAGCTGTTAATTTGGATAATTAGAAATTTTAACTTTGGTTTGCTTTTGGTTGAAGATGACTTATGGTGCATTTTTACTTTTCTTTTTCTTGCATTTGGAGGGACAGGATAGGGTTTCATGGTATCATGAATTTCTATAACTCAGGAAGCACACTACATCCATGTGCATTACAAATTTTGCAAGATTTTCTATAAAAATCACAGAAGCTAATGTGAACTTTTTATTTTTATTATTTATTTATTATTAAGTGAATGGCGGGAAGCAGGGAGGGAGAGACAGACTGACCAGAATCCACACTGTAAGCCCCCTACAGGGTGATACTCTGCTCATCTGGGACTGACGCTCCATTGTTCCATTGCTTGGCAACCGAGCTATTTCAGAGCCTGAGTTGAGGCCATGAAGCCATCCTCAGTGCCTGGGGTCAAATCGCTCAATCCATTTGAGCCTTGGCTATGGAAGGGGAGGAGAGAGAGAGAGAAAGAGAGAGAGAGAGAAGGAGGAAAGGTGGAGAAGCAGATGGTCCCTTCTCCTGTGTGCCCTGACTGGGGATCAAACCTGGGACTTTCGCCCACTGGGCTGATGCTCTACCACTGAGCCAACTGGCCAGGGCCTAATGTGAACTTTTAAAAACTTTATTTTGTAGAAGAGATTTAGATTTACAGAAAAATTGTGAAGCCAATATAGAAAGTTCCCACATACTCTCATTATCAACATCTTACATTAGTATAGTTCATTTGTATTGATTAATGGACCCATCAGATTTCCTTAGTATTTACCTAATGTCCTTTCTCTTTTCTGTTCTAGGATACCACATTACAGTAAATTGTCATGACACTTTTGGCTCCTCTTGGCTGTGACAATTTCTCAGATTTCCCTTGTTTTTGATGCTCTTGACATTTTTGAGGCATACCAGTCAGGTAGTTTTGTAGAGCATTCCTCAATTGGGATGAGTCTGATGTTTTTCTCATTATTAGGCTGGGAATATAAGTTTTGGGGAGGAACACCACAGAACTAAAGTACCATTTTCCACATTAGATCAAGGATAACTACTATCAGCATGACTTACCACTGTGGATGTTGAACTTGATCACCTGAAATAGTGTTTGTCAGGCTTTTCCACTGTAAAGTTACTCTTTTTCCCCCTTTCCATAATGTACTCTTTGAAAGGAGGTCACTATAAGCAGCCCTTTTAGGAGTGTGAGTGTGTTTATGTGTATGTGGTAGAGGAGTTATACTCCATCTCCTTGAAGGTGAAGTGTAACCTAAATTATTTGTAATTCTTCTGCATGGGAGATTTGTAAAATAAACTTTTAAAATATTAAAATAAATCAGCTTAATTAAATTTATTTCTTATTCCTTCTAATACTCTTAATTTGTTCTTTATTTTACTGTTACACGATACACATTTTAAATAGAATAAATACAGTTTGAAGAAGTTTAGGTGGCTAGATAAAAACTGAAAATAATCTAGACTTCAAATCTCCAGCTCTCCTGTTGGATAGTGTGTGTGGACTCATGACAACTCTATTTTTCTTTTAGAGAGACTATTGATTTTATAAAGGGGATATATGCCTCTTATTAAAAAACATCAAGCAATACAGAAAGGTACAAAGTAAAATCCAAAAATTCTATTACATAGAAATAACCATTAACATCATCCTATAAAATCTCCATATATATATACATACACACATACATATATATACTGTATTTCCCATGTATAAGATGCACCTTTTTTTGAAAAATTTGGAATCTAAAAACTGGGTGCGTTTTATACAGTGGTTGTAGGTTTTTTACTTGCATTTCCCGATTTTTCATGCTTGTTTTTGCTCTCATTGTTGAAGACAGTGATTTGTCATCAGACACAAATGAGGACAAGCTAATGGATGGGAGTTTTGACAGTGATGACAGTTGCATGAATTCTATGATGAATAAAACTTGAATTCAATAACTTTATGTAATACATTTTCCCAAAAAAATTTTGGGTCCCAAAATTAAGGTGTGTCTTATACATGGGAGCGTCTTATATATGGGGAAATATTGTATATACATACAGACAGACAGGTAGGAACAAAGTTACAAAAAGGCTCATATAATACATACAATACATACATTGTTACTTAAATTTAACAGAAGAATCTGAAGCTGAAGCAAAATGAAGGAATTACTAAACTTTAGTAAAATGTCCTTTTGCAAGATACATTAATTCTAAAATTTAAGATTATGAAAAGCATTAAGGTATGATAAGTCTACATGGTTAACTCCTAAAAAGTAACTGAGACAAGAACAGGAGCAAGTTTAATTGCTGAGACTTTAGAACTTTTATTTAGATACCACACTGCTCAATAGAGGAATAGTATTTATTTATTGAATTTAGAGGAGAGAAACATCAATTTGTTGTTCCACTTATTTATGTATACATTGGTTGATTCTTGTATGTTCCCTGACCTGGAATCGAATGCCCAACTTTGGCTTATGGGGATGACACTCTGACTAACTGAGCTACCTGGCCAGGGCACAGGTATAGTATTATTAGGGGTATTGTTATTAGCTGTAAGGGATCTTAGAGGACCCTGAATTCAACACCTTATTCCATTTTCTGCTGTGTATGGTAAAGGCATGATTCAGAGTTCAAGCTTTGGGGTTAAATTGGATTTAGTAGCTGCTCTGCCCTTCAGGAAGCATGTGATCATAGGCCTGTTTCATCTTCTGCAAAAAAATGGGTTAATAGTCTCTTTCTCATGTGGTTGTTGATAAAAATAAGTGAGATAATACATGAAAAGCTCTTAGGATAGTGCCTGATATATAGTAAGTGCCCAATAAACATAAGCTATTATTATTACAGAAGAATGGTGAGCATCAGAACCAATGTGTGACATTGAAAATTGTCAGTCACAAAATAATCTTTTTCTTTCATTCATTTCAGAATAATTCCTCTGTTAAATCTGCATTTTTTTAATTTTTTTATTTTTATATATATATTTTATTATTATTAATTCTAATGGGGTGACACCAATAAATCAGGATACATATGTACAATGAAAACATCTCCAGGTTATCTTATTATTCAATTGTGTTGCATACCCATCACCAAAAGTCAAATTGTCCTCTGTCACCTTCGATCTGGTTTTCCCTGTGTCCCTTCCCTCCTCCCTGTCCCACTCTTCCCTCCCTCCCCCCCATCCCATATCCACCACTCTCTTGTTCATGTCTCATATTCTCACTTTTATGTCCCACCTATGTATGGAATCATGCTGTTCTCAGTTTTTCTTTTTTTTCTGATTTACTTATTTCACTCCGTATAATGTTATCATGCCTTTTTTGTTTTTTAATTTTTTTTTAAAGACTTTTAAAAAATTTTATTTATTTATTTTAGAGAGGAGACACAGAGTGAGAGAGAGAGAAAGCGGGGAGGAGCTAGAAGCATCAACTCCCATATGTGCCTTGACCAGACCAGTGCAGGGTTTTGAACTGGCGACCTCAGTGTTCCCAGGTTGACGCTTTATCCACTGCGCCACCACAGGTCAGGCTAAATCTGCCTATTTTTAAAGGCCTGAGGTCTTAATCAATGGTCATGTGGACACTGGAGTACTGATTATGGGAACAGCTCCCATCTGAGATTGTCACCTGTTTATAATGGACAGAACACACAATTCTAGCCCTTTTACAAACCTAGGCATACCTTCTATGCTACTATAATAGCAATATTCACAACTATGCATGTCATCTACATGGACATACACAAAGAACTTTTTAAAATTTTCAGCCTGACTGGTGATGGCACAGAAGCTAAAGCGCTGACCCTGAACACCGAGGTCCCTGGTTTAAAATCTCGAGGTTGCTTGCTTGAGCATGGCATCACTGGCTTGAAGCCCAATGTTGCTGGCTTGAGTAAGGTGTCACTGACTTGCCTTCATCAAGACGCATATGAGAAGCAATCAATGAACAACTAAAGTGAAGCAACTACGAGTTGATACTTATCTCTCTCCCCTCTCTCAAGAATAAAAAATTCTTTTTAAAAGTAAGCTAAGTGTGACCTGTGGTGGTGCAGTGGATAAAGTGTCGACCTGGAACACTGAGGTCGCTGGTTCCAAGCCCTGGGCTTGCCTGGTCAAGGCACATATGGGAGTTGATGCTTCTTCCTTCTCCCCCTACTCTCTCTCTCTTTCTCTCTCCTCTCTAATATGAAGAAAAAAATAAAAATTTTTTAAAAAGTAAGCTAATATTAGTGTATCTAAATACCCAGTATAAAATTTATATTGAGTCTTAAGTTTTCATACAGGGTGGGGCAAAAGTTTACATTTGTGAGTACGCAAAAGTTTATTCTTGTATTAGTATTAATTATTGTATTATTTTTCATATGAATAACTGTAAACCTACTTTTATGCTATCCTGTATCTTACAAATTCCAAGTTTTCGGCATCCTAAGTTTAAAGTAGTCCAGTGTTTTCAGCTTACTTATTAATATGCAAATTTAAGCTTTTTTTTTAAAAATAAAAAGCTTATAAAAACACAGGTAAATTTCACCCCCTATATTATTTCATTATGATTGTATCCTGGATTTGAATTTCAAGGGAGTTGATGAGTTTTCTTAAAGATGTTCTGAAGTTCATTGTACTCTTATTTCTGGCTATTAATATATTTATCTTTGATTGTAATATACTATTCAGATATTTTAAAATACCCTGTCTCCTCAAAACATTTAAAAATGATATTTTTGTGATGCAGTTTTTTTCAAGTTTGGTTTAAACCCTAAATTGAATTTATTTTTGGTTGAGGGGTGGGTGAAGGATTGATGAAAAATTCTAATTGCTTCTTTGAGCTGAGACTAAACTGTAGTTTTGTGGGGTTTTTCTAATGCTCAGGAATTTAGAAATATACATCACCAAATAACAGAATATATGCCAATTTTCCATTTTGGCTTTGCCTTTCTGCATAATGAGTATTTTGGCTTTTTTTTTGGCAACCATTAAACCATAAAGTCTACCTTGAACTGTTCACTTGATGTCTAATTTGGGTGTGAAAGAGGGTAACTTGATGTTTATAAGTGATGATTTAATTTCTCCACCAGTGAAGGTAACATGGAATAAAAGAGTAAGCTGCACTTGTGTAATCATGATTTTAATACTGACTTGATTTATGTTGGATTAATTAAATAATTTTCTGTGCCTTCAAGTTCTCCTCTAAAAACTAGGTGCAAAGTGGATAAACTACTCAGCTTTGCTCTGTGTGAAGGAACGCTTAAAATATAACCAAACGGTAAGAAATTATAGATGTGTCTTACACAACTCGGAACACAAAATGCAGGAACCATAAGCTATGTTCATCTCTGTCTTCCTTCCAGGGTCACTCACAGTACACAAACGTAGCAAAATCAATGAATGTTGAATTGATGATGACATTACCTCAATTTGCAGTGTTCCTACCTCAATAGCTTTCTAACAGTATGAATAAATAATTTCTTTACAATGATCTCAAAGAGATGGTCTAAGTTATTTAGGTGTACTGGCTGGAGTTTAGAAATCTTTTTCTACACAATGCCCCTACCCCCTTTGGTAAGGGTATTTTATTTTTTTCTAACAGGATTTGACCTTAACTATTATTGAGAATTTTCTTAGCGAAGTTCAAAGCATTTTACAGGGATCATCTCATTTATCCCTCGAAAGTAAGGCAGAGGCATTATCTCCGCTACAGACTGAGAACACTAAAAGGCCAAGATAGGTGGGGTTATTTTGTTTTTGTTTTGCTAAGATCAAAAAGTAATTCTAGGACAAAGCCAGATTCTGGTCTGACCTTTTTACATGATGCTTCTGCAGCACCATAATGCAATGTAGTTGCTTCCGTAGATCTCTTCTTGGCTACGCTAAGGCATGGAATAATTTCCAGAGTTGATTTCTCAATCATTTTTGTAGCTGAAATGGGTCTCAAGTTGTAGATATGAAATAATACCCTCAAATCCTTCCTATCAGAATTTGGGGTACAGGATACACAGACAGGAACAGGTATTTTCCTCCCTCCCCGCCAAATTTCACTGTCTAGTCTAGTGCTTGTCCAATGGAAAAACGGGGCACAAAGGTAAGTCACATGTATAATTTCAATTTTCTTGTAGTTACATTAAAATATATTTTATTTAGTCCAATGTATCAAAAATCTTATCACTTCAACATGTAATTAATATAACATTTGATAGAGTTCATTCTTTTTCTTGTACAAGTCTTCAAAATCTCGTGTGCACTTCACACTTACGGCCCACCTCAATTTGGACTAGCCACATTTCAAATGCCCAATAGCCACGTGTGGCTGGGCATAGGGGAGGGGACGTGCCAGCATATCTAGACTTCAGTAGGTGTAGGTTTTTCTTAGCTCTCCCTTCAGACTGGTGCCCTTGAGAATGGAATGGGTGGGGTGGGGAAGGGTTCCTGGGTGACCCTGGAGAATCCACTTACATTCAGGTGGTAACTAAAAAGCCCCTAGCTTTGCCATTTGCTGATGATTACGGACTAAGGATCTATAGGGCTACAAACCTTCCTAAATGTCTAAATAACCAGTCCACTGCCAGTACCGTGGTCCACGCGCTGTGCGAGGATCTGGGCTAAGGATTCTGCCAACTTCTAGGAGGCGGCAGTTTGTGGGGCGCTGGTATGTGGCTTGTGGAAAGGAGGCATCACCTGAGGAAGAGTAGAGCTCTCAGGCCATCGGAGTGGGTGCTTCTTGAGGGCAGGAGCTCCCACCAGCCGCTTCCCGAAGGCGAAAGCCCCTCTTGCGGTCTCTGGCCAGGCTCTTGGGCCTCACGCGCTAGACGATGGTGCATGTGCTCGCACCAACGCTCCGGGCGGCCCAGGGCTAGCGGAGGGAGGTCAGCTCCCCGGCCCGGACTCTGAGGCCGCGCCGCGGCCGCGGATGCGAGGGGCGGGCCCAGGTCTCGGCCCGCGCCGCCCCATGTGACCCGGTCCGACATGGTGTCGCCTCCTCCCGGGGCGGCAGCGGCAGCGGCTCGGGCTCGGCGGCGCGTCGGCCGGCCCCGCGGCCGCTCATGGGCAGCCAGGGCCGCTCGGGGCTCCCGGGGAACGGCGGGCCGGACGAGGGCGAGGGCGGGGAGGCGAGGAAACTGCAGGAAGGGAGGGTCGCGAGGGGGAAGCGAAGGAAGGGGAAGGGAAAAGCAGGAGCGAGACAGGGCGGAAGTGGACGCGGGGCGGAAGGGAGGCCGGAGCCGCAGCGGGCGAAGGAGGCAGCGGGGCCGGGAGCCGAGGCGGCAGCGCGGGCAGGCCCGGGGGAGGAAGGAGAGGGCGGCGGCAGCGTGGAGGAAGGGGCGAGAAGGAGCTTAAGGGGAGATGAGGCTAGCGCAGGGGCGGGGAAGGAGGCCGAAGGAAGAGACGACGGGAAGGAGGAACGGAGGGCCAGGACTGGGCGGCGGGAGGACGCGAGTCCTGGGAGAGCAGAGGGACGGGAGGCTGAGGCCTGGGGCGGCATCGCGGGGGCAGGGGCGGCCTTGGTGGCGGAGACCGAGGAGGAGGCGGCGGCCAGGGAGCCGACCGGCCGCCCCGCCGCGGGGCCCGCGCTCTGGCGCCTGCCGGAGGAGCTGCTGCTGCTCATCTGTTCCTACCTGGACATGCGGGCCCTCGGCCGCCTGGCTCAGGTGTGCCGCTGGCTGCGGCGCTTCACCAGCTGCGACCTGCTCTGGCGCCGGATAGCCCGGGCCTCGCTCAACTCCGGCTTCTCGCGGCTCGGCACCGACCTGTAAGCGCCCGCTTGCCCGCCCGCTCCCCGCCCCGGGCCGGCCCGCGTCCCGGGAAAGGGCGGGGCGCCGCGGCCTGGTCAGCCTGGGACCGTGTCGCACCCCGAATTCCGAGGTCCCTCCCCAAGCACCCTTCTCTTCTCGGAGGCCCCCATTCGAGAAACCTCCCAGAGCTTCCCCCAGTCTGCATCCTCCCCGCGGGCGGCTCCTCACAATTAGCCATCTGAAGCACTCCCTTCAGCTCTTAATTGTGTCTTTTCACAGACTCCCCGAGTTCCTCAGTCCCAGAGAGCCCGGCTGGTGTGTGGCTTTGGAGGCCTCCTGTGGTCCAGGTCTAGGACTCACGTTCACTGTGTGGGCTGTCAGAACGTTTTGTGGACATTCATCCTTTCACCCTCTTCCAAAGGTTGTTAGGCTTCAGGGCTCAGATAAAATCGAATATGGAGAAAAGGGCTAAGACCTGAAAAGAAGGCCCTTGGTCCAAGTGTCAACTATAGTTTATGACTTAATAGATATAGGCAGAACCACACACAAAAGGCTGCCTGCTTATGGCAGGAGGTTGGGTTAAGTTGAGGCTATATAAAGGCATGGCATTGCAATTGAGCTTGTTCTTGGTAGGATCTGAGAACTGTGAGTGAACAAGTTTTCAGAACCACTTAAGTTATTAAATAGAAGGGAAAACGTATGGAATTGGGGGAGTAAAAAGCTTTCAGATTGCACCCAACTACATCCAGTTTGGGTTAAAAAAAAATGGTGGGTCTAATACAGTATAACAACATGAAGTTTTAAAACATAAAAAGCTATAATGCCACCACCTCTAGACAACTATCAACTATTCATTTTTAAAAATTACTGTTTAGTTGCACGCTTCTTTCTTCCTCTTAGTTGCTGCCTTACTGACCCTAACAGAATAGGTGAATAATAAATGTTTGTGAGCTGTACCACAATGAGATTAAAAACACTTCTCTAATATTAAATGTTTATGTTATGTTCAGCGTTTTGCTATTAGATAACAATGAAATGAATAATTTTTTTTGGTAACAGCTTTATTGAGATGTCACATACCATCTAATACATATCTCTTTTTAAATTAGTTAGGATATATTCTCAAGATTGGCATTAGTGGATCAAAGGTTATGATTTTAAAGGTGTACCAAGTCACAGTGGTACCAGTAGTGAATGATTAAGCCAATTTCATGTGAGAATTTAAAAAATCTGTGCTATATTGGGGCATGCAATGGTATTTTAAAGTTTTGTTATTTTGCATTTCTTTTGCCACTGATCAGGATAAATATTTCCCCATGTGTTTGTTTCACCTGAGAGGTTGTCTATCCTAGTCTTTGCCCATTTATTATTGGGGTCTTGGTGTTTTCTTATAAATTTGGAATCTTTGTAGGTCATAGATACTAGGCTGTAGTTTGCCATCTTTGACGCAAGTATTTTTTTCCACTTCTTTTTACTTTACTGTTTTTAGTCTACAGAAGTTTTACACTTAAATACAGAGGTGAGAAAAAGTAGGTTTACAGTTGTTTATGGAAAATAATGCGATAATTAATAAAAATACAAGAATAAGCTCTTTTACATACTTATAACTGTAAACCTACTTTTGTCCACCCCTGTATATCAGAATCTGTCAGTCTATTGTGTTTTATTTTCTTTTTCCCCCCAAATCTGAAAAATTTCTAACATAGGACTGATAAATCTTTTTGAATAGCTACTGGTTTTCTTATACTTTGATTTTTTAAAAATAGTTAACACTTTCATCATTATCACTTTTGTATACAAGGGGTGAGTTCAACACTTTTATTTTCTAAATGGCTACCTAGTTATTACTGTACCTTATGTTAAATAATTTTTGTCTTTTGTTTTATAAAGCTTGTTTTGTCAATTAAATTTATGTATGTATATATACATATGCATACACACATACATAAGTATGTATGTATATATACATATAGAATCTATAGCTGAACTCTCCATTTTCTTGTACGGATATATTTTTCCATTTCCAGGCTATTTTAAATATTGTTGTTTTTGGATAGGGTCTAATATCTGTTAGGGTTAGATTATCCTTATCGTGTGTGTGTGTGTGTGTGTGTGTGTGTGTGATATCTCTACTTCCACTTAACTATCCAAGCAAAAATAAATTCTGTACCTTTTCAAAAGTTTTTGTAGTTTTCACTATAAAGTTTCTATATACCTGTTGTTATGCTTATTCTTAAATGTTATACATTTTGTTTTTATTATGAATGGAATCCTTTTTCAGTATGTTTTCTAAGTGGGTATTATTAATGATGTATAAGGTTAATCTTTTATAAACCTGATCATTTTGTTTAGCTTTTATTTTAGTATAATTTTGTTGTCAATAATAATGGTTCTCTGTGATCTGGGGGAGGGGATGTTGTCTTATTACCTGTATTTCTTATAAGAAAAACTTGCAGACACTGTATCGGTTGACCTATAAGAGAAGTTAATTAAAATAAATGGAACCCAAGCCATCCGAGGCAAAGTTTGGCTTTCTTTCTCTCCTAATAGAGATTGAATGAACAAATGAAAGAGTTGATCTTTATTTTTCTTTTTATATGCTCTAAAAGAGATAATGGGAATGAGTGTTCTATAAGCAATGATAGCAATAAAATAAAAATTAGTTTTTGGTATAAACTTATAGTGTTTTGAGACTGCAAAGTGATATGACTTTATTAGTCATGTGTTTTGATTCTTGCCTATGTCCTAGGATGAGGTATCTTCAAACTTGTAGGGAACTTGTTTTACTGCAGTACTTGATAAAGAGCAAGGTCACTGCTTGTGTTTTCTGAGTGGAGGGGAAAAGTTATGTGTTTTAGAGCAGGTGGAGACAGTGTTTACCAGTGTGATCTGTTTCTGGACAGCTGTAGAGACATGATAAGCCACCAAGAGAGGTGGTTGTCATCCCTGTAGGGAGATGACATGCACCCCATTCCTCTTAGCGCATCAGGGTACCAGGGCCCAAAGTTCAATAAGAGTATGGCTGTTTGGATTGTGGCAGACTTGTAGTTCATGCTTTAGGCTAATTAATTGCAGACTGGACAGTGGGATAAGTTTTTGTAAGCACAACACAAAACTTTGTTTTATCAGAAGCCATACAACTTCACTGTACCAGTTTTAATTCTAAAGAATGAGAATAACATACTTGAAAAAATGAGGCTTAAGTGTGTAAGTGCTTAATACACATAGGCACTTGATAAATTGTTGTAAAATGGAAAGTCTTAATTCTTCATTGTTTGGTTTCTCTAGTCAGTCTGTACTTTGCAAAAGTGGAGATGGTTTTACTTGGAGATGCTGCCCAAAGACAGGAGGTGAGGGAAAACACACACACTGCTTAGTTTCTCTCACCTGCCTGAATGTTTTTGGAAACATGACAGCAGAACCTGTGGGCTTAGGGTATGCACTCCCTGCCGAAGAGTCTCTTGATTCTCAGAAACAAACTGCTACGGTTTACTGACCTTCCGGCCCAGGGCAAGTCCCATTCAGTTGGGCTGTTTCTAACTGATCATAGCTTTGTTGAGTAAGATGAACTGCTTTGCTTCCTTGTGATTTGTTAATGGTCTTATACTTGTGCTTGCAGGCATTTTGGCCACTTTAAAACCACAAACAAATAATTTGCTTCCCTTTAGGCCTCTTGCCCAAACAGTGAACACTGGTAGGTGTCCTGAGGATTTTTTTTTTAAGCGGACACAGAAACTGTTTGAGTCAGTCATCTGGTTTAAAATCAGTTTTGTTTGAATGTTTTATGAAGCCTGGGGGAATAAAATTATCTTTAATATAAAAATCAAGGAAATGTTTCATATAGCAACCTTTTAAGTTTTCCCTAGAGTAGGGGAAAAACTAACCTAGTTTAGTCTTCAAAACCAAAACTGGAATTTAAGTCTGTCAGTTTATATAACGTATGCCAAATGCAGGTAGTTTGTATGACAGGCAAAGATGCTATCTGCAAATGTTTTTTGTTTTGTAAATAGTCTGATACTGAAAATTAACAAGAGCAAAGAATAGAAAGGAAAACGTATTTCTGTATATGTAAATCTATTTTTTAAAACTACTTCAGCCAGTCTTGTTAAAGAAAGCTTACTTAATCCTCTTTCTCCCAAATTAAGTCCTACATGTTTTCAAACTTGAATTTTATTTTAAATATCCTTTGAGCAATTCTTGGGTACTCTCGCATTTGCCTGTGATAGATTTGCTTAGAACTAACAATAGGTGTTTAGGGAGTAAGGCTGTGAGGTGTTTGCCCTGGCATGTACGTTCATTCCTCAGACAGAGTCTTGTAGGCTTGGAGCACTTTGAGGCTGGAGAACTGGGGTATCTATTTCAGTGATGATTAACGTCCAAAGTGGTGAGATGGACACAGATAAGCAGAGTGTGTTTGTTTGTTTTAAAATGATTGGCCTAAGAGCTTTTTTTTTGGCCCAGAAAGCACAAAGTTTCCTTTCCTAACTCTGAACAGAGAATGCATTGCTGACTGGTTACATTTAAGGCCTAAACAATGATTTTCAGAAAACAATTGCCAACTTAAAGTAGCTTTGGCTTTCTCCTTCACCTTTTTGCCTTACTTAGGGAGGGGAGTCACTTGTTCTCTAGTTCATTGCAAGGTTTCCTATATGGATGCTATTTATCCTGAGCCATTTTGGAAAGGTCTTATTTTTAATGTTTTGTGAGTTAATAAAAGTTGAGTTCAGTATACATGCTTAACATAAATAAAACAATACACCTGTGGAAGCAGGAAATGGTCTAGTACAGTCAGTACCTCCAAATATAAACTGGAAGAATGGAAGAGGCCTTTTCCTCCAAGACCGTGAGCATATAGAAGGGGCGTATATCCTTTCCAGTCTTGTAAAACTTGAATAGTAGGGGATGGCTTTGCTAGCTTTCAAGGCAGAATCATGGAGAAACCCAAAGTCCTCACAATCTGCAAGATGAGCAAGTCTTATTGGAATGAGATCTCTGAAAATATTTAAGTACTCTGTATGTTCAATTTTCTGTGTCTAACAACTCCTGAGGTAAAAATTGTGCGTGAGCCACTGAAATCAAAATGACACTGAGGTTATTGAGGCAACATACAGATTAAAAAAACAAACTAATTTTGAGTGTTTGACATGGAAAAACAAGTTACTTTTGTGTGACAACTTAACCTTAAATCTGGTTGACTCTAGTGTTGGATTAGTTTCTGGTCCTGACTCATAACCATGGAACAGGGAGAGGTTCAGGTAGATTCTTCTTGAGGCCAAGTTCTAATAAATTTTGAGATTCTGTTTGAAAAAAATGAGAAAGCTGAGTTTTGAATTTTCAGTGAAAATAGACATACCCTCCACTTTGATTCCTAGAAATGGATTTTTTTGCTAAGCTCCAGAACTTATCTCAGGCATGTCAACCATCAGGTGAGGCTGAGAATCCAAAGATTTAGTTTATTCTTTCTATTCAGCAGTCTTGATTAGGTTTGACCAGGGGTCAGATGGATCTTCAGTTGTAATTTATAGAAGCTAGATGGTTCAGCTAATTAAAAATCTGTTTATGAATCCTGAATCATGTCAATATTTGAATTGTACCTTAAACTGAGTATGGTACTAGAGAAAGAATTTATCTCTTGTTAGAGGTTTGGCTGCCTTGTCTCAGCTTTGAGTAAGTTCTTCATTATATCCAAACTGTCCACATTGCCCTCCCTGGAAGTCTGGGCCACCCAATGGGCCCCTGTGTCTGCCTCTCTTTAGCCCACAATTAATTGCTAGTACATTCTTTCTTCTTCTTCTTTTTGGTATTTGACATGAGCTCAAATTGCTGAGAAAGGTGACAACTGTGAAATGAAGACAGGGCTTGGAGACACCTTAAAAAATACATGCAAAGGCTACTAAATGACAAGAGCAGACTACCAGGCTCTTTCAAAACATCACCACGTCTGTTGACTTTCCATTCCTTGTCCACAGCACAAAATTGGAGGTCAAAGAATCATAGGAGTTAGAGATGGAAAAGACATTTGGGGTCAGCCAGTTCATCCCTCCACCTTCTCCTGCCACTGATTCCAAACCATTCCTTACGTTATATTTTCTCTCCCAGCTCTTGTACGGTTTTCACGGTCTTCACTCAACCCGGCTGTCACCTTGGGGAATGATGCTGGAGGCTCTGTCCAGTTTCTCCTCAGCAAAGAGAGATAATGCTTTTGCCCCCAGGTGACATTCATGAACTTCTTTGTTGGTGGTCTCAGCTGAGAGGCTGAAGACTAACTGCAAGTCTCTCTGCTGCCTGGTTATGGGGCTTTTCTAGAGAGAAATGTATATTTAGTGTAGATGATGTTGGAGAAGGGAGAAAGGGCTAGGATGCAGTATAGTCATTGCTGAATTTGTTCCTAGTCTTTTGTTTTTCAAGGTTCTTGACTTAAAAAGAGGTGTGTGTGTGTGTGTGTGTATATACACAAAGTATTGGGGAGGTGGACAGAGATAAGGAAACTACATTGAATAGGAGAATGATAAGAGCCCTACCTTGCAAATAGATGGGTTAAACAAACAAATTTAAAAAAATACTATTCCTGTGAAGTAGTAGAGGCTTGTGTCAAGAACTACATGTCAGGGAAGAAAGAGTGGTGGCTTACTATACTGAAGTTTCCGCTTAGAGCCAAGTTCAGAAGAACAGATGGGCTGGAGGCAAGTATTTTGGACTAGGGACACTTGCTTTTGGGGGGTCTCCCCTTACTTCAAGTAATAGAGACAGAAAAGTCCTGTGTTTACTGGCTGCATGGTTTGGCAGGGAGAATGGTCATCTTTAGAAGCAGCTTTGGAAGGTTACCCCAGCTCCCCCTCTTGTTCCAGCAGCTGTTGGGAGCAGTCCAGAGGGGGTATTATATTTCTTCTGGTAACTCTGCCAAGAGTGAGAGGAAATCCACAATCTGTGGGCTTTTTGGGGGGATGGGGATGGGGTGGCAGGTGATGGGACAGGGAAATTAAATTGTTTTATCGTAAATATGTTGAGATACTTTTCCTGGAAAGCTGTTTCACTGAAAGGCATGGTATTTTCCCTGCTGTCCAGCTCTGTCCTGGGTTCTTCCAGTACATCTTTCTTTCTTCCCTGTAGCTCCCATGTCTCTTTGAATTTTCCTTTAGAAAGTCCATATTGAAAAGGTGAGTCAAGATTCAGATCTGGGTGGTATATGTGCTAAAGACAGGCTTTCCTCTAGGAGTGAGTTACTAAAGGAGAACCTCTCATTCATCACTTCTCTTGGCTGCACTTTGACTTGATCATAATGGCATAGGAACTAGAGTTGTAAAAACTTCCTGAGTGGCTTCTGGTTCATATTCTCTCTATCCCTTCATCCAAACTGGAAGGGCATCAGGGATTTTAAAACTCGACCACTAACACTGAGAATCAGCTTTGGTGATTAATATGGAACACAGATTAAAAACTATGAAATTACCCTGAGAAACAGAGTAGTGTATTCCTCACATTTCAGATGCGGAGCCCAGGGAATAGTCATTTTGAAGGTATGAGAACAAAGTTCACTTCTGAGTCTGTTAGTGCCCAATTCATGACTCAGAGGATGGCCTGTTCTCAAAAATTAGTGGCATCTGTCTTGCTGTTTATTCTCAGAAAGTGTTAGCTCAGCTTTGTATTGTGGGATTCTTGAAAAGCTGATTCTGTAATGAAATCAGAGTGAGATATGCTGTGCTCCACATCCCCTCTCTTGGGGATTCACAATGCTCATTGGTAAATTAAAGGCACTCAGGTGTCCTGTGATGGAGACACTTATTTAATTTTGTTTCATCCAGCATTGTCCAAAAATGTCTTGATCATAACGTTCTTTTTTTCACTGCTTAATATCTCTTAACATCTTTCAGAACATGCTTAGTGGTCAAGTGCCCTGCAAATATAGAACCTGACAAAAAGTAAGGGGAAATTAATGTGAATGTGAACATGACCATAAATCCTAAACTCACGTAAGGAATCAGGGTTATGCCCAGTGCTTCTAAAACAACTTTGGACAGCTTTGACATGTGGGTGTCACATTAAGATATTTGATCTGCTCAGATTCCTTCCCTGGGAGCCTCTCTAGCATAAGAATTCTGAAGTGTTGGGTGAATTCCTGAAGATGTGCTGTGTTATACATTTTTAGGAAGAACCTTTGGAGCTTGAAGATAGTGTGTCCAAACTACTGAAAATCTACGGAGATTGTTGAAAGTGTGACTTGCTAAAGGGAGAACTGTACTTTTGAGAACTTACTTAAGGAGTTTCTATCAAAACACCTATTATGCTAGGACCATGGTTCTTACCTTTTGTGTATGATATACTTTTGTGTGATGTTAGAATTTTTGATAATACATTAAAGGATTAAAAGGTGAATGTCTTTTTTTTCCTTCTTTTAAAGCAAGTTTCAGAAAGTTGAAACACTTGTCTATTTATTTATTCACTGTTTGAGTAGAACTATATTACTGTCCTGACCTTGTTCTCTTAATATATATATATATGTGTGTGTGTGTGTGTGTGTGTGTGTGTATATATATATATATATATATATATATATATATATATATATATTTTAGGTAACGTTTTTATCTATTTTTCTGAATATTCAATCTTATTTGCAACAGCTGTGTCTTGAGTCACATTGTGGCTCAGTGATATGTCTGACAGAAAGCATTCTAAAAGTGTAGCTCTTTTGTTATATGAAAATAAATTCTATAAATTGTTTAAAATTTGATGGTACACTTATTCTGAGTTCCTGGTATACCATTGGTTGAGACCTACTTTTAGAAATACTAAGAGGTTTAAGACTTGATCCTGTGGAATTTATGATTGTATTGGACAAACAAGACATACAGCTGTGAAATGCCTAGGTTTATGGTAGGTTCAGCCTACAGTTCACATGAGAGGAAGAGGAATATTTGGAGGAGTCAGGGAAGTAGAGGCATAAACTGGATCTTGAAGAATGGTTGGGTGCACTTGACTAATACCCAGAAGAGGGAAGGAGGCATTTGTCAAGAACAAACATAGGCTGGTGCTGGAAATATAGGAGAAAGTATGGGTATAGTTATAAATGTAGAAGAGATGGGCTTGGCTGGAGTTCAGTTATGTAGTATGGAGCCATGGAGGTCAGGTTGAATGAGTAAGCTGAGTTGTCATTTGGAGGCCTTTCAAAGGGAAATGTGGGTCTGTGCTAGGCTCTCCTTGTGTATGGTTCCGTCCTTATGCTGGCTTGTTTCCTACAAGTTCACCCTGCATGTTGGGGTTATTCCCTGTTCCCTGGCCAAAAGGGTAAGCAAATTAACATACTATAATGATTTTTCCATTGATTTTTTTTTCTTGAACCTTAATTATGGACCTCTGTTGCTGAGGGCCATTGGAGACTTTAGTCTAATGCCAAATATAAACGAAGAGAAGTTTCTTGTCTTAGGCTGTTTAAATGTTAAAACTTAAAGCCAAATTCTTAGTTGTAGTAGAACTGGTGGGTACAGGCAATATGGGGGAAATCTGCTTTCTGGAGAGCGGGAAGATCAAAGAAATCAAGAGACAGTATTCATTTAAAATTCCAAGCCCCCAAGCAGTATTTTGCATAGCCCTGTTCCCCCTCCTTCGCCCAATGTCCCTTGAGATGGCTTTGTCACTTGTAGATAGATACCCTCCTTTTCTGAAGTTTCAAGTAAGCAGGAAGATATATGTGCTTATGGTAATCATGCTAGTCACACAGGTAGGCAGCTTGGGTGGCATCAAGGGGACAAACTTCAAGATGGAGCGGGAGGGAAATTGATTTGTGATACAGGAGTTTTCTGATCTTAGGGGCCATGCAGGTTTAACACCTCTAAGATATGTCTATACTTCCCCTTCCTTTGCCCCCCAGCATTTTTCTTCAGACTAGGTTTATTTATTTGCTTTTTGTTTGGAGTGTGAGTGAAGAGAGGTGAAATGAAAGGAGACTCTAGATAACTGCCTAGATTAATTTCTGTCCCTTTGGACTCACTTGTTGCCAATATTTTAAGGAGCCTGATAGCTTACTATGGGTTCGTGTTGTGTTGTTTTTGTTTAAAATAGGTCATGTGCCCAGGAATGCAGTCAAACTATAATGGTGACTAAGTGCCGGAAAGCTGAGAAGGAGGGGGCCCAAGTGGAAAAATGAGCCTGAGGCAAGAGAAGGAGGCTGGGAAAATGGAAGTTCCAGTAGGCCCACAGACCAGGTTAGAGATTCCTCCATGCATTAACAGCCATGCAGGAGGTTTAGTTACAGGACACCAATCAGTTTTGGAGGGAGTATCCCCACTTTACACCAGTGACTCTGCTGGAGAAATAGTCAACCAGAGAGCATTTCAAGGATGGGAACAAGGGCCCTTATTGAATTCCCAGGGGTACCTGCTCCTGTCTTCTCAGGCACTTCTGCTGCCTGGTTTTACTGACCCCCTTTGACTTGACTGTAATAGGTCTCTGCAGGGAAGGAAAGAAAGATTTTTTTATTCCTTCTAATTTTTCAGATATTGAAATGAAACCATAAGAATATGGATACTGTTTTCCCACCAGCTAGGAAACCATCAGAGATGATTGAACGAACAAAAGGGATGCAAAAGCTGAGTTGTTAAGTTGCTTTTAGCAGAAATGGTACTATTTCTCAAGTGAGATCCCAATGGAATGGCTTAAAAAATTGAAATTTGGTTTAAAGGACCAGAGCCAGTATTTTGATTATGTTGTTCATTGTGGGTGAGGAAGTCTGCACCTGCTGGTACGTAGCAGCTTCTAGAGTTCAACTTTGAAAGTTTCTTGCTATTGTGATCAGGCCCTCAGGGCAGTGCTTTGACCCTTAGTGAAGTGTCACCAAATTGCAGTTAAGTGACTAGGGAGATGAGAGAAGTGTTGTTCTTATCCCAATTCAGGAAATACATGGATTCATTCCCTTTGTTTCTTTCCTCTTGTGATCCAGAGCATTCAATTTTGGTTTCACCTCCACCTATGAACTTAGTAGAGAAGAGGTTAGCTACAAAGGATCTCTTCTTTTATATCTGGGAGGGATATGAAAATAAGATTTGACGGGGAGTCTCTCTCTATTTTATTTTATTTTTTTAGAGAGTGAGAGAGAAGGATAGACAGGAATGGAGAGAGATGAGAAGCATCAATCATCAGTTTTTCATTGCGACACCTTAGTTGTTCATTGATTGCTTTCTCAAATGTGCCTTGACTGTGGGGCTACAGCAGACCGAGTAACCCCTTGCTCAAGCCAGTGACCTTGGGTCCAAGCTGGTAAGCTTTGCTCAAACCAGATGAGCCCGTGCTCAAGCTGGTGACCTCGGAGCCTGGAACCTGGGTCCTCAGCATCCCAGTCTGATGCTCTATCCACTGCGCCACTTCCTGGTCAGGCAGGGAGTCTAATCTTTCTCATTGAAAGTTCAGTTCTTTTAGTCCATCCTGTTGACTATCTTTTACTGTCCTCAGTTTTCTATCTGTCTAGTAGTATAGGTTGCTTACTAGTAATGTGAAACCAAGGACCATATTTTACCCAGTGGACAAATTCAGTAATATATTTTAGTTTTAACGTGTGTACATCCAAATCCTAATCACTCAGCTTGAAAGAGGACCAAGTTTGACACTAGAAGAACAATTTCTAATAGTTATAATTGGATTAGAAGAAAAACAAGTGATTATTGAATTAACTTTAGAGATGACACCATTAATAGGTATTAATCACTATTTATATTTATGTGAAAATAACCTTTTGTAGTAATTTGTAACTTATACTGTACTTTGTTTTAGTTGTCATTTTTAAAACACCACAATTGAATGAAATACTATTCTCATTTCAAAATGAAGACATTGACAATTAGAGAAGTTAGCTAACCAGGTTTGGATCCCAGTTTCCTAGATCTGCATTCTGTGCTTTTCCCATAAATTCATTTAATCTATTAATTTAAAGGTAAATTAAAAGACCTAACTCTCGATAATTATGTGCTTTATTTATTTATTTATTTATTTATTTATTGTTTCCCCTCTGTTGATTTTTTTTGGGTGACACTGGCTAACAAAATTATACAGGTTTCAGGTGCACAATTCTACAACACATCATCTGTACATTGTACTCTGTGTTCACGGTCCCAAGTCAAGTCTCTGTACTTCACCATTTATCCCTCCTATACCTTCCTCCAGCTCTCCCAATCCTCCCAATGTGCACTATATATATATATATATTTTTTTAATTTATTTTTTTTATTTTTTAGGTAATAGGAGGGGAGATAGGCAGATTTCCACATGTGCCCCGACTGGGATCTACCCCAGTAACCCCATCAGGGCCTGGTGCTTGTGTACCAAGCTATTTTTAGCACCTGAAGCTGATGCACTCCTTAACCCCCTGGGGCTAATGCTTGAACTAATGAGTTACTGGTTGGGGGATGGGGGGAGAGAAGGTAGAGAGGGGAAGGGGGAGAAGCAGGTGGTCATTTCTCCTGTGTGACATGACCAAGAATCAAACCCATGATGTCCATATGCCGAGCCAATACTCTATCCACTGAGCCACTGGCCAGGGCTGATTTATTTTAAAAATAGCTCACTTCCTAAAGTACTATTTACCTCTTCTGGCCTGTGAGACATAATTTTGTGTAGTGTCACCTTACCTCTACTTTATAAATTTGACTTAGTTTTAAAATTACCATTCCTTGCTATAGTCATTTCCAAAATAGTTTGAAGTTCTTACATTGATCATTTCTAGTGGCAATGTATTCCTTTGCATTAGTATAGCATTCTCTTTTGCAGAGAGACTTTTGGGCTATTGTCAAATTTTAGCTCTAATATATAACTACAACTATAAATACCTTTATAAAAAATATTTTTCTTTTGAATTATTTTCTTTGTGATGTAGTACACAAAGTGGGCATGCTGGGTCAGAAGCTGTCATTTAACAGCTTTTACCAACAGAATTCCTTTCTGGAAGGCTGTGCCAGCATGCTGCTCCAATGTATCACCCAACCCAAACCCTTCTATCAAACCAAAGCTAGTGTAGTTTTTCCACTTAATAGAAGTGAGGTATTACTTTAATAAGTGGTTTCAATATTTTTTTAATTTATTGATTTTAGAGAGAAAGCGGGAGGGGAGAGATAGAAACACTGGTTTGTTTCACTCATTTATGTACTCATTGGTTGAGTGTTATATGTGTCCTAACCAGAGATTGAACCTGCAACCTTGACACATGGGGATTCCAACCAATTGAGCTAACTGGCCAGGACTTAGTAATTTTGATGTGCATGTCTGTAAACTGGAATTGTTGTGGGATATTTCCTCAGTGTTTTATCATGTGAACAGTGTGTGACTGCTCTTATTTGTGGTTGGATATGGATAACGGTATTGTAGAAGGGGTGTTATCCTGATAGATTTTTATCAGCCCCCTAAAACTTTTAAGTGTAAAACTCGTACCTGTGGTATTAATTGTTAATTTTTCCCACTCTGTTGCTTTCACTGTAATCTTTTTTCTTCTGTGCAGTTTAAAATTTAAATACTTTAAACTCAGTTAGTTAGAAAACTATTTTAAATTCACTCTTTCATTTTTGGGGAGTTTATTATATTGTAATATGAGATGATAATCTAAATCAGTTTTTTGCTCTGTTGATATCCAGTTTTATCAACAGATTTTGTTTAGGTCTGTGATCTATTTTGAATTAATTATTTTGTGTGGTGTGAAGTAGGGGTCAAAATTCATATTTTTCCTTAGGGATAGACTGGTTCTAGTACTGTTTGTCATCCTTTATTAAATTGCTTTGGTGTCACTGTAGACACTTTAAAGGATTTCTTTGTTATCCAAGGAAGGAGAGAGAAGAGCTGTTCCTTTCTTGCCTCCTAGACCCTTCACTTACATCCAGATATACTTCTCACAAAAATTAGGGGATATTTCAAAATGAATATGAAACAATAAATAAAAGTAGCATTTGATTTTCTTTTTATTAAACAAGAACATCTGAAAAGCAATCGACAAGTCAAAGAAAGTTAGTTGTTTGATTATGCAAATGAGATGCAAAACCAACATTTATTTTATTGGTGAAAATGCACTATACAAAAGGCGGAAAGTACTGGAGTATCTGCACGTTTCCTGATCCCCTAATTTTTGTGAGCAGTGTATATTCTGATATCAGATATTCCTGAGTCCTGATTTGTAAGCCCATGGAATGTTCTCTGGTTGTCAGTAAATTGTAGTGACTGGATTATCTGCTCTGTCTGGACGCAGGATGGCCAGTGTACCAGTGAAGGAGCGAGTGAAGGTGTCTCAAAATTGGAAGTTGGGGCACTGCCGAGAAGGAATTCTGTTGAAGTGGAGGTGCAGGTAAGTAGCCTCTTGCTGGGAAGTGAGAAATCTGGTCCTAGTTAGAAAGTGAATAGCCTGTCTTGGGTGGAATGGCCCTGGTGATCCTTTAAATACCACAAAGAGGCCATCAAAGGGACAACTGTTTTTTTCCTCATTTATCGAAAGGATTACAGAAACTGTATTTTAACGAATTCCATATTTTTATGATTGTAAAAATATTTATTGTAGAAATTTGAAAAAATAGAAAAGTTTAAAGAAGAAAACAAAATAACTTATAATCCTACCACTCAGAGGTAGCCACTGTTAGTTAATGCATCTCATTAAAAGAAATAATGAGGCCTGACCTGTGGTGGCACAGTGGATAAGGTGTCGACCTGGGAACACTGAGGTCGCCAGTTCAAAACCCTGCACTGGTCTGGTCAAGGCACATATGGGAGTTGATGCTTCCAGCTCCTCCCCCCTTTCTCTCTCTCTCTCTCTCTCTTTCTCTCTCTCTCTCTGTGTCTCCTCTCTAAAAAAAAAAAATGAATAAAAGAAATAATGAAACTGGTATTTCAATGTATCTTGTTTTACAATTATTTTTCTTTAAATCTTCTACTGTAGGGAGTTACACTTTCACTCCTGGCTTCCTGTTGTTCTCTTCCCTACTTTATTAAAAGGCAAAATAGAATCTAAAGATTTAGATATTTGGATATATATATTACAGGAGGCAGAGCTTAGAAAAAGTGCCAGGAGATTTAGATTATGGCTTTGGCACTGCTAATCCCACATATTTTATGCTTCATCAATGCTAAATTTCATAGTTATTATATGACTCCCTACCAAAAAATGCTCTTAGCTGATTGGTTGGAATAGATTGGGAACATCATGATTCCTCATTCCAAGTTGACCTGTACCTGTGCTGACAGACACAGGCAAGCTTCTTCATCTGATGACCCTTTCTTTTTTGCTTGTGTCCACTTTCTGTTGGTTTTACTGACATTATTTGCTGTGAATTATGTGGTAGTGGTGATGGGTAAAGAAATTACTGGGGAGAAATGTGGGTTTTTATGAGGAAGGACTTTACCCTTTGCTTCCCACTTTTGTCTTTTAATACAAGAAAGTAGAGAAGTAGAGTTTATTGCTCTACTAAGGTTCTGTCCCTGGCAGGTTGTGTGTGTGTGTGTGTGTGTGTGTGTATGTGTGTGTGTGTGTGTGTGTGTGTGTTTTGGCTGGTTTAAAGGAGTTTGGCAAATAAACACACAAAACAGTTACCAGTCTGCCCCGGGATTCTCTACTGTTCACCTGGCATGAACTTGGTTTCTTGTCCTAGGCAATGGCTATTTACCAGATGGCTCTAAACATGATTTCCAAACCCCTCTGCTTGCTGCCCATTTGAGTGTGCCACAAACTTGTGCAAGGGAATGTTGAAGAGGAATGTGCATAATGAATGAGAATGAAGGCATCTATACACACTCTACACATGTTCCATATAATATATGCACACACTTATAAAAACCTCATGAGCAGAAATTCAGTTACTACAAAGTCCAAGCTGCATTTAATGGTCCGTCAAGTCATTTTGCAGAACTTTTCCACATTCCCATGACGCTTGTATTAAGGAGTCTGGGGAAGAAACAGTGCCCAGTTTGCTCAGACAGGCTTGGCAGTGAGAGATGGTGTCTCTGTAAATGGAGATGAATCAGCTGTCCCTGTGCTTTGCTTGGGACCTGGTAGCCCCAGAATCCTTTTGTGAAGTAGGACTGAGTATGGGATGTCTACCTTGGGAAAGGGGCTTAGTCCCCACCAGAGAGCCTGGTGTCTGGCAGAGTCTTCTTTCTTCTTAAAGCTCGCTCTGTGCCGTGGCATCTGACCTTTCTTCCTCCTGCCAGATTATAGAGGGAATCTTTAACTCTGTGTGGATTTCTTTTATCAGCTGCCTATGATAGCTATTTCTCTGGACCCCCTGTACTGTAATAAACTGCCCCAGGGGCTGTGTTTTCCATTGCCACTCTTACCCTATACCCTCTAATACAGAAGTGTACATATCCCCTGTGAGGATCTAGGTATCTAATCAGTACATTATTAATATTCTTTTCTAAATGGCTTTATTCCTTTCACTTATAAATGGGCCCTTTGCTCTACCAGGGCCAGGAAATGGAGCTTCTCTGGGACTATTCTTCTCTGTCGTACCCCAACCAATTTATTGGAAAAGAGGCATGTATGGAAGTCTTGGAACCTTGAAACTGAGTACTCACACTCTAAATTTAAGGATACAGAATGAAAAAAATTACTTCATCAGGGTGGATGATTTCTTTTTGCCCCTTCCCACCCCTTAATCATTGCATTTTCTAAGCTCTGCCTACCTAGTAATTCAAGTCTTAAGCATTCTTCAATTAAAAGTGCTATTTATTTGGTCTTTTAATTCTCACTTTCTTTCGGACAGTCCAGTGATGATTAGGTCACCACAAAGCTCAATCACTCTAGTTTTCTGAGGGTAGTCTAAGCGTAGGTGATTTTGAAGACTTAGCCTTGCAGGTCATTCTTGCTAAGTTGAGAATTGAGCAGACTCTCCAAAGATTGTAGTTAGGTTTTCATTCTATATCTTTTTTTGTTGTTGTTTATTTTGTAAAATTTGAATTTATTATTTCTGTATCTTGATGATCCTTAAGTTTTGTTTATCTCTGCAGTCAGATGCCCTGGATGCAGCTAGAGGGTGACTCTCTGTACATATCCCAGGCTAATTTCATCCTGGCCTATCAGTTCCGCCCAGATGGTGCCAGCTTGAACCGTCGGCCCCTGGGAGTCTTTGCTGGGCATGATGAGGACGTTTGCCACTTTGTGTTGGCCAACTCACATATTATCAGTGCAGGAGGGTAAGTGCTACAGGTTTCTCCTTCTACCCTCTTCCTTAGGATTCTTCATGGACCATCTGCCTGTCTCTATCTTTTCCTGTCTCAACTCCCTCCAAGAGGGAGACTAGATGGAGTAGTGGGCTTTTTTCCCATTTGAAGCACAGAGATTTACCAAAGACACTTAATATGGTTAGCTAGGGAAGGAAAACAGGAGGAGCCTCTTATGAAAAGTGAAACTGGTCTTGATACTCTTAAGGGGGAAATTTGCTTTGTCTCTCAGCTCTGTTCAGCCCTAAGTGTACTAAAGAAGTAAAAGTATCTAGAAGCTCAGAACCTTATTGGACTGAATTGCTTAGAGCTTAGCAAACGTGAATGTCATTGGGCTGTTTCGGTAGACTTGATCTCTTCTTACAATGAGAATAATTGGCTATTGGTGGTGGGCTCCTTGTTTCTCTCCTAGGGATGGGAAGATTGGTGTTCATAAGATTCATAGCACCTTCACTGTCAAGTACTCAGCTCATGAACAGGAGGTGAATTGTGTGGATTGCAAAGGGGGCATCATTGTGAGTGGCTCCAGGGACAGGACGGCCAAGGTGAGGTGGTGACCCCCTTACATACTATTACTCCCTTCTGTCTATAGGGAATGGGGTGGGAGAGGGTGGATAGGGCCTGAGTCTCAGGATTGGCTGAGAGCATTGGGTGGGGGAGGGGAAACAACACAATAAAGGACTCATTTATGTGCCTCTGGCATGCAGCTTGCCATGCCAGGTTGTGTCCTTGCCAGCTGGCCTGGGAAAGAAGTGGACAGTGGCTGGGAAGCTTGCCACTCACTTGAAATGTGGCGTGAACTCAAAAACAGAGGGCCTTGCCAGCTTTTCCTCCCTGAGCTGAATTTCCTCAAGTTTGTGGGTTAGCTCTGACCCCAATATTTTATTTTAAAATCTTCCTCTTTTTACTTGCTCTCTGTTTAGGGAGGTTAATTTTTCACCACCTTGTTTATAAGCAATCAGGCTGATAATTAAAATGTGTTTTTACTGCTTCTCTGGAGAGTGATGTGGTCAGTAAGCAGTAGAAAGATGACAAGAGAATGGTGTTATTTATTGTGTCATTGCCAGATTGCCTGGTCTACAGTCAGACATCTGCCAAGACTGAACAGAATGAAACTGATAAGTAGTGTAACCCCTGCTGTATGGAGTCAGCTCATCCACGTTTGGGTCAGATAGGCTACCACTCATGAGATAGAGAACTTTCTTCATTCCTGTGTCCAGCAGCCCTTGGCTGGGCCCACACATGCCTCGTCCTTTGGCTGCCGTGGGAACTTTGCTGACAATTCAGTTGATGGTGCAGGGGCCTGATAGTATCTTGCCTATCTGTTCCCCAGCATCTGGAGACTTCGTAGTGCTAACAGGAGCGAAATGCTTTCTCTTGTCAGCAAACAGGCCTCTAAGACAAATAGAGAGGACTCAGGAGAGGGAAGTTTTAGTCTTTACTCACTAACTTCTCTCACTCCGTGTACCCTCTGGTGACTACTCCTTCGTGGAAAAATCTCACTAATTTATATATACTGCTTACAAAAATTAGGGTATATTTTATTGCTTCATATTCATTTTTGAAATACCCCTAATTTTTATGAGCAGTATAGAAAGAAGAGCTAACTATGTTCTTCTCTATTTTTGGAAGTTTCTCCTCTCTTTGCTGTTTTCTTCCTCACACTTTGTATTCTGTCAGACATACATACCAGCACAGGGAACCTGAAAAATCCAGAAAATACTTTAAACCAACATGGAAACTGAATTTCCTATCACCTGCTTCCTATTCCCCAGTCTATACTTCAGATTTCTGAGTGGTCACTGTCTTTGTATCATTTCTTGCAAAGAGGCTGGCCTTGAGTAGCTATACTGCTCAGCAGTCAGTTTGCATAGAAATCTTTTGTGGCATGTGTGACTTACATCATCCCTCTCATTATAGCATCTTGTCATAGCTTCAAGCTTCCCCTGGCTATTGTTTTTCAGTAACATCCTTTCTTCTATCCTGTTCTTTGCTCTAATATCCTGAGCAGTATTAAACTTAACTTAATAAGCACAGGTAGCAATTAAAGGGTATGGACTGCTTACAGTCAAAGAATGATAGCCTGACCTGTGGTGGCGCAGTGGATAGAGCGTCGACCTGGGAACACTGAGGTCGCCAGTTCAAAACCCTGCACTGGTCTGGTCAAGGCACATATGGGAGTTGATGCTTCCAGCTCCTCCCTCCTTTCTCTCTTTCTCTCTCTCTCTCTCTCTCTCTCTCTCTCTCTCTCTCTCTCTTACTCTGAGTCTCCTCTCTAAAATGAATAAAATAAAAATTAAAAAACAAACTTTTTTAAAAAAAAAGAATGATAGCAATTTTATCTGGGATATTGAGTTAGTTTCATGTTTTAAGTACTAACTCAGCTCTATTTAGTGACTTACTTTGTTTTTTTTTAAGTATGGAAATAGGTGCTATTTATTTTATTTTATTTTTTACAGAGACAGAGAGTCAGAGAGAGGAATAGATAGGGACAGACAGACAGGAACGGAGAGAGATGAGAAGCATCAATCATCAGTTTTTTGTTGTGACACCTTAGTTGTTCATTGATTGCTTTCTCATATGTGCCTTGACCACGGGCCTTCAGCAGACTGAGTGACCCCTTGCTCGAGCTAGAGACCTTGGGTCCAAGCTGGTGAGCTTTGCTCAAACCAGATGAGCCACGCTCAAGCTGGCAACCTCAGGGTCTCAAACCTGGGTCCTCTGCATCCCAGTCCGATGCTCTACCCACTGTGTCACCAACTGGTCAGGCAATAGGTGCTATTTAATTCTAAAATTTCACTGCAGAATATCCTATTTCTTTCAAGGATTTCTTTAGGTCAATGACAGAATTCTCCCTTCTGGTTCTTCAACTTCAGAAAGCTGGTCAGCTCTTTGGGGCCCCCAATGGCCACCAGGCTAGCTCATCTTTTCTGGCTTTCTGGATGTTGCTTCTGTTTCTTCCTTTCTATTATTGGCTTTGCATTTTTCTACTTCCGTCTCCTTGGCCCATTTCTACATTACCCACTTTCTTTTTTTTAAGAGGGACAGAGAGAGAGAGTCAGAGAGAGGGATAGATAGGGACAGACAGACAGGAACGGAGAGAGGTGAGAAGTATCAATCATCAGTTTTTCGCTTCCTTTGCGACACCCCAGCTGTTCATCGATTGCTTTCTCACATGTGCCCTTGACCACGGGCCTTCAGCAGACTGAGCAACCCCTTGCTGGAGCCAGCGACCTTGGGTCCAAGCTGGCGAGCTTTTGCTTAAGCCAGATGGGCCCGCGCTCAAGCTGGCGAGCTCGGGGTCTCGAACCTGGGTCTTCCACATCCCAGTCCGATGCTCTATTCACTGCGCCACTGCCTGGTCAGGCTACATTACCCACTTTTATAACTGACTTTCTATTTTCTTTTGGTGGCATTTGCAATTATACAGCTGCTTCTTCAGGCTCCTAATACACCTGAACCTATGTAAGAGCTATCATTTTTGCCTGTAAATATCTATAGCCTGTTTGGAGGGAGTTCCTCAAATATGTACTGTGTCTTGGGAAAGAGGTTTGTTTTATTGGGGTGAAAGAAACTAGAACACTTTCTTTGTCAGGCTGTTGAGCAAGGGACTGTCCAGAAAGCCCTCTTCCTTTACTCCCCCAACCCTAGTTTCAAACTTACTTTGACTTAGCTCGGGTCACCTCTCTGGGCTTTAGTGGGGCCAACCCTAGCCTGAGATATAATAGGATGGTGACTTATGTTCTTGGTGGGTCTGGGCTGGGACTGGCCATCCCTTCATTTCTTCCTTTTCTCTGTTCTTTCATTCATTCTTATGTGCCTATACAATGCACCAGGGCTCTTCAAAGGGAAGGAAGATATAGCCTCTCTCCTTAAGGGCTGCTGAGACATGCATGCACTATGAAGGTGATTGGAAGTGGCCAAAGACTGAAATGTAAGGCTCTAGGGAAAGGACCAGAAAGTTCAGAGGGTAGAGGAATCAGATCTGGCTTGGAAGGGGAGACTTGATGAAGAGAGAACATTTGAACTTGTTTTTTATCTTCTTTTAGTTATTTTTCAATGCATAAATTTGCTTGTTTGATTTGTAACAATATAGAATGTAACCAGGCACTATGCTAACTAAGCACTTTACATATATTTTCTCATTTTATCTTTTAGGATAAGTTTATGCCACATAATTATGTTTATGTTATATTTTAGATACCCAATATGCACTGCTGTCTCAATTTTAGTTTATAAAATTTTCCATTATTATTACAAATTATTTGTTAGTGTTGTCTTTAATGGCATCACAGTGGACTTACCATAATTTAGTCACTATTTTCCTATTGGTGGATGTTTGTATATAGTTTTTTTCCTATAGTATTGAGAACCACCATTATTGATGCTGAATACCTACTAAATACTGTGCTACTGTGCTGGATAACTTATACGGATCTTCATTTTTCCATACTGCAACCCTGAAAGATAGGTATTATTTCCCATTTTACACATGAGGAAACTGAGGGTAAGAAGCTATGAAGCATCTGTAGGATGAGACATAATAAGTAGCAACTAGGGTTCAACCCAGATTTATCTGATTCCAAAGCCCATGCATGCCCTATCTGCTACTGTAGGCCGCAGGGAATATTTTTATCATTTAGGTTTTTCTTCACTTTAGGATTATTTTCTTAGGGTAAGTTCTCAGAACTTATCGAATTCTTAAGTCAAAAGCTTTGGTTGTTTTAAGGGTCTTGATACATATATCCAATTTCTTTTTTTAAAATATTTGTTTAAAATGTTTATTTTACTAATTTTTAGAGAGAGGAAGAGAGAGAGAGACAGGAACATCAATCTGTTCTTGAATGTGCCTTGACTAGGAGTCAAACTGGCAACCTCTGTGCTTTGGGACAGTGCTCCAACCAACCAAGCTATGTGGCCAGGGCCACCCAACCGATTTTTAAAAGGACCATATAAATGTCCATTCCCACTGGCTTATATCTTCTCCAGGGATACATTTTTTTGGGGGGGTTGACCACTGAGGATGAAGACATGATCAGCATACTTCTGGTTCTGGTAGATGGTGTGCTGCTGGGGCAGGTTCCTGAGACGGTGCTCCAAATTGGCAGCATGCCTCCTGAACCGCTCCTGGAGGCCAGGAACTTGTTCTGTGGTTTGCACAATCTAGGACTCCACCAGCTCTTTCCCTGTAGTGTACTAGTGAATTCAGGCCTAGGCTGTTTCCATCGACTTTGCAATCAGAGTCCTTAGTGTCTTCCCACTACCCATGTAAGATGCTTTCTAGGGGGTTTGCATCATGGAAAAGGCAAATCTCTTCCAATCTGGGGCCGTCTAAAAGAAGACATTAGAAGTGAATCTAGTTACTATCAAACTGGCTGGATTACAGATTCAAAAAGTAAGCATAGGATCATGGCATTCTGAGAAATTTGTGGTATTTACCTTTGCTTTCTGCCCTTCCTTATTCAGGATTTTCTTGTTAAATTTATTTTCTTTTCCCTCTATTATGAAAAGTAACTCATACCTTCTCCCCTCATCATGCACACAAAATCTAAAACACTTTCTCCTTTTATAGGGAAGAGATACCATGTGACCCTACGGGGGCAGAACCACCCCACTCCATTACCTACCCCTTAAACTCAAGGAATGTTTCCTGAAAGTTCTTCCATCTAAGGTCCTCACTGGCTTGTGTGTTCCCCTTATAGCACTGCAGGGACCTTGGGAGGTCATTGATCCATCTGGCTACATCAGGGTTCCCCCTTGGCTGCTGTCTGGGGAAAGCACTGTATATTTGAGATTTCCTTTCTGTTTAGTTAGAGGCTTATTTTCTTGTGTGTGTCATCTGGGGTAGGGTGAGGTAGGGGGGCCTTGTGCTTAATGGGAGATTTCTAAATGCACTGACTGCTGAGAGGGCTCTGTGAGTGTTGATTAGAGTTAAGCCCGGAGTGGCTGCTAATGTACATTCCTGACTGATAGAGACCAGATAATGTGCTCCAAGCAATATTTTTAACCTGTAGGAGATATGGAAGCTTAAAAGAGTTAAGCTTTTCTGCTACTTTTGGTGACACTAGGTGCTAAATTCCGTGCTGACACGAATAGCATTGAATCCTGGGCATTATCAACAAACAAACAACAACACACTACCTTCCTACTTTGAAGTCTCTCTTCTCCTTCCATTCTTTCCTTCCCTTCAATCTTTCTTTTTACTCCTTTCTTTAGTTCTACCCTAATTCTATCTCTGCCCTCCCATACTGTGCCTTGATCTTTCTCCCTCCCTCAACCCCCACCCCCGAAAGAAACCTTGGTGAGAGATGGAGACAGGAATATCCACAAGCATGAGGGGGTTGCTAAGAGAGGTGAGCCTCAGCTACTCACTAGTCTCAGTGAGGTCTCAGCTGAGGACTGGGGAACTCCTGACTCTCTCGTGTAACCTTGGCTGAGAAGTAAGGGTGATTGGATGGAAGTAAAAGAGGGTGTTAGGGTGGAAGGCTATCCAGAAGCTGGAGAGGACCCTCCACTGATACCCTGCACTCTGTGTATACAAGGACAGAAAGAATTCACTATTCCCGACCCCCCACATCCCCTGCCTAGGGACAGTCATGCCACCTGGTGCATCTTTCTTCACCCCATCCCCATCCCCATCCCCATCCCAGGCAATGCCAACGAGAGCATTTCCTCTCCTGTTTCCAGGTATGGTCTTTAGCCTCAGGCCGGCTTGGGCAGTGCTTACACACCATCCAGACTGAAGACCGAGTCTGGTCCATTGCTATCAGCCCATTACTCAGGTAAGGGAGACATTTTGGATATGGTTTTGTCCCGTATAATAATGTTTTTATTTTACAAGGTCAGGTGGGCTAGAATATCTTCTGCCTATATATTCTAGGTTGCTTTGAGCTACTCTCCTAGAGATTTTGGAAATCCTTCAGAGACTTGAGGTCTGACGCTTACTTTATAAATGCATGGGGTTGAGATGACCTTTTAAGAGCCAATTTTTTAAGTATCTAACCCAGAAATGTGAAGGAAAAGATACCAAGTTGGAATATAACTGGATCCAGCTGTTACAAGAGTGTCCCTTCTAGAACAGATGCACTTTTAAGTTGTTACTAAAGTAGAGGCCTCTCAGCACCCCTGGGAGGTGACAACGACAGCCATCCCACATCAGTGGTTTGTTGCCCTTGGAAAAGGTCTTCTAGAGTATCCCTTGCAGAGTTGAGTCATTAGAAGAGGTGTGGGGCCTGTGTGCCATTGGACTCTCATCCAAAGATGTGTATGTGAAGTAGATTCTTTGACCGTTGTAGCAAAAGACCCTTTTCTTTTTTTGTGGCAGAGACAGAGAGAAGGACAGATAGGGACAGGCAGAAAGGAAGAGAGATGAGAAACATCAGTTTTTTGTTGTGGTTCCTTAGTTGTTCATTGATTGATTTCTCATATGTGCCTTGACCAGGGGGCTACAGCAGACTGAGCGACCCCTTGCGGGAGCCAGTGACCTTGGGTCCAAGCTTTGAGCTTTTGCTCAAGCCAGATGGGCCCACGCTCAAGCTGGCGAGCTCGGGGTCTCGAACCTGGGTCTTCTGCATCCCAGTCCGACGCTCTATCCACTGTGCCACCGCCTGGTCAGGCTAGAGCCAATTTTTTTATGGTAGTTTTATCCTACCCTTTAGCCTGACTGATATTTCTTTAACTTTATCTATGAATGAATGACCTCTGTATCCTGACTTCTGTTTTTAGGCTCTCTTGGACTAAAGCAGGGCCTTTGTCTTCCCCAGCAGGGTCCATTGGTGCCCTCTTCTGCACCTACTCTGTCGCAGTATTTACCTAGGGTCTTCCCCACTTCCTTTACCCCTCACTACCCATTCATAGGATCAGTAGGAAAGCTGTGGGGCTTCCACCTTCCAACACTGGGTTTGAGTCACTCTTTTGTTTTATGAGAGAGTCAATTCCCCCCTTTGCTCAGACCCTGTCTCTCCTCTTCACCCCATGGAGCTTGCACCCCTCTCCAGCCCCCTTCCACAATTCCCTTTCAAATTTTTTTCTTTCTAAAGAATTAGAACTGATTAGCCACGTCATTAATTCTTCAATTTGACGGCTGATATAGCAGGACCTGAAACACATTGCTGACCCCAGAGAATGGAGACCCCGTTCCTTAGCATATTGACGATGGGAGAAGTTAATTAAAATTCCACAGAGCGGAGGTGTCGGCTAACCTATAAACCTGTCGCTGTTCAGAACAAATCATTATGGCAGTCCTAGGAAAGAGGGAAGGGAAGACCCGCAGAGAGCAAAGAGGCCCAAGTGTGTGGGAGCAGAGGGTAGAAATGGAGCCTTTGTCAAGCTTTGTCCTCTCCTTAGTTTCTTCTTCATGCTGCCTCTTTTTAAGCCAGTTAGCCAGGCTGTGGGGTCTGTGGGCTGGATATGTGTAAGGATTGAAGGATGGCAGGACAGCCAGTGGGAGATGACAGGTGGGCTGGTCACTTTTTCTTGGTGGTTACCTGTGGACTTCTGCTGAATTCACAAGACTAGGGTTGGGTAGGCTGGGGTAGGGTAGGGTAGGGTGGGGTGGGGTGGGGTGGGTGGTAGAGGGGAGTTCTTCAGTGTTGGAGATGGTCTGTGTGCTTCTTGCGCATGAGTTTAGGCCAAAGAACACAGACAGTGGCCTACCCCATATTCCTCTACTCTAGCTACCCCTGGAGTGTGTTAGGCTACCTGTTAACAGAATAGAGCATGGTAACTGTTGAAGATGGTGCCGATAAAGAGGTTGAGGACAGAGTTGCCCTCACCATTAATTAACAATTTAGATTACAATGAACTGAGTTTAGGTTTTTTTGACTACAACTCAGAGACTGGCTTTGAGGAAAGAGCTAGTTTTCTATTTCTAGTACTGTTCTGTGACTGCTACTACTACTAGCAGCTAGCATTTATTAGTCATTCGCTCTATGGCAGACCCTCTCCTTCATCCTTGCTGTGCCTCATCTTTGGTGAAAACCTGAGTCTTATACTTTCTTCACATTCTCCTTCAGTCTTCTTGTCCTCTTGATGTTTTTCTTGGCCCCGTGATGAGCCTTCCATTCATTATTGGCTGGTTGTTCAACTCCTGACCCATAGTTATTTGAGATGACATTTTCCCTAACTTCACAGATCGTATCTTGGACTCTTTAAAAATAGTTTGTATTTGGGATTCTCTTATTACACTAGATGACCAGGGTATATGCTGGTGTTATTCCTGCTCCTTTTTCTCCCCAAATAAACTGGGACAAGGGACTTTTCATCTTCTTACTAGTTTAATTTCTCTGTGTCCATGAATTTGAACCTTTCAATAAACGTATCCACTTATCTGAATCTGGGAGACACTGCCTCCCAGCCTTGGGGTCTGTTTTGGGAGATTGAAGTTCTGCGTTGCCACCAGCTAACTGAATAGCCTCAGGTAAGTTGTTCCCTTCCCTGAGCCCTAGTTTCCTCATCTATTAACTGTAAATACTATTTCCTTTGTAGACCTTTCTAGATTATTATGGAAATGACCTGAAATAATGAATAAGGAAATACTCTGAAAAGCTAAAAGGGCTATTATATGGTGTCAACCAGAATCTCTCCTCTCTGTATAGCATTTGTTTAATGGCTTTACCTGCTGTCATGTCCCCTCTCAGCTCTGGTGGAGTTACACTGCTCTTTTGCAGTCTTCTTGAGGTGAGGACTCAGCAGGAATCTCTCTTTTCTCTCCTTTTCCTTCTGTAATGTTCCTGCCCTCTCTGGCTGCCTTCTGTTACTCTCCCTGCTACTTTTCTATTGAGTATAGTCATCATTGTCACTAATGTGATGAGACAATGAACCCCTCATGAAGAGCATGGAGGGAAGTGGGGAGAAGTTGTCCCCTAGTGCAGACACTCCTGATTCCCCTGACAACTTCTCACTTCCTCAAAGCTTTCTCATACAGTCAGAAGGAACTTGGACAGTTAAGAGCTCTAGTACATCTTTTTTCTTAGTTAATCTCTTTCTTCTATTTAAAAGAATATGTCAGAGCTATTTATCATATTTATCTGATGCTGTGCTTTTCTGCCTTCTTTTCTCATATGTGTACTTAGACACTTGCAGCATGAAACATGAAACCTCAAGCCCTAGGCTTATTTTGAAGTGCTCATGACTGGAAGAAAGCAGGTATTCTTTCCTGCATCCAAATGTCACCTTTCCTTCTTTCCATGACCTTAAGCTCTTGATTCATAAACAGTCATGGAAGATGATATTTAACACCAGTTAGTGCTTAGAGCTGTGTTTAGGTACTCAAAACCACAGAAGGAAAACCAGTAGTCTCCACAGCAAGGTGGCAGACAAGGACCTTTTACTCTACCTCTTACCCCTCTTCTTGCCCTGATAGCAATAATCCCGTTGTTATGATTCTTGACTTATAGATGAAACCCTCTTCCTATAGAGGAGGCCCAGCTTGGGGCTGTTCATGAGTGAGAGAAGGGTGGGCAGAGGTGGAATAGAAAGAAGTGGGCTGCTGGAGGCACGCCTGGGGTGTTAGGGTATTTGTGGGGCTGAGCACAGTCAGTCTGGCTGGTCTCAGAGGTACAACCTCCTGAGGTCACATTGGAGTCTGAGCACCTTTCCATGAGTAACACGGAAAAGTAGAGTTTTTAAAATGTGAAATATGTTTTGTTGCCATTTAAAATTATTTCCAGCTGAATAAAGTTAGTAAATACTCAAGAGTGAGGGCATGCAGAACTGTTAAAGACTTAATTCTGTTCCCTTCTACTTTCCAGCTCTTCCTGTTTTATTCTCTTTCCTCCTTCTTCCCTATGTACTGACTGAATACTTGCTACGAGGCAGCAAAGATCCTATTCAGTGATGGGGACAAGATGGAGACAGAACTAATAGTTGCTAGGTGATACTAAGTGCCTGAAACTAGGCTGTCTGGGATTGAGGTGGAGGAGGGGTGCCGTTCCTGGAGGGAGAAATTGAGGCTTAGGGAAGCTCTGTGTAAGGCTCATGTAGGATGGGGCAGAAGAGGCAGCAGTTAGTGCTCAGGTCATAAGCCTGTTGCCACGTCCTGTGGGCTGAGGGGGACCCTGAGGCAGGCCTCGGGTCATTGCCATGATTTACCACTAGCATCTTGGATAGTAGCTGTGACCTGTGAAGGGCTCTTTGCGGACTTGGGAGCATTCTCCCCTCTTGAAGGCCAGAGCTGAGTTAGAGAGGGGGGTGGAAGGCAGTGTGTGATTGAGGCCTGGGTTCACTCAGGTAACTATAACTGCTTGCTTCAGTTCAGGGGTGTGGAATGCTCATAGATCTTCAGTTTGCAGCATGCCCTCCCAGCCAGTTTTGGGGGCCCTGGTGGTGAAATGAATCTGTAGGACTACTTGCCCTATTTTGCCTGGGAGGGGAAAGCGAGGAGACCACTGCTTCTTGCTCTGCAGGCACCGTATTTATAACCTTTCAAGAAAAAAGAAGGTGCTTGACAGAATCCTTTCCCCATCTCTGAACAACACTTGCTATCGCGCGAGTGAGTGTGGTCAGGAAGGCTTCCCAGGACACTTGGGTTTTAATTCCTTCTCTCTTGTTTCTGTCATTAGGGAGATATATGAGTGGTATAGGTGTAGAAACTTGACTTAGCTGTGTTATTAACTATACAATATAATTTTGTGTTACTTTGCTCACTGTGGTAGCCTATTTGTTTTTTGGGGGATTAGTCCAAGTCTGCATGAAATGTACCGATTCAAATTTGTAAAGTGAGTTGTGGCCTCTGGGGGGGTTTTGATGAAGCAGCTGCCCCTTCTTGCTTCATTTCTCCCAGAGGTGAGGGAGAGTCTGGAAGGAAAACAGGCACTGTGTACTGTTTGGTAAGGGGGTGGGTTTCTTGGGAGAGCAGGGTGTTTGTTCCAGTGGCTACAGGGTTTACTGTGTGTTGTGTGTGGGGTAAATGCATAATCATTAGCCTGTTGAAATGCACCTTTCTTTAGTGAAAGGTAATTGCATCTGGAGTTTTCCCTGACAGAGAGGTTTGAAAGATTGGAAAAAGAAGCAGCCAACTTTCAGTTTGGATTCTTTTGGTTCCCAGTGGTTCAGCAATTCTTTGGCCTTGGGCTTCTTAACCCAGTGCTTTTGAGAGAAGATGAGTCAAAAGTAAAGACTATGCCTCTGAGTT
The DNA here is from genome assembly GCA_037038555.1 of Rhynchonycteris naso. Classification (NCBI taxonomy): domain Eukaryota; kingdom Metazoa; phylum Chordata; class Mammalia; order Chiroptera; family Emballonuridae; genus Rhynchonycteris; species Rhynchonycteris naso. The sequence continues at coordinate 238,962,028 of CM072999.1, read as the reverse complement.
TTGCTTTTCTGGTTGGCTGTGGAGAGTGGGTCTTGAAGAGGATCCCTAATCTTGATTACCTAAAAAACTATTCTGATGGATGACTTTGTCATGCTTCACATTGTGGCTGGTTCTCCTGATGGCTTGGCCCTAAACTAACTGAAGACCTCTCTGGTCCCCTTCCCAAGGTTGAGGCAAGAGGGAAGCTTCCTCTGGGGCCTCTCTAGGGGAAGGAGACCTTCCTAAGGCAAGGAATGGCTTGGTGTCCCCCTTTGCCAGGCGTTGAGCACACAGGAAGGAGTTTCATGCCTGTGGTGCTCCAAGATGAGAGTCAAAGGCAAAAAGGCACCATGGCAGGGCCAGGGTCTGGCATGGCTGGAAGGGGAGTCATGATACCTGGAGAAAGAAGGAAGCTCTGAGTAATCTCCTTGGTCCAGCTTGAAATGACCAAAAATTGGAAAAGGATCACTGTAGGGATACAGCTGAGTCAGAGTGTGGTCTTGCTGAGTCTCAGGGCAGTGCCCGCCACCTTAGAGTTCATTGTGTGGGCTAAGCCAAGCCTTTCTGGCGGGTATGTCCATCAGTAGCAAGGATGAAATGCCATAGGGACAGGGGTGGGTTTCACTTCCTCAAAACTCTGGATTTCTGCCACTAGCCATGGCAGGATGGGCACAGGGAAGCTCATGTGCTGAGCTGCTGGCTTGAGACCAGCTACGCAACCAGTTCTGGCTCGCCCAGAACCCATTTGTGGGAGCAGCTCCTTCCCTGGCCAGCAAGGTTGGCTCAGTTGTCAAGAGCTGACTTAAATAAAATACCACAAATAGAGACAGAAGCAGCTGCAGAAGGTGGGGGACAGAGTCTGTGCATGGAGACCCTGCCCCTGCGAACAGGGATACATTTTCATCCTTCAGTCTCGGTGTTTCAGTTCTTCCTTTCTCCATCTCTGTCTTTGTCTTTGTTTCTGTCTCTCTCCCACCTGTCCCCAATTTCTCTTTCTTTCTCCAGATACTTAAGCATTGCTATACGCTAGACCCTGGGGAGCAGCAGCAATCTAGACAGCATAGTCAGATTGAGAGACAGACCAGTCAGATGGGTAATCTGTGTGCTAAGTTCTCAGATGGGAGAACAGAACACATTGGAGGAAAGAGTCTTCTTCCCACTGCCTGCGCCTTCCGGCTCCAGTCCCTGCCTGCACCGCTATTTCTTCTCTTCCCGGGAGAAGGTAATTTTCCCGCTGCAGCTGTGGCTGACTTTTCTGTGTTGTGTGTGCAATGTGCCTGTGTTTTTCCACCTTTGATCACTGTTCTGCCAACAGATAATTTAGCAATCACATCCCAAGGTGGAAGCATGGAGTTAATGTTAAAATTAGTTGTTGGTTTTCCTTTTTTTTTTTTACTCTTTAAACTTCAGTGGGTGATGAGGCAGAGAGGGAGGTGGGAGGGAGAAGGGGAGTCATAAATTCTGGCCCTGGTGTAGCTGTTCTCTGAGCAGCCGGGAAGCCTCTGATGTCTCCACAGCACTTTCATTAACATTTAAATTAAGGGTTTGTTTTCCAGTCTGTTTTATAGGCAGGGACCTTTCATGGCCTGTCACATGCGGCACCCCCCTTCCCTCTTCCAAGCAAGTGTGTAATTGTAGCCACTGCTGTATCCTAACTCTGGGTTGCAGCTGGAGTTCAAAGGGAATTCCTGGAGATGGAGCTCTGGAGGTACAAGGTATAACAGTCAGGATGTGGGTGTTCCTTCTCAGATGAAGGCACTGTGCAGAAGCTCTTTCTCCTCTTATCTGACCTGTGCTTTTCTCTCCTCTTTTCAAGGGACACACACTTCAATCTGACTCTGACGCCCTCCCCACGCTTCCTTCCCTGGGGTCATGGGGCCTGTGGGAAAGGGTGCATCCATGAGTGGTTTCTTCTTATATCATAGTTTAGGGCCTGGGGCAGATCATTCTAAGATACAAATCTTCATGCATATCTTTTCTTTTTTTTTTTTTTTGAGCCTCAAGAATATTTTCTTCGATTCTACTTAGAGAAACAACATTATAACAGAGATTACCATCTGAGAAGAATTTATGATGCAATAGGGTCCTTGGATCCTAAAAAGTGCATCTATAATAGATAGATGTGTGCACACACAGCATAGTTGTTGCCAGCTCTGAGTGTACAGGTTTTGAAATAGCATACTGATTTAAGCGATTATTGAAGAGGCTGTTTTCTGAGGTCTGGGCATACATAGGAAGCTCTCCTACACCTCAAAGAGTGGATTTGTTTCTAAGCTTTTCTTTACACTAGTTTATCTGGCAGTGTCTGGGGGCGTTTTGTAAAGATATTCCTGCTGTAGTCTCTCTTCTTCTCATCAGCATCCTGTTCATCTGTAGATGATGAAAATGTGTGTCCCAAACACTCCCAAAGCATCGCATTAGTTCATAAACTCTGAGGGCTTAGTTCACCCACTGCTGGTCTCAAGCTAGCTTCCTCTCTAGACAGTAATGCAGGTGCGTTGGGGCTTTTTTCTCCTTCTACTTAGAGTCTGAGAATTTTCTTTTCTCCGAGCCTTGACTTCACTACTTGAGTCACCACATCTTTCCTCCTTCCTTCATTAATTCACTCAAACAGTTTCTGACTGCAGGGTTGAAGATGGCTGAGTATCTTGCCCTCCTGTTCCAGGTAACCTAGTCAACAGGTGGTTACCCTCATGCCCTGCAGTACTGCCCAAGGGGAGTGCGGGAGGAGCCAGGGTGACCCCTGTGCAGGTGCTGCTGGGCTCAGATTGCAGCCTGGTGGCCAGGCCCTGCCTGGTGGTGATTAATCTGGGACATGGGCCGGCAGAGGCCCAGCCAGGGCAGCTTTGGTCCCTCACTGTGAAGACCTTTGGCTCGGAGACTGAACTGATCTCTGTTGCCTACTTCGGCTTGAGTTTGATCTGTCAAGGCTAAAGAGGAACCTGATGGTGGGGCGGAAACTTTTAGTCCTGTCTGACTTATGGCACTGATCCGTTCCAGTGGCCCTGTCATGATAATACTCATATATTTAAGAAGATTTCCCCACCTGTTAGCTGTAACACTCAGATCAGTCAAAAGAAGGATTTTCATGAAATATCTGTGTTTTTAGTTTCTTGAGCCAGTGGAGCTTACTCTTGTAAGTAGAGTGGGGTGGGCCTGAGTGAAAAAGGCAATGGTGGGGGTGTGGCTGGATCAGTAGCATTAATGTGTGTTTGTGTATTGGGGGAGTCATGCCAGAGGCGGAAGGATCACCCCATTCTCCTGCAATTAGGTGGTTCTCAGGCAATTTGGGGAAGATGCGGATTTTAGTCTGGAGTCAAGTCTTAAATATCTTGTTTTCCTCTGTACTGCAAGTCAAATTTTTTGAAAATGTCCTTCCCTCTTTTCAGCTATCAGAGATCTGGTCCCTGGACCTCCAGATGGCAGTCCATAGTGTCAGCTGTGTTTCTTTTCTCCTCCAAGTTCAGGACAGTCACGCATGGCTCTACTTGGTCATGGGCTTAAGACCCAAGAACAGGGTCCCTGGCCAGTTTGCTCAATTGATAGAGGGTCTGCCCAACATGCAACTGCCCTGGTTCAATCCCTGGTCAGTATATACACGAAAAGCAACCATCTGCTTCTCATCTCCTCGCTCTCCTTCTCTCTCTCTTCCCTTCTCACAGCCAGTGGCTTGGTTAATTCGAGTGTTGGCCTCAGACATTGAGATAGTTCGGTTGATTCAAGCAAGTATCAGCCCCAGGCAGGGGTTGCCCGGTGGATTCAGGTCTGAGCAAATGTGGGAGTTTGTCTATCTCCCCTCCTGTCACTTAAAAATAAGAAAAGAAAAAAGATTCAAGAACAAGAATTCTGCTGCCAATGACCATTTCCGTATATCAGTGAATCTCAGTAAGTTTCTTTATTATAGTACTTCCATTTCGGGGGTTAGGAGATTGAAACTCAAGAAATGAAACATTTTCTTCCCACCATCACGAGAGAGAGTAGATATCTATATACCACCAACAATAGAATATGTTGAAACCATTGACATGGGAAACTGGCTATAAAGATGCTATGAATCATAAAGGTCTGTGCTGATTCTGAATTCTGTTGGGCTGACTCGAGATTCTATGTATGACCAGAAAGGATGCATTTATGCCTCAGTAAGCCAATGACTGTATTTGGCTCTTCCTTCAGACCAGTACTAAAAGATTTTGGCTTTGTGGACTGGATAGCTGCTAATCCTTGTGCCTCTCCAGCAGTTTCTTGAACAGGACTCTTCTGAAGTTTCAGATTGTGAACTTTGGGGAGCACGTTTTTTTTTTTGTTTGTTTGTTTTTGCCATCTTTATAAGAGTTATGTGCCTGTGTGCTATAGCTGATACCCCTATGTCTCTGGGTGCCCTATTAAGCTGACTACCCAAGACCATTTCCCCTTTTCCCAACTGGTTCTTGCTGCTCTCTGGCCAGAGATTTTCATAGGGAGTGGTTTGTTACATGGTGTGCAGTGCCCTGTCAGATAGGCTTGGTTCAGGCCAAAGTTGCTGGCAAAGGAGGGAGGAGGAGTATGTACATACAGAACCTATGGTAATTGCAAAGGGAATATTAGTCCAAGAGCTGCTGGCCCAGGAAATTGCTTTCTGCAGAAGCTTTCCTTTTTCATAGTTGGCAATGCAAATTTAAAACATGGATGGGGAACGAAAACAAATAGGAGGGGCAGGTAGAGTGCCAGTTGGGATGCGATAACATCCCAAATCTTTTAGCAGGGTCTTAATTTACAAATGGGAATTTCAAGTAATGAGAGAGAACCTTTTAGAGATTAAAATGATTATAAATCATGTTTTGCTGTGACCCCCCCCCCCCCCACACCTATTCTTTTTCCATGTTCTTGTGTTCAGACTTGTCTCTGGCCCTGCTCAGCTTGCTCTGCTGTCTCCTCCTCTGCTCCTTCCTACAGAAAAGCCATAATCTAGCTTCTGGAAAAATGGCCATGATGCTCATGGTATAGTATTTTGATTCTCACAGCAGGCTGGAAACAGCAGCCCCGTCTAAAGGTGGTACACTTTAGAAAATGTGCACACCGGCCCTGAGGGCTAGAGCCTCTGTGTGGAGCCCGAGATACAGGCCGATAAGCATGCATCTTGGGGCAGGGGCTTGCCTACTTTTATGGAAGGTATTAAAATCAAGGCTCTTCATTTTTTGCCTTCTCTGATCCTCTTAACCCCATGGGTAGGCTTGATGAGGCAGAATATGGGACAGCAGGTCTTTCTCCTTTCTCAATCTCCCATGCTTCATCTGCCCCATCTAGAGAGGTGTGGCTTTCTGCTTCCAGGCTGGAGACACATAAATCTATGTTGCTTCTGGTGGTGCTGGGTTTAGTTGGGGATGGCCACCACTTTCATTATGCTAGTATAGTAAGTGGTCAGGTGAGTAGTTTCAGATCGGCTTCTTTCTAGGAGCTAAACTAGACAGGAAGACACAAAGACTAGAATAAAAGAAAGAACTTTTGAAGTATAAATGTGCCTCAGTAGTAGATGCCATGTACAGCTGTGGGGCTGCATCTCCTCCTTTATGTGTGGCTCTGTTGCACATATGACATGCACTGGCTGAGCAGATAAGGAAGGAAAGGCTGAGATGTGCAGGGTAAACTGAAATAAACCCCTTTCTGCCTGTGGCCACCATAAGTGCCCCTCTCTCCCTTCTTCATTGATTGGGGAATTTTGAGAGAGAGTGTAGCTGAGTCTTGCTCTGTGTCAGTCCTGTGGTACCTGCTCTAAACTCTGGAGTCTCCAAAGCACAGTCTTTCTAGAGGATTCTAATCAGCCATCACTTAGCACATGCTCCTCACCCTGAAGGTACCACACCATGGCCTGTAGGGGCTGCAGAGAGGGTATAGCTCAGAGCACATGAATACTGTCTCTCTTTCTCTCCTGAGGACTCTACTCTTATAAGATGTTTCTCTCTTTTTCTTATTTTTTTATTGATTTTAATTTATTGTGTTTACATAGATTCTAGTGTTGCCCTGAATGCATCCCCTGTAAGATGTTTCTCTTTATCCAGTTATTATGTCTTGTTGCAGCTGTTGTATTAGCTGTCCTGGCCAATCTGGGCCTCTTTATCTCCTGGGCCTGAATGGGAAGAGACCAAGTGATTATTGGAGTGGGATCCTATGGTAAATGACACGGAGAAGGGTCAGCTGGACAAGAGGGTGAGATTAGTAATATTTGGCAAAGAGAGAGGGACACATGGCTTAATGTGTTTGAAGCACAATACTTTCCTGACCAGTTTGAATCTCACTAGTATCCAGGATGAGCTGTGGCTGAGAATAAAAACAAAAAATTAGTACAAAATATAAGTTGTTCAAAGGATTCCACTTTTTAGAGGTCTGTGGCCAGGAAAATTCTTGTTTGTGGCTGGCAAAGATGAGCTATCTCCAGGAAGATGGAGAGGAAAAGTTAGGGTTTTAAAATTGTATTAGTTTGGCAGTGGGTATCAAAATAAAAATGTGAAAACCTTTTGACACATAATTCCATTTCTAGGAATTTATCTTAAGTCAATAACCAGACAAATATGCAAGATTTATGTATAAAGACTTCTGTTAAGAATACATATATATCCATTAATAGGGATCTGGTTAAATATTTATGGTACATTCACTCAGTAGAATACTACATAGTCATTAAAAGGATGATATTAATGTATGTTTGTTTATTGATACCAAAAGATGTCATAACATTGTTAAATGAAAAAAAGGTCACAAAACAGTATGATAATTATTTAACTATCTCATCAGAGTTACTTCTTTATTGTTGTTGTTCTATTTTTTTTTAATTTAGAAATTAAAATTAGTGGGGTGACATTGGTTCACAAGAACACATAGGTTTCAGGTCAGTGGTTCTTTTTTGAGGTACCGAACCCACCAGTTTCATATGCGCATTCACTGAACCCTTCTTTAGTGATAAATAAAATATGATTTTTTTCCCAAATTCAAGACATAGGTATATGTTTTTTTACTGGTGCACAAAATGAGCCGTGCATGAACATCACCTCGCTCAGAGAACAAAACCAACAAAGTGCATGAACTCACAACAAATTACAGTATTACTTTATTCTGGCCTCCGCGGCAGAGGCTTCTTCGAACCCTTGAGACCGACTCATCGAATCCCTAGGGTTCGATAGAACCCAGGTTAAGAACCATTGTTTTAGCCTGACCTGTGGTGGCGCAGTGGATAAAGCGTCGACCTGGGAACACTGAGGTCGCCAGTTCAAAACCCTGCACTGGTCTGGTCAAGGCACATATGGGAGTTGATGCTTCCAGCTCCTCCCCCCTTTCTCTCTTTCTCTCTCTCTCTCTCTCACTCTGTGTCTCCTCTCTAAAATAAATAAATAAAAAGAAAAAAAAAAAAAAAAAAAAAAGAACCATTGTTTTAGGTAAACAACTCCAAAGGATTTGAACTGTTTATTGCATTGTGTGCCCATCACCCTAAGTCCAGTTGTTTTCAATCACTGTATATTTGGCCCTCTTTACTGCCCTTCACCTGGTAACCACTTCACTTTTGTCTATGTCCATGAGTCTTAGTTTTATATCCCACCTATGTGTGAAATCATACAGTTCTTAGCTTTTTCTCATTTACTTATTTCACTCAGCATATTGTTCTCAGGGTCCATCCATGTTGGTGTAAATGACAATATGTCGTTATTTCTTGTGGCTGAGTAGTATTCCATTGTATATATGTACCACATCTTCTTTATCCAATTATCTATCAGAGTTATTTCTTATATGGTGGATTTCTGCTGACATTTATTTCCTTTTATCTTTAAATTTTTTTATAATGAACAAATAATTAGAAAAATAAATTACATTTATGTATCTATTTTACTATTGGGCAGCTATATAGAGAATTCTTCCTTTTTTCTTCGCAGTTATTTAAATTAAGGATGCACGGACCTACATTTACTTTTTTATTTTAAATAGTTTTATTAAGTGCAGTTTATATATCATAAAATTCACCCATTTTAAGTGTACTATTTAGGTATACAATTTCATGAATTTTTAGCAAATTTACAGAGCTGTGCAACCATTAACTTTAGTATATTTCTGTCAACTTGAAAAGATCCTTCCTTACATTTACTGTTGTAGCATTAAACATGGTTTCATGCTTACAACCTTTGTGGGGAAAGAAATAAAATATTGGAATTTGTTTAAAAAGGTAGTATAAACTCAGAAATGTTTTTCTATGTGTAACGTTTTTCTATCTGTAAGGCAGGCACTCATATATACTGCTCACAAAAATTAAGAGATATTTTATTGCTTCATTTCATTTTGAAATATCCTCTAATTTTTGTGAGCAGTATATATGAGTGCCTGCCTTACAGATACCATCCAAGGTTTTTCTTGTTTTTTTTTAAACTTATTTATTTATTTATTCATTTTAGAGAGGAGAGAGAGAGAGAGAGAAAGGGGGGAGGAGCAGGAAACATCAACTCCCATATGTGCCTTGACCAGACCAGTGCAGGGTTTTGAACCGGCGACCTCAGCATTCCAGGTCGACGCTTTATCCACTGCACCACCACAGGTCAGGCCGATCTAAGGTTTTATAATACAATAAATTTGCATGTCCTCAGATTTATTCCAGTATATATGCAGTGGGAGAGTCATCAATTCTCAGGATTATTGACAGAAAATCAGTAGCCTTATTTTGTTAAATCAGGTATGCTTAAGTGACATGGAATTTAAAGTTTGGGGCTTCAAGGATGACTCCTTATATTGCAGAAGGGAACTTGAAGTAAATGATTGGGTATGAACAAAGTAAGGAATAGGAAGCTCTGTGTAAGTTTAGGGTGCAGAGTAGACATGTTTGGCTGCCTGGGGTAGAGGGTTTATGTAAAGAGGTGGGTAATGAGGCCAGAATGGAGGTCGGGGTCTGGTTTGGGAGGGCTTTGAAGAGCAGAGTTTGGCTTTAACCTGAGGATAAGAGGGAACCATAGAAGATTTTTGGCCAGATTGAAGACATTGAATGATTTATATGTTGACACAGTATATCAGATACTTTGTAGGGGAATAGACTGAGGCCATTTTTATTCTTAACTAGGAGTACATTTTGTAGGCAGTAGCAACTGGACTTGTAGTGAGTGGTAAGACAACCTGGATTTGGGGAGAAACGGAGGAAACAGTTTGTAGGCAGTCATGACTGCATTTGAGGGAAAGAGGGAATAGACCTTCATGAGTTCCTTAATGAGCTTGACCATTAAAGGAGACCCTGGCCTTGAGAAGCCTGTGTTCTGTTTCAGACATGTTTATTTGAGTCGGTGATGGCACAGTCAGGTTGCCATAGACAGACAGAGACAGCTAGGAAGGTGGCCTGGAGCTCAGACGTGGGGTCAAAATGCGGAAGGCATCAGTATGAAAACAACAGTTGAAATAACATGAGTGATTAGCACCAAAGGGAAGCTCAGAAAGAAAGAAAGCCATCTGGGCAAGGAGAAACCAAGAGGCAAAATGTATCGTCAGAGAGAGCAGAGCATCCAGTAAAACTAGACTTTGGGGAGCTTACACACATTCACTCATCACTAGCTTGCTTATTAAGCCTCCTCCCTATTCTAAGGGATGATGAGAGATAATAAAGAAGATAAAAACAGCCTTGTTGCAAGCATTTCATTCTTCTTGCTCAACTTAAGCATTATGTACTTTTCAAATTACAATAAATCTCAAGTTTGCTTTTTTTCAAGTTTTTCCTCTGGCTCCTGTTCTGTTGTCTACTGTTTTACCATATGGTTGTTTTTTTCCTTGAGGGTTGCCTACTTTGGGCTTGGTAATTCTTATCTTCTCAGCTCACAAAACCACTTAGTGAATGCCAAGTTGTGGAGGGTCAGCCACTGAGCTAGAGATGCTAAGTTAGGGAATATCATTAATCCCAGTAGTTTCTCCATGTGTAGCATTACCAGGTGAAAGCAAGAGAGGCTGATTTAGGAGTGAGAAAAAAGCCAACCTACCACTTTGCCATTTGGAGAGATTTGGCATCAGAGCCATAGAGGCTGCCCAGTTTCTGGGCTTGCTTGGGCAACTGTGCCTGTCAGAAAACTTTTTCTTTAAAGAGAATTAAATAGAAACTTTCAAGTTGTCCTTGGGTTTTTTTGGGTAATCATTCCATGGGGCTTGTCATTTGTGTTTGAAGCTAGTGGTGAGGAGGGCGGAGTGAGGAGAAGCATGGGGGTGGAGATGGGAAGCAGAGAAGGAATCAGAGAGAGAAATTTTATTGAGGGAGAGTTTGCTGGGTTTATGGGAGGGAATCTCTCCCCTCCTCCCCATTCGGATTTGAAAGGGCCGGTGAATCTTTGATTAGGTGCAGGTCAAAAGAATTTACACATTGTGACCTTAATAACTAGAGGTGATTGGCAGGCGGGCTATAGGGAGGGGGCCGCGGGGCCCTTTCATCTCACTTAGCACAGAGGGGAGACAATGGGCCAGCCGATTTTCCTTGTTGTCCCTTGTTTGAAAAGGTCTGGTGTCTCTACTAGGTACCTGTGACATGGGGGTCTTGATTGGGGTCTCATAAAGGCCCCGTCAGTATGTCCAAAGGCCAAGAGTACAAAAGCAAGCAGTGGGTGGGGGTCTCAGCTGACCACTGAAGAAGGGAGGGGAGGGTCCTGGAGGCAGTGGAGGGAGAAGCAACCCCCGATGGGAGCCCTTACAGAAGGAGGGGAGGAGGGGGGCAGAGAAGGGCCATTTTTGTCCCTAACTCATCAAGCACATCTGCAGAATTGTCCAAGCTGCTGCCTCCCGGTTTCAAAAGAAAAAATGATCGTTTGATAAACCGTCCCCGATTCACCACTTTCTCACAAGGGTGGGAGACCCAGGCCTGACCTCTGTATGATTTCACATCAGGACCATGCTTTCTTTCCTCCACCCCCAAATTGCTAGAGAAACTTTGAAATGTATCCTGTGGCTTTCTCTCTCCCTTCTTCAGCCCCCACTTCCATTTCCCACCCTCTCCACCCCACTGGCCTCTGTTTTCTCCCTGGGCGCTCCAGAGTGTAGGCAAGTAATTAGTCCCCTCTTTCTGGGGCACAATGAAGCCAGGGTGTTTGGCGGGCCCCTTCCCACCACTCATAGAGCCGAGGGGCCTGGGGGGAAGAACCAGGTGGCATGTGCAGTGTGTTGCAGGCCAGCACAATTGCTGGGGCACAGGGCCGGGGGCTCAGGGACTGGTGTGCTCCTGCTTCTCGAAGGAATGTGCAGAGGCGCATGCATTAATGGTCCCCACACAATGCTTGCATTTTTTTCCAGGCAGAGGCATCTTCCCTGTGAAAAGGCTGCCGAACCTGGAGCTCAGGCGGGAGCTTTGGCTGCTGCGATGGCGTTATTTCCCACCCTGCGCTTAGTCACTTGGAGCTAACATGGGAGACCAACAGGCCGCGTCTCCTGAGAGCCTGATCTTTGTATCTGATGTGTGCTCCCCCTCTGTCCTGTCAGTTTTGTGTGTTCACGGAGTGTTGATTTTAATGCAGGCCTGTGTTGGGCTGGGAGGCCAGGCTGGGGGGCCTCAGGTCTTTGTCTTGCAGGGCTTCTTCTTCTTGGAGGGTCTTCGGCCCTGGAGGCTAGTAGCAGATTTGAGAGGTAGGGTAAGATGCCAATTCTGGCTGGCAGAGGATTCCCCCGTCCATGCGTCTGTCACAGACCATGCGGGGGGCCCAGAAAACAAGAGTACCTTGGGATGTGCAGGCACACGCTTGGAGGCCCCCACCCCCACCCCTTGAGGGGGGCGGTTAGTTCTACCACACAGGGCTGCCAGCTTGAAGTGAGTTATACTCCCCTTGTGACTGAGTCTGGCAGAGCACAGATTGTGAGCCTTAGGGAGCCAGGGCAGGTCTGCAGGGGTTCAGAGGAGGTGGGGACAGACGGGAGGGGTGCTGGGGGAGCACTAATCTGCTGCAGATGACTCCCCAGCAATTGGTAAAGGTTAGGAGAGAATAGGACCAGTCAGAATAGAGGCAAATGTCTGAGGGAGCATTGGCAAATCTCAATACTTATTTCCAGCAGTTGAGAGGAGAGTCCCTAGAAACCAGAGACAGAATGGGAGGCATTCTCCCCAGTGAGGAGAACTGGGCCCCATCACAGGTAGATCCACTAGAGGCTGCCCAATAGGATGACTTCTGCCTTTACCATTTATCTCGCTGCAATGTGGCCTTGTGCCGGGCAGGAGCCGGGGGAGAGGGCCTTTACCCGTTCTGGGCCCTGGTCTTGCTGAGAGAGAAGAGGCATATGCATGACTTGAGGAAGGGAGACTGGGAGCATCAACCTGATTGTGGCCTGCTTTGCTTCTGGGGAGAGGGAAACCCAGGGATACCTGATTTAAGGAGCTGGTGGTGATGACCTGCCCACCCCCAACGCATGGCCAGGCCATGGTCCTGGCATCTGTTGTGGTGCTGGGGGAGGGGCCTTCACTTGAGGAATCAGGTTTTTAGAAAGGGACTGTGTCTTCACTTTCCATACGATCAGAAGGCAGAGCTGCGGACTGGCCACTGAGATGAGGTGGCCCTGGAGAGGCATCGTGCCAAGGTTCCCCCAGCACAGTGGCTGCTCTGTGCTGCTTTTGGCACCCTTCAGACTGTCTCAGGAATTGGTGCCAGTCACACTGCCAGACCTGATGAGGGGAAAGGAGCTGGAGCTTCAAGGCCTTTGAGGGGCCTGAGTCCCAACGGGCCCGCCAGTAAGGAGCAGCTCTTGCTTTGGGCCACTCTGTGGTAGAGAACATTTCTCTCATTGAGAAGTAGGCACTCCTAGCACTACCTACCCCCTCTAATTTTCCTTTTACTGTTCTTTTCCCATAATTTTTCCAAATGCTGTTTCTTCCCACCCTTCTCTTCCATTCTGTGGACAGCTCATAAAGAGCCTGTAAGAGTCAGAGCTTCTATGTGTGGATGTGATAATGGAGGGAAGAGGGTGTCAGGGATGGTCACATTGAGGCTTCAGGAAAACTCTGTTGCTCCCCCCAGACTATCCTGCCAGGCCTGGGAGGGCACCAACAGATCATAACCTTTAAATACGAACTCGATGGAGGAAAGAGATGGAATCACGGAAACAAATTAGATATATCTATGGGGGGTGTTCAGCTGGAGAAAATGAGCATTTCTCACTAATTGGAGTGCCGGGCATTTCATTAGTAAGCTTCATTACAGGGGAAAGAGTGCAGCAAACCTCTTTGGGGATTCCCTGGACTGTTTTTCCCCCTTTAAAGCATAATTATATTTAGTTGGAGGAAGAGTCAGGAGTTGCTCTTGGTAACTTTGCAGAGCACCTGGGATTTGAAGGAGGGTTTGGAGCAAGGTAGGGGAAGGGAGAGATGGACCAGTGGGAGAGTGCTTAGAGGTGCTTCTCATTCCTTGATAATAAAAAAGAAGTGGGAAAGCCATGGTAGGGTGGGGACCTCACTTCTGAAATAAGATTGAGGGATTTGGGCAATGGAAATGTTGATCAGAAACTCTGCCTTCCTGGGTGACCTGATATTTGACCATTTTAAATTTTATATTAAAAGTACAGCCTGACCTGTGGTGGCGCAGTGGATAAAGCGTCGGCCTGGGAACACTGAGGTCGCCAGTTCAAAACCCTGTACTGGTCTGGTCAAGGCACATATGGGAGTTGATGCTTCCAGCTCCTCCCCCCTTTCTCTCTTTCTCTCTCTCTCTCTCACTCTGTGTCTCCTCTCTAAAATAAATAAAATAAAAATAAAAATTAAAAAAAAAAGTACAAAATGTTGAGATTCAGATGCTGTGCAAGGATCTGACAAGTGCTTCCTATCATGCACAGGTCTTTCACCTTTGGGGCCAAGAAAGGGGGCTGGAGTGGGTTGGCCTTTAACTGGGCCTGGTTGGATGCATGTGAACTTCGAACTTCGGTTCAGGCAGCAGCAGACTGACTGTCTATGGAGTATTTATTATCTGAGTCAGTTTGGCTTTAAAGTTCTGACTCATTTTCCTGCTGCTGCCATCCTAGGGCTCATATCTGAAGTCCAATCAGCCCCTAAGAAAACTCTGATTCAGAGTGTATTTGGTATTCATTGTTCTCAGGGAAGCTGAGAAAAGGTTCTGATTAGTCATGGAAGAGGTTCTTCCATGACTGGGGTCCCAAGAGCAAGAATGCAGAATTTCATTCAGAATCAATGCTTTTTGTGACTTCATCAAAGGCCTAGAGTTTTTACTTTCACCCAAACCATCCTTTGATTTTACCACAAGTCTCTGCTTAGCTCAACCTCCCTGAGGTTCATGCGACTTTAAATACACAGGATGTCTTTCTGTGGCTGGTAGACCTAATCCCGTTTTTCAGCCTGGGATATCTCTGGCGATTGAGTGAACCTGGGATTTCTGAGTTTCCTGAGCACCTGTAGAAGACAGCTTATTTCATCTGCCCCTTTCCTCTCTTTTTCCCCATTCTTCCCTATAAAGAGGAAACAGTATCCCTCTGTGCACTTTCCACTTCCCAAGAAAAGGAGAAGAGATGTTTAGAGGAAGCAATTAGCACCTCATGAAGGTGAACTGAGCAATAGATAGATAGCCAGTGCTGTTTTTTAAAATTTTTATTTTCAGGCATAGGTTTTATTGCCTTTTCTTCCCAGCTATGTGTGTGTATTTGTCACCTGTCTAGAGCCTGTGCATCTGTGTGTGTCAGGGTGGCAGTCAGGTTCCTTGGTCCCCGGGTGCCCTCCTCCTTGGCAGGAACAACCTCTCCTGAGATGATCCACATGGAATCCTGCCTTTCGCCTTCATCACTTTGTGTTGCTGTCATTGCTTCTCCTGGCAGAGAGTCACCTCAAGAAGACACCTCAACATAAGCGAGCATGAATGTATGTTGATTCTTAAGGCCACTGGACCTTGTTTTCTTTTCCCTGGAGCATGGAGTAGGAGCAAGGAACCTAGTTACTGAGTTTCTGGCAGTTGCTGTGTTTCCTGAAGTCCTTTTATTCTTCTCTAGATTATCTTGCCCAGCCTTCTTCCTGGGACCCTCTTCCCCATGAATTTTCCTCCTATCGGTGGTGGAGTGCAAGGAAATGTTACTTTCTAAAAGAAGTTGTGTGCTTCTCAAGCAAGTCATAGTGGGCGGTTGTGGCCCTATGGGAGAACGCAGCCCCTGAGCATAGACGAGGGCAGGTACTATGAGGTGGCAGCTGACCTGAGGGTTTTGAGCAGATTTATCATCAGGGTCTAAGCTCCTTGGCTTTTTCACAGAGGGAGATTGGGAGGGGGTGGCAAGTTGGTTTTAGGATGCCTCAAGTCAGCAGCTAACAGTGTCCAGTATTTGGCACAGGTGCTGGGCCACAGTGAAAGTCTGAAGTGAGGTGGATCACACCACCTACCTCACTTTCAAGTGTCTTTATTAATTTGTGTCATTTCTTTTCATCCTTCTGAAAGGTTTATATTTCATCCCAAGTGGCTTAGTGGGAAAGAAAGGAAACTTCTGATCAAATGACCTTGTTGATATCCTAATGTTTTTCCAGAGAGAAACCCATAGTTCTTAGTTTGTGATTTCAGAAATGCATAACAAAAACATGCCACCAGAGCCTGACCTGTGGTGGCGCAGTGGATAAAGCGTCAACCTGGGAACACTGAGGTCACCAGTTCAAAACCTTGCACTGGTCCGGTCAAGGCACATATGGGAGTTGATGCTTCCAGCTCCTCCCTCTTTCTCTCTCTCTCTCTCTCTCTCTCTCTCTCTCTCTCACTCACTCTGTGTCTCCTCTCTAAAATGAATAAAATAAAAAAAATTAAAAAAAAAACAACAACAAAACATGCCACCAGAACAAATCTGTTCCGGAGTGAGCGTCGAGGGTGTGGTGTGAGTGGTAGGGCTAACCCCGAGGAACTGGGTGGGGTTGTAGGCGGCTGCCAAGGGAAGGGTTTCCCAGGCCCAGTGTCGCCCTAACCTCCTATGTGGAAACCTCTTCTCTGTCAAAGTCCCTCCCCTCATCCTCTCTAAGGTAGCCTGAAATGAGCACTCTGGGCCCAGTAGACTGGAGCCAACAGAGGCAGAATGACCTGTGGGTAGGGGCTCCTTTTCTGGAAATAATGAAGGAAACAGATAAATTAAGGTCATCATTGGAATCTTCATCACCTGTTGCAGGAGGCGCCAGCCAGGCCTGGGGTCAGGAGAACATGGTTCTTGGGAAGAAGTGGTCTCTGGCATCCTCTGGTGTCAGGCCTCCATTTGGAAAGCCACACGGACCCATGACTAGCAGGACGGCAGGAGTATGTATGGACCTGGGAAGCTTGAGGCCCCAGAGTTCTGTGGTCAGGCTGACTGAAGCCCTGCTTGTGCCCCGTCCACCAAGAGGTAGACAAATTCCCACCAGGCCTCTTGGGGGACCAACTCTGACTCCACTGGGACTTCAAGTCTCAGAAGAGGGATAATAGGTATTAGGTGCTGTGGGATCACTGTTGGCTATTTATGACCTGAATCCTGGGTTTGAAATTAATTGGATCACAGAAACAACTTCCTTTTATTATTTATGTAAACCACCTAAATGCCCCCAGAACCAAATTACAAACCCCCAAACCTTTCATCCTTTTCCCTCTCCCTGTGGCTGTGTGTTTGCCGGGTAGTGAAAAGTGGTTCCCCAGCCTCCTTCGGGTTGCTGTGCTGAACAAAGTGAGAAACCTGGGGAAGGAGGAAGGTGGTGCCAAAAGGGTTTGCCATGCCCCCCCCCCAGCTCTGTGTCCCCTGGCCTGCCCCAGCTGCCTCACTGTCTGGGCTGCAGCCCAAACAAGCAAACGCGCTTTGACCAACAACAAGCACCAGTTTTGTTGTGCCTGTGGGGGAAACGCTTTCTGGAACCCAGAGGTCTCCTCTGAGAATCACCTGTGCCTCCTGGCCTCCTGTCTAGCCTGGGTCTTTTGGCACAGGGGCCCCTGCATTCCAGCCAGTAGGCTAATGGTAGAGTGAGGGATGGGAGAGGGCTAAGGGGGCTGTGGTCAGTTTAAGGGGGTGCAGATTCCAGTCGCCCCTTTGAGGCCCCTGATTGGTTAAGGCTCTCCTGCAGCCCTGGACAGTTTAAATTTGTTCTGTCTGTCATTAACATTGACAGTAGCTTTCTAAAGTGGTCTGCAGAATAGGGACAGGAAACCTGAGGTCTCTCTTCTTGTCCAGCTCTTGGTGCTTTAGGAAAGGAACAATATAGGTTTTTTTCACTAGGCCACTTCTTAGTCAAGAGTCCCCAGTACCTATCAATTGCCTAGGCAGGGATGGTGATAATGATGAGGATAAGGATGACTGACACTTATGGAGTGCCAGCTAAATGTCAAGCACTGTGCTGAACACTGTATATCTCATTTAATCTTCCCCAGGTAGGTACCGTCACTATCCTCAGCTTTCAGGTAAGGGAACTGAGGCCTAAGAGAGGTAATTACCATGTCCAGAGTTGCATCCGGTAATTGATACACCCAGGCATCTGATTCCAGAGCTTCCATTGTTTATTGTTGGCCCAGGAGGATCTCACTGTCATTTGGGATTAGACTTTCTTGATTGTCTTGAATTGCTTCCAATTTTTTAAAATTATGAATTGAAGACTTGATTCTCTGACTGGATCTTAAGTTAAGGGTAAGCCTATGCAAGTTTTGTTTTTCCTGAACACCCCACACCTAGCACAGGGCTGGTTGGATAGCCTTCTTGAAGGAATGAGGCCCCTATCTCTGTCTGCCTCCAGCTCAGGAATTGCTTAGGCAAGACCTTGTTCTGCCTGACCAGGCGGTGGCACAGTGGATAGAGCATCGGACTGGGATGCGGAAGACACAGGTTCGAGACCCCGAGCTCGCCAGCTTGAGTGCAGGCCCATCTCGCTTGAGCAAAAGCTCGCCAGCTTGAATCCAAGGTCGCTAGCTCCAGCAAGGGGTTGCTCAGTCTGCTGAAGGCCCGTGGTCAAGGCACATATGAGAAAGCAATCAATGAACAACTAAGGTGTCGTAATGGCAATGAAAAACTAATGACTGATGCTTCTCACCTCTCTCCATTCCTGTCTGTCTGTCCCTATCCATCCCTCTTTCTGTCCCTGTAAAAAAAAAAAAAAAAAGACCTTGTTCTATGAGAGCAGAAGCTTCAATCTAAGGGAGAGAGGGTGGCTGTGCAGTGGGGACACAGGCTGACCTAGGGGCAGCAGAAGTTGAGAAGACAGAATCCAGGCCAGATGTGATGAGCTGAGCCAGTTGTTTTGAGTGGAGAGGCTTGCTTGTCTCTTGCAGGTTGTTGGTCTGCACTGCTCCCAGAAGGAAGAGGCTATTCCAGGAATAGGGGTGAGGAGAGCGTCTGTGAACTGTGTGTGTTTAGATTAGCCATCCTTTACTTTGTAGACTCCTCTATAGAGAATCACTTTGAATCTCCATTGGCAGGACTTGAGGTGGGAATGAGGGCAGTCCAGGCCAGTGAAGGAGCGGGGTGGGTTATTAACATTACATTGCAGTTGTTTTTATGGCTAGATCTCAGTGTTGGATAAGCAGGCAGAATGTTTGACCTGACCACCACCTACAAGCCATATGTCAAATTGCTTCAACTACCCCCAGCCATGGTTGCTTCTGAGTGTAATTCACTTGGGCTCTCAGAGATGCTGTTGTATGTGGTGAGGTTTTTGATGATAATTGAGGGTGTGATCCTACTTTTGTTGGTGTGATTGGAGGGTAGCTGGGAGGCAGGGCTGTAGAGACTGGTCAGTGGTATAAGAAGCTCAGCTTTGTTCATGTTCATTGGTCCTGGGTTCTGCTGGGTCGTCATGTTAGCAGTGGAGTGTTATTAGCAGAGTAGCCCTGTAGAGTATCTGGCTCTGGGGCTTCTAGGCAGAGCTCTGAAGGTCTGCATCAAAGACCACATGGGTGGGCTCACCCCCCATACCCCCCACCTCTGCTCAACTGGAATAGCTCCCCTGGTTCTTGTTCTATAAATCTATATATATTAGAGATGCTAGCTCACAAAACTTTTCTGTTGCTGTTTTTAAACGTTAGAAAACATTGTTAGAGTAAAGCTGTCTCCTATTTTACAGACAAGAAATGTGAAGCCTCAGCAGGTTACAGGCTTGACCAAGGTTAGACAGCTTGTGAGCAGCTCATCCAGCACTGGGTGCAGGCCTGCCGAGTCCCAGCTCTGGGACCTGCCCAGCGCACCCAGCGCTGCCTGCCTGGGTGCCTGCCCTGGCCAGTGTTCTCACCTGTCAGTGACCTCAAGTCCTCATTCTCTCTCTCACCCGGCACGACATTTGTCAACTAGCCCTTCTTGTTTCTTATTTTAGTTTTTTTGTTTTTTCCAGGAGAACTGCTTTTCTCTCTCTCCTGGGTCTGGGGTCAGGACTCTCCTGGGGCAGGCTATGGGAGGCAGGTAGTAACCACATTACTTCTACTGCTGGGGCCCACACTCTGGCCTTTGGACACCTCAGCAATGACCCCAGATAAGCCACACCTGCTTTCCCCCTGTGCCTCCCTTCCTCAAAGCCACCCGTAAGCAGAGGACTCTTTCCTCTGCTCAGCTGGCTGGTAGAGGCTGCTGTGGTGGCAGCAGCAGGTTCAGAGCCCTGGGTCTCCCTGTCTCTGCACTCCCAGGAGAGTCTCTTTTCCTAAAGGTATCTGTGATGGTCCAAAGTGTAATGTGAGCTCCAGCCCCAGGCCCTCTGGGGAGAGCCAGGACAGACCAGCACTGCGGCCCTCTGGCCCCCCTTCACCCTACCCCAGCTCAGCCCTACCACCCTTCCCCTATCTTTGCTTCATAAATGCAGAGCTGTGGTGCTAGGTACAAGTCAGTTGTCTTGTGTGCCTCCACCTCCCAGAAAGCTATTTGGGGCCACTGACCTTGACTGGAAGACACAGATTGGGTGGGTGACGATGTAGGTTCCTTTCTAGTCTAGGCCCCAGACCCAGCTACCCCCACCAACCCTGGTCTGGCTCACCATGGGGCCCAATTCAGAAGCCTCTTTTGTTAGACTTGCACAGAGCAGCCCCAGCTCACCGTTCCCACATGCCGAAATTTCCCTACCATTCACTGGGAAGGCTGAAAAGCCCTCAGCTAATTGCGTTGGGCTGAAAATTACCACTTCCCTGCATGCGTTCCCCTGCTGCTGAGGACATTTGTGTCACTGCTGTATTTAGGGGGAACAAAGGCCCCCTGTGGGGAGAGCCCAGGTACGAATGTGGGATGGAGGGAGTAATTGCAGTCTCTCCAGGTGAAAGCCCCTGTTAAACTTCAGTAAGTCAATTAGGCTGGGGGGAGGGCAGAGACCCCCACAATAAACTGTTCCCACTAAGCAATTAAAGAAAATCATTTTAGCTTTGAGGAGAGAAACTGCTTATTAGAAATTTTGTGGGTCCCCCCTTCTTCTCTACCTCAGCCCCCCTTGGGGATGAAACAACAAAACGCCTTCCTCAATAGAAGGGTTTCTCCTCCTCCCACTCATTGTGTGGCCTGAAAGCACTTACTGTGGGAGGGCAGAGGGAGGGACAGAGACAGGCTGAAGAGGGGAAAATGGCAGGGGCTTAACACCTGGGCTAACTCAAAATTACAACTGCCCAGGAAAGTTGGGGAGAGAGATCCTGTGGGGTGCCATGCTTACAACACAAGTTGTGGGGTATGTATGTGTGGGATGTGCATCTGCCCACAGACCCACTTTCCTCTGCTCCCCAAGCAGTGGGTACATCTGTGTGAGCATGTGTGCAGCACCCTGGGTGCCGCCTTACCAAAAGTAACAAATCCAGGTGCTGTGTGTGTGTATGTCTGCTTACATGAATCTTCTCAGCAGAGGATGGCAAGGCCAAGACAGCCCAGCTGGGCATGCACCTCTTTCCAAGACTGTGACTGGGCCCATGTTCTCTTTCCTCCCAGGAGCCAAATACCAGTACCTGGGAGGTGGGCCAGAGCATAGCTTTCTGCCTGGGATAGTCAGCAACTGAGGGCTGAATAACTGGAGGCCACCTACTGGCCCTGTGCTGGGAATGGTCTGGGGGGAGTAATGGATGGACATGTTCTACAGTGTTCTTCTTCACGTTGCTTGCGTGGAGGTGAGGTGTGAAGACTAAGCAGAAAATAAATTAGTAACGTGAGATGTTTTCTTGATATGTAGCTTGATTAAAAGGGCTATAGCAAGAA
Organism: Rhynchonycteris naso; assembly: GCA_037038555.1. Taxonomy (NCBI): domain Eukaryota; kingdom Metazoa; phylum Chordata; class Mammalia; order Chiroptera; family Emballonuridae; genus Rhynchonycteris; species Rhynchonycteris naso. The sequence goes on along the minus strand of CM072999.1, from coordinate 238,940,968 downwards.
TCTCCAGTTGCCACCCAAACCGCCCCTCCCAGTTTCTAAAGAGAAGGGTAATTGGAAGGGTAGGTTGATCTTATCTGGGACGGTGGTAGGGAGGAAGGTAGAAGTCTATAGTTTGGTCATTTACAAAAATACACGCGCATGTGTGTACCACAGATCACAGGCAGTGTAAGTACCTGCCCCAAATCTTGGTACTTTAGGGGAGAGCCTTGTGGCGCTGATGGTGGGCATGGCACTGAGTCAGGTATTGCCCTGGCCCCAGTGCTTCCCTGTGGCTCATGATGTGTTTGCCCTTTATTTCAATGTTCCAGAGAGGTGAAATTAAACATCAAGAGGTTGACTTTTCCCAGAAAACAAATATGCCAGGTTATTTGCCTAGCAAGGGGCCTTAGGAGGTAGAATTTGGTGCCTACAGACTGCCAGTGGGGAGGTAAGGGCTCTTGACAAAGTCCTGAGCAGGATCGTGGAGGTCAGGTTTTATGGAGAGCAGGGCTGGGTAGAACCTGGGTATCAGGGTGTGTGTGGAGGAGCTCAGAGAGGAGCGAGGATGGGCTGCTCACTGGCAGGCTGCACACAGAGGCTACCTGCATGGTGATGGGTCTTCAGAGAAACCGGAAGCTCAGATACATGTCATAGTTTATATGTATGTATCTACATGTAGCATTAGATATATATGTGTCTGCTTATATAATATATAATGATATATTTATAGAGTTTTTATGTGACATGATGTCATTTATTATTTTATGTTCCAGAGTGTTGTTTTCCATGTATGGGCAGGCCTTGATTTCCTCACACCTAATTTCTGATTTATGACCTCAAATGTCTTTCTGACCTAAGGCCAGATTCATTAAAAAAAGAAAGTAAGAGGGTTTTCTGGGATCACATAAAGTTGTGTGGGATTTTTGTTTTGTTTTTTAACAAAAACAAAATTTTACGTGCTATGTGTGAGTTTTCTGTTGGATTCCTCTTGTGTGTGTGTGTGTGTGTGTGTGTGTGTGTGTGTGTGTATGTGTCACTGAATTACTCAGAGGGATTCAGCAGTGCAATATTCAAGTTTGTCATATGGTCAGATTTATTTCCCCTTGGATTTTGGGCCATTCGTACTGGATCAGGGTAGGAAAGGGATAAAGAAGCTGCAATAAGGGAGTTGCTTGAGGTTAAGTTCTAATTGTGTGTGTCTATTTTTAAACTTTTAATTCTGAAAAATTTCAAACATACACAAAGAGAAAATGGTAAAATCAACTTCTGTGTTTTCACCCTATCTTAGTTATTTTGTTTGTTCTTAACTCTTTGAGTAGGATAAACATTCATGTACGTCCTCACTCAAAGGCTTAACAAAAAACTTACTTCTCAAAGGGTTAACGAAAAACTCACTACTCAAAGGGTTAATTCAAATTAGATAAATACCTGGAAAGTATTTTATTTTGAAGTTACCCATTTCTCAGATGCTTGGCACAATTGTTGAAAACAGAAGGGTCTGAGAGTGGACCAAACTCTTTCCTGTCAGTGAGCCTTGTGGTTTCTAGCAGAAATTTCACTCTTATCAGTCTATACGATCTGATAAGCTGGGATCCAAGAGGCCAGCTGTCTGAACATCAGGCTTTCTCCCTTAGAAACTAGAGCCCCATTCCCCTAGCAGCACCCTTCTCTGCTCTTGTCCAGACCATCTCCTCAACTGCTGGCAGTAGAGAGTAGATTTTTTTCTTAGGTGTAAGAGAATACTTCATTCCCCTTTTGAAGTTCCAGGCCAGCCTCTCCTGCCCTTTTTAATTGCTCTCCTAGCAGACGCACCAGCTGTTGAGCTCATGGTTGAGTGTCTATTCTTAGCCAGGCCTCAAGGTGTCCAATAGGTCCCTGACAAAGCCCTTTGTTCATCTGGCAGTGAGGACATTAAGATGGGTGAGAAACTCATCAACTACTGAACAAGGCACTGTAGTGGTCAGGATAAATTGTTTGTGATAGAAACCAAATTCACATTCACGTAACTAAAACTATAAATGTGCCTGACCAGGCGGTGGCGCAGTGGATAGAGCGTCGGACTGGGATGCGGAAGACCCAGGTTCGAGACCCCGAGGTTGCCAGCTTGAGCGTGGGCCCATCTGGCTTGAGCAAAAGCTCAGCAGCTTGGACCCAAGGTCGCTGGCTCCAGCAAGGGGTTGCTCGGTCTGCTGAAGGCCCGCAGTCAAGGCACATGTGAGAAAGCAATCAATGAACAACTATGGTGTCGCAACAGCAACGAAAAACTAATGATTGATGCTTCTCATCTCTCTCCGTTCCTGTCTGTCTGTCCCTATCTATCCCTCCCTCTGACTCTCTCTCTGTCCCTGTAAAAAAACAAACAAAAAAAACCTATAAATGTTTGGTTTATGAAATCCAAGGGCAAAGCTGAGCAACCAAATCAAATGAAGAACACAAATACAGCTAGGCTTAGGAGTGACTAGACCCAGAAGCCACAGTGCTGCCAGAACTTTATATTTCTGGGGTGTTCATCTTTCTTTTTTCCTGGATCTTAGCTCCTTCCTTTTTCCCAGCTGACTAGCTTATTTCAAAGGCTGCCAAGAGCTCCTGAGTTTTGGCAGCTCATCGCTGAAGTCATGGAGAGTGACTGGCTTCCAAAAATCTCAAGGTAGAGACTCATTAGCCAGCTGCCCATCCCTCGATCAAGTAGCTGGCCAGAAAAGGGGAGAGTGTATAGGAACAGGGGAGGTCTCTCAGGAATCATATGTATGGAGGAATAATGTAAGGCAGACAGAACAGTAGGGTCTACTATTTTCATAAAGGCCAAGTTATTCCATGACATTCAGTCCCAAAGTGTGCACATGGATGGCACTGTCTTTAACCTCTTCTTCCTCACTTTGTTACTGGTCTGCTGATCAGAGTCCTCCTTTGTAAGCTGTTAATGATGTCCTTAGAAAAACTTGCCCCTTTTCTTGTGTGATGTGCACAGAGGAAAGATCCTGACTGCAGACATGTGAGGTTAGACAAATGGGCAGTGGCCCAGCACCCTCCCAGTGTGGCAGAGAGAGACTGGGGCCAAGTCCTGACCTGGCTGGTCCTCCTTCAGAGGAAAACAGACTACCAGGCAGCCTTAATTAGAGTCTAGTAGTACAGTTTACCTCATAGAACAGGATTGAAGACAGAGACTCCTGCCTCTTCCCTCCTTAGTGCCATTGTCAAGAGGGCAGGAAATCTTGGGGAGGAACAAAATTCAAAGTCAAAATTCGTGGTGCTGCTAACTAATCTGGTAATCAGAAAGTTCTTCAGAACTTTACCTTACTGAAAAGCTTCTATCCTGTGATAGAAGTCTTACATAAAAGGACCTCAGTACCCTCACTCTTATTTTATCTCTTAGGACTTTCCCACTTCCCCCTCTGCCTGTGTGGCCATCATGAGGACTCTGAGGCCCTGGTTGTCTACCATGACAGGGAAGTTAACACAAAAGTTAGTGGTTGGATTTGCACACGAACGTTTGCTGCTGGCTCTCCTCCACAACGGAGACCTTTTTTCCTAAAGAAGAAGTTTTAACTACTGTGTATATAGACACACGGTCCTCTGTTTTCTTGTGATGGATCATACATCTATAGCCCTGCTGTGCATAATTTATGATGCTTCGCAGGCCCTGTTGGTCTCCCAGCCTCCATGACAGCCTCTTCCCTCTCCTCAACACCCTTTACTTCCTGCAGTAGGCTTCAGGGTAATGGTGGAAAGTGCTGCAGCAATCAGACCAGGTTGAACAGTGTAGAACTTCACCTCCCCTTCTCCTTCCTCTTCTTAATGGAAGAGAAGTGGTCCAGGGATACAGGCATTGGTGGTGAATCTGTAGGTCGACACTCCCTTTTTTCAACGTTCTGCATGTCACTGTGAGACTCCTTTTCATTGGTGGTCATCAAGGCCTTTCTTACTTTAAGCCTAGCAAGAGTTAGGAGACCAGTGGATGAGAAAGGTCATGCAGTCATGTGGTGGGTAGTGTGGATGGGCTCTTCTGCCCTTGGATTCCTCAGAGAGAACCTCTTTCTATAAGGTCTTGATTGTACTTTGATGCTTGTCACATGAAAATGATTGCCCCACGTTGGTGCTATGGAACACAGAATAAAAATAAGACCAATACTATCTAGGGACTCCATTGCTGGCCTAAAGGTTTCGATGGGTCAGGGATGTAGGACCTCAGGATCATAGGTCACACAGATTTTTCTTTGACCTGTCTTCATCTCTCTTCCCTATTGCTCCTGCCCAAGTCTGGATCAAGTCTGAGTCCCAGGGTTCCTCTGCGGTTTGTTAATGTGGCTATGTTTACAAGAATCAAGTTTTAAAATAAATCTGTTGAGTTGGTGTCCTGATTATTCGTGTGGCTTGCAAGTTGAGCTTTGCTTTCCTCGCTGTAGAGCCACAGTTGATCCTAACAGTTCTTGTCATTTTTCCATCTCACACCTTTATTGAAATGCCAGCCACTTATGTTCATAAGCAAACCTGAAAAAAACACCAAAGCTTGTCTGGCCTTAGTCTCCCCAGTAACCAGACTATGTGGAACACCTATGCTCAGGAGAGACGTTAATAGCATGGTAGCCCAGGCCTTGGGCCTAACTACTTCCATGACGTCAAAATTGACCACCTGAAAGGAAAGTGATTTGTTTTGTATTTGGAAATACATTTTGTGCTTCAGGCTGAAGCAGCAACAGTCATTTGAGTAACCAGTATGTATAGGGCACTATTTTACAGTAAGCTGTCACCTTGGCCTTTGTTGGGCTCCCTGTGGAGTTCAGAAGCTCACCTGTTGAAAGAAGCTTGTTGTTTACCTCTCCACAGAGAGCAGCTGTGAAACAGAAGTTTAGGGGAAAGTACTGTAAGAGCAGGGTGAAGTTGTGCAGTTCTCACAGGCAGCTGTTTCCAGACCTGAACCACTGGGAACCGTCCAGGTGAAGGGTCCATGTCAGAGGGTGTCAGCCAAGTTCAGGATGGAGCCAACTGACCACTAGGTTTGTATGATATTCAGAATCTGAACTCAGATATTCAGAATTCAGTGTAGCACCACTAAGCAACATTTCTTTCAGGCAACTTCAAAACGAATATTATTATTACCATCTTTCTTTAAAAAAAATTTTTTTTCAGGGACAGAGAGGGATAGATAGGGACGGACAGACAGGAACAGAGAGAGATGAGAAGCATCAATCATCAGTTTTTTGTTGCGACACCTTAGTTGTTCATTGATTGCTTTCTCACATGTGCCTTAATCGCGGGCCTTCAGCAGACCCAGTAACCCCTTGCTCAAGCCAGCGACCTTGGATCCAAGCTGGTGAGCCCGCGCTCAAGCTGGCGACCTCGGGGTCTCGAACCTGGGTCCTCCGCATCCCAGTCCAACGCTCTATTCACTGCGCCACCACCTGGTCAGGCTCTTTTAATTTTTAATTTTCTATTTTGCTTTATTTTTTACCTTTGTTATTTATAAATATGTTCAATTGTAAAAAGTTCAAACAGTTTAAAATACATAGAATACAAAGTAAAAATCCACTTCAGTGGTCACTCTTCACATTGTTCTTTTTGTAGGAAGTCTGGTATGTGTCACTCTTGATCTATTCATTTGAAGCAATCAGACATCATATAACTTCATGAATAGTATTAGGTTTTGCATTGTTTTAGGCTCACATTTTGCATTTGTTCTGCGATTTGAATTCTTCTCTGCCCATGTAGTACAGAGGTCCTTTGCTGTCAGAACACATATCTCTACCACACTCTACTTCAGAGTGAGGGGGATATGTACACAGTTTGCTTAACCATCCTGCTATTGTTGGATACTCAGGTTGTTTCCAGTGGTTTGCTGTTATAAACAGTGCCTCAGGACATGTCTCTGTTTTTGCCTATTTGTGCAGATAGTCAGGTATTTTTCTAGGAAAGATACTTAGAAAAGACTTGCTGGATTGAGGGGTGAGAGCATTTAAAAGTTTTTAGATGCTGCGAATTGCCCTCCAGTTGAACTGTACCAGATTATATGCCTGCCTGCAAACTGTGTATACAAGTACCTATTTCTTCTTACACTTATTGGTCTTTCTGTGTAATAATCAATTTTTAAAATTTTTCTTGCCTCTCTGAAGGGTAAAGAATGATATCTAATTTTGAAAGTGAGTGTCAAATAGTGATTAAGAGCTGGACTCTGGAGCCTTAGGTAGCTGAGGTTGAATTATGAGTCCTCCCACTTACCAGCTGTGTGACCTTGGTCAGTTACTTAACCTCTCTATCAATTTCCTCATGGAAATTTTATTGTGGAAAAATTTAAATGCACTGAAGTAGGATAATTATCAACTCTTGGGCAATTTTGTTTCAATACTGCCCATATACTTTCCCTTATTATTTTGTAGCAAATACCAGTCATATAAATATTTCCGTGTATGTTCTAACAGATGTGATGCTTTAAAAATGTACTTATAATACTATTATCATACCTAAAAATATATCATAAAATATGTAGGGATGTTTTGAGAGTTAAATGAATTAATCTATATAAAGTGTTTAGAACAGTACTTGGAAGTTTAACATTACTGTATATAGTTTTTGGCCATTTATATTTATTTCTGTAAATTACTTACTGAAATTTTTTGCTTATTTATTTATTTTTTACCCCTGTGATTTATAAGCATTTTAAAAAATGTTCTGGGTATTAATAATTTGACTATTATGTGTATTTGGTAATTCCTTTCGGCTTGTTTATAGTTTCTTTTGTGTAGAGGTATTTATCATTTGAAGATTAGTTCTGTCATCTTTACTTCTATGGCTTCAAAGGTTTTTTTTGGTCTTAATAATGTCTTTCCTACTCCAAGATTGTAACTATTTTTCTATATTTTCTTCTGATACTTTGAAGGTTTTTTGTGTAGTTTAAAAAGTGTTTATGTCCTTAATCCATTGGAATTGATGTCTGCTGTGAAGTAGGACTCTTAATTTAATTTAATTTTTTCAAATGTTTGTCCTATGGTCTCTATACCATTTATTGATTAATTCATTCATCATCCATTTTCTGTAAAGACCACATTTAGGATCTAATTCCCTACAAATATATAAGTATGTCTTTGGATTCTTTATTCTGACCCATTAATCTGTTTGCTCCAGCACGAACACCTGAGACAGCTTTCCCGTGTGTTTCATATAGAGCAATTTCTTTCTCGTTGTTCTTTTTAAAGTATTTTTTGACTAATCTTGTGTATTTCTTCTTCCAGGTGAATTTTACAGTCAATTGATTAAGTAAAATCTTGTTTGGATGGGACTATACTGAATTTATAGATTAATTAGGGAGAACTGATAGTTTTATCATCTTGAGACCTCCCACCCAGGAACGTGATGTATCTTTCTACTTGTTCAGCAATGCTATGCCCTTTGGTAAAGCTTTATAGTTTTTCAATAGAGCTGTCTGTTTTTTTGTTTGTTTTGTTAGGATTATTCTTGGCTAGTTTACAGTTTATTCTTTTTTTTATTTTTTAGTGAAATAGAGAGATAGACAGGGATGGACAGACAGGAAGGGAGAGAGATGAGGAGCATCAATTCTTCATTGTGGCACCTTAGTTGTTCACTGATTGCTTCTCATAGGTGCCTTGACAGCAGAGCCAGTGACCCCTTGCTCAAGCCAGCTACCTTGGGCTTCAAGCCAGTGACCTTTGGGCTTAAGCCAGTGACCATGCGGTTATGTCTATGATCCCATGCTCAAGCCAGATGAGCCTGTGCTCAAGCTAGTGACCTCAAGTTTTGAACCTGGGTCCTCAGCGTCCCAAGTTGCCACTCTATCCACTACGCCACCACATGGTCAGGCTTATTCATTCTTTTTGTGAATAGATGTCTAATTACATTTGGCTGGTGATTGCTGGTGTATAATAATAGCTAACATCTGTGGGTATTTGCTTTGTTCCATATACTGCTCTAAGTGTCTTATCTCATATTTTACAACAGGCTTATTCATAGGTCCTTTTATTATTTTTGCTTTACAGATAAAGAAACTGGGCTTTTGAGAGGTTAAATAACTCACCCATGATCACATGGTCACTGTGTAGCTAAATCCTGAGCTCATTCGTACTCTTTTGCACTATTCAGTGCAGCATGCCAGCTGGTATCTGCTGTAATAGCATTTTAGTTCAGTCTTTTGGATTTTCTAGGTAGACAATTATATTGTGTGTAAGTAATGACCATCTTTATTTCTTCCTTTTCCATGCCTTTTTTTGGATACATAGTTTTGTGACTATCATATCATTTCTCTGAGAGTCTGAACCAGTCAGTTCTTCCTTGGCACTGGAGCATATTGTCATCGCTTTCTCTTGGGAGGGAACAAAGCAGTTGTCATGTATAGAGGCCATGTGGGTGAAACATAGTGTGGAAACTCTTCAACTCTTCTCCTGACAGCCCCAACACATTTCTTGTTAAACTCAGTAGATTGAATGAATGCATGTTATTCCATTTTACTGTTTTTGTTTCTGATGTACTTAAATTTTTCTTTATCAGTTCTGTTCTTCCATCACTCATGTTTCTAAGTTTCTGCTTCTTTTTTTTTTTTTTTTTTTTTACAGGGACAGAGAGAGAGTCAGAGAGAGGGATAGATAGGGACAGACAGACAGGAACGGAGAGAGGTGAGAAGCATCAATCATTAGTTTTTCATTGCCGTTGCGACATCTTAGTTGTTCATTGATTGCTTTCTCACATGTGCCTTGACCGCAGGCCTTCAGCAGACTGAACAACCCCTTGCTGGAGCCAGCAACCTTGGGTCCAAGCTGGCGAGCTTTTGCTCAAGCCAGATGGGCCCACACTCAAGCTGGCGACCTGAGAGTCTCGAACCTGGGTCTTCTGCATCCCAGTCCAACACTCTATCCACTGCGTCACCGCCTGGTCAGGCTAAGTTTCTGCTTCTTGACTGGAGTAGATACATTTGGTAAGGCAGCCTCTATCTACCTCAAGCCTCTTCTTATCTAGCCTGGGTGAGGGTCTTAGCCAGGCTGACCTTTTACCATTGGTGAAAGTAGAAAACAACTACTGTATTTTGTGTTTCTGTGAAGGCATTTCACAGCTGTAGAACTGTACTCCTCTATAGGGAAGCAGCAGTCCTGCGTAGCTGGCCCGTGGTTGTTAGAGCTGCAGTGTGAGGGTAAGCAGAGGGGAACCGAAGCCTTGGGATACTGATGAAGAAGAGAAGCCTGACCTCTTGCAGTGATGGCCACTTGCACCATCCTGTCTTGATGCCTTGATGCACTTGGGCTGAGAGAGGCCTGGTGTGTGTGTGTGTGTGTGTGTGTGTGTGTGTGTGTGTGTGTGAGTGAGAGAGAGAGAGAGAGAGAGAGATGACTGGGAGAGGTGTTCCAGGCCTCTGCCAGATGTGAGGGTCAGAAGTTAGTCTTGCTCCTTATTGACTAGAGCCTAGTAGGGAAAAAGTGGCCAGTAGGGAAAAAGTGGCCAGTGGAGCTCTTCTCTTCTGTTATGGGGCTTCCTGTCCTAACCTTGGGCTACTGGTCAATCCCAAAACTTCAGCCCAAGGTATGCCAGGGCCACCTTTGTTGACCGCTGCTCTTGGCCATGAGTCAGTGGACAGCAGTGTCTGGTTTTGTTGTGTTTTCTCCTACAAGATGTAAATAATGTTTTCCCTTTATAAAGTAGCACGCACTCATTAAAGAAGATTTGGGCCTGACCAGGTGGTGGCACAGTGGATAGAGTGTGGAACTGGCATGCGGAAGGGCCCAGGTTCAAGACCCCGAGGTCGCCAGCTTGAGTGTGGGCTCATCTGGTGTGAGCAAAAGCTCACCGGCTTGAGTCCAAGGTCGCTACCTCGAGCAAGGGGTTACTTGGTTTGTTGAAGGCCCACGATGAAGGCACATATGAGAAAGCAATCAATGAACAACTAAGGTGTCAAAAATGAAAAACTGATGATTGGTGCTTCTCATCTCTCTCTGTTCCTGTCTGTCTGTTCCTATCAATCCCTCTCTCTGACTCCCTCACTGTCCCTGTGAAAAGAAAAGAAAAGGAAGGAGGGAGGGAGGGAGGGAGGGAAAGAAGGAAGGAAGGAAGGAAGGAAGGAAGGAAGGAAGGAAGGAAGGAAGAGAGAAAGGAAGGAAGGAAGAGAGAAAGGAAGGAAGGAGAGAAAGGAAGGAAGGAGAGGAAGGAAGGAAGGAAGGAGAAAAAGGAAGGGAGGGAGGGAAGAAGGGTATTTAGAAAATAACATTTAAGAGAAGAAAGAATTGCTAATCACTCTATGTGCAAGCTATTTTTTCTAAGCAGGAAAGACAGATACAGAGAGAGGGACAGGTATGGACAGACAGACAGGAAGAGATGAGAAGCATCAATTCTTTATTGTAGCACTTTAGTTGTTAATTGATTGCTTTCTCATATGTGCCTTGCCGGGGGAGCTCCAGCAGAACAAGTGAGCCATTGCTCAAGCCAGCGACCTTATGCTTCAAGCCAGTGACCTTTAGGCTCAAGCCAGCTACCATGGGGTCATGTCTAGGATCCCATGCTCACACCAGCGACCCTGAGCTCAAGCTGGTGAGTCTGTGCTCAAGCCAGCAACCTCGGAGTCTCAAACCTGGATCTTCTGCATCGCAGTCCAATGCTGTATCCATTGCACCACCACCTGGTCAGGCATATTGACATGTAGTTGACATATAATTTTATAATAGTTCCCGGTGCATGACATAATGATTTGTTATTTGTATACACTACAAAATGATCACCACAATTAGTCTAGTTACCATTTGTCACCATGCAGTTAACTTTTTTTTTTCTGATGAGAACTTTTAAGATTATTCTCTTAGCAACTTTCAAATACACAGTGTGGTATTGTTTACAATAGTCACCATTCTATACATTACATCCCCATGACTTATTTATTTTATAACTGGAAGTTCGTACCTTTTGACACTTTTTACTCCCCACCCCTCCCCTCTGGTAGCCACCAATGTGTTCTCTATATTCATGAGCTTGTTTTTTTGTTTGGGTTTGATTTGATTTGTTTGTTTGTTTTATAAATTTTTTAAATTAATTTTAACGGGGTGACATTAATAAATCAGGGTACATATGTTCAAAGAAAACATCTCCAGGTTATCATTCAATTATGTTGCATACCCATCACCCAAAGTCAAATTGTCTTCTGTCACCTTCTATCTGGTTTTCTTTGAGGCCCTTCTCTCCCCCTCTCCCTCCCTCTCCTCCCTCCTCCCACCCCGTAACCACCACACTCTTGTCCATGTCTCATAGTCCTGTTTTTATGCCCCACCTATGTATGAAATCATGCAGTTCTCTCTCTCAGTTTTTTTCTGCTTTACTTATTTCACTCCGTATAATGTTATCAAGGTCCATCCATTTTGTTGTAAATGCTCCGATGTCATCATTTCTTATGGCTGAGTAGTATTCCATAGTATATATGTACCAAAGCTTTTTAATCCACTTGTCCTCTGAAGGACACTTGGGCTGTTTCCAGATCTTCGCTATTGTGAACAATGCTGCCATGAACATGGGGGCGCATTTCTTCTTTTTGAACAGTGCTATGGTGTTCTTAGGGTATATTCCTAAAAATGGGATAGCTGGGTCTAAACGCTGTTTGATTTTTAATTTTTTGAGGAATCTCCATACTGTTTTCCACAGCGGATGCACCAGTCTGCATTCCCACCAGCAGTGCAGGAGTGTTCCCTTTTCTCCACATCCTCGCCAGCACTTATTCTGTGTTGTTTTGCTGATGAGCGCCATTCTGACTGGTGTGAGGTGATATCTCATTGTGGTTTTAATTTGCATTTCTCTAATGATTAGTGATGTTGAGCATTTTTTCATATGCCTATTGACCATCTGTATGTCCTCTTTGGAGAAATTTCTATTCATTTCTTTTGCCCATTTTTTGATTGGATTGTTTGTCTTCCTGGTGTTGAGTTTTATAAGTTCTTTATAAATTTTGGTTATTAACCCCTTATCAGACATGTTGTCAAATTTATAATATTTATTTTAAAACCTACCATAGTTCTTCAACTCTAAGATATCATTATTTTATATTTTAATATATATAATAGCTAACTATTGTTTATATTCCACATATAAGTGAAATTATATGGTGATTCTCTGTCTTTTTCTGTCTGACTTATTTTACTTAGCATATGCCTTCAAGGTCCATCCATGTTGTTGCAAATGGCGAGTACTTTGTTTTATGACTGAGTAGTATTCCATTGTATATGTGTAGCACAATTTCCTATTCATTCATTGATGGACACTTAGGTTGTTTTCATATCTTGGCTATAGCAAAAATGTTGCAGTGAACATGGGGCTGCATGTATCTTTTAGAAAGGGTTTTTGTGCCTGGCTTGTGGTGGCACAGTGGATAAAGCATTGACCTGGAACACTGAGGTCATCGGTTTGAAATCGCGGGCTTGCCTGATCAAGGATCAAGGCACGTGTGGAAAGCAACTACTACGATGCTTCCCGTTCTTCCCCCTCTTTCTCTCCCTCTTTCTCTAAAATCAATAAAACAAAATCTTTTTTTTAAAAAAAAATGTTTTTGTTTTTTTCAGATAAATACCCAGGAATAGAATTACTAGGTCATATGGTAGTTCTATTTTTAGGTTTTTGGTGTTTTTTTTTTTAACTTCTATACTGTTTCCTGTAGTGGCTTCACCAATTTACATTCCCACTGACTGTGTATGAGGGTTTCCTTTTCTCCATATTCTTTCTTTTCTTTATTTTTTTTACAGGGACAGAGAGTCAGAGAGAGGGATAGAAAGACAGGAACGGAGAGATGAGAAGCATCAATCATCAGTTTTTCGTTGCGACACCTTAGTTGTTCATTGATTGCTTTCTCATATGTGCCTTGACCACGGGCCTTCAGCAGACTGAGTAAACCCTTGCTCAAGCCAGCGACCTTGGATCCAAGCTGATGAGCTTTTTGCTCAAGCCAGATGGGCCCGTGCTCACGCTGGCGACCTCGGGGTCTCGAACCTAGGTCCTCCACATCCCGTCCAACGCTCTATCCACTGCACTACTGCCTGGTCAGGCTCTCCATATTCTTGTCAACACCTGTTATCTCTTGTCTTTTTGATAGTATATAGCCATTCTAACAGGTGTGAGGTGATGTCTTACTGTGGTTTAGATTTGCATTTCCCTGATGATTTCTGATGTTGACCATCTTTTCATGTGCCTGTTGGCCATCTGTACGTCTTCGTTCAAAAAATGGCTACTCAGGTCCTCTGCCCATTTTTAATCAGTTTGTTTGGTTTTTATGCTGTTGAGTTGTATGAGTTCTTTATATAGTTTGGATATTAACCCCTTATTGGGTATATGATTTGCAAATGTTTTTCCCATTTAGTGGGTTGCCTTTTCATTTTTTTTGTTTCCTTTGCTGTGAGAAGCTTTGTAGGTTGATGTAGTTTCATTTTAGTTTTTCTTTTGTTGCCTTTGCTTTAGAAGTTGGATCCAAAAAAATTGCCAAGATTGATGTCAAACTTGCCACCTGTGTTTCTTCTAGGAATTTTATGGTTTCAGGTCTTCCATTCAAGTCTTGAATCCATTGTGAGTTCATTTTTGTGTACGGTTTAAGATAATTGTCCAGTTTTATTCTTTTAAAATAATTTATTTTACAACTTTTTTTATCCACTTGTCTATTGATGGGCTCTTTGATTGCTTCCATATCTTGAACTATTGTAAATAACACTGCAATGAACATAGCAGTGCATATAATCTCTTGAATTAGTGTTTTGAGTGTCTTCACATGTGTTCCCAGAAATAGAATAACTGGGTAGTCATTTCTACTTTTAACTTTTTTCAGGAACTTCCACACTGTTTTCCACAGTGAGTGCACCAATCGACATTCCCACCAACAGTGCATGAGGGTTTCCTTTATCCCACATCCTCTCCAACACTTGTTTGCTGATTTATGATGATAGCCATTCTAACAGGTATAAGATGTTATCTCATTGTGGTTTAAATTTGCATTTCTTTGATGATTAGTGACATTGAGCACCTATTTTTTTTTTTATTTAGAGAGAGAGAGAGACAGGGACTGACAGATAGGGAGATGAGAAGCATCAACTTGTTGTGTTATTTTAGTTGTTCATTGACTGCTTTCTCATATGTGCCTTGACTGGTGGGCTCCAGCTGAGCCAGTGACCCTTTGCTCAAGCCAGCGACCTTGGGCTTCAAGCCAGCAGTCTTTGGGTTCAAGCCAGTGACCATGGGTTCATGTCTATGATCCCACACTCAAGCTGGAGACCCCGTGCTCAAGCTGGTGATCTTGCACTCAAGCTGGTAACCTTGGGGTTTTGAACCTGAGTCCTCAATGTCCCAGGTCGATGCTCCATCCACTGTACCACCTGGTCAGGCATTGAGCATCTTTTCATATGCCTGTTGGCCATCTGTATATCCTTTTTTGGAGAAGTATTTACTCAGGGCCTCTGCCCATTTTTTAATTGGATTGGGGGATTCTTTGGTTTTGAATTATATGAGTTATTTATAAATTTTGGATATTAACCCCTTATGAGATGTATCATTGACAAATGTCGTCTCCCATTCAGCAGATTGTCTTTTCATTGTATTGATGGTTTCCTTTGTTGTGCATAGTTTCATTCTTTTGCATGTGGCTGTCCAGTTTTCCCAGCACCATTTATCCAAGAGACTGTCCTTTACCTATTGTATATCCTTGTCTTCTTTGTTGTAAAAAAAGAAAGTCTTATTATCTTTTAGTTTGATGAACTAAATTATTTGCACCTTACCCTCCCTGGTCTTACAGATTTAGTTCGGGGTATACGCCCCCTTTAAAGCACATCCCCATAAGTCCCCTACCCCCATTGCTGATGTGACTCTTAGTTGTCTGTGTATAGCATTCAGGTGGATGTTTTTGCAGCTTCAAGGTGAGGTGTTTGTTGGACAGAACAAAACTTCTTTGCCTCTCTCTTTTTATTCTTTCCAAGCACGTCTATTTTCTTTCCCCTGGGTGACTCAGGGTGCCCAGTTGGCTGGCTCTTGGAAACTAGCTGTCTCACACTTTCACCTGCCCCAGCCTCTGTCTCCTTCCTGAATTCTGTTGCCCTCCTGTTCCTACTTCACTGGTCCCTCCTTTACAGAACTGTCACTGCACTGCTGCTCCTGGCTTCCCCTCACTGGGTGAGTTTGTGTGACCTCCTCACTACATTTATGCTTCGGGACTTAGCCACTGTAATGATGGTGGTGGCACAGGTTAGCAGATGGCGGCAGCAGCAGCAATGAAACCTGACATGTTCTAATGACTCCCTCCTTCCCACCCTGGCTAGCCGAGCCAATGGAGGGACAGGAGATTCCTTGAAGCATTTTAGGAAGAGACCAAGGGAAATTGGGGGGGCTCCCAGGTGCCGATGAGGCCTGTGACCTTTGCTGCTATAATATCAGTGTTTCACAAGCAGGGCAGTTTAGGAGCCCACTTGCAGCCCATCAAAAATTGATTTAATTGCAATTTTTCCTCCAATTAGGAGCACTGGAGCCTGACTAATTGGAGTAATAGAGAGTAATAAGGCTCAGATAAAAAGCCTTCCTCGGCGGCCTTTGTATCTCGTGTCAGTGCCTGTCAGAGGTCAGAGAGCTTGCATATTCTATTAGGCAGCCCAGCCTTCATTTGTACAAATTAGTTTACCCAACAGTAATTAAAATGCCAATGCGGGTTGAAGAGAACTGAATACACTTGATGGGCATGTTGGTGAATGATGTGACAGCTCTGGTGGCCTCCCTTGCCAAAGTGTGTCAGCCCCGGCTCAGAGGCAGCTGGGGCCGGGCCAGCTGGGCGGCTTCGGGCCCGCCACGGGGCACAGCTGCTGAGCACGCCACTCCTGCTGCCCCGCCTCAGCCACTTCGTCTCTTTCTTCTTCTTCCAGGTGGAGTCATTTTGTTCATTTGTCTATTCGTTCATTCAACAAGCGTTTATATTTTCAGTATGTGTTAGTCATTATACTAGGTTCTGGGGAGGGAACTTATAGGGCAAGGAGTATAAAATCACTTGGACTCTGGAATCAAGACTGACTGAGTTCAAATCCTAGTCCTTCTAGTTACTCTCTGTGTGAGCTAGAACAACTTACATTACCACTCTGCCTCAGTTTCCTTGGCTGTAAAATAGGGAAAGTAGAACCTACTGCACAGGATTATGAAGATTAAATAGAATAATGCTTTGGAAACACTTGCTCAGGGTCCTGACCGGTTGGCTCAGTGGTAGAGCATTGGCCTGGCATGTGGATGTCCTAGGTTCAATTCCCCGTTAGGGCACACATGAGAAACGACCATCTGCTTCTCCAACCCTCCCGCTTCTCTTTCTCTCTCTCTCTTCCCCACCTGCAGCCATGGCTTGATTGGTTCTAGTGCATCAGCCCCGGGATGATGAGGATGGCTCTGTGGAGACTTCACCTCAGGCGCTAAAAGTAGCTCAGTTGCAAGTATGGCCCCAGATGGGCAGAGCATTGACCCTAGGTGAGGTTACCAGGTGGATCCCGGTCGGGGTGCATGCAGGAGTCTGTCTCTCTTATCTCCCCTCCTCTCACTTGGATAAAGAAGAAAAAAAAAGAAACACTTGCTCAGAACCAGCACCTAGTAAGTGCTCAATAAATTACTCATGTAATTAGGAGGGCCCAAAATAGGTAGAGGTGGCAAAAATCTGTCTTCTTTTTACCCTGCCCACACCCAACTATTTCCTGTCTTACTTGCCTCTCTCTTCTGTATTTTGTTATTTTCTATTCCTCAACATGAGTACCAGAACTCCCAGTTCTGGTGCCTCTCCATGATGTGAGGGGCTCCTATGTCTACTGCTCGGGCCTGATAATAATCTCTGAGCTGGGGTCAGGGGGCCAGTAAAGTAGATTGGGGATCTGGGCCCAGAATGAGAAACTCTAGAAGGCTGGCTTCTGGTAAGGGCTTTCTTGTCCCAAAAGAGTAGAGTTTGGAGAGTATGGAGTCAGAATGACTTAGTCCCTCAAACTGAGAGAGTTTGTACAGTTGTGTGTGTGTATGTGTGAGAGAGAGAGAGAAAGGAGGAGGAAAAGACAGGGAAAGAAAGAGTATGTTTTGACATTAATATTTAGGTACTATTGATATTTCTTATCTATTATCTGGTTGTGGTGCTTCTGAATTACTGCCCCAATGGTGTATGACTGTGTCATGTGTCATTCAGGTCTGAGTCTGCTAATTTGGGAATTATTCCTTTAAGAAACAGAGGGAGCCCTTTCACAGCCTATCTGACTAGCTTCTCAGCCTTGTTGGCTGTGAGCTCCGGAAGGCCCTTTTCAGTTCAAGACCGCAGATTTCTCCTGAGTGCCTCTTCTGGGTCACGCACTGTGCTGGGTACTGTAACACACAGAGCCATCAGATGGTTTATGACCTCAAAGGGAACATGGGAAAATAACTGCCAGAATACCATTTGTCCCAAGAAGGTGAGATCAAAGTGTGGTAGGGACTCAGAGGAAGGAAGCTTCTGCCTCTACCTGTGTAGCACAGGTCTGCTTTCCCTTCCCCAGGCAGTCCCCATAGTTTGGGTTTGAGTCCTGATGATTGTCCCCAGTGGAACCCTGCTTCATATGGTGAAGTGAGGGAAAAATAGCTTATGGAAAGAAATGTTCAGGGGTGTCATATCCAGGCATTTAAGAAAGGCCTTCGTGGGTTCTGATGGTGAGGGGCTCCTCTCCTGGTGGCAGATGGGCAGGGCCAGGGTGGGCAGTTGGCAGGAATAGAGAAGCAAAGAAATCCCAGGGGAAGGTGTTCCCATCCCCAGCCCAGCCTGCGGGGAGGTCAGAGCTGTGGGAGTTGCAGGGATGTAGGTTCCAGGTGCCTGCCATCTCTTTCTCTCTATTGATTTACCCTGATGCTAATTTAGGTCTGTGGTGGGTCAGAGGCCTGCCGCAGGCCTCCTTAAGAGATGTCTCTGCTGGCATCTTTCACCTGGCCCCAAATCCTCAAAAATCTGGAGAGCCCAATTGCCTGCTCGAACGATTTCCAAGTGGCTATTATGTTTCCAACCCAAGGTAATTGGCTTTACCAGTTATTGATGGATTACCCTCAAGAGAAAAATGTTGGAGGGAGGTGAGGACAACGCCTCCTGGCTTTGTAGTTTGGGACTTCACTGTCCAGTCCAGTGGCCACTTCCCAGGCTGGGTCATTTGAGACATGACAGAATGGCTGTTTTGGCACACCACCCTAAGTTAGTGGCTGCTGGCACTCTTATGGGTTGAGAGGATGCTAGGATGATGCAGCATGTCCCTAGAGGAAGTCTTGGCTTGAGGCATGGAAGCCACAGGGGAACTCACGTGGCCATTTTGTCAGTCTAGGGTTGAAAAGCAGACAACTGCCCTGCAATTTTGACTGTAAATCAGTGACTTGGTCAATGCCTGCCCTAACATCTCCCCATTCAGTAACTTGCAGGCCAACCACCCCTCCTCCCTGCCCCCAGCCAAAGCTACTGGCTTCTTCAGAGCTCTCTACAGAAATCCATCTCCCCACTGACATGCTTGGGATCAGAGAGCCACAGGTGCTGGGCAGGGCCAGGGCGGAGGGCCGCTGCCCCACATTGCTAACATGTCATTAGTATGTCCAGTCCCCCTCCCCCCATGCCTGACATGTAGGGGCAAGGCTCTTTCCTGCCTCAGGCTCCTGAGCGACACAACTGCTTTCAGCTCTCTTGCTTGCAGTTTATGTTTTCAAGCCTCGGTTCCTGCAGGCTCCTCCTCCTCCCCACCCTTGCTAAATCCTCTAACAAAGGAGTGGCCTGTCGCAGAGGTTCAAGTTCTAGTCCTAGCACTGCAGCCAGCCTGGCTCTTTGCATGGATCCTTCTGACTGGGCTCGTGCGTGCGCTTAAAATGAAACTCTGCAGATTATATTTGTTGAACTTTTTAGGGGTTTAGTGGACACTTTGGGAAATGTGGTCAGAGTGTTCTTTCTCGCCTACCTCTCTTGGCAGTGTCTGTCATTGTCCTCTAAACCCTGCTTGACCCCCATCCTACTCTGCAGTGGCCCTGGCTGCTCGGCCCTCTCCTACATTTATACACAAGCCTGTCACCTTTCCTTATTGTTACTCACCTTTCGTCATTGTCTTTTTCTCAGATTGGTACTTTTACATCTGCCCTGTTGCCAGATTCCATGAGCTCTTAAAACCTTGTGGAATGTTCCCCAGCCACTCTTAGCTTTCTAGGGCATCATCACCTTCTAGTACCAACAGCCTATTCCTGGGGGACTGTTTCTGTGCCATGGCTTTGTGAACTTCATACACCTGAAGCCTGACAGGCTTGCTCTCCTTCGGCCTCAGGGTTGCACACCTAGAGATGTTTTGTATGGTGGGCAGAGACCACACAACAGGGTCAGAGAGGCAGGCTCAGTCATCACTGAGCCTGTGGCTCCTCTGTCCAGGCAGCTCTGGGAGTTACAGTCCTCACCGTTCTTCCAGAGGTCCTTCCCACAGCTCCTCTGATGGGTCTCTTGGCGGCTTCTCTCATCCTGGCTTAACCCCAGAATGCCCTGGAGAATGAGCACTGTACCTTCAATTGTGTAGTCATTTCCGCCACAAGTGCTGACAAGCCAGACCTGACTCTGTTTTTCTTTTGTTTGGCAGCTCTTTTGTGACAGGGACAGCTTGTTGTAGACACTTCTCGCCCCTAAGAATCTGGGACCTCAACAGGTAAGCAATTTCTGAGCCCACCATGGCTTGCGGTGAGGGTGGGGCTGGAGCTGCCCGGGAGACAGTGGAGAGCTGGCTGAGCCAGTCCTTGCCCCAGTTGGCCGCTGAGTGGTCCAGGGGGAGGCTGGAAGGACCCTGCCCCAAAACCACTGGCCGCCTCTGCTGTGGTGTTTTTTCACATGGAGCCATTCATTATATGAGAAGACTGTTGAAGTATTTATAATAGAGAAATCATTGCACGTAAAATTAGATTTATGATACTTCTTCTCTAAGGAGTGCCTGACTATGTAGCTACATAAAATCCCTTCTATCCTCAGAGATGATTTTTCTAAAATAAAGAAATTTTGGAAATGGCCTATAGAAACATAAAAAGAATTAAAGAGAACAGCTAAAATACATCCAGCTTTTATTCACAATTCTCTGCCTTAGCAGGCTTGACACATACCCATCTGATTATCTGCTATTCTATTGTGTGGTTTTAAAAAACTTTTTATTTTGAAATAATTATAGGTTTATAGGAAGTTAAAAAAATAGGACAGCAAGGTACTTGTATAGCATCTTAAATAATATAATATCAAAGCCAGGAAATTGACATTGGTACAGTCCATAGACCTTTATTCAAATTGCACTTATGTGCATGTGTATGTGTGAGTGTGCATACATAGTTTTTTGCAATTTTATCACGTGTGGATTCAGGCAACCACTACCATAATCAAGATACAGAGCTGTTTGTTCCATTAGCACAAAGATCCCTTGCGCGCCCTCTACAGTTGTGACTATCCACCACTTCCTCTTGTTTCTGACCTCTGGCAACGACTTGTGTTTTCCATCTCTAGAATTTTGCCATTTTGAAGGTATTATATAAATGAAATAATATAGTATGTAACCTTTTGAGATTTTCCTCCCTTAAACACAGCATAATTCTCTTGAGACCCATAGAAGTTATTACATCTATCAACAGCACTTTACTTTCTATTTGCTAAGTGGTACATGCCCTGGTATGGATATACCAAAGTTTCTTTCCCCATTGAATAGAATTACCACTTGAAGGACATTTGGGTTGTTTTCATTTTTTTTTATTGCAAATAAAGCTGTAATGAACATTTGTGCATAGGCTTTTGTGTAGACATACGATTTATTTTTAGGGGATTAATGCCCAGGAGTACAATTACTGGGTCATTTGGTAAGGCTATGTTTAGTTTTTTGCCTGTCAGACTGTTTTGAGTATCTTTACTATTTTATATTCAGACCCCAGTTTATGAAAGATCTAGTTTCTTCACATCCTCAATGGCATTTGGTGGTGGTACTTTTTTTTTTTTTTTTTTGCAACAAGTCTAAGAAGCCTTCATTTTGCCCTGGGCACCTACATTCCGGTTGTCAGTGCTGTATTAGTGATGAGGGTGTGCTCCTCCTGCCTTTCTCCTGCCTCAGTTGCTGTAGTTCGTCTTTTCCTTTCTCTCCATCTCTCCAAGAAAGTATTAGCCATATATTTTTTTCTGAAATATCCATTATGTTGTCAGTCTTTCTAAAAGATGTTTTTATAACACACGAGGTATTTTAGTTAAATACGGTTTTCTCTACAACATTCTCTTGATGATCATCCAACTGCAGGGATAGGAAGCTGTGACTCACCCGCTAGCACATTATGTCCGTGCGTAGCTCTGAGAGCTGGGGTGCCTGCCCTTCACTGAGGCTTGGGTGGCTTCCTAGGCGTGTGGTCCTGACAAGAAGCAAGTTGAACTTCTCCTCTGAAGACAGGCTGTTAGATTTCAGAAAACTTTGGCCCTGGCCAAGTAGCTCGTTGGTGAGAGTGTGGTTTTGACATGCTGAGGTTGCGGTTTCGATCCCTGGTCAGGGCCCATACAAGAAGCAACCAATGATGGCATGAATAAGTAGAACAGCCAAGTCAACGTTACTCTCTCTGTGTGTCTCTGACTCTCCCTTCCTATTTATCTCTAAAAAAGTTTTTTTAAATAGATGTCAGAAAACTTTGGTCCTGCTCCTCCAGGGTCTTCTCCTTTCCAGGCCAAATGTCTGAGGCCCTTCAATTGTTGCTCATAAACATAGTAGATCAGTGAGTGTGCTTTTTTCTGTAAGTAATGAAGATCTAATTCAAAGTGACTCAAACAATAAGGGATTATTATTGTCCTAAGTGGCAAGGAGTTCAGAAGAGGGATGATTGGTTGGCTCCAGGACTGATGGGTTCAGTAGCGCAATGAGACCATGGAGGCCCATCTTCTCCTCAGCTTTCTGCTTTGCCGCTACCTGCAGTCACGGTGGCTTTTGTCCTTGCCCACCAGTTTGTTTATAGAAGCTCTTCTTCTAACTCATAAGGCAATACCCCAAGGGAAGAAGGGAGGAAGAGGACATGTTCCTGCCTGGGGTCTCTTTTTAAGATGAGGAAGCCCACCTGACGAGTGGTGATGCATCAATCTGGGATGCTGAGGTCCCAGGGTCAAAACCCCCAGGTTGCCAGCTTGAGTGCAGGCTCACCAGCTTGAGCACTAGCTCAAGGGTTGCTGGCTAAGCTGGAGCCTGCCGGTGAAGGCACATATACCGCTTACAAAAATCAGGGTATATTTTATAGCTTCATATTCATTTTGAAATATCCCCTAATTTCTGTGAGCAATATATGAGAAGCAATCAATGAATAACTAAAGTGCCACAACTATGAGTTGATTCTTCTCACATCTCCCTTCTTGTCTCTCCCTCTCGCTAAATAAATAAATAAATAAATAAATAAGAGAAAGATCTTCCTAGGAGCCTCCAAGCAGACTTGTTATATTTAGTGAGCCAAAGTGTATTCTAACATTCCCTTAAAACAGACTCTTCCAATGGAAATGGAATGAGCAGTCGAGATTCATCTTCTGGGCCTGGGGAAGAGTTCAGCTTTCTATCGTGCACTCTGGCAGTGGGGGAGGCGGGCAGCAAGAAAGAAAGTGAGAAATAGCTAGATGGATGACCTACAGTGTTGGTCTCACACTGGTTTCAGGACCATTCTCACTTGGAAGTTTCTCTAATTTATCTGGTTTGATCCGTCTTGGAATGGATGTTCACAACTGAGCACTGCACATAGAAGGTATAGGCTGAGGAGTAGCAGGCGGGTCACTGCTCTTACTCCCGCCCCTCTCCTTTGGTGCTGTAGCAAGCTGATCACTCTGTTGCCAGCATAGCTAAACAGTGTTGGAGTTTATGCATTTCGGGAAGGTTATTTCCATGGCTCACTCTTCCAAACTCCTGTTCCTGGCAACACTTCTTGCATCTGAATGGGACTAGAAGAGGAGTCCTTGCTCTGGTGTGTGATGGGGGGCTGTGAGGAGCGACAAAGGCTGTGTGATCAGACAGACCTGGGTTCCAGAAACCACTGCTGCTTATTCTATGATCTAAGGACCTCAGTTTCCACATTGCTAAATGGGATTTAATTATCCCTATCTAGCAGAACCAGTATGAAAAATATTATTTTCTAAAAGTACCTGCACAGTGCCTCTCACCTTGGAGGCAGTCAGTGACTCTAAGCTGTCCTTCCCACTCTTCCTCCCCATCCACAGCTGTCTTCCATCCACACTGGTCCCGTGGAGTTTGTGGAGGCTCACCCTTTCAGTCCTCTTAAGTATCTGTGGCCTGTGACCAGTGGAGGGGTTGGGGGTGAACCTGCTGACCTTATGGCATAGAGAAGGCTCTTGAGTCACAAAGATGGGCATTTCTGCTGAAAAGCAGTTTCTTTAGTCATATAGCATTGGCATCATCACTGGCCTGGGCCCAGGGTCGTGGCCAAGCCAGTGAGGTCGGAGTGACCTCTGTGGCTCAGCTTTATCTTGCAGGTTGAGTAAACTTTGAATGGATTCTTTTGCCTGTGGTCGCCTTGGTAGGGGTATGTCTGGGCACAGAATTATGACCAGGATGAAGTTCTAAGGCACCAGTCCTTGAACGGTGTTCTTTTATGAAATCCCTAGATATCACTAACCTGAAACACTGAGTCTTTCCAGAACCTGAGAAGGAACCAGAAACAGAGTGGGTACAAGATAGTCATGGTCTCGGTCTGCACTAGAGCCAGGCAAGAAACAGCTACGGCACTCTCTGGCCAGCCTATGGCAGGGCTGCCTTGTGTCACTTGGCATTGCCTTCTCTCTAGCCCCCAGACTCCCCTCCTCATCACTGAGAGGAGCCAGGCTTTGTTTAAACATCTCTTCTGTCCCCAGGGAGCTTGGAGGACTGAGCAGGCAGGGATTGAGGGAAAGATGCCTTGGTAGAGGCATCTACTTTTGGTGGGAGGAAACGGATGGACAGGACGACTGTCTGTAGCTGTCTTTCCCAGAGAAGGCCGAGCAGATAATAAAGCCATGTAGAAAATAGGATTAAGGTAATGAACAGGCAGGACAGAGTTTGATCTTTCAATAATGCCAAAGCCTGACTGACAGGCCAATCTGGAAGGTGGAGCAACATTCCCGGCAGGACTCAGTGGCAGGGCGGTGTGTGGTGCTGGGTGGATTCTTTTGCTTTTAACTTGTCACCGCTGAAACCTGAGGAGCACTGGGATTTTCTCTTTTATGTGTGCAATGACTCCGAGGGGGGAGTACTGAGGGGCAGTTTTGCTGTGAGCATCACCCCTCCAGGGGCTACCCTCAGGGTGATGTAGGGGGCTGGGACCTGCTGAATATCAGTGCTTCCTCATCCATTTTTGTGTCTCAGTACCCGTCCTTGGGCAGTCTGTGCTACTTACAACACCTGGAGACTTCTTTCAAGGTCACCTTGGCTTCCTCAGCCCTTCATTCCATCATGGGCTAGGAAAGGGAGGTCCTTGGTAGATAGAGTACAGGTCAAAGGGCAGCTGTGGCACAGCCACTGCCTCGGATGTCAAGGAACTTGGCTTTCCGCCACCCCATCCCTCCTCCTTTTCTGCTTTTCTCTCTTCTGGAGCTGGGGACCATGGGCTGGGCCCCAGGATGGGATTTCTAATCTGTCCAAACCAGGCAGAGAGAAAGATGGAGTCCTTAATCCAATCTGGATTAACCCATCCACACTGGTCCTGTGGAGTTTGTATAGACTCACCCTTTCAGTCCTCTAAGTATTTGTGGCCTGTGACTAGTGGAGGGGTTAGAGGTGGACCTGCTGACCTTATGGCATAGAGAAGGCTTAATCTAATGCTCGCAAGCACATGCTGCTTCTGAAGGTAGATGGTCTTCAGGCCCAGCCTCCAACCCTCAAGGGCTCCATCTTGACAGTGCCAACAGCCAACCACTGAAGTGTCCTTAGCTAGACCCTACGGTCCCATCAGGCCTCAAAGTACTGTGCCAAAGCCATCCTGTACCTGAGCCTGACGTCTAGAGGAATCAGGCCAATCTTGTTTTCTGTGTCTGCATTTGAGCAGGGCCCTTGCCTAGGCCCCAGGGAAGGTGTCGTCTGTGTGGGGATTGTTTCCCACCTGCTGGAAGGCCAGGGGTGGGGGTGTCTGACTGGCCTGACGGAACACACCCTCTACCAGGGCCCGTTCTTGCTTTGGGTTATACTGTTCTGCTAAGGGGCATTTGAGCTGGATCTAGCATTGGTGTCCTAAGAGCAGGGCACAATGGTCACCCTGGTGGTGGTGGGCAGCTGAGCAATAGGATGAAGAGGCCTGTGATCCCAGACCTGGAGGTGTCACAGTGGGTCCAGCCATAGCTCTAAGCCAGCTTGGGGACTGTCAGGTAGAGAAGAGGGCAGCGGTAAGCTTTGGTGGCCTAGTTACTCCCAGGGCACTGAGGGTTTGAGTCCTTGGCTAGGTACTGTGCTGCCCTGTGTGTGTGATCATAGGCAAGGTCCCTGCACATGTCTTCTCATCTCTCCTTACCCCTTCAGGCCAGGGTCATCCCCAGTTCCCCACTGCTCCTGCATTTTCATCCTAAAGCCCCTAAGTCTTCTTTCTCAGTGAAGGCTGGGTGAGTAGGCTTCTCACACATTCTGATAGGTACCTTCTGTTTTTCCCTTCTGAGCCTTTTGCTCCACCTGACCCCTGTGCCTGGATTAACCCTTCCCTGCCTCCTGAAACTCTGCTCACACTTCAGCAGAAACAGCACCTTCATTACGAAGCCCACCCTGATTCCTGACCCCTGTGGCTGGAGTTGGTGACTGTTAGAACACTCATAGGACCACCTTGTCAGGTGGCCTGGTATAGCTCCCCCTTAGGCTGGGAACTTATTTTGGGACCCTAGACTGAGCACAGGGGCCAAATATCAGGGCATCTTTTGACATTGGAATGGCAAGAGCACCTGGCTGCAGCCTATCTAACCATTTGCAAGAGGAACTGGTGTCCTGAGTATAGGCTGGGCCACTGTAAGGACATCATCAGTGCCCACCCTGCCCAGGTGTGGCTTTTTCTCTGCCCCAGGCCCTCCGCCTCCACCCAAGCAGGAGGCCTGGCCCTCAGTCAGGCTGATTGCGGAAATTGCCACTCTAAAGTACCTGCCTTCTCCTTTGAAAGTATTTCTGACAGCTTTTTTCATTTTCTTTTTTCTTTACCTCTTTAAGGAACCCTGTAATTTCTTTCTCTTTCTTTCCTTCTCCCCCCTTTCTTTTTTCTTTCTTGTCCCTTGTCCCCCTGAACTCTTTGAAATTGGCTCTCTGCCTACTGACACCAAACTGATACTTTGCATTTCACTTCTCCTTATCCCTTTATGGCAACAGATGTTGAAATTTTGTATCCTTTTATCTGCCCAGCTGCCCCTTCCTGTAATTATGGTCCTCTTGTTAGCAGTACAAAGTGGACTGCCTGGCCTTTGAGCCATTGTGTCTGAACATGTGTGCACACGTGGGTGCTGGGGGCCCTGCACGCGTACACACATGCATGCAAGAGGCTGTGGCTGTGTGCTTGGCCAGGGCCCTTCCCTCTTACCTGGCAAGGCTGGGCAGGCGAAACTTTCATGAGCTTCTGTTTCCGCCACTTCGTGGCTGCATTTGAGACCTGTCTGCCTCCTTGATTCTCTTGCTCTCCCCCCAGGGGACTGGACTAGGATGACCACTCCCTGCTCAAAAGCCTTGCAGCTCTGTCACTAGCAGAGTTCATGCCAGCTGAGCAGTGTGCTCACCATGGTCTGGAAGCCAGATGGTCCTTCACATAGGCCATCCCCTCTCTCCTGTCACCCACTGAAGAATTACTCAATACCCAGAGCCAAATATGTTCTCTTGTCTGTGTCCTTATACAACTCTCATCTCTCTTCTGGTGCCCACTAGGTCACACTTTGTATTAGTTGGATATGTGACAAACTTTTCTCCCTCACTAGATTGAAAACACCTTGAGGACAGGGACACTGTCTCCTTCAAATTCACACTTCTTCCTGCAGTTTCTATTAAGCACAATGCCTGTGTACAGGTGTTCAATAACAGGTTATTGGTCAAAGAAAGGAAGAGAGGGAAAGAGGGGGAAGAAGGAAGGCAGGAAGGAAGGGAGAAAAAACTTCTCATTTTCTTAGCAACCATGTTGGGCCCAACTTAGACCTTCAGGCTACCTGTCTCCTGAGAGCAAAAGAGATGTAGAAAGGTGAACTATTTGTCCCTCTCCCATCCATTCCCTCCCCCAAAAGCCATTGTTGCATTTTGGGGCAGCACATTGCAAGATTGGGGGGGTATCCTCTGACCCAAACAAATGCAGGAATGAGTCAGGGAGCAGCATCAGGAACTCAGCATCTTTACAGTATAAAATGGTGTGGGGGCCATAGGCATTCTTTGATGTGGCCAGGGAGGTGGGAGCCAGGGCTCTTTCAGGGCTCTTGAGCACAGGAGGATGTCCTGTGGGCCGTGGCTGTGGCAGAAGTGCAGGCAGGCAGGCAGGCAGGGAGGGGAGGTCCCAGAGGCTGGAAGGAGAGACCGCAGGAGAGAGGACAGAAGAAGGGAGGGGAGCAGGGCCTCAGGCTTCTTGCCTCTTCAGGGCCCAGACTGGGGGGTGGAGGGGTATTCCTGCCAGGGACTGCCCTACCCTACCCGACTCTAGCCTGGCACACAGAGCCTCTCCCTGATCAGACATCCGGGTCTTTAGGGCTAGCACCTACCTTTGTTGCTTTCCCCCATAAAGATGGTCATGAGGGGTATGTGTGTGTGGGGGGGGGGTGTCAGTGTCTTATTTAAATTTTCCTCTGTCAGGAAGTTTCTCTGTCCTCCTACTTTCCTCCAGTGTCAGTGGAATTGCCTGGGCAGCAGGGTGGGTTAGGCCAGGGAGACCTGATTCCCTCTTCAATTGTCCCTGGGATCTGGCTCCACATAGGCTGCTGAAAACAACTCCAGGCAGCCCCCAGGCCTGCTCGCATACATCAGGCTCACAGGGGAGGCCCCATCTGCCTTTATCTTTCCCTGGGTTGAGAGAGAACTGCTCGAGCCATGCTTGGGGGAGACTGGGTGTGGAGGCCCCCCAGCCCTCCGCAGCTCCTGGAGGCCTGGGCTTTGTGCATAGGAGTTGGAAGGGAATGGACTTTTTGTCTGGCCTTCTATAGTGACAGACCTGGCCCTTGCTCCTGCCTTGGCCCGGGGCTCTGAGTGGCAGTCCTGTTCCCACACAAGTTGTTCGACAGCCAAGGCAATGCACCCCCTACCACCCCCCATGGTGATAGGCCGAGAAGCATTCTTAACATTCTTTCCAGAGAAAAGGGGTGAAATGTCTGAATTTGGGGGTCACCATGTTATACAAATTGCAATCTAATAGTTTTTTACAAGAATACACTTGCAGTAAGAAAAGGAGCTCAGAGGAGGGGCTGAGGAGACAGCTTGTTTTGTCCCCTTTCCCCCCCAAAGTTTGGGCTATTGTCTGCCCATCTCTCTCCCTACACCACATCAGTTGAGCTAGAATTTTTTAGTTAAATTGGTCCAGGGATGGGGGCTACAAAAAGCCCACGGTGCCATTTGTTTGTTTTCCCAAATCAAAACCCCAGCAGGGCTCCTATGGCACCGCTGGGTTGCTATTAGAAGAGACTGGCCATTTCCCAGAGCATAGTGTGTCAGTTTATGCTCTGAACTTAACTTCACCAGCCTCGAGAGTCCTGGGCCCAGAGGCAAGAGAAATTGTATCTTTTTATTGGCCCATTTAAAGTGTGTGTGGCCATTTCAGAGAATCAGAACAGTGCTGCAGGGAGAAAACTCCTCAGCCCCTGGCCAGGCTGGGCTGGCGGGCTGAGGAGAGGGGCTTTCAAAACCTGTCCTGGCCCTCAGGGGTTGATGCTCATTCTTGCCCTTGGGTCTCCCCAAAGGTAGAGTTCTGTGTTTCTTACTGCAGATGTTGTAGTATGACAGTTTCTAGTGGTGGCTCAGATGTGGGGCACGGGCCCAGGGGCCCAGGTTGGCAACTTGGTCTGGTTGTGGCCCTTATGCTACTGATCCTGCCTCACTGTCGATACCCAGCTCTCCTTTCCTCTGAACCCTGGGACCAGGGTGGGCAGGTAGAGCCATGCTGGGCTTCACGCCCCCAACCCCACTGCCTTTCATCTTCTATTTCAAACAGACAAACATGAAATTACTCCTATAGATTAAAGGGGAGAGCTCCTCAGTCATTCCTGGAGGCCTCACTAATGGAGGGGGCAGGGCCCCCAATCTGGAAGGAGGGAGAGCTGTGGAGCAAAACAGCCCCTACCCAGTGTGCACAAATGTGCATGTGTACTTGTGAGAGAGGAAGAGAAAGACTAGCCGCTTTCAGGGCTCTGGCCTGCCCAGGGTGGATGAATTGTGACTGGTAGCCCATCTGGGAAGGCAGAGCTTCCTGGAAGCCCGCGTCAGTGATCTCTAGATGATGTAGAAAGGCTTTCTGCTGATTCTTCTCAGGATTCCCCCCAACACCCCCCTACCCCCCGTTCTACCCCGACGGAAGAACACTGCCCTGGGAAGCAGGCTGGGGGCAGAGTGCTTAGGGCCTAACTCGCCCCCAGACAGCAACAGTACTCCTTGCTGGGGGTCACTTTACTGTCCAGGGCTCAAGGAGAAAGGCAAAACGGGCAGAAAGAACCCCACAGCCT
The DNA here is from genome assembly GCA_037038555.1 of Rhynchonycteris naso. Lineage (NCBI taxonomy): Eukaryota > Metazoa > Chordata > Mammalia > Chiroptera > Emballonuridae > Rhynchonycteris > Rhynchonycteris naso. The sequence continues at coordinate 238,911,393 of CM072999.1, read as the reverse complement.
CCTCATTACTCCTTTAGCCTTCAGGGAACATGGTGGCTCCGCTGGGGAGAAGGGAGGTTGGGGGTCAGCGTTTGTGTGAGGTGGAAGGCCTAGAGCTGAAGGCCACATTCACACACGTGAATGGCAGCCTCATCTGCCTTAAGCCCTTTGATGAACACTGATTGGGCTAAAGCTGGGCTGGTGTGACCACAAAGTCCTCCCCACTCTGTGCCCAGGCCTCTTACCTGTGTGTCTCTGTGAAGTGTCCAAGGCCTTATTCCTCCTGTCATATCAGGGAGGAGAGCCCTGCATCTCTTGGGTAAAGCTGAGGAATGGGGTCTGGAGGGTGCCCTTCTTCTCCTTCGTTCCCCCCAGTCGTTCTGCAAACTCACTGCTTCTACCCATCCCCTGGCCACAGGGATTAGCGGGTGCACTTGATGTTGAGGGGTAGTTGCTAGGGCCAGGAGGCCCCCCTACGTGGTTGCTAAGGGTCTGGCATTGGGTGAGGGGCCTGCCCACTGCCGCGGTCACGGAGGGAATTACACAGTCACAAAGAAATTGTTCTTCTCAGTAATCTGCTCTCTGCCACTGAAAGTGGGGGGTGGGGGGTGAGGGTGGGGGAGCAAGCTGGAGCCCAGCAGGCTGGGGGCTGTGATCACAGAGGCGTGCTCGCCCCGGGCTGGGGGCCAGCCTGGCCAGGAACACCAGGGACCAGCCTGCTAAGCTGCTTTCTCAGCGATTTCTCTCCCCAGACACAAAGGTGTTTACTTGTTTTAACATCTCCTGGGACTCCCCTTCTCCCTTTGTGTGGTCTTTATCCCCAATGAGGTTTGAGCCCCAGATTACAGGCAGGAATTAAGGCATTGGACGCAGGCAGCTCAGAACTGCATGACCTGTGGGATCAAGGAGTATAAAGTAACCAAGTGTGTGTGTGAGGGGGGCAGACCCCTTGAGCAAGGCCCATTCATTGTCCTGAGGAGGAGAGGCTGGGTGGCGGGTGGCCAGTGTGCAGGTGTGACAGAGGGGCTGCCGGCGGCTGATTGAGGCCTTTAGCTGGGGGAGGGACTGGGATTGGGGTGCGAGGGGAGGGAGTCCAGGGCATTTCCTCCCCCCTTCCTAAGGGAGTCTAAGTCTAGCTCAGGAAGGAGAGCTGCATTTCCCCAGGGACTGATACTTGGAGGTTAGAAGAATCTGTGTAGGCCAAGGCGGGACAGCGACTCATGCTCTGCCCTCCTCTCTCCCCAGTGGGCAGCTGATGACACACCTAGGCAGTGACTTTCCCCCAGGGGCTGGGGTACTGGACCTTATGTACGAGTCCCCTTTCACAATCCTGTCCTGTGGCTATGATACCTACGTCCGCTACTGGGACCTCCGAGCCAGTGTCAGGTGAGTGTGCTAGACAGGAGGACATGTGGTAGAAGGCCTGTGCCAGCCCTGGTGGGAGAACGCAGAGACTCCACATCAGGAAAGGGTGGGGAGTTGCTGGCAAAATCACGTCAAGCTTGGACTCCCCACCTTGGGCACTCTTGGCCCCAAGGACCTGATAAGAGCCTCAGGAGCCGTCAGGGTGCCATCCCTCACCATTTGGCCCCAGAGGTCTGTCCCAGACCTCTTCAAGGCCTCATAAGGCCTGTGACATGTAGTCAGCCATGTGAAACACGAGGGCATAATCTACCCGGGGTCTGGGGTTTGATGAGAAAGAGACCTTTACTGAGGAGGCTTTCCCCCATTAAGGCTGGTGTTTTAAGAATTTGGTGAGTCAGCTTCTCTCCCAGCCAGAATGGGCAAGTGGGGGTGAAGGGGGAGGGCACCCTGAAGCTCCCCCTGCATCTCCTCCTCTTGGACAGGAAGTGTGTCATGGAGTGGGAGGAACCCCACGACAGCACCCTGTACTGCTTGCAGACGGATGGCAACCACTTGCTGGCCACAGGTTCCTCCTACTACGGTGTTGTGCGGCTGTGGGACCGGCGCCAAAGGGCCTGTCTACACGTAAGCATCCCGCCCACCTCACACCTCCGGGAAGCCAGGACTCATTTTTATGGGCTGCACTTGAGAGTGGGTGTGCCTGGAGAGGGTAGAAGACTACAGTGGTGCCTGGCCCATTGCACCGGGACTGGGAATCCTGGGTTTGGGCTCCCCTTCTCCCATTTGGGCCACTCTTGCCACTCTAACACGCTCCCTTGCAGGCCTTCCCGCTGACATCGACGCCCCTGAGCAGTCCTGTGTACTGCCTGCGCTTCACCACCAAGCATCTCTATGCTGCGCTGTCCTACAACCTCCACGTCCTGGACTTTCAAAACCCGTGACAGTCAGGGCCACCCAGCCTGTGGGCCAGGGAAGCCAGCTAGCTACTCAGGGATCTCTCCTGTTTGGAGGGGGCAGTGATAACTCCTTCCCACCCCCGTGCTTGTGTTCCCAGACCTGTGACCATAGTGCTCAGGTCCTTAAGCTAAAGGCTGCTGGCTCCTGGGGATCTGGGGTTACCCAGAGGCTCAGTCCCTTCAGGAACCAGTGGAGAAGGGTCCTGCTGCTTTGGGGAGTGAAGCTGAACCCACCAGGCCTTGCTTTCCTGTCTGGCCTCGGAAGGCGCCCCTGTACCCCACTCCTTTATAGAGCCACGACAGCTTCGAGTGAGGTGAGGTGCCCCAGCCTTTCTGGTGGTCCCTTTCTGTCCTTTCTCTGGAATGAGGGTGAGGCTGCCAGTACTGCTGGCACCAGCCCCGACCTCCTCAGTCAGACCTCAACCTTGACCAAGCTTTTGGGGTTGGGGACTCATTCCTGGCGCACTATGACCTCGTCTCCCTTTGAAACCAAGAAAGGACAAAGGGAACCCAGAAGTTTTGAATGAAACTTCAGGTTGGCTGTGGAGACATGCTATAATGTTCATTTTTGTAAAAAATAAAGCTTAATTGTTCACAGGTCTGGTTTCTCACTGGCTAGGGGGTCCTGGAAGGTCCCAGGGAGAGGGGATAAGAGATTCAAATTTGGGGATATGCATGCTGGGGAAAAGGGTAAGGCCAGCGTCATGGCTCAGTGTCCCAAAGAACAAAAGTTTCTTTCTCTTTTTCTTTAGGAAACCCTCTAATTGACCACCTACACCTCTGGCCCCAGTGGGGGGTGAATGTCACCTGGGGGGGGGGGTGAAGAGGGGACCATCAAAGAGCTCCAGGCTTCCAGGGGTTAAGCTGCTCTCCAGCTGCTGTGACCCTTCCTCACTTGAACCCAGCACGCACACGTTGCACAAAGCTACCACCCTAATTCTGGCTTCTCACCACAGTCTTCACATCCTGGGCTGTGTCCAGGTTTCTGCATCTTACATAAAAACTCACCTGACCAGGCAGTGGCGCTGTGGATAGATCATCGGCCTGGGACACAGAAGATCCAGGTTTGAAACCCTGAGGTTGCCAACTTGAACGTGGGCTCATCCAACTTGAGCAAGGGGTCACTGGCTTGAGCAAGGGGTCACTGGACCCCTTGCTCAAGCTGGAGCCCCCCGGTCAAGGCATGTATGAGAAAGCAATCAGTGAACTAAGCTACAGAAATGAATAATTGATGTTCTCATCTCTCTCCCTTTCTGTCTGTCCCTCTCACTCTCTCTCTAAAAAACACACAAAAAGAAAAACTTCTCTCTCATGCACCCCTTATCTTGAATCCCTCTGGGACACGTCTGCAAGCTAAAGTAGTACAGGGCCCCTTCCAGCCTAGTTGTCTTCTGAGTTTATGCAAACGGGCGGGAAAGACAGCCCTCTGCAGCTATGATCAGGGTTTCCCCACCCCCTTCGCCAGCTAAGGCCCATGTCTCCCTTTATATGGAAGGCTTTATGTGGGAGGTCCCTAGGATAGAAAAGGGAAGTCACCACCTGCACCCTCCATGGGGATAGGAGCATACAGAAGTGGACAAGAGGGCAGTCTACCCACAGTGACTCAGAATGACTTTACTCAGGAGATAAGACCATACGAAGCAGCGGCCAGGAGCGCCTCGAGGCCCAGTTCTCACAGAGCCTGGCTGGCTCCTGGAAAAGAAGAAGCTGCCCTTGTGCCAGGAAGGCCCAGGTTGTGGAGTCTTCCAGGCTGACAGGAAGAGCCTCATCCACCCTCCATACAAGGTGCTGGCTCAGGGGTTCACTACTGGGTCTTGCAGTCTCCGTCATTGCTGTGGGCTGTCTTTACCTTCTTCAGCTCTTTCTGTAGTTCTGACTCAGCCACCAGGACCTCCTTTGGCTTCTGGTACTGCAGATGGAGCCAAGAAGGCAGAATTTAGTCACCTCCCCACTCTTCTCTCTCTCTCTCTCTCTCATACACACACAAACACACACCCCTTCTGATCCCTTTTTCAAAGACGAAGAAATTGGGGTCGACAGGCTTGAATAATTTGCTCAAGGTCACACGGCTGGGTAGGAGCCTATCTTGAACTAGAACCCAGTCCTGTGATGCCCCTCCTCCCCATCACCCTCTCGCCTCTTCTAGCTGTGGTTCCTAAGGTTTGGCTCCCCCGAGCGCCCCCCTTGCTCTCCCTATGCTGAAGTAGAGGTGCCTGTTCTGTAGCAACTGCTCCCCAGGAGCTCGGGTGACAACTGGGGACTCATGGGTGGGCGTGGGCTGGGAAAGGAAACTCCCTGCTGCAGTGGCTGAGAAGTCTGGGGGAATCTTACGGAGATGATCAAGGTGCGGTTGGCATGAGCAAAGCTTAGCAAAGAATCATCCAGGGGTAGCTGGTATCTGTCCAGATCAGGAATGGGGAACTTCTTATAGTACCTGTGAGGACACAAAGGGGTCGTGGGGACACCCAGCAAGGTGACCCCAACAATTGGGCATTAGATCCTGTGCTGCCAAGCTCCTACTCAATTCTCTCACACCTTCCAACAGTCCGAGAGGAAGAAGGGAAGCCAGTTAAAACACCAGTGTTTTGGAGCTTAGTGGCCTTACACAGAAGAAAATGGAAGGCCTTACAGCTGGCCCACAGTAGAAGAGCAGAACTGACATGATTCCTTGACGAGACCAGGAGTTAGAGTGACTCATACTTCAGGCTTAGGACCCCCACAGACATGTAGAAGAAACATGAAACACACAGATAGCTCAAGCAAGGCAGACTTCCTCCATACCCCAAGAAAATGGGACATGTGCTAACAAGGGACAGAATAAGGACATCCCGGGCTGTCCCCCAAAGCTGGGGGCTGACGTCACTTACAGTGGGCTTCCATTGAAGGCCCCAGCTACCTTTTCCTCTTTCAGGGTCTTTCAAGGCCTTATTAACTGACCCTACTTGTAGGCCAGAGAGGCAGGGACATCCACAGGAGAAAGCTCCTGAGAGGACAGACCACGTCACTCCTCCAGGAAGCTGGGCTCTGGGGCTCTGGACGGCTTCGCAGACATGAGATCCCATTCCTCTTATTTTCACACACCTCACACACGACTATCATCTGCAGGTGCCAGTCCAAAAATTAATGATCCCTCTTAGTAAAAAAAAAAAGATAGCAACACCCAGTCCGTAGCGTATGCCACTGCACTTTGTTCTGCAGGAAATCTGACCTTTACTAAAGAAACTAGGGTCAGAGGCGAAACGTCTGGTCATTTTAATAGCTGCTTGTCAGTGGAGTCAGGACTGGAGTTCCTTGCTCCTGATATGGTACTTATCACACCAGAGCACAAAGAATGGCCCACACATCTCTAGCAGTGGGTCGCTGGGCATTTTCGCGGTGGAAGTATAGCTAGGCTGTGGTCAAGGGCTGCCAGACCTGTCACCGGGCACATCACTGCTGCTGCCGAGGATGTGTGGGTTGGGAAGGGAAACGCTGCAGGCAGGTACAAACAAACTCAAGTGAGGGGCCTGGAGAGCATGGGGCTTTTAATACTTCAAGAGGAGCCTGGTCCTTGTGGTGACAGTCCACTTCAAAAGCCCTGATGCCCTGGGGACTCAGAGTTGACATCAATGCAGGCTTTTGCCCGCTTCTCCTTGCCCAAATCCCTTAGTTTAGCAGAGGCTCTCAGGGCCCCTTTCCTCCCAGGTTCCCCACTCGCCAAGGTGCTGGGACCCAGGGCAGGAAAAGAATGTTTACTTAAAGGCTGACAGTTCAAAAGGAGTGGGGGCTGGGAGATCCTAATGGCACCACAGGTTTGCTTTATTTTCCAAAGCTCTGCCCCAGGGAAAGGCGATCCATCTGCCTGCAAACCCGGGTGGAATGCTGGCCTCATCTTTTTCCTAGCCAGCCCAAGCTGAGGTCTTTTCCTGGGGCCCTTGGTCTGGCCAGCAAAGGTGGCAGACACTGATAATAGGGGGGAGTCAAAGGTTAAACAGCAAAGATGAGATGAACACAAAAGCTTGTTAGGAAGTGTTAACATCTTCCTTGCAAGTATACCTGAGAAGCAGAGCTGGGAGAAGCAGCCCAGCCAAACCCAAGGGGCCTGGGTAAGGCCTTGCCCTGCAAAGCATGGAGACAGCCTTTCTGTGTGGGTGCTGGGGGCACAGGGGCACACCGGTGCATACGCAGGGGGCCCTTTCAAACCACATGTCCCGGGCTGGGGCAGTGGGACTAGAAAAAGAACCCCACAGCTTGGCCTCGACAGCAATGGCAACAAGACCAAAGGGCACTTGACGTGCGTGGTTTGTTCCCTCTCTGTCCTACCCACCACCTTTCATGAGGCTAAGGGAATGGAAGCAGCATTCTGGAGACTCCGCCCTGTTTTGAGACTATTCTGCAAATGGGTTTAGTTTCTTGGTTGAGGTTAAACAATTTTCCTCAGAAGCTCCCACTGGGCAGTGTTCGAGCGAGTATGGGGCACCTCTCCTCAGGGAGCAGTCCCTTGGCTGCCATTCCCTGACCGGGGACTTGCTGTTAGAGGAACTGCACTTGACCTTCTCATCAGCACCTGGACTAGAGAGAGACCCACTCACTGTGCTTTTGGAGAAGCCAGACAACTTACTCAGCCTAGGTAAGCAGCAAACAGTTTGTAAGCATCAGCTGTGTCCCAGACCTTGAGCTGTGAGCCCCGGGGTTTAAGGATGAAGAAGAAACAAGGTCACATCCCTGCCTGCGAAGACCATGCTGTGTTTCTGCTAAAAGTGAACCCCTGGCAGCGGGTGGTTACTGGGCTCCTGCAGATGCCCAACATGCCCCATTCCCATCTCCCTTCTTATTCTCAGTCTCAGCCACACAATGAGAAGTGACGTTTACTAATGCTTAGTCTGTGCAAGGCACTGTTTTAAACACACTGAATCCTCAAAACAACCCTTTGGGTTGCTGTTGGTTGTTTCTTTATCTTCTTTTTCAGAAGAGGAAACTGAGGCACAGAAAAGTTAGGTATCATGCCCAAGTCACAAAACTGGCAAATGGAGATGCTCTAATAACAAGTGATAATTCCCCAAATCTCCTGACTCTTCCATCTTCTCACATTCTCATTTCTAAGTAACGGACCTCCTGATCCAAGTTTCCTGTGTCAGCCCCAGGATGGGGCAGATACAGAGGTGGCTTCCCAGGGATCCGCCACCCTGAAGGTCCCTGCGGCACTCTCTAACACACGGTAGTCTTCCTGAATCTCAAGTGTTCAGAAGTGCCCTGTGACCCTGGGCAGGTCATTTAGCTTTTGGGCCTCAGTTTCTTCTTCAAATAAAGGAGCTGTCTTAGATAAACTTAAGTCTGCAGGTGCCAGCGCATGGCTGAAACAGGCCACCTTTCTTCAGCGAGTACCGAAAGGACAGCTCCTTCATTTTGGCTAGTTCAGGAATGCCTACCACACCCCATTACCCTCTTCCCACCGTATTGCCTTCCCAGTTCCGAGTCCTTTCCCAACCCATCCTCCTCGTGGGGAACTGAAAAGGGACCTAGGACCAGGTCTTCAGGGAGAGACCCTGCAGGACAGGCTGCAAGTAGAAGCGGGGCCACTGTGGACAGTCACATGGGTAATGCCCCTCACATCTCCAGGGAGCACCCATACAGCTCACCAGCACACTGGGTTGGCCAGAGTAGTCCAGAAAAGCCTCCAGCCAGTCCAGCACTTAGAAAATCAGTGGGCAAATCTTCCTTCTTTCTTAAACATCAGGATTCCGGGCAAACTGTCATCCCTGCCTACAGCAGCCCCTCCTGGTGAGTCACAATACACATTCACATACTAAAAGCTCTCTGAAGTCCTACCAAAGAAAAATTTGTTTAATCCAGAGTTTCCTAAACTTATTTGAGCACAGAATCCTTTTTCCTAGCAATGTCCTTTAACAATACCTCCTACAGTGTTAGTATCACCAACATCAAATCAGCCAAGCTCCTTCACATTCCAATTTCCAAAGAATTATAGAGGACCTGCTTAAGGCCAGCCATTGTGTTGGGCATTTGTACATATATGATTTCATCAAATTCCCCAATCTGTGAGGTCGTATGAGTATTCTCCTGTAACAGATGAGGAAACCTTGCCCAAAATACTACAACCAATCCATGGCAGAGGCCAGATCTAAGCCGACATCATCCGCTCCAGCACCCTGGCTTGTTCCACTTACAGCTGCCAGCTTCTAGGCTGCGACAACGGACCTTCTTTCCGCACAAATGCTCTCAACAGGAACAGATGGTTTCACACTGGGATCCTGAAAAAGCGCTTTCTTCCTTTCCTCACTAATACCTGAGCCAAAGGCATGATACACTAGAATCAATTCCTTCAGGAAAAGTAGCTAACTCAGTCCTTCAGGGACAAGGCAGATATGGATGAACAGACTCTGCCTTTACTAGCAACCACATTGTGGAATATTAGAGCTGGGGCGGATGTGGACCCTCCAGGTGAACGAGGAGCTCACATCAGAGAGAGGTGCCATGGTGTGGCAGATAGTACAGACGCCTGGGTGTGAAAGCATCACCTACTTTACCCATCGCAAGTCAGTTCATCATGCTGACATTACAGATGCACTTACATACCCATTAATACATAGAACAGTGTATCTCTACATGCTGTTATAATCAGAAAACAGATTTCAAAGTATTCTGAGAAAGTTAAATACTGCTTAAACAAATAGCCATTAAGCTCTCTTTAATTAGTAGTGATAAATGTTTGGGACACATGACTCCAGGTAGAAGATGAAAATGCCAATAAGCTCAGGATTAAAGTTTTAGTGACCACTCTTGCCTACCGCCCAGCACAGGGACTTGCGGAGGCTAGGCCACTGGTCCAGATGCTCGATGTGGGCTCCAAAGTGGACACTGACAAATTCCTCTCCCTTCCTCTCCCTGGCCCTGTCCCCTCCTGAGGCACTACTCCCATCCCACTTGGCCTCACCCATCAGTTCAAAAATGTCTCCTCCTTGCCTTGAGCTCTGGAGTGGGCCTCCAGCCATGGAGCTCCTGGCCAACAGCGCCACCTATGGCTGAACGCAGGCAGGAGATGGGACCCAGAGGACCTGCCCTCAGATGAATTTTTTGGTGAGCTAGCTAGCTAGCCTCTTTTCTCTCCCTGGTAATCATATTTCTGCCTGGTATCTGTATTCGACAGTGACCTCTGGGGGACAAAAAGGAGGCAGCAGCCAGCTCCACAAACTGCTGGGCTGCAGATTCAAGTGCTATCAGAAGCACTTTTGTTCCAAGTTTGGACCCAAGGCCTCTTACGCCAGGGAATGCTTGCTGAAGTATGGAGTTTGTTTTCCTAAAGGCAATTTCTCTGTTGTCTGAAATTGCTCAATTCCACTTTAGGCACTGACTCCTGTTAATGATGAGAACAATAACGGGAACACAGTGCCTTTTGTCTGAGGGCTTCAAAGTGCTTTATAAATGCAAACCCATATTATTATGACTTTGTATTTATAGACAAGACCCACTGCAAGGGCTACTGGCTGCAAATACAGCAATAACCCTGAAATTACTTCATTCATCTCCATCCCTTCCTTTCCCCCTTAACCCTGCTGAAGTGATAGTGCAGAGGGTGGGGGGTCATAAGAAATGGGTGGCACTGGGGGAGCCTGGGAACCACACTGCTTCCGTGTGCACCTTGTGGACCTGAGGGATTGGGAGGGAGGGCTGGCACCACACCATCCAAGAAGATGGGCACAGAGCTGGGTCTTCCTCACTGTGTCAACCAGTAAGGTTAGCTAAACCAAGCTTAGTACCCTAGGAAGCATGTGGGTGGCTTCACAACTTGTGGACCAGTAACTCATAAAACCTCCCATTTCAATGTCCCAAATCTATGTCATGGGAGTTGGCCCAATGTTGCAATCCCTCTGGACCCCAGCAAAACTGATTCATCACAGGGCTCTTCTTTCTCCTGTGATCAGTCAGAGCTCCGGAAACCCAAACGGGATCAACCGTTTCCAAGATGGTCAGCCTGAGATCAAATCTCCATCTTGGCCACCTTTGTCCCTCGGCTCCACATTTTGCCTCTCCCCAGCAGACCACAGGAGAGGAGCAAAGAGAAGTTGAGCACCCCTTTGTAACATAATGCAGGGGACTTCTGAGAGGCCTAAGCACCTGCCCACTGCCCCTAAGTCCAGTGAGGGGTCAGGTTTGCTGGTCCTAGGCCAGCACTTGAAAGTCCTGTAACTGCCACCTCAGATAGGTATGCCTTCCAGGCCCAACCTCCCTGCCAAGTCCAACAGTAATATCACCAGGCCAAGTTCACCACGGACTGGATCCAGCCAGAGGTCAAGGTCACAATAAACTTACAACAGAAGCACCTATGATCATAAGAAGCACCTGGTTAGTATCAGGTGATTCCCTCATCTCCTCATTCATTCAAACAATAGTCATTGAGCCCACTGCATGCCAGGTCCTGGACCAGACACTTGTTCAACCTTCCCTGTGCTGATGGAGCTGCCTGTATTATTTCAGCCGGCTCTGCAGGGAGGAAGCCCTCAGTGTTCACCGCCTACTGGGGTTTTAGTGCAGCCCTCGTCCCTCCGTCCGTCCATCCCTCCCTCCCTCCCTCCCTCCCTCCGATACCCAGGAGGAGGCTTCTCTGCCCTCCCCCTCACCACCCACCCAGGGGATAGTCTGAGTTCTAATTCAGGTCCAACCCCAGCCCATCCCTGCTCATACACAGGCAGGCACTGCCAATCATACTACTTACTTTTTATTGGTTGTTCTGACAACAACACAGCGCTCCTTCTGGTCCACACAGACGCTATAGACATCCTTAGGGTAGGGGAGGTTTCGAATCCGCCACTGGAAACATATCTTGGTGTCCTTGCGCATGAAGATGGGCTGCAGAAGGCAAATCCAACTCAAGGGCTCTTCTTGGGGAGGGGTGGGAAGACATGGCTTCCCCTCTGCAAATGTCTGCCCGTGGGCACAACAGGACACCCTCAGCTCTTCTTAGCTCCCTCTGATGCTTCTATCACTGTGACATTCCAGCCTGGAGCCCTTGCCCTGGGATGACCAAACCAAAAACCCTTTGGGTATTCATTCAGGCAAACATTTCTAAAGCACTGCATCCAGGAAGGCACACTGGAGAAGAGGTGAAGAAGACATGGTCTCTGTCCTCACGGGCCGCAGCCTGCTCCCTACTCAGCCCCCACCCCACCCCAAGACACCTGATAAACATACATTGGCATTGCTTTCCTTGATGAGTTCAGGCCCCAGGTTCCCCGCTCCAGGGGGTGCTGGCTCTCCCACCTCAATCTGCCACTGGCCCGCGGCTCCCAGGGCACTTTTTACACGCCACTTTCTTACTGGGGAGAAAAGAAGCATCGGGTTATGGGGAAGAAAAGGGCTCTCTGCTGCTGCATCATCGCCATCATATTAGGTAAATGGGAAAGGATAAAGGTGGGAACTATAGGCCCCTTTACCCTGGCTTTGTCCGTCTGAGCAGGGAACTCCCAGACTCCAAAATCTCAGCTGAGCATTTCAACATTAGGTAACATATCACGGGTGCCCAGACAGAAGGCATTGGAACACAGCTTTGCAAGAAGCCCGCTGGAGATAAGACGCCCATGGTTGTGGCTTTCAGCAAGATGTGAGGGTTAGGAAAAGGGTAGCTACTCATAACTGGGAAAGTTTGGATCCAAAATGTGTGAGCTGACGTGCATTTTTTTTCCTTCTAAAAATGTGCGAAGGAAAAATGAATTAAGAGGGTGAAAGCTGATAAGCAAACTTGTCTCATTATTCAGAAGGTCTAAATGTAGAAATTCATTCATTTCAGGTATGCCTGGCTTAAAACAAAATTGTATTTGAATAAAATTTAGGCACACACCATATTTTAAACTCATTATTTATAGATGATCTAATGTGACTTTTTTTGTGAAGCAGAATTATCCTTTTATAATGCAAATAACTATGTCTATTTTACCTTGTTTTACAAGCCAGATGTTTGCATAAAGTTTTATTTTCAAGTAAGGAACATATATTATGGAAAAACTAGTGAAAAATCTAGTTTAATGGACATTACCTGAAAAGCCCTGCTCTGGGAGCCCCACTCAGCCATGTCATTGGGACTGCTGTCATGGGCCAGTCCATCACCGCAGGGACTGTCTGGAGCTGTAACCTCTGTTCCTTTCGGCTCCTGCACTGACTGGGGTGTCCCCCAGCCTAGGCAGCCCTGCTTCAGGCCAGCAGCCTCCCTGAAGCTGTCGTTAGGAGCTAAACAACTCCAACAGGGCCAGGGCTTCTGCGCCGCAGGTCCAGTTCGCCGCCTTCCCGGGCTGGGGGATGAGAGCCGCAGCCCGACTCGGAACCGGGAGCGGCGGGCTTCTTGAGCCCTCTGCAGCAGCAGCTGTGCCGACCCGAACGCCCGCCCTGCTCTACGGAAGGCGAGCAAGCTGAACACAAAAGGGTGCTGTAAAATGAGACTTCTGCCTTGAAGATGTGCTTTCACAAGGTCTGCTGCATTCTGCAGTGTGATTTTATTACGTCTTAGGGCCAAAAATTCTCCCTAGAAACACATTTCCAAGTTCATAATGAAAATTAATATGGAAGAGTAAAACTTGGAAATATGCTTTACAGGCAAATTCCCCACACAAATACTTCTACTCTTTTAAGTGAATGGACTATGACCAAGAGTATATCCAAATCTGTTCCTGTCATACAGCACCTTGCTTAACTGGAAGCAGCCTTCTGGGGGCCTCTGTCACAGTCACAAACTCAGAAGTGACAAATGCCTCCAAGCAGCGGCTTCCTGTGACAAGACTCACTCTATACTGTAGGAAGATCGCTCCTGGCTTCTCACTCAGACTATGTAAGATGCTACGTGTAGAACAGGGCAGGAAATGAACTGTTTTCCCAGGCACACTGGCAACAGCATGAGGGCACAGCTCACATCAGAGGGCAGTGTCAGGACAACAAAGCACATGGGAGCATTTACTGTTAGGGCAAATAACCGCCTTTGGACCTTGAGGGAACCACTATTTCATGAAATATAATCATTACAGACCTTAAAGGGGGAGGTTTCCTCAGAAAGCACCTAGTCCAAGGCCTGTGCTTTTTAAATGAGAAACAGCACTCTCCACAGTACAGAGTACGAGGAATTATCAGGCTCAGAGAGAGAAACTAACTTGTAAAAGCCACAGCTAAAATTCAGGTCTCCTAACTCCAAGTCCAGAATTTGCATCATTAATAAAAGGCTAAATTATATTCTATAAATGTCCAATCAGCATGTATGATATTTAGAAAGGTTTCTATGTTTTTTAAGTAGCTCTGTTTCTTCTTTCTTTTTCTTAATTTTTTTTTTTTTACAGGGACAGAGAGAGAGTCAGAGAGAGGGACAGACAGACAGGAATGGAGAGAGATGAGAAACATCAATCATCAGTTTTTTGTTGTGACACCTTAGTTGTTCATTGATTGCTTTCTCACATGTGCCTTGACCGCGGGCCTTCAGCAGACCAAGCCACCCCTTGCTGGAGCCAGCGACCTTGGGTCCAAGCTGACGAGCTTTTGCTCAAGCCAGATGGGCCCGCGCTCAAGCTGGAGAGCTCGGGGTCTTGAACCTGGGTCCTCCGACGCTCTATCCACTGCGCCACCCCCTGGTCAGGCGCTCTGTTTCTCCTTTTATATTTTAACCTTTAAAGGAAAAGCTTTGATTATTTGAAAATAAAATTTATGAGGAGAACCTAACTATCTAGGAAAAGTGAGGTGCTCCTCTAATCAGGGACCTTATTAAATCCTATGTCCTAAAGCTGATACCAGTGTGGCCAAGAGAGGCAACCCGATCCCAGGAGTTCCTGTCCATTCTTTTACTCCAAGGAATGTTGGGTTTTGCACTGAAGTCTTCCCAAGGAGCACACTAAGGAGGAGAAAAATCAGCTACTTGTTTCTTTACCACTGACCTTAAAAGCCGCTCAGGTCACTGGGACTTGGCACCCTTGGCTGTTTCAACTCTTTAAAAAAAAAAACACCTTGGGATTAAATTCTTTGTTAGAATGCAGAAGAAAAGAAAGCCTCCCTACTCATTCCCTTATAAGATCCAATAAATGATTTTGGTGAAGTCCTCGTTATTTTTCCCGTGGACACGGGCTTGAATGCACATGTGCAAATGCACACTGTCGTTCCTGTCCTGTCTTTGTTCCCGAACTCAAGGACAGCTCCTGCAGCAGCAGAAGCCTGTTTCCACCTGCTGTCACTCTGATCTGATTATATGTTAGACCCAAACTGGTGTGCGCAAGGCAGCTCCCTGGGGTGCTGTCATATCATCCTGGCTGAGCGGGCCAGCCCTTGGAAAGGAGACTTTCAACGACCCTGTAAAGGGTCTGATGAGGAATATATGAAGGAAGCAGCGCCTGGGGGCTTTTTCTTAAGTCAGCAGGAAGCAGGCTGATGTCCCAGACTGCTTGCTGAAAGGAGGCCCCATCTTTCAGGTGGGCTGGAAAGTGGAGGTCCTAACGGCCTCTTTCCCCAAAGCTTCAAGCCCTGGCCCATTTCCAATGCGGATAATTACATTCCCCTTCCTAAACACTCCCTGCAGCTTAAACTGGACGCAGGACTCTTCTTTTCCGCCCTAAAACACTGCAACATTGCTATGTGGCTATTAAACAGCTGCCACGTCCCATCCCTGAGGAGGCTGAAGGGAATCGAGTGGGTCATTTATGAAGCTGGGGAGTGCTTGGGATAAAAGTGCTCAATACCCTCCCAGTGCAGCCTGGGGTGGTTAGGCTGGCGGTCAAATACCACAGCAGATTAGGCCGCTAATCCCAATGTAATCGCTGGGGGACGGCCTGCTCTTCAGCCTCTGCCCCCCTGGACATGCTGTGTTCTTCTGGGGCTGGTTTGATGTTCCGATCATTGTTATGGGGCCCTTCAGTTTCTTCCTCTATGAATACATACAGCCATCATTGTGGGGGGTAGGAATGAATAGCATTGACACGGTAGAAAAAAATATGACACCACTCTGCTTATTAACACCGACTGGAAGAGCTCCCTCCTAGACAGAGGCACTATCGGCAATTCTTCCTCTGTAAATTACTTTCTGGGTGTTTCTAACAGAAAACCAGTTTAGCCAATTATCAAATTTATATAATTAGCTTGAAAAGTGGAAACTATTCCCATTTATGGCCACAAAAACCCTGTCTATATTTTACTACATAGGATGCACAAGTATAAGTCAGCTCAGGCCCTGGAGTATTTATATTTAGAAGTTAATAATGAACAGTGTTTTGCAAGGGCAGCTGCAGGGAGGGGAGGTGGGGGGGTGGAGGTTAGAGAGGGCGGTTCAAAGAGTTGGTGCTTCTCTTTGCCCATCTCTGTCCTGCTGCCACCAGCCTGTACTTGGGTCATTCTGAGAACAAAATTTAGTGAGAAGAAAAGAAAGCAGGATTAAATATTCTCAAGCTCCCAACAGTATGTTGTTGTGGACTAAAACATGGGCTTTTAATCAGACAGACCTAGGTTTAAATCCTAGATCAGAAACTAACCAGCTGCATGATTCTCAACACGGTGCTTAACCTCTAGGATATCAATCCTCTTCTTTTCATTACAAAATTTTTTCCCAATGATTTGAGAGAGAGAGAGAGAGAGAGAGGGAGGAAGAGAAAAGGGAAGTGAGAGAGGGGAAGGAAGAGAGAGGAGAGCGAAGCATCAACTCATTCTTTTACTTGTTCAATTTAGTTGTGTACTCATTGATTGCTTCGCATATGTGCCCTGACCAGGGGTTGAACCTAAGACCTCTGGTGCACCAGGTTGAAGCTTTAACCACTTAGCCACCTGGCCAGGGCTTTTTTTTAAAAAAAAAAACTGTAAAATGGGGAAAATAGTACTTATTTCATCCTGTAATGAGGATGATTATATGAGATGATTCACACAAAGCACTTAGTATGGTGCCCAATAAGTTATGGTATTAATATTATTGTTAGGTAAACTTTAGCCTGACCACGCAGCACCACAGTGGATAGAGCATTGGCCTGGGACGCTTAAAACCCATGTTTGAAACTCCGAGGTCGCTGGCTTGAGTGTGGGTGGGGTCGCCGGTTTGAGCGTGGGATCACAGACATGACCTCATGGTCGCTAGCTTGAGGTCAAAGGTCACTGGCTTAAGTTCAAGGTTGCTAGCTTAAGCAAGGGGTCATTGGCTCAGCTGAAGCCCCCTGGTCCAGGCACATAAGAGAAAGCAATCAATGAACAACTAAAGTGCCGCAACTATGAGTTGATGCTTCTCATGTGTCTTCCTTCCTGTGTTTCCTGTCTGTCTCTCTCACTAAATATGTGTGTGTGTATGTGTGTGTGTGTGTATGTATATATATGTAAAATTAGGTAAACTTTAGCTAAATAATATACTCCTATGAACCTCCATATCTGCTTTGAAGTAAAAAAGAGTTACATTGCTTCTTGGCCTTTTGGCCAAGATCAAATGTAGAAAAAGTCATTTGGAGGCCACTGTCTATTCCCCACCTGCCAAGAGAAGTGACAGGTTAATGTGGAATGCTACAAATGAAGGAACCTGGCCTTTTTTATTTTAATTTCATGTCCAAGCACAACTAAGAAGCCTGGGTTTTGTTTGTTAGTATAGCCACAGTAGCTATAGGTGTTTGATTTGCTCTCTGTGGAGAAGAGCGGTGACACTGGGGGCTGGCGGAAAGGAGCTGCGACTAGGCTCTGGCCTGGTGACGGTGGTGGCTAGCCCACGTGACCTCTGCTTTCATAAGCTCGGCCCTGTTAGGCATTCCAAGGCTGTCACCCCCTGGGAGCGCTATAAATTACAATGCATTGTGAGGATATTACTACTGTATTGGTTTCCACCAAATCAGTGTCATATGCTAAACACATCAAGATTTTTAATAGCACCCGACTAAACCAATTGGGACTGGAGCCCAAGCAGCTCATAATAAGGAGGGATCAACACTTCAGTCTGTGACTGAACATGCGCAGGACACACATTTTAAGACTGGAGACTAAGAGAATGCAAACCAGTGTAATCTGTGTTGTCGGTTCTAGACATTTATGAGCTGTCAGAAAAAGGGAAAAAGAAATTCCCTCACCAATACTACCTGTCGATCAGACCCAGGAAGAAATTAAAGTCAAGAATAATGACAAGAAAATAACCCAGCCCATGATTCCATCATTGGTCTTAGAATTTCATGTAGAACTTAATAAAGAGACTAACTCCCATTGCTGACAGCCTCAGGCCCTGGGTCAAAGAACCAGCCACCCAGCTCTGGGAAGTCAGTTCATGCTGATGTGCAGACCTGGGAACAGAGAATGGACAAATCAAATAATTCCCAGAAACCCGAGCTGGCCCCCTATTCACGAGCCTGTTCTTAGAGGTAAAGAGCTGCAGGGACACAAATGGCAGTGCTACTACCCTCTTCTCCCTTTGATTCAGACATTGGCCAACATAGGGTCATATTAATAGTGCTGCTTCTGACACTTGCTTGTTTCTAGTGTGGCTCCAAAAACCAAAACAAAGAGCAAGCAGACAGACAAACAGAAACACAGTGAAAGCCTGCTCTTATTACCCCTCTGCCTACAAGGCTCACTTCCAATTACACCTTCGTTGTAAATGTTTTCCCAACAGAGTCTCTACATCCCCATTCTCACCTTAGAAAAATTACTCTCATTTGTTTGGGGTGGAATGGGATTTACTAATGAAACGAGCTCCCACTCCACCTCTGGTGTCCAGCCCCGACCTCAGATTATTCTCAGGAACAATCTTGTCTCAAGAGCCTCAATCTCGCACAGCTTCCACATTTGGTGCTGGGCTCCTCCTGCAGTCCTTGGGCTCGGGGTCTGCTTAGATCATCCCAAGAGTTCCTGAGGGCCCGCTGGGAGCCCCTGTCACTTACCAAGTAGTTCACTCGTCTTATCATCATATTCTTCGGCCATTTCCTTCCCGTCTGGAAACAAATAGTGCACCTTTCTTCTCCCTGTGCACAAAGCAGAGTGCCTTACCCCCAAGCCTCCTCTTGCCTTGTGCCTTGCAGATCAAGGGGTCTCCCTGGGAAACACTGACAGCCTTGAGCATATTGAGGAGCCCTCCCAGAGCCTCCCACTCCTTGCCAACCATCACCCACCATTACTCTAAGTCAGTGGTTCTTAACCTGGGTTCTATCGAACCCTAGGGGTTCGATGAGCCGGTCTCAGGGGTTCAGAGAAGCCTCTGCCACGGAGGCCAGAATAAAGTAATACCGTAATTTGTTGTGAGTTCATGCACTTTGTTGGTTTTGTTCTTTGAGCAAGGTGATATTCATGCACGGCTCATTTTGTGCACCAGTAAAAAAATATATACCTATGTCTTGAATTTGAAAAAAAAAAATCATATTTTATTTATCACTAAAGAAGGGTTCGGTGAATGCGCATATGAAACTGGTGGGTTCGGTACCTCAAAAAAGGTTAAGAACCACTGCTCTAAGTTATATCCTGGGCTCTACTTTTCTGAAGCTTTCTTTCAACATATCTTTGCTCTGCTGTTTCCCCTACCAGAAATAGCTCCATACTTTTTTCCATCTATTGAATTCCTCCTTGCCCTTCAAAACTCAGTTCAAATATCACTTGTACTGGGAAGTCCTCCTAACTCTAACCCCCAGCCACTTTGGCAAAATTTGCTTCATTGTGTCTCTCTAATGCTTTATTCATATACAGAGTGGAGTATTTATCACATAATAGGATACTTTTTTTTTTTAAAGAGTGAGGGAGACAGACAGGGACAGACAGACAGGAAGGGAGAGAGATGAGACACATCAACTCTTCGTTGCGACACCTTAGTTGTTCATTGCCTTCTCATATGTACCTTGACTGGGGGGTGGGCTCCAGCTGAGACAGTGACCTTGGGCTCAGGCCAGCGACCATGGAGTCATGCCTATGATCTCACGCTCAAGCCGGCAACCCCGTGATCAAGCTGGTGAGCCTGCAATCAAGTTGGCAACCTCGGTTTTGAACCTGGGTCCTCTGTGTCCCAGGCTGACACTCTATCCACTGCACCACCACCTGGTCAGGCAATAGTATGATCCTTTTTAAAGCATCTATCTCCTCATAAATGATATATTTATCTTTCTCTCCTGTTCTTAAAACCAAGCTTATGTTCTCAGGATATTAAACTGGGTTTCCCAACCAAGAACTCCCTTTAGCCATTGATCTGCCTTCTGCACACTTCTATGCCATTACTATCACATAGCCATACATAAGCCCCATGTGTTTTCTTCATTGCATTTACCTTGGTTATGATTTTACATCTGTGGGACTGATAGTGCCTGTCTCTCTCTCTTTCTCTCTTTTTTCTTACTTCCTGTCTTTCTACTAGATAAGAGCAGCCTTGTCCCCTCTGCCCTGCCTATGATTTCCCTAACACCAAGCATAGTACCTGGCATATATTAGAAGCTTAAGTAAATATTGATTGAAAGAATAAGTGCACATTGATTCACCATTCATTGAAAGAATCCAAGGGAGTATCCTAGCCCATCTCTTCCATCAATGTAGTGCAATCAGCCTGACCTGTGGTGGCGCAGTGGATAAGCGTCGACCTGGAACGCTGAGGTTGCTGATCGGTCTGTAACCCCGGGCATTACCGGTCAAGGCACATTCAGGAAGCAACTACTATGAGTTAATGTTTCCTGCGTCTCCCCCTACTTTCTCTCTCTCTCTCTCCTCTCTCTAAAAATCAATAAATAAATAATCCAAGGTCATAAAAATATTTTGTGAAAAAAATGTAGTGTAATCATAAGCATTTTCATAAAAGTGGCTATGCCATTTCCCCTATTTTTACAGATAGGTAAGTGGATGGTAGGCTCCTCAGTGAGATTAATAACAGAGGACTAATGCCTAGTAGGCAGGTCCATCATACATTTGATGAGTAAGAGCCCCAAGGCCCTTAATCAAAGTGTTAAGCATGCCCCTAGCCAAAACTTGCAAATGTATTCAATCTACCAAGCTTTTTTCCTGTCTAATTCACTCCCCTGGGACACTTTTCTAAAGTTGACCCTAATATAATATATTCTGGGGAAACTCACCCTTCAAAATTTGCATGTCTTTCAGGAGGCCCCTTGGTCAAACCACTCTTAATCATTTGGTTGGCTCAAAGAGCTGGAAAGGTGTTCCTGTCAGGAGAGGGGTACAAGGTGTTGCCTACAAGCAGCTGAGGGTATCTGGCCTGACCCTCTACTCGCCTGGAATCCAGTCTTGAGTCTGGGCAGGATGTGCTTACTGTGGGTCAAATACTTTATATGTTTTATTGCATTTAACTTTCAAAATAATCCTATGTGCTCCATTACCTGTATTTCACAAATTAGGAAAATTGAGGCTTAAAGCTCATACAACTTGTCCAAGGTCATAAAACTAGGACATGATGGGTCCAGGCTTAAACTTACTTGAGGCCAAAGTCTACGGTCTAAAAACCACACTAGGATAATTGTATGGCTTTAAATACTTGTAAGGTTGACACTGTTCCATGGGTTTACTGGTCATGTTTCTAGTGAATTACCAGTTTAGGCCTTAGCCTATTTTACCTGGGCATTCATCTTTTTATTTGCATGTATTAACCATGTATCATATATGTTGCATATATTGTTTCAATTGTTTAAAGTGAATTTTCCTGTCTGACCAGGTGGTGGCGCAGTGGATAGAGCGTCAGACTGGGATGTGGAGGACCCAGGTTCGAGACCCCGAGGTTACCAGCTTAAGTGCAGGCTCATCTGGTTTGAGCAAGGTTCATCAGCTTGATCCCAAGGTTGCTGGCTCAAGCAAGGGGTCGCTTGATCTGCTGTAGCCACCCCCCCCCCCCAATCAAGGCACATATGAGAAAACAATCAATGAACAACTAAGGAGCTGCAACAAAGAATTGATGTTTCTCATCTCTCTCCCTTCCTGTCTGTCTGTCCCTATCTGTCCTTCTCTCTTACTCTCTCTGTCTCTGCCATTAAATAAATAAATAAAAGTGAATTTTCCCAAATAAGAGTTTTTTATTTGTTTTTACAGGGACAGAGAGAGAGTCAGAGAGAGGGATAGATAGGGAGGGACAGACAGGAATGGAGAGAGATGAGAAGCATCAATCATCAGTTTTTCGTTGTGACACCTTAGTTGTTCAATGATTGCTTTCTTTTTTTATTTTTATTTTTATTTTATTTTTTACAGGGACAGAGAGAGGGATAGATAGGGACAGACAGACAGGAATGGAGAGAGGTGAGAAGCATCAATCGTCAGTTTTTCATTGCCAGTGCGACACCTTAGTTGTTCATTGATTGCTTTCTCACATGTGCCTTGACCGCGGGCCTTCAACAGACCGAGCCACCCCTTGCTCGAGCCAGTGACCTTGGGTCCAAGCTGATGAGCTTTTGCTCAAGCCAGATGGGCCCTTGTTCAAGCTAGTGAGCTCGGGGTCTCGAACCTGGGTCTTCCGCAAACCAGTCCGACACTCTATCCACTGCGCCACCGCCTGGTCAGGCCAATGATTGCTTTCTCACATGTGCCTTGACCGCAGGCCTTCAGCAGACTGAGCGACCCCTTGCTCGAGCCAGCGACCTTGGGTCCAAGCTGGCAAGATTTTGCTCAAGCCAGACGGCCCCGCACTTAAGCTGGTGACCTTGGGGTCTTGAACCTGGGTTTTCGCATCCCAGTTCGACGCTCCACTGCACCACTGCCTGGTCAGGCGAGTTTTATTTTTATACAATCAATTTTTTCCCTTGTGGTTACTACCTAGAAGTTGTACTTAGAATATCCTCCTTTACCCAAACGTCATATAATATTTATTTATACTTTATTCTAATACATATTTTATATAGGTATGAATATATGTATATGGATATAAAATTTTAAGTATATTAGTAAGATATTTTGATAAAAAATATGAGTGTATACGTATAGAAAAAATACAGAAGTTTAGTATGAAATGTAAATTATGATTATCTCTGGATGATAGGACTATGGGTAGTTTATTTTTCATAGTTCCACATGAACATAAATTATTTCTGAAAACAATATAAAGTGTATCAGATTCTCATTACCAGCACCACTGATTCTTGGTGGGAAGGAGGTAACATCCCCCATCCGACCACACACACACCAGGAGGGTAAATCCACAGGAGAGATTTGACAAGGCATAGCCATGTATTTAATACTGATTTATTTGCTGTTGTTCTCTTTTTCTATCTGCTCTAGTACATAGCGTGGCACATAGTAAAGCTTCCCTAAATGCTGTTTATGAATGAGCAAACGAGCAGCTGATTTGAATTTTCATGTTTCCCTGATTGGCCTTTCCTGCAGATGTGAGTCCCTAGATGGTATCCTAAAAGCTACAGGAATTCACACCTAATTCATTCTGGCTGACAAGTGGTCGGAGAGACCTTGAAGTAAGGGGGTGGGGGGAAGACCAGCCATTTCTAGGGTGAAAGTCAGGATCCCATAGCCCTGTGCCCATCTCTTCCAGGCACAGCCCAAGGTCCTTGCTCTGTCTCCCCTAAAAACACAGGGAATATTCAGAGGTTCTCTTACAAACAATGTTACAGCTGGAAAGGACCTCAGAGATTACAGGGAGCCCATCCAGCTCATTTTACAGACGAGGAAAGTGAGGTCCAAAAAGGGGTCGACTGGAGAACCCCGTGAACTAATGGCAGACGCATAACTAGAACTCAGGTCTCCCGCCTTTCCATGACACCAGGCTGCCTTTGGCAATGGAACCCCAATACTGCGGTTTATGGGATCCCAGGTCAAGATGCTGTTGGGGGATCTTGGGCTGGTCTAAAAAATTCGTAGCTCACTTTCCTCTTCTGTAAAATGGGGTGGAAAACTAACAGCCTTTTGGCACAACAGTGAGGAGGAAATAACATAATGTAAAAGGAATTACGTATTATTTATTAGTAACAGAACTCTGAGAGGCGCAAGGTGGTACACAGGAAACTAGGGGGTGTCCAGAGATGCGTGTTTCAGTTACTCCATCTCTCTGGGTCTCAGTTTCCTCATCTGCAAATGCAGGACCTGGCTTGGGTGGCGGCCGCGACCCTTCCAGTTCTGACGTCCCAGGCTCTGAGGCCCTTCCCGGGGCCGCCAGCACGGAGGGCCGAACCCCGGGGGATAAGAACGAGGGAACTCGTGGGGGGCCTCGAATTACCGTCCTGCAGCAGTGCTGTCTTCTCGGCCGCCCGCATACTCTCCAACCAGCCTGTCTTCGCCATCTTCCCTCCGCCCAGCTGCGCGCCTAGCCGCTACCATGGCGACCGTTCCGCCTAGGGCCGCTTCCGGCCGACCCGGAAATTATTCTGGTCATTTTCCTCCTTCTTCCCCCACCCCCACTGCATCCTCTCATTGGCTGCCTGGTAAGTAGTAGTTTGCTCTTGCCCATCCCTCGGGAGACTTTCTGGTCCTGAAGTTGACCCTACCTCGGACCGAATCCGGGGATAGAGAGGGAACCCTCAGGGCAGGGTCCGGATAGCCATCCCTCCATGGTTCGCAGCTGGGAGTCGCGAGCACGCTCCAGCTGCGCACCGCGGCGGATGCCCCACACCTGCGGGAGTCTTCCCCACCCCAGCTGTGAGGCCGAGACTCCCCGAATCTCGGAAGGCGCCACACACCTGTGGCCGTGTCCCATCTTCCCGCAGCTGCGGGGCTGAGCACCCCCAGGCCGAGAGGCCTGCGACCGGGGCAGGTGCAGGGTATTCCCTCTGCCTCCCTAACTTCTCACCCCCACACCCGCACCCCCAGGTTTTCTCTGCGGGTCAGTGACGGAGGTGGAGAAAGATTATGTGGAGTTTGTGCAGATCAGCCAGTCTCCCCATCTCTTGGGAGCCCAAGTCCTTTCTAAAGATGTAGCTCCTTCTACCGTGGTTCCATTTCCTTTCGGTTACCCTTAGGGATGCAGCAGGGCAGATACTGCACTGAATCTTTAGAGCAACTTCTCTGAGGAAATGATACTGTTTCGTACCCCTGAAAAGTTCCCCCAATAGTTCATTCTTCTCCCATTTTTCCCAGTACTTTGACTCTGAAAGGCTGTTGAGTGTAGAGCTAGGCTAAACCACTAAAGTTCAAATGCATTTGGGGAGATCCTGGGGAACTGAGCTACTGTCCCCAAGGCTTGGTCAGTAGAGATCTTACCTCCATAGACAAAGGTTAGGGAGCCTCAATTCTGGGTCGCCACATTACAGCTGCCCTGATCAACCCTCAAACAGAAAGGCCAGGATCCAGCTGGACCTCAATGGACCCCAGGGGTATCTTGAAGGCATTTCCCAAGAGGAAGAAAATTCATTCCAATTCAACATCAAAAGCACTTGTAAAGATTCCCAAGAGGGAAGACGGAGAAGGAGCAAGAGGTGAGTGCACCGGTCTGAGAACTGTCATGTGCTTGAACCCTTAGACTTTCTATATTGTTTATGGCCAGAATGCGATATTAGAGCAGACTCTGCCTGTCCTGGGTCTGCGAGTTGGTTTATACCTGCCTTGCTCTAGGCTTGATACCGTGTCTTTGACAGACCACTTGCTATGTTGTCTTCTACCCCTCCCTGAGACCTCTATCAATCAGAAAATACTCCCTTATCCCTAAGGAGATGGCCAGCAGAATCCTTTGCTTTCCAGAAGGTTGCCTGCATTGTTGGGGCCCCAGAAATCCATCTAAGTTCCCCAGAATTATAGTTTACAGCCAAATTGACAAATAGATGGCACAAGTTTTCAGAAGATGGGAAGGGAGGACCTATTAGACTCTGAGGCCTATAGTGGCAAGACGTGTGCCATGTACCTGATCTATAGCAGGTATCTGTTAATGCTTGTTGAAGGAATAAATGAACAAAGTGACTTATAGGGTATCTACAATGTGCCAGTCACTGTTCTAGTTTACACAAGGGAACAGGACTTAAAAATCCTCACCCTTTCATCAAATGATGGCCCATGAGAAAATTAACTGTGTGCTTGTGGTGGAACCCCCAGAAGGCAGGCTGTCTAGATGGAAGAAAATGGATTATTTCTGGGTAGGAGACTATAATGGGGTCATTCGGATCATGTCTGAAATTTATGACAATAGGTATCTGGATATCTCCTTCATAGAGTGGCTGAGCTCCCTGCGGGCCCATGTTATGCCCACTGGCATCGGGCGAGCCCGGGCAGAACTCTTTGAGAAGCAGATTGTCCAACATGGCGGCCAGATATACCCTGCCCAGGCCCCAGGGATCACTCACATTGTGGTGGATGATGGCATGGACTGTGAGCGAGCCTTCCGCCTCCTTAGACTTCCCCGGCTGCCCCCAGGTGCTCAGCTGGTAAAGTCAGCATGGCTGAGCTTGTGCCTGCAGGAAGGAAGGCTGGTGGACACTGCAGGATTCAGCATCTTCATCCCCAACAGGTGGGCTGGTCCCAGTCTTTCCTCAAATGTTTTCTGGAAGCATTTTGAGTTCTTTGCTTGGGTTATTAAGCCTGACCAGGTGATGGTGCAGTGGATAGAGCGTCGGACTGGGATGTGGAAGACCCAGGTTTGAGACCCCGAGCTCGGCAGCTTGAGTGCGGGCCCATCTGGCTTGAGCAAAAGCTTGCCAGCTTGGACCCAAGGTCACCGGCTCCAGCAAGGGGTTGCTCGGTCTGCTGAAGGCCCGCGGTCAAGGCACATGTGAGAAAGCAATCAATGAACAACTATGGTGTCCCAACGGCAACGGAAAACTAATGATTGATGCTTCTCATCTCTCTCCATTCCTGTCTGTCTGTCCCTATCTATCCTTCTCTCTGACTCTCTCTCTGTCCCTGTAAAAAATAAGTAAAAAATAAAAATTAAAAAAAATACCTCTGACTACCTAATTGAACACATTAGAAAACCAAGGTTTCTGAGTAGAGAAGGATTGGAAGTAGAGATAGGGTGAGACCTTTGGTGTCCTATCTGCACCATCCCTGCAGGTACCTGGACCAACCACAGCCTAGCAAGGCAGATCAAGACTCTTCTACTCCTCCTGGAGCCTGTGAGGCTCTGCGCATGACAACTCTTTCTCCTCCGCCTACTCCCCCTAGACCTGTATCTCCTCCCCAGAGGACAGAAGAAGCTCTAACCTCCCAAGCCCAGGTAAGGAGCCTTTCAGCCCTCACAGCTCCCTTTCCCTGGAAGGTAGATTACAGAAACAGGGAGGGCCTAGTGGTTGTTCAGAAAGTCTAGGGTTCATGAGAGAGGGGGGCTCTCTTTATTGTTAAGCCATTCAGCTTTTCCCAGAATTCATCACTTCTGTATTT